>CM030361.1:14144469-15384469 GCA_017893485.1 Hemerocallis citrina
AAATTTCTTTAAAAATAAATTAATTTATTTAAAAATTAATTTATAATTTTTTAAAACTTAAAAACAAAATTTAAAATTTTTAAATTTTTAAATTTTTTTTTTTGAATTACAATTTAAAAATTTTTTAAATTTACAAAATATATTTAATTTTTTTAAAAAAATTTAAATTTTAACATTTTAAAATTTTGAAAATTTGAAATCTCAAAGCAAATCCAAATCCAATGTCGGACCCCAATCAAGATGTCGTCGTCGATATATGATCCACTTTGATTCTGTATCAGTAACTCCCCTCCACCAAATTAAGCACGAATATCAAGCGACTCCGTATTTACGACTCCCCTCCACCGAATCGAGAGCCTCTATATGCAATGTGATGACTTTAATTTCATCTCATTAACCGAATTTTCATTCTAATTTTTAAGTTTGTGTGTGCAGGGGATTACTCAGTTTTTTGCTGACTCGAATTTTGTGTGTGCATGGGATCTAAGTTCAGAGGTATGATTGTTTTATTTTTTGGTTTAAAATTTTTTAATTTGGTGATTTATTTGATGAGTTTTTTATTGGTTTTGATTTAAGGTGTACGCAAGTGAGAGATTGATTATTTGGTGGCCTCAATTTGGGCTTCCAAACCATAGCAGGACACGTAAGCTGACCAGCAACCTAAAATAACTTGGAAAATATGCAATATTAATTTCTTTACTACAAGAAAAAATACTATCGGGAATTGTTCCCTTCGCTGGTTATTAGAAACCATGAATAACATAACATATAAGAAATTTTAGTGTATGTTTGGATATATAGGATTGGGATGACTGGAGTTACCAGTGAATGGTGCAAACTCTCCACTCAAGAAAGACGGCTAAAGTAAATTTGTTATTTATCCATTTTGATTTTTTTTTTATAAATGTGCAATGGGGATACAAAGTGAAGATGAAAGAAATGATTAGCTTGGTTTAGAGTTTTGAGAACTTCATGTATTTCATTTTGGTTTAAATAATAATAAGAGGTATTTTAATTGCAAACTCAGTCTCAGACAAACAAATATTTAGATTATTGGTATTGTAGATACCTTCACTTCTGCACTTGCGTTACCATTGTTTTTTGACATGCTCATAGTGGTTATGGGATTAGGGTAAGCTCTATAAAACCTATATGATAATGTCCTTGCATAACTATTACAAGTATCTAAAAGTGATGCTGAAGTTAAAAAAAACTTTATGCAATGTTTCTAACAAACTATATGGATTCCAGGTAAGTTCAAACTAATGATCAAGAAGGCAATGGTTGAGCTTAAAGGTAGATATACTGCTTCCTCATATAATATATTTGCTACTTCAATTAATTTGCAGGACCTTCAAAATTATTTTATATAATCAAACCAGGTGCACCGTTCCGAAGACGTGCCGTAGGCACGTGTCAACGGGCAAACCTAGTGTATATAATAAAATACAAAGAAATTTATCAAGTGGCTCTTCTTTAATAAGTTGAACTCAATGGTTCAGATCTAACCTTACAAAACATATTTTCCCGCCCAAAAATCCCCCCCCCCCCTCAAATTCAATTCTCAAAACAACTCATTTATTTATTTATTTCTCTCTCTCTCTCTCTCATTCTCTCTCATTTTCTCTCTATTTACTCAAGAATTTATACTTTCAGATTTTAGATTTGTAAATTTTCAGATTTTTTATGCATCTTTTTATTGCTCGTTACTTTGAACATAGCAAATATCTCATTTACAGTTAAATTTCATCATTTTCCACACTCAAAGGTTTAAGAAATTAGATTTTACACCCCCATTTATAATTATTTTTCAACACATACTAATGGAAACATGGACTTTTATTTACAACTAATTATTATTTTACTATTCAAACTTAAGCTACATAATTGTAATTTTACTGTTTAGAAGACTTTCGTATGATGTATCATTCCGAAGACGTGCCGTAGGCACGTGCCCACGGGCAAATCTAGTCTATATAATAAAACACAAAAAAAGCTATCAAGTGACTCTCCTTCAATCCCCCCAAAATCAAAGGCCCAGATCTAACCTCACAAAACACATTCCCCCCCCCCCCAAAAAAAGAACTCCTTTATTTCTTTAATTCTCGCTCTCTCTCTCTTTCTCTCTCTCTCTCTCTCTCTCTATATATATATATATATATATATACTAGGTTTGCTCGTTGACACGTGTCTACGGCACGTCTTCGGAACGGTGCACCTTGTTTTATCATATAAAATAGTTTTGGAGGTCCAGCAAATTAATTGAAGTAGCAAACATAGAGCAAAAAACATATTATATTATTTTTTTTGAATTATATTTTAAGTTTTTAAATTTTTTATTATTTTATTTTTTTAATATTTTAAAATTTTTAAAAAATTTATTTTCTTAAATTTTTGAATAGAAGAGGGAGGGAGGGAGAGAGGGGAAAAAAATAAAAAATATAGGAGTTGTTTTCGGTGGGAGATTTGAATTTGAGTTTTGGGGGGGAACTTTTGGGGGGAAAATATGTTTTGTAAGGTTAGATCTGCGCCTTTGATTTTTGGGGGGATTGAAGGAGAGCCACTTGATAGCTTTCTTTGTATTTTATTATATATATATATATATATATATATAGGGAAAGCTTTGGTTGTGCACTCCTTTAGTGCACACAGCCGTGTGCACTAGCGCTCAGCCGTCCGATCTGCATTTTGATCATGATGCAGATCTAATGGCTCCCATTCTCTCCCGCTCTTCTCACACTTACGGAGGGGTATGTTGGTCTTTTCCCCACTCTCCTCGTACTCTACTCTCTCTTTCTGTCTACCTTTTTGATCTGAAGCAAGTGCCCAAAAAATGAAACCCTAATCTCCTAATCTCTCTCTCGGGCAACCTCTCCTCTCTCCATCGACGCGACCAAAAATCAAAGGCCCCTAATCTCTAATCTCTCTCTCGAGCGACCTCTCTCTCTCCATCACCGCGAAACTGTACTCGCGTGCTCCACCTCTCTCTCTCCATCGATGCCGCTCTTTCTCTCTCAACCCCAATCCCGACCCCTCATCCTCTTTGGAGCTCTTTCTCAGCCTCTTTCTCTCTTTCCCTTCTCGATACCATCTCAGAAGACCCATTCCCCCAAACTCTGAAACCCTAATCGCTCTATTGGTCTTTCTCTCCATCAACGCTGCGGTCTCTCTCTCTCTCTCTCCATCAACGCTCTATCTGGCTCTCTTGGCCAACGAATCTGCCCCTCTCTCGATCGACGTTGCAATCTCAAGAATTGAAACCCAAGGTATAAAATGTTCCCTTTAATTGAGTTAAATTGAAACCCTAGTTTCTTCTTAGGTTAATCTTGTTAAAAACAATTTTGGTAAGTTGAAACCCTAGTATAGATTTTTTAGATTTTGGTAAACCCCACTATGATAGTAATTTTCCCTTCAATTGAGTTAAATTGAAATCCTAGTTTCTTGTTAGATAATTCTTGTTTTAAAAAATATAGGGTAAATTGAAACCCTAGTATACACTTTGTAGATGATGGTAAAAAAATCTTCAAGAAGGTGATTTTATGTTCGATAGCTATTTGATTATATAATGTGATAGATATTTCATTATATATTGGATAGTAATTTGCAGACGTATACTGTGACAGGAATCTGATTATATATTAGAATTATATATTAGATAGTAATTTGAAGATGTATACTGTGATAGTAATCTGATTATATATTGGAATTATATATTGGATAGTAATTTGAAGACGTATACTGTGATAGTAATCTGATTATATATTGGAATTATATATTGGATAGGAGAGTTGGGAAGGTTGCTCACAACTCGGTGATAATTTATATCAATTGTTATTAGCTAACATAAGATCATTAAGTTTGCTCGAATTCATGTATTTCGGTAGTTAACTGTGATTTTCATGCTTTTAAAACTTAGATTTATACCAAACTTTGATTATGTTTGATATGTGAAATGTGCGAGTTTTTCCGCAAATCATTGTACATTGGGGAAAAGATTAGGGATTGTTAGTTGGAAGATTATAGATTCATTACTTATATTTGGATTATTTGGATATGCATTTCTTATTATTTGTTTAAATTTCCATATTTGAAAAATCTAAATTTAGCATACACTTTCTTATGATTTGTTTAAATTTCCATTTTAACTTACTTTGGCTTCATTTTTCAATTGCAGCAGTGCATTCATTGAAGCAGAGGTGAATTCTTCTACTGAAAATAGTTCCAAAGATGGTAACGACTATAAGAATTGAGGGAAGTATTTGATTCGTGAACAATTTGGTAAATTTGATGCCTTACTGTCTTTTATTTTGGGGTTGAATCGATAGGCAGTGATGAATGCATGAAATGGTCAAGTTGAATTTTTTGTTTTCCCCACCTACCAAGTCAATATATATCTTTGTGCTTTGTTTTTATATAGATACTAGGCCGTCTGATCTTAATCTTGATCTTAAAATTAGTTGGAGCTCTGTTTTTATATAGTTGGAGCTTTATTTTTATATAGCTGGAGCTATGTTTTTATATAGCTGGTGCACACGGCTGTGTGCTTCTCTGTTTTTATATAGCTGGAGCTTTGTTTTTATATAGCTGGAGCACACAGACGTGTAGCGTGGTTGGTTTTTTTTATAGACTGCATATATTTGATTTTGGAAGAGGTGTGAGAGAGAGAGATAGAGGTCGCTCGAGAGAGAGATTAGGAGATTAGGGTTTCGTTTTTTGGGCACTTGCTTCAGATTGAAAAGGTAGAGAGAAAGAGAGGGTAGAGTCTGAGGGTAGGGGAAAAGACAAAAATACCCCTCCGTAGGTGTGAGAAGAGCGGGAGAGAATGCGAGCCATTAGATCTGCATCATGATCATGTGGTCGATCAGACGACTGACAGCGAGTCCACAAGGCTGTGTGCACTAGAGGAGTGCACAACCGATGCTTTCCCTATGTTTTTATATAGTTGGAGCTCTGTTTTTATATAGTTGGAGCTCTATTTTTATATAGCTGGTGCACACGGCTTTGTGCTTCTCTATTTTTATACATCTGGAGCTCTGTTTTTATATAGTTGGTGTACACAACTGTGTGCTTCTCTGTTTTTATATAGCTAAAGCTCTGTTTGATAGCTTCGGCTGAAATTGAGCTATGTTAATATTTGTTTTTTGAATGAACTTAAAATTTGATATGGGTTTACATTTGTTTGGTTATTGAGCTCTTCAAATATTAGCAGTAGCACAATTTCATTTTGAGCTGTGTTTCACCGTGAGCTCTGTTTCAAAATGGGGTAGACGTGCAGCATGGCTGTGTTGTTTTCTTAGATACTGCATATATTTGATTTTGGAAGAGGTGGGGGTTTGTGAAGGTTGAATCTATTAGGCGTGGCAATCTAATGCAGTCGTAGTGCTAAACCAATAGACTTATCCTTGATACACTTATGCTTCCCCAGTCAAAATGTTGTGATCATTTGAGCACCTTGTGTTGTGAATTCATGTGATTTCTGAGCCTACTTAAGTTCATGTTATGAACATAATCATCCTCCATGTTATCTAAATTCATGTTCTCTAATAAATCTGAGCTATATTCATCTTACTTTATGTTATTTTTTTCTTTTCTTCAGTGAGCTCTGTAGAAACTCATATGAAGAGTTACACCAGTAGCAGTTGTTAGAATGGCAGCAGCAGCAGCATTAATTTTAAAAGAGAAGCAGCAGCGCTTTGCAGTAGCAATATTTTTTTTGTAGCAGCAAATTTTTTTTTGTAGTAGCATTGATCTGTTTGCAGTAGCAATATTTTTTTGTAATACAATATGAAAGTGTGAGAACATCTGATTTTGTAACCAAATTCTTGAGAAATTAAGCTCTGTTAATATTTTTATTTGTTTTTTGAGTGTTGAGATGATACTTCATTTTTTATAGAGTGTTGATATTATTCTCAGCTACTTTAAGTTTGAGATGTCAGCTACTATTATTCATTTGAGATGTTAGCTACTATTTGAGATGTCAGCTACTATTCTTGAGATATTATTCATTTTTTATAGATTTTTTTGAGTGTGAGCTACTTTAAGTTTGAGATGTTTGATAGAGTGTTAATATTATTCTCAGTGGCAGATACTGCGAGCTCTGTTAATATTTTTCAGGCAATGAACATACTTTTCTTTGTATACTCAGGCAATGAACATATCAGGCAGTGAACCAGTTGATATGGTGAATTTGCTTTGTATACTCATGTATGCTCATCACTTCCCGCCATTACCAAAGAGGTTCTGATTTTTCTTTTTCCTGTCTATATGCTCAATTTGACTCTGCTCTCTAATCTGTATTACATTAGTTGGTGTTTTCATGAGCATGAACCTTATATACTACAGAAACTGTTAATGCATCACCATTGCTATATGATCTTCTTCGCCACATTGCTAATGCACACATGTGGTGCTATATTTGATAACATTATCTTCCTACTTGAAAGAAGCACAATGGATGAATGATAGCTTCACTAACTTCATGGATGAATCTGTTAGTTTCCTTTTGAGAATAGCACAAAAAGCAAATCAAGCATGAGAGCAGACAAGCTAATATGGGGGTGTACATTTGCCTTAACAATTGCTTGTACAAACAACGACTTCCTTTACAAAAAATATATCCCAAATTTGTTACATCAAATGATTAGGCTATGATATATCCACATACACGAAACCCTGAAACTTGATTATATATTGGATCATGCACAAACTGAAGACACTTCAATATCAGCCAATCTTCCACCATACATGCTATGATCGTCAAGAGAATTACACGAAAAGAAATAACCATCATTAGAAAAGCCTACGAAACATATTGTATTACATTCATTATGTTTACAAAACCAAAAATTACAAAATGTTCATTTTACAAGCTAGTAAACTTCTACTTCCACAAAGTACAAACTACAAATTAGCAATATTTCTTTTTCTTCTAAGTACAAACCCACCACCACCACCACCACCATTACAAAAAACAAAACACTATCACAACCATGATCAGTACAAAGAATAGTCAGAACAAGTCGATATGGTAATGAACATACTTTGCTTTGTATACTCATGTATGCCTGAAATCGATTCATGTTGTTGGAAGCGGTCTAGCAGCAATGATGGTGGGACGAAGAAATTTGCAGCAGCGATTTGGGGTTTCGTCAGCCGTGTTCATGGGTACGATCGACATATAGGGAGAGATTGGGGTTGAGAAAGATAGCGTCGATGGAGAGAGAAAGAGAGACCGCAACGTCGATGGAGAGAGAGAGCCAATAGAGCGATCAGGGTTTCATATTTTGGGGGAATGGGTCTTCTGAGCTGGTATCGAGAAGGGAAAGAGAGAAAGAGGCTGAGAAAGAGCTCCAAAGAGGATGAGGGGTCGGGATTGGGGTTGAGAGAGAGAAAGAGAGAAAGAGAGAAAGAGAGAGAGAGCGGCATCGATGGAGAGAGAGAGAGGTGGAGCACACGAGTAGGGTTTCGCAATGGTGGAGAGAGAGAGGTCGCTCGAGAGAGAGATTAGGAGGTTAGGGACCTTTGATTTTTGGTCGCGTCGATGGAGAGAGAGAGAGGTCGCTCGAGAGAGAGATTAGGAGATTAGGGTTTTGTTTTTTGGGCACTTGCTTCAGATCGAAAAGGTAGACAAAAAGAGAGGGTAGAGTCTGAGGAGAGTGGGGAAAAGACCAACACACCCCTCCGTAAGTGTGAGAAGAGCGGGAGAGAATGCGAGCCATTAGATCTGCATCATGATCAAAATGCAGATCGTACGGCTGAGCACTAGTGCACACGGCTGTGTGCACTAGAGGAGTGCACAACCGAAGCTTTCATATATATATATATATATATATATATATATATATATATATATATATATATATGGTTAAAAGGGATATGGGCAACTTGCTCATTTAGTAAATGAGCAATTGATTATGTGGCATACATGTAATACATTGGACAATTAACCCTTTAACACTACAAAACACGATGGATTTACCGGTGTATATTCTCCGGCGTTTTATCAGTCACGCCGGGGTAGGAAGAGACCAGGAATGGGACGTCAGATTGGATGGTTATACGCCCGCGGCCTCAATAAAACGCTGGGGAATTATGATATTCACCTGCGTTTTAATAAAACACACCGGCGAATATACAGATAAAATGTACCAAAAAATCTTCCCCCATTCACCGGCGTTTTTTAGTTAAACGCCGGTATAGGTTTTGGAATAAATTTTCCCCAAATCCAAACCATATACCATTTTCTTTCATCGATCCCAAAAAAAAATCCCAATTTTTCCCCTCTCTCTCGCGCTCTCCCGCCTCTGCCTTGGCTGCCATCGATGTGCCCTCCGTCGTCGTCCCCGCGCTCCGTCGTCGTCCGTCGTCCACTCTCTCAACCTCTCTCACTCCCGCTGTCGCTGCAAGTCTCCCCAACCCCCCCTCTCTCTCTCACTCGCATCGTCGCCACCCGTCGCCTCCCCCCTCCCACTCTCTTTCGGTTCCGATGTCGCCGCCAATTGCCCCCACCCTCTCATTTCGAGACTCCGGCGATGCCCGTCGCCCATTCGATTCCTTCGCCGCCGCTGTTTGTCGCTCCCCTATTCAACGAGCCATCCAAACCCTAGAAACACAAAAAAGTATCATTTTAAACCCTAATTTCAATTTCAATTTTTGTAGCAATAATGAGAATTTATAGGTTTAAATTATTATGTCATTTGCGTATTGAAAATTTGATGGGAAATAAGATATGGGAGACAGGGTTTGAGAGATGAATGTAGGCATACCAACTAGAGATAGTTGATGTGCGTGAATAATTAAAGGTGTATGGAAATTTAGTTGAAGCATACGGGGCGGTAAAGCATCAGCAAAGTGAACAAAGAGAATTTTGATTTCAGTTTCAGTTGAATGAAATGAACTGAAAAAATTTTGTTTTCAGTTTTTGATAAATGAAATGAACTGGAATGTGATGGGTATTCTAATAGGAACTGTAATGAACTGGTGGGTAATCTATTTTGTTTATTTGGGTATATCTTTACTATTTCCAAATAAACAAAATAGATCACCCAAGTTATGTGTTTACCATGTACTTCTCTAAGTGGACATGACTTACCTAGTCATGTGTTTAGAGTAATAAAGTTGTATATTATGTATGTATGTACAAGAAAGGGAATCTCATGTAAGTCACATATGTGAGAGGCTTTCCTGCTATAGAGATGAGGTGGTATATTCATGTGCAATGAGTATGAGCTGGATTGGAACAAATAGTTCCTATTGAAAGTTCAACTCAAAGCTTCATGTACTGACTACATTGTGATACCCTACCAGCTAAGTACAACTCATGTAACGCCCTGCCCCAATGCTCAGACAAATTATAAATACTATGTAGTTCCACTGCCCACCACAGGCTGGCTCTCAAAAGGTGGTTAACCGAATTGGTGACTCTTGATCCTCGGCAATAGTATTTATACTCAATTTATCTTCGCAAATTTCCGATATGGGACTATATTTCACAATCCTTTCACAAATCCCGTGTAGCAGTCGACTGCTACACACACCGGTCGACTGTACACCGACCAGTCGACTGCTAACCCTAACAGTCGACTGTTCGCTCAAGATCTGGGGTATTACAACTCATTTCAGTTTATATCACCTACAAAAGAAAGGATCCCTTTGTACATATTCGTATGATTGTTTTACTAGATTGTATGATTTTCCTTATCTAATAAACCAGCTTCATCTTTCTTGTAGTGAAGGCAAACTACTTCACGTTGGCGTCAAATGTATGTTACTAGATTGTATGATTTGAAACTCTTGCTTCAGGTTAGTGCAGCTTCACAAGTTGCTTTTTTGTCTGAATTTGGAGATGAGATGGATCATGTATCTGAAGTTGCACACTCTGATTTTTTGAGGAGTGACTAGTGATGAATTTTTTTTAATCTAAACTTCATATACAATTATATCATGATGTCTAGATGAGTATCAGTTTCTAAGATTTCGAGTATCAGTTTCTAAGATTTCGAGATTGTTCTTTCTCATTGGTTTTAAATGATGATGAGATGGATTATGTAACTGAAGTTGCATACTATGACTTACAGAGTAGTGACTAGTGACGAAATAATCCTGCTTGAATATATGTTGTGGTCTTAATTTGGGTCTCTTTTAGCTTTGCAATTGGTTTTGATTGTGAGAGTGCTGTAGCTTTGCAATTGGTTTTTGACATAAAGTTCAAGAGCTAAGTGATTTATCCTTCAAAGCTTGATCAATATAGTTTTCGATTTTGCCCATACAAATGATCAAAACTTTTTGGGTATATTTATGTTCTTGGAGTTGGATCAGAGAGTTATTCCAATTGTAGTTAGGGGAGCTAGTTGATATGGATAATCAGACCTGAATTTGCTCACATTTTATATATCCAATACATGAGTGGTACTGAACTCTGAGATTCTGAAATATCTGATTGATATTTGAGTAACTGAATAAATATCTGGATATACGGCATTTAACTAATTTTTTCTTTCAAATCAGGAGTCATTAATTTTATATCTCTTTTACATCCCTTCTATATATAGTACTTATATCATGTCTGCTTTGCTTACTCGCTAATATGAGCAATGATACTGTGTAGGGCTTGTATTCATTTGCAATAATTTTTTAGATCCAGATAGTTCTTCATGCAAAAATATGTTATAATTCTGTAATACATTGCTGTTACGCAAAAATATTTATTATAAGTGAAGATGTACCAAAAGTTTACGTTAAATCTCAACTAGAAGATGTACCGAAAGTACTTGAAGTGCAGCAATATACAATTAACTGAAGCTGCATACTATGTTTGTTTGTTTTTTTTTTTTGGTTTTTTTTTAATTTTTTTTAAAATTTTTTTAAAAATATATATATATCTACCCCGGCGTTTTTACAAGCACCGGGGTAGCTTTCAGCAAAAAAATGGTAGTCTATACCGGCGTTTTCAAAACGCCGGTGTAGGTGATGGCCAAGAACAGTTTTTCCAAATAAAACCACCCTTTCAGTGGCGTTTTTCAACTGCCGGTGTAGTTTTAACCTATACCGGCGTTCGTAAAAAATGCCGGTAAATTTCCTGAGCTACAGCGACACACGATTCAGCGACACTTGCACCAGCGATTTATAAAACGCCGGTGGTATCTACAGCGGGGTTTAAAAATGCCGGTAAATGTGCAAAAAAAGTCGGTAAAGACTGTTAGTCTTGCAATGTAAGGATATTCCAATCACATGTATACCACATCATCACTTGCTTATTTACTAAATGAGCAAGTTGCTCATACCCCTTTTTTCCTATATATATATATATATTGAAAAAGGATAGAAAAAAATATCTCTCTCATTCTTGTTTTCTTCTTCTCATTTTGGTTCGCTATATTTGATGGTTAGAAACAAGATTAGTCGACTTTGCAGTAATTTTCTATATCTTATACTCCCAATCTTTATTTTTATATTGTTATTTATATTATACGTTTATGGACATAAGGTGTTTGATGAAATGTGTAAGAGAAGTTGTTTAATTTCCCCCACATAATTATATTACACTGGGTTCTCTCTTATTTACTTATATATATTTTTTTAAGGATTTTTCTGTCAATTGACTAGCCTTCGGGACTTGCATGCCCTTTTGTTTGTTTCTTGAATTGTTAGATTGTATAATACTGAAGTTATTGCTTATTATGATTTATATTTGATCGAGTTAATTTGTGTCAACTGTCAAGTGTATTTTTTTGTTGGTTTTTATCAATTATAATTTATGTTTTCGAATAAACATTGTTATTTTGCACAATCTAAACACATATCTTTCTCAGTCTCGCTAGTATTAATAGTTCACTATGTTCAAAATTAACCATCCACTTTTCGCATTTTTGAATGTCACAAATTAACTATCTAATTTCTTAATTTAGCATGGTCCAGTTTTTACTTTACAATATCAATTATACTCTGATTAAAATGTTGTCCTTTTAATTATATATATTCACAGGAATAAATTTATTAATGGGAAAACATGCAAACTATTCATGATACTACAAACCAATATTCTCTTTCATTGTCTTCGTCTTTCATTATATATAGATTATCTCAATTTCATCAAGAAAATTAAAACAAGGGATAGAGTATTTGAGATAGAGAGATATAGAGGGGACAAATTAATAAACTTAAACCACTTTTTAATATAAGGGAAAAGAGCAAAGGGTACAATTAATTTAGGGCAGTTAATTTGGGAAATTAGAATCACATGATTCCGTTTTTTCCCCCAAATATTTTTTTTTTGATAAATAGATGACTACGGTCATCGTTTCATTAATAATGATTAAGGAAACAGGCACAAAATATTACATCATGAGTCCGTAGACGCATCCTACTACAAAATCATCCAAAACATAGTCTAATGACTACAATGTCCTCCCCGGACTAACAAACACCAACTACTACAAAGGTCAAAAATAAAGCCACAGTTTCCCGCTACTCGACCTCCTCCTCCAAGCTAGATATCCGCTACTCGTCCTCCTCCTCCAAACGAAGCATCTTGTTGGATCCGAGCAGCCCTGTCCATTCAAAAAATAGCCAATAAATTTTGTACATCAAAACTGAGAATCTATGATTTACAGCACGAAAACACATATCGTTTCGGTCCAGCCATAGGTTCCAAATCGCAGACGCAACAACAATGTCCCAACTAGTCATGTCCTCATTCCTAATTCTGTTAGATCTACCTACAGCCCAAACCTCTGAATTCGATCCCGGAGACTCCGAAACCTCAAATCTAGGACCTATTATCCCCCAAACCATTCTCGTTTGCGGACAATTGAAAAGGATGTGATTCGTATCCTCGTCCTGACTTTGACATCTAACACAAGTTATATTCACTGCAACTCCGCGCTTCGTCAAATTTAACTTTGATAAGATAGCGTCGTTAGCCACCAACCAGAGGAAGACTTTGACTTTATTAGGAACCCTCATGGACCAAATCACCTCTACGACCTCACTTCTTCTTCCTCCATCGTTAAGTCTTTTGTACAATGAAGATACTGTAAATCTGGAGCTCGAATCCAGAAGCCATAGTCTTTCGTTTTCCGTCTGTTGGGTGTATCTCCCTTCAATACGAATGAAATTGTTTAAGGCTTGGAGCTGGTTGATGGAGTCTTGATTTAGGGAATTGTCAACTTTCAAAGTGAGTTTGCTGTTACGCCAAACGTCACTCACCAAAGTGTCCCTACTTAAGACGGCGTTTGCTGCTGCTGGAAACAAACCCATAAGGGAATTGTTGCCACACCATTTATCCTTCCAAAATCTTGTGTTTTTCCCGTTCCCTACCCTGCAAGCTGTATTGCTGTGATAAATGTCCCCCATTTTGGAAACTCCTTTCCACAAGAATGACTTTCTACCATAAGCGCTTCTTCCCCCGTATCTAAATTTCTTTCTCGATACTTAGTGAGGGACTTACACCACCAATTGTTTCTTCTATTCGCCATCTTCCACCACCATTTACAAAGCATGGCTTTATTCATGTCTCTGAGATTTATGATTCCCAACCCCCCGAATTCCTTTCTTTTGCACACTCTCCCCTAACTAATGAGATTCATCCCTTTTCCTCCTCCATCTGCCCCTTTCCATTAGAAATTTCCTTCTAATTTTGTCGATACGGTTGATTACCCAGTCCGGTAATTCATTAATAGACATGAGGTAGACCAGAATGCTGTTAATGACTGAATTCAACAGGGTTATACTACCCCCTAAAGTGAGCATACGCCCCTTCCATCCAGCTAGTCTTTTCTCAATCTTTTCGATTAACAGCAGCCAATTGTCCTTTGTTAACTTCCCAAGTCTAATAGGGATCCCCAGATATATTAAGGGAAAATCACCTCTCTTGCACCCTAGCATCTGCTGAATAACTGTGATCGGAGTAGAGCAGTTGTCACTTGTCGCTGAGAAGAATGATACAACTCTTGTTGAAATTAACTTTCATTCCAGACCAGGCCTCGAAACACTTAAGAATCATACCCATTGCTGTGATTTGATCCTCTGAAGCTGAGCCGAACAACAGCGTATCATCCACATACTGAAGAATAGAAATAACTTCATTAATACCTTCGATTTTGATGTCGTGGCTGACGTTCTCCTTGTTGCCTTTAAGAATCATCCCTGCTAGCTCGTCTGCTACGATGGCAAATAGCATTGAAGACAGTGAGTCCCCTTGTCTTAATCCCCGTTGACATTTAATCTCCCTTCCTGGGACCCCGTTGATGATAAGAAACGATTTCCCCCCTCCGACACAATGACGAATCCACCTCCTCCACCTTTCCCGAAAACCTTTAAGAGTTAAAGCCTCATCTACAAAATCCCACTCTACCGTATCGTAGGCTTTTTGAAAATCCACTTTAAACAGAAAACCATCAATTTTATCTTTAAAACCTCTGAAAATGATCTCATGAGCCGAAGCTACACTGTCCATTATATCCCTGCCCCTAATGAAGCCACTTTGCGATTCACCCACAATGTCATGCAGCTGCGGACCTAGTCTATTAGCCAGAACTTTCGAAATGATTTTGAAAAAACCTTTCAGGAGACTGATGGGTCTCAAATCCCCTACAATCTTGACCACAGGTTTCTTGGGAATTAAAGTAATGTTCGCGTAGTTCAACCTTTCCAAGTGAATCTCCCCGTTGTAAAACTCCTGAAGAATCCCCATGAAGTCTCCTTTTATCACATCCCAATATATTCTGTAGAAAAAAAGTGGAAAACCATCCGGCCTTGGCGCATTGTCCTTCCCCAGCCCCTTGATAGATTCTCGAACTTCAGCTTCGGTAAACTGTCCTTCTATATTATCGCTTCCATCCAACCTCGAATCTGCCCACATCTTCTGGATCAGTTTGCATCTATGCTCTCTTCTTTTGCCCAGCAGCTCCTTATAGCTCTCATTAATGTGCTTAGTAATTCTATCCTCATTCTCGCACCAAGCCCCATCAACCTCTAACCCAGAGATATGATTCACCCTCCTTCTTCCGTTGGCGACCTTGTGGAAGAATTTCGTATTGGCATCGCCTTCCTGTAACCATTGAATCCTAGAACTTTGCCTCCAGTACTGCTCTTCCATATTCCATATTTGTAAAATATCTTGTCTATTCTTACATAATTCCTCGAACTCAGACTCTTATTAATCTCTGTCTTCCTCTATGGTTTCCAACTCTTGAATCCTGTCTCCAATTTCCTTTTACCTCCTTTGTGTCTGACCGAATTCCGTCTTTGCCCATAGCTTGAGATCTTTCCTAAGTCTCCTAATCTTCTCATTCCAGCAACCTACCGCAGTAGACGACGTAGTGAATGCCTTCCATGAATCCTCTATGGCCTTTCGACTTCCATCACATGACTCCATCCTTTCTCGAAACGAAACTGATATTGCTTTGACCTATCTCCTTCCCCGCTATCAAGAGCTAAGGGGGTGTGATCTGAAGTGAACCTTACCAATGCTTTCACCTGAGCTAAAGGAAATTTATCCTCCCAATCGGATGATACAAAAATTCTGTCCAACTTAGCGAGAATGGGGGAAGCTTGCATGTTCGACCACGTGAACCTCCTATTCCTAGCCTCAATCTCTAATAACTCTAAATCATTGAGAATCGAGTTGAATTTGAGTCTTTCGTTTGTCGACGGGCCTCTACCTAGATGCTCCCCAAAAAATATTACATTCGATTAAGTCATTTTGAAATGTAAAAAAAAAGAAAAGGAAACTTCAAATAGTGAAATAATCTATATAATAAAACACAAAGAAAGCTATCAAGTGACTTTCCTTAGATCCCTAAAATTAAAGGCTCAGATCTAATCTTACAAAACACATTTTTTCCCCAAAAGTTTCTTCCTAAAACTCAAATTCAAATCCCCCCCTCCCACACACAAAACAACTCATTTATTTATTTATTTTTTTAAAAAATTTTTCTATGAACTTTTATACCTTTATAATTATTTTTCATCATATACTAATGGAATCATGGACTTTTATTTACAACTAATTATTATCATACTATTCAAACTTTAGCTACATAATTGTTGATTTACTGTTTATAAGGCTTTTCATATGCTGTATCGTTCTAAAGATGTGCCATAGGCACGTGAGCACGTGCAAATCTAGTAGTTCAATACAATCAAAAGCAGCATAAAATTCAAATAACACAAAACTCAAAAGACTTTATCTCGGAAGTTCAAAACCAGCAGAAACTACCTTGCATAACAAGGAAATACCCTTTACTCTTATCTCAAAACGTGAAATCCCTCTTCAAGTAATTCTCAAAGTTTGTAATATATTAGCTATTTTATCGAACTTTTATCTAAAAACTGATAGGCAAGAATATAAATTATATGACATAAAAAATTAATTTTTACTCTTAATAGGAAAGTTTAATGTGTATAAAAAGGTCCAACAAGTAAATTAATGTAAAAGTTTAAATTGGGCATTATGGTGGAGCAAAAGTCCATATAGCCAATTGAATGAGGAGAAATTGGAAATATAGAATTGAAGATGAACCCATGACCATATGACTATTACTAGACCACATATTGCAGGAAGGGCCGGTCCTGAATTTTCGGCCCGAGGCGAACTCATGAAATAGGCTTCCCATACACAAAAAAAATAATATATATATATACACAAAAATTGCACATTGTTGAAAGCAAAATATGCAAAATATATAAATTTGTTTTAAATCACCCAAATATTAAGTCTCAAATTCAATTGAAGTCTTCAAGCCTAAACAAAAATAATTTTTAAAAAATTCTAAAGGCTCAAATAATTTTTTTTGGAATCCCTAATAACAGTATTTTTTTACGCGCAAAATTTATGTCTATATTTACAAGGGAATTACAAGTTTGGGGTTCTAAAATCACAAAAATACGGAGGGCCTGAGGCAGCCGCCTCACCCGCCTTCCTTAAGGTTGGGCCGGCCCTGATTGCAGGTACATTGGATGTGCATCACATTTTTAAGAAAACATCACCAAGGTGAAGAAGCCTTACAAATTCAAGTCATGCACTCGAGAATGTCAAGAGGTTATGTGCTTTGTATAAAGCTTATGAGAGAACAATATAATTTCCTCTCTTTATCATTGATTGAATCAAGCAACAAATTTTAAAATAAAATTGTTTGTTCTTTTCTCGGCTACTACTGTAGCATCGGACCCTAGTAATCGGCGATGTGCTAGACCAATTTTTCCTTCAAGATGTGCCACACGTCCTACTATACTTGTGACACACAACTTGTCGTAGTCACAATTATGTTTTCAACTAAAAAAACTAGTAATTTTCACGTGCGATGTACGTTTTGATAAAAAGTTTAAGTTGAACGTACGATACATGTAAGTCGGTAGTAATAAGCACTTGTGATGAATGCCTTAAACTTTAAAAAAGTTGGAGTTTAACTGACACTGCACGCAATTTTTTAAATTTTTTTAAGGAAAAACTTTAAATTGTACGTACGGTAATGTGTTACAAAATATATTTGGAGTTGCACGTGCGACGTACGTATTTGCTTAGTGACAAAAAATTTTTAAAACTATTTGTTTGGTGAAGAAAAAAAACTTTGATTTACACGCGTGATGAACGCGTTAATAAATAGAGTTAGAGTTACACGTACAACGTATGTGTTTTATTTGTGACAAAAAAAAAATATTTAAAAAATATTTGTTTGGTTAGAGCATCCACAGTCGTTTGCTATATTTGCGAATTTCCCATTTTTTTATGAAACAAGACGCTGCAGTCGTTTGCTATTTTGCTATATTTTGACAAAATCGCTACAGTCGCTTCTTATTTTTGAGAAACAAAATTGCGATTATAAGAGACGATACAAGTTGTCTCGTCCCAATTTTTTATATATTTTTTATAATCACGTCGGACGATACAACATGTATCGTCCCAATTTTCTATTTTTTTTTAAAATCACGTCGGACGATACAACATGTATCGTCCCATTTTTTTTAAAAAAAAACCCGTCGGACGATAGACCTTGTATCGTCCCAATTTTATTATTATTATTATTATTATTTTAAATAGTAGATCGAACGGTCAGATTCGCCGAAAATAAAAAATTGAAAAAATTCTCGGAGGGATTAGTGGGTAGGTTAGGTCCTTTTAATTAGGTTTAGTGGATATTTAATTAGGTTTAGGTAATATTATATTATTTAATTTATTTAATTAATATATTTTAATAGTTAATTAGTAATTAATTAAATCTAAAAAAAAAACTAACGTTCGAAATATCATGCATCGTCTTTCTTAAAAATATAACAAACGACCACTGTAGAGAATTTCGCTATTTGCTTTTACTGTAGCTGTCATTTTGTAAAAAATAAGAAACACCATTCTGAATGTTCCTTCAAACTCAAGAATGACAAAGTGACAAACTCTCTTATTAATCTAGATATTTTTAGTTTTCATGAAATTCAATGAAATCAACGGATACAGGGCTCATAGGAAGCCATATGAACCTTTTTTCATAGAGTATTTTTTCGACTGTCCTAATGCGACTTTACTGAATTTCGATTGTGACACGAGGGTTCACACTTTACACACCACACTCCCAACGGTCATGTTGACCAAATAGGCCCCACTCTCCTCAACGGTCAAAATATTTCCCATCTCTATCACCCGTCAAGTTCTCAATCACAGCTTCACTCTTATAGTAGTAGTCAAGTGGGTCCCTTTTCTTGCGTACTGATTTTACTCCATCTATCACTTTCACACCAGAGGAGCATCCTCTCTCTCTCTCATTCGTTGCCTTCTTCCTCTGCTTTCCTTCCCTGTTTCAACTTTCTTAAATATGGAAAAACATTAGCTGTCCTTTTGGGTTTTCTAAGGAATCTTGATTGGGTTTTGATTAAGGTTCATAGTTATGGAGGGTTTTGAGAGCTTACTCTATGCATTGGGTGCTACTGTTTGGGTTTTAAGTGGCAAATCCATTAGGGTTTTGCCATGGAGTTTGGTTCTTGAAGAGCTTGCTTCAAAATGCTTCTGATTCTTTACTTTCTTGATATTCTTTGATTCTTTTGATTATAGATTTTATTATAATTTTTCATATATAAAAATATAGAAAAAAGCTCATTTTTTTCCTTCAAAAATCATATACTCTTTGCATTTATTTTTATTTATTTCAATTTTTTCCCCCCATCATACTTCAAAGAGTTAGGTTAGCAATACAAAGTAAAAAGAGATAAAGAGTAGGTTTAGATTTTTGAATATTATTAGAACTTGCATAGCAAACATTTGGAAGTGAGCAGAGGATGTTGTCTGGGTTCTCTTCTTTGTTGAGGAACAACTCTTCTCTCCAATTCAGACCCCACCATTTTCAGCTTCAAGATCAGATGAATGCACAGCCCTTTAACCTCTCTTGCAATTTTTCGAACCGAGAAGTCCCAAAAACTTCCCTCTCTTTAGACAAACCAGCCAATGCCGCCAAGCCCTCTTCTTGCTCGTTCAGGAAAAACCCAATACCCTCATCTTCATCCATTGCAACCGAATCGAACTCTCTAGGAGGAGGAAGAAGATTGAAGAGATCCCACCACCAAAGTAACTTATTCGAAGAACAGTTGCCCTTGAGTTCCAAGAGGAAGAAGACCGAGAAGGATTGTCGTGGTACTCAATTCAGTGGCAGCGACGACGAGCATTTCATCCCTAATAATGCCAGTATTTTCCAGCCTCGGTTTAGTTCAGAGAATGAAGTTGAGAATGGTTTGCAAGTTAAAGGTGAGAGTAGCCAAGAAGAGCAGGAAGGTCTCGAACTCGTGGAGTTGCTAACTGGGTGTGTGGATTCTATAGGATCAAGTGATCATACAGCTGCAAACTACTACTTGACTAGATTGGGAGAAGTAGCCTCACCTATCGGGAGTCCAATTCATCGAGTAGCTGCCTATTTCACCGAAGCTCTTGCCATCAGGGTAGCAAAGACATGGCCGAGTATCTTCTCCATTGCCCCGCATATAGTTGACGACGATGATGATGCCGTTGCGCTTCGGCTAAACAACATTGTAAGCCCGATACCGAAATTCATCCATTTCACACTCAACGAGCGACTACTGAGGGCAACGGAAGGAAAAGACAGGATTCACATTATAGATTTCGACATCAAGCAAGGTCTCCAGTGGCCAAGTTTGTTCCAGAGTTTAGCTTCTAGGCATAATCCCCCAGCCCACATTAGGATCACGGGGATTGGAAATTACGAACGGGACCTCCTTGACACCGGCAATAGGCTTGCGAGCATCGCCAACGCCTTAAACCTCCCATACGAGTTCCATAAGGTTATTGAACGACTGGAGGATGTGAGACTTTGGATGTTACATGTTAAGGAGAATGAGTGTGTAGTAGTTAACTGCATCTTTCAACTTCACAAGGCTATCGAGAGCCAAAGTGCATTGATGGGGTTTTTGGGTTTGATCAAAAGCACCAACCCTTCCATCGTTTTAGTGGCAGAGGAGGAAGCAGAGCACAATGAGCCTAGATGGGAGACGAGGTTCGCCAATGCCCTTAGGTACTACTCTGCCATTTTCGATTCGGTTAACTACAGCCTACCCGAATTGAGTAGTCGAGTGAGGGTTAAGATTGAAGAGATGTTTGGTAGAAAGATAAGGAACATTTTGGGCTACGAAGGCGTCGAGAGGGTTGAGAGGCACGAGGGGTTCGATAGGTGGAGAAGAATTATGGAAGACGGCGGATTCCAATGCATCGGTTTAGGAGAGAGGGAGGAAGCTCAGAGTAGGATGTTGTTGAGGATGTATGCATGTGAGGATTGTTATAGTGTTGTGAAGAAGCAAGGAGGAGAAGCAGAGTGTTGCTGCGGGTTGACGATCAAGTGGTTAGATCAACCCTTGTTCACAGTTTCGGCATGGGCTCCTAAATCTCGGATAGGTTGAATTATATATATAAATACATAGAGCAAGACATTCTTTCTTTCAATTCATATATAGGAAGAGATTAGATACTTATTTTGCTTAACAATTCTTTAATTCATTTGTTGATGAGAAATTCAGATAGAAGAAGATCTCATGAAAGGTATGAACATGTTTGAAATATTTTTAAATTTTTAATTTCTTTTATTATGTCATAGAAGGAAGGGTGTCATACTTTTGATGTAAACAGTGATCATATTTTATAGAGCTTTTGATGGATTTGTTATGATGTGGCTGTGCTTTTATTTTTTGGTGGTGATGAATGTGTACTTCACTGTCCTGCTTGTTGTTTCCTGGAATGTGTATACTGCATACATGTATGTAATGGCTAGCAGTAAGGTCATTCGAAGCCTGTAACTTGCAATGCAGTTGGGTAATACTGAAAATTTGAGAATGAAGGCGTTGTTGTAATCTGTTCAGTTCTATCACACTCTAAGTTCCTGGATTGTTTATGTGTGTGCTGTACGTGCTATCTTTCGGGCAATGGAGGATTTCCAGAAAAGGGTGGATTCTTGAAAATGTGATGTACAGAATCACATTCGTGGGAATCCTCCAATGTCGTGGCATGCGAGCACGACAATGCTCTTTTGAAGATTGGGACATTGATATCTCTAGTAATTTGGCTTCACCGATGAGGGTTTGGGGCCATACTGAGGAAGATTAGCTATTCATGCTAAGAGAATCCCTTGTCATGCTAAGTTAGTACCTACAGTCCTACTCTTTTTATCAGTATGCATCATCTTCTATCACAACTCTGCACACTATTTTTGGGAATCCTAAAGATCAACTTTGTCATTTGTCTCGAGTTGCTAGCAATCATGTTCCTTGAGTTTTCTACTTACCGATCATGGATTAGGGTTATGCATTGTATTTTTTTTATCTTTTAATTCATATATATCATCTCACTCAAGGCGAATTTACTACTTTCGCCTAATGTAATGAAACACCGGAGGTTTATGCCAAACATGAATACATTAAGTATCAAATTATGGATCGGCATGACCAAACAATTATCCTCTAAAAAGATAGGTGATGTATAACTCTATGAGTTCAATGCAAGTGCCCTGGTAGCTTGGTGGGAACCTTTTTCACAATCAAGAGATTGGAATTTCAAATATGTAGCTTGCACATTTCCCTAATTGCAGGATGTGAGTGTGTGCTCTTGCCGGTAGGTTCCCCCCTCACCAAAAAAAAAAACTGAATGAATCCTACCCAAAAAACAAAAAACAAAAAAACTGTATGAATCCTACCCAAAAAAAAAAAAAACAACAACAAAGCCTTTTTCCGAACTAGTTGGGGTCAGCTACATAAATTCTGATTTTCCATTCTGCTCAATTTAGCGCAATATCTTTTGTAAGGTCACGAGCTATCATATTTTTTTCATCGTTTCCACCCAAGTTAGCTTAGTTCCTCCTCCACCCCTTACTCTACTCTTAATACTTATTAAATTACTATTTCTAATGAGTGCACTACTAGGTTTACAAAAAACAAAACAAAAAAACAAAAAAAACTGTATGAATCCTACATTAGGATAAAAAAACCCTCTTTCTATTTTTTACCCCTAAATGATATAAACCTTTGGGCCAGCACTTCACTTTTCATCGGGCCCATACTGGCCTGTAATGATTTAACTTCGTCCAGCCCGGCCCACCTAAGTATCAATAGTTTATTGACAAAATCAAACAACTCGATTAGTTCATTGAGTGATAAATGCCGGCATTCTAGTTTCTTCTTCTTCATCTTCTCTTCTTTTCGGCTACCTAGGGTTTCTGACACAGAGAAAGAGAAAAAGCTCTCATCTTTCAATCTCTAATGGCGGACGACGATTACAACGACATGGATATGGGGTATGCTCTTTCGCCCCTTAATCTTTGATTACTTTCTTGGTCTCAAATTTTGGTGCTTAGGTCAGAATTTGATCTAGGGTTAGGGTTAGGGTTAGGTTTCGATTGTTAAAAGTTTGACTACGAATCTCAGCGCGTATTCGCTAATGCGTGTTCCCATCCTCGAAAAATGGGAAATGAGCATCATATTAGCGTATATTCCCTCATTATCTTTGGCCTTCAAACCATTAGTGAGGTTCAAAAGATTCTTGGACCGATTTTATGTATAGGGTTCTGCCATCAACTCTTTAGAGAGATGCTTGTTGAATTTATGGGTTTTATACGGATATTCGATCAAGCAAAAGTGGGAAATCGATAAATTTTTTTCAACAGTAATATATTTTTTGGTGAAATGTACACATAATTTATGAATTTTCTTCTCCATGCTTTGCTTAGGTGCGGCCTTTTGACTAAGCAATAGATAGCTGTACCACCTTGGCGCTTTGCCGTTCACCTTTAAAACTCTACTGACAAAACTTGATAGCAATGCCCAATGTCTTGCTGATGTAAATGTAAATGTGCTTTTGAATGAATGGCATTGTGGTTACCAGGAAACATTTAGTTAGTTTGTTACTTATGCAAATATTTTGGTTTGATTCAAAAGGTTATAATAACAATAGCTTTGAAGCCTTTCATGATGCATTTTTTTTCTCTTAGAAGATTGCCTTGGGTGTAGAGCATTCAGGAATTTTGGGCATTGTACATGTTTTTCTCTTTCTGCCCTATCACCGAAGTCCTAAAATCAACAAATCATGGAACATAATCAACAACAAGATTATCATCCACAAATTTTAAAGGGTTTCAGTAGATGGATGAAGAAACTATTACTGCTATGATTATATCTTGTGGTGATGCCACTATTATTTCGAGAATGAAGACGATCCTCCTTACAATGTGTGATGAGAGCTTAGATATTGCAAGATAAATTTAATGTGGACACGGACCGTGTGCTAGCCAATTTCTATTTTTTTGCCATGCAAAGCACCCATCTGCATTGCTCAAGTATTCATGGCTTACAACTTCATTCTCACAAGTAATTGTATGTTTTCTTATATAGTTGCAGAAACAATGCCCATGGTTTGCAAACTGGGTATTGGCCTTCCAATTTTAGTACTTTATCAGCTTTCTTGGAAAAATAAGTGTAAAAGATTTTTCAGTATCATATTTGAAGTGTTTAGTGGATAGTTAAAGATCCTAAAGTGGTCAAAACATTTCGGTCTTAAAGAAAATGTTTAGTGTATAATTTTGTCCAACTCTAAGAATAGATTATAATAATTTTTCATTTTCATGAATAAAATATCTTTTATATGAAGATATTCATATTCTATCTATAAAGTATACCATGGAAATATGAATTTAAAATTATTAAACTCTACTCTAAATCTATGTAACAACAGAGGTTTACTTGAAAGAGGATACAAAAAGGTCCTATGGCGCACTAAGAACCTAACTCCGCAGCCATAATTCACAACCAACACATTTCCTGTTGATCTTCTTACCATAAAACACAGAAGTTAATCTTTTTACCATAAAACATAGAGTGAAGTAAATCACTAAATTGGAACATGTTTTTCTCGTTCAGCGTGAGGTTGCAAAATGAATGGGTTTTCAACAATAGAACAATTGCGACCACCTAACAACCCATGGGCAAAACATATTCAACTTTAATGATATTTCATTCTCTTATGTTTTATGACATGTTTAACACTTTGAATGGTGTGGATATGCGTTTGGCATGAGTTTGGAATTTTTAGGGTGCCATAGGAGGATAATTCTTTCTATGCCACCTTTCCTCATGTTTTTTCAATTAGAAAAATATATATTATAGGAATATTTAATATGTTATTTCTATTGCGCTCACTCAATCATATTACCTCTTTCGTTTGTGTAATACCTACTCATCGGCGATAGTACCTATAAATGGGCTCTGCTTCTGTTTCAGTTACTCCTTTTCTTTTCTCTTTTCCTTTTCTTGTTAACTTACTTATCATCAAATATTTTAATAGAGAAAAGAGACTCATGTGGCTGACCCAATAGATCTAAATGGAAGCTTGAGAGCTCTATTGTTGTAGATGCATAACCAGAATGCCAATGACTTCATCATTTGTAATCCAAGATTCACTAATCCCAATCACTTTGACTGAGTATATTGCTTTATTCTCTTAACTTGTCATTCATATTTCTTAATGTACTATAATAGAGAGAAGACATTTGACAATAGTTTCTTAAGCAAATTAGACATAATTAGTTTTTTCTTTTTTGTTATCTTCTTCATATATTTGTAACTTCTATAAAATAAAAAATGTTAAAATCTAATTGTAACGACATGCTGCTTTAAATATATTTGCGATATGATGATGTTACTCACTAGCATCATATTTTTACTTGTTTTTTTAACAGATATGAAGATGAGCCGCCGGAGCCTGAACTTGAGGTTTGACCTAAACCATTCTGCATGTATATATTTATACATTTATTCACAAATACACACCCCCATATATATTTATTGTATGCAGGAAGGTGCGGAGGAAGATCCAGAAAATGTTAATGAAGATGTTCCAGATGAGATTGTTGGAGATGGTGAAGAAAAGGAAGAACCAGTTGAACGCCCAAGGAAAACTACTAAGTACATGACGAAGTATGAGCGTGCAAGAATCTTGGGCACACGTGCGCTGCAGATAAGGTCTCTTTTTTCTGTTTCTTTCCTTGAATTTTTCTCCTGTCTTTTCTTTCTATCTTTTTTGCTTATCTTTGTCCATGTATAAACAGCATGAATGCACCAGTTATGGTGGAGCTTGAAGGAGAGACTGACCCCCTCGAGGTAAATTTATTGTTTAAGACATATATTGGTTCTCAGTTTTGATTGTGATGAGCGTTTTGAAAATTGAAACGGAGATTGGTTTTGGAAATCAGTCTTGTGATGAGGATTGGTATGGAAAACAGGAATTATAAGACTGATTTTCAAAAGGCAACAGACATCATTTTTCCTACAGGGGTTTGCCATATCGACCCTCAAAATCAAATGTAATTCCATTTTCACACCTGTTGAGTTTTCATGTTAGCACCTGAAATTGATTGGTATTGGACATATTGAACCTTCCTTTACTTACCATCTCTGCAACATTCAGAGAATGTTCCCTAATGCACGTCAGAATCTGATAAGAAATAAATTGCTACGGTACTACCCTTTAGGGCTGCTTCATTCTTTTATTGATTTATAGCATTCACTACCGTTTTAAGTACCACTTTCATTTTCCACTGAGCGCAGCCTTGAATTGATTTACATAGCCCATCACTTCCCCATTCTTCGCCCTCTCTTCTTCTCCTTCATTCTTGTTAAATGAAGCTTGAGAAATTTGGGAGCTTGCCAACCGACGTGCCTTTTTTGCATGATCTTGTCACAAAAAGCTGCCCTCACAGGTTTATGTAAACCATCTTATTGAAGAAACTGAATAATTGCAATTTCAAAATTGTGTTTGTGGTACTTTGTAGTGTCTTTTTTGCATGATCTTGTCACAAAAAGCTACACAGAGGTTTATGTAGACCATCTTATTGAAGAAATTGAATAATTGCAATTTTCAAAATCAATAATGCTACACCGACACCCACTTCTACAACCTAAGCCTTTACAACCGTTTTTACAACCTTAGATGACATAAGTCTATTGGAGGTTTCTACAACCTACTCTATAATAATCTTCAATAATCTTCAATAGAATTGAGCAACCTAAGGTTACAAAAGCTTATAAAGAATTAGGTTGTATAAATGGGTGTTGGTGTAGCATTGTTGTTTCAAAATTGTGTTTGTGGTACTTTATAGTGTAGTGTTGGTGCTGCTGCTATTTTCTTGTAGTGTTAAAGTAGCATTAAGTATATATAGGATTAACTAAAAGCTAGCCTACCGTGGTTATTTTGTTTAGTGAATGAAGCTATCATCGTAATTACAACTCTAATGTAATGTATGCATGGATGACATTTAGTTGGTGTTTGTTATGCTGACAGCTGTCAGAAGAATATATATATATATATATATATAGAGAGAGAGAGAGAGAGAGAGAAAAGTGAGCCTCATATAGGGTATGAGGAAATTTTCCTCATACAAAGTGATTATACTCAGTTGGTGGGACTCTTATGGAAGATCCAGTCCGTCCATCATTTTTATCATGCTAATGGATGTATGTGTAGAAAAAACCAAGTGGTTTGGAGGTCATTCGCCCATACATCATGTGGTTGAAAAATGAACGATTTCAACAGTAATACAAATCGAACCACAAATTGGACCCACATGATGCATGGGTGAATGACATCCAAACCACTTGATTTTTTCTACACATACATCTATTAGCATGATAAAAATGATGGATGGACTGGATCTTCCATAAGGGCCCCACCAAGTGAGTATAATCACTTTGTATGAGGAAAATTTCCTCATACAAATATGAGGCTCACATTACTCATATATATATATATATATATATATATATATATATATATATATATATATATATATATATATATATATGTTTTTTTAGTTGAAAGTTACAACTTATCTGGTTTGTGCCATGCTAATATGCTATCATGCTATGATGTTTTATGAATATAATATACATCACTTCCCTGAATAGGTGTACTATTGAGATAGTCCAAAGCTAATTCTTTTTTCCTTTTATTAGTAACTAACGTTTGTTTTTTTTTTCCATGCTACTCTTGTTTTATCTTTCTTTTTCGAGAAATGCTACACATACATGATATTCTACACCAAACTTACATACCAGACTTACATGGAACTTGTTTTTTAGTGAATGTTTGGTTTTACTTATTTGTCTTTTAATGATTAATGGACCCACAAATCACTAAAAGGCATGCCCCATGTAAGTTTGGGATAGAATCTCATGTATGTGTAGCATTTCTCTTCTTTTTTCATGTTTACACTATATAAGACTTTTTCTGAGCAAGTCAACTAGATTGCCGTGTCTTTCCGTTTTTATGTCAACTTTCCTGCTGCAATGCCAGATTGCCATGAAGGAGCTACGCGAGCGCAAAATACCATTTACAATTCGACGTTATTTGCCTGATGGAAGGTGAATACCCTTATTTTATTTTTAATTTTTATTCAATTGCAATTCAACTTTATCACCATAAAACCTAATGTTATTTGTCCTTTGATATTTTACAGCTACGAGGACTGGGGTGTTGATGAGTTAATTGTGGAGGACTCTTGGAAGAGGCAAATCGGTGGCGACTGAAGTTGATAGTGGGTTTTGAATCTTTGAGCTTTCTGGATTACTTGAAATGCATGATTTATGAAAGAAACTGGAATGTGTTGAGAACCTCTACTTTGTGAATGCTAATTATGACTAGTGTACTGTTAATTATACTGTTATCTTATAGAACAACTTCTCGCATTGCTCTTCCTTTATCCCCCTTTTTTTTATTTTTTTTGTTTGTTTTATCAGGATAGAAATTACTTTTTTAGTTATACTGTTCGACAGCGTGCTTATGGTTTCCAAATGATATTTGTTACATTAATTTCCGGAATTCCAAGGCGTGAGCAAGTTGTTCAGATGATTGTAGGTTAAACTATTTGCAGATTAAATTGTGTGGGTACTATAGCATCAATGGAATCCGAGAAAACCATCAAGGCAAAATGAATCCAACCCAGAATTTTGGGTATGTTGAAAGGTTGGCAGATCCAATGTTGTGGGTTAACGAGTGGATCTTTATAAATATGGATCTGGGTAAGATCAATTTCCAGCACTGTATGTTTATGTTAATGAGTAGGACCTGCATCGTTTGTAAAGCTTTGTAGTTGCTATCTTGGTTTGTCGCACTTTTGGTCGGGCTAAAAATGTTGACTGTGACATTGATTTTTAGGGAATTGATGCTTTGGGCAATGAAAAAGACTCATATATAATCTAGGTACAGATAGTATGGCATACTGTCATCTTTCCCTTTGTTTTTTTTTGGTTCGGAATTCAAGTTGCTGGAATATGAAGATGATGCTGAATACGCAAAGCTATACTATAGTAATATTTCGTTGAGAAGTGATAAATTCAAACTTTGTATCTTGAAAATTTTTCTTCATTGCGAACATCATCTGGAATCTTTTCCAAAATTGATAGTGAGACTGCTTGATAATGGTGACGGGGATATTTCCCTCATCCCTTCAATTCATTTAATATAAGAGAATTTGTCGAATATAGAAACAGAATTTTGGCATGTCCAAAGAAAGAGGATTGTTATTGTTATTTTGAAGGGTTTTTGTAACATGGCTCACTAACAAAAGTTTCAATTTCATATACCTCATTTAAAAATAGTTAATTCCATATAACTCACTTACAATATGAAACAAATCTCAACTAACTACTTTTGTTACAAATAATTAATTCCATATAACCCACACAAAAATGTTTTTCTTGAATCTGCCTCTAAATTGTGAGGGAGCTATAGATAATTAGCTATTTGTGAGTAATGTATATGGAATTAAAACACTTGTTAGTGACCCGTGAACCTTAAACTATTATCGGTTGAATAACTGCCACACGTCAACCACAACAACAAAATCTTTATCTCGACTTGTTATATGAATCTTCTCATCTGCTCAACTTTATCTAGCGCCACTTCGTTCTCAATAACTCTTGTTAATTGATGGTTTATGAAGTATTATTGATATGTTAATACATCTTTTCCCCTCAGACCTCAGTGAATGACGATAGTATAAAATAGTTTTAAAAAGGGAGAAATCAGAATTTAATTTTTTCCCCCCAACTGACATAATTAATTGGTTGAATTTTTTTTATAAAAATTTTTAATTGGTAAAACTTATAGGATTTTTCTATAGATTCTTGTGTATATAAATTACAAGAACCCGACCACTACCAAATGTTGACTACCGAGTGTAACACACCAAAGAGAGGTGCAAAAAATTGAGATGAGAGAATTGCACTGCTGTCAACCACAATTGACAAAGGCCTGAATATTAAGTACTACATAAATTATTAATTGTTTTGATAAATAGACAAATCTACCAATTATTACTTATTAGTCACATGACCTGAGAGTAATTGAGTGAGTGAAGATAGAGGAGCATAGAGCTGAGGCAGAAGACCCATTTCTCAATTTCAGGTAGATTTCTCCACATCTCTTTCTAATTCCTTTTTTTTTTTTTTTGAGGTTGTACATGCAAATCAGCTCAAACCCATGTTAATTTGACATTAATTTTTTACACAAATTTGAGAGAAAATTCGATACTGGGTCAATTAGATTCATGGGTTTAGACCCTCTAATATTGTATTTAATTATGCAAGAAGCATAGTTATTTGGGATGATTGAAAGCCTCTCTGTTTAGTATTGGTGCAATTTGTTTGTGTAGGGTATCAATTCTTTTCAATTTTTGGAATGAAAATTGGGGTTTTGGCGGTACCCTTTTAAGGGGAACTGGGTTTGGTGCTGCATGAAGAATTTCAGGAATTTTGGGAGTTTGAGTGATTGATGTTCAGTTACTTCAGTATAGTGTAGTATTTAGGGTTCTTGATTTTTGAGGACCAATTTTAATCTGGGAAACATACACTTCGTGTAGATTTAGGGAAGGAAGATTGAGATATATCATATAGGTAGGTAATTTTGGAGATTTAGTGATTTTAATTATTTCTGTGTTGTATGATTTTATATTTGGAGGGGAGGTGGAATACAGTCATTCTACTACATCGAAGAGCTGATAATATAAACATAGTCGATGCGCAATTACTGAGGATGAAGGGTCTCCAATCAAGAGACACTAGATGTTGGGTATGGCATTGAGCCTTGGTTCAAACTTTCAACCCTGTTTCGTTCCCCTCAGGCCTCAGAGGGCATCAGTAAGTTTGACTACTTATGGTATCTCGAAACAACCGAAAGGAAAATAAAGAAGAAAGACAGATAATGGATCAAATTAAGGTTTGATCCTATTTTGGAAATATATTGGAAGTGAATTAGATCCAATTAATTAAGATTAACACATTATTTCCATTTGCCTAGAAGCCAACAAATAGTTGTTACAGAAGATGGATTGGTTCTATTGTTATTTGTATCATATTGGTAAACTTACACTGCACGATTAATTGGATTTGCTGTTGTGATTTCATAGTCTTTAATTTTTCTAAACAATTGCATTTTGCCTCTATAAATGCTAAATTATACTTTCTCCACGTTCTTTGTAAAAGCATTTCACCAGGTTGTGGTTTTCCTTCCTGGCTACAACAACAAATTCAAATTGTGAACTGATAGTAATTATAATTCTTACAGAAGGAGGAGATGTAAATCTGAATTGAATATATTTATAGTGTTGATGTAGAAGTATGTTAATGTTGTCCCATTTAGTAATATGGGGTTTTTTCCAGTTAGGTGGTCGTCATGGGCATGGTACTTGATATGAAAGGTAAACAAGTGAATGTGCATTATGTAAATACTCCTGTCCCTTGTGTAGTCAAAGAAAATTTTGGGGGGTATTCCAGCGATGAGGATGTTGTGCCTCTTGCAGAGGTTCTCCAACAACAGGTGGGTTTTAGTTATGAATGTTATACTATTTGTTCTTTATTAGAGTATTACTTTAGTCACATACGAGAAAAGCACATGCCTGTAATAAAGTCATATATATATATATATATATATATATATATATAATGTGTATTGTAATGAAATGAACTTACACTTAATCTCTACTTTCATGGTATCAGAGCCAGACCTAGCCAGTCGCCGCCACCGTTCCCATCGCCGCCACCTACCGTTGCTCTCTCTGTTCTCGGGTGCCAAACCGAGACAAGAACCCGATCCGACCCTGACTCGACTGCTACCGCCTCAGCTGATGCCCTAAACGCCGAGCTCCAATCGTCGTCGTCGCCTGAGTGGACCCCACCACCACCGCTTCTCATTCGCCATGGAATCGAAGAAGCAAAAGATTATGACGTCATCCCCAATTAGAACCGTAACCGACCTCCCTGCAACTGTCATCGACGAGATCCCAACTCCGGCGACCCAACCTGATCCGACGCCGACTGTTCTTTTCCTCCGACCTCTGTAAACTACTTGTTCTTCTGCTTGCCTCCAACCACTCCAGATTAAACCCCTAAATCCTCTTTTCCTCGTCTGATTTCTGATTTGATTTGGTGTGGCTGCTGAAATTTTGGGATGTTTGTTTGATTTGTGATTTGGAGGAAGAGGAGGAATTGTGAAGTGGGTTTCACAACTTGCCCACCAAGTGTTTAATGAATTGCCACAAAGATCCAACCAACTTCAGTTCTAATTGCTGCACCTGCCACTCTTGCTATTCTGATTGCTACCTGCCTCTGGCTCTTCTCTTTCTCTATATACTGCTACTTTAAGTGTGAGTATGTCTCGTATTTATGTGGGCAATTTGAATCCACAAGTGTTAGAGAGGGAGCTTGAGGTTGAGTTCCGAACTTATGGCAGATCAGAAGAGTTTGGGTTGCTAGGAAGCCACCTGGTTATGCTTTTGTCGACTTTGATGATCGCCGAGAAGCCCAATATGCAATTTGTGGCTTAAATGGTAAAAATGGATGAAGGGTTGAGTTTTCACATGTTCATGATGCTAGTAACAAGAAGCTTAAACAATATCAATGAAATGAGCAATATCACGCTTCCCGACTGCGGTCTTCTTTAGGGGTGTAAAATGAACCGGACAGTCTGTCGTCCGTTCGAGTCCGGCTCGAGAAATTGTCCGACCGTGGACCGTCCGAACTGTTATACGAACCGAACTCGAACAAATTATTATGTCCGATTCTTTACCGAGCTCGAGCCGGACATAAGTCCGTCCGAGTATTATTGTGGTCCGATGCTTTATCGAACCGAGTCCGGACTATAAAAATTTTGTCCGACCTAGACCGAGCCGGACATAAGCCCGTCCGAGTAGAATTTCGGTCTAAGCTTGAACATATGGTTGTCCGATCCTGTCCGGTCCGATTTACAGCCCTAGTCTTCTTCCGTCACATTAGCAAGGTCAGATATTGCATGTTTATCCAATTCACCTTCAACATTAGGGATAATAGATTCAGGTGCATGACATCTGATCATATGACTGGAGATTCAAGTATATTATCCTCTGTTAGTAGATCTTTTCATCCACCTATTAGACTTGTTGATGGTTCTACTTTCCTGGTTGGGGAGATTGGATATGTAAACCTTACTCCCACTTTATCACTTAGCTTTGTTCTTCATTTGCCAAAATTTTTCTTTAACCTAATGTTTGTTAGTAAAATTACCAACACACCGAATAATTCAGTTACCTTTTACCCTGATCACTGTGCGTTTCAGGAACTTAGGACGGGAAACACAATTGCTACAAGTCATGTGTCGAGGGTCTTTATCAGCTTGACAATGTTCCTACCTCATTTGCATTCTTGAGTGCACCTTTGGATTTGCATTGTCAGTTGGGTCATCCATCGTTACAAAATCTGAAGAAGTTGAGACCTAAATTATCTTCTTTTAAGGAGTTATTTTGTGAGTCATGCTAATTAGGTAAACACTTGTGTACATCTTACACTCAGAGTTAATAAACGGTCAAGTCGACCTTTTAGTTTAGTTCATTCTGATGTGTGGGGACCTTTTCCTGTCCAGTCTCAGTTCGGTGACTTTATATATTTTGTTATCTTTGTTGATGACTATTCTCGTGCCAGTGTGCCACATGGTTATATCTAATAAAATCTCGAATTGAAGTATTGTCTATTTTTAAATCATTCTGCACTGAGGTGAGAATGATTTAAACCAGGCAGAATGGAAAATCAACATTCATGTACCCGACCCCAACTAGTTGGGAAAAATGCTTTGTTGTTGTTGTTGTTGCGCTGAGGTGAGAACTCAGTTTGATGTTTATGTTCAAATTTTGCGAAGTGATGATGCCAAAGAATATTTTTCTTCTGAGTTTACTAGTTTTATGTCTTCTTATAGTATTCTTCACGAGTCTTCTTGCTCTTATACCCTTCAGCAAAATGGGGTTGTCGAATGTAAAAATTGTCACCTGTTAGAGGTTGTAAGGACAATGCTTATCCATAGACAAGTTCCTTAGCGTTTATGGAGGGATGCGGTTCTTACTGTATGTCACCTAATTAACCGCATGTCTTCGTCTGTGTTAGATGGTCAAACATCATTTTTCGTTTTTATTTCCAAATGTTGACCAATTCTCCCTTCCTCCCAAAATCTTTGAATGTGTTAGTTTTGTCCATGACCATCATCCTGGTCGCTCCAAGTTAGCTCCCCGTTCTATCTGATGTATTTTCTTAGGGTATTGTCGCTCTCAGAAAGGTTATAGATTTTATATAGATGTTATAGTCCTGAGCTGCGTCGTCATTTTATCTTTACTGATGTTACATTTCATGAGTCTCAACTGTTTTTATCTAATACTTCCTCTGGTTTAACCCCAATTCCCTATAACGCGACTGGATCTGAATTTCTAACCTACCATAGACTTGTGGTATCTACTTCTACTGATTCTGTAACAAAGTGCTCCCACAGCAATGCTCGAATGGCCTACAATCACTCAAGTGTATAAATGACGTTCGGACACTACTCCCTCAGATCACGCCACTGTGCTCATTGTCCCATCGCCTTAAGTCAATGAGCCGACTGTCTGAGCCTGCTACTACACCTCCGGTTTCCTCCACTGCGCCCATATCCTCTTCTAGTGAACATTCTGATCTTGATCGTCGCATTGCCATACGTAAAGAGAACCGCTCCACTGCACATCCTTTATACAGCCATCTTTCATATGTTCACTTGTCATCTGCCTATTATGCCTGTCTCTACTTTGGACAATCACCAGGTTCCGAAGTCATTGTCAGAAGCACTCTTACATCCTGGTTAGGCCAGGACATGCGAGAAGAGATGTCTGCTCTTGAGGAAAATGGTACTTGAGATCTTGTTAACCTTTCATCTGGCAAACATTGTGTTGATTGTAAATGAGTGTACATAGTTAAAGTAAATCTGGATGGTTCTCTGGCTCGCCTAAAAGCTCGATTGGTTGCTAAAGGTTATTCCTAGACCTATGACATTGATTATGATGAGATATTCTCCCTTATGGCCAAATGTCTTCTATTCGGATCATTGTTGCCTTAACTGCTCGATTTCATTGGCCACTCTACCAACTTGATATCATGAATGCATTTCTCAATGACATTCTTAAGGAAGAGGTTTATATGGAGTAGCCCCCCGCTTTTGCTAGTAAAGTTGAGTCCACTAAAGTCTGTTGCTTGAAACGGTCTTTGTATGGACTCAAACAATCTCTCAGTGTTTGGTTTGGCCGTTTCACCAAGGTTGTCACGAGTTTTGGATTGAAGAGGAGTGATAATAATCATTCTGTGTTCTATCGACATCATCAAGGGAAAAGAATCATTTTAGTTGTATATGTTGATGACATTGTAATTACAGGTGATGATCAGAATGGTATTCAAGATCTGAAGTTATATATTCGACAGAAGTTTCAAACTAAGGATCTCGGACGACTAAAGTATTTCTTGGGGATCGAAGTTATTCGATCTAAGCAAAAAAATGTTGCACAGAGAAAGTTTATACTGGACATACTTACCGAGAGTGGTATGCTAGGATGCAGGCCATCACACACTCCTATGGACCTAAATTCCAAATTGTTGTCCGATCAGGGTACCAATTGGAGGATCCAGAGAGATATAGGAGGCTTGTAGAAAAACTGAATTATCTCACAGTTACTCGTCCTGGTATCGCATACTTAGTTAGCATAGTAAGTTAGTTTATAGCCTCTCCCCGTACAACCTATTGGAATGCAATTATGAGAATTCTTCAGTATTTGGAGAGCTCCCTTGGCAGAGGATTGTTGTATACTGATGGTGGACATTGTCGAATTGCTAGTTGGTCAGATGCTGACTGGGCTGGGTGTCCAACGACTAGGAGATCCACCACTGGGTATTGTGTATTTGTTGGAGGAAACTTAGTTTCATGGAAGAGTAAGAAACAAAATGTAGTGTCTCGATCAAGTGCAGAATTCGAGTATCGTGCTATGATTGACCTCACATGTGAGATAACATGGATCAAACGATTACTTACTGAGTTGGGGGTTCTTCAGCATCAACTAATGCGCATGTATTGGGACATACAATCTGCCATCCATATAGCCACGAATGTCGTGTTTCATGAACGAACTAAGCACATTGAGGTTGACAGTCATGTGGTTCGCAACAAGATTAGTGGCATTCCGTATGAGTCCCCTCAGATAGAAGCTAAACATATTCGCACTGGTCACCAGTTAGCTGATGCTCTTACAAAGTCTCTTGCTAGAGCCAAGATATAGTTTATCAAGGACAAGTTGGGCATGTGTGACATATATGCTCCAACTTGAGGATGAGTGGTAGAGTATTAGTTTAGTCACATACGGGCAAAGCACGTGCCTGTAATAAAGTCATATATATATATCAAGTGTGTATTGTAATGAAATGAACTGAAACTTAATCTCTACTTTCATTCTAAATGATAGCTTGATGTAACTCAAGGTAAGAAGAGCTTCTGTGATTTCTTCAGAATTGATGAGCACGAGATCTCACTCTCTGTTTAGATTGTTCTTATTGTTTGTTCGAAAGAATGGTTCTTATTTTCTATTTCACTTATGGGGCATGTGATAAACTATCATTTTGTTTTCCTTTCTCATACTTGGGTTAGAGTTATGCCCAGATTTTGACAAATAGATCGTTGATCATGTATGTGACGATGTACCCATATTGATAGTAGCTTGGGCTTCATGAATGTGAGGAAGGAGAAGATAGGAAAAGATGGGAGAAAGAAGATAAATGGCTCATAGCCATATCATTTTTCAAATAACATTATTTATTAAATGTCTCCAGCAAGATAAAATCTCATTTGACTTAATTTGATTTCAACACTCCCAACGATTGCAACCCAATCCAAATAGGCAAAAGACTGAAAGATAAACCCTATTGTAGCTAAATGCTATATGCAAATTCAGATAACTCTAAATAATCACTGTGGGAGCTAGCTCTTTTTAAAATGCCCTTCTCATTATCTGCTAGCAGGTCACTTTGTTGCTTGAAATCATTCAGTAGATTTTTATTCATAAAAAGTGGCATATTTTCATTTCATCTCAAAAAAAATTTCATTTAATGGTCGGTCAACAACTTGAATCATCTTTTAACTTTGTTCTGTAAACTTATTTAGTTTTCTATGTAATTTAATCTTATGTTGTGCATTTATCTATTATTGTTCTCTTTTAAATTAAGAGATTTATTTGGAATTTATGGACTGAGTGCTTTGTTTCTTCAAGTCATTGCTCTTTGGAAAAAATCTCCTGTGCAGGAAACTGTGCATCAGTCATTGCAAAGGAACGGTCAGACTGAAATGCCGATATCTTCTTCAACTACCAATTCTAGTGCTAATCAGCTACAGTCACAACTCTCTATTGACGAAGCCTTAGCAAAGGAATTGCAGGAGCTGGAATTTAATAAATGTTATGACAGTGAAAGTTCAAGTTCTGAAACTGGTGAATTTCATCATTCACATTCCATGATCATACACAAAAGCTCCTTACCCAATAACTATTATAATGAATTATTTTTATGTGGGTTTTAAGAAACTACCAGGACGGAATCATCCACAGGAAATGGAGAAGGCAGTTCTACTAATACATCGGCGCAGGTAAACTGTACAAACTTTGAATTTATCTTTTTGTTTGTGATAGCATTCATATTGCAAATATCAAGCTCACATTTGTCTCACTGTTGGCACGCAGGTTGTAAGGGTAGATAATATTAATCCAGATAATATGACATACGAGGTAAAATTCATATACCAGCAGTCATGCACCATATGATGTTGATATCTTAGTTTCACCCATAAAGTAATGTTTTATGATTCATTCGGATGTTTGTCATCTGATTTTTCGTATGAAATATTTATGTTGTCCAATGTCAGTTGTTTCTATTGTATTTCTTGTTATTGCATATTTAACACCTGTATATATATATACACTTCAGTAAAAATTCTAAAGGAAGAAGTTTATAAAAAAAGCAAAAAACAATGGTCATTGGTAGATTATTTGAAATTGAAGACCTTGATGGAAGTGTTTGAATGTTTTGACAGAGCTCCGTGGTAATAGACAACAACAATAAGGGTTGCTTTTAGAAACATGAATTAATTTAAATTAGGATCATCATCAAGTCATATGTTTGTCCTCATTTAAAAAATAGTCCCCAGGTTATCAAAAGCAATTGTTAATTAACTATTGTGTAACTTTTCATGCTTAAATTTCTATCACATATATTATGCACCTCAAATGGGAGTGATGTGCTTATAGTAAGTATTATCTAACTGGAGTTAGGTAGAACAAGTTTCTGGAAATGAGCTTTCCTCATAAGCCATTTGAGAAGTTTGGAAAGTGTGGAGAACAATCTATAATGGTGAGTTTTTTCCAAACAAAAAAGGTGAAGCTTGGCTTCTTCATTGGGGAACCCGGTCTGATGCCTATAATTCAATAAATCAGATAGAAAATTGGGTTTTTGTTCTTGCACCTCAGTTAGAAGTAAAATGTAAAAGCCCTTACCTTTAGCAGTGTGGGTTGCATGAATTGCCATGGAATATTATTGACATTATTGGATGATAAAATTATGCCACTTGGAGGTGAGCCCCAATCCTCAAGTTGCTCATATGACTGGATGCCTATGTTACTCATGTGCAAGATGTATGCCTCATCAAATAGCTAAGTTTTGATGAAGCCAATAATTGGGCAGAAGGTTTAGTACTCTCTTGTTGCTTATTTTTGTGTGGAAGCAAACAGATACGTGAATTCTTCTAAATAAAAGCAGTAATGATCAAACATTCGCTCTTCGTCGATGTTGACCACGAAAAAGTGTAATTGATTCCGAGATCTGATCGTTAGGAACTGTTGAAATCGCTTCTGTGGACTTGCAAACAAGTTTGAAACACCGGGGGTGGCCCCAACGCAGACCCTCCGATGCCTAAGTCAAAAACTCAAAGATATTGTGGGTTTTGAGAGTAGAGTTTTTAGTTACCTTGTTTCTAAGGAGGTCTTGAGGTATATATAGTCCCTGAGAGGGGCCAGTTTCAAGGTATTCATCTATCTCTACTTTCCGGTGTTTGGATAAAGTTGGTTATCCTTTTCACATGAAGGGATCGAGTCTGGGCTCTCTCATGACGAAGAGATAGAGCTTTCAAACTTTTAGGTGGAGAGATAGAATCAGTTACCCCCTCGAAATAGGGGGTTTAAACTGGGTCGATGAATCTGGACTTCTTTGCGATATGGTTGTTATAACAGTCCCTATTACAGGTTGTTATAACAGTCCCTATTACAGGCTAGATTGGGTCGATAGGCCTGAAAATGGTCCAGCTCATCCCATCGTGTCTATATCTGCTGAAATTACCATTTTATCCCTGAGAGCTTTAAGATTCGTGTCTGATTTGGACGTGTTAGGACTTGTGGCCTCAAATACACGTAGGCACGGGATACTTGAAATTGGAGAAGAAGAGGAGGAGACAAAGAAGCAAGGGAAGACAAGTAGCAAGTAGAAGAAGAGAAGTCGGAGGGTTGCGGTCGACCGGCTAGGGGTGCGATCGACCGACCCAGTTGACTGGGGGTTCTTCGAGTGCAGGCGTCCAACAGAGGAGGGAACGGTCGACCGACACTAGGGGTGTGGTCGACCGGTCAGCCTTCTGGATTGATGTTGCACGATGCGGTCGACCGGCCTAGGGGGCAGTCGACCGACGCCAACGCTGATTGTTTCTTTTGGGCTTACGGGAGAAAGGCCCAATTTGCTATATTTGTGTTTTTTTAGGGTCTGTTTGGGGCTATATATATGGCCGTAAACTTTAGAGTTTAGATATCCTATGCCGTGATCATTATTCAACTTCAAGAAAGATTGTGTCGAGTGTTTCAAAGGTGAGAGAGAGAGATTAAGAGTTGTAATCTCTTTTGTAATCTTTGTATTTCTTTATGAATAAGAAGTATTGGTTATCTCTGCATATTGGTTGTGTTCTTGTGAGATCCATATATTGTGGTGGCTTGTTCTTGGTTCATCTATTTCTTGGGAGTTTCTATTGCTTGTGGTGCACTTCCGCTATTAGCGCTACGAGTTGTGGGAGAAGATTTCTCTGACAGGACGGTCCTGATTTTGTTCTATTTTTATCCATATCACAAGCCCCCTACTCTCGAAGACTGAGTTTCACAGCCTTTGAGGAGTAGTTTGTCATTGTTTAATGGTTTACAGAAATTATCAGAGTTATCGGGGACGTTTGAACCTTACTCAGGTGTAATGGTGTTGTTCCAATTTTGTAAAGTATCCAGAATTATTTTAGAAATTTTCTGGATTTTTTATGTTTTTATCTGAATTTTTGGAAATTTTCTGGATTTTCCCCAAATTTTAATCATTTTTCAGAATTTAATTTAATTAATATGAATTTTAAATTAATTTCTGGAACTTAAAAATATTTTTTCTAAAATTGTAATTATTGTCCAGAATTTTAAAATAATATTCCAAAATTTTAATTATTTTTTAGAAATTTTAAAATAATTTTTCGGAGTTTTAAAAATATTTTTTGGATTTTAATTATTTTTCTGAAATTTTATAATAAGAAAATAAGTTTTAAATAATAAATAATACCTGGGTTAATCTGGAATGTCGATCGTGAGGAGCACGAATCTTGAGAAAATCGAATGGTCAGCATTCCTCAAAGCTAGCACCCTATCCGGTTCGCACCCTCGGTTTTGCACCGGGTGACATTGTAGGGCCCGCACGTCAGTGACTGGTCAGCCACATCAGCGGTCAACGTTGACGTGACGTTAACTAGTTAAAAAAAATTTCTTGGCACGCACTTTGCACGTAAAATCGAGGGGCACGTTTTTTGGATAGTTCTGGACACTTCATCTTGTTTGGCACGAAGATTGAGGCGATCGAACGGTGTGAAAGCATGAGGCTATCACTGTACCCGGTTCTTGCCCTCCCCGGTTTGGCGTTGGGGAGCAGGGTGGGGCCCACAGATGTCACGTGGCTCAGCGCCATGCATGCCACGTGGCTCTGCACTGCGGCAGGCATGCCGTGGGGCCTGCGTCGCAGCTCCAAGCGCACGTGGCGCGCTCTGGATCGCTGCCGCGTGTGGGGCAGCTCCGTTGTCTCCTCTTTTTTTAATGCGCTTTGCGCATGAATTTTTACGAGTTTAGCACGTAAAATCTTCTCTTATGTATATACTGCGTATTCGTGTGCGGTAACGTGTATTTTTACTCATTTTGGCGTATTTTACGCGTTTTGAACACATTTTTTCCGCTGTTTTTGCCCCCCATAAATTCAAAACTCCATTATTTGCTCCTCACTCCACTATTCATTGTTCTCACTTCCAAGAGCTATTTTCTTCTTCAAGAGCTTGATTCGTATCTATCCGCCTTTCCTCATCTCATCGATCAGGTAATATTTACACTTATAGATTTCTTCTCGAGCCATGGCTAGGGTATCATCGGGTGGTTCCTCCTCCAGTAGTGACGGAATAACGGTGATTTTTGTCTCTCATCCTCTCAAGGGGAAAGAGGCGATCGGCTCCTCTGTTATTGTAAAGGATATCGATCAGACGAGAAACGATAGGGGGTGTTCCCTTTCGCGGTTTCATCCTCCTCTTGTTCCACTACTAGTCCGTTAGTTCCCGGAGGATGTGTCAGACTTGATTCACTACGGGGCTACAGGCGAGGAACCCAAAAACTACCCGATATTTGAAGATGATCATGTAAGGACCATTCTTGTGAGGGAGGATATCCTGACCATCTGGAGTTGTTTTGGGTTTCCTCATGAGTACAAGTTGCTCCTTCCCGGTCCTGGAGTTAGGGCATTCTCCCGGATGTTGGGCGAGTACTGTGTATTGATGCTTTCCTTAGTGGGTTGCACTTGCCGATGCACCCATTTATGACAATGGTGCTTAATTGGTATGACCCGAGCCCGATTCAGTTTGCGCCTAACTTCTGGGGGCATCTCAAGGGATTTATTCTGAAGTGCCATGAGCTCGGTGCCAAGCCGAATCTTCGGTTGTGGCGGAGTCATTTTAGGCTCTACAGACAGCGAGCATGCGGCAACTGGTACTACGTCTCCCATCGCCCCAAAAAAGGGGTGATCACTGGTCTGATTCCGTTAAGAACTAGAAATGTAAGTATTTTATTGTTCGAAGCCCCAAACCGTGGGGGTTCCCTACTAGGTTGGGGGGGGGGGGGGTTAGTGTCGAAGAGGTTGATTGTCAAATCAGAGTTGACGGAGGAGGAGAAGGTGAGTGATTCTCTTTTTTTAGGTGGTGAGATGAAGTCGCATGATGTATCGGAGGAGGTCCTTCGCTCGAGAGGACTGAACCCGATGGACCCTAGTATGGCATTTTATTATCCGCATTTTAGTACTTTCATTTTTGTTTCAGCACTTTCCTATTTTTATATTTCTATATTTTTTGTCTTCACATCTTGTTTTTTTTGGGTGCGCAGGTAGCATGGACTTCAGGGGTCTCCTTGCAAACCGAGTCTCTTTGCAGTCTAAGGGCTCAGATAATCGGAAAAGAAAGGGGGAGCTAGTCGTCCCGGGATTCCGAAGTCCGGTAACGGCTCTTCTGCTTCTGTGTCGACGGTGTGGCTTCTTCACTGTCGACGGGGAGGAGACCCCTTTCGCCCTCTTGGGGAGGCTGGCCTTCTAGATATCGGCCTCCGGGGAGAACAACTCCTTTGACCCCTCTGATGTTCAGGATGATGGACCTCATCACGGGTTCGTCTCTCATCCAAGCGGGTCTGAAGGTTGGTCCCTTGTTGGTGGTTAACGATGATTTGACGGAGATCTCTTGATCCTTGAGGACCTTGCGAGGTCATCGAGTCGGTGGAAGGATTGTGAACCGAGACATGGGCATGGAGAGGATGTTATTCTTGACGTCTTCGACGGGAGCCCCCTGGCGCAGCCCCTCTGGACACGGGGCGAGCCTATTGGGGAGGCGGCTGTTCAGGTTGAAGATGGTGAACTTGTTGATCTCGTTGAGGGGGAACATCCGCGAGGGGAGGATGTGAAGGAAGATGGTTGGTAGCCGTCGTCCTCGCCTTTCTTCTTGGAGGCATGATGGAAAGGGTGATTTCGGATCGACGAAGTTGGGTCGGTGATCTTTTCTTTTTCCACAGACGACGCCAATTTGTTGCTGCTTATTTCTGTGTGGGAGTAAACAGATACGTAAATTCTTATAAATAAAAACGGTAATCGAACCTTTGCTCTTCGTCGATGTTGAGCACGAAAACTGTAATTGACTCTGAGATTTGATCGTTAGGAACGGCTGAAATCACTCCTGTGGACCTGCAAACAAGTCTGAAACACCGAGGGTGGCCCCGACGACAGATCCTCCGACACCCAAGTCAGAAACTCGAAGATATTGTAGGTTTTGAGAGTAGGGTTTTTAGTTACCTTGTTTCTGAGGAGGTCTTGAGGTATATATAGTCGCCGGGGGGGGGGGGTTTCAAGATATTCATCTATCTCTACTGTCCGGTGTTTGGATAGTCGGTTATCGCTTTCAAATGAAGAGATCGAGTCTCGACTCTCTCCTGACGAAGAGATAGAGCTTTCAAACTCTCTCATGTGGGTGGAGGTATAGAATCAGTTACTCCCTAGAAATAGGGGGTTTCAACTCGGTTTGATGAATCTGGACTCCTTTACGATTGAGCTGTTTTAACAGTCCCTATTACATGCTGGATTTGGTCGATAGGCCTAAAAACGGCCCAGCTCGTCCCATCGGGCATGTATCTGCTGAAATTATCGTTTTACCCCTGAGTACTTTAAGATCCGTGCCTAATTTGGACGGTCCCGATTTTGTTGTATATTTACCCATATCATACTCTATTACACAATATATAATGCTAGTATTAATCTATTGCTATTTTATAATATGAAGACCAAGTCAGCATTGTATCAAGAACAAAAAGTATTACTGACTACTTGACATGAGAAATCCAATTTCTTAATATTGTTTGCTTGTCTCCTAGCGTAGATTGATTGGATGCCTATGTTACTCACGTGCAAGATGTATGCCTCATCAAATAGCTAAGTTTTGATGAAGCCAATAATTGGGCAGAAGGTTTAGTACTCTATTACACAATATATAATGCTAGTATTAATATATTACTATTTTATACTATGAAGACACAAGTCAGCATAGTAACAAGAAGTATAATTGACTACTTGATATGAGAAATCCATTTTCTTAATTGTTTGCTTGTCTCCTAGCATATATCCTTTTGTTACTGATGCTCTAATGCAGATCTCTATTCTTTTAGGAATTGCAAACATTGACTGAAGCTATAGGCACTGCAAGCAGAGGTTTATCAGACGAGCTTATATCCTTCTTGCCAACTCAGACATACAAAATAGGACTGTTTTCCAAAAAAGACCCCGAGGAGTATGTCCCTGATTCATGTTAAATTATTGTATGATCATTTTCATACTGTCATACATTATAGTATATGTTCTCTCTTTCTACTGCATTTTTCATGGAAATATTCTCAATGCTTACATTTCAGTATTTCTTTTCACATGTGATGGTTTACATACAACATTTCTGGTATGGAGTGAAACACAATACGTACTAAATATTCCTTAATTTGTTTCAATTTAAGTTGGTTTTATAATTTAGTGAATGTTCCATATTTTCTTACTCAAGTGTACAGCATCAAAAAATTATTTAGATTATTCAAATTGAACAGAATTTCCTGTAAGAAACTAAATGTAACTATAATTTGATAAGCGATACATAACTTCATTTTTCACTAACTACTGCTAATATCTTCTGCTACTGCTAATATCTTCTGCTACATACAGTTGTGTCATATGCTGTTCGACTTATAAGAACCGAGACAAACTTATCAGATTGCCTTGCCAACATCAATACCATAAAGATTGTATTACTCGGTGGTTGAAGATCAACAAGGTATAACATTCTGGTATTATGATATTTCACTTTACATCATCTGCTCCTGTTGATTCTGGCTTCCACCATGAACTTCTCCCCAAAAAAGTTTTAATACATCTTTTGCAGGTCTATTCAAAAATTTGATTTACGGTTGATGTTCAAAGATTTGATCAACTATGATATGTAGCTATATATTAGATCTAAGAGCATATACAGCAAGGAAGTATTTTATAATAGCTAAATCCAATTATATGGTTAGTTCATTGTGGCTTAACTTCTCTATTTGAGCTATATGTAACAGAACACATAATACAATCTATTTGCATGGTTTGAAAGTTTGATTGCACTTTTCAGCTTTGAAATTTGATTAGAAGAATGATAAGCAAAATACAGTTTCATTCAATTCATAAGGAATATCCTTACTTTCACCTTATTTGAGGTAATCCAATAGGACATCATATGTTTATCTTGCATCCAATCGAATATAGGAAAGTATCTACGTTTTTTTTTTTTGATCAAAAAGATGGCAAGAGAATTGCCATCCAATATGATATATAACCGAAGCAATTACAACCAAAATCCATAGTCCTGACCAACACCACAAACTACATAGTCACAAAATACATCAAGCCTCTAATACAAAAGGGAGGAAAGTATCTACGTTGAGAAAGGAGATTGGTAGTTTGATACAATGGTATGTGGTCAACTAAGTCTGTACCCAAAAACTTAAAAGGGTTACCATCATTTGGATTAAATCGAATTCTAAGATAACTATTCCATCAGTTGGATTATATTTGTAATTCTGCTAATTTCTTACACCTATTGTTATTGCAGTCTATTTCGTGATCTCGTCAGTAAAAAAATCATGGAAGGAAGTTTTTAAAAAATGATACTGATGTAAAACCAACCCTAAAATAGAGAATTTTCCAAGAATCTTAATGGGTTAATTTTACCAACATGAAAGTGCGGATTTAGATTGGATATTTTTAACAGTTAACAGGTTCGATGGGTTTTCAAGAATTGAATCAAATGCTAACAGTTCCAATTAATAATTCAACCTCAATCAATAATTAAATTCCTATATGTTAGCAAGTAATAAGTCCAATATCGATTTGTACTCTAATCTAGCATGTGGATCACCCAATCTCAGTATTTTGTGGTCGACAGTCAAATCAGATAATATACTAGATGATAAGGCAGTAAAGCACAAATATTAATAAAGAAAAGAATATACCGAGTGTGAAGAAAACCAACAGAGATCTCGGAGTTGGGCAGCAACTAAGATCTCAGCAACGCAGCGAACAAAGGCAGCAACGAAGCCCACGTGGTGGGCAGATCTGATCGCCGACGAACGGGGAGGCGGCGGCCGGATGCGCCGGCACCGGCGAGGTTGGCCCTGGTTGCAAGGAGGGGGAAGCAGTGGTGGTTGTTGGTAGAGTGGATTAATGGGTTGAGGTTGGTGGGGTTCGGGAAAAGGGGATTTGGGGTCGGGAGTGGAGGAGGAAGGTGGCGATGGCGTTTGGGGTGAGGGATTTGGTCGCCGGGGGGGGCGACGGGGAGAGAGGAGGGTTGCGGGCGACGGCGTGAGAGTGATGCGGGATTGGAGAAGAAGACGATGGGTCCGGCTTTGTGGTGGCGACGGGAAGGTGTCGCAGGCAGAGGTATGGGTTTGGGGTGGCGACGAGCGGGATGGGGTTGAGGTCGACGGTCGGGAGTAGGGTAAGGAAGGGGATGGGTTTGGGTGAGTTGAAGAAGAAGAGGAGGGAGAAGAAGAGGGGCAGTGGCGGCTGGGTATGTGATTAGGGTTTTTTTTGTTTTTGTTTTTGTTTTGGGGATTTTTTTTAATTGGGTAGATTTTAGAGTTTATCACAAACCCTAAAATTTGATTAGGATTTATCACAAACCCTAATGCAGATCTCAGTTGTATCACACAAAAGAGAGAAAATGAAGAGCAAAACTCAACACATATTTTTTTGATCAATAATGGCATGCTTTCTCATTAATCTCAAGGCCTTTAAATAGGCTCAATTACATCTTGAAACACATCTCTAAAATATTCTCAAAATCTAAAAATTACAAAAAGATTACATATGGCTATAATTGCCAGAAATAAAAAAAAAGTACTGAAATAAACTAAACAGGAAAGATGTCCTCATCATTCTCTCCGGGTGGGAGAGAGCTCGACCCAGTCGAGTCAAAACCAGTGATCCTGCCATGGTGCTCCAAAAGATCTGGATCCAGTTGCGGGAGCCCCTCACGATCACTGCAAGTGTCATCCGACTTCGGCTTATTTTTCCACCTTACCAAATACTTGTGCATACCACCATCTCTAGTAGAGATTATCTGATCATCTAAAATATTATCCAATTCTTCTGTCGATGGGTAAGTAATATCTGGTAGTGGAGGTAATGGGGGAATCTTACCATTAGGCTGCAGGGTAGGCTCATCTATAAGAAAATTTCTAGGGTTGAATTTTGAGCCTTCATAAAGTACTAGATCCTCAATATTGAAAATCTTACTTATGCCAAAACCTTCAGGAAGGTCAGCGACATAGGTACTATTATTGATTGCATGTAGAATCTTAAATGGGCCTGCAGCACGTATGTTCAAGTTCTTAACGGGTCCAACAGGAAACCGTTCTGGATGAATCCGAACCATCACTTCGTCACCAATGTCAAAAGTTATAAATTTTCTTCTAGTATCTGCTATTAACTTGTAGTTAAAATTATTCTCATTAAGTTCCTTGAAAATTTCTCTATGCAAGTCATGAATGTTATATGCAAATATGGGTGCAGACTCTGTGACTTTGTGATGTTCTAATGCATGAGTAAAATCTATGGGTTGCCAAGTGACTTGGGAAGGAATGGGTGTCTCGGATATACTCAATAGAGGTGACTGGATAGGCTGAATACAATTGAGAGACTGGTCATTCTCTTTTTCATCAAAGTCATCACTTATATTAGGTTCATAGGTAAACTCATTGTCGGGCTCATCAACGATGACTGCGGTACCCTCTACCATATTAATCCTACTGGGACTGGGACAGTTGCCAGCAACATGACCGTATCTCTTACATTTATAGCACTTAGTGAGAGGGTCAATCTTACTGTAATCTCTTTTGGTGTTCTTACCCTTATGTTCATCTCTATGTGAGTTAAAATTTGAATTAGATTTGCTGGGGTAAGATTTGTTGGGGTGCTGAGAGGGAGGCTGAGGTCTAGGTGGGTCAGTAGAGGCCATTCTAGAGGAATGATCTCTCGAGTCGCTGGACCTAGAATCAGAACTAGCTTTAAGAAAATCCATGTCGAGGACTAGGGCGTAGGCTGCCGCTATTGAGTCCACGTTTCTATAGATTAGCTCGTTCCTAAGGTCAGCTCGTAGTCCAGCTTGAACCTAGAGAGAGTTTGTTCTTCACTCTCTTTACCTAACGCATTGCACCGAATAAGGAAGTTATCGAATTTATCGACATATTCTTGTGTGGATTTACTTCCTTGATACAATAGGTTCCACGAATCTAGCAATCGGGTGTGGAACGATAGCGGTACATACCTCTCAGTGAGCTTCTCTTTCATGGCCTCCCAAGTGGCTATGGGTGCCAGGCCTCGGCCTCTGCGGGCATGTTCAAGATTGGTCCAATGTTGTTGAGCTTTACCCGTTAATTTCATAGTTGCAAATTTAACTTTAAGGGCTTCGCTCATGTCGAACCACACAAAATAGTGGTCCATGGCACGGACCCAATCAAGGTAAGCTTGGGGTTCCATGTGGCCTTCAAATTGGGGAACGTCAGCCTTAACGTTCTTTTTATATTGTTCGTCAGGGTCACGTTCTTGACGTCGATCGTCATGAACATTCCTTTGAGGGATCTGACGATGGCCATGAAGCTCAGGGACACTTGTCTGATTTTGGCTCCACTTTCTCAAGTCTCTGATTGATATTGGCAAGAGTTGCTTGGATGGCAGCTAGGGTAGCTGAGATATCAGAATTGTCCATTTCAGGTATGGGAAGTCTAGGGTTCCTAATTGGGTGATTGGGAAGGGATAGGAAAGGCTCTTCAGGGTCTGTGATGGTGCTGCGAAGACGCATTCACCAAAAGTGTGAAATAGGGTGTGTCCTAAATTTTTTTTTTTTTTTAATGAATTTGAAATAAACTAAAATAAAGAAGAAAAATAAAAACTACACAATCCTAAATGAATGCAAAAATGATGCCTACGATGCAAGAACTATGGTTTTAAGAACCTTCGCTCTGATACCAAAATGATGTAAAACCAACCCTAAAATAGAGAATTTTCCAAGAATCTTAATGGGTTAATTTTACCAACATGAAAGTGCGGATTTAGATTGGATATTTTTAACAGTTAACAGGTTCGATGGGTTTTCAAGAATTGAATCAAATGCTAACAGTCCCAATTAATAATTCAACCTCAATCAATAATTAAATTTCTATATGTTAGCAAGTAATAAGTCCAATATCGATTTGTACTCTAATCTAGCATGTGGATCACCCAATTTCAGTATTTTGTGGTCGACAGTCAAATCAGATAATATACTAGATGATAAGGCAGTAAAGCACAAATATTAATAAAGGAAAGAATATACCGAGTGTGAAGAAAACCAACAGAGATCTCGGAGTTGGGCAGCAACTAAGATCTCAGCAACGCAGCGAACAAAGGCAGCAACGAAGCCCACGTGGTGGGCAGATCTAATCGCCGGCGAACGGGGAGGCAGCGGCCGGATGCGACGGCGCCGGCGAGGTTGGCCTTGGTTGCAAAGAGGGGGAAGCAGTGGTGGTTGTTGGTAGAGTGGATTAATGGGTTGAGGTTGGTGGGGTTCGGGAAAAGGGGATTTGGGGTCGGGAGTGGAGGAAGGTGGCGATGGCGTTTGGGGTGAGGGATTTGGTCGCCGGGGGGGGGGGGGGGGGGGGGGGGGGCGACGGGGAGAGAGAAGGGTTGCGGGCGACGGCGTGAGAGTGATGCGGGATTGGAGAAGAAGAAGACGATGGGTCCGGCTTTGTGGTGGCGACGGGAAGGTGTCGCAGGCAGAGGTATGGGTTTGGGGTGGCGACGAGCGGGATGGGGTTGAGGTCGACGGTCGGGAGTAGGGTAAGGAAGGGGATGGGTTTGGGTGAGTTGAAGAAGAAGAAGAGGGGCAGTGGCGGCTGGGTATGTGATTAGGGTTTTTTTTTGTTTTTGTTTTTGTTTTGGGGATTTTTTTTAATTGGGTAGATTTTAGAGTTTATCACAAACCCTAAAATTTGATTAGGATTTATCACAAACCCTAATGCAGATCTCAGTTGTATCACACAAAAGAGAGAAAATGAAGAGCAAAACTCAACACAGATTTTTTTGATCAATAATGACATGCTTTCTCATTAATCTCAAGGCCTTTAAATAGGCTCATTTACATCTTGAAACACATCTCTAAAATATTCTCAAAATCTAAAAATTACAAAAAGATTACATATGGCTATAATTGCCAGAAATAAAAAAAAAAGTACTGAAATAAACTAAACAGGAAAGATGTCCTCATCAGATACCTGCTTAGTTAATTATGCATTTCAGGATCAAATATTTATCATGTTCAACTTTCAATTTTGCTAGTCATAGAACGTCATTATCTATTATCATACTTCTATTTATTTGTAAAAAGGCTAGATTGAGACTAAGAAGACTCCTATGTCTTTGTTTCAGGCATGCCCAGTATGCAATGAGGAGGTGTTTGGATCTTAAGGCTGTTGCACTGTAAAACTGCGATCAATCTAGTATAATTTGGCTAGGGAATACAAACCCCGTTGTTATGTTGTAGAGTAAGGATGCACTCGATTAAAGAGAAGATTAGTATTTATTATTCATCAGTCTAAAGTATCTGTATAGTCAGGAACAATGGAGGAGAGGCTACTTGTGCTTCCAACAAGGCCTTCATTTCTCCGGGATATAATGGATGTTTCTTAGTAAGCTTGGTCGTGCTTAGACACTTGCTATTTTTGAGATATACTTTTGGAGGTGATTGTTAGATATTTTTAACACTAAACACCTAGAAATATAACGTTTTAAATATTTTATTGTCCATAAACTATACATGTTAGTTCACAGTTTTCAAGTTAGTACTCAATTTTATAATTCTTCTTCATGCTCATGATTTTTTTTTTACTATTATTGCTATTTTATTTTTGTTTTGTTTTGTTTTATTTTTCTTATTGTGGACGTTTAAAACTTGCAAATCAATGGAAACCCAGGTTAATTTCATCAAACCTGTCCATAGTTACATGGAAATTGATTTTGAGTCATTTCCTAAATTGAAGAATATCGAGCTGTTAAATTGTTCATCAGTTTAGACCCCTAATCATGTATCGGGCTTGATTCTACCTTTCCAGTTGTTCAAAAAGAATCAGTTGATAATCACTCTGTTTCTGATTTTTGGTGCATTCTATGTGTGTATTTGGTATCAATTCCCTTCAGATTTTTTGTAACCTTTCTTGAGGAGCTTAGATTGGGGTGTGATTTACATAGAATTGTACAACTTTGTTGTTGGAGCCTCAGTTCAATCTTCAGCTGTGCTTCTTCCCCTTAACAATGCCTGAACCTCAGGCGATTCTGATAGAACCTAGGCTCTGGAGTAACGCCGAGTTGGATAATTTTGTTGCCAGTTGTGAAAATTATCCATTCGTCATACCTAGTGTTGTGGATTCTTGTGATTTTGTGTTTGAAATTGATATGATTTTGATTCTTCTTTTTTGAATTTTCCTGTCACCATGAGCCATCAATTGGGAAAAGATTGGTGCAATTTTGCATTTGAGACTTTAGTCAAAGGAATTAATACTCTTAACAATTGATGCTGCAATTTTAGGGGTGGGAGTACCAGGTGTGAGTTCTTGTAATTTGTAGTGGAAATGATATGTCTTTTGAGACAGATCTCAGCCACAAATCTGAATATGAGATGAGTTTTTTTGTGAAGAGCGGGAGATGGGGTGAAGCTGGTAGCTGGCCTCCCTAGATACTTGCAAATTCACCTAGAAACACCGGGAGAGATTCCGGAGACAGACCCTCCGACGATCAAGTTAGTCGCGAGAAGAAATGAAAGCTATGGTTCAGGTGGAGAAAAGTTGATCACCTTTGAAAAGAAGAGGGGGCCTGTTATTTATAGGCAGAAAGAGTGGACACCTTTGTGTACGAGCGCTTGAAGAGTACATTATCGATAAGGGTGAATCTTTCCGATCGGATTCTTGTCTTGCGTGCTTCGGCTTGGTTTAGGGGGAGTTCGCCATCCGACAGAAATTTCTGGACAGGATCCATCCATGGTCACGTTTGAACGCTTGAGTTGATGCAGAGAACCTCATGGTTCTCGATGCTAGGCTTGAGGAGGATCTCAATGAGTACTGTGTGATCGAGGCCCTTGAAGGACGATGAGGTGAGCTTGGATAGGGCATCGGGTTGGCCATTGTGTTCCCTTGGGATGCGCTCGACAGCGGCCTCCCCAAAGGCTGTTAAGAGTTCTCTGACGCATGCCAAGTACAGGATCATTCGGGCGTCGTGGGTCTCGTACTCCCAGTGATTTGGTTGACCACGAGCTGGGAGTCGCTGAAGACCCTGACCCGTCTTCCCCCGCTTTGTGTGCTAGCATGAGCCTGGCGATCATCGCTTCGTATTCAGCTTCGTTGTTGAGCGCCTGAAGACATAGGGAATATTGGAGAACAGAGTTGTCGGGGCCCTTGAGTATGACACCAGCTCCGCTTCCACCTTCACATGATGATCCGTTGACATAGACTTCCCATATTGATTCGTCCTCTTGGACTTCAGAGGCTTCGGGAATAGTGCATTCCGTGATAAATTCTGTGAGGGCCTGTCTTTTGATGGTCGTCCGGGGTTGGTAGCTGCTGTCATGCTAGCTGAGCTCGATTGACCACTTGATCAGGCGGCCAGAGTTCTCCGGATTGTGGAGGACTGTCTTGAGAGGTTGGTCTGTTAGGACTTGGATGGAATGCGTCTGAAAGTACGGTCGGAGTATTCGAGCGGCGATTACCAAGGCATAGGCGATCTTTTTCATTCTGGCGTATCGGAGTTCAACATCGTGCAGAACTTTGCTGACATATACATGCTTCTAGACCCCGTCTTCCTCCATGACTAATATGGTGCTGAGCGTGTGCTCTGATGCAACCAGGTAGAGGAAGAGGGATTCACCCTGTCCTGGTTTGCTGCGGAGCGGGGGGGTGGCCAGGTAGCTAATCGAAGACCTGTTGTTGAGGGTTCCCCCACTCGAAGCTTTTCACTCCCCGAAGGGCTTTGAGGAACGGGAGCGACTTTTCTCCAGACTTGGAGAGGAAACGGTCGATGGCCGTCAGTCGACCCGTAAGCCATTGGAACTCTTTGACATTTCTTGGAGGAGCCATAGCTAGTATGGCTTGGATCTTCTCAGGGTTCGCCTCAATGCCTCGCTGGCTGACTGTGAATCCAAGAAATTTCCCCGAAGTGACGCCGAAGGCACGTTTAAAGGGGTTGAGTCACGTATTGTGGGATCGTAGGACCCTGAAAGCCTCCTCTAGATCGCTGACATGATCTTGCCCTCTCCGGCTTTTGACGAGCATATCGTCGACATATACCTCCATGTTCCGTCTTATCTGTTTCTTGAAGGCCCGGTTGACGAGTCGTTGGTACGTGGCACCATCATTCTTTAGCCCGAAGGACATGACCTTGTAACAATAGAGACCTTGATTTGTCACGAAGACGGTCTTGGGAATATCTGGGGGGAACATTCTGATCTGATTGTAGCCCGAGAAGGCATCCATGAAACTCAGTAGCTCGTGACCCAAGGTCGCATCTATCAGGGCGTCGATGCTAGGACCTTGTTGAGGTCTGCGAAGTCTTTGCAGATCCTCCACTTGCCACTCGGTTTCTTTACCATTGCAACATTTGCCAGTCATTGCAGGTAGTTGACTTCTTGTATGAAGCGCACTGAAAGAAGCTTGTCCACTTCTTCCTTCACAGCCTATTGCCTATCGGGAGCGAACTTACGTCACTTCTGCTGGACTATCGTGGAGTGTGGGTGGACACTCAGTTTTTGCATAATGAGTTCGTCCGAAATCCCTGACATGTCTGAGGGTGTCCAAGCGAAGTGGTCGGCATTTTGATGGATGCAGTTGATAATATCGAGCTTTAGGTATGAAGCGAGAGGCTGGCTTACTCGGAACCATTTGGATTCGTCCCCCTTGTAGAAGGGGATCTCTTCCAACTTGTCAACAGGCCCCGCATGTAACTGGCTTATGTCAGATGGGAGTTCCACCGCGTCAAGGGGGAAGACCCCGCCCCTACGACACCATATAGCATGCACAGGCAGACCCCTGATTACCTCGGACACTGCCGACCCCGTGTTCAGTAGGAAACTTAGGCTTCAAGTGATAGGTGGAGGGTACCACATGTAGGGAGGGTCGGGTCTACCCAGGATAGCGTTATAGGCGGCCTTAACATTGACCACCATGAAGTCCATCGCCTCCGTTCGGATGGTTAGGGCCGTTCCGGCTGTCACGTCGAGAGTGACAATTCCCTCAATTTGGATAGGGACGCTCGAGAACCCGTGGAGTGTGTACCCTGTCGGCTTCATTCTCTCGCGAGAGAGTTTGAGCTTTTCAAATGCCTCCTGGAACAGGATATTGACGGAACTTCTGTTTGTCAACTAGGATTCGGCAGACCTCGTGATTTGCCATGCTGTGACTGATTACTAGAGCATCGCAATGAGGGAGCCGGACACCTTCCAGATCTTCATTGGAGAATGAGACTGGCACTCCATGGTCCCTTGGGGGCGTGTAGTTGTGAATGTAGTTAACCTCGCGTACAAAGGCCTTGTGTAAGGTACTGGACTATCCCCCCATGGGTCCTCTGAGGACACAGCGAAGAATAGTTGGCCCCCGGCCCCTTCTTGTTCGGGCTCTGCTTCCGGGCGCCTGCCGAACACATGAGGAGGGGGAGAAGTTCTTTGGTCCCTCGGGTCAGTTCGAGTGAGCTCCCTTAGATACCCCCTCTGGATAAGTGCCTCAATCTCGTCTTTGAGAACACATCAACTATCAGTTTCGTGCCAGTGGTCCCGATGGAACCGACAATAGAACCTCTTGTCCCTCTTCTTGTTGTTGTTCACTCGGGGAGGATGGCGGACCATTCCTTTGTCCTCAGTCTCCATGAGAATGGAGGATACGCTCTGAGTTATTGGAGTGAATCTCTCGAAGCGGGGGATAGGTGGATGTCGTTTCTGACCAAATGCGTCTTTCTGAGCCTTCTTCAGTGGCTCGGAGTCATCGGCTTTTCTCTTCCTCTTGGCTTGGAGTCATCAACTTCTTTCTGCCCTCCTGGGTGAAGAGCCTCATATGCTCGAATGTATTTTTCGACCCTGTTGAGGGGGTCGGGAAAGTCAAGTGGCGACTTCTTTGCCAAGGATGCCTTCAGTGGTCATGGCCAACATTATGCCGGAAGGCTGTGGATGCAATGCCAGCGTCGAGAGAAGAAACTGCCCTGACCTCGGTAGTGAACATCCGCACGAAAGAAGGGACTTTCCTTCCTTCTGTTTGAGGTCCAGGAGGGACGCACTCGTCTTCTCGACCTTTTGGCTGGTCACGAAGTGGGCAAGGATGCTCGCCTCGAGCTGGTGGAATGAGAAGATCGAGTCGGGAGTGAGTTTTAAGAACCGTTCCCATGTTGGGCCGCATAAAGTGGCTGGGAATGCGCAGCAGAGGAGAGGACCTGAGGCGCTATGAATCATCATGAGGGTTTTGAACCCTTCCATGTGATCAGCAGGATCAGACTCTCCGCTGTACGTCTCGAACTTAGGGGGTCTGAAGTTCTTCGGGATTTCAGTGTTGAGTATTGTCGCGGAGAACGGGGGTCGGTTATGGTTAAAACCTTCAGTTCAATTGTGGCCCACTCTCGCCGATCCTAGCAAGGCGATTGTCCATTTCTTGGAGGCGCTAAAGGATGGCCTCCTTGCATCTCGCTAGCCCGCTCTCGCCGATCCTAGCAAGGCAATTGTCCATTTCTTGGAGGCGCTAAAGGATGGCCTCCTTGCATCTCGCTAGCCGCTTTGAGTCGTGAGATTCGTTGCCCTGGGCTTCCTTATGGCGGGGGTCGTTGTTTGGACGCTCGGTTTTGGGGCCGCCTCGGAAAGCCTGGAGGACCTCATTCCAGAGGTTCCGAAACTCGGCCCTCGAGATTAGGGCCTGTTCGCCTTGACCACGAAGGGGTGGGTAATCCCTCGGAGAGTGGCTGCGCCTGTGCTCTAGGCTCTGGGACGGACAGGTGTTGTAGGTCGGAGCCTGGTTAGAGAGTGCAGCCTCTTTCGTCAATCGACTGAGCTGATGCTGGAGGTTATTCACAGGTTGTCGATTATTGAGGATGTACCAAAGGTCGTCGGCAACCAATCATGAAGCGCTCGGACCGGGCTCCGACTGACCCTCAGCTTCTTGCCTTCGGGACCCCTGCGTGATTGCATGACTGCATGAATAATGAGGAGCGTCGGCTTGACGTCCCGCCGATGGCACTTTCTTGGCCTTTGGTACCATGGAAGGGTACGGCATCGGGGTCGGATCCGAGCCTAGGATCGGATCAGTCTATCTGTTCTCACAGACGGCGCCAACCTGATGTTGCAGTTTTAAGGGTGGGAGCACCAGGCATGTGTTCTTATAATTTGTAGTGGAAATGATAGGTTGTGAGACAAATCTCAGCCACAAATCTGTATCTGAGATGAGGTTTTGTTAGGTTTCGATAGTAATCTCAGATTAAATATACAGCGAAAAAATTACCAAAAAAATCAAAACCTAAACTTGGTTCCATGTGAAAACCATAAACCGTGTTTAGAAGTTATACCTTAAAGATGAATTTGCTATCTCCACAGTATGTCGATCATAGCACTACAATATTGCGGTGCCTCTACAGTATCCACACGAACGGATCAAATCAAGCTTTCTCTCAAGCAGTGGTGCTAGCTGCGGGAAGGGGATGTTCCTCATGATCTCTCAATCTCACAATTTCTGTGACGGCTGAAGTTTTTCTCAAGTATCTCTTTTTCATATATATATATATATATATATATATATATATATATATATATATATATATATATATATATATATATATATGCAGAAAATCAACCCTAAGAGAATAATGAGGTTGCTGGGCTCACAATCTGACATGAGTCAGATTTGTGTGTGGACCTTTGAACTTTAGTTTGCCCATTTAATCTAATTAATTATCCAGCCATGTCAGGAGTCCAAGTCTTACTAGGATTCTCAATTAAATTCATCTCATGAATTTAAATTCAATTTCGATTCATTCTAAGTGTGTGACTCTGTAGATTTCCATTACGTTGACAGTAATACTAAAATTATATTATATTCTAGTGTTGCAAACAGTGAGCGGTATGTAGCAATACATCGCTGCTACTCAAGTAACGGGAATGCCAGTGATTTGACATAACCTATCTGTGACCAATGTTATCATATAGTCTACTTCTTTTGTCCAGATATCCAATTGACCACAAGGCATAGAGTGTGTCACCCTTGTATAGTTCAATATTTGGTTTCTTGATGTCCGAGTAGACTTACTAAAACAAAGAGCTCAATATCTCATATCGACTCATTTGAGCACGACCATGTATTTTGCAGTCTCACTCAATCAAGGGGCCCGTAGATATCGCTCCTATCATGTAAGAGGGACAAATTAGATCTAAGTCACTCACATCCCTCCGCATGATTTGTAGTATATCCAATAGTCAACTTTATAATCACCTTATTACAGACAATATTTGACAACATTAAAATATATAACTTCTCATGTAGGGAACCGTAGTGACTTCAAGTCAAAGGACTACGTACACCATAGTCACTGTGAAAACCACTTATGACACTCACATAACGATCCATGCAGCGTTCTAATGGTGGGTCAATTCAGTACATTATTACTCTAATATGTATCCATGTGAAGACTTAATATCTTATATCCATGACCCGTGAGATATGGTCATCAGTCTATACACATACTAATCTCTATGTATTATTATTGTCCTAATTCACAATAATACTTGACTAGGGACATTTACAAATAGTGTTCTGATTACAACCAATAGGATCTCACAATCATGTCATGCACTTGATATTCCATGGTATTGAACCTACTATTCTAAGGACTTTATTATGTTCATTTAATCACAATAAATAACACAATAAATAAAATGTCTCATATATGAAATGAATGTTATGATACAATGTAAACTAGTAATGTCAATACATAACTGGCATCTAGAGCATACACCAATATGAAGAGCGGGAGAGGGGGTGAAGTTGGTAGCTGGCCTCCCTTGACACCTGTAAATTCGCCTAAAGACACCAGGAGAGATCCTGGCGACATGTGGAGAAAAGTTGATCACCTTTGAAGAGAAGAGGGGGCCTGGTATTTATAGGCAGAGAGAGTGGGTGCCCTAATCCTAATGGACCGGATTGCTACGCTTCTCTGTGGGCCTGAGCTAATGGAAGGCCCATTGGATCCACATGCCTGATCATCAGGGATGAGCGGATTTAGTGGGGATTGGACGGCTCTGCTTGTGCTGGATTATTTACCCACATCAACAACCACACTTCCCTACACAGATAAGAAACTTTTGAATTATCAACCTCTATAAGAAAGAGAGCTTTAATGATGCATACAAAAATCAAAACAAAGAAACATCGGCAATCACATAATTCTAACCTAATGTTGATATATGAACTAATTAATAAATCCGATGACCCGCCTAGAAATATTCAACTTAACAAAGTGTTGCACGTATAGCTTGTCGAATAGGTGCAGATTTGGTGCTTCATGCAATCTGAAAACAGCGCTTATGCACTCGAGTCATTTCATCGCTAATAGTAACCCCAATCGCCAACTTCTTTTGTTGGGTGGTTAAGAATTTTTTTTATTTTTTTATTTTTTTGTAGGAAAAGGTGGAATGGTGGTTATAGAATTTTGCAGAAAGGAGATGTTGATCCAAAATGAGTTGCGAGTGCTCCCCACTAGTGAATGTCTCACAGGTTGTTGAATGCATCCTGTTCCTCCAACTTGTTAAATTCTTCCATGAGATCTTAAGGATGTGAGACATAGAATAAAGTGGAGTGCACTGAATCTTGTGAATTGGTGAAACAAGAGATTATGTTGCAAGAAATTGAAGACAGGGACTTCCCATCAGTAAAAAAGTATGCTCTTTTGAGAACAAGTTGGAAAGAACATTTTCATTGTGTTTGGAGAAACTGGTAGGCTCTTTTAGGAGGAAGTTTGACACAATGATGAATTTTCTACATTTAAAAAAAAAAAAATTTTAACGAGAGTTTTTTATTGGTAAAGTTCAGTAGACCGCATGAGCTTTAGCACTTTCATATGTAATGAAAGTGATTATGTATCCTCTAGCCTTGGTATCTGGTCCTATCGGTCTGGTCCTCCCCTACCCTGATCCGGATCCCGATCCGATACCGATATCTCATGAGTCCAAAAATTAGATCCAAACCCGGATCCGGACTTGTGAGAATCGGGTCCGGGTCCGGATCCTCCTAAAAAAAATATCTGTCCGATCCGATAGCGAAGAATAAATATTTGTACTTAAATATTTTTGCATCCGATACCTTACGGTTCCGATAATTGTTGCACTTAAGTACATGAATAAATATTATATTTACACATCTATCTTCAACAATTACTATATACATATAAATTCTATAACCCTGTCATTCAAATTTCAAATATTTGGGGGGTATTTTTTAACGGATCCAGGTCCGGGTCCATGTCTGGATCAGGTCTATTTTGAGCGGATCCGGACCCAGACCCGGTAGTGCATCGGGTCTTATTTTAGGATCTGGACCCGAATCAGTATAGATCGGATCGGTTCCGGTCCAATACTGGGTCCAGGTCGGATCCGGGTATCGGGTCAAAGTAACAACTCTAGTATCCTCCCGTATAATAACAGTTTCTGCTATAAATACATTATTTAATATCTTTTTTTAATCTTTTTGTAGAGATTTTGCATTAAAATATGTCCGACCGATTATTTATTAATATATCTTTGCAGAAAAATTATCTACATTTTTTTAAAAATGCAATTTATTTTAGTTTAGTTTATATTATTTTGATTTTGATTTATGATGTCTCAAGAATCTAAGTCATATCAAATATGTGATCTCAATTATCAGTGATTACTCTTTGGTTTACATTATTTGACATCAGTCTATACAAAAACTCAGGAAACCCCCACGCCACCCCACCCCCCACCACACACACACACACACACTTCGGAATTTTTTGTCATACTAATCCACTTTTTGAAATATTTGGGGTCTAACCCACTTCGAAAAACAATTAGACACGTCAGCATAAACCGTTATTGAAAATAACGGCATAGGTTATTTATATGTCGTTGTTTCCAATAGCGGTATCAGCTTACATTTTTTTTAGCAAGTCGTTATTTGGAGTAACGGCATCAATATATTTTTCATACAAGTGTGAATCTTCTGACTTGAAATTTTTTTTATGTGTTGAAACAACTTATAAATAATATTGTTATCCCCAAGAACGTCATTCGAATTACTGATGCCGTTATTGGAGATAACGGCATCAGTTATAATAAAATGAACTGTTGTCACTGTTCTAAACAAATGCAACAGTTCATTTGTGCACTTTTGGTGCTTATATGCCTGATATCGAATGGTTGAGTTCCGCTGATGAACTCTACTTTTGATTAGTGTAGTTTTTTGGGTGGCGCCTAGGTGCACTTTATTCCCTTTTTCTGTACTGGTGATGATTTATGCTCTTAGTTAGAGTTGTTTTTTTGGTGTGCTTAGATGCATTGTTTCCTTTTGTTATGTCTGTTGTATATCCCTATCTAAACTTCCACTTTGTTGTGTTTGCTGAATTATCGACCTATTGTGACTCTTGAGTTGGTGTGTTTTTGTTTCGATGTTTAGTCATATGCTTTGTATCAGGATTGTTCTTCAATCATGTTGTTTTGCTTTTAATTTTCCTCCTTGATCCCATGTTTAGTTTCTTTCCCTCTTTTACTGGTGCCCTCTATTATTTTTGAGTTTCCGCTTCTTAGGGTACCTATGATTTATATTGGATGCTGCTTGCTTCTTTTCTGTCTATATATAAATTGTTGACTTCACCATGTTTTCTTCTTCGTGTCGTGTTTTATCTCAGCACTTGCGTGAGTTACCCAATGCGACTGATTGTGTCTAACTTGTTGTCTACTGTTGTTTTTGAATGACCCCATCGCTTTTCTTCTACTAATGATCATGCTGATTGGCTGCTTCGTTTCGTCCGTCTTGTTCCTGTTGTGGCGCTAAATGTTAATACTGATTTGGAGAAATTAGGGTTAGGGTTAATCTCTAGCCGTTTAAGATATTATACCCTGCTTATCAGTATTGGAATATCACAGGGCACTACCTCTAGACCAGCTTATATAGAGATTAGACTGGGTTTAGGGTACTGGGCTTTTAGCCCACTCAACCCGTTCCAATATTAAAACATAACACGTGTAAACCCGTGTTGCCCCATAGAATAATATACACAATATTATCCTATTATAATGAGAATATACATATACATCCAACAATCTCCTCCTATATTCTCAGTATATTAGGCTAAGCAATGTTATAATATTGGATCACAAAAATTCAAACATTATTGAATCATAAAGAACATGGATCATAGACTAAATCAATTATAACTTGAATAGTTCAAATATGACTAAACCAAAATAATCAAATAGTTCTAAAACCATAAATGAATAGTTCACAAAGACTAAACCAACAAAGCAAAATCATAATCTCAAGTCAACCAAACAATAAACTTCAAAATAAACGAAAAGTTTTAAGCTCAATCAAATAAAGAGTCTTAAACTTGAAATAGAAGTTTCTCCAAGCAATTGACAAACAATTCTTGCGAGTTCTTTTGTGTCTACTCCTCCATATCGAGCAAATCATCATTCTCAAAATCAAAGTTGACTGATTCATTTCCATTGCCTTTGCTGCCATCTATTTTAAACATAACACATAGAAATCTCATGAGTCGCTTCTCTTAGAGTTCAAATGAAATGTATAAGAGTATCTAGTTCATGCTAAAGAACTTAGTACAATTCAACATAGATATGCAAAGGTACATCTAAGCATCACAATCAAGTATCTTTATCAAAATAAAGTACAAGAACTATTATAGTTTCTACACAAGAACTATACTGTGTTTCATGTTGGAATGATAGAATTGTTAGATCAATTATGGATAAGTTCTGAATCATCAAGATTGGAATGAAACATAAACCCCATAAAAGAGATATATCATCAAAGTTGGAATGATATAACAACAGTTCTAAACATCGGAAACACATCGACAAATTTTCATGCTTTCTTTTGGAATAAAAGATAATTTTATGTAAGTTTTGAAACATATATAACATCATCAAAATTTGGAATGAAGTTATATATCAACAATAAATACATAGAATTTTTCTAATTATCTAAAGCATGTCAACTGTCAAGATTGATGCTTAAAGTTTGAACTACTCTATGGCTCTCAACTTTGGATTCTAATTTATCAAAATAACTAGGGTGTTAAAACTTATCCTCAAAAGTTTTTAACCCCATTTCCCCCACAGTTTTGATAATTAGATCTCTACTTAGTCCTTTTGTAAAGGCATCAGCCACATTCTTTTCTGATCGTACATCAATAAGGGCAATTGTCCCTTATTTAATGAGATAGTTCAACTTGGCCTGTCTAAGGCTCACAACACGTCTCTTACCATTGTAGAGAGTGTTGTTAGCTACAATATTTGCAGCTTGATTGTCACAATAAAGACTGAGAGTGGTTACTCTAAACCTTCTCAAAGGAATATCTAACAATAGCTCTTTTATCCATTCCGCTTCTTCACCAGCAGAAGATAGCGCAAAGAGTTCTGACTCCATGGATGAAAAGGCAAGACCAGGTTGTCTTTTAGATTTCCACGACACAGCTGCTCCTCCTAGTGTAAACACATAACCACTAGTGGATCTACTGTCACCATTTCCTGAGCACCACGATGCATCAGAGTATCCCTCTAGTACTGAAGGATAATCAGAGTAGCACAAAGCAAACTCTTGAGTACCGTTTAGGTATCCCAGTAGCCTCTCAAGGGCATTCCAGTGTAATTGACTAGGATTGCTAGTGAACCTGCTCAGCATGCCTATCGCAAAGGCTATGTCAGGTCTAGTGCATGTCATTGCATACATGAGACTCCCAATAAGTTTAGAGTAATCTAACTGTCTCACTGTTGCACCATCGTTAGGTGTCAACTTTTTGGTATTATCATAAGGTGTATTAAACCTTTTGCAATCACTGTATCCCCAGTCCTTCAACACACTTTTAATATAGTGGGATTGCCTAAGGGTTATTCCTTGCCTTCTAAAGCCCACTCTCATACCCAATATGGTGTCCACAACACCTAGGTCTTTCATATTGAATTGTTTGGATAGCATGGTTTTGACTTCTATAACAATAGAGAGGTCACTTCCAACAACTAGCAGGTCATCAACATACAAGCAAATAATGGCAATTTTATTCGATTCATCACGATAATAAAGGCATTTGTCAGAATTACTAGATTCAAAACCTAAGCTCTTTATTGTTTTATCAAATTTTTCATGCCACAGTTTTGGTGCTTGTTTTAGACCATATAAGGATTTTATTAATTTGCAAACCTTATATTCTGAACCTTTAAGTACAAAACCTTCAGGTTGTTTCATATAGATTTCTTCATTGAGATCACCGTTTAGGAAAGCAGTCTTAACATCCATTTGATGAATAACAAATTTTTCAATAGATGTTATGGCTAGAAGAATCCTTATTGTAGCAATGTGGCAAACTGGTGAATAAACATCAAAATAATCCACCCCACTTTGTTGAGTATAACCTTTAGCTACTAAGCGTGCTTTATACTTAGCTACAGTTCCATCAGGATTAAGTTTCTTCTTCAAAACCCACTTGTTTCCTATAGTTTTAGTCCCTACTGGCAAATTAACCAATTCCCAAGTGTTGTTCTGCAATAAAGAATCCATTTCATCATCAATTGCTTCTTTCCAAAGCAAACCATCCCTAGACCTTAAGGCTTCCTTAACACTAACAGGGTCAGCTGCTAGTGCATAAGTCACGAAGTCATCACCATAGGTTCTAGGTATTTTATCTCTTGTAGAGAGTCTTCTTAATTCAACATTATGTGAGGGTTCAGTGTCAGTTGAAATGTTTCTAGATTCCTGTTGTGGATCATTCCTAGTGTCTGCAGGTTCAGATAATGAGATGCCTTTATCTTTGATGAACATATCTTCAAAGAATTCTGCATCTCTTGATTCTATTACTTTGTTGAGAGATAGATCTAAGAATCTGTCTGCAGCACTATCAACTGCACTACCCAAATACACACACGTATTTGTCCGAGGTACCACTTTAGGCCTTCTAGGGTCAGGTATCCTAACAAAAGCAATACAGCTCCATGTTCTTAATTTATTAAAATTGGGTGTGTGCTTATGCCACAGTTCATACGGTGTAGCAGGTAACTTAGAGTGTGGCAACATGTTCAAAATATTATTAGCAGTTAATACAGCCTCACCCCAAAAATGTGAAGGTAATCCAGCAGTCAATAACATAGAATTCAACATCTCTGTGAGTGTTCGATTCTTTCTTTCGGCGATACCATTTGACTGTGGTGAGTAGGGTGCTGTAGTTTCTGCTATGATTCCATGTGAGTTACAAAATTCTCTGAATCCTAATGAAACATATTCGCCACCTCTATCTGATCTAAATCTTTTAATTTTAGCATCTAACTGATTCTCAACACGATCCTTAAATTCTTTGAATTTTTCTAGTGCTTCATCCTTAGTTTTTAACAGATAAATGTGACAATATCTAGAGTAATCATCTATAAAAGTGATTAAGTACTTCCGACCTCCTTGTGTCATAAAACTCTTGAAATCACATATGTCAGAATGTATCAACTCAAGTAGTTGTGTACTCCTAGAGACGGTACGAAAAGGTCTTCTAGTTATCTTTGTTTGAGCACACACTTCACATTTGTCACCTTTAATGGATGTGTCAATTGGCAAGTTAAAAGTTTTAGCAACATTAAGAATCTTAACATAGTTCACATGTCCCAGCCTATTATGCCATGTATGTGGACCACACAATTTGGAACTAATATTGTTGATTACTTCATCTGCTAAACTAATTCTGTACATGCCATTAACTAAATAAGCACAACCAAAATAAAAAGAATTTACAGACAAGATAGCTTTACCACTAATCATGGTAACGACCATACCAGCATGATTTAGTAAGCTAATAGAGATCAAGTTCTTAGCTAAAGCAGGTACATATTTAACATTTCGCAAAATTAAAGTTTTACCTGAGGAGAGACTGAGATTCGCTGTCCCGGTCCGAAGCACCTTCACTGATTCTCCATTTGCCATTGAAACTGATTCATTTGAGGCTCTCAGATCAGATAGTAGGGTCTCATCGTTGCAAGCATGACAGGTGGCTCCCGAGTCCAACAACCAACTAGCAGAGGTACTGGCCTTTACATCACCAACAACACAAAGAAAATTGGTGGGCTCAGTTTTTCCCTCTAACAAGTTCACCTTTTCCATGTTGGGTTGTTCCACTTTGGGTAGCCTGCACTCAGAGGCATGATGGCCCCACTTTCTGCAGTTGTAGCATTTCCCTTTCTTTTTAGCAATTTTCTTCGTGACTTCTAACTTAGTTGGTTCACCTTTAAAATTAAACTTGTTCTTCTTGAACTTAGGAGTGCGTTTGGTATTGGTTAACACATTAGCAGTAGAAAGTTATTTATTGACCAATTCCAAATTCATCCTAATTCTAGTCTCATCTTCAACTTTGATGCAACGTTTTAGATGTGCAAGTTTAATTTGTTCAGGCAACCTATACATCTCAGTCTTAAAAGATAGCCACGAAGCAGGTAACTTATAAATTATTGCTCCAGTAAGGAACTCATCACACACAGTAATATTTTCAGTTTTTAGTTTCCCTACCAGATTCTCTAAATCTGTTACCTGAGGAAGGATTGCATTTTCTTCTTTAAAAGTAAAACCCATGAACTTATCAACTAGATGTGCCTTATAAACTTTCTCTTCTTTCTTAAATTCATCTAGTAGGTTATCCCAAATTTGTTTAGCAGTTTCATATTTCATATACACGTCTGCAAGGCGATCTGATATGCTATTCAATAAGAATTCTCTACATAAGTCTTCATCAGTTACCCATGTTGCATCGTCAACATTTTCAACACATTCATCATATGTTGTTTGACATGTATAGAAGATTTTCATGAATTTCATCCCGTATTGGGCTTTTCTTTTCCAACTATTGAACTCAGCACTACTGAATCCCTCTAATTTGGGAACCTCGTACGGACGACTATGTTTTTCCATCACAAAGGAATAAACAATAGATTCCCAACAATAGAGAGTTCTTTCTAAATAGTTACTACTTATTGATTTAGTAAAGAGAAGTAAAGAGTTTAGAATGGACCGATCTGAAGAGCACACAGCAATGAATCAAGAGAACCCAAATCTGATCCGATCTGATCTAGCCCTGGACTCCAACAGCAATGAAGAACAAATCTGATTCGATCCCCCTTCGATTCGATCTGATCAAACCCTAGATCCAACAGCAACAGCAATGGAATTCAGTCAAGACCGATCTGATCAAACCCTAGATCCAACTGCGACTGATCCAGAGGAGGGAGACGACCGGAACGGCGACGGCGGCGCTTGGGGTCGCGACGGCTGCGATGAGCGGGATCGCGATGGTGCGCTCTGGACGGCTCGGCGTTCGGAACCCGACGACTGAGATCTGGATCGCAACGGCACGGCGTTCGGGATCTCGTCGGCTGCGGTCTGGATCAGCGACGGTGACGGCGTCGGCAGTCTTGGTCGAAGACAGCGACGGCCAGAGGTTGAAGATTTATAATATCTTAAGATTGTTAATACTGATTTGGAGAAATTAGGGTTAGGGTTAATCTCTAGCCGCTTAAGATATTATACCCTGCTTATCAGTATTGGAATATCACAGGGCACTACCTCTAGACCAGCTTATATAGAGATTAGACTGGGTTTAGGGTACTGGGCTTTTAGCCCACTCAACCCGTTCCAATATTAAAACATAACACGTGTAAACCCGTGTTGCCCCATAGAATAATATACACAATATTATCCTATTATAATGAGAATATACATATACATCCAACACTAAACTCATCTGCTGCGTTTTTCTTTTTCTTTTTAGATAGTCAGATTGCTGATCAGCCACGATTATGGTGAACTTCTGCTGTTGTCTTAGCTGCTTTCGAGCATCTCGATTTCATTCTTGTTTCGTTTCTTTTCCGTCTTACATCCTGTAAATTGACCTGTGTATATTGTATGTTGTAATTTTTTGATTATATATAATATGTTATGTGGTTGGGTACCTTGGACCCTATCCATTTATCCAAAAAAAAATAAAAATAAAAAAATATATATATATAAATTTACATCAATCACACGTATTATTTTGGCAAGTGTAACATCGATCACCCTTTTGAACTTATATCCTTTTCTATTCTATATATAACATCATAATGCTTTTGTTGTTTAAAATTCCCACCCACTCAAAATACAAAACAATATTTCGTGCATGCCGATTGCCGCCAAAATTAGAATACAGGCGACCAAATAACATTAATTGGCTATGCCTAACCGACCAAAAGTCTAATAAAACGTTTGTTAATTAACAACCTAAACTCAGATTAGCAACGATTCTTTAATTAATTAATCTAGAGTAATACTTTATCTACTACCAATTTTATTATAATTTTGTTCACTGTCTTAGATGGCACAATTCAATTTGAGAGTTCTCTTACCTACTATCTCTTTCCCCATCTATTAGAATGTGTCACCTAAGTTAATGAAGAAAAATGCAGTTAAATTGGTAGTGGGTGTAAAATTACTCATCTCTAATATTATAATGAGAGAGTTAAGGTTGTCATTTGTAAATAATCTGTCATGTGTAGACATTCATTCAACCATCTAATCTCAACAATTTATTTTTAAATGGGAGTTATATTAATCATTCATTTATACAAGTGTGGTTAGTTACCATAATATTTTCAGAGTTTAAATTTATTTACTATATAATTATTTACAAAAGTGCAACTCATATAAAATAAAGTTGGTGCCACTATGAGAATTTGCAAATAATATGTGATATGTCAAAAAATGCCTCGGGTTCGAGGCCAGATTTCGTCTTATATTTACTTTAAAAATATATATTTATTAAAATGTACAAATTACTAGTTAATTTAATTAAACATCCCCTACTCTTAATACTGTAATTTAATCACACTGTTCGACTTTGAAGCAGCATTCCTTGCATGCGCCACGTGTACAGTTAGTCAGTTCGGTGAGTTACGGGCAGAATGCTGCAAACATGCACAAGCCTATGACTCGGATCCACGCAGCGCACTGTTACATTTCGTCCGTGCAGAGTTGAATTCATTTGGCAACTGGATATAGAATAGTCGAGTTTGTACTTGTGTTTTTGTGTGCATCCAGTTGTTAGTGCACTTGTCAGCTCAGAGATTGGCTGCCATTTTCATTTTAATCCAGTTGTTTAATTTGTTAGTGCACTTGTATATATATATATTCCCATTATAATATTATTCTATAGATAACACGTGTATTACACGTACTAATTGTATGGATATCGGAACGCAAGTTGAATGGGTTGAGAACCCAGTACCCAAACTAGTATTTATCCTATAAATACCCAAACCAGTACTTATCCTATAAATACTGGCTTGTGATAATAGTCAGGTATTCCAATATTGATATCTAGGATAAATATCTCAAACACCTTAATCTAGGATATTAACCTTAATTTACATTATTATAATCTCTAGACTTGTTTAAAAGAGTACTGTAAGCTCTCTCAAGTCTCAACCAGCATGTCAGTTATATAGAACACGCATCCCAATTACACAGAACACGCAAATAATTGCCTAATTCAATGCTTATCTGGTCACTATTAAGTTGCACTGAATGTAGCACATAGAGTATGAACTAGCGTATCGGGTCACTATTAAGTTGTACTGAATGTAGCACATAGAGTATGAACTAGACCCATTTTTTTTGGATAAGGAAGAAGTAGCATATACGATACTATTGTTAAGTTTTGTGAGAAATTAACAATTGAGAATTAGGGTTAATATCTAGATCTAAGTTGCTTGAGATATTCACCATATGCATTAAAATTGGAATACCTAGACTGTTATCACAAGCCAGTATTTATTTCTAAATACTGATTTGGGTACTGGGTTCTCAACCCACTTAACCCGCATTTCGATATCCATACAATTAATACGTGTAACACACGTGTTACCCATAAAACAATATAACACATAATATTGTTCATATAGTGAGAATATACCTATATATCCAATAACTATAAGTATAACAATAATTAATTACAATAATAAAGATTACAACATATTTTTTTTTTTTTTGGGTTTTGGTTTTTGTTTATTTGCAGTATGCGTTAAGTTTTCTAGTCTAATATTATCCATGTGATTGGTTTGATACGATATTGTGGTAAAAATGGAGGTTAAAATAACTCTGTATTTCTCATGAGTAATGACATTGTCATAAGCAATATATATATATATTTTTTTTTAAAACTGAAAATACACTATATTTACCTATCCTACTAATTATTATTACTAAAAAAATGTAATATAACTATATTGCTATGTTTGCTTATAGCCAATTCCATGAAACTCCATCTCATAGGCTTCAAACCTAGAACAAGGGGGATGCACTTCTAAATTTAGACACGAAGCAACAGTAGAAATCAAAAATTTGTGGCGAGGAATGGCTTCTTTTTATGAAAAAAATTAGACAAGGAAACAAAATATATCTTATGCTAGCTGAATTGTTAAAATATATATCTTATGCTTGGTAGGGCCGGCCCTGAGTTCCGGGGGGCTCGAGGCGAACTTCCGAAATAAAGCCCTCCATTTCATTTTTTTTTTACGCGCGAAATACGTGCTTATATTTACAAGGGAAATTCGAAATTGGAAGCCCCTAAAATCGCAAAATCTGCGGGACCCAAGGCGGCCGCCTTACCTGCCTATACAGTGGGGCCGGTCCTGATGCTTGGGACCCATGTTTATGGTACATGAGAATCTTATATTTCATGGAGTATCGTTAAACAATTGAGAAGGTAAGGAACAAAACAAGGAAGTCTACGTGGATAGGATATTGGTCGTTCCTTTATCTTTCATTTATGATTTGTTTATTTAGTACATAGTTCTTAGATGCTTGTATAGGAATTAAGGATAAGGTCTAACAAGTCATATTGGCAATGAAGAATTTGCTCTCCAATTCTTTTGATAGATTTTCATAATTATCTAGTCATTCATGACTCCATTGCTGTCCTTCCAAATCTTATTTAACTAACACCTAACCTCAAAAATACAATTTATAATTCTCTTATATTAATATCTTAATTTTGTTGCGTCAAAATTTAACAGACTACTATTTACTGTCTAAAATAGGCAGGCTGAAATACTTTTTGATCCAACGATCAATTTCATTTAATTAAAGGCATATTTTTACTTATTTGCATATGATTTATTTTATAACTTAACGATTCTGCTTACTAGAAATCCGATATTCATGTTGCATTTACTTCAGTCACTTATTGGGGTATTTGGTTTATATCCTTCATGCTAAGAATCATCATAAAATTACATTTTTACTTGATAGCACACCTACGCCATATAACCCATCATATTTGGTAAGCTTGGTTGTAGATAGCACACCTCCGTCTCTGCGACCATAATTTTATATTTTCTGACATTTACCCTTACCGCTAGTAATTTATTAATAAATTACCTATCTCTATTACCTAATATTTATCACGACAATTAGTAATTTAATCAATGATAAATTTTTTCTCTATTATTTAATATTTCTCACTAATACAGGTAATATCTAATAGCATTTTAATCATTGAATTATGAGAAATTAATCCTATAATAATTATGGGCTTTTTTATTTAAAAAAAAACTAACAAATGCTACAAAAGCAAACTCATCAAAAATAATGTATGTTTACTTAAATTTACTCAAAAAAGAATTATCATCAACTTTAAGTCTGAATATCAAGGCTGCGCAGTAGCCCTTGACCCCAAAAACCTAATCCGAACACGATTTTTTCAAAATGATCCACTTTTTAAATGTATTTACCAAAATGACACATTTTCGAAACTATTTACCAAACTGATCCATGTTGAGTCTAATTCAAATCAACTCGCGATCTGAGATAGCGAGTGTAGTTATACACATTTCAAGTAGAAATTGCATATTTAAAATTTCTCTGAAAAATAAATATAACTACACTCGCTATCTGACATAGCAAGTTTAGTTCAAATACAGATAACGAGTGTAACTATATACATTTCAGTTAGAATTGTATATTCAAAATTTCTCTGAAAAAAAGAATACAACTGCACTTTCTATTTGAGATAGCGAGTCTGGTTCAAATAAACTCGCTATCTCAGATAATGAGTATAGTTATATACATTTCAGGTAGAAATTGCATGTTCAAAATTCTCTAAAAAATGACCATAACTACACTCGCTATCTGAGATGGTGAGTCTACTTCAAATGAACTCAATATCTGAGATAGCGAATTGTAGTTATATACATTTTCAGATAGAAAATTGCATTTTTAAAGTTTCTCTGAATAAATAAATATAACTAGACTCACTAAATGAGATAGCGAGGCTAGTTCAAATGAACTCGCTATCTCAGATAGAGAGTCTGTCTTTAAACTGGTGTATCTTTGCAAGTAAATTTCCTATATGAGTCAGTTTGGTAAATAGTTTCGAAAGTGGGTTAGTTTGGTAAACAATTTTTTAAAAGCGTGTCAATTTGGAAAAAATTTCGACGAATGAACGGCGGGGTTACTATCGTCTTTCCTTATTCCCGGTCGTTAATTCCTTTCATCCCCCACTTATAAATAGGACTTTCATTGATTCCCCCTCCTATATCCATTTCGCTTCGCTTCGACGCTACCTTCCTTCAGCCTAAAAAATAAATAAATAAATAAATCCCGAAAATTTCCCCCTTTCTTCTCTTTCGTCGAAGTCGAGGGTTAGGGTTTTAGAAATTAGGGTTACGACTCCTCGTCGTTAATGGGCGCTGGTGTTTCGAGCTCGTTGGGGCCGGAGATGGACGGTGGGTCCCACGAATTAGGTCTAGGCGATTTGCCGGAGAGCTGCGTCGCCTCCGTCATGATACACCTTGATCCGGACGAGATTTGCCAGCTGGCACGGCTGAGTCGCGTTTTTCGAGGAGCGGCGACGGCGGATTTTGTGTGGGAAACGAAATTGCCAGAAAATTATAGGTATTTGATGGAGATGGCGGGAGATGAGAGTGGAGGGAAGAGGAGGATTGGAAAGAAGGAGATGTATGCTCAGCTTTGCAGGCGGAATCCGTTTGATGGGGGAACAAAGGTGAGATTTTTGGGGGCGTTTGGTAAAATTTGGGGATTTGGGGGTGGGGTAAAAAGATGGGATTTTGATTGGGATTTTGTATTGATTTAGGTTGTTTTTTTGCAGGAATTTTGGTTGGAGAGGAAAAGGGGAGGAATTTGCTTGGCGATTTCTTCCAAGGCCTTGGCGATTACGGGGATTGATGATCGGAGATATTGGAATTACATCCCAACTGAGGAATCTAGGTAAACTTTTTCGCTCTTCTTTTTGTTATAGTTCTAATTAATTTGTCTATTTTGGGGGTTTTAATTATTCTACCAGATTAAGTGCTTATATTGCTTGCCTGGTATGGTTGTTCTATTTGGAGTTAATTTCCGGAAAGAATGGATCTTTGCATCATGTATGGAAATTTGTTGCAGGGTAATAATGTTCTTTCTTTGGATTTTTCTTTCTTTCTTTTCTTTCTGATGTTATGTTGTAGGTTTTGATGAGAAGATTGATTGTTTATCGGTCATTGGCAGTTGGCACCCTATTATAGGATATCCAGGTGTGATACTGATTGCGTATTCTCTCACATTGTAGCTCCTCATGGAGCATATGAGAATTTTTGGTAATTTGTTATGAGCACTTTGGTGCTCGCTGTTATTCTTCCAGTTACACAGAACTGGCAGGAGGGAGGACATGGATTACAATTGCCCATAGATTCAATAGAAGATTTCAAGTTCTTTTGAATACTTTTTTGTTAAGATGTGTGCTGCCCTTACGAATATCGTAGTTTTTTAAGTACAGTTTTCATTTTTAGCTACCATTTTAGTATGTAATTTATTACTTCTTTTAGAGCGATTGGAATTTTGTGATGCTACACCCACTATCTTCTCCACTACCTTTTCCACTACCTATTTTTTGCACTACCTTAGATGGCACCCTTAGATGGCACCCTGCTATTGGAAGTGTCTACCACCTACTCTACATCTACTCTAACCTTCATTAGTTGTGTGCCATCTAAAGTAGTAAAGAGAAAGGTAGTGGTTTTGGTAGTTGGTGTAGCATTATTCTTTGTGAAATATCCAGGCCATTACCTCATAACTTTCAAGTTCTACCGAAGAGAGGATTGAATATTTTAAATTTTAACACGCTTCGCAATGTTGAGCACTGCCCCCCATAACTTTGAAGTTCTGCTAAAAGAGGATTTTTATAAAAAAAAAATTCTAACACACCTTCACGCCCTTGTTGTGGGCCGAAAACTGTGCTGTATACATGAATTGTCTTCATTCCTATTTTAATAGGCATTCCCATGAGAATCTTGTTCACCCTGATCCGTGTGGAATGTCTTTGCCGCTACAACCGAACTTTGAAGTTGTGATGAGGGTCGAGAGATTATATTTATATGTTAACAAATTAGATCAGTTTGTTCCGATTAAAGGATATATAACATCTCACCTCCTTTGGAGTTCCGAGTTTAAGATTGTTCCATTGCCTTTTCAGTATGTTTTCCGAGGTAAGCTTGAAATGCTGTAAGCATTTTTCGCCTACTGGAAGACATTCAAGTGGCTTTCCCGCCTTTTTTATTCTTTCTTTTCCTTTTATCTCACTGTTCATGTTCTTTCTTTGAAATCTTTTCTTATTTATTCCATTCTTCTGGTGCAGTAATATTTCATATGCTTATTACATAACCTTAGTGGTAGTATTTCAGGTTGTGACATCCTTGCATATATCATATGGTAAGATTGATCTGGTTAATGCTGTTAGGATAATCATTTAAAAATGTGTTGGACAATCATTTCTTGGTCAGTGGGTGTACAGGTCCAGTTTGGTCTTGTTCAAGCAGTTTTGCAAGTCCGGTCTTGTGAAGAAATGGTGGATTTAATTGTGTATTATGAATGTAATTGACTGGGTTTGAGTGTGTGACCATCCTTATTAACTCCAATATCAAATACTTCTTTCCTGTGCACTTTCGAAGTAGTTATTCCTGAGATACTTTGTTGGGTGCTTAATGATTATTTATCTTGTGTGTGTGTGTGTGCATATGCACCACACGGCCGGTAGGGGCGGGTTGGGTTTATTTTCAATTTAGCTATCAGCCCATGACTTTGAACAACTGTTGGGGATACAAAGAGACAAACTTGGCTGTTTATGTTTGTTGACTGTATGATTACGATATTATTTCTTTTTTCAGCACAGTGATCTGGTTCGATTATTTGACGCTTCTATTATGTTGTTGGAAAGTTGTGGTTGATAATCTTAGTATATATGTTTACCAAATCATCGCCTTTATTTTTTAGTTTGTAAGAGCATCCACAGTCGTGTGTTGTGTATGGATATTAGGCATTTTATAGCATTTTGAGCGTGTAGTCATGTGCTATATATGCATATTTTGCCTTTTTGCTTCAGGAAAATGATATATTTGATATATTTGAGAGAAGATCTAGCAATATGCATGTTATAGCGGACAAAACATCATGTTTTGCCCAAAATATTTTATAACATTTTTAATCCATGGGATGAAACATCATGTTTTGTCCCAAATATTTTATATATTTTTTGGTTTATCTCCGATGAAATTAGATTTTTTAAAAATTTAAACAACCCCGGAAAAGAAGAAAAAAAAAACACGGACGTGGAAGTGGAGGTCTTTTTTGCAAAATTTTTGAAATTTTTTTTGGGATTCTATGGGTTGGATTGTATATAATTTTCTATGGATTATTGATTGGGACAGTTGGATTTACTAACACCTAAACTGAAGGAAAGAAAACCAAAAAACTCAGATGAAACATGAGGAGCTTTTGTGATTGCCGACCAAAAAATATATATATTTTAAAATTATTTTTGTCTCTGCCGAAACATCATGTTTTGTCTATAATAAAAAAATATTTTAAAATTACTATAATATTAAAAAAAGAGAGAAAAAACTTTTCTTCGAACTGATGTTTCGGCTGTTCAAATTTTTCTCTAACTTCACTATATTTTGTCATTTCACGATTGCAGCAAAACAACCAAATGTTATTTCTAATTATGCATATGTGCATTTTATAGCATGCACGACTGTGGATGCTCTAACATCCAAGCAAACGTCATTTATTCATTCAGTGATTGTATAGACATCTTCAATGATAATTTTTTTTATAGAAACTTGATTTTCCTTTCTTTAGTTTTTTATAGGATAAAGTATACAAAGAAAACAGGAGAGAGAGAGAGAGAGAGAGAGAGAGAGAGAGAGAGAGAGAGATGAGTTGAGTTGAGGGTGTGCGGGTGATGGTGGGGTTAACTATTATATTTATATTTTGGTACTTCAACTTTGAACAATTACTTGGAACACGAGAAAACTGTCTTCCCTGCATTCTTGTTTTGTTGTCTGCGGATCTCATTATTATTCTTTATCAGCTGGTGGTAGAGGTTCCATGAATTTGGGTTGTTCTAAAATGTTGTTGGTGACATCAACTTAATTTCTGAAAGATAATTTGCTCAATGTTCATCAAAGGTTTGCTCCACTAGTAACACATTTAGGAATGTGGAGTAATAAAGAGTGGACTGTTAGCAACTAATATTGGAAAACATTTTACTGGGCAAGTATTTTCTTTATATGGGCTGATTTAAAAGGAAAATGTCCTAAATAATTATAGTCAATGGAGTATAGTTCCTACCTTTATTTAGAAACTTGGTACTCCATCGTTGGAAGAGTGCATCTATCACTCTAGGAAATATATTTTTTGTTTGATGAATTTTTGAATATTCTCGTTGTTAGTTTAGTGAACAACGTCCATGAGAATACTGCCTGTATATGGTTTGCCATAGATGTAATTTTAGGGTTTGCAATTTTATTGTTATTATCATGTTTTAGCGGCTGCCTCAAGGAGAAGCATGATTCCCTATTTACTGATCATTCTGAAAATATTTTGGTGAAAAAAATATACTAAGAATATGATGGCCTTGCCATAGCTTATACCTTCACTTCAGAAATATTATGAATATTTTGTAAAAGATTGGAAAATTAATTACTTTTTCGAGATCTTCAATTTAAGTTTTTCGGCGGAATAAGATAAAGGCCATAAAACTGATATCAAGATTGGGTTTTTCTTCGCAGATTCCACACAGTTGCATACCTGCAGCAGATTTGGTGGCTAGAGGTAGCTGGTGAAATGGACTTCTGCTTCCCAGCTGGTACATACAGCCTCTACTTCCGCCTGCAACTCGGCCGATCTTTGAGGCGACTGGGTCGCCGAATCTCTAACCTGGAGCACGTGCATGGTTGGGATGTGAAGCCAGTGCGATTTCAGCTGTGGACATCAGATGGTCAGCATTCTCTATCAGAGTGTCATTTGGATGATCCCGGGTGCTGGAAATGCTACCATGTGGGCGATTTTGTTGTGGGGAAGTCTGATGTGCCGACTAAGGTCAAGTTTTTGATGACCCAGATCGATTGCACACATACTAAGGGGGGTCTTTGTGTTGACTCGGTGTTAATATATCCCAAGGGGTCCCTTAGGCAAGAAAAGTCTTTCCGTCGCTGTGAAGTTTTGTAGAGCTTAGTGTAGTTGAATAATAGAATCACATTCAGGAGATAGGGTTTTTGTGTCTATCTTGTGCCTGTGTATGGCTTGCTTTATTCCTGATAAGTTTGTTCTGTTTGTATAGAACAAAATTCTGAGTTGTAAGAGTCCTCTACTCCTCTCTCTTGTATAGACTGATTAGACTGTTCCCGTCTAGAAGTATTTCAGACTCTACAAGTCTGCAGTGAAATACATGGGAGACTGGGTCATTGTTTCGTCTCCTGGAACTTTTATTGTGAAAACAAACAGTTAAGAGTGCCTCATAAGTACGATTTTGTTCGAGTTAAGTGTACTTCTTACGTTGATTATAATTTTCGACGGCCTAATTACTGTTTTGTGTTTGAGATATTTCTCAAATTATTCCTGCGTTTTGAAAGTAATCTCAGTCATGGACCAAGATATCTTGCATCTACTTTGAAAGTTCCATACATTTGCTATCTCTCAGTGTATTAATCAAACATATTAAGTTAACGCTAAAAAAATTTAATCGGTCTGATTTTTTCAATAGGAAGATAATCTAATCACGTGTAAAATATGTAAATCAGGCCTAACAGGATCTCTTTGGAAACTGATATGGCTAAAAATGGGGTTAAATCGGAACCGTCCAAATCAGGGCGCGAATCTTGAAGCCCAGGGGTAAAACGGTAAATTCACCAACCAATGGGTCTGAAGCGGGTATGGGTTCTCCTCCTCGAAAACCCATTAACCCGCGAACGGATCCACCTCAACTGGGTGCGGGTTTCAACCCGCAGCAAACCCAGTCCCGAAAGGATAGAATTAGGGTTTCTGATTAAATCCTAATCAACGGCCTTGATTCATATCTATCTTTTCACTGGGGATTAGGGATTACGTTCCTTATCTAACCACAGGGATTACATTCCTAATCTGATCCCAGCGGCGCCTATAAATACCCCCCATCAATCTCCATTAAGAGGTAATCAATCTTTTGCCAATTTACGCTCTTTCATAATCTTCCCTGATTACTGACTTGAGCGTCGGAGGGTGCGTCACCGGGATCAACCCCGGTGTCTCGCACTTTTTGCAGGTGAACGGCGGGAGTCAACGGTCAAACTCCGGCGAAATAGGTAACAGGTTTGCTATTCAAAGTTTTCCAAGAATCCACAAATACTATCCGTTTGCCCCCACACCAGATTTAGCGGTAACAGATTGGCGTCGTCTGTGGGAATCGAACGAGTAGCAGCCTCCCCTCTTTCCGTTGGTCAGATCCTCTCCAGCCATGCCTCCTAGGAAAGCCAGATCAAGAGGGTCCAACCGAGGACCCAATCCCGACCAGCAACAAGAAATTTCCATCTAACCCGCTCCACAGCACGGGCAACTTCCTCCTCAAGCGGAAGACCCACTCCAACAGGACCTGCCTCCTCCTCAGAATCAACAACCTCCTAAGGGTCCCAACCCGCAGAAACAACCTCTCCATCCGGACCACGTCTCCATCCACAACGCCTCTTCGGATTCTATGGTCTCCCATAATTCCCGAGCTTCCGACCTCCGCAACACCGTCCTCAATCGGCAGAAGGATGAGGATCTTCGCCGCCGTCTGGATGAAAAGCGGGCCCGAGAGGGAGCCTCCCGCCAACACCGTCCGGATGAGCGATCTCCTCACAGAAGGTCCCCTATCCGAAGGGAGCGGAGAGAGTCCCCCGAGCACCACAGGAGAAGACCCCATTCTCCTGCCGGTCGGCACCATCATAGGAATGATGAGGCACCCATCACCCGTGCCGAGTTCCAGCAGTTTCAAGCAACCGTCCTACAAGCTCTCAATCTCCGTCCCAACACCAATGCTCCCAAGATCCCCTCTCCTCCTCCGGTCCGAAGTCCTCGCCGACGGTCCCAAACTCCTCCTCCAGCTCCTAGCAACTCCCGGCATATGCAAAGTCCTCGCCGCTCCGGGAGCTATCGTCGTCGTAGCCCCCGCTCTCCCTCGTACGAAGATGAGTCTAGAGGCTCGACTGATTACCGTCGAAGGGATGACGCTGTCTACCGCCGTCTCCACGAAATGGAGAGGCGCTTGGGTCAGTTAGACCGAGAAGAAGAGCTTAGAGGAAGGACCCTTCGTCCTAGTCGACCTCCTTTTTTCCGAACCATAATGGATGCACCCGTACCAATCGGCTTCAAGCCTCCTCAATTCGAGACTTATTCCGGAGAAACTAACCCAGTCGATCACATCGAAAGCTTCAAGACCCTCATGCTCATCCATCAAGCTTCCAATGCTCTGCTCTGTAAAACCTTCCCCGCAACTCTCAAGGGTCCAGCTCGAGAATGGTACTCTCGCCTTGCCCCCTCCTCGATATTCTCCTTCGAGCAGTTTGAGACCCTCTTCGTCACTCACTTCGTGAGTAGCCGCCGAACTGAGAAGACCAGCATTTCGCTACTCTACCTCAACCAGAAGAAGGGTGAGAAGTTGAGAGACTATGTGAAAAGGTTCACAGCTGAAGCCAGGTCCATAGCATCCCTCGACCAGTAGGTCGCTGCAGCAGCATTTCAATCCAATGTCCTCAACTCCAGTCTCCGCTTCTCCCTCGCCAAGAAGCCCCCACGGAATTTCTCTGACCTCCTCCTCCAGAGCGAAAAGTATATTCGGGCCGAAGAAGCTGAGCACCGCCCCAACTTGGAGGGGTCTTCCTCCAGGTTTAAGAGAAAGGGAACAGAAGAGGAAGGGGCCAAGAAGCTCCAGAAGGATAATGGCGGTCAGCGCCGACCTCCCCCCAGATTTGAAAATTTTACTCCCCTTAATGCCATCTTCTCCACAATTCTCATGGAAGTTGAGAAGGAGGGGGTAATACCCCCTGCACCAAAAATGAACACCCCCGGCAAGAAGAGGGATAAAGAGAAGTGGTGCCGTTATCACCGGGACCATGGCCATGACACCAATGATTGTCGGGCCTTGAAGAATGAGATAGAAGTCCTCATCCAGAGGGGGCAGCTGACCAAGTTCGTGAGAAAGGACCGAGCCGACCTTCCTCCTCCGCCTCGGGGGGCTAATAAGCGTCCAGAACGCAATGAAACGCCCGACTTCGAAGAGGAGCATGTCTTACACCTCATTCATGGGGGCCCAATTGGGGGCTCCTCCAACTTCTCTCGAAAGGCATTTATAAGGGAAGTCAATTCGGTTCGCGCCACCCCTCCTCCTAAAGGCCTCGGAGTGTCTGTCACATTTTCAGATGAAGACCTTGAGGGTGTCCGAACCCCTCACTGTGACACACTCGTCATCAACCTTCACATGGCGAACTTTAAAGTAGAGAGGATCCTAGTGGACAATGGCAGTTCCGTTAACATCCTCTTCCTCGCTACTTTCAAGGGCCTCAAACTCTCCCGAGACAGACTCAAGCCCGCCGGCTACACGCTCCATGGGTTCACGGGAGTGCCAGTGACTATTGAAGGGGTGATCACCCTCGACGTAACCGCTGGCAAAACTCCTACTACCCGAACGGAATCGATGGATTTTATGGTCGTAGATGTCCCTGCAGCCTACAACGTCATTTTGGGTCGGCCCGGCCTTGCTGCCCTTGAAGCCGTCCCATCTGCCTATCACCTCAAGATGAAGTTTCCCACTCGGGCCGGAGTAGGGGAAGTAAAAGACAATCAGGAAACGGCCCGTAAGTGCTACATGACCTCTACCCTCGGTCCAGTCCTCTCCCTCGAAACCCTGGAAATCCCCCAAGATGTCGCCCAACCAACGTTCGAGCCGGTGGATGAGTTGGAGGAAGTGCTCTTCTCTGAGCAGGATCCAAGCCGAAAGTTCTTTGTTAGCAAGACCCTCCCATCCGCCCTATGCTCCGACATAGTCCAGTGCATCCGAAGGAACCGAGACCTCTTTGCTTGGTCAGCTGCAGACATGCCCGGAATTTCCGAAGAGCTCTTGGTCCACCACCTCAGCGTTGCTCCGGGGTCCAAACCGGTCCAACAGAAGAGGCGCAAGTTCGCCCCCGAGCGCCAGCTAGCTATAAAAGAGGAGGTGGACAAGCTCTTGAAGGTCCGGTTCATACAAGAGGTGAACTATCCCGAATGGTTGTCGAATGTGGTAATGGTGAAGAAGTCCAATGGGACCTGGAGGATTTGTATCGATTTTACCGATCTCAACAAGGCTTGCCCGAAGGACCCCTTCCCTCTTCCAAGTATTGACACTCTGATTGACGCCACTTCAGGTCATGAACTCCTCAGCTTCATGGACGCCTTCTCAGGCTACAATCAGATCCGGATGTTCCCCTCAGATATCCCAAAGACCTCATTTGTGACCGACCAGGGCCTTTACTGCTACAGGATTATGCCCTTCGGTTTGAAGAATGCAGGCGCCACGTATCAACGCCTCGTCAACAAGGTTTTCCAAGCTCAAATCGGCCGGAATATGGAGGTATATGTTGACGACATGCTTGTAAAAAGCATCTGAGGTGCCGATCATGTAACCGACCTCCATGAGGCGTTCGATGTTCTGAGAAAGCACCACATAAGACTCAATCCGAACAAGTGTGCGTTCGGAGTCTCGTCAGGGAAGTTCCTCGGCTTTATGGTCAGCCAACGAGGAATTGAAGCTAACCATGAGAAAATCAAGGCCATATTAGACATGGCCCCTCCCAAGAATGTTAAGAAAGTTCAGAGGCTAACAAGCCGCCTAGCCGCCATAGGGCGCTTTCTCTCGAAGTCCGGGGAAAAATGCCTCCCCTTCTTTAAGGCCCTCAGGGGGGCTAAAGGTTTCGAATGGGGTCAGCAACATCAGGAGTCGTTCGACCAGCTCAAGGCTTACCTCGTCAACCCTCCTCTCCTCAGCAAACCAATTCCTGGTGAACCCCTCTACCTCTACCTGGCAGCCTCCGAGCAGATCCTTAGCACCGTTTTAGTAAGGGAAGAAGACCGGGCTCAAAAGCCCATCTACTATGTGAGCAAGGTACTTCGGGATGCCGAGCTCCGCTACCCGAGGATAGAAAAGATGGCTTATGCCCTAGTAATGGCCGCAAGGAAGCTCCGCTCGTATTTTCAGTCCCATTCGGTAGTCGTTCTTACCGACCAACCGCTGAAGCAAGTGCTCCACAAGCCAGAGACCTCCGGTCGCCTTATGAAGTGGTCTATCGAGCTGAGCCAGTATGACATAACGTATCAGCCTCGGACCGCGATCAAAGCTCAGGCCTTACCAGAATTCATAGTCGAAAGTACCATCCCCGAGTTCAGCCAAGCAATGAAGGGACCACCTGTCTGGTCGGTTTATGTGGATGGCTCCTTTTGTAACGAGGGAAGCGGGGCCGGGATCATTCTGGCAGGCCCAGATGACTTCATCCTCCAATACTCCCTCCGTATCAACTTCAAGGCCTCTAACAACGAACCAGAATACGAGGCACTCATAGCCGGCCTGGGAATGGCTCGCAATGCAGGGGCGCAACGCCTCCGGATTTTTAGCGACTCTCAGCTAGTCGTAAATTAGGTCCTCGGTGAGTATGAAGCACGTGATGACCGGATGGTTAAGTACTTAGCCAAGGTCAGGAGCCTCATGGCACTATTTGAAGAAGCCCTCATCCAACGGATCCCCCGGGAAGAAAATGCCCAGGCCGATGCCCTCTCCAAGCTAGCCTCTTCCTCCCTCCAAGGTCTCGAGCAGACCGTCGTGATAGAGGTCCTCCTGAAGCCAAGTATAGAGGATGAAACTTCCGACTCTATGGAGTCGCTGCATGTCCTGCTTGAAGATAACTGGATGAAACCCCTCGTCGAATTCTTAAGAGACGGGCTCCTCCCCGAAGATCCTAAGGAAGCTAGAAGAGTGAGAACCCGGGCAGAGCAGTACACATTGATTGGAGGCATCCTATATAAGTGCTCCTTCACAAAGGTAGACGGCAGGCCTTATTTGAGATGCCTCTCCCCCGAACAGGCCGACTACGCACTGCAAGAATTACACGAGGGCAACGGCGGGGCGCATTCAGGGTCCAGATCCTTAGCCCGCAAAGTGTTGAATTATGGATATTTCTGGCCCACTCTCCTATAGGACGCCGAACAGCACGGTCGGCAATGCAGCTCATGTCAGAAGTACTCCAACATCCGACGCCTCCCACAAGCTCCACTCGCTTCCCTATCAAGTCCAATCCCTTTCGCAATGTGGGGGATGGATTTACTAGGGCCATTTCCACCGGCTCCCGGTCAGTTCAAATTCTTAGTCGTGGCAATCGACTACTTCTCAAAATGGATAGAGGCCGAGCCCTTGGCCACGATCACCGAGAACAAGGTAGTTCAGTTCTTCTGGAAGAGCGTAATCTGCCGATTCGGTGTCCCTCGGGTCCTCATAACAGACAACGGAACCCAGTTTACCGGGGCTGTCTTCCGAGCTCTATGTGAAGACCTCGCCATCCAACACCGATTCTCCTCCGTTTCCCATTCCCAGTCGGATGGCCAAGTCGAGAATGCTAACCGACAGATCCTCTCCGGCATTAAGAAGAGGTTGGATAAATGTTCCAAAGGCTTATGGGTCGATCAGCTCCCCAACGTGCTGTGGAATTACCGCACCACAAAACGGACCCCCACAGGCGAGTCCCCATTCAACCTCACCTATGGGTCCGAAGTTATGATCCCCCTAGAAGTTGGTATACCCTCTCCTCGTCTAACGGCTTATGAAGAAGAACAAAATGCCAGAGAGCTCCGAGCAAATCTTGACTTAATTGACGAGATCCGTGAAAGAGCTTCCATTCGTCAACAAAGCTACCGGAGAAGGATCGAATTGGCATACAATAAGAAAGTCCGTCCTACCGACCCCAAGGAAGGGGACTTGGTCCTCAGAAAGTTAGCCATCTCTTTCCCTGGTCAGAAGAGCAAACTGGCTCCGAATTGGGAGGGACCCTATAAGATCGCCAAAGAAGTTCGGCCTGACACATACAGACTAGAAGACCTCGAAGGCAGAGAGATCCCCAGGACCTGGAATGCCGACCATCTTCTAAAATACCAAGAGAGAGCACCAACGCCTCTCTAAGTATTCTGGGATGTCAAACCGTTCCTCTCCTATTACTTGTATTGTTTTTCTTTTATTTCTCACTTGTAATAACGGCTTGCAACTTTAGAAGCAGCCGACCACTAGTCATCAATAAAGGAAGCTTTTTCATATTTTACTTGTAAAAATTGCTTACATCTCTCTGCTTTTACTCTTCACTCTAACGATGGTTCGGAGTCCAACACTTGGCTCGATTCTACTTCGCAAGTTCGCTCTTAAGCGAGCCAGAAGTAGTTCGCCATTCGGAATTGCTCCCACAACCGTTGAACCACTCTAACAATGGTTCAGAGTCCAACACTTGGCTCGATTCTACCTCGCAAGTTCGCTCTTAAGCGAGCCAGAAGTAGGTCGCCATTCGAAATTGCTCCCACAACCGTTGAACTACTCTAATAATGGTTCGGAGTCCAACACTTGGCTCGATTCTACTTCGCAAGTTCGCTCTTAAGCGAGCTAGAAGTAGGTCGCCATTCGAAATTGCTCCCAAAACCATTGAACAACTCCAGCGATAGTCCCCAGTCCAATACTTGGCTCGATTCTACTTCGCAAGTTCGCTCTTAAGCGAGCCAGAAGTAGTTCGCCATTCGGAATTGCTCCCACAACCGTTGAACTACTCTAACGATGGTTCGGAGTCCAACACTTGGCTCGATTCTACTTCGCAAGTTCACTCTTAAGCGAGCTAGAAGTAGCTCCCACAACCGTTGAACAACTCTAACGATGGTTCGGAGTCCAACACTTGGCTCGATTCTACCTCGCAAGTTCGCTCTTAAGCGAGCCAGAAGTAGATCGTCATTCGGAATTGCTCCCACAACCGTCGAAATACTCTAACGATGGTTCGGAGTCCAACAATTGACTCGATTCTACTTCGCAAGTTCGCTCTTAAGCAAGCTAGAAGTAGTTCGCCATTCGGAATTGCTCCCACAACCGTTGAACTACTCTAACGATGGTTCGGAGTCCAACACTTGGCTCGATTCTACTTCGCAAGTTCGCTTTTAAGCGAGCAAGAAGTAGTTCGCCAATCGGAATTGCTCCCACAACCATTGAACTACTCTAACGATGGTTCGGAGTCCAACACTTGGCTCAATTCTACTTCGCAAGTTCACTCTTAAGCGAGCTAGAAGTAGATCGCCATTCGGAATTGCTCCAACAACCGTTGAACAACTCTAACGATGGTTCGGAGTCCAACACTTGGCTCGATTCTACCTCGCAAGTTCGCTCTTAAGCGAGCCAGAAGTAGGTCGCCATTCGGAATTGCTCCCATAACCATCGAAATACTCTAACGATGGTTCGGAGTCCAACACTTGGCTCGATTCTACCTCGCAAGTTCGCTCTTAAGCGAGCCAGAAGTAGGTCGCCATTTGGAATTGCTCCAACAACCGTTGAACTACTCTAACAATGGTTCGGAGTCCAACACTTGGCTCGATTCTACCTCACAAGTTTGCTCTTAAGCGAGCCAGAAGTAGGTCGCCATTCGGAATTGCTCCCACAACCGTTGAACTACTCTAACAATGGTTCGGAGTCCAACACTTGGCTCGATTCCACTTCGCAAGTTCGCTCTTAAGAGAGCCAGAGGTAGGTCGCCATTCGGAGTTGCTCCCACAACCGTTGAACCACTCTAACAATGGTTCAAAGTCCAACACTTGGCTCGATTCTACCTCGCAAGTTCGCTCTTAAGCGAGCCAGAAGTAGGTCGTCATTCGGAATTGCTCCCACAACCGTTGAACTACTCTAATAATGGTTCGGAGTCCAACACTTGGCTCGATTCTACTTCGCAAGTTCGCTCTTAAGCGAGCTAGAAGTAGGTCGCCATTCGAAATTGCTCCCAAAACCATTGAACAACTCCAGCGATAATCCCCAGTCCAATACTTGGCTCAGCCCAGCCTCGCAAGCTCGCCCTTAAGCGAGCAAGAAGAAAGGACTTCGGGAGCAACAGGCAGAAGCTGAGGTTAAAGGACCGAAGTAGTGCTTGGCACCACTGTCCGAACTCTCATGACGCCGACCCCCAAATGAGCAGAAGTCCAGCTCGGGGACCTCGACACGATGAACACAGTCACAAACAAAACAACCACACAAAGCCACTAAAAATGCCCAGGTCCAAGAAAGAAATATCATTAAAAGTGGGGACACAGTACAAGGCGACTCTTCCTTACAACCAGATTACAAGGCGTTAAAAAGTAAAAATTACAATGCCGACTTGTTACACTTAGGCTAAATACAAAGGCTTCAAAAATAAGATCTTCAACGCCTCTGTGGCGCAGGGATGTTTCGCTTCAAGGACACTCGAGGGCGGCGACGTTTGCCTCCGAAACTCGACCCCAAACCAACGAATTGAGATGTGTCCTCGGCGCTGCTCCTAACAGTCGCTCCGACGGACACTTCGCTCGATGAAATGGCAACAGCGCTTTGTGCATCCCCTGGACTAGGTTGGCCGATGGGCGAACGGGTTGCGAGCTCATAAAACGAAATGCCCCGCTCGCTCTCCGTGCGAGTACATGAAGTGCTCCTCACATTGATCGGCCCCGAATGCGGTTTGAGGCGAGCCACCTCCACCTCCAGCTCTGAGATCCGTTCCCTCAAAGAGTCATCTTTTACATCAACCTCGAAGTGAGGAGGTATTGCGGAGCTCGGGATGCCAGAGCGACTGGCGATAAGGCGGCGGAGATGAGTGACTTTGATGCTCTTGTCTACCGTGGCTCTCTTCAGTGCGTCGACCTCGGCCGTCAGTTTGGCAACCTCGGTCGTCAATCCCTCTCCCTCTGTCCGAAGCTCCGTCTCAACCGTTTGCAGGTGACGAATCTCAGAAAGCAGATCGTCCCTCTCCGCTGTTATTTTTGATAAAGTATGGCGGATGCACTTGAGCCGAAGGCCATAGCTAAAGGCGGTCGACGAACCATCATCCTCTCCTAAGGGGGCCATCTTGGCGAGCCTGCTCTCCAATCGCCGAATCTCGATGTCTCGCCGACCCAGGATGAGTTGAAGGTGGTTCCGCTCGCTTACGGCTCTGCGCAATCCCAGCTCGACTTCATAGAGCCGCTCTCGGCACCTCGTCAAGCACAGCCTCGTCGCCCCTAAGCCAACCTCGGGATGAGCGTTGTCCCCCGAGCAAGTAGGCTCGATGGCTTAACTCACCACCGCAAGCTGAAAAGAAGTCGAAACAAACAACAAATTTTCAACACATTGCCGAACTCCTACACTTAGCCAATTTTCAAGAGTTTTTTAGAAAAGATAGAGAGATGCGAAGTCGAGCCCAAAAAAGATGTTTTCATTCATTACAAAAAAGTGGTGGCCAGTCCGTGATTAGGCATTACACTTAAAAACAAAAAGAAGAAAAGAAAAAACAAGCAAGGTCAGGGCGCGACCTCTTTCCCGGGGCGGCGAGATTGGGTAGGGGTCGACGTCCCTGAAGGGATCACCACCGCCAGCGGGGTGACCACAGACCCCTGGACCTCGGCAACGACCTCGACCTCAGGCTCAACCTCGTCTTCCCCTTTTTCTTCTTCTTCTCCCTCCGACTCGGGGTCGAAGCCTTCGACGTGGCCCGGGAACAATCTCCATCCCGAACAGTCCACGTCGGGGTATGACTTCGTCACCTGGGCGAGGGCTTCGGCGTAGGCTTTAGCCATGTTCTGAGCAAGAAAGCCTTGCGCCTTCACCATGGCCGCCTCCTCCTTCTGGCAAAGAAGGTTGCCCTCCAGCTTCGCGACCTGACCCTCGAGGTACTCGACCCTCGTCGTCCTCCCTTCGAACTCGACCCTGAGCTTGTCGAGCTCGTTCCCCATCCGAGCCTTCTCCTTCCGAGCTTAGTCGGACTCCTGCTTCAGCTCCTTCTCCAGAGCTGTCAACCTCTCCTAGAGGTGACCAAAGTGGATGATGATCTGCGCAGGAGACGAGATGTTAAAAGAGTTAGAAAAGTTAGACATGAGAAAGACCAATGACGGCAAAAAATTCAACACTTACCGAGACCGCCGAGTGAGCAATCTCGATGACGTCGTCGCCTTCCAGCCCGGCCTCCATGGCGGCCCGGTCCTTCAGCATAGCCAGGTGCTTGACCACCTGCATGCTCACCAAGGAGTTGCCGAGGAACCCGTCATGTTTCTGAACTTACCAGTCCAGAACATGAATCCTCTTATGCTCCTCGGTCAAGAGCTCCTCGGCCACCACTGTCAGCGGGGGCGTCGCCATCTTGAGGGCTGCGGCGATGGGGAAGTCACCACCCTCGGTTGACGCCGAGGCACCTACATCGGCAACGGCCGGGCTCCCCTGGGTCTCTGCCTCCTCGACCACCTCCGTGACCCTCAGAGTCTTTGCGGTCAGTAACTTGGTGGCCACCCTCTTTCGCTTCTTCGGCGCTTTCCTGGCAAGACCAGCCCTCAAAGCCAACACCGCCTCGTAGTCTATCGCCTCTGCGTAAAAAACAAAGTTTGTTAATACAATACAAGTCATAAAAAATTAAGCATGGAAAAGAAAGCACGGAAACGTAAGAGAAGCCGCGTACTGGGATCTACGCGGCAGAGCCCTCCCCTGAACAAGACATCCTCGGTCAGCTCCCGCCAATCATACTTCGACCGATCGAGAAGTGTCCGAACTGCCTCTTCATCTTCGGGACGAAGCTTGGACAGCACCTTCAGCCGCTTCGGCACCTCTTCCACCCAACTAGAAGGGATAGGCCAGGCCTCCGCACTCCACACTATCAAGTACTTTTCACGCCAATGCTGGATGGAGTCGGGGCATATAACGAGCCTACCACCATGCCTCGGAGCCAAGTAATACCGGAACTCCAACCGGTTCGCTTGATGAAGCCGGTAGATCGTCCGAAGTACGCTCAGCTCCGGCTCGATCCCAGCGGCTTCGCAGTGAAGTACGAAACCATTTATGACTCTTCATGCGTTCGACATAAGTTGGATGGGGCTGATCCCAAACCACCTCAGAACGAGGATTGCGAATGGATGGAGAGGTAGCCGAGCCCCGGCGATAAAGGCATCAACCGGCCAACAACATATAGTCACTGGCAGCGGCGAGTTGGCCCTAACCCCGGGACCCGGCAGCATAAGTTCGTATTCCTCCGGGATGTGGAAACAATCCCGGATCACTGCCAAGTCTTCTTCGCGGAGGATCGACACCGTCTCATCCGCCTCGGTCGTCTCCCTCGCCGCATTCTCCTCAAAAGTCCTCCTCCTCCCGTGAACAATACGCTCGGCATGTTCCTCCGGAAGTTCTCGAACCCTGTGAAACCCAGTCAGTGGCCCCGACAACCTGCCAAACGGCCCCATCCGCTTTGGATCCTCCACAATCGTGTCTCGGCCAAACACCTTCTTGCCCTTATCTGGAGTGCGGGCTTCGACAACTTCAAGGGAGGGCTCGGACCAAGAAGAAGACGACTCGGAGACAGAGGGAAGAGACATATTTATACTTGGAAATAGACTAAGTATAAATTACCTTAAAAAATGTGCTGTCGGAAACTTCACCGGAAAATGGACGACGATCACCTGAAGCACTCGATTAGCACAAATAACCGCCGGAGCAAAAGAGAGGAGAAGTGAAAAATGAGAGAGGGGTGAGGTTTTATAAGCGAGGCGCGCGAAACGAGGATAATGGGCCCAGTCAGCCAGCCCATGTACACAAAATGACAAAAGCCATTTAAACCGTCGCCTTATTTACCACGCCAAGCCGTACATCGCATTAATTACTGACCCATCTGACAGAAGCTCAGAGGTCATTGCATTAAATAAGCGTCTCATCCGTCAGAGCTGTCAGAAGTTCAGAAGCCACCAGCTCCGCAGGGCGCGCTCCGCCAGAAATGACAAGTCAAGGACCTCGGCACCAGTTGCCGAGCGTTCTTGACACCGACCATGTTACATGGAAAGTTGGACCTCGGCACCAACTGCCGAGCATTCTTGACACCGACCTGTTACATGAAAAGTTGGACCTCGGCACCAGCTGCAGAGCGCTCTTGACACAGACCATGTTACATGGAAAGTTGGACCTCGGCACCATCTGCCGAGCGCTCTTGACACCGACCATGTTACATGGAAAGTTGGACCTCGGCACCATCTGCCGAGCGCTCTTGACACCGACCATGTTACATGGAAAGTTGGACCTCGGCACCAACTGTCGAGCGTTCTTGACACCGACCATGTTACATGGAAAGTTGGACCTCGGCACCAGCTACCGAGCGTTCTTGACACCGACCATATTACATAGAAAGTTGGACCTCGGCACCATCTGCCGAGCGCTCTTAACACCGACCATGTTACATGAAAAGTTGGAGTTCGGCACCAGCTGCCGAGCGTTCTTGATACCGACCATGTTACATGGAAAGTTGGACCTCGGCACCAGCTGCCGAGCGTTCTTGATACCGACCATGTTACATGGTAAGTTGGACCTCGGCACCAACTGCCGAGCGTTCTTGACACTGCCATGTTACATGGAAAGTTGGACCTCGGTACCAATTGCCGAGTGTTCTTGACACCGACCATGTTACATGGAAAGTTGAACCTCAGCACCAGCTGTCGAGCGTTCTTGACACCGACCATGTTACATGGAAAGTTGGACCTCGGCACCATCTGCCGAGCGCTCTTGACACCGACCATGTTACATGGAAAGTTGGAGTTCGGCACTAGCTGCCGAGCGTTCTTGACACCGACTATGTTACATGGAAAGTTGGACCTCGATACCATCTGCCGAGCATTCTTGACACCGACCATGTTACATGGAAAGTTGGACCTCGGCACCATCTGCCGAGCGCTCTTGACACCGACCATATTACATGGAAAGTTGGAGTTCGGCACCAGCTGCCGAGCGTTCTTGATACCGACCATGTTACATGGAAAAAGCTACCTCGAACCTCGCTGAACTCCCTCTCTGCACTCACAACCTAGCTGAGGTGCCTCGGCTCTTCGGCAGAAGGTGCTGAACCACCCATGGACTTCGGCCTCCTTGGCAGCGATCGCTCGAAGGGGTCGGCGGTGTGATACAAGCATGTAGGCCACACAACGAAGGAAAATAACCGAGCCATTCGCCAAAAAATTGTGAAAAAACAAGTAAAAAATCGGGAAGGTTAAGGAAAAACTCATGGAAAATAATTATAAAGTTAGGAAAACATTTTCTAATCCCCAAGCAAATAATTATGGCCAAGAACAATCCATTAAAACCCCCGAACGACGAGTCGACACTTCGCAAAGTTAAACAAATATTCCTGCGAAAACACCACGTGACCAGAAGGACTCAGAGTGCAACCAACTTGAAAAATCACCGCACTACCTCCTTCAAAGATTCAAAACCTGCCATTTGGACTTCGACACAACTCCACTAGCCATTAAAACAATAAAACTACTCCTCAAAGGCTGATTAAACTCAGTCTTCGGGAGTGGGGGCTCGTGATATGGCTAAAAATGGGGTTAAATCGGAACCGTCCAAATCAGGGCGCGAATCTTGAAGCCTAGGGGTAAAACGGTAAGTTCACCAACCAATGGGTCTGAAGCGGGTACTGGTTATCCTCCTCGAAAATCCATTAACCCGCGAACGGATCCACCTCAACTGGGTGCGGGTTTCAACCCGCAGCAAACCCGGTCCCGAAAGGATAGAATTAGGGTTTCTAATTAAATCCTAATCAACGGCCCTGATTCATATCTATCTTTTCACTGGGGATTAGGGATTACGTTCCTTATCTAACCACAGGGATTACATTCCTAATCTGATCCCAGCGGCACCTATAAATACCCTCCATCCATCTCCATTAAGAGGTAATCAATCTTTTGCCAATTTACGCTCTTTCATAATCTTCCCTGATTACTGACTTGAGCGTCGGAGGGTGCGTCGCCGGGATCAACCCCGGTGTCTCGCACTTTTTGCAGGTGAACGGCGGGAGTCAACGGTCAAACTCCGGCGGAATAGGTAACAGGTTTGCTATTCAAAGTTTTCCAAGAATCCACAAATACTATCTGTTTTCCCTCACACCAGATTTAGCGGTAACAGAAACCAAGTGAGCACATATCATAAAGATATCCAATGGCTTTTCTGTCTCCATATACGAAAATCTTATGCGCCTTAAGCTCTACAATTTTCTTCTTATTTTTCCGCCCTCAAAGATCCCCTTTCTCTCCCACCTCAAAATGCCACGTCAGATCCCCTCAAAATGCCACGTCAGGTACCCACCCCTACGTACGGTAGAAGTTCTATGCACCGCACAACTCTCCAGTTCGAAACACCTCAGGTCCGCTGGATCATACTTTAAGATGCGCGCCACGCACCACACAGGCGCTGCTGATCCGCATAGGCAATTTTCTTCCCCAGTACGGGAAAGCGATCATCCCTTCGTTCAATATATATATATACTAGTAATTTACACGCGATGCATGTTTTAATAATTTCAAAAAAAAAAAAAAAAACTCTGACTAAAGGAGAACCGGAAACCTTATTTGTACATGTTGATAGAATGACACAATAACAAATGACACAAAGGTTTTCTTCCATTATAATATTAGATATTAGATATTAGAGATTAAAGATGAGAGATATACGCATTCCCTTAATTTCCTCAATCTCCCAATTTCTTCGATCAAATCAATTACTTTCTTTCTTGTTCAATATATATAAAAAATCAAATGCTTTCCCTCGTTTATGGTTTCTTCTCCTTCACGCGTCGTCCTCATCTACGTCAACCATCCCAAGGTAACAAAATATCCTCGCTTCGAGATTCGCGCTTGCGCTCATCTCTTGGATTTGATCGGTTTTTATGGTTATTTAAATTAATTTGATGAAATTAGGGTTGCTTTTGTGATGGAGAATCGTGCGGATTTCGTGGAATGGTTAGGGCCAGACACGTCAGTGATCGTCCTGAAGCTTGTTGACGATCCGATCGATCTCAAACGTGTCAGTGCCGTGTCTCGTTCTTGGCGACGATTTGGTAAATTCTCCCCCCCTAATTGAAATTAAAGGTTTTTATTGTTTAATTATAACTGCATTTTAAGTTTTTTTTTTTTATTTTTTTGAAGAATTTGTTTTGGTTGTGGTTGTAACATTTATATTTATTTTCAATGCGTTTGATTTGAAATAAGGGACGACATTTGAGTAGAGTTCAGAGTTATAAAGAGAACAGTGTATTGTATGTTATTTTTCTAAGAAAGAGGTGGAGTATGGCCATCATGTTCCATTAATGAGAAAATAACGAAACTTAGCCAGACTGGGAAAACTTTTTTCAACACAACTTGCAACAAAAAGCAACAGAAGTAATAATCAACCCCCACAACCCCTGATGGATAGGCTACTACACTAATCCCCCAACATCCCTGTGGCTAGGCACATAAACAATCAAAACAAGAACCTGAACATGTCGCTCCTCTCTAGTCCAGAGTCTGCCCAAGCCCTACCTCCTCATCATAGCCATTGTCCGTGAAGGATTATGTGATCCTGTTATGCACCCACGCAGCATCCACACCTAACCAAGACGAGATCAAATAGTGAATATCCAATAAAATACCAAGTGCAGTTTTACTAGAATTGCGATAGTAGAAGTTATTCTGGTTGAGCTGAAGTGCTCATGTGGTAGCAGCTACACAGAGGAACCACGCCTCTACGTGATACCTCCTATAGTACCAAAACCGGCTACCCGTCCAAAAGTCCTCATAGGAAGTTGGGTAGAAGCCAATGTCAAATAGTTGAAGTATTTCGTCCCAGATGACCCTAGACCCTACTGTGTGTGCATCACACAAACAGGTGGTCTCTTGTTTCCAGCTTCTGCTGGCAACGTGCACACTCCCCCCAATTGGGAGTTGGCGTTTTATTAGATTTTCCCTGATGAGGCCAGAGTCCCGTAGCACCAACCACAAGAAGACCCTAACCTTAGGTGGGGCTTTGGCCTTCCACACCAAATTAAGCCATCTAGGTTTACTATCCCGGAAGTTGATGTGTGCATACACCGATTGGAGTATTGGACTGAAAAATGACTCGTCTTTCCCAATTCTCACGATGTGATATTCAGTACATGCGTACATGCCCATTCATCAACGTGGTACCGTAGTTCCTGGAGGCACCTCTGCATATTTATCGGCAGGGATGGGAGGACAGGGTTCTAGCCCCAGCCTATCATTGAGATTGCACTGTGGGCAATAACCTTAGTGCATATACATACAAATTTGGAAAAATGGTACTGAGAGGATGGTCACTACACCATCAATCCCACCCGAACCTACAAGTTCTATCATTACCCACAACAGATTTAGTTCCATGTCGAAAGACTGAATGTCTTGAAAATTTTCACGCTTGAACCATGAAACTTTACGCGACACCCTCATTCTGAGGGTTCTTATGCCCATACCCTTGAGGTAGGTAGCCACCGATTTTTGCCAGACCTCGCCATTGGGGTGGAGAAACTTCTCGTTCGAACTTCGGGGTATAGGGTGCACGGACAACGTACGAGAGAGTTCAACCAAGTTATTAGTACACTAAATCCGATTGAAGTTTTAGTTTCGTATATGTTGTTTACATGGTTGGACAGAGGCGTCGCCTATTATGGCAACGTTGGATAGGGTTTTCGTCTCCCTTCAATGGGAAGAATGCTTTCGGCTCACAACGACTCACGTAGTCCCAAAGTCAACGTCCGACCATGACCTTTTGCATGGATTTGCGGGAATCGACACATTGTGCTCCCCTCCAGATTTACCGTCAGGGATGGGAGGACTATATTCCAGCCCCCATCTCTCCATTGAGATCGCACTGTGGTCAACGGCCTTAGTGCATATCCTTACAGATCCTGAAACATGGCTGAGAGGATGGTCACCACACCATTGATCCTACCAGAAGGTCCAGAACCTATAGGTTCTACCATTACCCACTGCAAATCTAGTCCCATGTCGAATGACTGCTTGTCTTGTCAATTGTGTCGATTCCCTGAATCCAGGCAAATAGGTACATGTGTGGACGTTGGCTTTGAGACTGCGCGTGCTGTTGCCAACAAAAAGTGTTCATCCCATAGAAGGGAGACGAAAACCTTATCCAACTTTGCCATAATAGGCGCTTGTATACAAAATTAAAATTTCAATCAAGTTTAGCGTAAACTTGGTTGAACTACCCGTACGTTGTCCGTGCACCCTATATACCCCGATGTTCGAACGAGAAGAGAAGCGGGTGATTTTAAAATCCCCATTCAGAATCCATGGTGCTTGGCACCATTTGCTTGATTGCCAATGGTTAATTTCAAAACTGAGGCTTGAGATGACTGAATTATGTTATATACAATTGTCATAAGTTGGCCTAGCCGTCCTACGAACATGAATTGATAGGGAGAACTCCCCCTCAGAATTCCCTTATCAGTTCGAAACTCTTGTTATTAAACTCAATAGCAACCCCCCTGGATGCTCCTATTATTGGTAGAAGATGACAACTCCCTAGTTGGTTCCTTCCTACCCTGGCTAGCCGATGACTGGTTGCCAGCTTGGTCTCTGCATGGCCCATGATCTCGACTTTTGACGATACAATAACATTCCTGATAATATCTCTGTTGTCCCTATCCTCCAACCCCCACACATTCCAAAAGAGGCAATTCATAGGGGACATGTTTGGTTGGAAATTAGGGCCCTCCCTAATGATTCTCTCTCATAGTCCCATCCCTTTATGAGTTAAGTAAAAGTGGGATTCGATCCCCTTCGTCTCCCACATCAAGGTGGCACAATTTGCCTAGCAGGATAACCTCAATATTCGGCATATAATTAAAAATTGATGGTCAAAGAAGGTGATTACCTACTGCGTGACGTGCGGATTAGTTGGCATCCGCCACCTCCAATGCATTGACAAGGGCGATGTGATTCTGTCTGAGCATGTGGCTTCACTGTCAGCCTACTGACCTTGTACCCTCTTCCTCTCGGTCTCCCCCCTTTTCGACTTGGGTTGCCCTCAACCACCGCACCAAAACTAACTCCTCCGCAAATGCCAGCCCTGAAGGTTTGAAAACCTCTTGCATTTTTTCAGTTGTTGGACTCAGAGTCGCCCTTACGACTATGTCTCACTGAACTCCATCTCCTTGTCGGACCAGTCCATATCCCCCTCGTCTTCTTCCACTTCTAAGTTCACCATGGCCACTTTCTCGTATTGGGCCTTAGAAGCGAACTCAGGAGTTGGGTTTGAGTGTTGGCCCACTTCGAAAATATTATTTACTCTATTCGTATGGCCTGTAGTAGGATTGGAGGCCCCTTTCTTGAGGTCCAACAACCAGTGGTCCAATTAGAGTTGGGCCCATTTTTGAAGCCCAATAGGAGGAATAATTCTTCATGGGTCACTTTCGTGATGGGTTACAAGCTGGCCCACCTCCGTTTGCCTGGATTTGTTCACATTTTGGTTGGCACATGGTATATTACATGTCTTTTGGCGCTTTGGATTCGACGCAATCTTCTTTGATGACGTGGCACCCCCCACTGGAGACAACTCATCTGTATTGTTGTCTCCAAGTTGTTCCCCATTAAATATCAGCATTGAGGGTATTTCTTAAAATTTCCTCAATTGTAATTGAAAAAACTTCTAAAAACACATTGTTCAGAACTTTGTTCATAAGCTTTTGGCAGTGGCTCCCCTAGCCTTTTCTGATTAACGGTTGGTCGTTGAATCTTCGGTTGACCGCCATGTAGCACCGTTCGAAATTTGAACTCTAGACACTGACAACGAAGATCTCAACAACATTCTCTCCCTTGACCTCACTTATGTTCAATGATCAATCACCCCCCCTTGACAATTAGACTTGCCAATGTGCCCCCCCCCCCAACGAAATCACATCCTTGTAGGTTATTCCAATAACAAGGTTCCATCGGATTTCTCCTCCCTCTGATCATCCCTTTCACGGTCACTTGACCTCTTTGGTCTCTCATTGAATCGAGAATTGAGCATTCCACTAAACTCCTTGACGAATACCCTTGACATGAACAAATCGTTCTTTACTCGTCAAGATGAATTTCGGATTGGGTCATATATTCCCAACATCGGATCCGAGCGCTAGCTTGTTGGACGATTTTCTTAGCGTCTTCTTGTGATCCAGACTCCAGAGCCGCAAAGTCTCCAAATGGAGCAACAATCTCCTTAACCACCACCATACTCCAAAGGTGTAACGACATGTTATTGAACAACATCCGTACCTGATACCTCTTTGGTTGGTTTCAGCTTTAGCTCCAAATGAACCCAACCGACGTTTAAAGTGGAGAGTGAAGAACCCAAAATTAAATTACACCTTCATCATAAAGTGTGCAAGAATTTCTTTACTTGGGAAGGTGAAGAGGAAACGACGATTCCCAAATTGCTCCACCCCCCACCCCCCTCCCTCTCGAAGGCCAGTTCTTTTTCGGTGCATCCATGACGTGTAGATTCAACGTCTGGCCATGGCCAAGAGTTGAAATCGCACATTGGTCCCCTAACGGACGTTCCTCTTCTTCCCCTTCCTTTAGGCAGGACACGGGAGTGACGTTCAGTGAGTTGTCATAGGATCCTTCCATCCTTTTCTGAACACCCTCATCGTTGCCAAAGTTCACCGTATCGCATTCGTAGGAGATGTGGCCCCACTCCATGCAGAGACAACACTGTGGTTCCTTTGTAGACTCATAAACCAAGTGACCAAGGTCCCTGCACATCCCTGCAGTTAAAGCACCGTTGGGGTTTCCTCCCACCACCGAGGTGACTTCAATACGTCGGTGACCCCCTCCTCGGCGGTTCCGCCATTGAGCTTGGCATCTCCTCTTCATTGACCTTTCCCCTCAACCATCTTCCACTCTGATTGCGCTTGTTGCAGCGGCCTTGGGAAGCGCTCCCCTCAGAGCGCTCCAGCACCACTTCCATTGACCTCGTCGTTCTGAACCATAGCGCTCCAGCACCACTTCCATTGACCTCGTCGTTCTGAACCATAGCGCTCTTTCCCTTGTCCACAACCTTTGAGCCCTCTCCCATCTCTAGAGCTCGCCGATTCTAAAGTACCACTTGGAGGTCTCCTTTCTCCAGGTGGGCAGTAAGCGATGATGAGATTATCCGGTCTTCCATCGTTGGCCGTCCTTGAAACCCTATCTCCCTCTCTCCTCAGTAGGCCCTCGCTTCTCTCTCATTATGACTGTCTCTTGCTATCATGTTATTGTTAGTAGTGTTGTAGGTTAATATGATATATGATCACAGTTGATATAGTGGTTCGACCTTGCCGTTAAAACTCTGTGAAGAATACAATTATTTATATGGACCTCAGTACGTCGCAGGGCAAAAAACCTTTTTCGTCCACATGTTCAAATTAAAACCATCTTCCTTGAAAAAACAAAACAAAATAAACTAAAAGAACACCAGGGAACCTACATTGTGTGTAATTTTTCGATCTAAATGATTTTTAATAAAAATGTTTATGCTGTCTTGTTTCATTAATGATGTGATAATGGAAGCAAGGAAGTTTGGCTTACATCAATTGCAACCAACAGTAAACTACATCTAGTTGCCACGTAGACACCAAAATAACAAGTACTCAGGAAACATAGTCAAAAGCAGAAGCACATGAGAGTAAATAATCCCTCTTAAGACATCTGTTCATACACATATCTTGCAAGTTAGACTTGGCGCTCACTTTTGAGCTTGATTTACTAGGTGTTTCTCCATATTTTCCATAATTTTGCAATTCCTCTTTCTCATATGGCCTTGGTTTCTTTGTCTTGAAGCTTCAAACTTTGTTTCTTTTTAGAAGATAGGGGAAATTTTTAAATTGTTTGCCACTTCAAAACCTGTATACTTAATGTAGCATCATTATTGCTTTTGAGGATGGCTGCTAAGTTATTTTATATTAATCCGGAGATTTATTGTGACACTGGTTATTTACTTTTTCACATTGTCAATGTGATTGTGGATTGTTTATTAATCTCTTTGTCAAATAGTGGTTTTGGCCTCAGTTTATCTCAAGAAAATGATTGTGGAACTTGTTTGCAATCTGGGCAGTTATCACAAATAGTTTGTGCAAGCTACTTTGCTTAAGAATATGTCCTGAGGCATCACATTTTGCTCGTGTTATCGAAGGAGATTATCTAGCAATGGTGTTTGAAGTTGCATGCAGCACTTCCATAGAAAGGCAAACTGAGGAGAGAAAACACAGGGCATACTCCTATTTAAGTTGCTGCCTTGTTATGCCTATGGTAAGAGTTCGCATTGCTGATGCTATTTCTGCTTCCAGCACTGACAATTATCCACATGAGAGCATTGCAAATACCTTGATAGAGGGTGAACAAGGAGAGAATTTACAGAATTCTTACTGGTCTAGTACAGGACAAAGCGATCCAGGAGTACCCGAGACATTGACATATAAACTGGGTTCCAACTTCTGCATCATCAATGAAATAAAAGTGCAGCCATTTGAAGGTTGGTATGTCATAGCTTTTCTTTGGATATATATGTGCTACTATTTTAAGCCAAAACCTTTTCTTTCTTCAGCGTTTTATCAGCCTGACAGTCCCATTTATTCGGCAAAAACGGTTAGATTTCGGATTGGGCATTTAGTATCACCTGGAGAAACAGAAAAGGCTATCGCCAATGGCACTGATATACCGTTCCTTGGGATGTACGTTTCACCGGAATTTCCAATGGTTCAGGTATGTAGAATTGTTATGATACTTCTCTCTGTTGACAATACAACTTTTGGAAGCATCCACTGCCTCCTATTATAAGCTCATTGTTGGAAGCAATGTCATCTTCTCTTATTTGAATAGCGTCTACTAATGAGCACAAAGAGCTTAGCCTCTTATAAATGTATGGTTTCAGAGTTTACTTTTATAGTGTTATACAAATCACTGCAGTTCCTTTTCTACAAGAAAATTAAGCTGCTACTGGATATGCTCAAGCATACTATTGATTCTGCTGCAGTAATAGTGGGTTGACTTCTTTATTCCACAAGGGGGAAAAGAAAATCATATACCTGCTTGGTATTGATATGTAGAATGGCAAGAGGGCCTTGAATCTTCTGCCCCTGCATCTGTCTTTAAATTTTTTCTAGGAGATCATGCAGGGGGCACACCTCTTAGGCAAGATCCTAGCCTCTATTGCATTCGGGATGATATTATATAATATATACCACAGTAGGTGTATAAATTTGTATCTTTTTCATTTTTTCGTCCATATTCATAGTGGCATGTATCATCAGCATTCAACTTAAACAAAGACATTTGTATTGTTTACTGTTTGATTATTTATTTATATCATTGGCCGTCATAAAAAAAATTATTACCTATCACAGAGATTTGATTTGGTTCCTAGGAAAGAGAAGTTCTTGTAGTTTCTCTTACAATCAGGTGATGAATGTTTTGTATAATCGACTTCCTTTGTGTGCTGCCACGAGAAGTAAAAATATTTAAAACAAGTAAATTTGTGAAAATAAAAGGTTTAAGCATTCATTGAAGTTAGGGTTTTTAACATGTATACTCCTAACAAATATGCGAATATCATATATTTAGGGTTTTTAACACGTATACCCTTAACCTATGTAGCACGGACACGGGTACGGGATACGGGTACGACACGACTCAGGTACGCGGATACGTGATTTCTCAAAAAATTAGGATACGGGTACGTTAAGGGTATGTTGAATATAAAAATAATAAATTTATTATACATTATGTTAAAAAATAAAAAATTCCAAAAAATTATAATAACTAGAAGAATGATTGTAATCTAGAAATTGTAAATGTAACCATACCTCTATTTTGCACATACGACATTTTTGCTTTTCATTGGTGGGAACTTCAAAGATGAGAATCGAAAAGTCCTAAAAAGAAAAAATAGATTAGCAATTAAAGACATTGTGTAACATAAAATAGGTAGAAATTTAACTTATTAACATAATATGATAATAGTAAGCAACTTAATAGTGAATATTTCATTATCATTACCAAAATCAACACATCACAAAATATTTCATTCATTACAATTTCAAAGTTCAATACAAATATAAAATATCGCTAGTTCACTACAAATATTATCACGATGGAACTTCTCTAGCTTGAACATCTTCTTCATGATCCATATCCACCACACCAACATCATCGGTGAAAACCACATGTTCCAATTCCGGCTCATCCAATGAAAGACTAGCCACCTCAAGCACCTCCAACATCTTCAAATGAATCAAAGGAATCTCCACCTATATCCCACATCTTCGTCTCTCCTATACCATATTGGGGTGACCTTCTTGATAGAAGGCGAAGATTGTTATGAACATACACCAATTCTTCCGCTTGTTGTGGGATCAACTTGTTCCTTTTCAAGGAATGCACAAAAGAGTAAGTGCTCCAATTTCTATCGGCACAAGATGAAGAAGGTTGCATAAGGAGTTTCATAGCTATGGTTTGAAGCATAGGGACAAGAGGTCCATGAACGGATCACCAATCATGTGCATCCAAAATACCTCGATCATTGATACAATCAATATCATTAAATGCACCCGTTTTTGCCGAGAAGTGGGCATACTCCACATTCACTCTTGACCGATCGGTCGCATCGGGAAAGAGTCTTTTAAGACACTTTATTATTTCCATATAGATCTCACGATCTTTATGTAGATGAACTCTTCTTGGATCTTCATTAAGCCGTTCTTCGCTATAATACCTTCAATAGGGCAAAAAATATTACCCATAGAATGAAACAAAAAAGTATGTAATACGTTTATGTAGTTAATGAAACTAAATTTTACCTTGGATTCAAGGCATGTGCCAAGCAATGAAGTGGAGTGTTGTTTTTTGTCCAACGATCGACAAGAATTGTATGCACCACATCATAGAAGCTAGATGACTCATCAACTTGTTTTCCTTCGTGTTTGTAAATAGTTTCCTTCACTTTCTCAATCATTGTATCCCATATATCATAAACTAAATGGAGACAAGGCCTATCCGTGTCACACGCTCGAATCATATCATATATGGGAGATGTGAAAGAAAGTATGTAGTCGACGGATTCCCACCACTCTTCACTCAACACCTTCTCTCTCACAAACCCCGCTCTTCCCACATCATCGTCACGATAAGAAGCTCATTCGTCACTAGTTACCATGGATACAAGACCTTGCTTCAAAAGCTTAAACCGTTTAAGCATGATAATGACACTAGCAAAGCGAGTCTCCGCTACCGAAAGCAACTTTAAGGAAACAAACACATTGTAAATGGCTAGCCTCATTGAATGATTCAATATGAAAATTTTAATTTGTACCGCAACCCCCGCAATGTCCAATATCCACCCACATTCATCATATACAATTTGATTGGACTCAACATTCTTTGCAGCACAAATATTCTTCAATGCAAGATAAAGGGTGTGCACCACACAAGGAATCCAAAAAATTGTAGGAAATTGACTTTTGATTATTTGTCCCGCCGCCTTGCAAGTTACTGCATTATCCGTAATAACTTGAACAACTTTCTCATGCCCAACCCCAATAATGGCCTCCTTCAACAAATTTGCAATGAAGAATTTATCTTTCACCTCTCCCGAACAATCTACTGCCTTTAAAAACATAGGCCCTCCTTCCGTGATGGCGATTAAATTAATAAGTGGCCTCCTTTGTGAGTCACTTCACCCATCACTAACAATGCTCACTCCTTTCTCCTTCCACGTGTCTCTAATCGGTTGCAACAACCTCTCAACATTAGCCTTCTCTCTTTGTAAGAGAGTTGTTCTCAACATATTGTGCCCTGGTAGAATATAATCCGTAAGTGCATTGTTGGCGGCAAAAGTGTATGAACTCGCATAATATGGATTCCTTGCTAGGTTAAACGGCAATCCTTCCGTGTAAAACATTCATGCAATTTCCTCATGCAATTGATCTCGCGCCACATTGTTAAAAGCCTTTCCGATTGCACTACTTGGGCCACTAAAATTTGTCTTTCTCCTCTTCAAATCTAAGTTACCGCTAACAAACATACTCGAGGCACTCACCGAACCACTAGAAGATGACGGGGGCAATGGTACTCTCTTTGGAGCTCTTTGAGCTATTTTAATCTTCGATTGTTCATTCACATTTTGCATTTCAACAAGCTCATTCATCTTAATCTTATTACATACACCAATTCCATGCCCTTGTATCTTTAACAAATGACCTCTTAACTCTAGTGTAAGAACTGCCATAACTCTTCTTGCAAAAACTATATTCCCACCTCACATTTCCACCACCACCCGGCTCCTTTCCTAACTTTGTGACATATTTCCATAAAGGGCTGTTGGGATCTTCCTCATTAGGAGGTGTATTACTCGCACCAGTAGAAGTCATTCTCAAAGAAACTCTATAATGAAAATAAACAAGTATTACAATTTATAACTAAGAACTAACAATTAGAATGAAGGCATAAACTAACAATATAGCTAACAATGACATCTAATTTATTTCGTCTAATTTATTTTCATATTTTCATATTTCTATATCTAACAGACACCTTCACTAACCCAATTATTTTCCCAAGTCATAAACTAACAGTGAAGGAGACGAAAGCAGAAGTTTATAACAGTGAGTGAATAAACAATGTAGTTAGGGAATGTCAACAATAAACAATAAACTAACAGTGAAGGAGTCTAATTAGACAAGCTAACTCCACATTCCCTAACTAACAGTGAATAAACTAACAAGCCAACTCCACATTACCAAAGTCATAAACTAATAGTGAAGGAGTCTAATTTAAGTCATAAACTCCACAGTCCACATTCCCTAATTTAAGTCATATTTCTCAATCTAATTTCATATTTCTCAATCTAATTTATTTTCAACTAATTTGTAGAGAGAGGAGAAGAACCGAAGAAGTGAAGAGCAAAATCGAACCTTGGAGGAGGCGCCGACTGTCGACTGTGAGAAGAACTGAATTGAACTGTCGACTGAAGAAAATCGACTAAAGAACTGAATCGAATTGTGAGAACAAAATCGAACCTTGAGCTAGAAGAACTGAAGAAGTGAAGAAGTGAAGAATTGAATTGAACGGTCGTGGAGGTCGTTGACGTCGAGGTGCGAGGAAGTGGAGCGCGTGACGTCGAGGCACATGGAGGCGGAGGGGATCGATTTTGGGGAGAGAGCGGGTTCGATTTTGGGGAGAGGGGATATTTTTTGGGGGATTTACGGTTCGAAGAGAGAGGGGGAAGCTCAGATCTGTTTGGAGAGAGATGGAGAGAGAGAGAGAGGGGCAGGTGAAGAGTTTATATATATATATCCTAAACCGGCGTACCCGAGCGCACCCAGACCCTATTCGGCTTTTTTTCCTTTTTTTTAAAATTAAAAATACTTTGGAAACGTATCGGGTGCGTACCCGTGCGTATCCGCACCCGATACTGGTGCAGGGGGGCTTTTAGAGTACCCGTGTATCACAGCCCCTAATAAATATGCTAATATCATATATTTCAAAAATGTATATTTTCATATTTGCCCCTAACAATATGAGTTCATTTCTTATTTACCCCTAAAAGTTGCCTCAAACTGTGTATTTGAAATTTATAAGATTAGTGGCGAATTTGGGTAGGAAGCATGAGGAAGAAGATGAAGTTACAAAGATGTACTATAAATTTGTCCATTTATTAAGAAAACTAAAGAAACGTTAAGAAGGGTTGATGTGTTTCAGTTGGTTCTACAGTCGACTATGAGTTTATAAAGAGTAAGAATAAGAAGCTTGACTAGTAGAGGAAGGGTATTTCAGTCATTTTACATAAAATCAATTAATCAGAATTGTATATTTCTTACATTTTTACGTCTTTTAAGTAGTTTTAACTTAAGGGCCAACTAAGAGATTGAACACATTATTAGGGGCAGATGTGAAAATACACATATGTGAAGCGGTATATGTGATATTCACATATTTGTTATGAGAATAAATGCCTTGAAGTTATTGGCTGAGAGCAACTCAGGTTCTAGAAGATATGAAATAAGTACACTTTAGTTCTTCGGTCGGATGATCTGTGGTCATAATATCTAATTGACCAGCTCTATTATGTCTGTTCATATATTTACACTATCAATAATAAATTTCTTTTTCTCCAGCAAAACACGTTGCAATCTTTCAAGCTTCCACGTCCAGTCATCTGCTTTGGTGGATTGGTGCAGATTGACCTATCCAGTCGGGTTCAGGTACAAGCAACGGATGGTTTATATTGTATATGGTGAGTCTCAAAACTAGACTTGTTATCTATTTATAGTTATGCTGTAGTTATTTCATTAAAATATCCTCATACCATGTAAGGCTGGGCTTTTCTTAATACTTATAAGCTGTTGGGAAGTTTTTGGATTTTGCCAAATTATAGCTATTTTAAATTTAGTTTGACTAGGGCACCGCATTGTGCTTGCAGTTCAACTGACTGGAACTATAGTTTCATTGGACTAGAATGTGGCTTTAGTTTCAAATAAAAGAGACTGCACTTGATTCAGATGATTAGAATTATAGTTTTACTGGGCTATATTATTGCTTTAGTTTCAAATAACTGTTATAAATTGTTTGAAACTATGCTGTAGTATCATCTAGTCTTGGTTAATCTGTAGTTTAACCAAACTGTGCACATTATTCAAATGAAAAGTGCTGTGCTTATTCTCAAAACCACACACCCACACGCATACCATCTGGCATCACCCCACAGAAAACACTAGCAGGGTAGTTAGAAACTGCAGAGTTGCTAACATATGCATAGATCGAGAATTATTTTCAACCCAACTAGTCAAGCTTATTTTGTTTATTTTTAAAATGGTTTAGAATTAAACCCTTTTGTTGTTCTCTATTTCTGGCGGTTTGGATCTGGGGAAGTTTCTAATTTGTTGGTAATGATAGTTTTTGAATTTGTTAGTAATGATATAATTTTCGACCTAAGCTAAGATCTCTAATAAAATGGGGCTTTTTTTTAGATATTAGCCCCTTTTGAAACATGTAATTCCAAATTAGTTCCCATTTACATATTATTTGTGATTAGGTTCCTTAATTGAGCCTCATCAAACTTAATAGGTCTCTCAATGGTGGTTTTCGTCCAAATTCAACTTAATCATAATTAATAGGCTAACTTGGTATGACATAAGATCAGTGTATACTTTTACTTTGGTGAAAGTTTCACGATAACCTAATCCTGTACAAATCTTTTACCCGAAACTATTCAATATCCTTATAAAAAATCGATCACATCAGAGTGTTTTCGTGGTCGAATCCACTTCGAATTTGATAATTCTATTGCTTGTGAAGTATGTGTTCGTGCAATGCAGTTGAAGGCGCGCATGAGGCCCAAGGCACAGGCACCTAGACTATTTGCGCTTCATCCTTGCAAGGCGCATTGAGGCCTCAGTCTTGAGAATGTGAGTTCAAGTTATGCTTACTACTTTTGGTAGGAGTTTCCTTCCAATGATTAAAGAAAAAATATAATTACTGCACATAATATTATAATATATGAGAAAATTTTCTTATTTAGATTGATTATTATCGATTGGCCACCTAATGGTGATCTATGCCTATCATGGTATATAATAGTACGCCTTGGTTAAGTGAGGCTTGCACCTCAGACTTTTTACGGGGTAGTCAAGTTGGTTTACGCGCCTTTCGCCTTCGACTACACTGTGGTTGTGAAAGTCCCATAGATCTACCCGTTGTTGATGGAGATTTGAAAAAGATAATAAAAAGAAACAATTGCTTAATTATAGTACTGATTTTGGATCTGTATATTATGTGGTAATTGTGTCTGAGTTTTGTCCAACAAACTGTTTATCAATGACTGAAGAATATGAACTTTCCACTTATGATCGTCACGAATTGAATTATAATCAATTTGCTTTGGGTCGGTTACCAGTGTCACTAATTGGAAATCCATTTGTAAAGGGCCTGTTAGTCTAAACTAGTTGTTGGTGATAAGACGGTGGGATTAAAAGGAGGCTGTACGATAATAAAATAAAAGATTTTCATTAAGTATGACGGCAATTTAAGGAGAAATTCATGATTAATCTATTGCAGTGACTAATTTCATAATTATTAGATCAATTAAGGGACCTAATAGCAAATGACGTAAAAATAGGGACTAATTTGAAAATACATGTTTTGAAAGTGACTAATATGAAAAATACAATAAAATAACAGCAAGATCATTATTTTAATGTAGCATTTGAGCAGATCAATGTTATTGTAGCCTAACGTTTTTTGTTAGGGAGAAAATGTAGTTCAAAGATTATCCATATATGTAAGACTACATATTTCATAAGCAGTGTTAACTTCATGCTACTAAACACACCTCTTTCTTTTGCATATTCAAAAGCATCTCTCATGTCCAAATCATTGGGCGCGCTCTTTTCCCAGATTTGGAATAAGAAGCAATCGTCTTAAAGCATTTCCTCTTAAGGCGATAGAAGTCCATTGACGTATGTGAATATGACTCCTCTGTTGCCACACTGAATGGGAGAGAGATTTAGGAGGTGGGCCCATCTGTCTGTTTTTTAACTACATTCTGATTCTTCGGGAGAATTGTGATGTCTCTGATTCTGCTGAAGAAAGTACAATTTGTTTGACCTGAGGATTGATTGTGTAATCTTCTAAGTCAAACGATAATAGGAATAACCTATTAACCTTGCATAAACTTGCAAAGACTATTGTGTGAGGCTTTTGTAATGATAGGAACTTGCATTTGTGGTCTAATATTTTTCTTCTACATACAATTTTTTTGGGTCCCCTTTTTAGAGTGAAACTCTTCTATATACATCTGTCCATAAGTTTTTGTCTCTTTAGAATTTATGCTTCATCCTTTTGCTTATAGTCAATATAGCTACTGCAATTATTAATTGAGAAATGAGCTTGCTGCATTAGAATTTACGGCCAACTGCAACATCCTTCCTATTTATAGTAGAGAATTGGGTAAACGGGCTGCAGCGTAGAGGGTAGAGGGTAGCTCGACGGGGCATTGGCAGGATGGTGGTGCTCGGGTGATCGCTGCGGGGTTGGCGATGGGCACAGGGGCACAGGGTGAAGAGGAAGATGGTGGTGAGGCGATGGGTAATGGTGACGGTGGTGCAGGTGGAGGATGCGGTGAGGGTGCAGTCAAGGGGACGAGGCGGCGAGCAGGAGGCTCGATGAGGGCTGGGACGAAGGAGCTGGCGAGGAGCGGGAATGGGTCGAGCGGGGGATGAAGGCAACTGGAGGTAGGGGAGATGAGATCCGGATGAAGGTGAGAGAATGGGAGAGAGGGTGAACAGGGGAACAACTGTTGGAGTGATCGAAAATTTGAAATGAAGTACTCCTGTATTTGGTGGCGTTGAACTGTTTTTGTTACAAGTTACTTGTACTCTTATCTAATACTTTAGGGGAGAGCCCTTGCAACTTCTTTTTTTTATATAATATCCCTTGCAATATTGTGAGTTGAAGATGAACTATTTTTGGTTTTATATAATTCTTGCAATTTTCATGCAATTCTTGTTGTGTCCGAACTTATCAACAATTCCAGTTGTAACTCAATCATTAGTCAACTTATTAAGTGGTTCTAATTAACTATAGCTTTTTTTTTTAATTTAAAAATTATGGGATGTATCAACCAATCATCTGAGAGAGTTGCAAATAGAGTTAAGAGAACTCATTTTTTGAACAGTTATTACCATAATGCTACATCTACTACCAATTTCACTACATTTCTCTTCACTACCTTAGGTGGTACACTCCAATAGGTAGGGGAAGATAGAGTAGGTGAGGGAACTCTCCAACAGGAGTATGCCACTTAAGGTAGTGAAGAGAATGGTAGTGAAATTGGTAGTGGCTAAAGCATTACTCTTATGAAATAGGTTTTTTTCTTCCATAATGACAAAGATTTGATATTTCCAAAATAGTGCATGTAGTTCTCATATTTCCAAAATAGTAACGGTAAGTATCCACACCACCACTCATTTGCTATTTTTATGTTTGGCAATCCAAATGGCAAAAATCTTTCACACAAATCTCTTTAAATTGTCTTTTTTTTAGCAAACCAAATAGTAATATCATATGTCACATCATCATACTTTCTTTTTTCCAAACACACACACACACACACACATATATATATATAATAAAACACAAAGAAAGCTATCAAGTGGCCCTCCTTCAATCTCTAAGAAATGAAAGGCTTAGATCTAACTTCACAAAACATATTTTGTCCCCCAAAAGTTTTTCCCCAAAAATTCAAATTCAAATTCCCCACCCAAAGTAACTCCTATATATTTTTCCCCCTCTCTCTCTCTCCCTCCCTCTTCTATTCAAATTAAAAAAAATTAAAAACTAAAAAACTAAAAAAATTAAAACTTTAAAAACTTTAAAAATGATTCAAAAAAATAAAAAAAATTATATAATATGTTTTTTGCTGGTCCCCCAAAAGTTTCTCATATAATATGTTTGCTACTTCAATTAATTTGCTAGACCTCCAAAACTATTTTATATGATCAAACAAGGTGCATCGTTCCGAAGACGTGCCGTAGGCACGTATCAACGGGCAAACCTAGTATATATATATAACTTAAATGGCAACTGTGCAAAATTTATTGTCATTTTTTGTTAAAGTATACTTCTTGTTGGGTTTAAATCCAATAAGAAGGTTCTCAAGTAACAAAAATGACAATCTTCTTTCTCTTTAAATGTTTTTCTTCTTATTTCAATTTTATTTCTCTTCTCAATTTTCTCAATAAAATTCAAACTTAAATCCTTTCAATTTTTACTCTTCTCCTCGAGAATTTTCTTTAAAATCCTAAACCCACTTAAGAGCGGAGAAAGAAAGAGTTAGCAAAGAATGAAAGAACAAGGGTAAAATAGTCATTTTAACCTATTTTCATTAAAAACTTATAACATCAAGTATCGTTAGGCCGTTTTTTTGGAATATTTCAAATACTTATAGTTGTTATACTTACAGTTGTTATTTTGAAAATATAAGAACTACATGTGTTATTTTGGAAATATCAAAATTTTCAAGTGTTATTATAGAATAAAGAAAGAAAAAAACTTGAGTTTTATAGTTGCAAGTTTTTTTTTATAAGCCATTTACTGATTTAACCCCCTTGTTGACAAATGTGTTTTGGATATATCCTTCGATGGAGGTATCTAGATATCCTTCGTTATCCACTTATCTTCCTCGCTTTCGCACCCGCCTCGTCTGGACAAACCCTAATAATAATTTTTGCTGTTCTAGGTTCGGAATATTCCTCAATGTGGGGACCACCGTTTGAGTTCTCGTCTTCCACAGATTCTTGCAGTCCTGATTTTTTCCCCAAAATGACCCTCTTTTTGAAAGTTTTTCTCAAACTGTCCTATATTTTTTTTTGGTTCCCTAAACGACCACTCGCCTTTTGAAAAAGCGAGTTTGGTTAAAAATAACTTGCTTTTTCAGAAAGCGAGTGTGAAATTTTTAATTTTCAAAATGCTAGACTCGCTTTTTGAAAAAGCGAGTTATTTTTAACCAAACTCGTTTTTTCAAAAAGCGCGTTTGGTTATTTTGGTAAATATTTTCAAAAGTGGATCTGCTTAGTAAATACTTTTAGAAAGTAGGTTAGTTTGGTAAATAATTTCAGGAAGTGGGTCATTTTGGTAACAAGTTCTTTCTATATCACATTGTCACTTTATCTTCTTTAGACTACTATATATGAAATCGTTTGTCAGAACTTTCTATATCACATTGTTACTTCATCTTCTTTGGTCATGATTTTATAAATTTAGCAACTATTTAGCAGTAGCCGAGGATATACATAACTTGACATTATTTCAGTATATACATAATTGGTGTGTTTTAAGTTGTCGAGAATGAGCTCATAGATACTCTCAATCTCCGGTATACACATAATTGACTTTTGACCTATCAATCATATGCGCTGAGTTCTTGCGCCAAAAGTCTCACACTCGCTTTCTGAAAAAGCGAGGGTGGTTAAAAGGGTTCATGATTTTTTTTTGTATTTCACATTGACGGAAATGACCAAGTTACCCCTTCCTTCATATAACCAGATTATCACCTTAGGGGTAAAAGGGTCATGCGGTAGGGAGGGACGGATGAAGTTCATCCGTCTCTCACTTTCACAAATTTTTTTTAATTATAAACTTTATACATTTAATATATATTATTTATATTTAAAGTATTAAATCCACCGAGAGACAGAAGATCTTCATACATAAAGTTATTTATATTTATAAAGTTTGCAACTGTTTAGCAGTAGTCGAGGATATACATAACTTGACATTATTTCAGTATACACATAATTTGTGTGTTTTAAGTTGTCGAGAATGAGCCCATAGATACTCCCAATCAATCCTAGCTTTTGGCCTATCAATCATATGCGCTGGGTTCTTGCGCCAAAAATTCTTATATTAAAAGGGTGGTTGTAACTTCGTTCATGGTTGCTGTTATACATAATGGTAGACCACAAAAGCCTGACGTGGTAATTGATGAGATATTGTTTTCTAGTTCTGAATATTGTCAGCAGACTAAGGTTTGCTCATAATATATTGTTTTGTATTTTTTGCACTTGTTTTGAAAGCCCGAATTTATTTTTTCCTAACAAAGAAGAAATTTTCTCTCTTGATCACTTTTCTTTCGTTTGTTTATATTGTTGTTTATGAATTGTTCATTCTGTTTATGAATTGTCCATTGATTTATTGGTAGGAGCATCAACATATGCCAATTCAGTATTTGGATGGATAAATGTTAAGATTGTTGTCGAGGCTCATATCTGTTAATCATTGGATATGATTTCTAATATCGTGACCTAATGGTGAACTATTTTGGTTGATAGGTGTGCTGATGAAAAAAAGATGAGATTTTAACCACCATCGCTTTTTCAGAAAGCGAGTGTGAGATTTTTGGCGCAAGAACTCAGTGCATATGATTGATAGGTCAAAAGCCAATTATGTGTATACCGGAGATTGAGAGTATCTATGGGCTCATTCTCGACAACTTAAAACACACCAATTATGTGTATACTGAAATAATATCAAGTTATGTATATTCTCGACTACTGCTAAACAGTTGCTAAATTTATAAAATCATGACCAAAAAAGATGAAGTGACAATGTCATATAGAAAGTCCTGACAAACGATTTCATATGTAGTGGTCTAAAGAAGATCAAGTGACAATGTGATATAGAAGGAACCACAATAGCCCACTTTCTAAAATTATTTACCAAACTAATCCACTTTCTAAAAGTATTTACCAACGTGACCCACTTTCAAAAATATTTACCAAAATAATCAAGCGCGTTTTTTGAAAAAACAAGTTTGGTTAAAAATAACTCGCTTTTTTAAAAAATGAATCTAACATTTCGAAAATTAAAAGTTCCACACTCGCTTTTTTTAAATTGAAAAAGCAAGTGATTTTTAACCAAACTCGCTTTTTCAAAAAGCGAGTAGATCGTTTAGAAAACAAAAATAAAAAATAAGACAGTTTGGAAAAAACTTTCTAAAAAAGGGTCATTTTGGGGGAAAAAATCTAAAAGGAGGCACAACAGCCAGATGCTTTGGCGTCTGGATCTGATAAGTTGTTTTCTGGCAGTAAAGATGGCGATCTAATATAAAACAAAATGATCCAGTATATAGGGCACAAACGAACTACACCACAAAACTGCCAATTTTCGGTTACTTTTAGTACCACAAGTGCCAACAAAGTCGACAGACTTAAAACTTAAACACTGTTTCCCAACATCTGTACAATATTGTATGCTTCTAATTAACAGTCAACTTCTATACTTGTAATATTATTTCTTAGATTTCGTCCCCCATCTCGCCTTACCACTGAATCCCGCTTTCTGCAAACTCTCGCAAAATATCCTGATCAAGTTCGGGAAACTGCAAATTCTGTAGCAAATCTGACTGCCCGCTAAAATTGCTACTGCTGCTAGAAGAATTGTTGTTATTACTCTTAAGCTCTGCATCATTTTTTACTGGATCAACGGCTTCTTCAACTATCACGTTAGTATTGGCATTAGGTGCAGGGATTGACGGCTGGGATGATGCTTCCTTGTTCATCATTTCCTGAAGAAGCTGCTGTATTACTTGCTGTTCATACTGAGTATTCACTTGCGAGGGTTGTGAGTTACTACTGTTCTTACGAATTGAACCATTGACAGATGGTGTTTTTGTTAAAGGAGGTGCAGAATGTGGCTGGTTAGAAGTGCTTAAGGATGGAGATGGATCCTGGGTTGGAGTTGAAGAGGTCCTCAGTAAGTAATGGTTGTTAAACGAATTATGTTGAGTGACATTCAAAATGTGAGCCGCTGGAGGATTATTGCTTATCTGGTTGTTGAGCCCTGGGTTCATTGCCATGATATTGTTCACACTATTCTGTTCAGTTGATAAACTTGGCGTGTTCAGCCTCATTTCTTGCATCTTTTGCATTTGAAGCTTAGCGGATGCCTGCATCGTATAGCTCTTCAGGCTCTCTGCAAAAATGGCAACTCTTAAATTAAGAAAGATAAGATCAATGGCGAAAAGAGTTCCATCTCAGAATCTTGTAAAGAATAATAACCCAGAATCAACTTGAAAGTTCAAGCTCAAAATTTAGCGTGACCAGACTAGTAATTTTCCGCAACAAATCCTATAATGCTACGCCATCAAAGACATTTACGAAAATCATGTGCAGTCAAGAGAGTCGATATTATGTATGTTATGTACATAACAGAGGCTCCGGACACACTTTTTATATTGTCAAGTAATAAAGTTTAGGTCTCTGGTTAGTTTTAACATATCCAGGAACATCAATATTAGCATATTACTGGAATACTATCAAATATGCATGCAAACAACTTTCGGTGCGTAATAATACATACAAATAATTGAAATAATAAATGTGAGTTGGTGAACATATTTGTGATAAGAACTTTGTTGCCATCATCGACCTCTTTTTGTCCATTCTGCTATATTTTCCTAACGCTACATTTGTCTTCCCATGTGGTATTTTGTCAGTTGAAAACCACCCCATTCAATCAGGCCTTCAATCTCGGTTATGACTTCGGGAAGTCTATTTGTTGTTGGAACGGAATGGAAAATTATGGAGCACCGTGGGTTTTACATAAATTATCAAGCAAAGCCCAGTTTCCAGATATAGAACAAGGAAAATTCAACTTAGTCCTAAACAAACAGAAGCTCCAAAACTAGGTCTGGCAGAAGGAATTTTCCTAAAGAGCATATGACCGTTTCACGTCAAATAAATTATTTTAACAGACAAAACTTATTAGCCTGATTAACTAAAACATAAGAAAAACAATTAGACACAAACTGTTTGATCAAAGAGGAATAACGTATTTGGCTAACATATCCTATGTCAATAAATACAAGCTGAGCATGCACAAAATTTGGAATACGTAGCATCCAGTTTCATCAGATTATATAACTTAATTACGTAGAGGATAATACCTATAGGTCCAATCTTGTTCTCCTGGCTGAAATCTATTAAATTTTTCATTCCGTTCACTACCTCCGAGATCTGTTTATGTACAGAACATAACTGACCATGAGAAAAAGCAAGGATGCAAATGGATGATATAACCAATTTCAATTTTGTAACCCTTACCTGCAAGCATCGCACATATCGTTTAGAAAAACCTAGCTCATTTAATGATGGAAATTCCAGGCCCTTTACAACCTTATGCCCTGCTGTCATGAACCTGAATGAGAAAGCCGAACATGCCCAAGCATGTTAGTCAAGCATTTGAATGAGCCACATAAGACTACAGGAAAGTTAATCAATTTTAAATATTTGTAATAAATAAAGTATGGCAAAGTATGAACTTGAGAAGAAAACAAGGAATAACAAGATGCGGAGGAAGTAGGGCAAGCATAAGCAATTCTAAGACTGCAACCTGCAGAAAGAATTCAAATAATTCTTAACCGGAATTTCAGCAGGAGTGGCAACAACAAAATAGTGTCAAAATTTGGTGTATTATGCTCCTGCCTCGCTCAGGCAGGAGAGGGTTGGGTAGGTTGTGGGCGTCCTATGTTTGACTCATGTAGCCTGCGGATATCTTAATCATCAAAAGACATACAGATGCAACTCCACTCACATGTTGCAGTTATCTTTCAAATCTTGCAAAGCAAGCCCAGCTGTTCCACTTTCACTTACAGAAGTTTGATATTTCTGCACAACTTGCAGCAACTGGTTCACCTGGCAAAATATAAAAGGCCTGAGTAATTAAGGGCCAGAAGAAATTTCATTTACTGCAAAAAAATTGTACAGATGTTGATTAATATAATTTGAGGTTTTTATAGAAAATAATAATATTAGGGGACTGAGTTTCCTTAGCCCTTAAGAATTTTTCTGGAGGATATAGTGCTATGTGGGAGACAGAAGTGTGTGGGTGGGTGGGTGTAAGAGAGAGAGAGAGAGGGAGGGGGGGGGTTGTATGAGAATGATATATATAAATATAAGTAGATAAACTATAAGATAATATAAGTGAGGGATAATGAAAGAGTAAATATATAAACTCTGCTCTCTATTTATTAGCGAAATAAATAGGAAAAATAATATGCTCACTTGGGAGGAACTTAATGGTTGGAGAGGTAAAAGTACAAATACGAACAAATGATAGTTTGATAAAATAGAAAATGCGTGCATCCAAGATACCCGGCAGATAATAGTTTTTCACATCTAATAAGCCAACTGTTCCATTCACCATATGACGAATAAATGCAAAGCTAAGGTCATCATTATGCGTATGTATGTAAAGCATGTGCAACTTAATGTCATGTAATACACCAGATGCCCCTCAAAACCAGGGAACAAGTACCATGGTTAGAAAAGTCGCCTGTGCTTGGAAGCAGAAAGTTTGCATTACTAATATGGTTTTGGTGTAATAGAATCTGACTGGATCTTGAATTAGAGTAAGCGATCAAGAATGTAAGGTTATCTCACGCAAGTACTCTTTGGGGAAACAACAAAATAATTTACATCTCTTCTAACGTCTAGAAAAGCGGTGGAGCAACAAAGGTGATTTTGGCTGACATTAATAAAAGAATAGAAGATGCATGATATATTAGTAGTAAAATACAGCAAGCTTCTCAAACATAAACGGCCTGTACTACTTGAGCATCAAGGAAATGTCTGGAAGGGAACTGATAAGTGTCAAAAGAAGCTATGTGATTTATTATATGTATGGAAGGGAACTAATTGAGTTAATTTGAAATCCATTATTGGGGAGGCAAAGCCTGGTTACCTGCTTTGATTTGATCAAGTATTGCACCCATCTATTAAAGTATCAATCATACATTTCTACCAAATATGAAACAAAATATAGTAAAAATCTATTGGACATTTACACAATGAAAGCAATGTGACTAAAAGGCCACATATTAGATATTTTGATACTAGAATTTTGACAAAATGCCTTATATAGTCATACATATGGCAAATTTAAATGGAGAAAATATGAACAGTAGACGTACAGAAGATGGAAAAGGGTATACAAGAAAATAAAAGAAAAGAAAAAGGGTACATGAAGATGCAGTTGAGCTAGACAAACAGAAAAGAAAATAATAAAATAATAATTGAGGGAAAGTCACGAGTAGAACAAAACGATAGACAGGCCGTCAGATTCCATATTTAATAAATCAGGTCAAAAGATGGGTCGGGTTTCAGGCCCGGTTCCATTTAAATAGCCCTAAATAATAACCGTACATCCTCAAATTATGCGGCGAATGCGGATTGTATGTTGAATATACAGATGCATAATACTTTCTCACATTTTATGGGATATGTATGGGATATGCGGGCAAATTTCCACAAAATTGCAGTGCATACAGCATATGTTGGCTACAAGGCCTTCGTCTTTAAAATTCCTTTAATCGCAATTTGTGCAATATTTAGAACATTAAACGCCCAAATGCATAAACTGATAAAAGTGAATATTCTTAAATCTATATTCGACTTATGAATGGATAGGGACACACTAACACTAGCACAATGTGTATAGGAAGACACAACAATTTCTTTAAAAGCTAGGATATGTTGCCACTAGGACATGATAGTAATAATAAACCTCCCAATACATAACTAGCTCTGTTATGCTGACTAACAAATGCACATGACAAGAAAATTCATATTGAAAAAATCTAACTCCATTCTTTCTTTTAGGATGTTCGTCTACAGACTATATAGTTGCAGAATGAGCCATTATGCAGTAATAACTACAGAAGTGACTTGATTGATGATCTAGGCTATCCAAATAGACCATCCATTTCATTCATCATGTGAGCTAGACACCTAAAACAATTTATAAATGAAAGAAACATGAACTTTCAATTTGTAAACCAACAGGATTTATTAGATATATTGTTGGAAAAATCATTCATTTGTGACCCCTTTGATGCATGAGTCGAAATCACCCATATAAATGGTTTTCAATTATACTAATTGGATAAATTATATAATCACAAATTAAGAAGACATTAAATGTAAAAATAAGCTTTGCACGAATCATATTAACATCTGTCAATAAACTCCTCACAAGCAAATTACTAGAGGCATATTCAAGAATGCTGCAACCAAATAATTAATAAAGTACCTGAGGTGCTATTGCTCTACGAGAGATAAATTCTTCATGACGATGAGCACAAAAATCCCAGGATAGGATCTACAAAATGAAACAGATGAAAAGACAAAATTAGTACTAATCTAGTTGGATGACTAAAAGCTATAAATTATGTTAACAGGGAATATGTAGCAACAATTCAGTGACATTTAAATCTGGTGTGAAAGTAATTCGAAGCTGGCCCTCATGAATGACACGTATGTGCTCATAGACGCTTTCTTGAACAGCTTTTTCATATTCCAACACCATTACGCCAGAGATGTGCCTGCCTTCACGAGGCTTGTCGAGAAATAAAACCTCATCCACAATACCACTCTCAAATTTGATTTGATTAAGCCTGGGGAGGATTTCATATGTAGCCTCTGTCCCGAAGTAAAGTTAAGAGACATTAGCTGAAGTTTATCTATTGAAAGAAACTAGCTACAATAGAAATATATTCACTTTAAAAAGAAAGAAAACTGGGCTTAAGCTTGACAAGGACATATACAAGTATGAGAATGCAGACTTAAATCATATAATTAGCACATGGTATACAATGTCGTTTAGTAGATTGGGAAATTATTGATTAATCTATTGCCAAAACTACTTATTTAAAGTTCTTAGCGACTATATAACTACCCACTCGAAAAAGAAAGAAATATATGCTCAACTTTGATAAGAAAAAATGAACATGTAGACCAACTAAGATAATTTTACTACATGCTATATGAAATTCTAAGAATTATCAATGATGGGAAAGTAATGAGCATGCGGAATGCGGAATAGACTAGACAATTAGCATATGGGAAACAATTTAATAATTTATAATAAAATGGGAATCGATAGTAGGAAGCAATACAGGATTAACTTGTTAGCTGAAACTATTTTAAACAGTAAAGCAACTATACAGATACCCACTCAAAGAAGAAAGAAAAACTATGACAAGAAAAATACATGAGCATGCAAAACTATCTAAGATAAAATTAGTATATCGGATAGGAAGTTGTAAGAATTATTAATGATGGCAATCAATCCCGAACTATATTTTGCACAGACATGGACTGTCTTGGAAGTAAATGAAAAAAGAGAATAGCTAATTAAAATACATATTGCTTATTCGCATTTTTTTCCTTCTGCAAATCTACTAATTTATGTCACGCACAACAATATAGCATTGACTACAAAGTAGTATAGTCAATGCTAAATGGACCCTAGGAAATGCCTACACTAAAATTTAAATATCAAGCAGAAAAAAAAACTACGGATACATTTGACACCAATTAGTGATGAAAACACTATAAGTTACAAAAGTAACTTCGTCACGGTGGTTCATTCAGCATATTTGGCTTTTAAGTAATGGAAACAGATTAATAAAGCACAAAGCCACAAACCATTTGGCCGTTACTGATCCGGATCGGGCAGATCCAACCAGTTTTGAACATAGGCGATCCGAGATCCCCTAAAAAAATTCTGATCAGCAATTTTTACTAGGAAAAGACCGAGATAGGTTGCGTATTTCCCAAATGCTGGCTGAGATTACAAATAGCAGCCAGATGTTGATGGAAAAGGCAACGACAAAGTAAAGGCAGACGATGGTCAAGCCACGGAGGTCACTGCAGATGGTGATGGAGGCTGCTTTGGAGTCGATGTCAATGAAGGCAGTGTAATTAAGAAGTCGGTGTTTCTTCCTTCTTTCACTTTCTTTCCAAGGCAGCGAGAAGAAGAAGCAAACAGGAAGAGGAGCAGAGGCTCCCTTCTTGGAATTTGAGGTTCTTCTTAAATTTAATGTGGGCCCACACAACTGAATTAAAAGCTAAGTAGCATGAACACGGACACGATGCGACACGATACAACAACCAAATTGAAGTGTTCGTGTTTCATAGATTTAGAGTGAGGGGGTGGAGTTATGGGTGCAAACAAGAAATCAATTTGTTTAGTTAGGCTTTAGATTGTTTTCTCTTTTTTCTTTGAATTGGGTACCACACACTTAGGAAGGTGTGGACGTTCCTTATACGTCAAAGAAATCACATGAGAAAAAAAGTATTGAGTGCTTTCAGATCTTCTAAAAAACATGCTCCATACTTGATCCTTCGATATCGAAGGGAATCAAGTTGGTCCAAATATTTTATGGAAAATATGAAGGTGCAATAGAATATTTAAAACTTCTATTTAATAATAAACAATTTAAATATAATTTTTTATTAAAAATAGTTTATATCAAAAATCTAATTCGCCTATCCACCTATCTGATACCTTCAATTTTAGCTAACACCAATCTAGATACCAAAATTTTTGGCAACCCAATACCATTCCCGAGACCGGAGATTATGAACCCCTTGAAAGTTCTCTATCCGACAACCTATATTATAAATTGTAGTAACAGAAAGCTTTAAGAGCATCTGTAAGCATTGGCTATTTTGCCAAATTTGGCAAAATTTGAAGGAAAAAATGTCTCGCATTCGTTGGACAAATACCCAAATTTTAGGTTTGAGAGGAACAATAGTCGGCTATTTTTGGGAGGAGAAATAGCAATTTGCAAAATATAGCTAACGAAAGATCATCTTTCATCAACGGACGAAAGATGATCTTTCGTCTCTACCTTTTTTATTAAAAATCTATCGGACGGGAAATGATTTCCCGCTTGATCAATTTTTTTTACTTTTTATCCCAAAAAAAGTATCGGGCGAAAGATCTTTCGTCATACTTTTTTTAAATTACAAATCTATCGGACCGAAAATGATTTCTCGTCTGATCAATTTTTTTAAATTGATCGGTCGGGAATTCATTTCCCGCCCGACAAGTTTGATGAAAAAAAGTGGCAGGGACGAAAGATCCTTCGTCCTTTTCTTTTTTTAAAATTTTTAAATCACTTTAATGAATAACTTAAATACCCTCCTTCAATCCCAATGTTCACAATTGATTCCAACGGTTATTATTCAAATGACAAAACAGCTAGAAATTTCAATTGACTATATAAACCATGCTCAATGTGTGCTATTCTTCCCCATTTCCAAACACAACAATTTAGTATACAATCTGTTCTCCCCCAATTTTTATTTTCATCTTTCTCTATCTATAATTTCGGTATTTGTTAATCGATATCATGGTCAATCGTTCTAATAGAGGTCGGGCATACATAGGTATTGAAGATGTTACTTTGACCCAAAGCTGGGTTGCGATAACTCAAGATCCGTTGATCGGTAGCAATCAATCTGAGACACAGTTTTGTGATCGCATTTATCTTAGATTTGCGAGTTTTAGGCACTACAACCGACAGAACAGCTGACTCCCTTTCAAGTCGATTCTCAACAATTTAAAAAGAAGTTACTTTGTACAGTGCGAAGTTGAGCAGTGTAACAAACAGAGCAGCAAGCGGAACTACTGAGACAGATAAGGTGTGTATGGTTTATGTGGTTCATGCAAATTTATTGTTTTCAAAAATATTATTATTCAATTATAACCAGTTTTTTTTTAATTCTGAAGGGTACGCAATGCAAGAATGGAATACATACAAACAATTGAGAAAGCTTTCAAATTTGAAGAGTGTTACGAAATTCTTAAAGATCAACCTAAATTTTTCTTGCGTATAACTCAAGTTTTCGAACCTGTCCCGAATTTTCAATCCGGGGAAGGTGGTAGTACAACACGTTCGCCCACAACTGTCGACTGGCCGATATACTAGTTGATGTGGATGCGCCTACACCGCTCTCCTGACCACCTGGCCAAAAAGCATAGAAGAAAAATGGAAAACGGACAACCAAATCATCTGATTTTGCTGCCATGGTTGAAAAGACTAAAAATTTTAACTCTTTTTATAAAGAGATGCAAGAACGGATGATACAAAAGAAACAAAAAGACTATGAATTGAAAGAAAGATTGGACGAAGATCTCATAATGATTACGGATCTCACTAGCTTACCTGATACTCAACGTTATTATTTCATGTGTCGACAAAATAATATTATGCGAAAAAGATGTTACCATCTGGGGTAAAGTAGCATCTGATTATTAGTTATATGTTGTTGTATCTTCTCTTTCATGCTTATTTGCTTCTAAAGGGAAAAAAAACATTGTCATATATTCTCTTTCATGCTTATTAGTTAGATCTTGTATTTTATTATGTTGTAATAGGAAGGAAAAAAACATTGCAATAGTACTTTTTTATGGAATCCAATGCTGACTAATTGAAACAAAATTTACATAAAGAGATACACTTGTCCCCGCCAATAAGATATTTTCCTAATTCTCATCATCTCCATATTCGTTCCAAATATGCTCGACCAAATCTTGACGAAGTACTTGATGCCTTTGTCTGTCATGTAGTTGTACATTGCATGCCGTTCGACTTGCACGCTCAGTTGGTCCAGCTTTATTAGGTACGATGAAGGTAAAGTCAGCATGTTGGTTATATTCATACTCACAAATCTTTTCTTTACGTTCGTCCTCAACAATCATATTGTGTAATATGATACACGTTTTCATAATATAGGACAGACTGTCGACAACCCAAAGTCTGGCTGGACCTCTTACAATTGCAAATCGTGTCTGTAAGAAACCGAAAGTGCGGTCAACATATTTTCTTGTTGCTTCTTGTTTTGGGCAAATTTCTTCTTTTCGATGTATCTGGGGCCGAGCAAGTCTTGACTATAGTAGCCAAAGGGGGATATATACCATCAGTAAATAGTACCCCATGTTATATACGTGATTGTTAATCACAAAATCAGTTGGCGGTGCACAACCATCAAGAATGTTATTGAATAATGGAGAATGGTTAAGTACGTTTGGATCATTATTGCATCATGGCATTCCAAAGAATGAATGCTAGAACCAAAGGTCATAAGAGACCACTGCTTCGAGAACAATTGTAGGTTCACGAATGTAGCCTGTATGTTAACCATGCCAGGCTGCGAGACAATCTTTCCATGCCCAATGTATGCAATAAACACTTCCTAACATTTCGGGAAAACCCCGAGATTTGTTTTCTTCAAGTAGTCTTTGTGCATCATCGGCAATTGAATGTCTCATATATTGTGGCCAAAATATATTAACAATTGTCACACAAAATCGACGAAGTGTTTTTAAAACAGTATATTTTCTAATACGTACGTACTTGTCAACTGCATCTGCAGAAGTTCCGCACGCCAAACACTGTACAACCGCTATGATTTTTTGATGCAAGGATAACCCAAAAGCTTTTGTTGCATCCTGTCACTGAACAAAATAATGATCATAACTTACAGTAGCTTCTAATATCCGAATGAATAAAATCCGGCGCATACAAAATCGGCGTCGGAATAGAATGTCGCCGTAAATGGGATTATCGACAAAATAATCCCTTCGAATATGTCTATCACCATCTTCTCTTTCATATCGAATATATCGGCGGTGGTTTGTATGTTGATTTTGTTGAACTGCCAACGAAAATATTTGCATATTGCTACTAAAAATTCTGGCAAGACTCGGATTCTTCGTCTGATGAAGTCAAGAAGAGCTGAAATTGGCCATTGAAGAAGAGGAGAATAGTGGATTTTATTGAATGTATACAGAATCGAATTAAGATATTCAGTTAAATAGATTGGGATTATTAGAACTGTGTCTTCACATTCCAAATAGTAAGTGAAAGAACAAAAACAAACTGCAAATAGTGGGTGAAATGATATGAAGAGATTGAAATGAATTAGATTCTTCAAGTTGGATTTGACATGAAATGTTTGTCATCTTCATTTTGTTAAATGAAGACGATGGGATTAAAGTGACACGTGAAGGGCAAATTACTAAAAAACACTCAACTAAGACTTCCAAATGTTGGTCACTCAAAGATATTTTTCTTAAGACTCAAAGCTAAAATTACATGTGTTGTCACATATAAATTACACCATATAATTACACAATATCTAATCATCATACTCATATTGTGTACATGGCACAAATTCGAGTGTTGGATTCGATGTCTAGATACTATTGCAGTCAATATTCCTCTGCAATCTCCATCGTTCTGATGATGATGGTCGGTCCCCAAATACCGATCTCCTACGAAAGATAATTTGGGTAGAAACAGAGCTTCTCAACACTGTTTCTAAAATAATGATACGTCGTAGCTGAGCCATAGTATTAGTAGATTCCGCGCAACGTCGATATAATTCCTTATGTTACAATAATTGATAATATAGGTACAATCAAATAATTTGCAACCAATGAATGTAGTAAATAAACTCACATAAGATTGTGCTCCACGTGGTTCAAACTCGAAAGATTCTTGTAGGAAACTTCTCGTAACTGTACCGTCGAAAAAAAATGGCAATTCCACTACACATTCGCCGCAGTTGACAAGCCTTTCCTGTGGGGGTTGTTGTATAATCGGCTAGGGCCCAAAATGGGGGAGATGAAAATGGTAACTGAGCAGTCGGATCACTAATGCTAGTTGGTCCTATGAAATCAATATTTGTCGATGCGAGATTTTTTCATAATAGCACCTACTGATACTTTGGCCCAATACCAATTGTATGTACATTAGTATACAAGCTGGACCAAATGAGAAGCATCTATAGGTGAACAAATATCTTGTTGGGGTATTCGAAACATAACAATCGATAGATCTCTCGGTATAACAATAATCTCGGTCAATTGGCGATAACAACGATCACCTAGATACCAAACACCATGTATCACAATGAACACTTCAGAACAATGAATAAACGTTATAATTTTAAAAAAATTAAGTAGATCAAGATACAAATATGGACTTTAACATGTTCGCAAAACTGAAAGATAACTCGGTGACGAGATATGATGTTTGCAAGCATAATATCATGTTCGCCCTTATATGATGATCCTAAAATCGGGTTGCCATATAATAGATGTTGATGTCCGCATCTCCAGTTGATATCTGGCAACAGAGATATTGTATCTAACTTGATCCGTTCTTCGAAGCTCCAATTCATTGTGATTTCAATGTGCAATTTGGGCCGTTTGTCAGCGGCTATTAACGTGTCGGCAAGATTTTCTATTGCTACACTTATTGGAAGACATACATGTGTGTATTCATAAGCCCAGTACTGAGATTACAAAGTTGTATTAGTGTCCATAGAAAATAAATAAAATTGTATTTAACATTTAAATAAAAAGCAATTATATTAATTGTTACCTCGAGTACTTGCCATGGGCCGTTAAAAGCCCTTACTTTATTTCTGGAGCAAGAATTCAGAGACATACAACAGTGTCAGGGCTTGATTACCTTTGATTAGCTCAATCATATGTGCCCACTTTAGTAAGATCTTCAAGTGCTGCAAGCCAACCACGTCTTACGACTGAAGCACCATTGGAGAAAAGAAATTCACCAAAGTAAAAAAAGAATGTGCGTGCAATCGTCATGGCTTTAGTATAATCAAATTTTGCTTCCTTGATCATGCTGCAATGAAAACACTTCTTTAAGAACGAACAACATATTTCCTAGGACTTCCAATCAAAAACAGTTATTTCAGCAAAGAAAAGGGTCTGAACAAATTCGAATGGGTACTCGTCGTTACACGATGGTTTCTCACCGACTCCGATCGATATTCCCGTTAGCATCGCCCAATTCAACAAGGTGAATCCCAACTCATCACACGGCAGATAAAATGTGTGGATAGTGTCTCACCATCTTTCAACCAAGGCCTCGACAAGCTCATGAGATGACTTTTCAATATCAATTGTAAAAAGAAAGGGTGTCAGTCCGTATGATCGATTATTTGCTTCACTAGTGGAACACGAGAGCATGTATTGTATGCTTTAACTGGACCATTCCAACTTTCGCTAAATGCACAAAATCCACCATAAGAAATCTTAGTAATATGCTTACAAATATGAGAGCGGTCGTCGACTACCCGTTTCCACGTTGTTGGATCGCTTAAATCCATATCTGGAGTATCTAATACAACTTCTTTCCTTGTGTTGCCATGATCCGAACTGGCTTGACTTTTCAATTTGATCATACCAATAAATCTTCAGATCGACATTATGTTTTAGACGGAATATTTCAGAGAATGGATTGAGACGAGAGGGAAAATATTGTTCGGACAGAGGAGTGAAGTCAGAGGTGTGAAGAGAGTGTCTTTGTATGAAGAATGAATGAATGAAAATATGACTTATATAAAATGAGATAAAGTGTGATCAAGGGCAAATTAGGAGGAAAAACAAAACAAAAGAGAGAGACGGGAAACGAAGTATCGTATGAGATTTTTTTTTAATATTAGTTATCGGACGAAGAAGGATCTTTCGTACGATGCTCAAATTATGGACAATTTGTTCAAATGGGTGATTTCCCGTCCGTGATCATTTTTTTTTTTTTTAAATGATCAGACGGGATATTATCCCGTCCGTTTTTTTTTAAAAAAAATCATCGGACGGGAAATCATTCCTCGTCCGATACTTTTTTTTTTAAAATTTGGTGGGACGACATCATCTACCGTCCGTCTATTTTTTAAAATCAAAACCCAAATTTTGGGTTAAAACGACTTCAACTCTAACCCAAATTTCCTATTTCTAAAAGCCAAATACCCAAATTTTGGGTTTGAACGACTACAGATGCTCTTAAGAATCCAAAATTGATGTTTAAATAAAAATTGAATCCTCCATTATTTCCATAAATCGTAATCAAATAGAATTCTCACCAATAAACGCGTAGAGAAATTATTCGTGCTAGATAAGAAACACTTTCCTGCCTACCTAGTTTGCAAGAGATGCAATAACTTTCCTAAGCTATTCACTAAGAATGTGAACGTGGTGAAGGTCTCAGAACACTTATCCTAAAATAATACCAAATTCATTGATAACATCATTAATTAACCAATACGGCCTTACAAGACATGTGGATGTCAATGCTTTTGACGGAGTGTAAGAATGATCTCAAAGTGATTGAAAAAGGTGTTCTACTGGTTATAGGATGTAACAGCATTTGTCATAAAAATTATGACAGACTAGGATGCATCAAGTATCCCTATCTGAAAAAGAAATCTTGAGCTAAATTTACGTTTGATTCATAAAACAAGGCTAAACATGTGTGATTACTAGAAAAAAGTGCTCATTTTACAAGAGATTAAACCTCTACAAATAAACATGATACATTAAAGAAGGTTACTTGCAGTTAAGTAAAATATTGTGGTTTGCTGTTAGGAAAAGAGAGAGGAATATGTACTAACCAAACCCCTTTCCAGATTTCGAACCACAAATATCACATTGCCAAGCACCCTGCAAGAAAACATAAATAACATTAACAAGTAGATAAAACTAGAATAATTAGATGCATTATGCAAAAAACTGAATGCTCTATTAAGCAAACATAGAACTAAAACAAAAAAAAATGGCAGCATCAATAAATTCAGACTCACAGATATAACAAACAGTATGGAAATACGGTGCCTATACACTATGAATGCAATTAAGAAATAAACTAAAATAAATCATTCAAAAGTAGAGACAACAAGAAGAAACTGTGAAGCACAAAAATAGAATTGCGCGTAAATAAAAGTAGTATCTATAATAAGAATGGAGTATTCAAATTGTTTCAAGATTATACATGCTCCCAAGAAATGAATGAAATTCCCCTAACAACTATGTTTCTTATCCTTCTTCAAGCAATGCCAAATGGTTTCCTACTGTTCTTAAGATTATAGCAATCCTCTCTCATCCACATTTTTTAAGAATGTAATTTACTACTATTAGAGAGAGAGTTGGCATAAAATTTGATAAGGATAAACTTACCATGGCTGCTTGAGGGAAAGTGCCAGAGGTCTGGCTACCAGCATTGTCATACGATCGCAAACACAATTTCTGCTTACATCTTGGCGCAAAATATTCTGCCACAAACTTCCTCCAGTACATGATATTATTATCCTGCAGCAAGTAACAATGAAACTTAGCCTAGTGTAATCTAGTTTTCCCACCATTTCAACAAAAATGCCATTAGAAAAGCTCACAGATGGACGATGCCGTAAGTGGTACATGTACTGCATAAGTCTCCTAGCACACAACCCAACTTCAGCAGGACGTCTAGCCATAGGACCTGCAGGTCCTTGCACTTGCCCTGGCCTCGGCTGCATATTCATCAACTGGCCTCGCTGAATTTGTGGCAGCATATGCATTGTCTGCTGCCTATGCTGTTGGATCATAGCATTCACCTGTGGATTATCTTGGGCCTGAAGCAGCGGGTGGATGTTTTGCGGTTGACTTGGATCCAGCCTTTGCTTCTTTTGGGCATATATGTAATTCATTTCTGGCTCCTGTTTCATCCCACAAGCTCTATTGACAGCTAAAGAATCCCCTTGCTTCATCTGCACTTGGTGAGGGCCTTGTTGGATGTTGTTCGACGAGAATGACATGGGTGAAGATGGAATGCGCATATACGACTCATTATTGATGCTCGGGCTTCTTTGTAGTTTAGCTCTTCCGGATACTGCTGAGCTGCCATCGGTGACGAGCGAACTTGCTCCAATGTTGGGGGAATTAGAGTTCGCAGTGCTATTTAAAGGGCCCCCATGGTTTATATCTCCAACATGCACAAGGCCAGAATGGGCAGTACCCGACATGGACCCATTCCCAGTAAGATTCTTGCCATCACCCTGAAAGAAGATTCCGGAAGTCCCACAGGAACTGGAAGGAACTCCACCAACAGAAACCCTATTCGACGGACCGCCCGCCATCAGGTGGGCAGAATCTAAATACCTCTCCAGCAAAAAATTAACCTAAATAGGACAAAAATATGTCATTTTTAATCCAAATTTGCAAATTTGCAAATTTTAGCAACTCCAAAATGTCCCCTTTTCACTCTACTTACAATCTCCTACTAAAACAAACTTACCCCAAAAATTAAAATACATTAATTAGACCTCGATCCACTCTCCTAATCTAAAAGATGCATCTTTAATTGTTGGGTTCATGCATAACCAAATTACGAGTACAATTCAAGATTTTCAACATGCAATGACGAAAAACTAACATCAACTTAACAATCAACCCATTTCCCCCAAATTTCTTACTAATCCGATCAAAACCTAGTAACCCCACAAAACCCTTTTTTTTCTTCCAACCACTCCAAAACCCTAATTTTTTTCTCACACAAGTAAAATCAACGGAAAAAACCCCCTAAATTACAGATCAAATACAAACTAAAATCAAAACTACGTTACTGTAGAGAAAAATCGAGTGATCTTCAAAAAAGAAACCTAATGGAAGCCAGTAAAAAGATCAAAACTGCGAAATTCTCCGAAATTGTTAGAATTAGAAACGTGCCTTCTAGATAACAAAAAATTATTAATCAACTAAAAAATAAAAATCAAAGGAATTCGAAAAGCGTATAGGCTCTTACTCGCAAAAAGGGTTTCCAAATTTGGGATAAAAAACGCCTCTTGTTTCGAGTGAGCGCATCAATCTATAGATACATTCGCGGGAATTGAATGAGGTTGGACCGTCACCGGCTTCGCCGGTTGCAGAAGTAGGTCACTGTGCCACGTGTCGAGTGGATGCAGGGGATGGGGTTTGAGAGGTTTTCAATGGACGGTGGATGGAGGTTTAGGAACTGACAGCTGGCGGGGTTGCGTGGGACTCACGTGCTGTGGGCGTGTGCTAGGGATTTTAAAATTTGTTGGAGAAGATTCTTTTTTGGTTATAAAATCTAGCATTGGTATCAGGTCACGTCTTTCACTATTCGGATCCGGTCCCTTACGGGTCCAAAATTTGATCGGATCCGGATCCGGACCCGTAAGGACTATATTCAGTTCCGGGTTCGGGTTCTATTAAAATATTCCTACCCGTTTGGATAGGAGCGGTAGTGTAAGCGGCGAGCGGAGAATTTGGAATAGAGGAGAGAAGAAAATGACATGAGTTTTGAGTTTGAAAGAGGAAGATTTAGAATTGAGGAGGAAGGATGGGAGGGATGAGGATAGAATATTTCTTTTTATGTTGATTTTTTGGATTTTTTTAGCGGGTCCGGTACCCGAAAGTACGACGGGTCTCGTTTTAGGACCCGGACCCGGATAGGTCGGGTCCGTTCCGATCCAATGTCGGGTCCGGATCGGGTTCAGGTCGGATCTGAATTTCGGGTATTTATACCAATGCCAATAAAATATAGCTTTTGCTATATTTTACATCTTGGCTTCTGTGTTAAAAATTCCTTTTGTTGTGTAAAGTTACTAAAGTATGTGATATTTGATATCTACGACGAAATTAACCTCGGTTAAACTAAAACTTATAATTGGAAATTAATAGAGTTTATCAATTAGTATTATTAATCAAAGAGAATAAGGTGCATAAGGTCATCCCAAAATTAATATCTCGGTTTTTCAAATTAAAAAATCACACCATCAAATGTTATCTACATTTTAAACTACATATGCACACAAAATTTTAAACGAATTAGAAGATTTTTAAGCTTTTATCATGCGGCAAAAAAAACCACATTTTATAATGGGTATTGAATTACTTTATTTTTATGTTGCATAATAAGTGATGGTAATTAATCAAATTTATTTAAAATTTTGTACAAAAATGTTTTTTGTAATTTAGGTGCTAACTAAGAGCGTGGATTTTATTTTTAGAGAGTCGAAAACTAATTTTGAGTTGTCTCCCTAACTAAGTTAGCTATACACCCTAGTCCCCTTATTATACTTCTTTTTTTGTGGACACGGTTGTAGCCTTATAGACACCTACACCTATGTGTGTGTGTGTGTGTGTGTGTGTGTGCAGAGGGAGAAAGAGTGTGTGTGTGCATACGTGTGAGAAAGTGAGTCTCATATTTGTATGAGAAAATTTTCTCATATTTGTATGAGAAAATTTTCTCATACAAAATGATGTGCCAAAACAAAAATTCTTAGTTTATAAGTTTCATTAAATGACTCATTTGCAAATTTCAGTAGAAAAAACTTTAACAGCAAAGATGAAAAAATATAATATTTAACAAATATATAATCTAAGTGTTTTTGTTTTTACACCTCACTTTGTATGAGAAATTTTTCTCATACAAATATGATGCTGATTTTTCTCATATATATAAAATTGGCAATTAAGAAAGAAAATTTTGAATTTCAGCTATAATCGTTTGAACCCAAAATTTGAGTTTTAATATATTAAAATCAATGGACGATGAATGATTTTTTGTCTATTAATTTTTATTTTTTTATTTTTAAAATAGAAAACCAACAACATACGGGGAATCATTTTCCGCCTGAGAATTTTTTTAAAAAAAAGTAACTCCTAATTAGTTCCTAATTAACTCTTAATTTAATACTAATTAAATTTTATTTAATCTTAAATAAATATTAATTCGTAATTGAATTTCAATTAAAACCTAATCTACACACATAGAAATGTTTACAAGCTCGGTCTCTAGAATTTTTCCACCAAAATTGGAAAGAATGAGCATGGGACACTAGATGATCTACGGTTCGAGCTCAAATTTTTTTTAAAAAAAAATCGATTGGACGGGAAATGATTTCCTGTCCGAAAAAATAAAATAAAAATGCAGCGACGATGATCTTTCGTCTGATTGAACAGACGAAAAATCATCTTCCGTCATCTACTCATCTATTTTTTCCAATGTCCTATATCTTCTTTCAAATATTGCAAACCACTATTCACTCAAAAACTCAAAATTTGGGTTCATAGCCAACGACTACATCACCATTTTTCCTATTTTTTTCCAAATAGCAATTTAGCCAATGACTACAGATGCTCTTATATGTGATATAGTGTGCAATTATGTTATGGTCTATATAAACAAAAATTCTATGCACATATTATATATCTATATAATAAAACACAAAGAAAGCTATCAAGTGGCTCTCCTTCAATTCCCCAAAATCAAAGGTCCAGATCTAACCTCACAAAACATCCCCCCCCCCCCCCCGAAAAAAAAAACTCAAATTCAAATCCCCCTACCCAAAACAACTTCTTTATTTATTTAATGATCTCTCTCTCTCTCTCTCTCTCTCTCTCTCTCTCTCTCTCTCTCTCTCTCTCTCTCTCTATATATATATATATATATATATATATAGAGTAAGTCTATTAAGAGCTCGGAAGCTGAATGCCTTATCGGGAGCTGGGAAGCTCAGCCGTCTGATCGATCTTGATCACGATCGGACGGCTGAGATCGTCCCCGCCTTTTCTTCAAAATAGCAGAGGGGTAAAAGGGGTATACTCATTCGACTGAGTATACCCCTTATCTCTAAACTTCCTTATCGATTAAGCCTTCCTCTCTTCTCTCCCGCTCTCTCTCGTTCCAAACCCTAATCCCCCTCTCCCGCTCTCGATTCCCGCTCTCGAAGTTGAAAGACGATCTCTTTGGATTCCTCTCTTCTCTTCTCACTCTATCTGAAGAGATCGGCACCTTCGAAACCCTAATCGAAGATCTCTTCGAAACCCTAATCGATAAGGAAGTGAAGTCGAGAGCGCTCTTCTCTCCCGCTCTCTTTCTTCCTCACCTGTGTAAAACCCTACCCCTACCACCGATCGGATCCAGACTTCGCTTTTCTTCAGATCTGTCGAGGGGTAAAAGGGGTATACGCGATCGAATTCTCGGCTGCCAGGAGCTGCACCTTAACATTGCACTTTCAAGTTCGTTCTCTTCTTCCTGACGGAGAACCCAAACTGCGACAAGGGTTTCAATTTCTCATCTTGAATTCAAATTTTATTTCCTTTATAAATGCTTTTAGGTTGTTGTTATATTCTTAGCGCTTAAATTATGCTCTGATAATATTCGCACTAGTATTCGGACTAGTACATTTAGAATAGCAAATAATATTCGTACTGGTATATGGAATTTTTGGATGTGGACATGACACATGCATATAAGCACACAAAATCCATGTAATATGCAGTCTAGTTTTTGTTTGTTTCGAGACTTGCTTCAATCACTGCTAATAGGACATGACACATGCATATAAGCACCTTAATTCCACGTAGTTACCATGTAAGAAGCTGTAGGTTGTTTGCCTTTTAAATGTTTCCCCCAGAAAAGATAAAAAATTGGGCTTGTAGATCAAGAATGTATTATGTTGGACTTTTTCGTTTGTGCTAATTTAAGGTTGTAGCTTTATTTTTAATTTTTGTTGTCTCATTCTCCTATGAAGGATGGAGATTGAAAATGAGGAATTACTAAGCCAGGATGTTCAGTCCAGTTGGAGGGATGTTGATGATGCTTCTAAACCATTTGTTGGTTTAGTATTTGCAACATTAGAAGACGGATATGAATTTTATAAAACATATGCAAAATTATACGGTTTTTCAGTACGCAAGTTTGCAACGATGGTTGATACTACCACAAAGGAGAGATATTCACAACAATTTGTTTGCTCAAAGCAAGGCAAGCCGGTTGATACAACTGTTGTGAAGGATGCCAATAATGAAGAATCTTCTTCTTCAAATTTGATCAAGAGAAGGAAAAAGGCTGTGACGAAAGAAGGTTGTATGGCTCAAATACGAATCCAAAGGGATGATGACGGGAGATGGTCAATCCGTAGGTTTGTTGAGGAGCACAGCCATATTTGTGTCACACCTAGAAAGCAACAATTTCTAAGATGTAATAGAACTGTTTCTGAAGCGCAAAAAAGTTTACTCAGTACTTTCAAAGAGGCTAACATACGAACTTCAGAGTTTATGTCTTTCATGGAAATAGAAAATGAAGATTTCAGTAACATTAATTGTACTGAAAAAGATATTAGAAATTCCTTGCAAAGAGATAGGGATGGTATGAGACCTTATGATGTTGATATATTGCTGGAGCACTTTCAAGAGGAAAAAGAGATGAATCCTTCTTTCTGTTTTCATTACAAGGTTGATGAAGACAACAAATTAACCCATGTATTATGGGTTGATGCTATTGCCAGGAAGGCTTTCAAGTATTTTGGTGAAGTGCTAATTTTTGACACCACATATGATACCAACGAATACAAGTTGGTTTTTTCGCCGTTTACTGGAGTTAATCATCATGGCCAATCTGTAAATTTTGGTGCGGCTTTTATAAATAAAGAGACCACCGATTCTTTTGTTTGGTTGTTTCAAAAATGGGGTGAAACAATGGGTGGGTCTCCACCAAAAGTGATCATCACAGACCAAGATCCTGCAATGGATAATGCAATTCGCATGTGTTTTCCTGGTTCGAGCCACAGGCTTTGCATGTGGCACATTCTTAAAAAGCTTCCCGATAAGCTTGGTGGCCCGGGCTTGAATAGTGATTTTAGCATTCCATTCCACAGTTGCATCTGGGAATCTGAGACCCCAGAAGAGTTTGAGATGAGATGGAATGACGTAATGCACGCTAATGTGAAAATTGCAGGTACTACTTGTTTCAATAAATTATTCTTATGTTTGAACTTTTTTTTTGTACTATTAGTACTTGATACATATTCCAATAACAGGTAATCCTTGGCTTTCTGACATTTATTTGCTTCGTGAGAAGTGGATACCGGCTTATGCCAAACATATTTTTACTGCTGGTATTCGCACAACTCAGAGATCAGAAAGCATGAATGCTTTCGTTGATAAATATGTTAGCAGCAAAAATTCTCTACATGAATTTATGACCAGATTTGAAAGGGCAATAAGGAAACAAAGACAAAATCAGTTAGCAGCTGACTACACCACTCTGCATACCAAACCAAAGCTGCAAACAGATTTTGAAATTGAGTCCCAAATGTCTGAACTGTACACTAGATCGAAATTTTATATATTTCAGGCTGAACTAGTTGAAAGCTTGAATTATGCATCTTTAATGAAAGCTGACGATGGTAGTGTGCGACACTATATTGTCAGGAGAATGGCAAAGTCGGTACAACATGATAAAACAAGAGATGTGGTCTACAAGGGGATGGATATTGCTGGGACTTGCACATGTAGTAAATTTGAAGTGGAGGGAATTCCTTGTAGACACATCCTTGTGGTATTGAGGAATGAGTTTGTTGATTCCCTGCCTCAATGTTATATTTTAAAGAGGTGGACCGCTTCTGTAACTACCGAGATTGTATATGATGATGCTGGTGCTGAAATAATCGGTAGTTACGGTAGTCCACAAGATTTGGACATGGTGGAATTGTCCAATGAATTCAACAAAGTGATGAGGATTGCTCGCTCATCAAAGGAGATGCGCCAAAAGGCGAAAACATTACTAGTTGGTGTTGTTGCAGAATTGCAACAAGATATGCCCCAAGAATCACAACAACCAACAACTAGTTCACTACTAAGAACAGTCCATATTCAAGTACCCGATATTGCAAAAACCAAGGGTAGTGGGAAGCGCATCAAAGGGGGTGGGGAGAAAGCATTGGAGAAGGCTGCGAAACCACTGAGAAAGTGTCGCTTGTGCAAGAAGCTTGTTAATCATGACAGTCGTACTTGTCCTTTAAAGGAAAGGTTAGTAATTAAATACAAAGTTATACTTTATTTTCTTTGTATATAGTATAATCTTAATTTCATTTTGTGAACATTACTCGTGTAGCTCTACTATAAATGAGTCACAAGCTTCTACTACAGTTTCAACAATGCAACCTACAACAGATGATGCCCCGAATATAGCATGAACTTTGTTGAGTTATTTCTGTGGCTTTTTCAAGGTAAGTGTCATACATATCTGCCGTTATGTTACTGTTTAATACATTATAACACATTTGTTAGCTTAACGCTTTTGTCTTGTTTGTTTGCAGGTAAATTATTCATGGGAAAAAATGATGCTCGATAAGCAATTTAGTTCCTGAAAAGTTGGTAAAAAATTTCCGGTTTATAGATTTTATTTCCACTTTTAGTAGGCAATGATGATAAGTATATGCAACTTGAATTTTGTTCTTGGACACTAGCCGATGTGCCTTAATAAAGCGGCCCTAGTGTCAAATTCAAAATTTCAAATTTTACTCCTTTATACCTGATTTAATATGCGGCAGTGATGAAAAGTTTATGCATGATTTCATACTTCATGATTATTGGATGGTGTTGAACTTCATGTTCATTTTGGTTTTGTTTTGAGTCGGGAAGCTGAAATTATTTGCCACTTCATTCTCTGTCTGTGTTGGTTCTGAGCTTACAAAAGTTTGCAATTTCATATAGAGTAAGTCTATTAAGAGCTCAGAAGCTGAATGCCTTTTCGGGAACTGTGCTCCTTTAACAATGCACCTTTAACAATGGTTTTACCGAATATTAAAGTTGATGGTGTTGTTTTTCTGAGCCGGCATGAATTTTTTATTCCAAGTGAAAGAGATAATGTTTTCTGTTGCACTTGTTCTGAGCCTACATGTTTTAATCATGCTCAACATACACTCTCCAGGAACATGCCACATACGTACTTGAATTTTCTTCTATTTGATGAATCATTTGGTGCAGGAATCGAAGAGAAAGAACGAGATGTTCGTTAGCGACGAACCGGAGATACTTCAAGCTATGTTTCTGTTTGTTTTGGGCTTACTCCAAGCTGAAAAAAATTGGATACTTCATGATCTGCACTCGACAAGATTTGATTCTTCAAGTTCTGTTTGAGTTTGTTCTGAGATTACACAATTCTGATACTTCATGATCTGTATAATATTTTTTTGAGCTAAGATAATTTGTATACTTCATGCTCTGATTGTATTAGCTCCGGGCTGGGAAAAAATTGATACTTCATGTTATGTCTGTGTTGGTTCACAGCTTACAAATTTTTCATACTACATGATCTGATTGTTTTGGTTCTGAGCGTACAAATTTTGTTCAATTCATGATCTGTCTGTGTTTGTTCTGGTCTGGTAATATTTTTATACTTCATGCTCTGTCTGTGTTAGCTCTGGGCTGGGAAAAAATTGATACTTCATGTTATGTCTGTGTTGGTTATGATCTTACATATTTTGCATGCTACATGCTCTGTCTGTGTTTATTCCCAGCTTACAAATTTTGCTTGCTTCATGATCTGTCTGTGTCTGTACTGGGCTGGTAAAATTTTATACTTCATGCTCTATACATCATGATCTTTTTTTGTTTGTTCTGGGCTGATAAAATTTGTATACTTCATGCTCTACTTGTGTTTGATCTGGACTGGGAAAAATTGATACTTCATGCTCTGTCTGTGTTGTTTATGAGCATTGCAAATTTTGCATACTACATGCTCTGTCTGTGTTGCTACTCAGCTTCCAAATTTTGCATACTTCATGATCTGCCTGAGCTTGTTCTGGGCTGATAAAATTTTTATACTTCATGCTCTACTTGTGTTTGATCTGGACTGGGAAAAATTGATACTTCATGCTCTGTCTGTGTTGTTTATGAGCATTACAAATTTTGCATACTACATGCTCTGTCTGTGGTGCTACTCAGCTTCCAAATTTTGCATACTTCATGATCTGCCTGAGCTTTATACTTCATGCTCTACTTGTGTTTGATCTGGACTGGGAAAAATTGATACTTCATGTTCTCTCTGTGTTGGTTCTAAGCATACAAATTTTGCATACTACATGCTCTGTCTGTGGTGCTACTCAGCTTCCAAATTTTGCATACTTCATGATCTGCCTGTGCTTGTTCTGGGCTGACAAAATTTTTATACTTCATGCTCTATTTGTGTTTGATCTGGACTGGCAAAAATTGCCACTTCATGTTCTCTCTGTGTTGGTTATGATCTTGCAAATTTTGCATACTACATGCTCTGTCTGTGTTGCTTCTCAGCTTACAAATTTTGCATACTCTGTGTTAGTTCTGAGCTTTACAAATTTTTTTACTTCATGCTCTGTCTGTATGAGTAAGTTCAGACCTTACAAAATTTATGTACATGATGCTCGGTTTGTGGTACTTCTGAGCATAAAAATCAATTGGATACGCCATGCTGCGTAATACACCCAAAAAAACACATAATTTCAATCATTACATCAAGACAATAATGAACTGAATATTTGGAAAAAATTGGATCTTCATAGAATTGCAAAGTAATAGTTCACAATAACTCTACAGCATAAGAAATGTACTTGACATTTGACACTGTACAAAGAACTGAAACATAAATAATAATTTACAGCATAGTACATTGTTTAATAAATTTCAAGTACATGACAAAATTTAGATATTTTGATCCGAATATCAAGTTTTCCCGTACTGCAGTCTTCAATCGCTCCAAAATGCACTTCATGCAGAATTCAACCTGAAATCAAAAGTAAACTGAAATTATTGAACATGGAGAAGACAAAATCAATAAAAACGGACAGTCGGTTCAGAACGGGAAAAAATTTCAAGTAAATATTGTAGGCTCAGGAAAACAGAGGTTGAACATGAAGTTCAAAAATCATGAAGTGTTAAATTTTCCTCCTCGATCAGAACCAACACCAAAAAAAGCATGAACTATCAAAATTTGCCACCACAGAAACAACACAAACAGAGTATGAAGTATCAATTTTTGCCATTCCAGATTAAACACAAAGAGAGCATGAAGTATAAAAATTTTGCCAGCCCAGAACTGACTACATACAGGTCATGAAGTATGCAAAATTTGTATGCTGAGAAGCAACACAGACATAGCATGTAGTATGCAAAATTTGCAAGATCATAACCACCACAGAGACAACATGGAGTGGCAATTTTTGCCATTCCAGATCAAACACAAATAGAGCATGAAGTATAAAAATTTTGTCAGCCCCGAAGAAGCACAGGCAGATCATGAAGTATGCAAAATTTGTAAGCTGAGTAGCAGCACAGACAGAGCATGTAGTATGCAAAATTTGTAATGCTCATAAACAACACAGACAGAGCATAAAGTATCAATTTTTCCCAGTCCAGATCAAACACTAGTAGAGCATGAAGTATAAAAATTTTATCAGCCCAGAACAAGCTCAGGCAGATCATGAAGTATGCAAAATTTGGAAGCTGAGTAGCAACACAGACAGAGCATGTAGTATGCAAAATTTGTATGCTCAGAACCAACACAGAGAGAACATGAAGTGGCAATTTTTGCCAGTCCAGAGCAAACACAAATAGAGCATGAAGTATAAAAATTTAACCAGCCCAGAACAAACACAGGCAGATTATGAAGTATCAATTTTAGCCGGTCCGAAACTAACAGAAACATAGCATGAAGTATACAAATGTTGTTAGCTCAGAACAATCAGATACAGATCATGAAGTATCAAAATTTCTAATCTCAGAACAAACAAAAACAGAACTTGAAGTATCCAAGTTTGTCGAGTGCATGTCATTAAGTATCCAATGTTGTCAACTTGAAGTAAGCCCAGAACAAACAGAAACATACTGATGAAGTATCAAATTTTGTTCACTCAGAACAAACATAAAATGAACTCTTTCAACATGGACACGAAGTACCAAAATTTGTGTGCTCAAGACAAACAGAAGCTTCCCATGAAGTTTCAAACTTGGTATAGTGTCAGAACAACAGAAACTGAACATGTAATTTAAATAAAACTAGTAGGCTCAGAACACACTATTCATACCTAGGGCTGCAGTGGGGTGCCGTGCCAACTAAGATATGATAGATATATAATCAAGAATAAATACAACAATCTTGAAGTAAATATTCAGATCATAAACTGTTTTGCATCACGGCCTACACCAACAAAGCATTTGAGAGACTCAAAGACCAAAAGGCTTAGATGAGTACCCAACACATACACATCCAACTTCAGTTACTATAAAATCTAGTTTTCTGTTGTTTGGAGCTTACAAATTTTGCATACTTCATGCTCTGTTTCTGCAGTTTTGAACTTATTATCAACTGTCTTTCATAAACAAATGAAAAAACAATAGGCTCAGAACACACTATCCATAACTAGGGCTGCATTGGGGTGCCGTGCCAACTAGGATATGATAGATATATAATCAAGAATAAATACAACAAATTGAAATAATTATTCAGATCATAAAGTGTTTAGCATCACTGCCTAATGTACAGTTTTTTTTGTATACTTCATGATCTGTTTGTGTTTGTTCTGGGCTGACAAAAATTGATACTTCATGTTCTGTCTGTGTTGGTTGGAGCTTATCATCAACTGTCTTACATATATAGAGTAAGTCTATTAAGAGCTTGGGAACTGAATGCCTTATCGGGAGCGGGGAGGGGGGGTTTAGCCATTCCTTCGCGATTGTATGCGATGGAACGACTCATATTTGATACTGCTTATCTTCAGAATGTTTGGGGGTAAAAGGGGTAAAATCAAATACCCCTATCTCTTATCTTCTCACAATCAATCGGCCAAGCTCACATAATAGACTTACTCATGAATATATATAGACTAAAGAAAACCAATAGGCTCAGAAAATACTAATCATAAGTAGGGCTGCATTGGAGTGCCGCGCCAACTAGGATATGATAGCTATATAATCAAGAATACTTAGAACATGATTGAAATAATTATTCAGATCATAAAGTGTTTTGCATCACTGCCTAAACCATTGTGAGTCATCGGTGCCAAAAATTTTGGTGAATTGAGTTAGTCTCAAAACTCAAAATTTGATACTTTCAAGCCTTCCTCTCTTCTCTCCCGCTCATACCCCAGATGTGTATTCAACTTTGAATAATTATCACGGCACACAATCAAATAGACTTCAAAACAATAATTTCAATGGCCCAAAATTTTGTAACCAACTAATATCCAAATCAATCTCATCATTGCCTACAAACAAAACCGAAAGAAAATGCAAGAAATTAAACAGATATCATTAAAGCATTTATGAGAGTCAAATACTTCCCTCCGGAATATGAGAGAGGAACAACCCAATGAGCCAAGAAATCGAAACCGGCAGCCGAGAATTCGATCGCGTATACCCCTTTTACCCCTCGACAGATCTGAAGAAAAGCGAAGTCTGGATCCGATCAGTGGTAGGGGTAGGGTTTTACACAGGTGAGGAAGAAAGAGAGCGGGAGAGAAGAGCGCTCTCGATTTCACTTCCTTATCGATTAGGGTTTCGAAGAGATCTTCGATTAGGGTTTCGAAGGTGCCGATCTCTGCAGATAGAGTGAGAAGAGAAGAGAGGAATCCAAAGAGATCGTCTTTCAACTTCGAGAGCGGGAATCGAGAGCGGGAGAGGGGGATTAGGGTTTGGAACGAGAGAGAGCGGGAGAGAAGAGAGGAAGGCTTAATCGATAAGGAAGTTTAGAGATAAGGGGTATACTCAGTCGAATGAGTATACCCCTTTTACCCCTCTGCTATTCTGAAGAAAAGGCGGGGACGATCTCAGCCATCCGATCGTGATCAAGATCGATCAGACGGCTGAGCTTCCCAGCTCCCGATAAGGCATTCAGCTTCCGAGCTCTTAATAGACTTACTCTCTCTCTCTCTCTCTCTCTCTCTCTCTCTATATATATATATATATATATATATATATATATATATATCTTCTATCCAAAAAAATTTAAAAATAAAAATTTGTAAAAATTTAAAATTTATAAAACCAATTAATTTTTTTTAAAATAATTCAAAGAAATCAAAAACTTTTAAAAAAAAATTAATATATATATATATATATATGGGAGCCCTTCGGTTGAGAACTAATTTTGGTGAGAACTCCATGAGAATTGAGAACTCACGAAATAGATCCCCCATGAAAAATCTGAACCGACCATCTCGTTCTACATGCTTTAGATAGTATAACATAAAGAATTCAAATAATTTGAAGTTCATTTGCTCATCCATCAAATGGAGTAGAATTTTCAGCCATACAATTTTGCGATGATGTAAATCATGAAAAAATGAACTTCAAATTACATGATTTCTTTATGTTATGCTATCTAAGGCGTGTAGAATGAGATGGTCGGTTCGGATTTTTCATGGGGGGGTATACTCCTTGAGTTCTCACAGAGTTCTCACCAAGTTAGTTCTCAACCGAAGAGCCACCATATATATATATATATATATATATAGAGAGAGAGAGAGAGAGAGAGAGAGAGAGAGAGAGAGAGAGAGAGAGGGAGGGTTTAAAATTTTTAAAATTTTTAAATTTTAAATAATTTTTTTAAAAAAAATAAATAAATTTTTTTTAAAAAAATTTTAACATTTAAATTTAAAAAACTTTAAAAATTTTAAAATTTGAAAAAAAGTTAAAATTTGAAAATCTCAAAGCAAATCTGAATCCAAATCCAAATTCAATGTTGAACCCCAATCAAGAGGTCGTCGTCGATATCTGATCCGCTGTTGATTCCGTGTCGGCGACTCCCGTCCATCGAATCGAGAGCCTCTATATGCGATGCGACGACTCTAATTTCATCTCATTAACCGAATTCTCATTCTAATTTTTATTTTATTTTTTTGTGCAGGGGATTACTTAGTTTTTTGCTGACTCGAATTTTGTGTGTGCATGGGATTTAAGTTCAAAGCGGTGTGATTGTTTTATTTTTGGGTTTAAAAAATTTTAATTTGGTGATTTATTTAATGAGTTTTTTATTGATTTTGATTTAAGGTGTACGCAAGTGAGAGATGGATTATTTGGTGGCCTCAATTTGGGCTTCCAAACCATAGCAGGACAGGTAAGCTGACTAGCAATCTAAAATAACTTGGCAAATATGTAACATTAATTTCTTTACTACAAGAGAAAATACTATCGTGAAGTGTTTCCTTTACTGGTTATTAGAAAGCATGAATAACATAACATATAAGAACTTTTAATGTATGTTTGGATATATAGAATTGGGATGACTGGAATTTACCAGCAAAGGCTGCAAACTCTCCACTCAAGAAAGACAGCTAAAGTAAATTTGTTATTTATCCATTTTGATTTTTTTATCATAAAGGTACAATATGGGAGATAAAGTGAAGATAAAAGAAATGATTAGCTTGGATTATAGTTTTGAGAACTTCATGTATTTCATTTTGGTTGAAATAATAATAAGAGGTATTTCAATTGCAATATGAGTCTAAAAAAACAAATGTTTATATTATTGGTATTGTAGATACCTTCACACATGCACTTGCGTTACCATTATATTTAGACATGCTCATAGTGGTTATGATATTATAGTAAGCTCTATAAAATCTGTATGATAATGTCCTTGCATAACTATTACAAGTATCTAAAAGTGATACTAAAGTTAAAAAAATTCAATGCAGTGTTTCTAACAAACTATATGCATTCCAAGTAAGTTCAAGCTAATGATCAAGAAGGCGATGGTTGAGCTTAAAGGTAGATATACTGCTTTCTCATATAATATGTTTGCTACTTCAATTAATTTGCTGGACCTCCAAAACTATTTTATATAATTAAACCAGGTGCACCGATCCGAAGACGTACCGTAGGCACGTGTCAACGGGCAAACCTAGTATATGTACATGCTGCATGGTATCCTCATCCTACTGAGGAGCCCTTTTTTTACAACTGCCTCTAGACCTGAAATCAACCATGCATCTTTCGGTTTGTTCCTAATTCCAGTCCTGCAGATCAGGAGACCTATATGCAAACATAACTCTAGTGCATAACCTTCTGTTGGGATTGGGGCATCAACCAACGCCCATTGTCGCATCGAAACTTATTAGAGCAATGCGAAAGTCGAAGAGATGAGACGAATCAATTGAGCAAGCTAGTAGATCAACTAATCCAAACACAAACGCAACGAGAATTTATCCCGGTTAGCTTTTGCTTATTCTAGGGGGAAATATAGGGAGATCTGATATTCAACTAGAAGAGATTACAAGGAGTTATTGATTCACTCAATACAAGGAATTAAACTCACTCACCAAGAACTATCTCTCTCTCGAACCTCTCTTTGCAATAGAGAAAATAATATATGAAGTATTGTCTCTCATGTTGGAGGGGTTTACAATATATATAGAAGAATAGAGAGAAACCTAGGTCTAATCTTGATTCTCAGTCGTCCAATATAATATGGAAAAAAAGTAACTGAATAGGAGTTGTACGATCTAACTTGGAGTTGAAGATTTGGCTGAAACGACCTAACGAATCGATACCCAAAATGAACACAGCTGTAACACCTCGAATTTGTAAAATACCGAAAATGCCTGTTTTATATATTTTGAGTGGTGAAAATTATTTTTGATGTATTTTATTTAAATATTGATATTGGTATGGATATTTGTGGTAGATTGGTATTATTGATATATTGGAGCCATGAGTTGAGATTTTATGTAAATGAATATTGTTTCTTTTATTTTATAAATTTTGAAGGATTATTACGAGATAGTTTTAATGTATTTTGTATTGTTTATGATCTTAAAGTATAGATTTGAAACTTATTTGAAATATACTGGGACTTGGGGGCCTATTTGTAATTATCCCTTTATAAATATATTTATATTATATTTTCTTTTTTATAAAAAACCCCCACCCCTTCTCCCTTCCTTCTCCATTCTTCTCCCGTTTCCTTCCCGACCGAAAGCACCAGCCGAACAAACCCATCGGCTCTCTCTCTCTCTCTCCGCCCAATTTATCTCCATTTCTCTATCGTTTTCAAATTAAATTGAGGGGTAGACTAATTGAAGGGTTCTCTACAACGTGGTAGCGTCGGATTTTCGAAAGGATTTCGGGAAGGTAAACCCTAACTTGTTTTAGTGTATAAAATTGAGTTGGGTTAATTTCTATTGAGTAGGAATATTATGGTAGGAAGATTGAGAGATGTTGGAAATGGTAGATGTGAGAAATTAGCAAGTTGTTAGAGGATTTGCAAGTTGCTAATAAATTAGGATTTTGGATTTGCAAAAGAGAATTATATGTGTAAGAATTAGTTATCATATGATAGTGGAAAGCATAGTTGGGCCGTTAGAATAATTTGGGAGTGGTTCTAGTAATTGTTTGGGGATAAAAAAAATTCCATAGACATTAGATCATTACGTGCATCGCACGTGTATCCCCGACGTTCAATAAAACGTCTGTGTGATATTAAGATAATTAGTATTATTGTTTTTCCGTGACTGGTTTGGATTTTGAGCCTTGATTGCTTTGAAATTTTGATAATAGAAGACGTAAGCAACTTTGGATGCGGGATGGCGAGGTGGTGCTTCGAGTCTTCACGGGCTATTAAGTGAGTATGATCTTTTTATTTCATGTGCATAATGTGTTATGACAATTTTAAATTATGGTTTGGTATGTGTGACGTGTGAAGTAAATTGAATATAGAAAAATTCATAAGTATGATACGGAGTAAATTATGAGGTATAAGAAATTAGTATATGTATATATGGGATGCTGGTAGACAAATATTTATATGCTTCGGGGTTGTAATGTTCAGAGATATGTATGAGTATGTGTGGTGTGTGATCTCATGACGAATGTGATAAGATGGAAAGTATGGTGTAGATGATATGATATTGTGATGCGATAACAAGATGAAGTGAATGATGTGGTGTATGTGTAGTAGGTGTGCAATAAATTGAAAATTTTGTGTGATAAAGTGATGTGAAACTTGGCATGATGTGTGTGTGCGCCATGTGGATAACTAATGGTTTGTGTATGCTTATGAATTTAATAGAGTTATATGCTTTCATGTTATGTTATAATGGCAATATTATATCATAAAGGGGTTATGTTATACAAGAGATATATTTATATATATGGCGAAATATTATAAAGGAGATATATTATAAATGAATATATGGAGACATTTTATAAAGGAGTTATTTATAAAGGAGTTATTTTATAAAGGAGTTATATTGTAAAGGAGTTATTTTATAAAGGAGTTATATTAATGAGGAGTTATATTATAAAGGAGTTTTATAATAAAGGAGATATATAATAAAGGAGATATATATGTATATAAAGGAGATAATTTAATATTGTAGTGCCGCACAATCTCCCAGGGGTTTGGGCTAGACCCCACAGGCCCGGGATACACCCGGAAACAGGAATTATATATTGCCCCAAATTTTATATTTGGGGATCAGGAGTTATATATTGCCCCAAATTTTATATTTGGAGATCAGGAGTTTCCCTCGCTGGTATAGGGCCAGGAGGAAGACATAGCCTCGGATGTGTAAGACTCCGCTGAGCATCGATCCGCGTGTTATATTTTAGTTTTGACCAGCCTTTTGGCTTTAGTCTTGGTTGGACAAGCGCGCAACCGTACTTTCAATCCAGTCCACAAATGATAAATGCTTAGGACACCTGGATCTGGGTGATATGGTGGGTTAGCGGGATTGAAATGTACGGGAGGGGGGGTACAGAGATCCTTGTGTTGTACGAGGAGGTCAGTTGTGTGGGCACTGAAAAGGAGAAAATATAAAGGTGTATATGTGTATGGAAAGAATGTATGTATATATGAAGATATTGATGATATGATATATTACGGAGATTATTTATATTATGGGAGATATGAATATACTACGGGAGATATATATGTATATATTGGCTTTTGGCTTGAGATGTGATGTGATATTACCCAGACTATGTGTTTGGGGTGCGGTGAGTATTACCCAAGCTATCGGCTTTGGGGTGTGATATGTGATTGCCCAAACTATGTTTGGGATATGGAGTATATTGTGATGAGAATGAAAGTGAAGTTAATGGCATTTTGTGCTATAGGTGATATGTTAATGATGTGATGAAATACAAGTAAATTGTCATGTGTACTGAGATGTTATGTTTTATAATTATAAGACAGGAATTAATGTGATATTATGAGAAGAGATGCATATATTTATGATGTGATACGTGATATAATACCATATGATAAATACCTGTATTATGAGATTGATTATGAAAATGGTTATTAAAGAAAGTATGCCGTGTTATAAGTTTGTGTGCCTTGGAATTGCAACTAGGAACTACCCGCCTGCTATTTCGGAGGAAATAGTAGGAACTACCTGCCTAGGCACAATTTTCAAGATGAATGGGTGAGTTGTTGATATGATGTCGGTATTTCAGGTTGGTAATAAAAGAGAAGTAAATTGATATATGTGTTATCTGAGAAAAAAGAAAGTAAGTTATAACCATGATGAGTTTGATGATGTATATGATGATGTATCGATAGTGTAAAGAAGATAGTTGTAATGTATGATGAAAGTAAAAGTAATGTACTGTGGGACGTGATAATATGTGTTGTAAGAACTGAATGAATGCGGTGTTATGTAATATGAGAATGAAAGTTGATGTAGTACAAAATATTATAATAAGTGTTATAAGAAATGATTGGATGTGGTATTATGAGACGGAATAATGTGAGGATACGTGGGATGAATGTGTTATTATGTGAGGATACGTGGGATGAATGTGTTATTACGAGACTAAACATGGGAAAGGTTATGCAATTACAATGAATGCATATGAGGATATACGATGAAAATGAATAGCTGATTTAAAGTGGAGTGGATGTGAAGTAATGTTAAGAGATAAGTAGGAAAGAATGAGTCGTGTGTGTAAATAAAAAGGAATGGTAAATGAAATGCGTGGTTGAATAAGTAGGAAGAAAAGTGGCAGAGACCATATGTGATTAGTTATGAAAATAAAGAAATGTGGAGGTGGTGGTAATTATGAAATGATGAGTATTTGTGTTGGGGATTTCAAAATACAAAGAAATGGAATGTGAATTCGTGTGTTGCTTTGTAATTGAGTATAGATTGAACGAGTTGTGTATATATGTATTTATATATATGCAGTCATATATTAAGATGATGCATTTAGTGAAGGGTGTGAAGTTATGGATATAGGTAGACGGATGCAGATTTGACGAGTACTTGATACAAAGTGGTATTCTTGATGCTTTAATGTTCAGATTCAAATTGAATCTTTTTACCTTAACATTTGTAAGTTTAATTTATTTTCATTATATAGTTTGGTTTATTTATTAGATTAGTGAATTATACTCACACCAGAAATGGCTAACCCCTTAGTGTTTGGGGGGTTAGGGAGTTCTCGGACTACCCTATATCCTCTACTGTTACAGGTCCTCAGCAGTTAGATTTCTTGAGTGAAGTCTTTTACTTTAAAATTTATGTATAAGTTCAGTTATGGGGATAGTGGAATTTATGATTTAAATTGTATTTTAGATGTATAAGCATGTATATGATGATGATGAGTATAGTACGAAGTGGTATGGTATGTTTGTGACCCGTACCCATCTCGTTGTGGTGTACCGGGCCCTGTGGTAGGCTTTACAAAGGGTTTTCTAGAATTCTTACCTTGTTTTCAAAGAAATTTATAGTTTTTATTTGATATTTGATATTTTATTATGAGTTTGGCCCCCAGAGCATGATATTATATTGCCTGTGTGATTCTGCTCAGTTTGGCCTGGGGAGCCCATGATTATATTGCCTGTGATGTGAGCTATGGAATTTAGAGCAGAATTCCGTAAGCTTTTTGTGTTTCGGGGCGAAAATTTCAGGGGAGATTTTGCCAAAATTTTATTTGAAATATACTTATCTTAGTTTATGTTTAAAGTGATATAGAAATTGAAAGAATTGTATTTCGAGGTTTAGTTTTCAAATTTTTTTTTTTGGGTGTTACAACAGCGCCGCAGTCGGTCGACCGCCCAACAAGATCAGTCGACCGTCCCTCTCTTGAACAATTCTTGTACTATGAGCAGTCGGGAGGTGCGGTCGACCGCAACTTGGGACAGTCGACCGCAACTATGCCTGCACTTTACTGCTGTTGTTTTCTTTTTCTACTCACTTCGATGCTTCGACCTCCGTGCTTCATCTTACCATCTTCTAATCTGAACCATGACTATACAAGACACAATCCTAACAAACTCCACATTGGATTGCATACGAGTGCTATCACATGATATGTTACTTATCTCCAAACTCTAATAAATTCCACTTGCAAAGAAAACTTAGAACAATAGCTTCTTCTTCTAGTTGAACTGATCTCTATCCAATCTCATCGATTCCAGTATACCCCTTCAAGGGTACACCTCTGTAGATGTACTTATGAAGTTGCCAAAATCCACACGAACTCCACCTACCCTTATGCTTTCTCCACCTCTCAATGATATTTGAACGTCATGGTCTCATCTCGATGAATCTAGTTGCGGCAAATTAGCTGAGTTTGCGGGAATAACCAGAAAAAAACTAGCAACCCCTGCGCAGGAAATTCCAATTTCCCAAAGCTTGTAGAGATTGTGTTGGCTTGGCCCAACCACTCTCATACCTCTAATCACCTCACGACGACCTTGAAAAATAGATAAAACTCTACATCGAGCTGTGTACTTACAACCCCGTGCATCCAGAGTTTCCAAGGAAATCAGATTCCGTTCCAACAGAGGAACATGCAAAACATCCCTAAAAGTGAACAAATTTAGACCTGGCATTTTCAACTCAACTGTCCCCTCACCCACTACTTTAGAAATCTCCCAAGTTTCCGTTGTTACACAACGCCTCGCAGTAGACTTATAACTAGAAAACATTAATAACTCTCTCTTGGAGCAAATATGAGAAGAACTCCCTGAGTCAAGAAGCCAACTAGAATCCACTTCTAAAGAATTTGAAACAAGAAGACACGAATCATCTGAATCAAATGCACTAACCACATTAGCGGCTAAATTCCCGTTCTTTGTGCTCTCCTGATTCTGCAATTTCCAACAATCTTTCTTGATATGCCCTGGCCTCTTGCAATAACGGCAACAGATCGAATCCTTTTGCAAAGTACTTTGTCTCCCCCTGAAGGACCATCCACTGCTAGACAACTTGTAGGAATAAACGATGATGATTTATGGGTCTCCTTCCTAAGTTGATCTTCCTTCAATGCTTTGATTTCAGCATCTACTGAAATACGCTCCATGGCAGATCTACCGTGTAGCATGGTAGTTATCAAAAGCTCGTACGAATCCGATAGTGAATATATCAGGTTGAAAGCTTTATCTTCCTCGCACACAACCGCGTTAATCACCTTAAGTTCAGATAATATCTTATTGAACTTAGTAATGTGGTATTGGAGATCGGTACCTTTCTTTATAGATAAACGGAACAACTTCCTCTTCCAATGCATTCGATCTAATAACGATGAACCAGAGTAGTCAGCTATGAGTTTTTTCCACAAACTCGCCGCGTCAGTTTCTTCCAAAAATCTGCACTTGACACTGTCCACCAAGGATAGTCGGATCAGACTTATGGCTCTTTCACGAATATCTTCCCAAACATCCTCCTTCATGTCGGATGGCCTTTCATTGATCTTTCCATCGAACTGCTTGATCTTCAAAAGACCGTGACCTGTCATCTTAATCAAGGGACTCGACAACCCGAAGCTCTGATACCAGTTGTTGGGATTGGGACGTCAACCAACGCCCGTTGTCGCAACGGAACTAATTAGAGCAATGAGGAAGTCGAAGAGATGAGACGAATCAATTGAAAAAGCAAGTAGATCCACCAATCCAAACATAAACACAACGAGGATTTATCCTGGATAGCTTTTGCTTAATCCGGGGGGAAATATAGGGAGATCTGATATTCAACTAGAAGAGATTACAAGGAGTTATTGATTCACTCAATACAATGAATTAAACTCACTCACCAAGAACTTTCTCTCTCTCGAGACTCTCTTTGCAATGGAGAAAATAATCTATGAAGTACAGCCTCTCATATTTGGAGGAGTTTATAATATATATAGAAAAATAGAGAGAAACTTAGGTCTAATCTTGATTCTCAGTCGTCTGATATAATCGGAAAAAGAAGTAACTGAATAGAAGTCGTACGATCTACTTGGAGTTGAAGATTGGGCTGAAACGACCTAACAAATCGAAGCCCAAAACGAACACAGCGCCGCGATCGGTTAACAGTCTAATAAGACCAGTCGACCGTCCATCTCTTGGACAATCCTTGTACTACGAGCGATCGGGGGGTACGGTCGACCGCAACTTGGAACAGTCGACCGCAACTATGTCTATACCTTGCTACTGCTATTTTCTTCTTCTACTCACTTTAATGCTTCAACCTCCGTGCTTCATCTTAGTTCTTCTAATCTGAACCACGAGTATACAAGACACAATCCTAACATCTTCATGGATAGGCGTGCATTAAAATTTTACCCTTTTATCCTCATCCAACTGAGGATCCCTTTTTAACTCCTTGGCAAATTAATAAGTGTCCTGTCGTAGACGAGATTGAAGTTAATTGGAATCCGATGAAATTATAAGTTATATTGTTTTATCTTCACCTTCTTCGTCTGTTTTGCATGTCTCATCAATTGGTATATACTAATTAATTACATCCCTTAATTTGATTTATTCTATTTGTTTTTTATTGACGATACCTTCATAGTAATTGTGACAGGATCTAACTGGTTACTTCAAGTGTTTAAGGAATGGTTAGGTTATTAATTTATGGGTAGATATATGCTTTGCTACATGTTTAAAATATGATGTCCATTCAGATCAATTTTAAATGCTTACTTGAGGATAGAGTGCTTTAATTGATTAGAAAATTTTCCAGAGATAATTACCATTAATTTAAGGAGAAAGATAAGCAATGTTTCAGATGGTTAGTTGAGGGATGACTACATGAAACGAGTACGGGCTTTACTGCTTTAAATTATGGTGTCAAAGGATATCAAAAGAGAATCTATATAATAAAACATAAAGAAAGCTATCAAGTGGCCAACGTCGCCTCCTCCTCCTCCTCCTCTCACCCCTACTCAGTCCCAGCCCTCCAATCCCCAACCTCTCCTCCCAGTCCAAAACATTCGCCAACGTCTTCATTGCCATCGTCGACTCCGGCGTCCTCGGCCTCCCCTACACCTTCAAGCGCACCGGTTGGCTCACCGGCGTCCTCATGCTCGCCGCCGTCGGCCTCCTCACCTTCAACTGTATGCTCCTCCTTGTCCGCACCCGCCGCTGCCTCGACCACAACCTCTCCTTCTCCAAGATCGCCTCCTTCGGCGACCTCGGCTTCGCCGTCTACGGCCCCCTCGGCTGTGTCGCCGTCGACGCCATGATCGTCCTCTCCCAGGTCGGCTTCTGCGTGGGCTACCTCATCTTCATCTCCAACACCCTCGCACATCTCTTCAAAATTCAATCTTGGTCGTTCCTCCTCGCCCCGAAATCCCTCTACATCTGGGCCATGTTCCCCTTCCAACTGGGCCTCAATTCCATCAAAACCCCAACCCATCTTGCCCCTCTGAGCATCTTCGCCGACGTCGTCAATATCGGCGCGATGGGGGTCGTCATGGTTGAGGATTTGCACATCTTATTGGCCGACCGGCCGCCATTGTAGATGTTCAATGGGTTCTTCGTCGTGCTTTACGGGCTCGGCGTTGCAGTTTACGCCTTCGAGGGAATCGAAATGGTGCTGCCATTGGAGTACGAGGCTGAGAACAAGGACAAGTTCGGTTCGACCTTGGGCATTTCAATGGCTATCATTTCCTTCATGTACGCGCTTTTTGGAGCATTGGGGTATTTCGCATTTGGGGAGGATACTAGGGACATAATTACAACTAATTTCAGAGGGGGAGTGGTTACGCTCCTAGTGCAGATGGGTTTGTGCATTAATTTTTTCTTTACATTTCCGATCATGATGCACCTCGTTTTCGAGGTCGAGGAGAGGTGGCTATGTGGCAAGAGTTACTGCTTGTGGTTGAGGTGGGTGTTGGTGGTCGTGGTGAGCCTGGGGGCAACGCTGGTTTCCCAATTTCGCTGACTTTCTTTCGTTAGTCGGGAGTAGTGTCTGCATCTTGTTAGCATTTGTGATGCCTGCGCTGTTTCATTTGAAGATTTTCGGGCCGAAAATGGGTTGGGTTGTTGCGGGTTGCGATATAGCCATTGTTGCAGTTGGGCATGTGTTTGCAGTTTCTGGGACCTGGACTTCGCTGCAGGAGATTTCATTTTTCACCATTGTGTGAATTTGGATGTTGATTCCGTAGTTAAGAGGACATTTTCATTTTGGTTGGTTGATTGAGAGTTGGGATCAATTTTTACTCTAAACAACTCATTCATACCATAGATTGTGTTATTACATCAGATGAGATCTTATATATGAATATATAAAAGGGGGAATTGTTACTTTTTTTCCCTTTCTTTTTGAGTGAGCTGTAGGGGGAGAGTTGGACATGGATTAGTTCAATTTGGGAATAAAATGTAATCTCTCTACTACTATAATGGGAGAAGGCTTTAGTGTAATTTGTCCATCTACCAACCCGCGCAACGCACATGTATAACTATTGTAAATGAGGTTTTAGATCAAATTCAGACTACGTCTGAATTTTTACTTTAAAAAAAATTATATTTATTAATATCTTTTTTTAATATTATAAAAGCCACAAGAAATCTATCCAGAGCAAATCTGGACCGTCAATTGAATCTGATTAATTATATCTATTTTTTATTATAAAAGCCACAATAAATCTGTCCAGAGCAGACCCGACCCGTTGATTGAATCTGATTGATTATATGTGAGGCTGAATCACAACCATACATCATTTATATCATGAATAAATTTGTCCAGAGTAGATCTAGCCCACACATCTATTTTTTATTATATCGTAGATCTAATATGAGAAAAACAAATCCCTCAAATACTTAAGATCTGAACCACATGTTTCATTCTCATATCCAATCTGGACCATACAAATTCATCAAATATAATCCTTAATAGTTAATACCCACTCTCAAACCCTTCTTTCCCTCCGCTGCTCTCTAAACTCCTATTATAAAAGCCACAATAAATCTGTCCAGAGTAGATATGGACCGTCGATTGAATCTGATGGATTATATGTGAGGCTGAATCACAACCATACATCATTTATATCACGAATAAATTTTTCCAGAGTAGATCTAGCCCACACATCTATTTTTTATTATATCTTAGATCTAATATGAGAAAAACAAATCCCTCAAATACTTTAAGATCTGAACCACACGTTTCATTCTCATATCCAATCTGGACCATACAAATTCATCAAATATAATCCTTAATAGTTAATACCCACTCCCAAACCCTTTTCTCCCTCCACTGCTCTCTCAACTCTCCCAAACGCTATAACTGCCTGATCCCAAGTTTCCCTCAAAACCCTAAATCCTTATTCAGATTCAAAGAAGACCAATTGAGATGAGCTACGCGGCCTTCAAGATGATGCATTGGCCCACCGACATTGACAACTGCGTGTCCGGCTTCATCACCCCCCCCCCCCCCGGCGCATAACCCACTGCCATCGACCTCGATTCCCCCGACTTCCTCACCACCAATTGCCGTGTCGTGGGTCCCACCCCCGACCTCATCCTTTCTGCCAGTAATGTCCTCCGGATGTATGCCCTCAGAGTCGAGCAGCAAGATGATGATGTTTCAACCTTTTGATTGGATGACATCTCTGGGGACCGCCTCGAGCTCATCTACCACTGCAGGTATTCGATTCATTTTCTTTGCTCCTCAATTTGTCGTAGTTAGTTATACAATTCAATTTAATCCGGCAACATGTTTCAATTTTTGTTTCTAGATTGAGAGATTCAATACTTCTCGCATTTCAAGATGCAAAGTTAACTGTGCTAGAGAACGATGATTCTACACACGGATTGCATACTAGGTGATGATGCCAATGCTCACAATTTCATTCATGTATATTATTTGTGGATTGGGTTTTTGTGCTTATACTTTTTTCCTGTTTTTGTCGTTTTTGTTCTCCATCTGTTCAATTCAATGCAATGTTTTGAAGGGCCAAAATTACTTGAAAAGAGGTAAATAATTGTTTGGTAAGGGTCCTTTAGCAAAGGATGATCTGCTTGGTCGATAAATGTAGTTGCAACTGTAATAAATGGTGTTCATGTTTATCCTCCCAAGGTATACGTTATTTTAGAACTTTGTTGATGCAAGAGTAAATGAGTTGAAGGTGAAAACTTAACCCAAAATCTTATCATGCTCAAATTGGTTAGCACATGAGGTGTTTGATAAAATTCTTATGATAAGAAAATTTTCATGGCAATTTTTTCTCATAGATGTTTTTTTTGTAAAATTCTGGATTAGTGTCATATTCCTTGACAAACAAAGTAATCATGAAGAGGGAATTTTAAATCTTGTTATGTCATAAAACGTCAGGAGTCAATTATTCATTGTTTTGAGATAATTAAAGGGTATTATTTATAATTTCTGGCTTATGTTGATTTTTTTCACTGATCAATGACACTGACTATTTTCTTTCTCTTTCGCTAGTTTATGCTTTTCGCTTTTCCTTCGTAAATATTCGGGATTTACATGATTAAAAAAAGGATGAAGCAAAGCTAGAAGATGTGTTGCAACCAGGAAAGGACATGGTACCAGCAGGGTAATCAATATATGGGAGCTTTTGCAAGGTAAAAGATAACATGATGACATTCATTTCTATCACTTTCTGCAAGTTAGTTTCCTTTATCCATTTTTATAAATCATCACTGTAGCTTATTCTGTAAATTGATATTGTGACCATATATATTTTTCATTATATTAATCGGTAATCTCCTTTGTAGTAGTGTGTAGGTGATCCTCAACTAAGGATGAAAAAAATGTAAAGTGACTAAAGGCCTGTCTGGGTGGATTTATTTTTAGCCTAAAATGGCTTTGGACTCCAAAATAAAACATTGTTAAATTATTCAATTTGCACGTTCACCAAGCAACGTGCACTTGGTGCACGACAAATTTCAACTAATACACACACACACACACACACACACACACACACACACACACACACACACATGAGTAATGCTCCATTGAAAACGCTACTGTAGAGTTGAAACACAAAGAAAGCTATAACGTGGCTCTCCTTCAATCCCCCAAAATTAAAGAACCAGATCCAACCTCACAACCCCCCCCCCCCCCCCCCCCCCCCCCCAAAAAAAAGGAAAAAAAATCCCCCAAAACTCAAATTCACACACACACATGAGTAATGCTCCATTGAAACACACACACACACACACACACACACACACACATGAGTAATGCTCCATTGAAAACGCTACTGTAGAGTTGAAACACAAAGAAAGCTATAACGTGGCTCTCCTTCGATCCCCCAAAATTAAAGAACCAGATCCAACCTCACCCCCCCCCCCCCCCCCCCCCCCAAAAAAAAAGGAAAAAAAAATCCCCCAAAACTCAAATTCAAATCCCCCCACCCAAAAAAACTCCTTTATTTATTTAATAATTTATCACTCTCTCTCTCTTTCTATATTTCTCTCTCTTCTATTAAAAAAATTAAGAAAATAAAATTTTAAAAAATTTAAAAGCTAAAAAAATTTTAAAAATCAAAAAAAAAATCAAAAACTTATAAAAAATCAAAAAAAAATTTAAAAACAAATTTTAAATATGTAATATACATATATATGGTAAAATATTTTAAAATTTTCAATTTGTTTAAATTTTTAAAAAATTTAATTTTTTTTTTAAAAAAATTAATTTTTAAAAACTTTAAAAATTTTAAAATTTAAAATTTTTAAAAAATTTAAAATTTGAAAATTGGAAAGTTAAAAAATTTGAAAATCTCAAAGCAAATCCAAATCTAATTTCAAATCCAATGTTGAACCCCAATCAAGAGGTCGTCGCCGATATTTGATCCGCTGTTGATTCTGTATCAGCGACTCCCCTCCACCGAATCGAGAGCTTCTATATGCGATGCAACGACTCTAATTTCATCTCATTAACCGAATTCTCATTCTAATTTTATTTTTTGTGTGCAGGGAATTACTAGTTTTTTGCTGACTCGAATTTTGTGTGTGCATGGGATTTAAGTTCAGAGAGGTGTGATTGTTTTATTTTTTGGTTTAAATTTTTTTAATTTGGTGATTTATTTAATGAGTTTTTTATTGGTTTTGATTTAAGTTGTACGCAAGTAAGAGATGGATTATTTGATGGCCTCAATTTGGGCTTCCAAACCATAGCAGGACAAGTAAGCTGACTAGTAACCTAAAATAACTTGGCAAATATGTAACATTAATTGTTTTACTACAAGAGAAAATACTGTCGTAAAGTGTTCCCTTCACTGGTTATTAGAAACCATGAATAACATAACATATAAGAACTTTTAGTGTATGTTTGGATATATAGGATTGAGATAACTGTAGTTTACCAGTGAAGGGTGCAAACTTTCCACTCAAGAAAGACAGCTAAAGTAAATTTGTTAATTATCCATTTTGAATTTTTTTTATAAAGGTACAATGTGAGGAGACAAAGTGGAGATAAAAGAAATGATTAGCTTGGATTAGAGTTTTGAGAACTTCATGTATTTCATTTTGGTTGAAATAATAATAAGAGGTATTTCAATTGCAATATGGGTCTCAAAAAAACAAATGTTTATATTATTGGTATTGTAGATACCTTTACACATGTACTTGCGTTACCATTGTATTTAAACATGCTCATAATCGTATGAGATAATGGTAAGCTCTATAAAACCTATATAATAATGTCCTTGCATAACTATTACAAGTATCTAAAAGTGATGCTGAAGTTAAAAAAAAATTCAATGCAGTGTTTCTAACAAACTATATGCATTTCAAGTAAGTTCAGGCTAATGATCAAGAAGGCGATGGTTGAGCTTAAAGGTAGATATACTGCTTTCTCATATAATATGTTTGCTACTTCAATTAATTTGCTGGACCTCCAAAACTATTTTATATAATTAAACTAGGTGCACTGTTCCGAAGACGTGTCGTAGGCACGTGTCAACGGGCAAACCTAGTTGATGCGGTTTATTTCTGGGAGACGTGTGGATGCACCAGGTGTGAGTTCGGACTCAATTTGTATTTGAAGGAGAAAGCTGCTCGTCTGACGACCCTCGGTTGACCGGGCGGAACCTGCGGCGGGCTCGGAATGAGGCGGAGATCTGGGCTCGGATCAGAGGGTTCGGATCCGAGGTCTTGTGTACCTGCAGACGGTCCTGAAACACCGGGGTTTATCCCGGTGGCAGACCCTCTGACGATCTAGTCAGTCTCTGTGAGAGAGTAGCAATAACTAGGTGAATTTAAGTGGTAAAAGATTGATTACCTCTAAAGGTGGGTGAGGGTCTAGTATTTATAGAGAATTCTAACCGGGTTTGGATCCGCTTGGGGGCCGGGTCTGAACCCGAAAGTCCATGGGCCTGACGTGGCAGAAGGCCCAAGGGGTTTAGGGCTGACGTGGCAGTACCAGGAGTGGTATAGGGCTAACATGGCAAAGCCCTTGGTGGTATTTGGAGCTGACATGGCAGATCATGGGGCTTCTGTGCTTCCGGGAGGATCTGGTGGCCCAGGCTGTGCCAGGTCATCCTCATTCTGTACCAGGAGGGGCGGACGGCTCGGAGGGCTGTCGTGGATCGGAGGTCGAGGGCCATCGCCGCTCATCGGATACGAGGAGACCAGATCTGTGGGAGTGAGGTTGAGGTTCGGCGCCGACCCTGCAGTGGCTCGAAGCCGAACTAGGCCGCTGTTTCTACTAATTTTTGAGTGAGAGTTGTATTGGGCCCTGGTTGGGCCCTAAGCCATTTTTACCCTACCACACAAGCCCCCCACTCCTGCGGGGGTGCGGGAGCTAGCCGTGGAGGAGTGTCTACGGTTGTAGAAATGGGATGGCGAGCCGTTGTGCCTTCGTGAGGGGGTTGTCCTGATTGTTTTTTAGAGCGATCCTCGAGCCGCCGAGAGTCCATGGGTCGGCAAAGGTGATGGCGGATTGTCTGAGACTTCCTGGGAAGATTGCCTTGTTGCCAGACCTAACCTCGAGCAGGCGAGGGATTATGGGTCGGCAAGGTTGATGGCGAGCTGTTGAGCCTTCCTGAGAAGACTACCCTGGTGCTAGACCCGACCTCGAGCAGGCGAGGGACTTATGGGCCAACAAGGGGGATGGCGAGCCGTTGAGCCTTTCTGAGAAGACTACCCTGGTGCCAGATCCGACCTCGAGCTTGGCGAGGGATTACGGGTCGGCAAGGGCGATGGCGAGCCGTGGAGCCTTCCTGAGAAGACTACCCTGGTGCTAGACCCGACCTCGAGCAGGCGAGGGACTTATGGGCCAACAAGGGGGGTGGCGAGCCGTTGAGCCTTCCTGAGAAGACTACCCTGGTGCCAGACCTGACCTCGAGCTTGGCGAGGGATTACGGGTCGGCAAGGGCGATGGCGAGCCGTGGAGCCTTCCTGAGAAGACTACCCTGGTGCTAGACCCGACCTCGAGCAGGCGAGGGACTTATGGGCCAACAAGGGGGGTGGCGAGCCGTTGAGCCTTCCTGAGAAGACTACCCTGGCGCCAGACCTGACCTCGAGCTTGGCGAGGGATTACGGGTCGGCAAGGGCGATGGCGAGCCGTGGAGTCTTCCTGAGAAGACTACCCTGGTGCTAGACCCGACCTCGAGCAGGCGAGGGACTTATGGGCCAACAAGGGGGGTGGCGAGCCGTTGAGCCTTCCTGAGAAGACTACCCTGGTGCCAGACTTGACCTCGAGCTTGGCGAGGGATTACGGGTCGGCAAGGGCGATGGCGAGCCGTGGAGCCTTCCTGAGAAGACTACTCTGGTGCTAGACCCGACCTCGAGCTGGCGAGGGGTTACGGGTCGGCAAGGGTGGAGGGCGAACCGTTGTGCCTTAGGAATGTTGGGCAGGGTAGCCTACTGTCTTTGCGGAGCATTGAAGGCGCCCCAGGATCTGTGCGACGTTCCAATTTCCCAGGGGCCTTAATGGCACCGCCTAATAAATGTACGGCGCATGGTCTTCCGTCGTTTGGTTTTCCCCATGTCATAAAGGCTGGCCTATGGGGGAGGCTATAAGTACCCCTCTCCGCAGTGGGTTGGATCACAGCAAGGGTGGTCTATTGGCCATCAAAGGTGTCTGCTCCGGCGGACGTCTGTCTCTTGCAAAAATTTTCCCCCGGTCGTGTCGGAGAGGTGGTTTCTCTGCCGCCCAGATCTTCTCTTGGATCTGATGGCTCTGATATGGCAGCCAGATCCAGGGGGATCAGGGCGAGAGGGGTAACGACCGAAATTCGGACCGGTAGATGAGGAGCCTCGGATTGGTGGTGCCTCTGTGTAGGCAGAAGATCTTGGTGGAAGAGGTGATGATCCATGTCCGAATTCGAGGGGTGAGCTGTTTGCAACTGTGAAGGTTCTGTCTTCCGGAAGAAATGAAAGGCGTTCCGGGCAAGTTGTTTGCAACTGTGAAGGTTCTGTTGCCAGAGCAGGTCGAACCTTTGCAGTTGCAATCAACTGGCTCGGAATGGTGCTCTTCTCCCGATCTCTGAGTGTTGATCTGCTTTCGACCGGGGCCCGTGGGTCGGCGGAATACCGACCGAAACCCGGGGCCCGGGGGGTGCTCGCCGAGGGCGGTGCCTTAAAACTTTGAATCAAAACTTTTTCTGGTCTGGATCCTTTATTGGGCCAAACAACCCTGATATAGAGATCCAGACGGGAGGGACATCAACCATATCCCGGACTTGGGGCTGAAGAGCCTCGGATAGATGGGTCGCCTCCGATTGGAGGTTGACCACTCTGCATTCCAATAGGGCTCCAGGCGATGGCGGTTTCTATCTCACCCTTGAATAGTTAGGGGTTTCGGCCGTCGAGGCTATGAGCCCCGAGCTGCTCACGGGTGAAAGGGGAACCGACCGAGCCTCGGAGCCCGGGGCGTCTGTCTAAGGACGGCGCCTTAAATTTTAAGTAAAATGTTCCCTCCGCCGAATACTCCCTCCGAACTGACCCCCGCGTCTGGCTGCCAGTCTGGCGTTGGATGACGTCAGCAGCGCACGTTTTGAGGACATGGCGCGATATCCTAGGTGGCAGTTGCACGTCAAATAGGTGAACAGTTTTTGCGGAAATCGAGGAGTCGCTTTCATTCTTTATAAATACTCCCCCCTCTTCCCCTTTAGCCCACTCCTTTCGTGCTGTTTTCTTTTTCAAAATTTTCCCAACACTTCAGCACTCGTCCCTGCAATTTGCCGCACTAGACTCGCCCTTCCGAAGTGACCCCAGGTGAGTTGGTAAGTCTATTTAGTTTAGGCGCAGATGGATAGGGCTCAGTCGGGCTCGTCAGCGTCGACGTCTAGGGGGGAGTGAAACCTGTCTCTAGATCGACGTCATGGGAGGAGCCCGTGCTTGAGGAGGAGTCAGTACACGTTGAGGAGCCTTCCGACTCGGTTTCGTGGGAGGAACCAGTAGGGGAGGAGGAGGAGGTACAGGGTGCGAGGTTGCTACGTTCTCGACGTCCCTTCGTGGTGAAGAGTAGCGAGTCGGAGGAAGTGGATGATGGCTCGGACGACGTCCGTGTTCTGGAGTTGACTTCCGAGGAGGAGGGAGGCGAGGGCGGCTCCGTAAGAAGATCCACAATTCAGGGTGCGGGTCCGAGTTCCGCGCCGACTGGTCTGGGACCCTTATCTACTCCCTCGCCGGAGCGAACCAAGAAGAGGAAGAAGGCTCCGAGGAAGGCAGGACCGAGGATTGGTGGTTCGAGCCAGGCGCCTGTTTACCGCAATTTGTGGACAGGTTCGCCCGTGCAGCCGAAGCCTTTCCGTCAGTATCCTGACGATCTATCAGACAAGGAGCTCTTCGGCGTGCAGGCCTCTTCGCCGAGTCGGAAGAGGGTGATGGTGGACGCGATTCAGACCGTCTTGGAGGGTGGGGACTTGGAGGTTTTGCAGTTGGCGTACCACATAGGTCCTGTCTACGAATTGATGCTGCCGAGCTCTACTCTGCGCCCAACCGATCCCCTATCTGCTTGGTATTGCGTCTTCCCAGTGGACGCCTTCATCTCTGGACTGAGGCTGCCAGTCCACCCGTTTGTTCGGGAAGTGCTGAACTGGGCCTCCTTGGCGCCGATGCAGTATGGGCCGAACTCTTGGAAGCAGATAATTTGTTTTGTACTGATGTGCGAGGAACAAAAGGTACCCCTGCGGTTGAACGTGTTCCGAGCGATGTTGATGATCAGCTCGGCGGCTGAGGGTATTTACTATATCTCCCCTCGGAGTAAGGGGAAGGTCGTTCACAGTCATCCGGACTCCATCAAGGATTGGAAGAAAAAATATCTGGTGATCCGGAGTGAGGAGCCCTGGGACATTCCGACTCGATGGAACCATTCCAAGCCGAGCTATCCACCGCCGAGACCGAGGGATCTGACGGCCGAGGAGTGGGGGTTTGTCGAGCGCCTCCGTTTGTCCCCTAGTATCGACTGGACGAAGGTGACAGAGGCCCACATGGAGAGTGTTGGACTGAGCCCAGCCGTTCTGCATATGTAGTTGTTTCTTTTCTCTCGGTCTTTTCGTACTTTCTTGCTCATTGCTCATAACGGTTTTTTCTGTAGATATGGATGAGGCATCGATCAAAGCAAGGAGGCTTGCCACGAAGAAGGAGAACGCCGAGAAGAAGAAGGGGGAGGCGGCGAAGAAGCCGAGGGAACCGTCCCTGGTTATCTCGGAGGCCCCGCTCGAACCGAGGGCTAAGAGGACTCGCTTGGAGACGAGCAAGGGGGCGGCCCCTTCGAGGGGTAAGGGCCCAGCGAGGGCATCCGATCTCGACAAGGGGAAAGGTCCCTTGGTAGAAGTTGAGGAGGAGGACCCGGTGGTGGAGATGTTGCGGCAACGGTGGGCGCCGGACTGGTCAGTTCGGATGGGCGACTGTCTGACTGAGGAAGCCCAGGCCGTTGAGGTGGTGGATAAGTTGGCGACCCCTCGTGATCGCCAAGCGATGGAGAGCGAGCCCGTAGAGGTGGCATTTACGCACCTGGCGCAGGCCACCATGTTGGTGAGCTTGTCGACCCCATCCCTCTTGTTAATCTTGCTTCGGGAGTTCTCTTCTTATTAGTGTTTTGTTGGTCACAGGCTTGTATGCAGGGAGCTAACGTAAAGAATCTCTACGAAGCGTCCCTGTCGCAAGAGCGGGTTCGGGCGGACAAGAGCGAGCGGGAGATGAAGGAGATGCGGATCGAGCTCGAGGGTTCGCATAAGAGGGAGCAGCAGATGAAGCTCGAGCTCGAGGCTCAGGATGCCGAGTGGGGGAAGAGAGTGGTCTCCTTGAAGAAGAAGTTCGCCAAGGAGAAGGAGGAGTTGACGGCTGCGTTCGCCAAGGAGAGGGAAGAGCTGACGGATGCGGGTCAGCGGATGGTGATCAAGGCCCAGGATGAGTACTACGCGAAGGCCCTCAGCCATGTGAGGCACTTCTACCCGTCCGTCGACCTGTCCAACTTTGAGTATGACATGGAGATCGAGGGGACACCGAAGACTCCTGCCGAGGAAGGGCCCGTTGGCAACCCGGCCGTCGACCCTCCTGCGAACCCAATCGATGCCGAGGTGGGAAATCAAGTTGTGTAGTTTTATCTTTCTTTTTCCCCCCTTCGATTGTATTTGCCTTCCGCAGACTGGCCACCGCCTTTTTTGTAAGAAGTAGTACAATTTATAAAAAGTATTTTTGACTGGCCAAGTGTTTTGACCTCGGATATTTCCGAACCTCCTTGCTTATGTGCGTTGAGTTGGTCCTCTTGCAGGTTGTGGCTTCCCTTCCCGAGGCGGACCCCCGTCGTTCCGATGCGGCGTGGCTCCGGAGCAAGGTTGAGGCATTGGAGGCCACTTTGGCTCGGTACCGTGAGAGGGCCCGTAACGCTGATGCGGCCTTCAATTATTACAGGAACATGTCTGAAGCCCTTGGTGAGGAGGCAAGCCGTCTGAGGAGGGCGATGGTGGATCGGGAACTCGTGGGCGTCGGACTTGGACACACTATGTCGAGTTCCTCGGTGCAGAGGCCCTCCTCTGAGAAGCTACTTCGTGATGTGATAGTCGAGAAGGAGGTGGAGATACACCGCTACCGGACGATGCTGGGCGTCTCGAGACCTTCCTCGGGTGGTCAGCGAGTGGAGGGAGTATCCTCCGTGTTGCCGCTATTGGAGCGTATGCGGCCCGCCGATGCTCAGAGTTCCGTGGCCGGTGTGTCGACCGTGGCCGAACCGAAGGACCACTATGACAAGGAGAGAGTCCCAAGTTGTTCGATTGGGGTGATCCCGCCGTTCGTCGGACCAGAGGGGCCTTGAGATGGTGGCTTCCTACCGTTTGAGATGAGAGGAGTGTTTTTGTAACGGTCTTTGTTTGTTTCTTCCCAACTCAATAAAGGAATATGAATAAGGAATTCATTTCCCTCTTTGCTCCGGCTAGTAGTGTAGTGAACGATGGTGGTTTTTAGGGAGAGTCCACCGATCCGCGAGGGATCGAAGTGGGGCCTTAGGGAGAGTCCCCAGCTTGGATTCGGTTGGAGCCTACCGAGGCGTTGGGGACGATACCGGAGTGAGGACTCAGGCGCCGATCTCATTATCTGGCGTTAGGATTTTAACAAAAAGAGATCTCTTTTGTATAAGATAAGGAGGGCCGCTAAGACGGCCCTGTACACATGAGTGTTTAGAAAAAAACATGTTTACATTTAGCCAGGCTAGAGCCTATGTTTGTCCTTCGAGGAGTTTCATTAGGTACTCGGCTTCGACTGGGGTCTCCTCCCGCTCGGTGACAGGTTTGGAAGCAGGGTCGTCCCTCTCAGGTTTGAACTCGACGGTGTCGAGGGAGAACACACCTCCCCCGAGGGTGGTCATGTAGCACGACCGCACTGCTTCTTGGCTACCTCGGACAATGCCGACTCCTTGCGGGGTGGGAAATTTGAGTTTCAGATGGTAAGCCGAAGGCACCGCTTGGAGGGAGCATAGTCCGGGTCGGCCGAGTATGGCGTTGTAAGCCGCCTTGACGTTGACCACCATGAAGTTCATGGACTCGGTCCTCTTGACAGGAGCCGATCCTGCAGTAACGTCGAGGGTGACAATCCCTTCTATCACGACAGGGACGCCAGAGAACCCATGCAAGGTGTATCCGGCCGGCTTGAGCTTGCCTCTAGGTAGCTTGAGATTCTCGAAGGCTTCGAGGAAAAGAATATTAACTGAGCTGCCGTTGTCGACGAGGATTCGGCGAACTTCACAATTAGCCATGTGGAGACTAATGACGAGGGCATCGCAGTGGGGTAGGCGAACGCCTTCGAGGTCCTCTCCTGAGAAGGAGACCGGCATCGGTTGTAGCTTGGGCGAGGGATCGTCGTGGACAGCATTCACCTCCTGGATGAAGGCTTTTCGGGAAGTATTTGAATCTCCTCCCATTGGCCCTCCGTGGACACAGTGCAAGATGAAGGGCGTATCTGCGGCTCCCTCGGATTCGGGATCCCGACCCTGGATGCGGTTCGGAGTAGGGTTCGGAGGCGAGGGCCTCCGGTTCCTAGTATCTCGTCGATCCCGTGGGACTTCTCGGGTGAATTCTCGGAGGTACCCCCTAGAGATGAGTTCCTCAATTTCGTCTTTCAGGGCTCGGCACTGGTCGGTTTCGTGCCCGTGATCTCTGTGGAAGCGGCAGTAGAAGCGTTGATCTCGATTCTTGTTGTTATTAGATCGGGGGGTAGTCGGACAATGCCTTTGTCTTCGATTTCTAAGGGGATGGCGGATACGTTATGCGTCAAGGGAGTGTACCTCTCGAAGCGGGGGACTGGCGGGATCTTCTTCATGGCCCCCGCATCCCTCGGAGCTTTCTTTGATGGTTCGACCTCTTCGACCTTCCGCTTTCCCTTCCTGATGGCCTCCCTGGTATCTTTGGGGTTAAGGGCCTTTTCCGCCCTAATGTATTTCTCGACCCTGTTGAGGAGGTCGGGAAAGTCGACGGGGGGTTTCTTTGCCAGAGAAGCCTTCAGCTGTCCATGACGGACGTTGTGCTGAAATGCCGCAGAGGCGACGCCCAGATCGAGGGAGGAGACCGACCTTGCCTCTACGGTAAACCTCCGGACGAACACTCTGAGTGACTCCCCCTCTATCTGTCTGAGCCCAAGTAATGAGGCGCTGGTCCTTTCGGCCTTCCGGCTGGTGACAAAGTGGGCAAGAAAATTGCCCTCTAGTTGGTCGAAGGAGTAAATGGAGCCGGGGGCGAGCTTCGAGAACCATTCACGAGCCGGACCCCGAAGGGTGGCAGGGAAGGCTCGGCACAGCAGGGGATCCGAGGGGCTGTGAATCATCATGAGGGTTTTGAAACCCTCCATGTGATCAGCAGGATCTCCCTCGCCGTCGTAGGTCTCGAATTGAGGGGGTCGGAAATTCCTGGGTATTTCTGCCTGGAGGATGGGGGCGGAGAAGGGAGGACGGACAGGTCTGTACCCCTGAGCCGCTCTTTGGCCGCCGTCCCCTATGTGATCGAGGCGATCTTCCATTTCTTGGAGGCGCCTTAGGAGTATGTCATCGTCCTCTGGCTGGATTGTTGATGGTCGGGACACGCTGGTCTCGGTGTTCGACTTGGTTTGGGAATGGAGGGTTTCTCCCCTGGGGGCCCGTCGGAGAGCCCCAAGAATTTCTCTTCGGAAGTCCTGGAACTCCTTGTGAGTGACGGGGGCTCCCTCGACCCTGTTCGGTCGGTCTGAAGGTTGCCTTCCGACGCGGCTGAGCGCTGACCTCCGTCCCTCGGGCGGCGGTCTTGGATGGTTCGGGGCCGGGTTGGAAGCGGCCCTTCCCCTGCTGCGGGTGATCTGACGGTTGACGATTATTCCTCGTAGGTCGGGTTGGACTTGCTGGGTGACGCTCCTCTGGGACTCCTGATGGGGAGCCCTGTGTTTTGAAGTGTGTGGCCCGGCATTAGCAGTTGGTGGGGGCGAGTCCCGTCGGTTGACGGAGGAAGCAGCCCCCTTGCCCTTGGAGGCCATGAGAGTTCGGCTGTCGAGGTCGCTCGATGGTCGGGCTCGGGTCGGCTTCTGAAGCAGTGTTCCCACAGACGGTGCCAACCTGATGCGGTTTATTTCTGGGAGATGTGTGGATGCACCAGGTGTGAGTTCGGACTCAATTTGTATTTGAAGGAGAAAGCTGCTCGTCTGACGACCCTCGGCTGACCGGGCGGAACCTGCGGCGGGCTCGGAATGAGGCGGAGATCTGGGCTCGGATCAGAGGGTTCAGATCCGAGGTCTTGTGTACCTGCAGACGGTCCTGAAACACCGGGGTTTATCCCGGTGGCGGACCCTCCGACGATCTAGTCAGTCTCTGTGAGAGAGTAGCAATAACTAGGTGAATTTAAGTGGTAAAAGATTGATTACCTCTAAAGGTGGGTGAGGGTCTAGTATTTATAGAGAATTCTAACCGGGTTTGGATTCGCTTGGGGGCCGGATCTGAACCCGAAAGCCCATGGGCCTGACGTGGCAGAAGGCCCAAGGGGTTTAGGGCTGACGTGGCAGTACTAGGAGTGGTATAGGGCTGACACGGCAAAGCCCTTGGTGGTATTTGGAGCTGACATGGCAGATCATGGGGCTTCTGTGCTTCCGGGAGGATCTGGTGGCCCAGGCTGTGCCAGGTCATCCTCATTCTGTACCAGGAGGGGCGGACGGCTCGGAGGGCTGTCGTGGATCGGAGGTCGAGGGCCATCGCCGCTCATCGGATACGAGGAGACCAGATCTGTGGGAGTGAGCTTGAGGTTCGGCGCCGACCCTGCAGTGGCTCGAAGCCGAACTAGGCCGCTGTTTCTACTAATTTTTGAGTGAGAGTTGTATTGGGCCCTGGTTGGGCCCTAAGCCATTTTTACCCTACCACACTAGTATATATATGTGTGTGTGTGTGTGCGTGCGTGCGTGTGGAAACATGGACTTTTATACTCCAATTTATAATTATTTTTTACCATATACTAATGAAAACATGGACTTTTATTTAAAACTAATTATTGTCATACTATTCAAACTTCAACTACATAATTGTTGATTTACTGTTTACAAGACTTTTCATATGTTGTATCGTTTGGAAAATGTACCGTAGACATGTGGCCACGGGCAAATCTAGTACTAGTATATGGAATAATCAGTGTAGGAGTGTGTAGAGAAATGTGGCCAAATTTGTGTATAAAAGTTGAAGAAAGAGGAGGGGTATTATGTTACTGAGGCATTAATTGAAACACATACATAAATAAAATGTTCAATCAAGTAAGAAAGAGGAGGGGTACAAGTAAGTTTACTGAGGCATTATTGTTTATTTTCGTAACAACGTAATTTTCCTTTTAAATTTGGAGGGAGGATGACAGCCTACAAACTGCCAGAAATTTTATGTTGATGATGTTAGTGATGCAATACAATTGAACGCAAGAAGCTCCGTGGAAAACTCACAATGCTTTTCTCCGACTGCCTCCCTATTAGAAAATGAGTATTTTATATACCATTTAGATTAATTTTTTGAGTAAGACTATGAATTAGTAAGAGATCTTGATTGATTTGTGTTCTTCTTTGTGAATAGATCAAAATCGTATATTTATTTGTTCAAAACGGTTATGGGGTGAATAAGAAATTGTCTACCAAAAGTGAGACAGTTGATTTCTAGAAAATGAGTTAAGAGATTTTAGTTCCACATCGGAAAAATCAAATGAATTAGAAGATGATATATAATAACCTCTTTTTTGATATTGTAAGATAGCAAGTCAAGAGACTCTCTCTCAAATCCGCAGGGGTGGAAATCTTGGACCGGATTACATGCAGCTTGTGTGCGGACATGAATGTCAGACTGACGTGAACCCACCTCGTGCAGAGCCAATTTTTTTGCTACAGTTTTGTTTTTTTTTTTGTTCTGTAACGGATGAAATAAATGTAGAAACGGTTTTGTCTGTCATTTATTCACGTTTTAAACCATAGAAACGATTTTGTCTGCCATTACAGTAGTGCATTTAAGTTTTTGTCTACCGTTACAGTCGGTGCATTAAAGGAGTTGTTTGTCGTTACAGTAAATGCAGTTAATGAGCTGTCTACCGTTACGATTCTCACATTGGCCCTATAAATAGAGGTCCTCTCTCCCCTGAATCAAACACACCAGAAACTATTCTCTCCCCCCTCTGTCATGTTCTTCTACTTCCTCCGTCTGGTCATTCGGTGATAGATTTCAAGCTTTATTCAGTTCGAGAGCGTGACGTTGTGCCTGCGACAAACACTCTATTGTCATTGCATCATAGGAGAAGGATGCCTCAAAAAACTCCAACACCCGGACGAGACAAATCTATTTTAAGGAGATTGTGTGATACACAAGTCTCGACACAAATCGGTTTGGTTTTGTTATTTTCATTTTCTTCATTAATTTTATTGGTTTTCAACTTCTCATCCTTCTCTGATTTTGTGCATCTAAATCATACTTGATTTTATTACAAACGATTTTTTATAATCAAAATATTGTAACAAATTTAAAACATATTTTCATTTCCTTGACTTTTATTTTCTTGAATTTTGAGACACTCATTTTATTTTATTTTCTCATCTGAAAAATTAAGGGTTTGGATCGGGTTTTAAAAACAGTTTTCAGTTTTTAAAATCAAAACATAAGGTATTTTTGTTTGGGTACAATTTTTTAACTCGTACGCACACAATTAACTAATTAAACTTGATATGGCTAAAAATGGGGTTAAATCGGGACCGTCCAGATCGAGCACGAATCCTGAAGCATGGGGGTAAAAAAGTAATTTCACATACAGATGGATCCAAACGGGTATTGGGCCTCCTTCTCACAGGACCAACCACCCGCGAATAGATCCGCTTCAACTGGGCATGGGTCCCGACCCGATACAAGCCCGATCCACCAAGAGAGGAGAATCAGGCCACTGATTTGATCAAATCAAATCAATAAACCTGATTGGCTCTCACCAGGGAATCAGGGGCTAACTTCCCAAAAACAGAATAAGAGGATTTTCCTCCTAACTGTTAGGCAGGAAATCAGGTCCCAAATCATTCCAAAGGCGACTATAAATACAACTCCTCTACCACCAAGACCAGGTTAATCACTTCTTCACCACTTAAGCTCTTTCTTAATCTTTATCTGATTACTGAGAAGAGCGTCGGAGGGTGCGTCGCCGGAATCAACCCCGGTGTCTCGCACTTCCTTGCAGGTTGCGGCGGGAACAAGAAGGCCGAGACAGCTGTTCAGGTTTTCCTCGGATCCACAAATTCTATCTGTTTACCCCCACACCGAAATCAGCGGTAACAGATTGGCGCCGTCTGTGGGAAAGCCACACGAACAGTCTCAGCCCCTTTTTCGTCGTCCTCTGCAGCCATGCCGCCGAAGAAGAACAGATCCAGAGGGTCGAACCGTGGGGGCAACCCCACCGACCCAGCAACTGAAGCTCCGGTCAATCCTATCCTTCAGTCCGACCTCCCTCCGCTGACCCAGCAGGTCCCACCTCCTCCTCCTCCTACCAAACAGCAGCCCAACAATGGTCCGTCCGGTCATAACGGTCGGAAGGAGAAGCAGCCTCTCAATCCGGGTCATGTCTCGGTCCATAACGGGTCCTCGGACTCGATGGCTTCACATCACCCCGACCTCCGCATCACACTTCTGAACCGTCAGAAAGACGACGACCTCCGTACCCATCTTGACGAGAGGCGGGCCCGAGAGGGAGCCTCCCGCCAGCGTCGAGGTGAGCGGTCGCCACGTCGTCGGGACGGCAGAAGGACACCGGAGCACAGAGGCCGAGCGGCGTCCCCCGATCGCCGAGGGAGGAGGTCCCGCTCCCCCAGGGATCGGCGTCATCCGAGGGACCGGAATGTGCCTATCAGCCGGGCCGAATTCCTCCAGTTTCAGGAGACCGTTCTGCAGGCCCTCAATCTTCGGCAGAACGTCCAGAATGCTCAGAGGGCTCCGACGCCCCCCAGGGATCCCAGTCCTCGGCGCCGAACCAGGAGCCCTTCCCCGGCTCCCAGCCGCCAGCAGCGGGAACAAAGCCCACGCCGGTCTCAGGATTACCGGCGCCGCAGTCCACGCTCCCCTTCCTATGAAGAGGAGTCCGGAGGGTCATACGACTACCAGCGGAGGGACGACGCGCTCATCCGCCGTATCCATGAGGTGGAGAGGCGCATCGGCCGCATGGACAGGGAGGAAGAGTCCCGAGCCGGAACCTTCCGTCCCAGCCGACCCCCCTTCTCAAGGTCGATCATGGAGGCCCATATACCGAGGAGTTTCAAACCGCCACAGTTTGAAACATACTCTGGGGAATCCGACCCGGTCGACCACGTCGAGAGCTTCAAGACCCTGATGCTGATCCATCAAGCTTCCGACGCAGTGCTCTGCAGGACCTTCCCTGCCACCCTCAGGGGGTCGGCTCGGGAATGGTATTCTAGACTCGCCCCCTCATCCATCTTCTCGTTTGAACAGTTCGAGACGCTGTTCATCACTCACTTCGTGAGTAGCCGGCGAGCCGAGAAGACGAGTCTTTCCTTACTGAACCTGCGGCAGGAGAAGGAAGAAAAGCTGCGGGACTATGTGAAAAGGTTCACCGCAGAAGTCAGGTCGATTGCCTCCCTAGACCAGTCCGTGGCCACCGTGGCGTTCCAGTCGAACGTCCTTAACGCCAATCTCCGATCATCCCTGGCCAAGAAGCCCCCGCAAGACTTCGCGGACCTCCTCCTGAGGTGCGAGAAGTACATCCGGGCAGAGGAGGCCAAAGCCCTTCCACGCTTCGGGGGGCCTTCCGCAGGGTCGAAGAGGAAGGCGACAAGAGAAGAAGGGTCCAAGAAAGTTCAGAAGGACACGGGCGGTCAGCGCTGCCCTCCCCCCAGGTTCGAGAAGTTCACTCCCCTCACCACAAATGTCTCTACTATCCTCATGGAGGTGGAGAAGGAGGGAATCATCCCTCCAGCCCCGAGGATGCACACCCAGGCGAAGAGGAGAAACAAAGATAAGTGGTGTCGTTACCACCGAGACCACGGGCACGACACGAACGACTGCTGGGCTCTGAGAGATGAGATTGAAGCCCTCATTCGGAGGGGGCAGTTGGCCAAGTTCGTGAAAGCTAACGATCGGACAGATCGGAACTCTCCTCCCCCTCGGGGGGCTAACAAGCGCTCCGAGCGGCGCGAGGAGACACCCGAGTTCGAGGAGGAACGGGTTCTGCACCTGATCCACGGAGGCCCAATGGGGGGCTCCTCTAATTCCTCCCGAAAGGCCTTCGTCCGGGAGGTCAACTCGGTCCACAGTGCCCCTCCCCCGAAGGGTCTCGGCGTCCCTGTGTCTTTCTCCGATGCCGACCTCGAAGGAGTCCGAACCCCCCATTGCGATGCCCTCGTCATCGACCTCCGCATGGCCAACTTCAAGGTGCAGAGGATTTTGGTGGACAACGGGAGTTCAGTCAACATCCTTTTCCTCTCAGCCTTCCAAGGCCTGCAGCTGTCCCGAGACCGTCTCAAGCCGGCCGGTTACACTCTCCACGGGTTCACGGGGGTCCCGGTAACCGTCGAAGGGGTGATAACCCTAGACGTTACTGCGGGAAGCACCCCTACTACCCGGACCGAGCTGATGGACTTCATGGTAGTCGACGTCCCGGCAGCATACAATGTCATCCTAGGCCGACCCGGCCTAGCCGCCCTTGAGGCCGTCCCCTCGGCATACCACTTGAAGATAAAGTTCCCCACTCGGTCGGGAGTAGGGGAAGTCAGGGGAAGCCAGGAAACAGCTCGGAAGTGCTACATGACTTCCACAGGGGGACCAGTGCTCTCGCTCGAGACACTCGAAATCCCCGAGCCGAAGGCCCGCACAACGTCCGAGCCGGCGGACGAGTTAGAAGAAGTACTCTTCTCGGATGAGGATCCGAGCCGAAAATTCCTCATCAGTAAGTCCTTGCCGACCGTGCTGTTCTCGGACTTGGTGAGGTGCATCAGGAATAACTGCGACCTATTCGCTTGGTCAGCCGCGAACATGCCCGGCATCTCCGAAGACTTGCTCGTCCACCGCCTAAGCGTCGAACCGGTTCAGCAGAAGAGGCAAAAGTTTGCCCCCGAGCGACAGCAGGCAATCAAGGAGGAAGTGGATAAGCTGCTGAAGGCCAAGTTCATCCAGGAGGTAAATTATCCCGAGTGGCTGTCGAATGTCGTAATGGTCAAGAAGTCCAATGGCTCGTGGAGGATATGCATCGACTTCACTGACCTGAACAAGGCGTGTCCGAAGGATCCATTCCCTCTCCCGAACATCGACACCCTTATTGACGCCACCTCGGGCCATGAGCTCCTCAGCTTCATGGACGCCTTCTCAGGGTACAATCAAATCCGGATGTTTCCTCCGGACATCCCGAAGACCTCCTTCGTCACCGATCAAGGCCTCTACTGCTACCGGGTCATGCCGTTCGGTTTGAAGAATGCAGGCGCCACCTACCAGCGCCTCGTCAACAAGGTCTTCCAGCACCAAATCGGCCGAAACATGGAGGTGTACGTGGATGACATGCTCGTCAAGAGCATCCACGGCACCGATCATGTAACCGACCTCCAGGAGGCCTTCAGTGTGTTGAGGAAGTACAACATGCGGCTGAACCCGAACAAGTGTGCGTTCGGGGTCTCCTCGGGAAAATTCCTCGGCTTCATGGTGAGCCAGCGAGGGATCGAAGCTAACCCCGAGAAGATCAAGGCCATATTAGACATGGCCCCGCCTCGGAACGTCAAGGAGGTGCAGAAGCTCACCGGTCGGCTCGCGGCCATCGGTCGTTTCCTCTCCAAGTCAGGGGAAAAGTGTCTCCCCTTCTTCAAAGCACTCCGGGGGGCTAAAGGATTTGAATGGGGCCAAGCACAGCAAGAATCGTTTGACCAGCTGAAAGCCTATCTGGTGAACCCCCCTCTGCTCAGTAAGCCGGTCCCGGGCGAGCCTCTCTTCATCTACTTAGCCGCTTCCGAGCAGACCTTGAGCGCTGTCTTGGTGAGAGAAGAGGACCAGACCCAAAGGCCCATATACTATGTGAGCAAGGTGCTTCGGGACGCAGAGCTCCGCTATCCGAGGATAGAGAAGATAGCCTACGCTCTGGTCATGGCAGCAAGAAAGCTTCGGCCCTACTTCCAATCTCACTCGGTCGTCGTCCTCACCGATCAACCCCTCAAGCAGGTCCTCCACAAGCCGGAGACCTCGGGCCGGCTGATGAAGTGGTCCATAGAGCTAAGTCAGCATGACATCTCCTATCAGCCTCGGACGGTAATTAAGGCACAGGCACTCGCCGACTTCATTGTAGAGTCCACCATCCCTGAGGTCGGCCACGTCCCAAATGGGCCCCCCATTTGGACAGTCTTCGTGGACGGGTCCTCTTGCAGTGAAGGAAGCGGCGCCGGCATTATCCTGAACGGTCCTGACAGCTTCGTCCTGCAGTATGCGATCCGCATGGACTTCAAGGCCTCGAACAACGAGGCGGAGTACGAGGCCCTCATAGCTGGTCTCGGACTCGCACGAAGTGCTGGGGCGCAGCGCCTCCGGATTCACAGTGATTCCCAGCTAGTCGTGAACCAGGTCTTGGGCAAATATGAAGCCCGGGACGAGCGAATGGCGAAGTACCTCGCCAAAGTCCGGGATCTCATGGGCCGCTTCGAAGAAGCCATCATCCAACGGGTCCCCCGGGAGGATAACTCACAAGCTGACGCTCTCTCCAAGTTGGCCTCGTCTTCTCTACAAGGTCTCGAACAGACCGTACTGATTGAAGTCCTCTCTAAACCGAGCATCGAAGACGAGACACCTAGCTCGGTGGAGTCATTGCCGGTCATGCTGCAGGACAATTGGATGAAGCCACTGGTAGAATTCTTAAAGGATGGAGTTCTGCCCTCGGATCCCAAAGAAGCACGCCGAGTCAGAACTCGGGCCGAGCGCTATGTCTTGATCGAGGGCGTCTTATACAAACGCTCCTTCTCTCAAATAGATGGCCGACCTTATCTAAGGTGCCTCTCTCCGGAACAGGCCGAATATGCCCTACAGGAGCTTCATGAGGGCATCGGAGGGGCACACTCCGGATTCAGGTCTTTGGCCCGGAAAGCTTTGAACTATGGGTACTTCTGGCCGACCCTTCTTCGAGATGCCGAGCGACATGTTCGGCAGTGCAGCTCCTGCCAGAGACACTCCAGCATCCGACGCCTCCCACAGGCCAACCTCACCTCCCTATCGAGCCCTATCCCCTTCGCGATGTGGGGAATGGACTTACTAGGGCCTTTCCCTCCAGCTCCGGGTCAGCTCAAGTTTTTAGTCGTAGCCATCGACTACTTCTCGAAGTGGGTCGAGGCCGAGCCCCTCGCCACGATAACCGAGAACAAAGTGGTGCAGTTCTTCTGGAAGAACATCATATGCAGATTCGGCGTCCCCCGCGTCCTCGTGACGGACAACGGGACTCAGTTCACTGGCACAGCATTCCGAGCCCTATGCAACGACCTCGTCATTCAACAGCGCTTCTCGTCTGTCTCACACCCTCAGTCGAACGGACAGGCCGAGAACGCTAATAAGCAGATCCTCGCGGGAATCAAGAAGAGGTTGGACAAGTGCTCCAAAGGATTGTGGGTCGACCAACTCCCTAATGTGTTGTGGAACTACCGCACAAGCAAGCGGACGCCCACCGGAGAGTCCCCTTTCAGCCTTACTTATGGGGCCGAGGCCGTGATACCCCTCGAGGTCGGAATACCTTCCCCTCGGCTCATAGCCTATGACGAAGCGCAGAATGCCAGGGACCTCAGAGGAAACTTGGACCTGATAGATGAACCGAGGGAAAGGGCATCGATTCGGCAACAGAATTACAGAAGGAGGGTCGAGCTAGCGTACAACAAGAAGGTCCGACCCGCCAACCTTGAACAAGGAGACCTGGTATTGAGAAAGCTAGCCATATCCCTCCCCAGTCAGAGGAGCAAGCTAGCTCCGAATTGGGAAGGGCCGTACCGGATCACAAAAGTTGTTCGGCCTGGGGCATATCGACTTGAGGACATGGATGGCAGAGAGCTCCCGAGGACCTGGAATGCCGACCACCTCCTGAAATACCAAGAGAGCGCTCCGGCGCCTCTCTAAGTAATCCGAGGTGCCGAACCATTCCTCTCCTCTAACTTGTAACCTGTTCCATGAGTTGTACTATGTAAAACGGTTCGCCGTCAAATATCAAATAAAGAAAGTTCTATTTTGTTTGTGAATTTGCATGTTTCTCTTCCCTCTTATTATACCAATGGTTCGGAGTCCAACACTCGGCTCGACTTTACCTCCTCGGCTCGTCTCCGGACGAACCAGGGGTAGATCGCCGTTCGGAATTGCTCCCACAGCCGTTGAACTATACCGATGGTTCGGAGTCCAACACTCGGCTCGACTTTACCTCCTCGGCTCGTCTCCGGACGAACCAGGGGTAGATCGCCGTTCGGAATTGCTCCCACAGCCGTTGAACTATACCGATGGTTCGGGGTCCAACACTCGGCTCGACTTTACCTCCTCGGCTCGTCTCCGGACGAACCAGGGGTAGATCGCCGTTCGAAATTGCTCCCACAGCCGTTGAACTATACCAATGGTTCGGAGTCCAACACTCGGCTCGACTTTACCTCCTCGGCTCGTCTCCGGACGAACCAGGGGTAGATCGCCGTTCGGAATTGCTCCCACAGCCGTTGAACTATACCGATGGTTCGGAGTCCAACACTCGGCTCGACTTTACCTCCTCGGCTCGTCTCCGGACGAACCAGGGGTAGATCGCCGTTCGGAATTGCTCCCACAGCCGTTGAACTATACCGATGGTTCGGAGTCCAACACTCGGCTCGATTTTACCTCCTCGGCTCGTCTCCGGACGAACCAGGGGTAGATCGCCATTCGGAATTACTCCCACAGTCGTTGAACTATACCGATGGTTCGGAGTCCAACACTCGGCTCGACTTTACCTCCTCGGCTCGTCTCCGGATGAACCAGGGGTAGATTGCCATTCGGAATTGCTCCCACAGCCATCGAACTCCGCGACAACACCGGGGGCAAATAATTGGTTAAAATCCTGCCCTAAAAGATTGCTTTCCGGAAATCCCCCACGTTGTGACGAGCGCACGACTTGCATTCGGAACGGGAGAGGATAAGAAGGGTGGACCTACTCCTCGGTCGGAATCCGAGCAAGTGCCATTCCGAGCCCGTAAACGGAGAAAATTCACTTTCCCCTCAACTTTCGTGCGTGATCTCGATCAGACAGCTCAGATCATGCCACCTGCACAAAACGACAAGATAACGTTTTCTTGGGAACTGAGCCGCCTCGAGATTCGTGCCTACGTTCGACGGCTCGGATCTCGCCACCTGCTCTAAGCGACAAAATAGCACTTTCTTGGGTACAGAGCAGCCTGGGGAGTCGTGCCGTACCGTGTCAGAACCACTAAACGACAAAGCGCCGTACCCCTGCGGACCCATTCGGCTAAACAGACACGCTCGGTTCAAAAGACCTCGGCGCGGAAAACACAGTTACAAATGAGATAAAGGCGCAGAACAATAAAAGAAATTTTATCAAACAGCCAGGCTGAAATACAAAGCACGTCTGTCCCATAGTTACAAAGTGTTCGCAAACAAGATACAATGCCGACCTACAACACTTAGTGTTCAAAAAGAAATATCTTCACTGAATTCTTCGGCCGACCGTTCGTCCCCCTCGGCTGGCAGCTCCTCTGCCTCCCCCCGGAGCTTCGCCATTACAGCCCGCAAGTACCGCATCTCCGAGAGCAAGTCGTCCCGCTCGGCAATAATCTTCGACTGGATGTGCCGAATGCTTTTGACCCGAAGAGCGTTGCTGAATGCGGTCTGCGAGTCTTCATCCTCTCCTGTGGGGCTCAGCTCGACGATCTTATTCTCCAAGCGTTGGATCTCGGCTTCACGGAGACTGAGGACCAACGAAAGGTGGTCCCACTCACTCTCGGCTCGGCGTAACTTCAGATCGGCTCTCCCGGGGCTCAGAACCACCGTTCCAGAGGTAGCCTCGGATTCGGAATCATCTTTCGAACGATCGGGATCCGAGCCATGGATCGTAACAACGAGCTGAAAAGAAGGGAAAGAGAATAACACAATTTCAATACACCGCCGAAGTCCTACACAATTTCAAAACATTCTAAGGAAATTTTCAAGATTCACATTCAGATGTAATAGTGTTACAGATGACCGAGCCGACCCTACAATCAAGTTTTACAACAACCAACGAAAGTGAAAAACAACAAGGTCAAGGTCTCCTCGGAAGGGGAATGCTTCGGTTCAGGGATACGCGAGAACGACGAGGTCTGCCCTCCGAACTCGATCCTAAACCAACGAAGCGCGACCCCCCTTCGCTGCTAGCCCTGACCACGGCACCTGCCGAGGCCCCGCTCGACGAGACAGCCGCGCTGCTCTGCGCGTCAGCCGGACTCCGCCTGGTCATAGGCGAGCGTGTCGCAAGCTCATAAAACGTAATCCCTTTCTCACTTTCTTCGCGGGTGCACGAAGTACTGCGAACGTTAGCCCTCTCCGGCGCAGGCTTGAACGACGCGATCTCCTCCTCCAGTTCGATAATCCTGTCTCTAAGAACGTCGTCCCTCGCCGACTTCATCGGGCGAGAAGGCCTTGACGAGCCGGAGGCATTAGCACCCTCGGCAGCGAGCCGACGGAAGTGGGTGACCTCAATTCCCCTATCTATCGTGATCCTTCTGAGCCTGTCGACGTCGGCCACTAACCTCTTGCGCTCGGCCAACGCCTTCTCCAGCTCAGAGGCCAGCTTCACTGCCTCCGCCGAGCGTTCCCTCTCCGCCAATTCCAAGTGTCGGACCTCTGCCAAAAGATCGGCATTCCTCTGCTCGACAGCGGTTAGCTCCCCGCGGAGCCGCTCGACTTCCCCTTCGGGACAAGGGGCTTGGTAGTGCTTCCGCAGCTGATACAGCTCGCGGCACTGCCTCCGTAGAACTGCCTTCACCTCCTCCGCCTGGCCGAGCAGAAGAAACCGCCTCTGTCGGCTGTCCTTGAGCTCACGCTTCATTTTGGCCAATTCCTTCCGGAGGCAGACGAGCTCCGTGACCGGACCGAACTTCACCTGAAAAGTAGAGATAAATCCGATACCCAACACTCGGAAACATCTACGGCTAGTCACACACAAATCCGAAGCTCAACACTTGGGAAAATTTTGGCCAAACAAAATATTTTCATTTCAAAATCAAAGTGAAAGCTTTACACTAGCGGTGGCCAGTCCGCAGTTAGGCTTACAAAAGAAAAAAGAAAAAAAAGAAGACAACCGAGTCAGGGGTCGACCTTTTTGCCGCTCGGGTCCGTCGACCCCTCGGTCTTGTCCTCGCCACCGTCCTCGCCTTCGCCTTCGCTCCAGCTCTCCTCCTCGGAGCCGTCCACCTTCTCGTCCTCGGCCTCGGACCCCGCAGGACCCTCGACGACTTCCGTCTCTCCCGCAGGCCCGAGCATCCCCGCGGGCACGCCCTCCTCCCCTTCCACGGGGTCATAAAAGTGGTAGGAGGAGATGTCGAAGCCCGGGTTCCTGGCGGCTATGTGGGTCAGCGCTCGACCATAGGCTTCCTCCATGTTCTGGAGCATATGCTGAGCAGCCTCCTCCTGCACGGCCTTCTTCACCCTCTTCACCTTCTTCTGGTGCTTGGCCTGGGTCCTCTCGGCCCTCTTCTGGGCCTTCTCCGCCTCCGACCGAGCGTTGGCCAAGGCCTCCTTCAGTTCGGCGACCTCCTTCTCCGCGGCCTCAAGTTTAGCCGCCGTGTCCTTCGACAGCTGAATGGACTTGGCCAGCTGCCCCTCCAACCCCTTCACCTCGTCAGCCCTCCTCGTCGAGAGGAACTGCTCGGCATCGAGCCGCTGCGTAACCTTGACGCGCTTCGCCCTCTCCCGTTCCTTCTCCTGCTCCTTGCTCGCCATCTCCTCGACCAGGAAGTTGAAGTGGCAGAGGGTCTGGAAAAGAGCGACGGATTAAAATCCGAACCCAAATACTTGGTACAAAAAAAAAGGGAGAAGAACTCAAGGGAAGAAAAGCCAAAGAGAAAGAGCCCGACCAACTTACCGACATAGTGTTCCGAGCGATCTGCATCACGGCGTCCCCTGCTTGCCCGGCCTTCAGGGTCGCTCGGTCCTTCGGGGTCGGCAGGTGCTTCACGGCCTCCATACAGATGTTGCCATCGCCCAAGAAGCCGTCGACCTGCATGACTTGCCAGTCGGGGACGAAGATCTGTTTGTGACGCTCGGTCAGGATCTTCTCCGCCTCGGCAGTCAGGGGCGGAACTTGGAGGGACAACACCTCCGTCACGCCGAACGTGCCGATCGACGGACCAGGAGCGTCCCCCTTCGGGGTCGGTGTCGGTGCATCCGGGGCGGGCGGGTCGAGGACCTGGACCTCCGCATGGTCAAGGACCATGACCTTCGGCTGCTCGGCGGTCTTTGCGACCGAAGGCTTCTTCGCTGGCCGGCTCTCCTGAGTCTCCGCCGCCGACCTCTTCTTCTTCTCCTGCTCCGAACGACCTTTCGCCATCAGGGCCCTATAGTCCATCTTCATCGTCTCTGCAAAAGCCGAATGAAAGAACTTAGATAAATTTTCATGAGCTTTAAACAATAAGTATAAATACCAGAAGCGTACGAGGGTCGATCGGACTGAGACCCCCACGGAACAGATCCTCCTCTGTAATATCTTTCCAACTCATGGTTGGCAAAGCGAGGAGCCTCCTCCGGACTTCGGCCTCTCCCTCATTCAGTGGCACCTCCTTCTTGGTGCGCTTGGGCAGGCCCTCCGTCTCCCAAACCGCCGGTATCACCCACGGCGTCAGGGATCGGACGAGGAAGTACTTGGTCTTCCAATGTTTGATCGAGTCCGGATTCTCGATCAGTTTCACACCCGGCCGGGGCGACAGATAAAACCTCTGTTCATCTTTCCTCGGCTGGCAGGGTCGATAAAGATTACGAAAGAGGAACATGCTCGGCTTAGCGCCAACCTCTTGGCATCGAAGGACGAAGGCTGTAACGTGCCTCCATGTGTTTGTTGTGCTAATCTAGATACCTAAATATATGGATAAAACTAGACACAAATTATAAACCTCGCAAGTGCACGAATCGTTTGGAGAATCGTAGTAATAGCAAGGGTCGATCCCATAGAGATTGTAGACTCCAACTTACTAATCAATAAAACTAATAATAAAAATGAATAAGAGTTTTTATAATATTCTAAAAGAACTAAAAGATTAAAACTAAGATGAGAGGTGTTGAATCACAAATATCTCTTGAATAGTTGGGTTGTTGATCTTCACCAATAGTTAGTAATGCTAAGTTTCCTTCTGAATTTACTTCCAATTACTCATGTTTGTTCACTTCAAGGGCATGGTATCTACTCCTTAAAGTATTGTTTCCCTAAGCCAAGAATTAGGCATGGTATCTACTCTAATTCGTTTCTTCCCCTAAGTATTTTAGCATGGTATCTACTAAGTTATACTTAACAAAAGCATAAGCACAATGGAAACGAACAAACACTTAAAGTTCTAGAAATTGGTATCAGATCTAGATCCTTTAAGTTGATTGAACCAAGAATCCTAAAGATTCCCTTGTTACAAGTTACGAGCACGAGATACGGATCGTCTCAATATGCTCATATAACAGATTCAGATTTCTAACTCACAGACTTGATAATATCAGATTCTGTATGGCAGTCGACTGGCTCTCACCTTCAGTCGACTGTACTTATAACTCCTGAACAAGTTTGACTGTTATCAATCTATATCAATTCAATTAGATTCAATCAATAAGTAAAATAGAAGGATTCAAAAGAACATAGCACTACATAACTACGGCTTCGATCTACCCAACTATGAATTTAGTTCCACATAATTATACTTTTATTGCTTAACAAGTTCAAATACATGTTCAACATCATAGAATAAGGAGAGAAGAAATAAACTAATGGATTCCGGCAATAGAGTCAACTGGCTGTCACACAGTCGACTGCCTTCGAGTACTGGTTCTCCTCTTCCCTTTCTTTGATGATGATGGAATGAAGCACTGGTTGATGACTTGATCGTTGGGAATTCTGAGATTAAGTTGCGTCCAAGAGATAGATGCCCCTCCGCTACAGATGATCTTTTCTGATATTTATAGAGTACCGCTGAGAATTAGGGTTTCCCCTTTTTAAGGGAAAAATCTTCTTGATTTGATGATTTATGTCTTTCTCTTTTCTTCTTTCCTTCCTTATCTGTTCACCACGTGCTTTTGCCAATTTCCAGTCTCTAGATTCGATTCGTTGCATAAGATCTGGATTTAAATAGATTTGAAATTAGATTTGGGTGAATCTTCGAATATCTTATCTGTTTACTCCGCCGCAGACCAGTCGACTTATCCTCTAACCAGTCGACTGAGTCGAGACTCCTGAAGATTTCATAATTGTTCAGACCAGTCGACTGTCATTTGGGAGTAAGTCGACTGTGTCGAGAGTTGTGGAAAATCAGCTTCTCTTGTCCAGTCGCCTGTGTTGGGGAACCAGTCGACTGATCCTCTACAGTTTGCTGTGTATTATCCTTGAAGTCCTAAATCTGCTTCGTTTTTTCTGTTATAAGCTGTTTCCTATGGAAAAGAGAAAATAGGAGTTAAATACCACATATAGAGCTTTTAAATGTCTAATTATAACAAGATTATTGCTCTAGAAAGTGAATAATATTGTGTTCATCAAATACCCCCAAACTTAGATTTTTGCTTGTCCTCAAGCAAACTAAAATTATGAATAGGGTGTAATAATATCAGCCTTAATCACCAAGAGTTCTTATTATGTGGACATCAGCATAGAAAGGTATAAACAATTTCAGATAAAGTAAAATTAAACATACCCACTTTCTCTAGTGCAATTGTTTAGTTATAATCCCCAAACTTAATCATATTTGTCATGCGATTAATGTAGTTATAGTATGCAACTACTCAGTCTGTGATTATCCCTTTTCTCTACTACAAACCGAGTAGCAAACTAGAGTTTTTTTTTTTTTTTTAGTAGTCTCTTCTCTAAAGATGTCACTTGCCTTTTGACGCGAATGCGAAACATTTGTGATGGATCCACCCGGTTACTCAGCAGGTCACAAACTCTGAAGTGCTTTGCATACTCATATTTTAAGTTGCCGTTTGACATAAAGGTAAACATTGGTGATGAATACCCCTAGTTACTAAGCACTCAAAACATTGGAGTAGATTGACTTTATTCAATTTTTATTTTTATTTCTCTATTACTCTATTTACTTAAACTCTGTTTAGGACTAGATTTAAAGGGAATAATTACCAGAAAAAGCATCACATTTGTTTATTATGTATAATTGCATGACTCATATAATCTTGTAGGGAATTTATGAAACTCAACAATCCTAAAGTAAATAAGTACCCTTCTTCTTACTTTATAAGAAATTGTTTATCCTAAACAAAAAATTTCAAAAAGATGATAAATATAACTAACCCTAATACCCCCAAACTTAGATGGAACATTGTCCTCAATGTTCGAAAGAAAATGTAAAAATAGGCATATGTCACCATCTAGCAAGGAGATACTGAAAATAAAAAGAACTAAAAGAAAAATAATGAATACGGAAAGCAAATAAAGGAAAGTGTAAATACTCCCCTGAAAAATTGGGTTGCCTCCCAATAAGCACTGTGTTTTCTGTCTTCAGCTAGACATGATGAGGTCATGCTATGTATTGAATGGTTTGAAGATTCACATCTTCCTCTTGCGGTTCTAGCCTCATCTCTATGTATGGCTTCGCTCTATGCCCGTTCACCTTGAATGTTTGATTTTTTTCTTCACTGTGAACTTCCAATGCACCATGTGGAAAGACTTTTGTGACAATATATGGTCCATACCATCGTGACTTAAGCTTGCCTGGAAAGAGTCTTAATCTTGAGTTGTAGATCAATACCTTTTGTCCTTCATAAAACTCCTTCCTTGCTAATTGTTTATCATGGTATAACTTAGTCCTTTCCTTGTACAGCTTGGCATTTTCATATGCATCGTGCCTCAATTCTTCAAGCTCATTTAGTTGCAATCGCCTTTTGTCACCTGCCTGTTTTATATCAAAATTGAACTTTTTGATAGCCCAATAAGCTTTGTGTTCCAATTCTACCGGCAGATGACATGCTTTTCCAAACACCAAGCGGTATGGTGACATGCCAATGGGTGTTTTGTATGCAGTTCTATAGGCCCATAATGCATCGTTCAAGCGCAACGACCAATCCTTCCTCCTTGTGTTGACTGTCTTCTCCAGGATGCTTTTGATTTCTCTGTTGCTAATCTCCACTTGCCCACTAGTTTGAGGATGATATGGGGTGCCCACTCTATGTGTTATACCATATTTCTTCATCAAAGAAGCAAATGGAAAGTTATTGAAGTGGCTACCTCCATCACTTATTATTGCTCGAGGTGTACCAAACCTAGTGAAAATGTTTTCCTGCAAAAACTTGACAACGACTTTGTGATCATTAGTTCTTGAGGGGACAGCCTCGACCCATTTAGACACATAATCCACACCAACAAGTATATATAAATAACCAAATGAATTAGGAAATGGACCCATGAAGTCGATTCCCCAAACATCAAAAAGCTCGATTACTTGTATGTTGTGCAGTGGCATTTGATTTCTAGAAGAGATGTTGCCTGTCCTTTGGCATTTGTCGCAAGTCCTGCAAAAGAAAAAAGCATCTTTGAATACATTAGGCCAATAAAAACCAGATTGCAATACCTTTAGTGCTGTTCTTTTTGGTCCAAAATGTCCTCCACAGGCATATTGGTGGCAGTATTGTAGAATACTCAATTGTTCTTTGTCTGCCACACATCTTCGTATAATTTGATCAGGGCAGAATTTGAATAAATAAGGGTCATCCCAATAAAAGTGTTTGCACAAAGCCACCAATCTTTTTCTTTCTTGATGTGTCATACCTGGAGGGAAAACATGAGCAGTTAGAAAATTAACAATATCAGCAAACCAGGAAAGCTGGTCAGAGAGACAAGTCGACTGGTTTAAGGACCAGTCGACTGCCCCGAGAGATTGCACATTGATTTCAAATAGTTGTTCATCTGGGAAATTTTCATTCAGCGGGGGCACATTTCTCTCTTCCTCGTGCAGTAATCTGGACATGTGATCTGCCACAACATTGTCGCTTCCTTTCTTGTCTCTAATCTCAAGATCGAATTCTTGAAGCAACAGCACCCATCTGATTAATCTAGGCTTAGCATCCTTTTTCGCAAACAAATATCTCAAGGCAGCATGGTCAGTAAAAACAATAACTTTAGCACCAATTAAATATGATCTAAACTTCTCTACAGCAAAAATAACAGCTAACATTTCTTTTTCAGTAGTGGAATAATTTAGCTGTGCATCGTTTAAAGTTCGAGAAGCATAGTAAATAACATGAGGTTTCTTATTGATTCGTTGACCTAAAACAGCCCCTAAAGCATAATCACTTGCATCACACATGAGCTCAAAAGGATGGCTCCAATCTGGTGCCATGACAATAGGTGCAGAAATGAGAAGATTTTTCAATGTGTTAAAAGCAGTTGTACATTCTTCTGTCCATACAAACTCAACATCCTTAGTCAACAAGTCACAAAGGGGTTTGGAGATTTTTGAAAAATCTTTTATGAATCTTCTATAAAATCCTGCATGTCCTAGAAAACTCCTAACACCCTTAACTGTAGTGGGAGGGGGTAGTTTTGATATTATATCAATTTTTGCCTTGTCTACCTCTATTCCCCTTTTGGAAACCACATGTCCCAACACAATACCTTGTTGTACCATGAAATGGCACTTTTCCCAATTCAGCACTAAATTGCATTCTTCACATCTTTTAAGCACAAGCTGCAAATGGTTAAGGCATTCATCAAAACAAGATCCAAAAACACTAAAGTCATCCATAAATACCTCGATGAACCTTTCCACCATGTCTGAAAATATGCTTATCATGCATCGTTGAAATGTTGCTGGTGCGTTGCACAATCCAAACGGCATCCTCCTGTAAGCAAAAGTACCAAAAGGGCATGTAAAAGTGGTCTTTTCTTGATCTTCTGGAGCAATAGCAATTTGATTATAGCCACTATAACCATCTAAAAAACAATAATGACTATATCCTGCTAATCTTTCTAACATTTGATCAATAAAAGGAAGAGGGAAGTGATCTTTCATGGTTTCCTTATTCAACTTCCTATAGTCAATGCATACCCTCCATCCTGTGGTTACTCTTGTTGGGATAAGTTCATTCTCTTCATTTGTTACCACTGTAACTCCACTTTTCTTAGGAACTACATGTATAGGACTTACCCATTTGCTATCTGAGATAGGATAGATGATGCCAACATCTAGTAGCTTTAGAATCTCTGCTCTTACCACTTCCTTCATGTTTGGGTTAAGCCTTCTCTGTGCCTCCCTGCTTGGTTTTGCAATGTTCTCAAGGAGTATTCTATGCATGCATTTGGATGGACTTATTCCCTTGATGTCTGCAATGGTCCATCCTATTGCACCCTTGTGTTCTCGTAGTACCTTCAGTAACTTATATTCTTCCTGTGTACTCAAGTTTGCAGCAATTATTACTGGTAGCGTCTGGTTCTCGCCTAAAAATGCATGCTTCAAATGATCGGGCAGCTGCTTGAGTTCTATGTCTGGACGCTTCTGTACAGTCGACTGGTCCATGTCAGCAGTCGACTTGTTCTGGGTGTCTGGGTTTGGTCGACTGGTTAGAACACCAGTCGACTTACTCTGTTCATCAGTCGCCTGATCTGTAGAAGAACAATTTTTATCAGACACCAATTTTTCAAATAAAGGTGCAGGCTTACCTGAATATGACTGTGGAGTTTCAAGGTGATATACTGTCTCTGCAATCCTCCAGTCATCGTATTCCTGTTCAACATGAGATAAAGTTAGAGATTGAGTGATTATGGCTTGTAGTGGTTCAACGCTATGTACCTGAAATGTTCGATCAACAGTCTCCTGCACCACATCAATATTATAGCATTCATGATCATCTTGTGGTAATTTTAGTGTATCAAACATTTTAAATTCCACTTTTTCTCCGTTTATCTTCATACTTATAATGCCCTTTTTAACACAAATTTTTATATCAGCTGTACTCATAAAGGGCCTACCTAATATGATCGGTAGAGATGATGACAGTGCAGATTCCTCCATATCCAACACAACAAAATCAGCAGGCAAAATAAAATCATTTACCTGAACTAGGACGTCTTCTAATATACCTCTAGGTCTTTTGATGCTGCGATCAGCCAATTGCAAAGTGATGGATGTTGGCTTGAGTTCCCCCAATCCAAGCTTTTCGTAAACAGAATAAGGAAGAAGGTTGATGCTTGCCCCCAAGTCTAGCAGTGCCTTTTCAAAGAAGTGCTCACCAACCTTGCAAGGAATGGTAAAACTACCTGGATCTTTCAGTTTAGGTGGTAGTTTTCTTAATAATACAGCGCTCACTTCTTCTGTCAAAGCCACATCCTCCTTAACCTGAAATGTTCTTTTGTGAGTACAACAGTCTTTCAAAAATTTAGCATAAGAAGGAATTTGTTTAATAGCATCAAGTAGGGGAATATTAATTTCTACCTTTTTGAGAGTTTCAAAGACGTCAAATAAATGTTGTTCTTTCTTTTTATTGACTAACCTTTGAGGGAATGGTGGTGGAACTGTCCCTACTTTTTCACTTACTTTACTTGAACCCAAAGCTTTTGATGGTTGTGTATCAGGTTTGTCTGTATGTGTTCCAACCATGTTGTCAATTATCTTACCATTTCTTAGGGTTGTGACTGCTTGGAGCTGTTCTTGACCTCCAGGGTTTGGTATGGTTTGTGAAGGGAGTTCTCCTGCCTTTCGTTCACTTAACTCTTTTGCAATCTGACCAATTTGTGTTTCTAACTTCTGAATTGCTTGTCCTTGTTGGTTGCTTGTTTGATGTTGTTGTTGGAGCAATTGAAGAACGGTGGACTCAAAATCCAACTTCTTCTGTTCTGGGGCTGGTCGATCAAACCCACTTCCCATCTGAGGGTTTCGTGCATGTCCTTGTGTGAATTGATTCCCTTGATTATTTTGATTATTGCTCCATGAAAAGTTTGGATGATTCCTCCATCCTGGGTTATATGTGTTCGAGTATGGATTGTTCTTTGGTGGAAACACTCCTCGACCCACATAATTCGCATGCTCCTGATCTGTGAAAGTAGACATGGGACATGTATCAGTTGTGTGATCTAAATGAGAACAAATTGCACACATTTCATTTGTTTGATTTTTAACTCCACCCATCGTCGACATTGCATTAACAAGCATATCAATTTTCTTATTCATGTTTGCCATTTCTAATTGAATGTTATTACTATTAGAGATTTCGTAAACTCCCTGTTTTTTCGAAGGTCCCCTTCTTGTTGAGAATTGTTGGGAGTTCTCGCTGAGTTCTTCAAAAAGTTCAATGGCTTCTTCTCCACTTTTCCTCATCAAAATTCCATTACAAGCTGCATCAACAATTGCTTTGTTAGTGTCATTTAAACCTTCATAAAAAGCTTGTACCTGATCATCCTTAGGCAGATTGTGAGTAGGACACTTGAGAAGCTTGCTCTTGAAATCCTTCCATGCTTCGAAAAATAAATCTCCATCCTTTTGTTGGAAGAGTTGAATCTCCCTTTTCAGCTGTTTGGTCTTCTGGGCTGGAAAGAACTCTTTCAAAAATTTCGTTGCCAATTGCTCCCATGAATTAATTGATCCTGGTTCCAAAGAATTATACCACAACTTAGCATTAAGTTTTAAAGAAAAAGGAAACAAGATTAACCTGATTTGTTCAGCGGTAAGCCCTTGGACGCTTTGTGTCCTGCAAAGATCGAAAAAGTCTTGCAAGTGAAGATGAGGCTCTTCATCTGGTTTGCCACTAAAGTGGGGAACCATACTAAGTAAATGAGGAGATAGGTGCATGTTCCCTGTAGCATTAGGTTGAAAAGCAATGCAGGAAGGTTGCTCAATATTCTTAGGAGTGAATTTGTCCTGCATTGGCACTCGATTTTGTATTTCTTCAGCCATTCTTTCCTGTGAAATCTGTCTCTGTGCAGTCGACTGGGTCCGTACAGCAGTCGACTGGTTGGCTGAAAACAGCTTACCTAGTCTGTGCAAAGTTCGTTCCGTTTCTGCGTCAATAGGTAGTAGCTCTGGTCGAAGTGATCGTCTACCGTGCATTCACCGAAGTCCTGTAACCTAAAAGAAAAATTATTAATAAAAGAAAAGAAAAACTAATAAAAATTCTACTGACTTGTAAGTTAAAATACTAAACAATCCCCGGCAGCGGCGCCAAAAACTTGTTGTGCTAATCTAGATACCTAAATATATGGATAAAACTAGACACAAATTATAAACCTCGCAAGTGCACGAATCGTTTGGAGAATCGTAGTAATAGCAAGGGTCGATCCCACAGAGATTGTAGACTCCAACTTACTAATCAATAAAACTAATAATAAAAATGAATAAGAGTTTTTATAATATTCTAAAAGAACTAAAAGATTAAAACTAAGATGAGAGGTGTTGAATCACAAATATCTCTTGAATAGTTGGGTTGTTGATCTCCACCAATAGTTAGTAATGCTAAGTTTCCTTCTGAATTTACTTCCAATTACTCATGTTTGTTCACTTCAAGGGCATGGTATCTACTCCTTAAAGTATTGTTTCCCTAAGCCAAGAATTAGGCATGGTATCTACTCTAATTCGTTTCTTCCCCTAAGTATTTTAGCATGGTATCTACTAAGTTATACTTAACAAAAGCATAAGCACAATGGAAACGAACAAACACTTAAAGTTCTAGAAATTGGTATCAGATCTAGATCCTTTAAGTTGATTGAACCAAGAATCCTAAAGATTCCCTTGTTACAAGTTACGAGCACGAGATACGGATCGTCTCAATATGCTCATATAACAGATTCAGATTTCTAACTCACAGACTTGATAATATCAGATTCTGTATGGCAGTCGACTGGCTCTCACCTTCAGTCGACTGTACTTATAACTCCTGAACAAGTTTGACTGTTATCAATCTATATCAATTCAATTAGATTCAATCAATAAGTAAAATAGAAGGATTCAAAAGAACATAGCACTACATAACTACGGCTTCGATCTACCCAACTATGAATTTAGTTCCACATAATTATACTTTTATTGCTTAACAAGTTCAAATACATGTTCAACATCATAGAATAAGGAGAGAAGAAATAAACTAATGGATTCCGGCAATAGAGTCAACTGGCTATCACACAGTCGACTGCCTTCGAGTACTGGTTCTCCTCTTCCCTTTCTTTGATGATGATGGAATGAAGCACTGGTTGATGACTTGATCGTTGGGAATTCTGAGATTAAGTTGCGTCCAAGAGATAGATGCCCCTCCGCTACAGATGATCTTTTCTGATATTTATAGAGTACCGCTGAGAATTAGGGTTTCCCCTTTTTAAGGGAAAAATCTTCTTGATTTGATGATTTATGTCTTTCTCTTTTCTTCTTTCCTTCCTTATCTGTTCACCACGTGCTTTTGCCAATTTCCAGTCTCTAGATTCGATTCGTTGCATAAGATCTGGATTTAAATAGATTTGAAATTAGATTTGGGTGAATCTTCGAATATCTTATCTGTTTACTCCGCCGCAGACCAGTCGACTTATCCTCTAACCAGTCGACTGAGTCGAGACTCCTGAAGATTTCATAATTGTTCAGACCAGTCGACTGTCATTTGGGAGTAAGTCGACTGTGTCGAGAGTTGTGGAAAATCAGCTTCTCTTGTCCAGTCGCCTGTGTTGGGGAACCAGTCGACTGATCCTCTGCAGTTTGCTGTGTATTATCCTTGAAGTCCTAAATCTGCTTCGTTTTTTCTGTTATAAGCTGTTTCCTATGGAAAAGAGAAAATAGGAGTTAAATACCACATATAGAGCTTTTAAATGTCTAATTATAACAAGATTATTGCTCTAGAAAGTGAATAATATTGTGTTCATCAGTGTTCGGCGCCAGCTGAGCAGGACTCAAACCGTAAAAGACCAAGACCTCAACCACGAACGGATGGAGGGGAAAGCGGAGTCCGGCGATAAGGGAATCGACCGGGAAGACGCACACGTCTGGCGAACAGCTCGTGTTTGCTCGAAAACCCGGCCCAGGGAGAAGCAGGACATACTCTAGCGGGATCCGGAATCCCTCTCGGATCATCCGAAGGTCATCCTCGGTGAGCGACGAGATAGCATGGTCCACCTCGGAAACTTCCCTCGGCTCATTCTCCTCCACCAGTGGGGCTGTACCCTGAGTCACTTTCTCCAAGACGTCATCAGCGTAGTCCCGAACGCCGCCCACACTCGACAAGACAATGGGCTGCCGACCGAACGCCCTCGCCGTCTTCGGCGTCTCCACAATGGTGACCACGCCCTTGTCCTTCCGGGACGGAGCCTCAACCTCCCTAGGCCGCTCGGCCACATCGCCTTCTCTATCCGGGCGAACGATCTCCTGCTCGCTCGGCTCCGCCACACCCTTCCCTTTATCCCCTCGGCCAACGGTTTGTTCCGAGGCGGGGGTCTCAGTGATCTTAACCATTTCAAAGAGAGAAGGGATAGAAACTGATCTTGAAGTGATGTGTACGGTCGGAGAGTTCACCGGAGTCTACAAACGCTACCGCGACAGCCAGCAACACCGCCAGAGAGCAGAAAACTTCGCAGCAAAGTAAAAACTGAGGAGAGAGAGTAAAAACGAAAAGTGAGACTTGGTCTAAGGGGGGGGGGGTGAAGATTTATAGTGAAAACGGGACGTCCTTTGGACTCCCAAAGCAACTTTTGGGCCGCTCTCGAAACATCGCGAAGGCCCACAACCGCTGTCTCCATCACCAAGTCAGCTAGCTCGGCACCAGGGGATCTGAATCCGAGCTGCAAGCGAAACTTACATTACGGCTACAGGGTCCGGTCGGAATCCGCGCAAGTGCCTTTCCGAGCGCGTAAACGGAGAAAACTCACTTTCTCCTCAATACTCGTGCGTGATCTTAATCAGACGGCCCAGATCTCGTCGAGAACACTACACGACAAGATAGTGTTTCTCGAGAAACGCGCCCGTCTCGAGATACACACCAGCGTCGAACGGCTCTAATTACGCCGCGTCGCTCGGACGATCGAACCTTCGGATGCCTCACCTACGTCCAAGGAAGGCAGTAAAATTTTGATTCAGTTTTGAGGCGCCGCCTTCGGCAAGCGCCCCCCAGGTCCCGTGGCTCGGCTGGTATTCTACCGACCCATGGGCCCCGGTCAGAAACAGATCGGCACTCCCCCCGTCTCTAACTCCCCCGGGCTGACATCCATCAGAAGCCATCAGCCCGGAAGGAAGACAGAGATGAGAGGGGACCCATCCACACTCAGGGATCGGAAGAAACGCACCATTCCGAGCCAGTTGTTTGCAACTGGAAGGCGCGGCTTGCCAGAGGGCTCTGACCGCAGCGCCTTCACAGTTGCTAACAACAGGCTCGGACGGTCCAAAAGCCCGAGCTGCAACTCATGATGAAGCGCACCATTCCGAGCTGGTTGGTTGCGACTGGAAGGTCCAGTCTGTCAGAGGGCTCTGACAGCGGCGCCTTCACAGTTGCAACAAACGGACTCGGATGGCCCGGAGATCGGCATCGGACATGGATCGTCACTCTCTCGCCAAGACCTCCGCTCACTCCGACGCTCGCTTCGGAGCCACCAAAGAAAGCAGAAGATCTTGGTGAGAGAACGACCACCCGTCCTTCCAAAGAGGCCCACACCCCGGGTCCGGACTATTGCCGTCGACCCTACTGTCTTATTGCTCCCCGCTCCTAACACCCCCTTTCGGAGCAGTGAGGAATGGGGAAACAACAAGACAACAAGGCGACCACCCGTCCTTCCGAAGTAAATCCTCCCTCGGATCCGAACTACGGTCGTCACCACTACTACCTCGTTCCCCCCTCGCTCCTGACATCCACTTTGGGGCCGTCAAGAACAAAGGGAAAACCAGGTAGAAGAGAAACCACCTCTCCGGACCTCAAGAGAGAAACTACCCAAGGCAAAGTACCCCCGAGGTCTGAAACTCTATGTTGATTGTGACAGAAATGGCAAAGGGAGTGGAGTACTTATAGCCTACCTTCAAGAACCAGTCATTATGGCCCTCGGAAGTTGAAATGCCGCGTGTTAATTAAGGGAATTATCCTTAATGACATTGGGAAGGCGGAACGCCGCGCAAGTCCCGGAGCACAATTAATACCATTGAGAACAGAACCATCCCGGATTGCCAGAAACCACAGGTCCTCGGTCGGCGTCCGAGCAAGTGCCTTTCCGAGCTCGTAAACGGGGAAAAACCACTTTCCCCTCAACTTTCGCGTCTGATCTCAATCAGACGGCCCAGATTTCGCCGAGAGCACTAAAAGACAAGATAGTGTTTTCTTGGGAGCTGCGCCCGTCTCGAGATACGCGCCGACATCCAACAGCTCAGATAACGCCACGTCGCTCGACCTGCCGAACACCACTGCCTTCGGTCGGCGTCCGAGCAAGTGCCTTTCCGAGCTCGTAAATGGAGAAAAAAAGACACCGATCAACCGCGACCGTTCGATCTCTCAGAAATTCGTGCTCCTGACGATGAATGGTCCAGATTGCGCCACGTGCGCTAAAAGACAAGATAGCGTTTTCTTGGAAAACGCGCCACCATCCGATGGCTCAGATTGCGCCACGTCGCTCGGAACGCCGAACCCCCTAGTCTCCGGTCGGCAGCCGAGCAAGTGCCTTTCCGAGCTCGAAAATGGAGAAAAATGCCGCCGAGCTACAACAGCCGTCAGATCCTTCCGAAATTTGTGCTCGCCCATGATCAACGGCTCAGATCAAGCCACGCCATTAATCGGTATTTAAATCATTTTTTATTTATTTTAATCGTTTTATTTGTTTAAAATTTGCGAAAAAATTGCTAAAAATTCGGGAAAATTAGCTAAAAATTCTGGGAAATGATTGAAAATTCGGGGACACGCTTTCGGACCCCGGAGCGAACAATTATTACCCCGAATGCACCGCTAAAGTCCCCGAACGATTAGCAAACACATCGCAGAATTAAACAAGTACTTCGAAAAAAGTAGATAAAAGACTATCAGATACCTGACTCAGCTCAAGAACAGCTCACCGCGTCAAAAGTTACCTCATTACCCACTTTCTAGATTCAAAATCCCACATTTGGACTCCGATACAACTCCACCAGCCACTGAGACAGCTGAACTACTCCTCAAAGTCTGATCACGCTCAGTCTTTAGGAGTGGGGGGCTCGTGATATGGCTAAAAATGGGGTTAAATCGGGACCGTCCAGATCGAGCACGAATCCTGAAGCATGGGGGTAAAAAAGTAATTTCACATACAGATGGATCCAAAACGGGTATTGGGCCTCCTTCTCACAGGACCAACCACCCGCGAATAGATCTGCTTCAACTGGGCATGGGTCCCGACCCGATACAAGCCCGATCCACCAAGAGAGGAGAATCAGGCCACTGATTTGATCAAATCAAATCAATAAACCTGATTGGCTCTCACCAGGGAATCAGGGGCTAACTTCCCAAAAACAGAATAAGAGGATTTTCCTCCTAACTGTTAGGCAGGAAATCAGGTCCCAAATCATTCCAAAGGCGACTATAAATACAACCCCTCTACCACCAAGACCAGGTTAATCACTTCTTCACCACTTAAGCTCTTTCTTAATCTTTATCTGATTACTGACAAGTGCGTCGGAGGGTGCGTCGCCAGAATCAACCCCGGTGTCTCGCACTTCCTTGCAGGTTGCGGCGGGAACAAGAAGGCCGAGACAGCTGTTCAGGTTTTCCTCGGATCCACAAATTCTATCTGTTTACCCCCACACCGAAATCAGCGGTAACAAAACTCTAACCACGCTCATCACAGGCTGCCTTAAAAAAGTGTTCGGACGATTGGTGATCCTTATCATGGGCTTTCCTAATATGTCTCTCTTCTTTCCCTTCCTTCTAGCCGATATGGGATTTTATTTCCCTAGGTCAAATCCGGTCAAACCACACCACACACACACATTCCACTCTTTCATTCATTCATTCAATTCCATCTATAGCCCCATAGGAAATCTCATAGGCCCATCATGTCATCAATTCCCACAGGATCATCCTATAGGTCACCACTAATTAATACCTTTCTTTCCTTCTTTCCTTCCATGTCACTATCTTCCGCTCTTTCTTTCTTTCTTTCTTCTTTATACTATACTAGTAGTTTACACGTGCGATGCACATTTAATGAATATAGTTTTTTAAAATAAAATTTTAGACATAGTCTTGATCTGAACCTAGGACCTCATTTATAATAGTTATGCACGTGCGTTGGACGGGTTGGTAGAATGACAAAATATTTACAAATAACACTAAGGCCTTCTCCCATTATAATATTAGAGATATATACTATTCCATATACTAGTATATATACACTCTAGAAATACGGGTGATATGGCTAAAAATGGGGTTAAATCAGAACCGTCCAAATCAGGAACGAATCTTAAAGCTTAGGGGTAAAATGGTAATTTCACTTACTAATAGATCTGAAGCGGGTACTGGATCTCTCCCCTAAAGATCCAATAACCCACGAACGGGTCCATCCCAACTGGGTGCGGGTTACAACCCGCAGCAAACCCGGTCCATTAGGATAGAATTAGGGTTTCTGATTAATCCTAATCAACGGCCCTGATTCATATCTATCCTTTCACTGGGAATTAGGGATTACATTCCTTATCTATACACATGAATTACATGCCTAATCTGATCCCTGAGACGCCTATAAATACCCTCATCCATCTCTATTAAGAGGTAATCAATCTTTTGCCAGTTTCATGCTCTTTCATAATCATCCCTGATTACTGACTTGAGCGTCGGAGGGTGCGTCGCCGGGATCAACCCCGGTGTCTCGCACTTTTTGCAGGTGTACGGCGGGAGTTAGCGGTCAAACTCCGGCGGAACAGGTTCAGGTTTGCTATTCACGTTTTCCAAGAATCCACAAATACTATATGTTTACCCCCACACCAGATTTAGCGGTAACAGATTGGCACCGTCTGTGGGAAACACCAAGAATAGCAACCCCTCTTCCTGTTGGTCAGATCTTCTCCAGCCATGCCTCCTAGGAAAGTAAGATCCAAAGGGTCCAACCGTGGACCCAACCCCGATCAGCAACAGGAAGTCCTCATTCAACCCGCTCAGCAGCATGGGCAACTTCCACCTCAAGCCGAGGACCCTCTCCAGCAGGACCAGCCTCCTCTTCTAAACCAACAACTTCCTAAGGGTCCCCCCACCACTCACATTGCCGGCGCAGGGGTCTCGCGTTCGAACCCGCAGAAACAACCTCTCCACCAGGACCATGTCTCAATCCACAATGCCTCTACGGACTCTATGGCCTCCCACAACCCCCGAGCTTCCGACTTCCGCAATACCGTCCTCAATCGGCAGAAGGATGAGGATCTTCGCCACCATCTGGATGAAAAGCGAGCCCGAGAGGGAGCCTCCCGCCAACAACGTCCGGATGAGCGATCTCCTCATCGCCGAGACTACAGAAGGTCCCCTATCCGAAGGGGGCGGAGAGAGTCCCCCGAGCATCACAGAAGAAGACCACACTCCCCTGCCGGTCGGCAACACCCAAGGAACGATGAGGCACCCATCACCCGTGCTGAGTTCCAGCAGTTCCAAGCATCCATCCTACAAGCTCTCAATCTCCATCCCAACAACACCAATGCTCCAAGGATTCCCACTCCGACGGTCCCTAACTCCTCCTCCAGCTCCTAGCAACCCCCGGCACATGCCAAGTCCTCGCCGCTCCAGGAGCTACCGTCGTCGTAGCCCCCGCTCTCCCTCCTACGAAGACGAGTCTAGAGGCTCGGCTGATTACCGTCGAAGGGACGACGCTGTCTACCGCCGTCTCCACGAATTGGAGAGGCGCTTGGGTCAGTTAGACCAAGAAGAAGAGCTTAGAGGAAGGACCCTTCGTCCTAGTAGACCTCCTTTTTCCCAGACCATAATGGATGCACCCGTACCGATCGGCTTTAAGCCTCCTCAATTCGAGACCTATTCCGGGGAGACTGACCCCGTTGATCACATCGAAAGCTTCAAAAACCTCATGCTCATCCATCAAGCTTTCGATGCTCTGCTATGCAAGACCATCCCCGCAACTCTCAAGGGTCCAGCTCGAGAATGGTACTCTCGCCTTGCCCCATCCTCAATATTCTCCTTCGAGCAATTTGAGACCCTCCTCGTCACCCACTTCGTGAGTAGCCGCCGAACTGAGAAGACCAGCATTTTGCTACTCTACCTCAACCAGAAGAAGGGTGATAAGTTGAGAGACTATGTGAAAAGGTTCACAGCTGAAGCCAGGTCCATAGCATCCCTCGACCAGTCGGTCGCTGCAGCAGCTTTTCAATTCAATGTCCTCAACTCCAGTCTCCGCTCCTCCCTCGCCAAGAAGCCCCCACAGAACTTCTCTGACTTCCTCCTCCGGAGCGAAAAGTATATTCGGGCCGAAGAAGTTGAGCACCGCCCCAACTTGGAGGGGTCTTCCTCCGGGTCTAAGAGAAAGGGAACAGAAGAGGAAAGGGCCAAGAAGCTTCAGAAGGATAATGGCGGCCAGCGCCGACCTCCTCCCAGATTCGAAAAGTTTACTCCCCTTAACGCCAACATCTCCACAATTCTCATGGAAGTTGAAAAGGAGGGGGTGATACCTCCTGGACCAAAAATGAACACCCCTGGCAAGAAGAGGGATAAAGAGAAGTGGTACCGTTATCACCGGAACCATGGCCACAACACCAATGATTGTCGGGCCCTGAAGAACGAGATAGAAGCCCTCATCCAAAGGGGGCAGCTGACCAGGTTCGTGAGAAAGGACCAAGCCGACCTTCCTCCTCCGCCTCGGGGGGCTAACAAGCATCCTGAACGCGATGAAACGCCCGACTTCGAAGAGGAGCGTGTCCTACACCTCATTCACGGGGGCCCAATGGGGGGCTCCTCAAACTCCTCTCGAAAGGCATTTATAAGGGAAGTCAATTCGGTTCGTGCCACCCCTCCTCCTAAAGGCCTCGGAGTGCCCGTCACATTCTCAGACGAGGATCTTGAAGGTGTCCGCACCCCCCATTGTGACGCACTCGTCATCAATCTCCATATGGCAAACTTCAAAGTGGAGAGGATCCTAGTGGACAATGGCAGTTCCGTTAACATCCTCTTCCTTGCCACTTTCAAGGGCCTCAAGCTATCCAGGGAGAGACTTAAGCCCGCCGGCTACACGCTCCATGGGTTCACGGGAGTGCCAGTGACTATTGAAGGGGTGATCACCCTCGACGTAACCGCTGGCAAAACTCCTACTACCCGAACAGAGTCGATGGACTTTATGGTTGTGGATGTCCCTGCAGCTTACAATGTCATCCTAGGCCGACCCGGCCTAGCAGCTCTTGAAGCCATCCCTTCCGCCTATCACCTCAAGATGAAGTTCCCCACTCGGGCAGGAGTAGGGGAAGTAAGGGGCAATCAGGAAACGGCCCGCAAGTGCTACATGACCTCTACCCTCGGTCCAGTCCTCTTCCTCGAAACTCTGGAAATCCCCCAAGATGTTGCCCGACCAACGTCCGAGCCAGTGGATGAGTTGGAGGAAGTGCTCTTCTCAGAGCAGGATTCAAGCCGAAAGTTCTTTGTTAGCAAGACCCTCCCATCCGCCCTATGCTCCGACATAGTCCAGTGCATCCGAAGGAACCGAGACCTCTTTGCTTGGTCAGCTGCAGACATGTCTGGAATTTCCGAAGAGCTCTTGGTCCACCACCTCAGCGTTGCTTCGGGGTCCAAACCGGTCTAACAGAAGAGGCGCAAGTTCGCCCCTGAGCGCCAACTAGCTATAAAAGAGGAGGTGGACAAGCTCTTGAAGGTCCGGTTCATACAAGAGGTAAATTATCCCGAATGGCTGTCGAATGTAGTGATGGTGAAGAAGTCCAATGAGACTTGGAGGATTTGTATCGATTTTACCGATCTCAACAAGGCTTGCCCCAAGGACCCCTTTCCTCTTCCAAGTATTGACACTTTGATTGACGCCACTTCGGGTCATGAACTCCTCAGTTTTATGGATGCCTTCTCAGGCTATAATCAGATCCGGATGTTCCCCCCGGATATCCCGAAGACCTCATTTGTGACCGACTAGGGCCTCTACTACTACAGGGTTATGCCCTTCGGTTTGAAGAATGCAGGCGCCACATATCAACGCCTCGTCAACAAGGTTTTCCAAGCTCAAATCGGCCGAAATATGGAGGTATATGTTGACGACATGCTTGTAAAAAGCATCCGAGGGGCTGATCATGTGACCGACCTACAGGAGGCATTCGATGTACTGAGAAAGCACAACATGAGGCTCAATCCGAACAAGTGTGCGTTCGGAGTCTCGTCAGGAAAGTTCCTCGGCTTCATGGTCAGCCAACGAGGAATCGAAGCTAATCCCGAAAAGATCAAGGCTATATTAGACATGACTCCTCCGAAGAATGTTAAAGAGGTTCAAAGGCTAACGGGTCGCCTGGCAGCCATAGGGCGTTTCCTTTCCAAATCAGGGGAGAAGTGCCTTTCCTTCTTCAAGACTCTCAGGGGGGCTAAGGGCTTCGAGTGGGGTCAGCAACAATAAGACTCATTCGACCAGCTCAAGGCTTACCTAGTCAATCCTCCTCTCCTCAGCAAACAAATTCCCGGTAAACCCCTCTTCCTCTACCTAGCAGCCTCCGAGCAGATCCTCAGCGCCGTTCTCGTTAGGAAAGAAGATAAGACCCAAAAGCCCATATATTATGTGAGCAAGGTACTTCGGGATGCCGAGTTCCGCTACCCGAGGATAGAGAAGATAGCATATGCCCTAGTCATGGCCGCAAGAAAGCTTCGCCCGTATTTTCAGTCCCATTCGATGGTCGTTCTTACCGACCAACCGCTGAAGCAAGTGCTCCACAAGCCAGAGACCTCCGGTCGCCTTATGAAGTGGTTTATCGAGCTGAGCCAGCATGATATAACGTATCAGCCTCGGACCGTGATCAAGGCTCAGGCCTTAGCAGAATTTATAGTTGAAAGTACCATCCCCGAGTTCATCCAAGCAATGAAGGGACCACATGTCTGGTCAGTTTATGTGGATGGGTCCTCTTGTAACGAGGGAAGCGGAGCCGGGATCATTCTAGCAGGCCCAGATGACTTCATCCTCCAATACTCCCTCCGTATCAACTTCAAGGCCTCTAACAACGAAGGTGAATACGAGGCACTCATAGCCGGCCTCGAAATGGCACGCAATGCAGGGGCACAACGCCTCCGGATCTTTAGCGACTCTCAGCTGGTCGTAAATCAGGTTCTAGGCGACTAGATGGTTAGGTACTTAGCCAAGGTCAGGAGCCTCATGGCCCTATTTGAAGAAGCTCTCATCCAGCGAATTTCCCGAGAAGAGAATTCCCATGTCGATGCCCTCTCCAAGCTAGCCTCTTCCTCCCTCCAAGGTCTCGAGCAGACCGTCTTGATAGAGGTCCTCCTGAAGCCAAGTATAGAGGAGGAAACTTCCGACTCGATGGAGTCGCTGCCTGTTCTGCTTCAAGATGATTGGATGAAACCCCTCGTTGAATTCCTAAGGGATGGGCTCCTCCCCGAGGACCCTAAGGAAGCTCGAAGAGTAAGAACCCGAGCAGAGTGATACACACTTATCGGGGGCATCCTATACAAGCGCTCCTTCACACAGGTAGACGGCAGGCCTTATTTGAGATGCCTCTCCCCAGAGCAAGCTGAATACGCCCTGCAAGAACTTCACGAAGGCATTGGCGGGGCACATTCAGGGTCCAGATCCCTAGCCCGCAAAGTGTTGAACTACGGATATTTCTGGCCCACTCTCCTACAAGACGCCGAACTACACGTTCGACAATGCGGTTCTTGCCAGAAGTACTCCAATATCCGTCGCCTCCCACAAGCTCTGCTCACCTCCCTATCAAGTCCTATCCCTTTTGCAATGTGGGGGATGTATTTACTAGGGCCATTCCCACCGGCTCTCGACCAGTTCAAACTCTTAGTCGTGGCAGTCGACTACTTCTCAAAGTGGATAGAGGCCGAGCCCTTGGCCACAATCACCGAGAACAAAGTACTTCAGTTCTTCTGGAAGAACGTAATCTGCCGATTCGGAGTCCCTCGAGTCCTCATAACAGATAACGGAACCCAGTTTACCGGAGCTGCCTTCCGAGCTCTATGTGAAGACCTCGCCATCCAACAACGTTTTTCCTCCGTCTCCCATCCACAGTCGAATGGCCAAGTGGAGAATGCTAACCGACAGATCCTCTCCGGTATTAAGAAGATGTTGGATAAATGCTCCAAGGGCTTATGGGTCGACCAGCTCTCCAATGTGCTGTGGAACTACCGCACCACAAAATGGACCCCCACAGGAGAGTCCCCATTCAATCTTACCTATGGGTCCGAAGCTATGATCCCCCTAGAAGATGGTATACCCTCTCCTCAACTAATGGCTTATGAAGAAGAACCAAATGCCAGAGAGCTCCGAGCAAATCTAGACTTAATTGATAAGGTCCGCGAACGAGCTGCCATTCGCCAACAAAGCTACCGAGGAAGGATCGAGTTGGCATACAATAAGAGAGTCCGTCCTACCGACCTCAAAGAAGGGGACTTGGTCCTTAGAAAGTTAGCTATCTCCTTTCCTGGTCAGAAGAGCAAACTTGCTCCAAATTGGGAGGGACCCTACAAGATCGCCAAAGTAGTTCGGCCCGGGACGTATAGACTAGAAGATCTCGAAGGCAGGGAGATCCCCAGGACTTGGAATGCCGACCATCTTCTGAAATACCAAGAGAGAGCACTAACGCCTCCTTAAGTATTCTGGGATGTCGAACCGTTCCTCTCCTTTTACTTGTATTTTTCCTTTATTTCTCTCTTGTAATAACGACTCGCAACTTTAGAAGCAACCAACTATTAGTCATTAATAAAGAAAGTTTTTTTACATGTTACTTGTAAAATTACTTGCATCTCTCTGCCTTTACTCTCCACCCTAACGACGAGTTCGGAATCCAACACTTGGTTCGATTCTTCTCCGCAAGCTCGCTCGTAAAAGCGAGCTAGGAGTGGGTCACCATTCAGAATTGCTCCCACAACCGTTGAACAAACTCTAACGACGAGTTCGGAGTCCAACACTTGGTTCGATTCTTCTCCGCAAGCTCGCTCGTAAAAGCGAGCTAGGAGTGGGTCACCATTCGGAATTGCTCCCATAACCGTTGAACAATTTCTAACGATGAGTTCGGAGTCCAACACTTGGTTCGATTCTTCTCCGCAAGCTCGCTCGTAAAAGCGAGCTAGGAGTGGGTCACCATTCGGAATTGCTCCCACAACCGTTGAACAAACTCTAACGACGAGTTCGGAGTCCAACACTTGGTTCGATTCTTCTCCGCAAAGCTCGCTCTTAAAAGCGAGCTAGGAGTGAATCACCATTCGAAATTGCTCCCACAACCGTTGAACAAACTCTAACGACGAGTTCGGAGTCCAACACTTGGTTCGATTCTCCTCCGCAAGCTCGCTCGTAAAAGCGAGCTAGGAGTGGGTCACCATTCGGAATTGCTCTCACAACCGTTGAACAAACTCTAACGACGAGTTCGGAGTCCAACACTTGGCTCGACTCAGCTCTGCAAAGCTCGCTCTTAAGCGAGCTAGGGGTGGATCGCCCATATGAAAGAAGATTTGCTTCTGATTTTGAGTAGTTGTCAAAAATTGGGAGGGTTTTACTTAAGCTAATAAACAGCTAACACAGCATTCGAACATCAGAAGCAAAGCAAACTCTTTTATTCTCTTTTATTAAGAGACCAAACAGAATTGACATTACAACAGGGTCTTTACAATAACTTGAAGAGCATAATACAACTTGTCTAGTATTTCTTTGGAAGGGGAACACTTCGGTTCAGAGACACGCGAGGACGGCGTCGCCTCGCCTCTGAGCTCGACTCTAAACCAGCGAAGCGAGAATCCCCTTCGCCACTAGTTCAAGCTGTGGCCCCAACTGAGGCGCCACTAGACGAAATAGCTACGACGCTCTGAGCATCAGCTGGGCTCCGCCTAACGGCAGGCGAGCGAGTCGCGGTTTGTAGAACGGGATTTCTCTTTCGCTTTTCTCGCGAGTACACGACGTACTGCGAATATTAGTCCTTACAGGCTGAGGTTTTAGCGTTGCAATCTCCTCCTCCAGCTTGACGATCCCATCTCTCAGAATCTCGTCCGCCGCTGATGCTTTGAGACGAGGAAGTTTAGACGAGCCTGCGACGTTAGTGCTATCGGCCACTATACGACGAAGACGAGTCACTTCGATACCCCTGTCGATCGTGATCCTCCTCAATTTGTCAATTCTTGCCAGCAACTCGTCGCGCTCGGACATCAACATCCCCACCTTCGAAGCTAATTCCTCTTCTTCGACCGAGTATTCTTTCACCGTCACCTCCAATTGCTGGATCTCCGCCAGCAGTTCACTGTTTCTTTGTTCGACGTTAAAAAGCCCCTTACGGATCAACTCTACCTCGCCTTCGAGAGAGTCTTTCAAGACTGCTTCCGTAGTTGCTTCAACTCACCTAAATACCCTCTCGCCATTGCTTTGATGTCCTCCAATTTCAAGAAGTCATAAAACGCTTTGTCCCGATTACGAGAAAGAGCATCCTTCGTTTTCTTCAACTCAGTACGAAGATAGGAGACCTCAGTAATCGGACCAAACTCGACCTGAAAAGCGGAGAAATATCAAGAGAAGTCTTCGACACTTAGGGACGCAATCCGAGCAAAAAGTGTTTCGTAATCTTCAGCCAAAATACCACAACTTTTCATTAAAAGTCAAAAGTTTACAAAAAGTGGTGGCCAGTCCGCATTTAGGCGTTACAAAAAAGAAGAAAAAGAAAACAGAGAAGAAGACGACAAAGTCAAGGGTTGACCTCATCATCGGCTGGCACGATCACAATTGCACGGTTGGCACCACCCTCGCCTTCGGAGTCTCCGCCCTCCTGCCTCGGAGCGAACTCGGCCAAGGGCATTTCTTCCTCACCCTCCACCGAGTCGTAGAAGAAAAAGGGCGAGACGTCGAACCCGGGGTTCCGAGCAACGATATGCTTCAATGCTCGGCCGTATGCCTCCTCCATGTTCGTTAGCATGTGTGCCTCAGCCTCGTCCCGAACTGCCTTCTCTGCGGTCGCCACCTTTGATGCCTGCTCGCTCAGGGCTTCCTCCGTCGCCTTCCGAGCCTCAGACAGCTCCCCTTCGAGCCGAGTCCTCTCCTTCTCAATGGCCTCGACCTTGGAGGCCTCGGTGACTGAGCTCCTCAGCGCCTCGGCAAGCTGATCCTTTAAGTTGGCGACTTCGGCCTCGAGCGAAGTAGAGCGCAACTGCTCGGCCTCCAGCTCCTTCACAGCTTTAGACCGCTCCGACCGTTCCTGGTCGTTCAGAACGGCCATCTCCTTCTCCTTGCTCTCGAACTCCTCAAGTAAATAGTTGAAGTGGCAGAGGGTCTACAAGCAACACAGGAAACAATCAAGAACGAGCGCAAAAACTTAGAAAAATTCTCAAAAAAAAAGTGACCTACTACTTACCGACATAGTGTTCCGAGCGATCTGCATTGCGGCGTCCCCAACTTCACCTGCCTTCAATGCCGCTCGGTCTTTGGAGGTCGGCAGGTGTTTCACCGCCTGCATACAAATGTTCCTGTCCCCCAAGAAACCGTCGACCTTCATCACCCGCCAGTCGGGGACGAAGATGCGCTTGTGCTCCTCGGTCAAAATCTGCTCCGCCTCGGCGGTAAGTGGCAGGACGTCGAGAGCCAGCAACGCGCCGATGTTGAACGCTCTGCCAGAAGACCCCAGAGCATCTGTTCGCGCCGGTGGGGTCGGCGCATCCGAGGTAGGTAAGACGGTCGGCGCGACGAAACCCTGCTCGGTCTCGGCCTGAGAAGACTCAACAAAAACACGCTCGGGGGTCGGAGAGACCGAGGGTACCTTGGGTGCTCGGCCGCCTTGAGGTCCGGACACGGTCCTCTTTCTCTTCCTCGTCTCCTGCTCCCTAGCCGCTCAGGCCTTCGCCATCAAACTTTTGTAGTCCATGCCGGAGGATTCTGCACGAACCGAGTGAAAAAAGTTAGAGAAATTTTTCAAAAACATCAAAGACAAAACTAGAATAGAAGAGGCGTACTAGGGTCGATCGGACTGAGACCCCCTCGGAATAATGCCTCCTCCATGATGTCCTTCCAACTGAGGGTCGGAAGGCCGAGCAACTTCTCCACGACCTCCGCCTCCTCATTACTGAGCATGGGCTTTTTTTTCGCCCGCTTCGGAAGACCGTCCCTCGACCACACCGTCGGTATCACCCACGGCTCGGGAGCTCGGACGAGGAAGTACTTTTCCTTCCAATGCTTGATCGAGTCCGGGTTCTCGATCAGCTTCACGCCCTTCCTCGGCGAGAGGTAGTACCTTTGCTCATTCTTGCTAGGTTGGCAAGGTCGGTAGAGACTTTGGAGGATGAACATGTTCGGCTCGGCTCCGACCTCCTGGCATTGAAGAACAAACGCCATCACATGCCGCCACGTGTTCGGCATCAGCTGAGCCGGACACAAGTCGTACCACTGCAGAACCTCGACAACAAAAGGGTGCAGCGGCAGACGAAGTCCGGCATTCAGTGAGTCGGCAGGAAAAACACAAACATCGGCCGAGGACGAGGTGCACGCTCGGAAGCCGGGGCCCGGGAGCAGAAGTCCGTACTCTGCTGGGATTTGGAACCCGCTCCGGATCCGTTGCAGATCTGCCTCGGTCAACACCGAAGGGATATGATCCACCTTGGAAGTTTCCCTCGGCTCGTTCTCCTCGATTGATTTGGCGGTGCCGTGCATCACCTTCTCCAACAGTTCTCCAGAGTAACTCCGCACATCGTCGACGCTCGGCTACCGTCCCAGCTCCCCTGTTGTCTTCGGGTGCTCAATAATTGTTTCCACACCCTTGCCCTTGTTAGATCGGGCCTCAACCTCCTGAAGTGGCTCGGCAACCTCCCGTCTGTGTTCGGCCGAACCAAAGTCCCTTCAGTCGGATCCACGACCTTCTTCCCTTTATCTTTGCTCGGCCTGACCACTCAGCTAACGCCTAGGTCCGAGGAGGGGATCTCGTCCGTGGAAGAAAACTTAACCATTTTTACAAAGATGGGGAGAGGGACTGACCTTGAAGTGACTATTACGGCCGGAAAGATCACCGGAGATTAAAATGCCTGGCCGCGACAGTTAGCAGCGCCGCTCGAGAGCAAAAAGCTTTGCTTGCAAGTAAAAATCAAGAGTGAGAAAGTGAAAGTGAGAAATGAGGTGAAGTGTTTGGGGGGGGGGTGAAAACTTATAGTAAAAATGACGTCTCTTGGGCTTTGTAACGTAAGGGCGCGACTCTTGGACCTCCCTTGAAGTGTTACAAAAGCCCAAACGGCTAAGTAATGAAGAGACACGACCGTTGACAAAGGGAGTGACGTTTCGACCTAAGTAAAGCAGCTCGGCACTCCAGACCCAACGGCTGAGATCGCCCTACGTCCCTCGGATCTAACACCCGAGCGATAGGCGATCCGAGCCATTTCGCGCTAGATTTCGCACGGATTCCGAGCAAGTGCCAATCCGAGCTACGAAATGGAGAAAAACAACTTTCTTCTCAAGATTCACGCTAGATTTCGATCAAATGGCTCAGATCTTGCCAGCATCACTAAATGACAAGATAGTATTTTCTTGGGAAACGAGTCAGCATCGAGATCTGTGCCATCATTCAACGGCTGAGATCGCCCCACGTCCCTCGGATCTAACACCCGAGCGACGGGTGATCCGAGCCATTTTGCTCGGATTCCGAGCAAGTACCAATCCGAGCTACGAAATGAAGAAAAACAACTTTCTCCTCAAGATTTGCGCTAGATTTCGATCAGACGGCTCAGATCTCGCCAGCGCCACTACACGACAAGATAGTGTTTTCTTGGAAACTGAGCCAGCATCGAGATCTGTGCCATCATCCAACGGCTGAGATCGCCCTACGTCCCTCGGATCTAACACCCGAGCGACAGGCGATCCGAGCCATTTCGCTCGGATTCCGAGCAAGTGCCAATCCGAGCTACGAAATGGAGAAAAACAACTTTCTCCTCAAGATTCGCGCTAGATTTCGATCAGACGGCTCAGATCTCGCCAGCGCCACTACACGACAAGATAGTGTTTTCTTGGAAACTGAGCCAGCATCGAGATCTGTGCCATCATCCAACGGCTGAGATCGCCCCACGTCCCTCGTATCTAACACCCGAGCGACAGGCGATCCGAGCCATATCACTCGGATTCCGAGCAAGTGCCAATCCGAGCTACGAAATGGAGAAAAACAACTTTCTCCTCAAGATTCGTGCTAGATTTCGATCAGACGGCTCAGATCTCGCCAGCGCCACTACACGACAAGATAGTGTTTTCTTGGAAACTGAGCCAGCATTGAGATTCGCGCCAAGATCCGATGGCTCAGATCGCTCCACGTCGCTCGGAATTCCGAACTGAGTGACAAGCAATCCGAGCCGCTTGCGCAAGGGTAAAACCGAGCCATATCGCTTGGATTTCGAGCAAGTGCCAATCCGAGCTACGAAATGGAGAAAAACAACTTTCTCCTCAAGATTCGCGCTAGATTTCGATCAGATGGCTCAGATCTCGCTAGCGCCACTACACGACAAGATAGTGTTTTCTTGGAAACTAAGCCAGCATCGAGATTCGCGCCAAGATCCAACGGTCCAGATCGCTCCACGTCGCTCAGCATTCCGAGCCGAGCGACTAGCGATTCGAGCCACTTGCGCAAGGGTAAAACCGAGCCATATCGCTCGGATTCCGAGCAAGTGCCAATCCGAGCTACGAAATGGAGAAAAACAACTTTTTACTCAAGATTCGCGCTAGATTCCGATCAGACGGCTCAGATCTCGCCAACACCGCTAAACGACAAGATAGTGTTTTTTTGGAAACTGAGCCGGCATCGAGATTCGCACCACAATCCAACGGTCCGGATCGCCCCACGACGCTCGGCATTCCGAGCCGAGCGACTAGCGATCCGAGCCACTTGCGCGAGGGAAGAACCGAGCCATTTTGCTCGGATCTCGAGCAAGTGCCAATCCGACCCTCAGAAGTGAAGAAAATTACTGCCGAGCGTCTCCGGCCGTTGGATCGTTATGAAATTCGGACCTCAGATGATGGACGACCTAGATTGCGCCACGTCCACTAAACGACAAGATAGTATTTTCTTGGGAACCGTGCCTGCCTCAAGATTCACGTCAAGATCCAACGGCTCAGATCACTCCACATCGCTCGGTATTCTGAGCCGAGCGACTAGCGATCTGAGCCACTTGCGCAAAGGAAGAACCGAGCCACTTTGCTCGGATTCCGAGCAAGTGCCCATCCGACCCACAAAAGCGAGAAAAATACTGCCGAGCAACTCTGTCCATCCGATCATCCAGAAATCCGCGCTCGCTCAAGATCAACGGTTCAGATTGCGCCACGCCATAATTCGGTATTTTATTTATTAAAATCATTTTATTTATTTAAAAAATTGCGAAAAAATGGTTAAAAATTCAGGAAAAATAATTTAAAATCCTGGAAAATAATTATAAAATCGGGGAAATATTGTTGAACCCCCGAGTAAGTAATTATTGCCTAGGACCATTTATTAAGATCCCCGAACGACGAACCAACACTTCGCAAAATTAAGTAAATATTACGAAAAAATAGAAAAAAAATCACCGAATGATCAGAAGAGCTCCAGAACGACTTGGAACGCAACCAACTTAAAAAATAACCATATTACCCCCTACAAAAATTCGAAACCTTCATATGGACTCCGATATAACTCCGCTAGCCATTAAAACAGTAAAACTACTCCCCAAAGGCTGATCAAGCTCAGTCTTCGGGAGTGGGGGGCTCGTGTTATGGCTAAAAATGGGGTTAAATCAGAACCGTCCAAATCAGGAACGAATCTTAAAGTTTAGGGGTAAAATGGTAATTTCACCTACTAATAGGTCTGAAGCGGGTACTGGATCTCTCCCCTAAAGATCCAATAACCCACGAACGGGTCCACCCCAACTGGGTGCAGGTTACAACCTGCAGCAAACCCGGTCCATTAGGATAGAATTAGGGTTTCTGATTAATCCTAATCAACGGTCCTGATTCATATCTATCCTTTCACTGGGAATTAGGGATTACATTCCTAATCTATACACAGGAATTACATGCCTAATCTGATCCCTGAGACGCCTATAAATACCCCCCATCCATCTCCATTAAGAGGTAATCAATCTTTTGCCAGTTTCACGCTCTTTCATAATCATCCCTGATTACTGACTTGAGCGTCGGAGGGTGCATCGCCGGGATCAACCCCGGTGTCTCGCACTTTTTGCAGGTGTACGGCGGGAGTCAACGGTCAAACTCCGACGGAACAGGTTCAGGTTTGCTGTTCACGTTTTCCAAGAATCCACAAATACTATCTGTTTACCCCCACACCAAATTTAGCGGTAACAACGGGGTCTCACAGTATGTATGTATATGTATGTATATATAATAGTATGTTATTATTATTATTACTAGTATCATGCACGTGCGATGCACATGGAGGAAGAAGGAAAAAAACAAAAAAAAAACTACCAACACGTGCGCTGCACGTGTTGACTAACATACAAAAAACAATAAAAAATTGTTTATTTGTTTGGAACCCCATCTCTCCCATTATAATAGTTATAGATTATATATCTTATTATTTATAATATATATATATATATATATATATATATATATATATATATATATATATTTTATTATATTATTATATAATATATTATTATTACATTTGTATTATTATTATTATTATATATTATCATATATATGTATATTATAATAAATTATATTATGTAATAATATATTATATTATTATATAATATATTATTACATAAGAATAATAATAATAATTATTATTATTATAATATATTATTATTACATATATATTATTATTATCATCATCATTATTATTATTATTATTATTATTATATATATATATATATATATATATATATATTACTATTATATATTATTATATAATATATTATTATTACATTTATATTATTATTATTATTATTATTATTATTATTATTATATATTATCATATATATGTATATTATAATAAATTATTTTATATTATTATATATCAGTATGTATGTATCAATATGTATGTATGTATATGTGTACAAAATGTATGTATCAGAGTAAATATACTGTTTATACATACAACCAAACCCATACATACATTATATATAATAGTATACAATATTGAAGTATATACATATATCTATATAATAAAACACAAAGAAAGCTATAAAGTGGCTCACATTCAATCTCCTCAAAATCAAAGGCCCAGATTTAACCTCACAAAACACATTTTCCCTCCCAAAATTTTAAATCCCAAAACCAAATTCCCCTCTCCCCAAAAGTAAAAAAACTCATTACTTTATTACTATCTCTCTCTTCTCTCTTCACTTTTTCATTCTCTCTTTCTCTATCTCCCTATCTCTCTCTCCCATTATTTTTTTATTTACTTGGAAATTTAGATTTTAAGATTTCATATTTTTAAATTTTTTGAATTTTTATGTTTTTTTATTGCACATGTTATACTGAAAATATCAAATATCTATTCAACAGTTAAATTTCATCATTTTCCACACTTAAAGCTCTAAGAAGTTAGATTTTACACCCCCATTTATAATTATTTTTTAACATATACTAATGGAAACATGGACTTTTATTTACAACTAATTATTGTCATACTATTCAAACTTGAGCTACATAATTGTTGTTTTACCGTTTACAAGGCTTTCGTGTTTTGTATTATTTCGAAGACGTGCCGTAGGCACGTTCCCACGGGCAAATCTAGTACATAAATATGGATTATATATATACATACATACTGTATACAGTTTACCAAACACCTTTTATACTTTAATTTTGAAAAAAAAACTATTTTATGAAAAAAGTTTACCAAACAATACTCTGTTTTCGAAAATCACAAGAAATAACTTTATATTTTTTTTATTTCAAAAACTATGTTTTAAATAAATTTTCAAACCAACGAACCAAATGCAACCTAAACCTTTTTGATTTAATTCACACTGATATTTGTGATTTAAATATGATACAAATAAGATGTGGTAATAAATATTTTATTATATTTATTGATAATGACACAAAATATTGTTATATCTATTTCCTTAAAAGTAAGGACGAAGCGATAGAGAACTTTGTTCTCTATAAAAACGAAGTTGAGATCCAACTCAACAAGAAAGTTATAGCACTAAGAAGTGACCGAGGTGGAGAGTATGAATCGCCATTTGCTAAAACTTGTGCTAAGCATTATATTATACGTGAAATTGCATCGTCTTATTTTTGACAGTCCAACGGTGTTGCTGAGCGAAAGATTCGTACTTTGAAGGAAATGATGAATGCAATGTTAATAAGTTCTTGTTGGCCACCAAACTTGTGGGGATAAGCTATTCTTTCAGCTAATTACCTTTTGAATAAGGTGCCCAAAAAGAAGGAAGATAAAACTGTATATGAATTATGGAAATGAAGAAAGTCATCCTACAATTACTTACGAATATGGTGATATCATGCCACGGTAGCGGTACCTCCACCTAAGAAAGTGAAAATATGACCCAAAACGGTTGATTGCATTTTTAATGGCTATGCACATAATTATAGGTTCTTGGTGTACAAATCTGATATCTCTGAGATAATGGAGTCTAGAAATGCAACATTCTTTGAAGATGTATTTCCATGTAAGTTTAAGGAAGAACCAAGTTTTTCCAAACGAACACATGAGACTATCAGTGAAGATAGTGAAAACCAAGATGAAGAAGTTGAGGAGGAACTAAGATGTAGTAAAATAACAAGAACTGAAATTTTTTTGTTCCAGATTTCTTGACTTTTATGCTTGAAGGTGAACCTCAAACTTTCAAAGAAGCGGTGAGCTCTAGTGATGGTCTTCTATGGAAAGAAGTCATTAAGAGCAAAATTGATTCTATCTTGCAAAATTATACTTGGGAACTAATGGATCTTCCACCATGTAGTAAACCTTTAGGTTCCAAGTGAATTTTCAAGAGAAAAATATAACCTGATGGATTAATTGATAAATACGAGGAAAGACTTGTAATAAGAGGTTATAGACAAAAAAAATGTCTGGACTACTTTGATATATATTTTCCTGTGACGAGAATAAACATTATTAGGATGGTACTTGCAATAACAGCCTTGCGCAATCTTGAAGTACATCAAATGGATGTGAAAATAGCTTTTCTTAATAGAGATTTAGATGAAAAAATCTATATGGAGCAACCCCACGGGTTTTCAGCTCCAGGACAAGAAAAGAAAGTTTGTAAACCGTTGAAATCATTATATGAATTAAAACAAGCACCAAAATAATGACATAAGAAATTTGACAATATCATAATGACAAATAGTTTCAAGACCAATGAATGTGATAAATGTGTATATGTCAAAAACGCTGAAAGTGGATATGTCATAATATACTTGTATGTAGATGACATGCTTATTGTTGGAAGCAATGATAAGATGATTAAATCTACTAAAAACATATTGAACTCAAGGCTTGACATGAAAGATATGAGACCAGCTGATGTTATATTAAGAATTAAAATCAAAAGAACATCAAACAAGCTTGTTTTAAGACAGTCACATTATATTGACAGTACTCTTGGAAAATTTGATAAAGATAATTCTAGAAATGTCAAAAATTCAATAGATTTAACTTTACATTTATCCAAGAATAAAGGTGAGAGTATTTCTCAAGTAGAATACTCTAGAATTATAGGCAGCCTAATATACTTAATGAGTTGTACAAGACCAGACATAGCCTATGCAGTGAGTAAACTAAGTAGATATATGAGTAATCCTGAAAGCGAGCATTGGCAAACAATTACAAGAGTACTAAAGTACATGTGTTTTACTTGTAATTATGGGCTGCATTATACGATATATCCGGATGTATATAGTGATGTGAACTGGATATCTAGTGATAATTCAAAATCCATTAGTGGCTATGTGTTTACACTAGGAGGTGTAACAGTTTCTTGAAAATTCTCGAAACAAACAGTGATCGCTAAAATCACGAAGGAATCTAAATTTATCATACTGGACAAATTTGGGGACGAGGTTGAATGGTTACGCCACTTCCTTGAAGATATTCCAAGGTGGACAAGACCTATGCCCCCAATCTGCATACATTCAGATAGTCAATATGTAATTTGTATAGCACAGAGCAATATGTATAATAATAAATTTAGACATATTCGTCGAAGACATAATACCATTAGACAACTACTCTTTACTGGGGTTATCTCTGTGAACTATGTAAAGTCAAAGGATAACATTGCAGATCCGCTAACCAAAGGGTTAAACAGAAAGTTAGTTGATAAGTCATTGAGAGAAATGAGACTAAAGCCCATGAAAAAATAAGTCGATACAATAGACACCCAACCTAGCCGATTAGAGATCCCAGTTCAAAGGGACAACTAAATTGTAAAGACCATGTTGAATTACTGTGGGAATTTTTTCATGTCCATTCCCATGAAGAAATAGTGATTCCTATAAGGTAAGAGGTTAACCTAGGCTTTTACTGATTCTTATGCGTTGAAAATCCGAGCAGAGTAATGCGGGTTACTCATAACTAAGATATCACCTATGTGAGAGGGAAGAAGGACCACTTCTAAGGGAATAATGTAGGACAATATTCATGTTAAACTCTTGCAAAACTAGACGTATATTCATGGCCAAAACGAATATAACAGTGAGAACTGAAATGCGATAGAAAGATTCCTATTTGAGATATGTCAGCGTTTACACAAATAACATAACAGTTCAAGGATATCGCGTCTATGTTCAGTTAGTAAAGTAAACAAATTTTTATAAGGGAAGGTTCAAAGGGTTACACTTACCTATCCTATGCAGGTTTCAACCGCTGAATTCTATCACCAAGTTTGTTGTCTTAGTCTGTGGTCGTCAATTTCATTCATGTGGGGATTGTTAGAAAATGAGTATTTTATACACCATTTACGAACTAGTTTTGTGCAATTTTTTGAGTAATATCCTATATGAATTAGTGCGAGATCTTGATAGATTTGTGTTATCCTTCATGAGTAGATTAAAATCGTATACTTATTTGCTGAAAATGGTTATCGGGTGAATGAAAAATTGTCTCTCAAAGTGAGACAGTTGATTTCTGAAAAATGAGTTAAAGAATTTTAGTCCCACATCGGAAAAATCAAAGCAACTAGAAGATGATATATAGTAACATCTTTCATGACATTGTAAGATAGCAAGCCAAGCGGCTATTTCTTATGCGCGTAGGGGGTGCAAATATTGGACCGAATTACATGCGGCTTGTGTGCGGACATGAATACCAAATCGACATGAACCCACCCCGTGCAGAGCTAAACTTTTTGATACGATTTTGTTTTTCCGTTTTGTAATGGCTAAAATAAATGTAGAAACGATTTTGTCTGCAATTTATTCACGTTTTAAACCGTAGAAATGGTTTTGTCCGCCATTATAGTAGTGCATTCAAGCTTCTGTCTGCCATTACAGTCGGTGCATTAAATGAGTTGTCTGCCGTTACAGTGGATGCAGTCAATAGGCTGTCTGCCGTTACGATTCTCACCCTGACCATATAAATAAAGACCCCCTCTCCCCTGAATCAACACACCAGAAACTCTTCGCTCTCCCCTCCGTCCTGTTCTTCTACTTCCACTGTCCGGTCGTTCGGTGATAGATTTCGAGCTATGTTTGGTTTGACAGTGTGGCGTAGTGTCTACGTCAACATTTCACTGTCGTTACATTGTGGGAGATAGACGTCTTAGCAAACTCCATCACCCGGACAAGACGAATCTGTTTTAAAGAGATTGTGTGATATAAGCCTCGACACAAATCAGTTTGGTTTTGTTATTTTTATTTTCTTTTTAATTTTATTGATTTTCTTCTTCTCATCCTTATCTGATTTTATGCCTCTAAATCATACTTGATTTTATTGCAAATGAATTTTTAAAATAAAAATGCTGTAACACTCCCAACCTCTGACATCATCCATCTTAGATTAGTTCCAAATTACGGGCCACAAGATATATGTGCAGGATGTTGACTCTTAATTTGGTGTGCACAAAACGTGTCCATAAATACTAATAAGTTTAAATTAAGTTGTTCAGATTTTCAGGTTAAAATAATATCAATAAGAGATTCAAAAGAGATTCAAAAATAAGCAAAAAAGGAAAGCAATAAAGAAAATAAGCAAAGAAGGAAAGCAATAAAGAAAGATTGTAAGTTCAAGCAAAAGAAGAAGTCATTCAAAAAGAGCACTTGTTGATTAGTGCCCAAGAAAGCTAGCGAGACCAGTTGTTGCTATTCCTTATTTGTGAGATTTTATCTGTATTTGATTGATTGATGATTGATTAGTATATGGTAGGAATATAAAGTGAATTCGTTATGAACAACACGATAACGGTCGACCGCACCTTATGTCGGTCGACCGCATTGCAGTCGACTGCACACTTCACAGTAATATAGTGAAGCAGTCGACCATTCATCTCTCGACTTTTCGTCAGAGAGATGGACGGTCGACTGCACCTAAATTGTGGTCGACTGTACTTTGCGCTGTTCACTCTTTTGGAATGTATCGTTTCTAATTTTGGTAGATACACTTCATCATCTATATAATTGGACGAACCCACTGAGTATTCTTCAACTATTACTTCTAAAAAAAATCTTCTGAACTAATATTTCAACAATCAATCCGAGTGTGTGTGATAACTATTTGTATTCTTCAGTCAGGATCATTGAGGATCTTGAGTTCTTTTCTTTTCTTCCACTTTCGGTGAGATTGATGGGACTTGTGATTAGAAGTCATGTGGGTGTAATAGGTCTCTCGGCCTGAATTCGAGAATCACTGTACAAGGGTTTGAGTATAGTAGAACGCTTGTGGCAGAGAATTGCTACAAGTAGGTGGTGTGGACGTAGACCTGGGGGTCGAACCACGTTATATCGCTGTGTCACTTGTGCTATCTGTGTTTGCATCTCTTATCTCTTCTCATTTACTTTTGCAACTTAGTTTTAACTTTTCTTAATTTTTTAATTCTGCACATCACCCTATTCACTCCCTCCTAGAGTGATTTACAGTGGTATCAGAGCGAGGTGCTTATCAAAACCTTAAAAGCTTAAGCAAAAGGTCCAATGGCCGAAATCCCTCATCCCAAAAATTTGTACTCATCAGAACCATTTGTCTCCAATGGGACAAGTCTTACATGCTCACCATACTTTGATGGAAAATGCTATAATGTTTGAAAAGTTCGTATGTCTCATTTTCTACAGATGCTTGGAGAAGAAGTTTGAAATGTATGCATTAATAAACACTTATTCCGGTCAGCAACGGAAAAACGCCCTTCACAAAAGCAGAGCTAGCACTCAAGATCGCAAATTCCAAAGCTATGACGGTTCTCTATGCAGAGTTGAATAATGAAGAATTAATTCGATGCAGGCGAAACTACAAGACAGCATACGAGATCTGGAACAACATGCTGAAACGGCATAAGAGAACCGCTTCTGAGGTGAAACCTAAAGTAAATCTATGTTTTTTATAAATTTGATGTGTTTCGTATGTTGCCAGGAGAAAATATAGATCAAATGCTCGCCCGCTTCGATATCATTGCACACAAGCTTGAGAGCTTAGGTAAGGGATTGGATGATGACCGAAAGGTCAGAAAACTCATAAGCTGTCTCACGCCCGAGTGGGATGTAAAAGCTGCTGCAATGAGGGAGACTCTTGAGGAAAAGGAATTTGACTACTACACATTCTAAGGAAAGCTGAAGACATACGAGATGGAGATGACAGAAACCAAAAGATACAGACAGATAATCGGAATTGAACCAAAAAACCGAAGAGAGGACCATCACCCTAAAGAAAGAAAAATCCCGACCATCAAAAGTAGATTTAGACCGTGAGGAGTTAGACGAAGATATCGCTCTATTAACTAACCAATTTCGTAAGTATCTTAAACATAAAAAAATATGGTAGGTACCAAGGAGAAAGAAAGAAGGATAAAGATAACGTATGCTATAAGTGCAAGAAGCCCGGACACATCCGTGCTAATTGTCCCGTCTCACATGACAGAAATAGGGACTACTACCGCTCAAACCCTGGTCTGAAAAAGAAGGCGTTGAAGGTAACATGGCTAGACTCGGATTCAAGTGAGGAAGAGCAAGGTTACAACGATGTCGGCTTTATGGCTCTTGGAAATGGTGAGGTGCAATCACCATCTCAAGAAGAGGTAATCAAAGAACCTACTTATGATGAGCTAGTAGACATGTGTAATGGATTAAAAGACTATGCTAAGAAACTGGGTCGTGAACTAAGGCAATATAAAAAAAATTCAAATGAAACACATGACTCTTGTATCGCTAAAATTCAAAAACTGAAAAATAAAAATGCTTTGATCATGGAAAAATTCGAGTCAGTTAGAAAAGATTATAATGTATTGCTAGAGGAAAATAAACTTTTAAAATAAAAAATTCAAGAATCCTTAGCAACACATGATGAACACTTAAGAGAAAATCATGAGAAATATGTTTATATCGCTAAACTCATAGATGATTTAAAAGAATGCAATAGAAAATTTGATGTGGTAGTGGAAGCATGTTATCAAGCTCTTGAACAAAATAGAATTCTTGATGCTACACTAAACACTCTTCGTTGGAACACAAAAGACGATGAGATGACTAGAAAAAGACTTTATAAAAGAGTAATTGAGCTTGAAAAAATTGTAGAAAAATATGAAGGGCCCAGTTACCTTATTACAAAAAATTCAAGATCCTTTCACGATAATCGAGGGCTTGGTTACGAAGAGCCAATACACCATCAAAAATTTAAATCATCATGTCATACACACTTGCCAATCACAAACTAACTTAAAACTATGCAAGTGTGCATGACTCAAGACATAGTCGTATCACATGTCAAAACTGCTGTAGACTAGGACATATTTCTCATAACTGTCCATTAAAAAGGAATGCTAATTTTTTCTGGATAAGAAAGAATGTAAATGCAGGCTCAAAACCCACTTGGACACATACAAAATTCCATGTAGGTGGCTCGACGTTCTCAACTTAGCAGATTTCAGACACATTGATAGAAGACGCTTGAGAGGCTCAACAAGTTATACTAGCAACCTGCATCTCTATCAAGAAAAAAGGAGAAGGACCTTGGTTCTTCAAATGAGTATAGCACCGGGTAAAATCTACACTTACTTGAATCTATATTAAATATTAAGATTACTTATCTCCTAAATAAAAAGTCTAGAGCTTCAGCTATTTATCTAAGGAATACATGAAATGTGTGAATTTTACAATATCTAAAGTTGCCATTACAAGATCTGAAGATTTGAAGAAAATCACTTTGCAAAAATCATAAAACTGTATGATCAGTCGACTGTACTATTCATTGGTCCTTGATAAGTCGAGAATGGACTGGTCGACCTTCCATCCATCTGTCATAAACTACTCAATCAGAACTCCTTCTTTCATGTGATGCGGTTGACCATATCTAAGAACCGGTCGACCGACCCACTCGGCTGACTTGATCTTTCACTTTCCAGTATATATACCCCTTCATATCCTTCTTCTCAAACCACATTAAAAACCCTAGCCCCCATACACAAACCCATCAAATAACCTTCTCATCTCTCAATATTCTCTTCAAATTTCTTGTGTGCTTTTTCCCTCTCTCATTGGCTTCCTCTTCTCACAAATCGAAGGGCAAGAAAGCTATTGCCTCTAAATCCATCACTAGAGATGGTATTATCTTTCAGAACTCAAATTGTGCTGATCTTTACTTTTCTGATATTTGGAATGCTCCCGTCGTTGCCAATCGGGTAATCAACTTATCATCCTTAAGGAGTCAATTTTCTGTTATGGTTAGGATCCTTAGAGACCTTGGGTGGGAAAACTATCTTACTACACCTAGCACCCACTCTGAGTCATTAACCCGCCAATTCTATGCCAACCTTGAAGGTCTTCAACACGATGACCCCACCTTCTCCTCTATTGTTCTTGGGAGAAGAGTTAGAGTCACCCCCGATTACCTCCGTAGGAAATATGAATTTCCCGAAGGGGAATTTGATGCATATCATCTAGATTTTAAAACTCTTAATTTTAAACCCGGCCATAACCAAAATACGGTCAAATCCATGATTGTCCAACCTGAATTCTCTCATCTTCCTCGTCCCGCTCCCACAAACTTTACTGATACAGCTTGTGTATTAAATAAAATTGTCAATGCAAATATTTGGCCAGAAAAGAATGACAAAACTGAAATTCGGGTCGATCAGTCGTTCATCATTTTTCCTATTCTTGGTAAATATAAGTTTGATCTTGCCACATTCATCATTCGCATGATGAATTATGCAACCCCTATAAATTGTGGTCTTCCTTTCAGTTCTCTTATATACAATCTTGGCATTGACTCCTGTATTGATGTCGGGAATTTTCTCCTAAGAAAAAATCTTATTCCCATCCTTCCTCAACAAATGGGCATCGATGTACCATTCAACCAGTGGGCTCTTCGTTGTCAAGCCCAACAACAAGAGCGCCAAGCTAAACAGCCCCCTCAAGCCTCTTCCTCCTCCCGTCGCAAGAACACCACTCCTTCTTCCTCATCTTCATTCGTGACTCATGAGCAGTTTGCTGCTCATCAAATGCAAGTGTATGGATATTATGTTAACACGATTGAGTACTTGCAAGGAAAAGAAGATTGGGAAATTCTTTCTCCTCCAAATGATGAGAAAAATGATAAGGAAGATGATGAAGACAATGCCGGCGACGAAGATGATGGTGGTGATGAATAAATTTCTAATTGTAATTGCTAGATGTAATATCATCATGAATGCTCTTTAACGTTATGTAATCTCTTGTTATCTGCTATGAAGGAATGACTCCATGCTTGCTATATTTCGCATGCCCAGCTGATTATCTGCATTTCTCTCCTGTATCAGTATTTTGGTCGACCGTGCGGTTGACCTTTCGCTCATCTAAACTCTTGAACACAGACCCTCTCTAAGAATCACTTCGCCTTTAAAATATATTTTTTGTATCTGTGGTTGACCGAACGGTCGACTGGTTCACCCTCTGTCTTCCGTTTTGTGCTTACAATATGTGCGGTCGACCAGTTTGCTCTCGGGTTGATTCTTTGTTTTATATGCTAAATTGGTTTTGCGGTCAACTGATTCTTTTCTTGGTTACTCATTTTAAGTTTTACGAACTTTCTATTTTCTATAATATTGGTTATTGAAATACTTCTTCTCCTGTTCTATGCCATGCATCCGTATTGGGAAAATCTCAAATCTATGATACCATGAAGAGCTCTCCCTGTGTATCAAAGAGTTTCGCTATCAATGGTATCATGTAAGTAGATTTTCTCCTGCTTTCAAAAATTATAATATTTCCCAATTTCATCTCATGCTTTATCATGTTCTCCAAATAAATCTCTTCATTTGCTTCATGAACGTTCTTTTACTCATAGCTTTCGGGGGAGAACATAGCATTTAATTAAATGTTCCTTTATTTAAGTCTTTTATAAATATTCTTATTATGCTTGTCTTTTGCCCCTTTTGGTGTGTTCCAAAAAGGGGGAGAATGTTTTAACTGAAAGTAAATATAATATTGAATATTATTATCTCTTGAAAATATATGGTATTATGATACCATGAAGAGCTCTCTCTGTATATCAAAGAGTTTCGCTATCAACGGTATCATGTAAGTGGATTTTCCCCTGCATTCAAAAATTATAATATTTCTCAATTTCATCTCATGCTTTATCATGTTCCCCAAATAAACCTCTTCATTTGCTTCATGAACGTTCTTTTACTAATAGCTTTCGGGGGAGAACATAGCATTTAATTAAATGTTCCTTTATTTAAGTCTTTTATAAATGTTCTTATTATGCTTGTCTTTTGTCCCTTTTGGTGTGTTCCAAAAAGGGAGAGAATGTTTTAACTGAAAGTAAATATAATATTGAATATTATTATCTCTTGAAAATATATGCTACAGGGAGTACGAAATTCGGGGGAGGGGGGGGGGATATTTTATATGCCTTATTTGTTGTATTTTTAACCTCTCTTGATCTTTATCTATGAAAATCTATGCTACAGGGGAGTATTTATATGCCCTATTATTTTATTTTTATTTTCAACATTGAAAGGCAGGTTTTGTTCACACAAAAAGGGGGAGATTGTTGACTCTTAGTTTAGTGTGCAAAAAACGTGTCCATAAATACCAATAAGTTTAAATTAAGTTGTTCAGATTTTCAGGTTAAAATAATATCAATAAGAGATCCAAAAGAGATTCAAGAATAAGTAAAGAGAAAAGCAATAAAGAAAATAAGCAAAGAAGGAAAGCACTAAAGAAAGATTGCAAGATCAAGCAAAAGAAAAAGTCATTCAAAAAGAGTACATGTTGATTTGTGCCCAAGAAAGCTATCAAGACTAGTTGTTGTTATTCCTTATTTGTGAGATTTTATCTGTATTTGATTGATTGATGATTGATTAGTATAGGGCAGGAATATAAAGTGGATTCGTTATGAACTGCACGATAACGGTCGACCGCACCTCATGTCGGTCGACTGCATCGCAGTTGACTGCACACTTCACAGTAATATAGTGAAGCAGTCGAACATTCATCTCTCGACTTTTCGTCAGAGAGACTTTGCGTTGTTCACTCTTTTGGAATGTATCGTTTCTAATTTTGATAGATACACTTTCTCGTCTATATAATTGAACGAACTCACTGAGTATTCTTCACATATTACTTCTGAGAAAAATCTTCTGAACTAATCTTTCAACAATCAATCCGAGTGTGTGTGATAACTATTTGTATTCTTCAGTCAGTATCATTGAGGATCTTGAGTTCTTTACTTTTCTTCCACTTCAGTGAGATTGTCAGGACTTGTGATTAGAAGTCCTGTGGGTGTAATAGATCTCTCGGTCTGAATCCGAAATCACTGTACAAGGGTTTGAGTATAGTGGAACGCTTGTGGCGGAGAATTGCTACAAGTAGGTGGTGTGGACGTAGACCTAGTGGTCGAACCACGTTATATCGCTGTATCACTTGTGCTAACTGCTTATCTCTTCTTATTTACTTTTGCACCTTAGTTTTAATTTTCCTTATTTTAAAATTCTGCAGAGTCACCCCCCCCCCCCCCACCACACACACACACACACACACACACACACACTGGTGATTTACACGAGATGTCCATTCACTCCACTGCAGAACCTTCGTGACTACTCAGGGGTATGTAAGTTAAGGGTGGCAATTGGCCCGAACCCGATCCGGGCCCGCCTAGGTCCGTCTCGATAATTAGCGGACTTGGGCTAAAAATTTTCATTTCGGGCCGGGCTCGGGCTCAAATTTTTAGGCCCGAGGTAAATTTGGGCCGAGCTCGGGCCCAAGTGTTTTAGGCCCGATGGGCCCGAATCAAATTTTTATATATGCAAGTGTATGTTTATGTATACATCATGTATATCTATGTATAAGTTCTTTTTTTAAAGATAATATGTAAGTTGAAATAGGTGTTAAAATTTATAGATAAAGAAATTATGTATTGTATATAAAATTAAATGAAAATAGACAAATTTGATGTGAATTACTCAAAATTTTGTAGAAATTGTATTATTGTTACTAGTATCATGCACGTGCGATGCACGTGGAGGGAGAATGAAAAAGACAAAAAAAACTGCCAACACGTGCGCTGCACGTGTTGACACACATACACAAAAAAATAAAAAATTGTTTATTTGTTTACCAACCCCATCTCTCCCATTATAATAGTTACTAGTATCATGCACGTGCGATGCACGTGGAGGGAGAAGAAAAAAGACCCCAAAAAAAAACCGAATGAAAAGGATTTAAAAAAAAAATGCACGTGTGATGCACGTGGAGGAAGAAGGAAAAAGACCTAAAAAAAAAAACGAATGAAAATGAAAAAAAAAAAGGGATAATGAAAAGGATAAAAAGAAAATAATTTCCAAACTGACCCACTTTCGAAAATATTTACCAAACTGGTCCACTTTCGAAAATATTTACCAAAGTGAGTCATTTTGTCAACACGTGCAGCGCACGTGTTGACAAAATGACATCCGGTGACAGATGACACTAAGCCCTTCTTCCATTATAATAGTAGAGATAGATTTTTTATCGCATATTATTCTTGATATAATTTTATTTTGTGGAAAAGTTATATATTAGAAATTGCATAATTAGTTCGGGCCTAGGCCCGAACTTATTTTCTGCCTAATTCAGGCCCGGACTTGGGCCTAAATTTTTAAATCCGAAGAAAATTCGGGTTGGGTTCGGGCCTATGTATTAAATTTCGGGCTCGGGCCTGGGCCTATATGGGTCCGGCCCAAACCCGGCCCATTGCCAGCCTTAATGTAAGTATGTAACCCTGAAAGCTTTATTACCTTTTCTAGGCATCGACTTCAGTTGTCTATGGTCATCCAACTGAGGAGCAATCCTTTAGACTCCTTCAAATTTGAACCATGAATCTCTCCAGTAAGACGTTTGAGTCAAATAAATACAGTAAAAAGGCGGAGAACTGGAGATGGTGAAATACTTGAGGCATGTCTTGTCTTTTGTTTTTCTGTTCCTCTTGTAAAGGTTTCAAGATAACAAAACTTTTATCAGGAAAGATATCTTGGTCCGTGGCGATTTAGGAGATTAATAATGATATATGTGTCGTTAAGGTTTATTCTGCCGGGTCAGATTGGATACAGACCTAACCTAACATTTAGGTTTTGGAATTACTTCAATCCAGCCTTAATTGAAAGAGTAGGTTCTTTTAGTTTTTCCTTTTTACCTATCCGAACCATGACCATCATATTATGATCTTAACTCAGTTTACGTGCATGTATCTATTTGTAAATTTTGTTAATAATCAGGTTAACTAAAAAGTAATTCGTAATGAACAAAGGTCCTAGCTTGTGAGGGCTCTAATTTCTTCAAGTAGTGGTGAAAACTCCAGTCTTCGGTGACTATAGCTCCATTTCCAGCGAATTCCCCAGTATTCATTTTCATTTTTTTTATTTATTTCCAGCTAGCAACCTAACTATTAGGATTTCTCTAATTCGCTTTTTTCTTTTATGATTCTTCATGATTTCAATCTCTTAGTGTTAATTTTTTTGGATTTTGAAGTTTGAATTATGGGTATAAGATTAGAGTCACAAAAGCTAATCTAATTTCATTGACTTAGTACTTCAATTTATATTCGTGCTAGTTTTAATTTTTTGGATTTTGAAATTTGAATTAGGGATATAAGATTAGAGTCACAAAAGCTAATCTAATTTCATACATTTAATACTTCCATTTTATACTCGTGTTATGTGTGTTCATACACCTTGTAACTTGAAATCTTGGTTCTTGAACATTGAAGTATCATTTGGTAATTATTTAGCAGTTTTGAGCCATCAATTTAATTTTTTTAATTTTAGAAAATTATTTAGAATTCAGATTTATTTATTAATTTATTTATTTAATTTTTTTTTGGGGAGGGGGATAATTAATTTTAATTTTTATGTTAAAAAATAAAAAGTCTACAGAGCTTACGCTATACATTACGCTATTTATGCTTTGCACTATTAATGGCCTGAGCATTACATTTGCGCTATCACTATTTTCAACATTTTCAAATAACATTAACGACTAGATCAGTTGAGCACTACTTCCCACTGAAACTGGCGCAGCAATATTATAAATATTAATAATAATATCTGTTTCGTTAGTATAAATTTGCTCCAATTTATTGTACTTTTTTATATTCTATTTGATAAGCATAAGAATGCTGATTCCTTGTTTTTCTTTATTTCCATTTTGGGGAGTGAAGTAATCAAGATGTTGGCTCCATATATAGTATATATATGATGGAGATGCTTGATCATCTGATCGAGTTGACCAAGGTAGATACTGGAGATCGACACAAAGTAATGAAAATAATTTTAACACCCTTCTGATAAATAAAACTACTAATCGTGGAAAAATTAACCATATTTGCGCATGAACATTGTTTTTTTGAAGTATCTGCTGCATGCGAACCAACATCAACAAAATTTCCTATTGATTCACTTCAACTCTTCAGAAATAATTGGATGCTTCCCCTCTTGTCCCTGTTGAACAAATCTGGATCATTTTCTCCATAGAAGTTGAGCATAGTTCTTCCAACCAATGATAATTGCGATTAATGTTATTCTCAAACTGGTATATATATATAATTAAAATCACCGCCATCTTACTTGTTTAACTCCCTACAAAAATTTCTCCAAGCCATATACCAAGTTCTGCCAAAAGGCTTGTAGATAGAGGCCACATACATATATGCATGAAAAAAAACCAGAGTTACGCCACTTACCTTTAACCGTACCACCTTCCTTATGGCCAGGATCAGGCCGGGCATTAGGCATTGTACATTTGTGATGTCATGTTTAATGAGTAAGCCTGTCATGTTTGTTTAAAAACTTGATCAGCCCAATTTATAATGAGACCAGCCTTGTAATTGGAAACAACTGCGAGGATACCTCTCCTGGACCCAACAAGTGAATGGCCGTGCTTGAGGGAAGTCCTGGAAGAACCAAACTGTGGACTCGAATACCATCCTCACCTAGAAACTGCCCTCTAGCCTTGGCAAACCAAATAAACATTATTTGCCTCATTAAAATATATGCAGCATATTAATGTATTCAGTATGTGTATATGTTAAGAATTCTAAATTATATTATATTCTGGTCAGTTAGTTTTTTCACATAGTCGTCAAAACATGATAATCAAAAGCAGGCCAGCTTATTATTATTTATTCTTTGTATAAAAGTTCTGTTGAAGGTCCTTGGCTTTGATATAGAGTATTGAGGCAGAAGCAAGCAGTTCCTAGTTCTAACATTTGAAGTTACTGAAATATGTTTATTCTTTCAGGTCAGAAGAGAATTCCAGGAGTTTCTCAGGGAACTATCATAACTAAGAAAATTTTGCCGAAATGCCCCTGATTTTGAAAATAATTAGCGAACTGCCCTTGTTTCGAAAACATTTAGCCATCTGCCATTGTCTGTGACACGTCAGCAACAAACGTGATTGGGAATCACGGCATCAGTTATTTTGATGCCGTGTTTCCCAATAACGGCATCTGTATATGAAAAAATTTACGTGCCGTTATTCCCAATAACGGCATTGGTTATTTTTAAAAAATAGAGCTCTACTTTATTAATCTTGACTCGAGATTAATTCCAAATATGAAATAAACTGATGCCGTTATTCTGGAGAACGGCATCGTTTATTTACTGATGCCGTTCTTCAGAATAACGGCATCAGTTATTTACTTTTTCCAGTAATATACTCGAAAAACCCTTCCTCTTCCCCCTTTCTCTTCCGCTCGTGCCTTCCTCATTTCCAAACAGAAAACCCTAGACGAAAACCCTAGACGATCTGAAAAAAAAAATCCACTAGATCTTTTGGTGTGTTGTTGACTTCTATTTCGGACTGTACTCCTCAATCCTTCATCTAGAGTTCATTCTCATTCCGATTCCGAAATCTTTGTAAGTAACTAAAAACCCTAATTTGTATTTTGTATAGTTGTTTTTGACTGTTTTATTATGTAGTATAGTACAAATATTGTAGGTTAGGGTTATTGAAGTAGTAATTTTGGAAGTACTTCAAGTATTGTAGGTTAGGGTTTACTAAATGTTGAGTTTTTGAGATGCTCAAATTCTTAAATATTCAAGTGATTTACGTTTGAAGTCGGGGTTATGAAGATCCTGATACACTTAATTTTGGTGCTTGTTGCTCATGCACTCAATTTTCCTAATTCACGGGGATATCCTAATACACTCATCTTTGGTGCTTCTTGCTTATTGAAAATCCTAATTCACTAGCAGATCTCTGCTCATGCACTCAATTTTCCTACTGAAAATGTTGTTGATTAGTCTTCGTTAATGTGTACAGGCCAATGGATCCTGCACAACCATCTTCTTCGCATGGTGTTGGTGCTTCTTCTACGCCTTCATTTGGACCACGGGGACATCCGGGTCCATTAGATCCTACAGTTCTGTTTCTCCAGGAAGACCACAGATCACAGGCCGTTTGGACCGGGGATGTGGAGAAGATGAGTTTTAGGATGCACAAGGTCATGCCTGTCCTTAAGAACTGTATTGCTATGGAACATTATTTAGTTAGCAGTGGGTTTAGCGGTATGTCAAAGCTGACCAACATAAAGTGTGATCACGCCTTGCTTACCGCATTGGTAGAGCGATGGAGGCCGGAGACACACACCTTCCACTTACCGTGCGGTGAGATGACGGTCACCCTACAAGATGTAGCGGTGATTTCGGGTCTTCCAATTGACGGGGTGGCCGTCACAGGCAATCTGATGTTCAACAAGGTTGCACTAGCACGAGATTATTTGGGGTTGGATGTTGATGAAGTTGACCACGGCATATGGGTTGGGGAATCCATTAGGCGTTCATTCCTAGAAGATAGTTTCACTCACATTCGAGTCGCACCTGTGCATACGGACATCGAGATCCAGAACTACACGCGGGCATACGTACTGTCGATGATTGGAGGGATCCTATTCCCTAACTCTTCAGGTGACGTAGTCCATCTCATGTATCTTCCATTGATAGCTGACCTACAGACAGCCGGCAGGTATAGTTGGGGAAGTGCAGCTCTAGCCTCCCTTTATCGTGCACTCTGCAACTGTTCGTTGGGTTCGATTCAGATGACCGGGCCGATGTCCATCCTGCAGATTTGGTGTTGGGAAAGAATACATCTCGGCCGACCCCGTGTGACGGTACTATCAGAGAGTTGGAGGGATGTACAGGATAATCCCGTGATGAGAGCTCCTCTCGGTGCATACTGGGCGGGGAAGCGTACGTGGAGGGATAACCCACGTGGTGTCCTAACTTATTACAGGGACGAGCTAGATCAATTGAGGGAAGAGCTCGTCAATTGAACCCCGTACACGGATGAGAGACTGGCTCGTCTACCACCTATTTGCACTGCTCATGCGCAGTTGTGGTTGACCTTAGCTCCGCTAGTGAATTTCTCAGTTGTGGAGTTTTATTATCCCGGCCGTGTTCTTCGGCAATTCAATGCACAACAACCCGTCCCCGTGAACACATTATACGATCGTAGACTACACAACATCACGGGCCAAGGTCGTTTACCGAACATGGATTGGGCCGATCACCACCGCGCGTATGTAGGAGCATGAAATGAGCGGAGGTATGAGTTGGTAGTCGAGGGTGTTGAGTATCCGTACGATGGATCAATGCAAAATACTTATATGGCCTGGTACCGTCGCATAACGCGAGTTTATATCCAACCCAAAACGGATTTTCCAGCGGGCATCCAAGAACCTATACCCGCGATTCATGTTGAACCACCACCGGCATTTTCATCATCACAGCCGATGTACCAACCGAAGGCCTCATCATACCGTATAATGGTAAGTTAGATTGTTTGTTGAATTTGAATTATTTCGTTCCGTTCTACTTATGCATCTTCACTTACAATATATATCGTTTACTATTATAGATAGAAAGCACATGGGACATGGCTAGAAAATGTGCGAATGTGTTGAAGAGCAATGCCAATAAGGCATGCAAAGAATTGGCACGAGACCTCCTGTGCAATTGTCGTACCTCTCTTGAAGAGGTTGGAGATGGTCCTCGTTTCAATGAACTTATGCGTTCAACCGAAGCTCCACGCCAACAAGAACGGCCTACCGCTAGCCAAGCTTCACCTCCACCACAACCAGCTTTGCAATTGGGACCCCCATCAGAGCGTCGAAGACACAAGACCGTTCGTGATCCTCCACCGCAAAGCCAATTGGCAAATCCGGAGATTGAAGAAGGAGGAGGTGGCGAAGAAGGAGGAGCTGGTCCAAGTGGACCCCCAACACAAGAACAACGGGAACGTAGGCGGAAAGCCCCGGCTCGGATGAGGAAAGCACCCAAACATTACACTCCAGGATAATTGGTAGAAACAAACTAATTGTCGTTTTGTAACACATCATTTTATGCATTTATTAATTGTATATGTTTGTATGCAGGTTGTTATGTGTGGGTGTGCAAATTGGAAGGAGTATTTGATTTTTTATGAAACAAACTAATTGTCGAACCGAATTTTTTATGAAAATTGCTAGCAAAGTGCCGCATACAATACCGATGATATGCAAAAGGTTCCCTCCACGTGCCAAACTCATTTCCCATTGCTGATAAAATACCGGCATGTCGATCCGAGATGACGCAAAGACCTTCACGTTCTGTCACATAGCACCGAATACAGTTCATGAACCATGTCCATGTTTCTATACTTTCACCGTCAACAAGTGCAAATGCAAACGGAAACAACCTACCATTTGCGTCTGGTGAAACCGCAATCAACAAACAGCCTTTGTATTTTCCGTACAAATGAGTACCGTCAACACTTATAACTGGTCTACATGATTTGAATCCTTCGATCGAAGGACCGAATGACCAAAAAACACTCTTAAATGTTTCTATACCCGGCCCAGTCGTAGTCTTCGCCCACTGTACAGCCGTACCCGGATTCGAAGCTTGAATTGCATTGAATAGGTATGGTAATTTAGTGTACGCTGTTTCAAAAGAACCATATAGTTTCTCAATTGCTTTATGTTTTGCCTTCCAAGCTTTCCAATATGATATTGTGTATTGGAGCCTACTCTTCACCTGCCCAATTATGGCTCTTGGTGTTACTGTGAGTTGTTCCCTCAGAGTATCTATTATCAGCATCGATACAACCGTCGAGTCAATTTTGCTGTGATCCTGAGTTAATGTAGGATTCACACATGAGTGTACACCTTCAAGTTGTTTCACCACAAAATAATCACGACCTTTGGGAATAATTGCACGCAAGCGCCATGGACAACCGACTACATTTTGAAGTGATGAATTTTCTGCAATCTGCTCGGCTGAACGGTTGATGGGAGCGTATTTACATCTCACATGGTACAGACAACGATCTGATTTTACCGTCACGAATTCCCTGTGGTTCTTCACGGCATACATCTTGACTTGATGTTGTAGAGCATCTTTGGATGGAAATCTTTGACCTATGAAGAGTTCATCCAAGTTGGAAGACCCAATGGAAGACTGGCCATGTTCATGTACGGTGGCACGGGACATCCATTCACTTGACTGCAATCCACGCATAGCTGGACCTGTGTCCTGACTTGGCAACACGCGGGCATTGTTAACCGGCACATGAACATTGGCATCAACAACCGGCACTTGAACATTGGCAGCAACAACTGGAGCTTCAAGGGCGATCTCCTCATCATCATCCTCAAGACCGCGTACCTCATCTTCTTCCTCTTCTACCAAGTCGTTATTTACAACGGCGTTATCAAAGTCTGTCAAAGCAATGCCAGCTACCAAAAAATTTTGTGGCAATGGGGTCGGATGTAGCGGCTTGTATTCGGAGGAAACAGGTTCCGTTGGAGTTGTGCTAGTATCTCCAACAGTATTAGAAATCCTTGCGTGTGACTCTTCAGATGGTCTCAGAATCCTAGTTGGCCTTGGACCGTCGATAACAACTCTTGTAAAATTTGGAAGCCTCGTTTGATCAATATATAACTCAACTATATTCCAACCACAACTTGGATGAAGTGTCCTAAGCAGGACAGACCTCAGAGAACTGTCACTGTCTATGGATACCAACATGAAGTACTGCCCATCCCCTTTACCAGCAGAATAACGGGCTCTCAAACTCAGAGTCATTTCACTTCTGTCCCACTTGGTTACTTCATATATCTTATCTGTTAATTCTGAGTAACCAAAATTGGGGGTAGCCCAAATCATTACAGGATCGACGTCACTATAAGAATATCCAATTTTTGGATCCTTAATAACTTCACCCCCAAAATATAACCATATAGGGATATCAAATTCCATACCTATGCATAAAAATTAAAACATATTCAAATCATTCACTACTCAAAATGTGACGAATCTTTGAAATAAAAATCAAACATAAGGTTAGTATGATAATACCTTTCAAATGATACCAAAAAAACCACCGGCAAGATTTTCGTTGATGAGGAAGACTGAAAATGAGAGTGGGAGTGAGGAATTAGGATGTATGGAATTTTATAGGACTCAAATGGTTGAAATTTTTTGATTATGAGATCTAAGGTTTGTGGGTAAAAGGGGTGATGTGAGAGAGATGCGTTTTACAAATCAGAAGGGGAAGAATAGGGGAGAAGAAAGGGGGTTACGCTTATAGGGATTTGTGCAAAAAGTAAATAACTGATGCCGTTATTCTGAAAAACGGCATCAGTACAAAAGATGCCGTTCTCCGGAATAACGGCATCAGTTCATTCCTTTTTTGCTTTCCAATCTCGAGACAAGATTGATACAATATAGTTCTATACTAAAAATAACCAATGCCGTTATTGGGAATAACGCGCGGCACGTAAATTTTTTCATATACAGATGCCGTTATTGGGAAACACGGCATCAAAATAACTGATGCCGTGATTCCCAATCACGTTTGTTGCTGACGTGTCACAGACAATGGCAGATGGCTAAATGTTTTCGAAACAAGGGCAGTTCGCTAATTATTTTCAAAAACAGGGGCATTTCGGCAAAATTTTCCATAACTAATCATTTTTACTTACTGGAACATCTGTGGAAATATCTTCTCTGTTATATATCTGGCCGAGATTAGAGAGTTTGTCAGCAATTTGGACAGCCTCGACCGACAGAAGATCCTGCCATTCAAAAGCAGTTTTATATGTGTATTTCAACTCAACTCTTAACAACTATTTAAAGCAAAAAACTGCTATGCACTGTTATTGTGAACTTACTGATGGTTCGGCTCTGTTAGATTAAGATGAGTAATTAGGGTTATTGTTTATATCTCTTAGCTGCTTAAGATATTATACCCTGCTTATTAGTACTAAAATATCACAGAGCACTATCTCTAGACCAACTTTTATATGAGATTAACTGGGTTTAGGATACTGGACTTCATGCCAGTCAACCCAGTTCAATAATTAGCATACAACACGTGCAAATCATGTGTTGCCCCCATAGAACATTATACATAATAATAGAAAATAATCAAATAGTTCAAAAACTATATCAAAACATAATAGTTCACAATGACTAAACCAACTAGAGAAATCTGTCATAGTTTCAAAATCAATTAAAGCAAATAAACTTCAAGAACAAAATATGAGTTTTAAGCTCATGAACACAAGAGTCTTGAACTCAACAGAGAGGGATGATTTCTGTTGGGTATGCAGCCGACATCAAGTTGCATTTTGGTCTAGCCTCCTCTCTTCTATTCTCCTTCCCGTTTTGTTGCTCTGGGCTTTGTGTAATTACCTTATGTTGATCTCAAGTTTGGAGGTCTTTTGGTTTGCTACATGGCTTATTGCTCAGCTATCTCTTGCTGTGAATGTTCCACCTATTTTTGAGTTAACATGTTTAGTATTTATGTTGTGATAGTTGTTGGTTGTGGTTGGTTTCTTCTGGATGTTGCTCATGTTTATCTGTACTATCTTCAGTATTCTCTATCGCTACTCCCTTTAACTCGTTCTTTTTTTGAGCTTATTAATTTCTGATACTTCTACTATCTCTTGAAGTTTACAGGGTTAAGGCGTGGTTGGCCCTACTCATTTTGTATTTTGAGCCAATGGCTTTTGGCTGTTGCCGGCGGACAGACTGTCTCTTTATTGGGAGAGTTATGCTCCATCTCCCTTCCTTTTTGCGGTATCCTTTACCCCGTCCAAATGGCATCCAGGTGGTTCCTCGGCTGTTGATGGTTATGCTCTTCAGTCAGTAGCGGCTGTTTTGTTATGGGGTAGAGGATAGCTTTTATCTGTTTGGGTAGGTTACTATCCTTGGATCTAATTATGGCTTACACAGTACGATCCATGTACTTATTTCCGGTCTAGTTGCTGCTCTGGATGTCTCATTATTTTATCTTGCTTACCCGTTTTCTAAGGTGTTTAGTGTGAGATGGTAACTGCTGTCTCTCCATCGATCTAAACTCTTAGTTTCTGGATGTTTTGTCTGTGTTTTATGTTATCATCTCATTTACTAGTGCGTTTTAGTGTTCTCCTCATGCCTGAACATTTTGTTTCCATTCGACTTTGGCTGCTGTCGGTGCGGTCTGACTTTGTGTGACGATTGGGGTGTTTTTGTTATGGTCTGGCATCTTGTTTTGAGTGCATAGAGTTTTCACCTTGTTGAGGCTTGATCTGTTGTTTTGTGAGCATTTGTTTATGATGGTTTTGAGAAATCATGTTTCTTTTTGGTGCGCTTCTGGACTCTACTTCCCTGATTCGGAATGCCAACGAGCTTCTGTGTCGCCTTAATACTCGCTGCAATTGCTATCGAGGGTTTCCCTTTTTGGAGTGTAGGCGCTTTGATTCGGTTGGATCACACAGTTTTGCCGCTCGGTTTTCACGCATTGTTCTGCGTGACAGCGGCCTCCTTAAGTGCCTCGTTCAGTTCAACTGGCAGACGTCGTCTTCACCCGTCGGTGTAGTTCCAGTTTGCTCGTTGTGGTTGTATCTTTTAGTTGTTGATACCCGCCTCTGTTAAAGGACCTTGATAGTGTATCCCGTTAGATGTATTGTTTTACGTGTTTTCTGTTTTACTACTTGTAAAACTCGAAGTGTACTTTCTCTCTGTTATTAATAATATTTGTTTGGCGGGAGTCGTTAGACTCTATCCATATCATCAAAAAACAGAGAAGGATGATTTCTTGTTCTTAGATACATGAGAAGGATGAAATCATATAAATTTCATGTAATCCAAGTCTAGGGCTGCAGGGTTCTGAAAACCAAATTAGAGAGAGATTTATATTTGAAGGTGATGGGGATATTATATTTTTGGTATTAAAAAAAATACGTATTATATTAACTAAACCCGTACTAAACCAGTCTTTACAAAGTTAATTGCAATCCTATAAGACTAAAGTGCTAATGAGGATGTTAGAGATTATGAGAGATAATAATAATATAAATTAAGGTTAATATCCTAGACTAAGGTGCTTGAGATATGTATCCTAGGTATCAAAATTGGAATACCTAGACTACTATCACAAGCCGGTATTTATAAGATAAATACTGGTTTGGGTACTGGGTTCTCTACCCACTCCACCCGTGTTCCGATATCCATACAATTAGTACGTGTAACACACGTGTTACCCATAGAATAATATTACACATAATATAATTCATATAGTGAGAATATACCTATAAATTCAACAATCTCCTCCTACATTCTCAATATATAAACGTACTGAATTATCTCATCAGTTCAACATGAAGTTGATTGCCTGATAGCAATCTTTAAATAGAAGAAATGCATGACTCAATGTACAGTTCATAAGGACTAAATCAATTATAAATCCGAATAGTTCAAAAAAGACTATACCAAAATAATTAAATAGTTCCCAAACCATATTACAACAGAATAGTTCACAATGACTAAACCAACTGGTGTAATTGTCATAGTTTCAAAATCAAACAAAGCAAATAAACATCAAGAACAAAATAAGAGTTTTAAGCTCAATGAACACAAGAGTCTTAAACTATACAGAAGTTTTACCAAGCAAGTGACTAATTTATTCTCGAATGAAATAAACTGAACATCTATCCTTGCACACTGCTTTATGTTTACTCCTCTATTTTGAGCAAATCATTATTTTGAAATCTATGTTGACAGATTCAACTCCTCCATCTTTGCTAGTTTACTGAGAACAAGAATATCAAATGACACGCCTTTAAGAATTCCAACAAATTTCACAAAGTATCTAGTTCCACAAAAGAACTTAGTACAATTCATAATTAACTTAGCAAAAATGTAACACAAGCATCACAATCAAATTTTTTAACTAAATAAAGAACATAAACTATTATAGTTTCTACACAAGAACTATACTATGTTTCATATTGGAATGATAGAACAGTCAAATCAGTTATGGTTAATTCTGAATCATCAAAATTGGAAAAAAACAAAAATTCATAAAAGAGATATATCATCAAAATTGGAATGATATAATGACATTCTAAACATCGGAAACATATTGACAAGTTTTCATGTTTCGTATTGGAATGATATGATTATTCTAAGTAAATTCTCTAGATATATAATACCATCAAAATTTGAATGACATTAAATATTTGTGTAATTTATGTGGAATCATTAAAATTATCTAAAACATGTCAACTGCCTAAAATTGATGCTTAAGTTTGAACTTCTCTATGGATCCAATTAGATTCTAAATTTTAAAATAATTAGGATGTTAAAGCTTTGACTCAATAACTTTTAACTCCATTTCTCCCACTGTTTTGATAATTAGATCACTTTCAAGTCTCTTAACAAGAGCACTAGCCATATTTTATTTCAATTGCACTTTATTTATGAGAAAGTTCAACTAGACTTCTTTTAGCCTTAATATACTCCTCTTACTATTATAGAGTGAGTTATGAGCTACAATGCATTATAGCTTGATAGTCGCATAACAGAATTAGAGAATTTATGTTAAACTTCTCAATGGATGATTAGCAATAAGTCATTCAATCCACTCAGTCTTTTTCCCTGCAGAGAATAACACATAGAGGTCTGATTTCTTGGATGAGAACACAATGCTTGTTTGCCATTTAATCTCCATAATTTTCTGCTCCTCCTAGTGTGAAAACATATTCACTAGTTGCCAACTTTGCACTAAACTTTGAGTAGCACATTGCAAACTCTTGAGTACCACTCAGATATCTTATTGGCCTCTTAAGGGTACTCAAATGTGTATGAGATTATTTAGTGAATCTGCAGATCATACCTACCTCAAAGGATATGTCTATTCTAGTGCAGATCTTTGTATACATGAGACTATGAATTTCTTTAGAATGATCTACCTGTCTCATAGTTGCACCATCATTAGGTGTCAACCTTTTATCATAATCATAAGATGCTTCAAAATATACTTTCAATCACTATATCCCCACTTTGAAATACATTTTGATTTGACGAGTTTGACTAAGAGTTATCCCTTGCCAACCGAAACTCACCCTTATACCTATGGTGTCCACAATACCTAGGTTTTTCATGTTGAATTCTTTAGATAGCACAATTTTAACTTCATTTGTAATAGAGAGGTCACTTCCAGGAACAGGCATGTCAATAGAATAAGTAAATAATAGCCACTATATTTGACACACCACAACGTTAAATGCACTGATCTGAATTACCTGATTCATATACAAGGCTCTTTAAGAAAATTTTCAAATTATTTATTTGTCGGCTATACATGTTTTAAGAACATACAATAATTTTACTAAATTGTAAATCTTGTTCACTAAACATATTAGTTCAAAACTTTCCAGTACAAAACTGTTCAGTACAAAACTGTTCAGTACAAAACATCAAGTACAAAACTTTTAGTACAAAACTGTTTAAATATCCTTTATGAATAACAAAATTTTCAATAGATATAAGGGTAAGAAGAATACTTATTGTAGCAATATGAAAAAGATGTAGTAGACATCAAATAAATATACCCCATTTTTCTTAGTCAATCCGTTAGCTACTAAAATGCATTAAAATTTTCTACTAAACAATTAAAATTAAGTTTCTTCTATAAAACCCTACTAACTTACTATAGTTTTAGCCCATTTCGGCAGACCAACTAAATTAAAGTATTATTGTATGACACAAAATCATCTCATTATCTACTAAAGACTCTTCTTAGCTCATTTGTCATTCAAGTTTAAGTGTCAGTATGACTGGTTTTTGATTCCAACAGTGAATCATTGACTATGTCAGTAGGACTAGATAATTTCATGCATTTATCTTTGATGAACACATCCTCAAAGAACTCCACAAGTTTAGATTCTTCTAACACAAATTAGATAGATCTAAAATCTGTCCAAAGAACCATATTTTGCACTTTCTAAGTACACAAAAATATTTGTTGTAGGTCCTACTTTAGGCCTTCTAGGGTCATGTACTCTGACAAATGTATCACAACACAAATTTTTACTTTAACAAAATTATTTGTATTTTCATGCCATGATCTACAAGGTGTATTCAATTTAGAGTATAGTAACACATTAGAGATATGATTAACAATACAACATCACTCATATTTATACAAGTCAAACAACGGTCAATAATATAGAATTCAACATTTCACTAAGTGTTTGATTCTAACTTTTATCAATACTATTTGACTGTTGTAAGTAGCGTGCAGTAGAGATTATGCATTTGCAAACTTCTCTAAAATCATTGAAACATATTCACTACCTCTATCAAATCTGAACCCTTGATTTTTTTGGATTTAACTATAACTTTTTTTTCATTAAAAATAACAAGTGCTTCATTCTTCATATATATGACAAACTTATACTAATCATCTACAAAACCGCTTAAATACTTCTGACCAACAATTATCTCGTCTAGTCACAAGCTACTGAGATCACAAATATCAGAATGTATTGACTCAATAAGTTGTGTGCTCCTAGAGACCATACTAAATGATTTTCAGGTGATCATAACCTGAGCACAACTTTCATATTTGTCATATTTAATGGAGCGCCATTTAGCAGAGTTATGAGTTTTAACAAGAACAAACAATTTAATATATAGTTTTCAAATCCTAGCCAATTATGCTATGTTCAGGAACTATACACAATTAGAACTATTATTATTAATTGTCTCATTTGTTAAACTCAACTTATACATGCGATTGACAATATATGCACATTATAAGAGTTAATACAAAATTACTCTGCCACATTTCACAAAACTATTTGCTTTCTCTAGTGATTCTAACAATGTCCACTTGCTCAAACACATTGAGCGAAGAGTTCTTTCCTTTGTTCGTTCTTCATCATCTTCATAACGCTAAACAAGATAATGACTAACATATTATAATTCAACATTGCACACACAGTACAATGAACGAGAAAGAACAAAACGTAACTAATAGAGTCATATCCTACATTAAGAGATGCTCTATCTTAAGTTACAGAAATTTGTTATACATCTTGTACATCAAATTATTATTATTATTTTTATTATTAGAGAGGCAAATATGTAATCTCACACAAACTACAAATAATGGATTTGTCAAAGTATCTATACACATAGTATGATAAAACACTTACAACCTTAAACATGCTAGTTTTCCATACGAGAATAACTATGATCTAAAAATCTCAATCATGTGATCGAATGAACAAAACGTTAATACATTCATCACATGAAAATACTAAGAAATATTAGAGTAGATCATACCGTCACTTCAAGTTAGAAGTATTTTTCAAATTCGGTGGAGAAGCCGGCATAGTGCAGACTTATCATACCGTGATACAAATCCATCATCTTCAATACACATAATTTGTAAGTAACTTTGAAGTTCCTACATTCATCAAATTGTTAAAGATTAGCCAATTAAACAAATTATTAGCACTGTCTAACCCACAACAATTTAATTGGAGATTCAATTTTATAGTCAAAGTCTATAATTTATCAAAATGAATATTTGTTCCATAACACGTAGCCAAAGTAGTCATTCAGATTTGTATTTAATTAAATAATGCATAATACAGTTTTGAACTTTAGCACTTAGTTACAAAATTCAAACAAATAATTAAATAACAATTTAAATTTGGTGAAGAACTTATCTTTAATTTAGATCTGAATCAGAAATACACTGCAGTAGATCGAGTCTTCTCCCCAAACACAGAATACAAAACAATACCCAACGGATTGTCTCCATTTGTTAGATCCAGATCTGATTCCTTTGGCTGGATCTGGATCTGATCCAACAGTCCAAATACCAAACAGCAAATCTCCAACCAATAAAGCAGCTGTTGGACTGGATCTGCTCCAACAGTCCAAACACCAAACACCAAAAACGTTCAATCAAAAATTGGATCTAAGTTGAAAGTGTAGCAGCCATGATCTCCTCCTGATCCCAAACACAAAACACCAAAAAACCCATCCAATCAGAAATCCCAAATCAAGATCTAAGATCCACCCGATCGACTTTGGATCTGACTTCTCTACTAAGGCGACACTGACGACACCGACGATGGTGGAGCAGGCCTGCGACGTCACCTCGATGGTGGAGGCCTGCGATGTCACCGACGATGGTGGAGGAGGCCTTTGACGACACCGACGATGGTGGAGCAGGCGGCTAAGGTTGGAGATAGCGACGACGTCGGTCAGTCAGCCCGAACCAGCCAATCAAGACTGTGGGGTTGTGGCTGCTGATGGCTACGGCACGAGCGACAATGGTGCTGATGGCTATGGCGCAAGCGGCGTCAACCCCTCCGGTGAGATCAGACGAACCGAAGTCAAACTCTCTTAATCAAAAAATTAATTACAAGATATCTCAAGATTAAATGTTAGAAATTATGAAAGATAATAACAATAGAAATTGGGGTTAATATCCTACACTAAGGTGCTTGAGATATTTACCCTAGGTATCAAAATTGGAATACCTAGACTACTATCACAAGCCAGTATTTATAAGATAAATACTGGTTTAGGTACTGGGTTCTCAACCCACTCCACCCGCGTTCCGATATCCATACAATTAGTACGTGTAACACACGTGTTACCCATAGAATAATATTACACATAATATTATTCATATAGTGAGAATATACATATATATCCAACAGTGGAGAGGGTAAAGATGACATCCCTATTGTCGTACACTTCAACTTACTAGAGTCGACTCTTTGCTTCCTGGTAGTGCACTTCCGAAACAAAATTAGGCAATGCAACACAAGAAGAATGTAGACATAATTTCTTAGCAATTTTGCATCTGGAAAACTCTCATGTTTTGTGGGGTATGAAAGATGAGGCCTATTGCAATCAAGTTAATTTTAAATTTTGCTAATTTCTTTTCTATCTTACTCTTTTTAAAAATAATCTTCAATCCTATCTTATGGTTCTAAACTGCCCTTGATTTGTACTTGCTTTTGAAAGTCCTCTTAGAGCATCTGTAGTCGTTTGCTTTCATATTTTGGGTATTTGACAAATAGAAATAGGAAAAATGGATTTGCGCTGTAGTCGTCAAATCCTAAAATATGGGTCAGACGAAAGATTATCTTTCGTCTCAGAAAATTAGCATAAAAAATACACACACACACATATGCATTGAAGTGAGGGACAAACTACAAAAAAAAATATAAAAAATAAAAACAGTTAAAAGTGTTTGCATTGAAGTGAGGGACAAAGTACAAAAAAAAATATAAAAAAATAAAAACAGTTAAAAGTGTCCACAAAAGGAAAAAAAAAAAAAAAAATTTGAAACCAGCCAAATGCCTTGGACGGAAGATTATCTTCCGTCCTAGGCAATTTGACCTTTTGCAAATTTGGCTTGGACGGTACATTATGTACCGTCCGTTTAATTTTTTTTTATTTTAAAAATTTAATTAATCGGACGGTGTATTATCTATCGTCTGTCGAATTTATCGTATACGAAATTGAAGCGACGGTGTTTTATCTTTCGTCTCACGTTTCAGACGATGTTTAATCTTTCGTCTGGCTATAATTTGGCTTTTGCCAATCCGTCTTCCATATTTGGCACGCTCCTGTTCATGCGACACCCAAAATTTGTGTATTTGGCAGACGACTACAGCGACTTTTTTTTGATTTTTTTCATATTTTGGGTATATGGCAAACGACTACAGATGCTCGAAGAAAAAGAAGGAAAAACAGAGCACAACAAAAAAATACAAAAAAAAGTGATCTTAACAGCACTTGGGCAACAGCACTAGGTAATCACCCGCAATATAATCAGTTCATTTTGAGAAAACAGAGCACAACAAAAAATACAAAAAAAAGTGATCTTAACTCTCTTTTGACTCCCAGTTTGCTAAATACCACCTTAGTTGGTAAGTCACTGTCAATTAATTTGACTCTACTATTATACAAAAACAATGTCGAACCTTATCAAGAATTGTTATTCCTATGTAGAACGAGCTGTTATTATGATAGGAATGGGAAAGTGAAAATTGCATATCCATGACAGCATTTCAAATTGTTATTCCTATGCACAAACAGTTGCTTATACTAGTACACTGAATTTTTGTAAATGCCTAAGCTCTTCTGGAAACACCGGAGAATGGGTTTGATTTTAACTAAGTATTCATATACTTAGTTAAACAATGCAGATATTCTTGAAGTGGGTTTTTATTACTCTTATATTTTTATTTGGTTGTTGGTATTCTTGAAGTGGGTTTTGGATTGTGTAAAATCAAACCCATTCTCACAATCCGAATGGTCAGCACTTATCCATTAATTTAGATTTGTCTTTTAGCAAAAATGGGTCCCACAGCATTAAATGGTGTATGTGCGGGGTAAAATTTAATGTAGGTGTAGCATTTCTCAATCCCTGACCCTTACCTGCTTGGCCATGTTTACAAAGATGAACACATTCCAAAACGTTTTATCCAAAAAACTAAAAAACACATTCCAAAACGAAACTGTTTTTGACACTGACATGCATTTGATTCATCCCTTGAAGCTTCAAAATACACGATTTGAATGAACTTATAATGATGATGCATGAATGAATGAAAAGGCCGGAAAGAAAAATGTACAGAAAACAAAGACTCAGACTTAATGGTCGTCAAATTCACTGACTCTCTCCAATTCAACACGCTACCATGCCTTCAGTTTTTGAAAATTAATTGTACATTCCCTGTTCTAATGCATAAAATCTTTTCATTCATTCTTGAATGGGCAGGTATGGGTTCTGCTAGGAAGAGGATACGGCTGGAGGAGGGAGAGGAGGAGGAGTAGGGTGGGGGAGGAAGGGGTCCGTGATAAGCTACGATGGATGAATGGCAAACGATGGCATCAAACTATGACATCTAAGTCGCATATATATTATATTGGACTTTATCTATTAACAACTCGAGATTGACAAATTGTGGAGAAGTTTTCTAATAATCTGATAGTAGGTAGGACTTGGGAGTGATGGAATGTGTATGTCATTCCTCTTTACAACTACAGGTTTCGTATGGTAGGGTTAATTAGTTATAAACGTTTTTGCGATAAGAGAATCAGTCAATGTCGGTATATATCTTCATTTATATGGAATGCATGCCTCATATGCACACAAAAAACTAATGGCCTTAGAAAATCTGTCGTAATTGATTCTGAGAAAGTTCAACTGAAACTTTTACAAAAGAGAACAATAGAAGAATTGTGATGAAGATTCTTTATATAGCTGGATGGTGTTGAAGTTAGAACAACCATCTCTTTAATAGTGGTGCTAGTTAATTAGACTAGTAAATAGAGTATGCAATCTACAAAATTGATGTGAACCCAAGTGATTACTTGCCAGGTTATGTGTTTGGCAGCAGGTCACATTTGAAGCAATTTTACACCCCATTTGTGCTAACTAGGTCCACATAATATCACTATTCATGCATGGAACTGAATGGAAAGTATTTGTCCCTATTCAGTTATTGCTTAGGTGCAAATTGTATGAAGAGCTAAATCCTACCCATATATACTCGGCAAAAGTTTTATGTACCATAGAATGGAGCGGGATCTCGTTGAAATGTGTGCTCCTGCACTGTATCCTTGAATTTCGGAGAGATCATGCAAAGACCACTTTGGACGACCTGTACAAAATCATTGTTTCAGTTACAATGTTAATTAGCTAATGCCTTCGAGTGCTTAACTTCCTCCCACTTACAATAAAAGATAGGAGCTGCTTTTGCATCAGCCTTGATGGAAAAGGACTTCTAAACCCGAAAGTCGCAATCTTTTTACCCACCAAAGTATTTAAAACATCTCTTAATTTAGTCTTTATTTGCAAAACAGATGTTGCTTTATACTTGCCACCATTACCAAATAGATCTACAAGGACCACGAAACTCAAGGTACGTACTGTATATAAAAGTTCTTTCTCAAAGCCTTCGTAACTTGCAGCATTAGACCGGGAATTGTCAGAACAGCAAAAACGGTCAATAGTGAGAACTAACATTCCTCCAACTAACGTTCGTTAAGTTTTGAATTGTATATACAAAATGAGTAGCAGGTGACCTCACTTGTCAATTTTATATTCACAAGAAAAACATCTAGTACAGATCAACACGTCCACAATGGCAACTCTCTTTTTACAATAGTGAAGATAATGCAAACGTATGACCACCTTCGGAATAATATCTAATCTTCGTGTCTAATAGCTGACTCAACAAAGCTCACTAACACAGACATGAAATAAAACAGGCTGTAAAGATCATTACAATTTTCTTTTTTACTACTATATATTCTAATGTTTAATGTTGGTATAATAAAGCACATATGGATCTTGATTAATGAGTCTGTCAAAGGGAATAAGTTTCGCGAGTCTGTCGAAGGGAATAAAGCACATATGGATCTTGATTTCGGAGTCTATTCACGGTTCGAATGACCATCCTGGCTACCTGCTCCAGAGTAAGATGGCACGGTTCGGTTTGCCGTTCGAGTGCTCCTGAAACAAACCGGATAAGTGAGGAGTCCATTCATGGTTTATACAGTCGCTTTAGCCACACTGAATCCGAGCAAGTAGGCGAAGAAGCAGCTCGCCATTCAAATGCTCCCAAAACTCGTTGTCATTAATGTTCGGAGTCCATTCACGGTTCGAATGACCATCCTAGCTACCTCCTCCCGAGTAAGATGGCACGGTTCGGTTTGCCGTTCGAGTGCTCCTGAAACAAACCGGATAAGTGAGGAGTCCATTCATAGATTATAGAGTCGCTCTAGCCACACTGCTTCCGAGCAAGTAGGCGAAAAAGCAGCTCGCCATTCGAATACTCCCAAAATTCGTCGTCATTAATGTTCGGAGTCCATTCACGGTTCGAAGGACCATCCTAGCTACTTGCTCCAGAATAAGATGGCACGGTTCGGTTTGTCGTTTGAGTGCTCCTGAAACAAACCAGATAAGTGAGGAGCACATTCATGGTTCATAGAGCTGCTCTAGCCACATTGCTTCCCAGCAAGTAGGCGAAGAAACAGCTTGCCATTCGAATGCTCCCAAAACTCGTCGTCATCACCGTGCGGAGTCCAACACTTGGTTCGACGCCACTTTAGCCACTTGCAAACGAACATGTGCGAAGTAGCTCGCCATTGGGAATTGCTCCCAAAATAGTCGAAAACTCTTAAACGACAAATTTGGAGTCCAACACTTGGTTCGATGCCACGTTAGCCACTTGTAAACGAGCAAGTGCGAAGTAGCTTGCCATTCAAAATTGATCCCATAACTGTTGAAAACTTTTTGAGTACAAGTGTTAGCAAACACTTAGAGGAACGGCTCTCTGAACACTTGGCCAAAGAATCTTGTTTCATAAACAAGAGAGAATACAAGTGTTAGCAAACACTTAGAGAAATGATACTTAATTACTTGGCAAAAAAAAAAACGCTGCTTGTTTCACAAATGAGAGAAGCTAAAAGTGTTATTAGGAGAACGAAGCCGATTACAAGATCAGAAAGGCGCAGTCAATAAAAATGTTGCTTAAATACTACAAATATCTTATTTCACAAAAAGTTGGCGGTACAAGTTTTATTAAGAACAAAAAACTCCTACAAAACTGCAAAGTGTCACCCTAACTCTTCCTAGGAAGTGGGACACTCCTGTTGAGTGATACTCATGGCCGACGAGTGCTGTGCCGCTTTTTCGTTCCCTCCGAAGAAATCATTAGACCTACGAGGCGAGTCGTACCATCAAGACCACAGGCCTAGCAGATCCCCCAACTGATGCTCTGCTAGACGAACCGGCCACACCACTCTGAGCATCGTCAGGGTTCCTTGGGGTCTCAGGCAAGCGTAGAGCTAGTTCATGAAAAGGCCTCCCCCGAACTCGCTCTTCACTAGAGCAAGAGGTGCTCCTAATATTGCCCCCCTCTGAGAGACGCTTTAAACGAAGATTCTCCGCCTCTTACTCAATGAGGGGCTCTTTGAGGGAGTCATCCGTCACCCTGAACTTCAGACGAGGCATCCCGCTCGTACTGCCCCCTTGTGAGAGCTCAAAGATAGTCCTCTGGAGATGAGCCGCTTCTAAACTCTTCTCGAGCACCACATTTTTCAGCTCGTTTCTTTCGGTCGTCACCGCGAATAGAGAATGAAGAAGGAATTTCAATCTTGAAGCTTTGACGACAGCCATTGAAGAACATACCTCCTCACCCTTGGGGGGCACTTCTTGGAGAATCTCTTCATCATGCCTCGTCTCGACATCTCGGCGAGCCAAGACCCTTGTCAAATGACCGAGCCCCACCTATGCTTTAGAAAGCCTCTCCAGAGACTGAGCGGGTCCCAACTCAGTGAAACAGAGCTTGGTGCAAAGTTGCGACGTCCCACTACCCTGGGAAAGTCGACCAAATAAAGAAACGTGAATCATTCAAAGTCTAGGTAGAGCTCCAAGTCCAAGTATCAGAAGCTACAAGAAAGTTCTAAGTCTCATTGGCATGCAAAAAGAATTTTCCATCACTTAAGTGAAGATACAAATGCGGTGGCCAGTCCGCCATTAGGCGTCTATACAAAAGAAAAACTTAAACTAAAAAAAATAAGATCTACAATCAAGTCAAGGGCCGACCTCATTTGAAGGATCCACGGCCGCAGAAGGTTCGACCACTTGCACCTCGATGGCGATCACCAGAGGCAAGGGTTCACGAGGTGCGTCTACCTCTGCCTCGCCGCCCTCGGCCTCTTCCTCCCCACCCCCCTCTTCTTCACCCTCGCCGACCACTTCTTCGCCCTCCTCGCCATCATCATCGAACCTTGGGACATGATTCAGGAACAGACAGAGCCCAGCACAATTGACCTCAAGGAATCTTTTCTGGACGTCGGCTAAGGCATGGGCGTAAGCCTTCGCCATGTTCATGTACAGGAAATCCTCGGCCTTCGGCTAAGGCATGGGCGTAAGCCTTCGCCATGTTCATGTACAGGAAATCCTCGGCCTTCTTCATCGTTCGGCCTTCGGCTTCCTTTGCCGCAACTATCATCGCAGCCACGATCACCTCCACTTTCTCCTTTGCCTCAAGCTCCTTCTCCTTCATTAGCCGAGCATTGTCTGCCTCGAGCTTGGCAACAATGGCCTAGAGGTGCTCAACCCTTGAGGACTTCATCCCAGGTTCAATCCTCGATTTCTCGAGGTCTCTCGCAATCCTAGCCTTATCAGCCCGAGCTCTCTCGCTCTCGAGCTTCAGCACCTTCTCTTGTTCGGCCATCTACTGCATCAAATGGCCGAAGTGACAAGTGATCTGCGGAGGAGATGAAACTTAGTCATTCAACACAGTTACCAACACTTAGCCAAAAAAGAAAAAGAGAATTTTTTTTCTCACATAACTTACCGACATAGTTACTCGAGCGATCTCGAGCACTTCGTCACCGACGATCCCCGCCCCCAGGGTAGCTCTATCCTTCCTGACTTGCCAATCAGGAACAAAGATCTTCTTGTGCTCCTCGGTTAGGAACACCTTGACTTCGGCAGTAAGAGGGGGGACTTCTAGCACCAAAGCTGCCGATAGAGGGACATCCCCCGTATCGACTGAAGCAGACGGCACAGCTAAAAGCAGGCTGCGAGACCACTGTGGCCTCTTTCGAGGAGTTCTCAACAGCGGCATCGACCATCTTCGTCTTCGGCGAAGATGCTATCTTTGTGACCACCCTCTTCCTTTTCCTACCAGCAAGGGCCTTGCTGCTCAGCACTCCATGCTTCGCGGGCATAGCCTCGTATTCCATTGTTTCTGCAGAAAAGAAAATGTGTCGAAGGTAAGAACAACTAAAATTTGGCTAAGTCATGAGCATAAAAGGCTAAAACGAAAGAAAAAAAAAGTGTACTAGGGTTAATTAGGCTAAGACCCCCCCCCCCCCCCCCCCCCCGAAAAGCGCCTCCTCTGTCAGGTCCTTCCAATCGAACTTCGGTCGATCAAGGAGCTTTTTGACCATCTCAGTCTCCTCGGGGCTCAAAACTGGGCTCTCCTTTGCCCACTTCGAAACGTCCTCCACCCAAGTGGTCGGAATGTCTCACGGCTCTCGACTTCGGATCAGAAAGAACTTATCTCTCCAATTCTTGATAGAGTAGGGGTTGTTGACGAGCCTTACCCCGTGCCTCGGAGACAGATAGTATCTAAACTCTGTCTTATGTTGCTGATGAACTCGATACAATGTCCACAGCACACTCAAACGAGGCTTAATGTTCGCCGCTTGGCAGTGGAGAACGAACCCGTTGACATGCCTCCACGTGTTTGGCATATACTGGATTGGACTAATTTGGTACCAACGCAATACCTCGGCAACAAAAGGATGGAGTGGAAGCCGAACTCCCGCTAAGCAAGCGTCAACGGGCCAGAAGCACATGTCCACTAGCATTGGCGAATTGGCCCTTACCCCGGGCCCAGGCAGCATCACATCAAATTCACTAGGGATCAGAAAACACTCATGATTTAACTTTAAATCCTCTTCTTTCAAGATGCAACTGGTGTCGTCCACCTCTGAGGTCTCCCTATCGGCATTTTCCTTGAAGTCTCGGGCTCGACCATATACAATACGCTCGGCCAGGTTGTCTGGAAGTTCCCGAATGCGATGGAACCCCGTCAGGGGTCTGGGCATTCGGCCACACTCCCCCATTCTTCGATCCCTCTCAATGATGGTCTCCACCACTGGCGAAGAAGTCCCTTCCACGGCCTTACCCTTGTTGGCTGTAGGAGCTTGACTGGTGGTTAGCTCGGCGATGACGATGGGGGAGGTCTCTTGGCCCGAAGTGGCCCTAGAAATTCTCTAAAAGTAAATAAAATTATCTATGAGTTATCTTGATTTGACTGTTATGAACGGAACGATCATCGGTGTTAGAAAATCTTCGCCGGAAGCTCTCGCTAGAAGGTAAAATCGCCAAAGTAAAAACTTAGAGAATGAGCAAATAAGTGGGGGAAGAGAGTTTTATAGAGAGAGGGGTAGGTGGCACGCTCTCCAAGGTTAACAGGCCCCCCAAAACAAAAAAGGCCTGGCCCATTTAGCGCAAGACGACAGGAAGGTTGGGGAACCTAAAAGGCACGTGACTGGTCAACAGTCAGACGGTCAAAATCTCCACGTGTCGCTTCCTCGAAGACCCCCAAGTCCTCGATAGCCTTCGCCGAGCATTCTTGGCACCGACGTCGTGATTGGAGAAATGGCGTTGAATGGTCAACTGTCAACGGTCAAAACTCTCCACGTGTCGCCTCCTCGAAGCCCCCCTACACCTCAACAGCCTTCGCCTAGCATTCTTGGCACTGACGTCGTAATTGAAGAAATGACGTTGACTGGTCAACGGTCAACGATCAAACTCGCCACGTGTCAGCATGCCAAGGTGACGACGGTGGTCAACAACGGAGTTGAGCGCTCTTGTCACCGACCATCATGTGAGCGTTAAGTTGTTGATCAGTCAAATGGTCAATGGTCAAACTTGCCATGTGTCAGCACGCCAAGGAGTCGATGATGGTCGGCTAGGGAGTCGAGTGCTCTTGTCACCGACCTCCATGGGAGCGTTTAGGCCGTAGACTCGTCAAACACAGCTAGCCGTCTGATTGCTTCAAAAAGAGTGCAAGGGTCCAGATCTTGCCACGCGTTAGCACGCTGAGGTGTTAATGGGGGTCGGCAATGGAGCTGAGCGCTCTTGTCTCCAACCTCCACGAGAGCCTTAATCCGTTGACTCGCCAAACCATGCAAACCGTCTGATCGCTTCAAAAAGCATGCGTTGATATGATCAAAGGTCCAGATCTTGCAATGTCGAAATTCCTATGATTAAATCTATTTTTCTATTATTTTAATAAAATTAATTATTTAAAAAATTTGAAAAAAAATAAAATTCGAAAAAAAAAATTTGAAAAGTTCTAAAAATAGTTATAAATTCATATTTTATTTTTTTTCTGAAAAAATAATTTTTAATTAGAACATTTAATTAAGATTTTTCTAAAATTAATTGTTACTTTGCAAATTGATAAGTAATTCAAAAAATAGTTGAAAAATCCGAAAAAAATCATCAAAAAATCCAGAAAATTCTACAACCAAATCTGAGTTTTATACAAGTCCAAATGAGGCATCGTTAGACCCAGAGGAAGATTCTAACACACCCGAGGACTCCGATACAATCATGTACGCCGTTAGATCAAGAAAACTAATCCTCAAAGCCTGTTGAACTCAGTCTTCGGGAGTGGGGTGCTCGTGATATGGATAAAAATAGGATTAAATCAGGACCATTCGAATCGAGCACGATCTTGAAGCCCTCAGGGGTAAAACAGTAATTTCCACCACAAATAGGTCTGAAATAGGACTGTGTTTTTATTCCAAGATCAACATCCAAAAAATGGATCTGTCCTACTAGGTCAGAGTGACAACCCATTATGAATGAATCCAGGATATTAAAAGAGTAATTCAAATTTATGATTATCTTTAAGAGGCGATTTTAACCAACTCTCTTTTCGTGAAACGAGTTAAACTCTCTTTCTTATCCAGAAATATCGGGACATAGAGATAAAAGATTATCTTCAAACTGACTCTAAAGGCGACTATAAATATCCCTCCTCCCCCACCATAACAAATTAATCAATAATTTTCCACAAAAAGCTCCCTTATTCTTCCTGAATACTGACTAGAGCATTAGAGGGTCTATCGCCGGGATCAACTCCGGTGTTTCAAGCGTTTTGCAGGTTAGGAGCAAGAAATCGCGATAGTCAACATCAACGGAATTCAAAAAGTCAGATTCTCGACCGTTCCACAAAAGAATTCACATCACCTGGTTACTCCCGCACCAAAAAAAAACAGTAACACTATCTTATATAAAAAAAGTATCCTAAAAATTTTAGTAAATTTCCATAGGAAGTTAGCAATCACACATTACTCCGAAGTACTTCTCCATGTTTGCCATCCTTTTTGCTTGTATCAATTTTCCTCAACTCTCTCCTTATACGGCTAATGTGCATTATATCTTCATTTTCTTCCCTCCGATTTGTACAGTATAAAAATTCTGCGTTGATTACAAATACTAGTCTAAAATCGCCATACGTTGAAATATGATTCGAGCCTAGAAGGTCAAAGAACAAAACTACCCTCAGATACTTAATTTTATTTTTTCTGAAAAGAACCATGTTGAATTCAAAAGACAGTAATCCTTCAAAAACAATAATTAATACTGTATTAACTCCCGGTCAACCTTAACAATTGTTAACCTCCGCAGTCTGCTGATTGGATGCAATCATCTAAAATATGACACACTTAAAATTCACCTCTATCTCTAATCTCTAATCTCTAATACTATAATGGGAGAAGACCGTAGTGTCATTTGTGAATCCATCAATGCGTGCCTCGCACGTATAATTAAACTCCCCAATATAAACGAATGAAATTTGTACGTACACGTTCAAATTTATTTCCCTTTCTTTATCTCTTAAAAAACACAAAAAACCTAGCCTCTTCATCTCTCTCTCTCTCTCTGCACCTACCCTGCCTGTTCAACTCCCTCTCTTTCTCTCGCCGCGCCGATGAATCACATCTCCACCGACGAACTGTACCGTTGCCTACTCCTCCTCCTCTCTTTCTCTCTCTCACCGCGCCGTCAACTGCAGTGCCACCGACGAACTGCAGAGCCGCCGATGAAGCGCAGCGCCATCGACGAACTGCAGAGCCGTAGACGAACCGCAACGCTGCCTGCTCCTCTCTCTCTCTCACCATGCTAACAAATCGCAATGCCGCTTGTTTTTTTACCTTTCTTTCGCCGCTTCGACGAGTCGCAGTGCTGCCCCGACGAACCGCAACGCCGCCCATTCTGTTTCCTTAAATATTTCACTTTTGTGTGAGTCTTTCCCTTCTTCTTGCTTTCCTTCTACAAAAAATGTCTGTTTTTTTTTTATTTCTTTCAGTGTGATGCCTGGGATTTTTTACAAAAATAAATGTCTAGATGTTTCAAATTTTGTAATGGCCTAAAGGTATGATTTTTATATGAAAAAGTGTGATTTTTTATGGTCTAAGATCAGAGTTTCAATCCTGTTAATATTTTTGTATTTGATGTTTTGTAATGGCCTAAAGGTATGATTTTTATATGAAAAAGTGTGATTTTTTATTGTCTAAGATCAGGGTTTCAATACTGTTAATATTTTTGTATTTGATGTTTATGTTTTGCAGAATGTTATATTGGATGGTTCCAAGTTGGAGAAGACATCGAGTTTGTATGTTGGATGTGGCTATAAGTATTTCTACATTATTTAGTTGAGTTTTGAATTTAAAATAGTAATGGGCTGAGAAAAAGTATTAGGTTAAGGATTCTGGAAAAAATATTCGGTTAAGGATTGTGCGTTTATTAGAGTTTCAATTCTTAGGGCTGCTTAGGGGTTAAAAAAATTTGTCATTTTTGCAACATTTATATGAGCATGTCATCTTAATCTACCTTTAGGATTTTGCATTTCATCGCCAATCTAGGAGATCTCAATTATAATATATATGCGACTCTAAAGTGCTAACCTGTCTTCTTAGAGGCAAGTTTGTGTTTTAATTTGTCATTTTGGCAACATTTCTATGAGCATGTCATCTTAATATCCCTTTAGGATTTTGCATTTCACAACCAATCTAGGAGATCTCAATTATGTTAACATGTCTTCTTTAGATGGAAGTTTGTGTTTTAATGGGTTAATCATGTATATTTTGATTGATTTATTCTATTGATTATGACATATAAATAAAGATCTAGCAATGATATGAAAGGGTAAAAAATCTGGCGCTTAGCAGTAAAAAAAATAGTAATAAAAACATCTCTAATCTCTAATCTCTAATCTCTAATCTCTAATACTATAATGGGAGAATGTCTTAGTGTCATTCCTGTTTATCCAGGGTTAGGCTTTTTCATTCCTGTTTATGTGAATTGACTATGAATAACTTGGGGTCATGTTGATTGGTTTTTTTAGGTGTTTAAATAAAATTTAATGTAGTTAATATAGTTTTCATTTACACGAGATATGCATTTTCAATTTAGTATTTTATCCGAAAATATGTTAATATTGCAATTATTTTGAAGACTGAAATGCAGTCACACTTTCATTCGTGTCGCATATCACATATCTTGTTGCATATGTTTAGGTTTTACATAGGGTTTGCCTTTTTTATAGTTAAGGGATTGGTTCAGTTTTGACAGATAGAAATAGATTAGAGATTACTTTTACTAGTTGCATGAATTTTTATTGGGCAATTTACGGGTTCCATGGAATTATATTGGGGATTTCAATTGTACAATCTAAAAGTTTTATTTAATTAGAAATTAAAGATGTGAGATTAGAGATTAATTTTTGCATTCTAAAAGTTCTATTTATACTTGCCTATCTTTATTTCATTTGATAATAAAGCTAACTTTTAAATTCACATTGTTCCAATTAAGGAATATGGATAGAGAATTGCAATATAACCAGGAGATTGAATCATCAACTGAAACACTTCAACTATCAGAAACTCAATAACTTGATGAACGCAGAGAGACGTAGATAATATGACATAAATAGAAGAGCTCATATGACTACAACACAATTGGAAGGAATTAGACGAAGAAAACGAGAATATGTTAGAATCGACGATTATCGATGTCTGAAGATCAATTAGCTGAACAAAGAAAGAGGCATAGGAAGTACACAAGAAATTGGCGCTCTAATATGAATGCGCAACTGTTGGCTGATGAAAGATCAAGAAATCAACAAAACAAAAAGAATCGAATGTTAAGAATGGACGAACAACAACTAGCTGAACGTAGGGAGGGACTTCGCAAATATCGAAGGGATCGACGAGCCAGTATCACTGAAAACTCTATGTTAAGCGAATGTATCAATTATCAAAACATTTTCGATAATTCACTTAACCTTCTCATCACATATATTCATAACATTTTTTTAGGTGTGTTTGTGGCTAATACAGACAACAATGCAGAAACTTCTGTCATGAATGAGGGTATGAATTAATATCACATTCTATTTTATCACTGCTATTTTTTCTTCTCCTCAATCATGTCTTATTTCTAAAAATTAATATAGGAATAAGTGGAAATAATCAAGTGTCAAGAAGAATTCGAACAATTGTGAGGCACTATAATTCTGCAAAACATGTGCGCTGCACGTCTATTTTTTTTTTAAAGTAAAAACTCCAATGTAGTGAGGACTCGAACCTGAGATCTCCTTCATATTAGTTATGTACTCTGATACACGTAAGTTGGTTTTGTTAATTGGGAAATTAGTTTGTATGTACGTGCATTTTACGAGTTTCTTGGATTCGTATTGGGGAGTTACTTTGTACGTGTGATGTACGAGTTGATAGATTTACAAACGACAATTTCAACTCTTCCATTATAATAGTTACTAGTATTTTTTACATGCGATGCACGTTTTAATAAAGAGTTTGAGTTGAATGTGTGATATATGTAAGTTGGTAGTAATTAGCACGTGCAATGAATGTCTTAATTTTTAATAAAATTTGAGTTAAAGGGCGATACACATAATTTTTAAAAAACTAAGAAGGAAAAACTTTTCTTTGCACGTGTTAATAAATAGATTTGGAGTTGCATGTGTGATGTACGTGTTTGTTTTGGTGACAAAGTTGTGTTTTTTGAAAAAGTTGGAGTTGAACTGGCGAAACACGTATTTGAAAGAAAAAATTGAAGGAAAAAACTTTGATTTGTGCATGCGATGTGCACACGTGTTTATTCTGTGACAAAATAGTAAAGAAATATTGTTTGTTTGGTATTTTTATTGAAAAAGTTGGAGTTGAACGGGCTATACACACATTTTTTTTTAAATGATGGAAAAAACAGTAATTTGCATGTTCGATGTATGTATTAATAAGTAGAGTGAAGTTGGATGTGCAACACACGTGTTTGTTTTGTGACAACAAACAAATAATAAAAATAATAAGTAATTCACATGTGCGCTGCACGTCTAAATTTAGACGTCCCCAGTGACATAATTTTCCCTTCGTTGAGTTCTAATGCACATGACAGGAAGTATATTACTAATAGAGCTCTGCTTACTCTAACTAATCAATCTGTTGACCAAATTAATGATACTATAATACGTTTATTTTCTGGAGATGAACAAACATATTTTTCGTTTGACACAGTTGAGAATGATACACATAATTTATATCAGCAAGAACATATAAATTCTATTGCGCCTGGAGGACTTCCATCACATAAGTTGACACTTAAAATAGGTGCTCCAATATGCTTTTGAGAAATATTGATCCAAAAATTGATCTTTGCAATGGAACGAGATTAATTTGTAAGAACTTCACTCCAAATTTAATCGATGCAGAAGTAATGATTGGTCATTGCTATGGTACAAGAGTATTTATTCATCGGATCCCTCTTAAGCCTTTGAAAAATGTAAGGGTGCCCTTTACACTCATAAGGAAGAAATTCTCAGTACAACTTAGTTTCGCCTTGACAATCAACAAGTCGCAAGGACAAACAATACCATGTGTTGGTATGTATCTTCCAGATCATGCATTCAGTCACGGACAATTATATGTTGCTCTTTCTACGGAAGATTCGAGATCTTCTACAAAACTTTTAATCAAGAATGGAGATCTAGCAAGTCGGCATGGCATATATACAAAAAATATTGTCTACAAGGATGTATTGATGATGTCATGGAACTTCAAATTAAATGTTATACGATTGTCTATTGAGTATGTTAGTAAGGTTATTCTTGCATTATTTAATCACATCATTGATGAATGATCAATGGTTTTCATTTTCTTATTTCATTAATGTTTTGTATGACATTATAAGTTGTGGGGAAAGCTTGCACCAAGGTTAGAGTTACATTTTATTTCTTCTTATTCAAGACCTATTTATGAAAAATATATTAAGAAATAGCATATTATATTAGAATCAAATTGTTGACTGCGAAACTAACTAACTTTTCACTTGGTCCATACTGATGTCATTATTCTAGGATGAAAGAAGTCAGATTTTAAAATTTTTGTTTGCTTCAGATCCTACATTCATAGGACCCAAAAATTTGAAGGTCAATTGCTATAAGTTGGCTCAAATGCTAGAAGTTGTAGCTGGAAGATGAGGTAGCAACTTCATTTATATCATGAACTTAATATCAATAATCGGCTTTTCATATGAATTTCTTCTAATCGGAAGTCAGAAGTTAAAATTTTGAAAGCCCTCACGAGAGTGAATGTATGGTTCATCTTTTTTGAATAAATTTTCATTTTCATAATTATCTGATTTCCCCCCAATGGTGCAGAATTGTATTCCAAATATGTTGGAGAAGGGGAAGCATAATTGCGTAGAAAGTTCCAAAAAGCACACCTAGCAGCACCGAGCATTATTTTCTTTGATGATGCAGATGCAATTGCTCCTAAACGGTAAGTACTCAGTTATATAATATTGTTCATGATTAGCCAAAACAATGTTCTATATGATGAATGATTGTGAAAAACGAGGAATTTGGGGTCATTTAAAATGAATATATGGGATATTTGTTTTAGCCATGCTACCAGTACCATGTAACTACATGAACATGTGTGTGGCATCTAATTCTCAATCAGTACATTTATACATTTGGCCAACTACCTCTACAGTTCTACTTCCAGACCTACTTGTGTTAGTGTGTGTGTATTTTAAATGACCACCAAAACGCGAAAAACATACACAAAACAAGATCTATGTCAAGATCGTTTAGATAAGTTAGAGAGTCAAATAGTTCTTAGATTAATTACTGCTCCTGCAAGATCATATTTTCCATTGTTGCTCTTGGGCTATTGTACTTAAGAAACACCTTGATGATTACCTTGAGATAAATATTCCCTTCAGGTCTTCATTAGAGTTCAGCTGTTGGATGAATTCTTTCTCTCTTAAGCTTAAGCTTCTCGATGTAATCATTGGCAGCGCCTGTGCATACTTATATTGGGGAAAACTAATATATGTATGTGACAGATATGATAACAGTTTAAAATTGATAAAATAGTGGTATTTGTTTTCATTGTCCACGAAGAGAATAAATAGATTACAAAAGAATTTGGAAACTAAGCTAAATGGGAAAGTAATTCTAATCTTAGGAAATACAGAGGAATGAGGAAACTAAGCTAAATGGAAAAGTAATTCTAATCTCAGAAAATACAAAGGAATGAGGAAACTAAGCTAAATAAGAAGGTAATTCAAATCAATGTGCTGAGCTATACAAATTGAATATCAGCATGCAATATTCTAAATAAGGAGACTATCCTTTGATATGTCCAATATGCCCCCGCAAGTTGGACCTCCGAGAAGAGAGTCAAATCTTGGGTAGTAGCTGATGAAAGCGGGTGCGAGGTAGTGGTTTGGTGAGTGCATCTGCTAACTGATCCATGGACGAGACATGTGTCACTCGAAGAGTGCCGTGCTGAACTTGTTCACGAATGAAATGGTAGTCAAGAGCAACATGCTTCATACAAGAATGAAACACCGGATTGGAACATAAGTTGGTGGCACCCACGTTGTCACAGTATATAACCGGTTTCTGAGATGAAGAGAAACTAAGCTCACTAAGGAGAGAGGTGATCCAACGTAGTTCTGCAGCGGTAGAAGCAACTGAACGATACTCAACTTCAGTCAAAGACTGAGCAACGGTACGTTGTTTCTTAGAGCTCCAAGAAATGGGATTCCGCCCGAGATAAACGATGTATGCGCTAGTGGAAGTGAAATCATCTTTGTTGCCAGCCCAATCAGCATCGAAAAAAGCATGAAGATCATGAGATAAGCGGCAATGGATAAGAATACCCTGATCAATGGTTCCACAAAGATATCTGAGGAGAAATATGGCAGCATTCAAGTGATCAGTAGTGGGACGATGCATGAATTGAGAGAGTTTGTTGACCACATATGCAATGTCCGGTTGGGTCAATAAGAGATATTGTAGACTGCCAAAAATTGTGCGAAACTCAGTGGGATCTGATAAGGAAGTACCTGAGTGGAGAGTGAGAGTAGGTGTCGTGGCTAAAGGAGTGGCAATCGGGCGAGCATCAGTCATCTTGGAACGCACAAGAAGATCAGCAATATACTTTCGTTGTGACAAGACAATACTTTTAGCATGAGGAACCACTTCGACACTAAGAAAGTAGGCTAGAGGACCAAGATCCTTTAGTGAAAACTGATGGGCAAGGCGGGCAATGAAAGTTTGAACTGCAGTGGAATCATTTTCTGTGATAATAATGTTATCAACATAAACAAGTATATAGAGTAATACTTTGTTTTTGTTGAGTATAAATAGGGAGGCATCCGCAACGAAGTTGATGAAGCCCAAGGAGAGAAGAAATTGCCTAAGTTCGTTGTACCAAGCCCGGGGTGCTTGCTTGAGGCCATAGATGGCTTTCCGCAACTTGCAGACATACTGTGGATGGTCGGTATCAACAAAGCCTTGAGGTTGGGTCATGTACACGTTTTCAGTGAGAGTGCCCTGAAGAAAGGCATTGTTGACGTCTAGTTTTTGGAGAGACCAGCCATGGCTGATTGCAATGGAAAGCACAAGACGAACAGTGGTGGGTTTGACATCAGGACTAAAGGTCTCATGATAGTCTATGCCGAGGCGTTGGTGAAAACCCTTTGCAACCAAACGAGCTTTATACCTGTCAACAGAACCATCAGGTAAATGTTTAATGCGAAAAATCCACTTACAACCGACAATATTGTGAACTCCATCTGGAGGTACCAACTCCCAAGTACCGTTGCGAAGCAGAGCATCAAACTCTGTAGACATGGCCTGACGCCATTTGTTATTTTTGCCCGAGTCACACAAGTGGGTTCTATCTCTTAGGCAAGGAGAGCAGAGAGGTTGAGCTTGGTGATAAGCTTAGAAATGTTGTTGCGATAGTGGGTTATGATTGGGGAGGTCCGGGTGGGTTGTGAAGGTTTTGGATTGTGTTCAGGATTGTGAACGTGTGGATTTTGTGGGTTGTCAGAGTGTCGCCTCGGCGAACTCAGAGTTTCTCTATGAGGAATGGGCGATGGCATGCTTTGGTTAGGGTGAAGGTTAGGTGCGGTAATTTCTGGATTGGGCAAAGTGGTTTGTTGCGGCGAAGTGGTGTGCTCGTCGTGGGGTACCGACGGATTGGGGTGCGGAGCTGTGTGAGGATGCAAGAAGTTACCTGACGAGGGCATGCTGCGAGGTGGGGTCGGAGATGGTGTGCTAGAAGTCGGAGCAAGAAGAGGAATGGAGAGCCATGATGAGCAAGTGGTACCATCCGGACGAGGTAGGTGAGGAGAGAAACTGGACATGGGAAACTCAGTTTCAACAAAGCGAACATGTCGGGAGGTGTATAATTTCTTGGAGTTGGGTTCATAGCACAAATAGGCACTTTGGGTGAGTGAGTTTCCAAGGAAAACACAGGGAGTGGAGCGAGGTGCTAACTTGTGGGTCGAGTATGGACGTAACCATAGATAGCAGAGACATCCAAAGACATGTAATTTGAGATAGTTTGGGTGGGAGGTAAAAGGTTAATAAGATAGGTAGCGGTGAGGAAGACATACGATCAAAAGGGAAGAGGTAGGGAAGCTCGGGATAACAAGGCGAGACCAGTTTCGACAATGTAATGGTGACGATGCTCAGAGAAGCCATTGTGTTCTGGTGTGTGTGGAGGGGTGGTAAGATGAGATATGCCAGAAGTGGATAAGAAGGATTTGAGACTTATGTATTCTCCCCCGTTATCGGAGTAGAGTGTGACAATTTTGGCTTTGAAATAGTTTTCAACTAAGGCTTTGAACCGTGGAAAAATTTTGGAGACATCCTATTTACGGGTGAGGGGGTATAACCAGACGTTATGAGTATAGTGGTCAATAAAAATGACATAGTATTTGAAACAATCAATGGAATGAATAGGAGACATCCACACATCAGAGAAAATAACTTGAAGCGGAGTAGTAGATATAATGCTGGATTGAGAAAAAGGTAACCTGTGACTTTTATTGCAATAACAGTCGTTGCAATGAATAGTTTTTGAAATAGATGAAGAAAATGCCAAAGAAAAGGTGGTCTCAATGTGTCGAAGAATGGGCTCGGACGGATGACCTAGACGGTGGTGCCAATCAGTGGGAGAGACTTTGACACTGGAGTAGGTGAATTTGGTGTTGGTGGGAAGGGATGATGTCGGCCATTCATACACACCACCTCTAGTTCGTCCCTTTAGCAGTGTTTGTAACGCCCCGAATTCCAAAAATACACTGAATTCGAGATTCCATAGAATCTTTACACTTCTTTCGTACAATTTTACAAGGAATTTAAAACTTTTCACTTTACATCAGAGTTACAAGAAAACTTTACACTTTATATTTTACAGCGGAAGCAAATTTACAACATTTAAATAAATGTACATCAACATTTGAATAATCTCTAAGCATCTGTGCTTCTTTAATCTTTATCATGTCATTTACCCTGCATACAAAACTGTGGATACGTCAGTTTATTCAACTGACGAACATTATACACGGTCATCCTCTCTATGCCGGAAATAGTATAACTGATTTTCCATATTTAAAAAATACAAACTTGTCACATATCAAACTAAAGGGAATACCCTATTGATGTCGTGTTGTGATTGTGCACTTAGTCCTTAATGCAATTATTTATATTATATGGCACTAATGCACACTTGTTCGGATTCTATGCATCCCATACTACATAGGTCCGAGGGCAAGCCTTTTAATCGTTCTTCATCTTGTAGGGTTCAATCCCTCGTCATGACTTAATCTACTACTGTAACTACGATAAGTATCCTAGATGATCTATGAGTACAAGCTCATGTACAGAAAACCTGGAGGAGAATCCCACGCCATGTCCTTATGCATCAAGCATGCATTCTGTGGCAATTCAGCCTCCTTCATGGCACACGATCCTCTTGCAGTCACCAAACATCCCACAAGCGTCGCCAAGATCCTGATAATTCTGGAGTAGTGCCCATGCCATGACCTGACCCATCAAGCATGCATTCTGTTGCTCACTCTCACATCGTAGACTTGAGGCCCTCATACTTGTGTTTTTCTCTCACTTTCATCACCTCTTCATTATGTACTAATTCTTAATTTAATGAAATCATGAACAAAATCAATCTCTTAGAGTTAGCCCTCTCACTACTACCGGTCTTATTCCTTTCATTTCACAATGACCCAAACTGGTCTTTTCAATGTCAATAATCATAATTCATCACTTTTCACTTGCCGGTGTGAGTTTTGGCTACACCCTAATTTTCAATTTCAATTCACAAATTCACATGTTTGAGTTGTTATACTCAATAACATTTCTCTTTTCCAATCACATGATTTCTAAATTATTCATGAGTCAATAACCATACATAGAGTTCAATTATTCATCATGTATTTCATCCAATATTTATTTTCACATTAAAATTATATCACCAATTATATGGTCAAAATGAATATTCACAACTCATTCTTGTCACACTATTCTTCAATAAGAATAATTCACGCAAACTTCACAATATATATTTTCTTTCTTTGTTATTTTCCTTTTCTAGCACTTATTTCAATTCTTTTGCAAAACACATCTTTCACAAAAATATACAAGTGTAGAACCATAGTTCCAACTACACTTTTATTCCCAAAATATACTTCATTTCATTCTAATAACTTCCAATTTATTTTTCATAAGTCACACATAATTTTAGTATAATAATAGTATTTTTTTCATAATTTTTAGACATAAAAAACCCATAAAAAAATTATTTTTTCCACAAAGTAAAATTCTGGCCGAGACCAGGATTCAAACCAGCAACCAAAGAGAACCCAACCGCACACACTAGCCACTGGGCCACTTGTGCTCATCGGTATAAAGAAGGATTGGAGAGTTATATACTCTCGGACTGAACTTGATTTAATTTTTAAACGCACACAAAATAAAATGGTGTTATCCAGTATCGAACCAGCGATCTGTGGGACACAAGCCGCACACACTGTAGCATTAGAAGCCTCCCGACCACTTGAACTCTAGGCTCAAGTTGTCTTGAATACAACTTATATTTTAATTAAATCAGTTCTCTGTTCAATAGAACATTTCGATGTTTCAAAAGCTCTAATTTGAGTTTTTTTTCTTCTAAATTTCCTGTAAATCTCCAGAATAATTATTCAAACAATATTTGATACTCCAGTAATTTAAAAATAGTTTTTTCAGTAATTAAACACATATTTTTCATACAATTAGTTTAAATTGTACGCTACTACTACCACATCTCATTTCGATATTTCTTATACAATTTAGCATTAATATTTTCTATATCAATTCCCTGTTTATATTCCCCTTTCAAATCCAAAAATATATTTTAAGTCATTCATTATAAACATTATCACAAAGGGTTCATCCAAGCACATAAGACAACACTTTCATCTACTAACATTTGCATTTAATTTTGATGCTAATAACGAATTTTACTTCAAGCATTCCATAGCTAATAAATAATTTACACACAACTTAAGTTTGATGATGGAATAACATACAATCTATTTAGCAACATTTCAATCAACTAATAAGCCATTTTTTCCATTTAAATGCACTCTTATTAATCTTTTTCATGCATTATCATTTCAATTCAATCTTAGCATGCTATCTAATTAGAAATAAGGAAAATAACTCAACTTATTTGGAGAGAATAAAATTGCAACACCTCCTAAACACAAGAGTCCTTGTCAAAAGAGCGTTCCTCCTCCTCCTTGATGTGCACCACCGAGCCTCAAAAGATGCCAACCCGAGAGCTCCTTGATGATGATGCCGGCCTTCCCTTGGTGCAAACACACTCACACACAACTCTCCATCTTTTTATCTCACTTACTATACTACTAACAATTTACATTTTCTACTATAGGTTTTGGAGAAATGAAGAGTACAAAAATAACTAGGTTTGGGGGGGGGGTATTTATACTAAAATTTGGAGCAAATGAAGGGTTAGGATCAATCTAGGAGTTAAAAATAAAAGGCTAGGATTCAAGGGGAAGTTGTAGTAACCAACCATGATCAAACAATTACCACCCATAACTCCACTCTTTTTTTCTTTTCCCTCCAATCCAAAACCGGCCTCCTAGTGTGCTTTTTGCACGTGTACGTGCAATGCACGTGCATTCATTAGTTCTCCATTTAAAAAAAGTTATACATTATATTTTCTATAAAAATAATCTTATAAAAATATCCTACATTACAAGTTGTAATAAAAGAAGAAATAGCTCATGGGCTTTAATTAATGGGCCAAATAATAGTTTTAAAAAAATAAATTAGCTTTGGGCTAAAAAGAAAGGCTTATGTTTATTTGAAGATAAATGGGCCTTTATAAAAATAATTAGAGAACATATATATACATATATATATATATATATATATATATATATATATATATATATACACACACACACACACACATCATCCATAATGAAAATAATTATAAGATTTCACACTACAAGAATTGCACGTGCATACTACGTGCAAAAAAATAAATAATTTTCATAAATGAAAATCAGGGTATTACAGTGTTGCCCCCGTCATTAAATTCTTCACATAAAAAGAAGTTGGTAAGAATTCAATGGATGTTTTATTTGTTTGGCAAAATTGGGATATAGAAATCAAATTTCGTTTCATTTCATATTTGGAATGCACAAAATATCGTGCAATTTAAATGAATGAGAGGGAGTGTGAAGAGAGAAAGAACCGGTGTGAGAGATAGGTAACCCAGTACCATCACCAATAACAATGTCATCAGGGCCGTCATACGGAGTATGAAGCGAGAGATTTTTCAGATGTGTAGTGATGTTGTGAGAGGAGCCAGAATCAAGAAGCCATGCGGTGTTGTAAGTGGAATTAGTAGTGGCCATGTGTGCCCGTGGTTGCCACTGGGGAGAGCGGTCGAATGTAGAGGCCGAAGACCGGGAGACACTGTTGGTCGGAATCAGCTGAAAGAGAGGGCAGTTGGCTACGGTATGACCCTGAGCATGACAACCTTGGAACTTACCAAGATACGGACGGGGCGGGCGGCATTGCGAGGGCCTATGGCTGACCGTAGTAGACGGGGAAGGGCTGAGTGGTGGTTGGTTTGGTGTCTAGGAGGGACGAGAGACGGAGGTCTGAGATCTGCCGTTGTGACGGGCAGACAGAACATTAGCCGTGACCGGAGTGGAAGATTGGAGTGGTTGACTTTGCTTGAGGGACAGTTACCAATTGATGAGTTTCTCATGAAGTTCATCAAATGAGATAGGTGTGTCGCGGCCTTCAATAACGTCAACAATAGCCTTATAGTCATCATTGAGGCCATCAAGAATCTTCTCTATCAGATCCTCGTGGTCCATTGGTTTGCCAAGTGAAGCAAGTTCATCAGAGCGGCACTTGATGAACTGCATATATTCGGAGATCATCTGAAAACCTTTCACTGAGCGTTTGATTTGATCCTTGATTTGTTTGATGTGTCCACGGGTCGGGCAAGCATATGTATTGGCAAGTGTAAGCTAGGCATCGTGGGAGGTGGTGGCACATTGGATAAGTGGAATCAAGGAAGATGAGAGCGAGCCGACAAGTGCGCCAAATAGTAGTTTGTCTTGTCGAACCCATGGTAGGTAATCTGGATTAGGTGTGTTTGTATTGGAGATAGGGCACGGATGAGAACCGTCGATGAATTTGTAGAGGTCATAGCCAACAAGAATGGCTTCCATTTGGAGTTTCCAAGCCAAGTAGTTTATGAAAGTAAGTTTAACAATATTGTGGTGAGCAATATTGATGAGTTGGAGTTGGTGAGATGACTGACCGGAGTTTGAAAGAGTGACGATATGAGTGTCGGCAGCAGGGGAAAGTTGAGGTTGGTCATCGGCCATGATGAGGTGTGGTAGGAATATTATAGAAGAAGAAGAATGACCGACTGCTCTGATATCATATGATAACAGTTTAGAATTGATAAAATAGTGGTATTTGTTTTCATTGTCAACGAAGAGAATAAATAGATTACAAAAGAATTTGGAAACTAAGCTAAATGGGAACGTAATTCTAATCTTAGAAAATACAGAGGAATGAGGAAACTAAGCTAAATGGAAAAGGAAACTAAGCTAAATGGAAAAGTAATTCTAATCTTAAGAAATACAAAGAAATGAGGAAACTAAGCTAAATAAGAAGGTAATTCAAATCAATGTGCTGAGCTATACAAATGGAATATCAGCATGTAATATTCTAAATAAGGAGACTATCCTTTGATATCTCCAATAACAGACAAACACACACATACACCAACTAATATACTGTAAATTTTTGTATATTTTTCTCTTATAATTTGTGGAACTTTCCATTCAATCCGGTGAGTGATTGAAGTACATGCGGCATTTTCCTGCATGTGCATTGTGTGTGGAATTTTTTGTATAATTTTCTCTTATAATCATCAATTCTTCTTCCTTAATTTGCATTTCATTATAATTAGCTTCATCCATGTGCATTGTGCGTCCAGATACATAAATGTATTTTGCTAATTGAGGTGGGATAAAAATGACCCGGGATGAAGCCAAGGTCCGGGGTTGCCTCCTCTCAAAGGCACGTCGTCCCGGCCCCGGGCCTCTATGGTGTCGGGACCGAGCCGACAATCAAACCCCCATGAACTCTGCCGCCTCATCCCGGCGACCTATACCCACCTTCGGCTTCAGAGCCTAGACGGCCCCACGGGCCTCCCATCAACCTAGTACGAGATAAAGATGACCTGGCACCGCCTGGGCCATCCGATTCTCCCAGAAGCACAGGAACCACACGATTCGCCACGTCAGCCCCAAAACCGCCTACGGTTTCACCACGTCAGCCCTAAACCGCCCGGGGTGCTGCCACGTCTGCCCTAAACCCCCTGGGCCTCCTGCCACGTCAGGCCCACGGGCTTTCGGATCCAGACCCGGCTCCCAAACGGATCCAAACCCGGTTGGGTTTCTCTATAAATACAAGGCCCTCTCCCACCTTTAAAGGTAATCAATCTTTCTCCAACTAGAACCCTAGTTTACTGTTACTCTCTCGCGCCAAACTAACTAGATCGTCGGTGGGTCTGCCACCGGGACCAACCCCAGTATTCCTAGACCGTCTGCAGGGACCCAAGACGGAGCATCCCGATCTGAGATGATCCTCCACTGTCGAGCCTGTAGCGCCCCAAATTTCTAATATGAGAGCTTAGAAAATAAGTGGCGAAATCCCAGCAATCCACTTCAATAGAACAATAAACACCAACAACACCACTAAAATTTTCTTTCTTTTATTACAACAATTATTACATATCACAGCGGAAGTCTAAACATCTCAACACAAATTAATCTTTATTTACAACTCAATAACAACTCATTATGTCTTTACAATTCTTTTACACCAATCACTAAATAATCCAATAATCTCAAATTTCCCACTCAAGCATCCAACCTCCAATCTAAGCAGTAACCTGCAACAAGTGAGGCCAGAGTTGAACCCTAACCCCAGAACTAAAGGGGTCAGCCATAAAAATGGTGTGAGTGGCGACTAATCAAAACAAATAACATAAATGAACTTAAAACATAATATCCAACAAATAATAATCAAACACTAAAGTATGATGTAACAACAAAGAATAATGGGTGATACCAAAACCAAAGCCGAGTGTGTGTGAAAACAAGAAATCCAAATGCATAAAAGTGATTCAAGAAAACATCATGACTACATGCTGACAACGATGACTACTAAGAGATGAAGATAAACTATGATAATTTGCCCATGTTTGATCATTCCGGAGATTGATCCCACATCACAGGTATTTTCCCTGGATAATTCAGGAGATCATCCCACATCTAAACATAGACTCATAATCACAAGAATACCCCAAAAGCGTCGCCTCGACTCCGATCATTCCGTAGTTCAATCCCACATCTCAAGATAATTACTTGGATAATTCCGGAGAAATACCTCACATCTCAGGTTAACTACCTGGATAATTCCGGAGATAAATCACACATCTCAAGTTAACTACTTGGATAATTCAGGAGATTAAATCCTACATCAAAAGCCATACTGAGGTGCATAACTCAAGTTCCCATTCGTCATGACACTACTAATGCCTGTCCTTATTAGTTTGGGTTACTGAACAAATCTCCTAGAGTAGTGCACCCTACCGGACTAAAAATCTGAATAACTGAAAATTCGCCTCGATGGGCCTCAACAAATAACTGAACAAACACCGGTATACTAGGGTCACCTACCTCTAGAGACTCAAACAAATATCTGAACAAATCCCACCAAACAAGTGGCTCAACAAAATATCTCAAAATCATGTTCTTAACTGAACATCTCAAAATCAAATACTGAACAAATATCCCAACATCGAATACTGAACAATATCTCAGAATCAAGTACTGAACAAATGTCTCAAAATCAAACACTAAACAAAATATCTCAGATCAACACAAAGATCCTACAGGACCATTCGACTGCACATCAGATCTGTCGACTGTCCAGAGGGCATAATCCAACACTTCTCAGAAATAAACTAAGGAAAGATCAGTCGACTTGATAAGTTATCAGTCGACCGTCCCGAAAGAACTGAACGAAATCACAAGCAAAGGACCAGTCGACTGACCTCAGTCTAGGTCGACTGTCCCGAACAAATCTCAAGACTCAAAATATACACAGTAGGCTCGTACCAGTCGACTGCTCTGTAGACCAGTCGACTGTCGGCTACAGATTCCCAAACAGAATAGATCTGAACACAAATCAAAACTAAAGTTTTCTAAAGATTTACTGATCACCAAATTAACTTGTATCCAGGCAAATAAACAACTCTCAATAATCTCCATCATGGATACATTTCTCAATTAATCAAACACTCAAATCTCATGTTCTCATGATCTCAATTCTTAATTCTCCCATTAGGATTTTCTCAACAAAACTAAATGTCGTCCTCAACACATAAATAAGATTGGTTTGCAATCACTAGATCCAGATGTTTAATATCTGATCACAACATAATCAGTTCTTAATTTGCTTTCTAACAACATGATCTCATAAATCCACATATCCTCAACAAATCTACATCTTTTCTCATCATGGTCCAAATATCAATTAAAAGTCCTAATCATCCATATCAAATAAAGAATCCATGTCATATATACAATGGGACTAACAAATTAATAGCATAACGATCATAAACAAGTGAAACAAAGGTCTCATGGCATTCATCAATCAAACAAACAAACAAGACAAAACAAACAAACCACTCACCTTGTTCTTGAAGAAAAATCCACAAAGCTTCTCCTTGTTAGATCCAAGAATCCTCTTTTGCTCCTCAAAGAAATCCCAATAAATTTGAATATATTTTGTGACGGCTGGGAATAGGAAATCCCTTATATATGCCGAATTAAAATATTAGGGTTTTCACCCAATTTGCAAAATACTCCTTTTCAAAATACATCTTGCATATATAATTCCTTTCTTTGAAAAATAAACCAAATATCATTTAAATTAGGATCTAATAGAAAAGTATATTCTCAAACCTCAACAAGTACTGATCGGAAAGTCCAGAAAACACATTTTGCACTTCAACCCTCAAAATTGTCAATTTTGCAAATAAGTCCTTCTTTTCTCAAAAATTGCAAATAGTACTAATTAATTTCCGAAAAATCTGGGAAAATACGAAATAATCTTCAAATAATAAATAATGATTTTTCATAAAGAAAACTTAATTTTTCAAACTTCTGAAAAGTCATTTGCACGTGTTTTGCACGTGTACAAAAGATAAATCTTTTGGAAAATATTTATTAAATACTCAAAATCATTTAAAAATTCATTTTCAAATAATTAAAATAATATTTGAAAATACGGGGTTCTACATCACTCCCTCCTTAGAAGAGTTCTGTCCTCAGAACTACTACTAATGAGTTCAAACACATACCAACAAAAGGAAACAATACTTTATAAATAGATCATAATCCAAATAATTTCACATAACATCACAATCACCTTAAAGATTACATCATGTATCAATCAATAGTCCAATCATTCAAAGATTTCCATTCACATACAAGAAATACATTCATTCAAACAATTCAGGAAAATCATTCAGCATGCGATCCTCTGGCTCCCATGTAGCCTCCTCGAACTGTTGATTCCTCCACAATACCTTGACCATAGGTATCACCTTGCTTCGAAGAACTTTCTCCCTACGATCAATGATCTCAACAGGTTGTTCCTTGTAACTCAGGTTCACCTGTAGATCTTCGGGAACTTCTACCAACTGATGCTTCTGATCGGCCACATACTTCCTTAATAGCGACACATGAAACACATCATGTACCTGCGCTAACTCCTCAGGAAGTTTCAATCTGTATGCGGTCTTACCAATCCTCTCCACGATCTTGTACGGACCAATGTACCTTGGCGCCAACTTGCCACCCTTACCAAATCTGATCACTCCTTTGGTCGGAGAAACCTTGAGAAAAACTGCATCCCCAACCTCAAATTCCAAATCTCTCCGTCGAGTGTCAGCATAACTCTTCTGCCGACTCTGAGCTTCAACCAATCTCTTGCGAATCTGCTCAATCTGCTCTGACGTCTGCTGTACGATCTCAGGACCATACATCTGCCTCTCGCCAACCTCATACCAACATACAGGTGTCCTGCACCTCCGCCCGTACAAAGCCTCATACGGTGCCATCCCAATACTTGCATGGTAACTATTGTTATAGGCAAACTCAACCAATGCCAAGTATCTCTCCCAACTACCACCAAAGTCCATAACACAAGCTCTCAACATATCTTCCAGCACTCGATTCACCCTTTCCGTCTGACCATCTGTCTGCGGATGAAATGCTGTACTGAAATCGGTTCTGGTGCCCAAAGCTGCTTGTAGACTCTTCCAAAACCTCGAAGTAAACCTTGCGTCTCTGTCAGACACAATCGAAACAGGAACTCCATGAAGTCTCACAATCTCTCCAATGTACAACTCAGCCAATTTCTCCATCGACCAAGTAATCTTCATGGCTAGAAAATGTGCCGACTTAGTCAATCGGTCCACAACAACCCAAATCGAGTCATTGCCCTTCGAACTCCTCGGCAAACCCGTAATAAAGTCCATGCTGATATTCTCCCACTTCCACTCCGGAATGGGTAATGGCTGTAACAAACCTCCAGGTCTCTGATTCTCTGTCTTGATCTGCTGACAAGTCAGACACCTTGCCACAAAATCTGCTACATCTCGCTTCATGCCAGACCACCAAAAATGTGGTTTGATATCCCTGTACATCTTCGTACTTCCTGGATGAACTGATAACAATGTGCTGTGTGCCTCCTGCAATATACTCTCTCTCAACTCTGCATCATCTGGGACACACAACCTCTCACCCAACCAAAGAACTCCATCTTGGACACGAAATTCTGATAACTTGCCTTCCGAAACCTGCTGCAACATCTTCTGGATCTCTGAATCTGATCCCTGACCCTTCACAATCTTCTCTCTCAAGGACGGCTGCAGCCTCAACTGAGCCAAAGATGCCTCTAAACCTCGCAGTACCACCTCGATACCTGCCTGATCGATCTCTGCTGCCAACTCTCTTCGAGTAGTGATCAACCTTGACAAACTACTCTTCCTGCTAAGTCCATCAGCCACTACATTCGCCTTGCCCGGATGATACTTGATCTCAGGACGAATGTCTTCCAATACCTCCAACCATCTTCTCTGACGAAGATTCAAATCCCTCTGCTGATAGATATACTTCAGGCTCTTGTGGTCAGTGTACATATTGACCTTCTCACCATAGACATAATGCCTCCATAGCTTCAAGGCATATATGATAGCTGCTAACTCCAAATCGTGCGTCGGATAATTCTTCTCATGCGGACGCAACTGCCTCGAACCATACGCAATGACCTTGCCTTCCTGCATCAAGACACATCCCAAACCTCTGAGAGATGCATCACTGTAGATGTCATAATCCTTCCCAGCTTGCGGCAATGCTAATATAGGTGCAGTAGTCAACCTTTCCTTTAACTCAAGGAAACTCTCCTCGCACTTATCTGTCCACACAAATGCCACACTCTTCCGGGTCAATCCTGTCAATGGAACTGCAATCTGAGAATACCCCTGAATAAACCTCCGATAGTAACCAGCTAATCCCAAGAAGCTTCTCACTTCCTTCATTGACGTCGGCCTGGGCCAATCCTTCACTGCTTCCACTTTCTGAGGGTCAGTAGCCACTCCCTCCTTAGAAAGAATGTGACCAAGAAAAGCTACCTCAGACTTCCAGAATTCACACTTCGACAATTTGGCATACAAGCTGTGCTCCTGCAATGTCTGTAATACCGCTGTCAAGTGCTTAGAATGATCCTCCTCCGACTTCGAATATACCAAGATATCATCGATGAAGACCACCACGAAGGAATCAATGAATGGCCTCAACACCCGATTCATCATATCCATGAAAACTGCTGGCGCATTCGTCAACCCGAATGGCATCACCAAAAATTCATACAACCCATGACGAGTCCTGAAAGCTGTCTTGCTCACATCTTCCTCCTTGACTCGCACCTGATGATATCCTGACCTCAAGTCAATCTTCGAAAATACTGCTGCTCCTCGAAGCCTGTCGAACAAATCATCAATCCGCGGCAACGGATACTTGTTCTGAATAGTCACCCTATTTAACTCCCTGTAGTCAATGCACATCCTCATTGACCCATCCTTCTTCTTGACCAACAACACTGGCTCTCCCCACGGAGATGAACTCGATCTGATAAGCCCTTTGCTCAAAAGCTCTTCAATCTGCTTCTTCACTTCATCCTGCTCTACAGGTGCCATCCTGTACGGAGCCTTGGAAATCGGCGCACTCCCCGGCTGAACATTGATGCTAAACTCTACATCTCTCTGCGGCGGTAATCCTGGAAAATCATCCAAGAACACCTGAGGAAACTTTCGAACCACCGGAATGCCCCTGACTTCATCTGCAATAGACTTCTTAGATACCATTGCAGCCACCTGCGGGATCTTTTTCTTCCCTTGGAAAGTTACTGCAAGTCCACCTGGTGCTTTCACCAACACCTCCTTCTGCTTGCAATCAATTGTGGCATCATAAATAGCCATCCAATCGATGCCTACGATGACATCCACTCCCAACACTTGTAGCTCGATCAAGTCGATGCCGAACATCCTTCCACCAATCTCGATATCACAGCCCTCGTAATATCGATCCGCTACCAGCTCTTCACCTGACGGCGTTGCCACCGACAAAACCTTGCCTGGAAATAACTTAGGTTCCAAACCTAAGATCTTTGCAAAACTTGGCGATACAAATGTATGCGATGAACCAGTGTCAAACAAAACCTTTGCTTTTATTCCATTTATTAAAACAACTCCTGTTACAATAAGAATGATACTCAATCTTAAATTATTCTGAAATAAAAGCTTTTATTCATTACACTGACTCAAAAATGAAAGAAATCAAAATTCCTGCATACCCTGTATTACATCTTCCGAGTTCTTCGCATCCTCCTCGGTCAATGCAAATACTCGCCCTTGCCTCTTCGGGACTTTGCTTCCACCCGAACCATCTTTCTTCAGTTGTGGACAATGGGGCTTTGAGTGTCCAGTCTGCCCACACTGGGGACAAACATGCTCTGCCAACTTCGGACATGCTGACCTGTAATGTCCTACTTCCTTGCAGTAGTAACAGGTCACTCCCTGAGCTCCAGATGCCTTCTGCACCGGTCCACTGAACTTCGCCTGCTTCGCCGGGAATCCCTTCCCACTCTGGCCTGATGCTGGCCTCTTGTTCCGGTTCCATGAATCCTGCTTCTTCTGAAACAGTTCCATATCCTCTTCAGTCATCGCGGCCCTCCTGACCAGCTTGTCGAATCTCCTGATACCCAACGGAACCATCCTTGACCTCAAGTTTGGCCTCAAGCCCTGCTCAAACTTTTTGGCCTTCTTTGCTTCATCCATGACCAATTCTGGTGCATACCTCGAAAGTTGAGCGAACTTCGTCTCATACTCCCGAATAGTCATGCTCCCCTGCTGAAGGTTCATGAACTCAGTCGCCTTCTTCTCTTGAACATCCAGAGGAAAGAAGCGATCTCTGAACTCCTCCAGAAAAGCTTCCCATGTCAAAGGCTGATCTCCCAGAGTCCTCTTCAATGACTCCCACCAAACACCAGCATCTTTCTCGAGCTGCATCGAAGCTAACTTCACCTTGCTAGCTGCCGGAGTCTCTGACACCTCGAAAATCGTCTCCATCTTCCTAATCCAATCATCTGCTGCTGTTGGATCAGCTTGTCCCTCAAAGACTGGCGGCCTCATCCTCTTAAAGGATTCGATCTGCTTTATGGGATCGGCATTCACCAATCCATGTCCAGCTCCATGATTCGGCGGCGGATTCTGCTGCTGCGCTTGCTGCTGCGCCACATTGAGTGCCATCAATGTATTCAAGGTCTGATATACTTTGGCAAACTCAGCTTCTAGGTCAATTCCCGCTCCTCGAGAACTACCTGATCCATCCTCATTGTTGCCACCATTTCTACCTCTGGGTGCAACCATTTTGATTACTGCAAAACGAGGGTAAAGTTAGAGTACACATACAATTCAAACTCATATCATTACCCTATGGCAAAGCCATAACCATACCCCAAACCATAATTTCAAACCAAACATCATATTTTAATTCTATGTGATACTCACACTCTGATGTCCACACCTAGGTACTCACTCTCTAGTGTCCACACCTAGGTTGGTTGTCATACTAAGTCTATTATTACATTGAAGCGGAGCTCTGATACCAATCTCTGTAGCGCCCCAAATTTCTAATATGAGAGCTTAGAAAATAAGTGGCAAAATCCCAGCAATCCACTTCAATAGAACAATAAACACCAACAACACCACTAAAATTTTCTTTCTTTTATTACAACAATTATTACATATCACAGCGGAAGTCTAAACATCTCAACACAAATTAATCTTTATTTACAACTCAATAACAACTCATTATGTCTTTACAATTCTTTTACACCAATCACTAAATAATCCAATAATCTCAAATTTCCCACTCAAGCATCCAACCTCCAATCTAAGCAGTAACCTGCAACAAGTGAGGCCAGAGTTGAACCCTAACCCCAGAACTAAAGGGGTCAGCCATAAAAATGGTGTGAGTGGCGACTAATCAAAACAAATAACATAAATGAACTTAAAACATAATATCCAACAAATAATAATCAAACACTAAAGTATGATGTAACAACAAAGAATAATGATTGATACCAAAACCAAAGCCGAGTGTGTGTGAAAACAAGAAATCCAAATGCATAAAAGTGATTCAAGAAAACATCATGACTACATGCTGACAACGATGACTACTAAGAGATGAAGATAAACTATGATAATTTGCCCATGTTTGATCATTCCGGAGATTGATCCCACATCACAGGTATTTTCCCTGGATAATTCAGGAGATCATCCCACATCTAAACATAGACTCATAATCACAAGAATACCCCAAAAGCGTCGCCTCGACTCCGATCATTCCGTAGTTCAATCCCACATCTCAAGATAATTACTTGGATAATTCCGGAGAAATACCTCACATCTCAGGTTAACTACCTGGATAATTCCGGAGATAAATCACACATCTCAAGTTAACTACTTGGATAATTCAGGAGATTAAATCCTACATCAAAAGCCATACTGAGGTGCATAACTCAAGTTCCCATTCGTCATGACACTACTAATGCCTGTCCTTATTAGTTTGGGTTACTGAACAAATCTCCTAGAGTAGTGCACCCTACCGGACTAAAAATCTGAATAACTGAAAATTCGCCTCGATGGGCCTCAACAAATAACTGAACAAACACCGGTATACTAGGGTCACCTACCTCTAGAGACTCAAACAAATATCTGAACAAATCCCACCAAACAAGTGGCTCAACAAAATATCTCAAAATCATGTTCTTAACTGAACATCTCAAAATCAAATACTGAACAAATATCCCAACATCGAATACTGAACAATATCTCAGAATCAAGTACTGAACAAATGTCTCAAAATCAAACACTAAACAAAATATCTCAGATCAACACAAAGATCCTACAGGACCATTCGACTGCACATCAGATCTGTCGACTGTCCAGAGGGCATAATCCAACACTTCTCAGAAATAAACTAAGGAAAGATCAGTCGACTTGATAAGTTATCAGTCGACCGTCCCGAAAGAACTGAACGAAATCACAAGCAAAGGACCAGTCGACTGACCTCAGTCTAGGTCGACTGTCCCGAACAAATCTCAAGACTCAAAATATACACAGTAGGCTCGTACCAGTCGACTGCTCTGTAGACCAGTCGACTGTCGGCTACAGATTCCCAAACAGAATAGATCTGAACACAAATCAAAACTAAAGTTTTCTAAAGATTTACTGATCACCAAATTAACTTGTATCCAGGCAAATAAACAACTCTCAATAATCTCCATCATGGATACATTTCTCAATTAATCAAACACTCAAATCTCATGTTCTCATGATCTCAATTCTTAATTCTCCCATTAGGGTTTTCTCAACAAAACTAAATGTCGTCCTCAACACATAAACAAGATTGGTTTGCAATCACTAGATCCAGATGTTTAATATCTGATCACAACATAATCAGTTCTTAATTTGCTTTCTAACAACATGATCTCATAAATCCACATATCCTCAACAAATCTACATCTTTTCTCATCATGGTCCAAATATCAATTAAAAGTCCTAATCATCCATATCAAATAAAGAATCCATGTCATATATACAATGGGACTAACAAATTAATAGCATAACGATCATAAACAAGTGAAACAAAGGTCTCATGGCATTCATCAATCAAACAAACAAACAAGACAAAACAAACAAACCACTCACCTTGTTCTTGAAGAAAAATCCACAAAGCTTCTCCTTGTTAGATCCAAGAATCCTCTTTTGCTCCTCAAAGAAATCCCAATAAATCTGAATATATTTTGTGACGGCTGGGAATAGGAAATCCCTTATATATGCCGAATTAAAATATTAGGGTTTTCACCCAATTTGCAAAATACTCCTTTTCAAAATACATCTTGCATATATAATTCCTTTCTTTGAAAAATAAACCAAATATCATTTAAATTAGGATCTAATAGAAAAGTATATTCTCAAACCTCAACAAGTACTGATCGGAAAGTCCAGAAAACACATTTTGCACTTCAACCCTCAAAATTGTCAATTTTGCAAATAAGTCCTTCTTTTCTCAAAAATTGCAAATAGTACTAATTAATTTCCGAAAAATCTGGGAAAATACGAAATAATCTTCAAATAATAAATAATGATTTTTCATAAAGAAAACTTAAATTTTCAAACTTCTGAAAAGTCATTTGCACGTGTTTTGCACGTGTACAAAAGATAAATCTTTTGGAAAATATTTATTAAATACTCAAAATCATTTAAAAATTCATTTTCAAATAATTAAAATAATATTTGAAAATACGGGATTCTACAGAGCCGAATCTCTGGCATACCGTCCGACACTGCATACTTCCACCAATACAAATCGAGTAGGAACTCACACCTGGTGCATCCACACTCCCCCCATAAATAAACCGCATCAGGTTGGCACCGTCTGTGGGAATACTTTTTCGGTGCGGACGACAGCCCGAGCTTCGCCATCAGCGGTCTCCCCTCGACCCGCGCTCCTATGGCTCCCAAGGCCAGGAGAGCAGTTACCTCCGTCCTCCGCCTGAACCGGATTCCTCTTCAGGACAACCTCGGCGGCATACACGGGCCCAACAATCTGGGGCCGAACCACAGGCCCCAACCGAACGCACAGCATCCCGCCGCTTCCGACCTTCGTCGGATCATCCAGAATCGAAGGGCTGGTCAGGGTAGGGGAGGGGCCGCTTCCAACTCGGCCCCGAACCGCTCCAGGCCCGCGAATGAGGAAAGGCCATCGGCACTCAGCCGCATCGGCCGAAGACCGACCGCACAACTCGACCCTGTCGACCATGGCGCGGTCACGAGAGCCGAGTTCCGCAGCTTCCGGGACGAAATCATGGAGGCTATTCATGGAGCGCCAAGGACTGCGATGCTCAACCAACCCCGTCAGGTGGATTAAGGGAGGAACTACACTCGTGAACCAACCCCTCCACCTGAGCGCACGAACGAGGTACTCCGACGCCTCCTAAAGATGGAGAATCGTCTCGAGCGCATCGGCGACAGAAATCCGAACCCCGGGCTAGGCCGAAGGCCTACCCGATCGCCATTCTCTACTACCATCTTAGAGGCAGAAGTCCCCCGGAATTTCAGGCCTCCACAGTTCGAGAATTACAATGGCGAGGGTGATCCAGCTGATCACATGGAGGGCTTCAAGACTCTCATGATAATTCACAGCGCCTAGGATCCCCTGCTGTGCCGCGCGTTCCCAGTCACCCTCCGGGGTCCGGCCAGGGAATGGTTCTCCAAGCTCTCCCCAGGCTCGATCTTCTCGTTCGACCAGCTGGAAGCCAACTTCTTGGCCCACTTCATCACCAGCAGGAAGGCCGAGAAGACGAGCGCGTCCTTACTTGACCTCCAGCAGAAGGAGGGGGAGTCGCTCCGTGGCTTCGTCAAGAGGTTCACTGCCGAGGCGAGATCCGTCTCCGCCCTCGACGCCGGGGTCGCCTCGGCCGCCTTCCGGCACAATGTCCGGTACAACCAGCTAAATGTCTCCTTGGCGAAGAAGCCACATTTGGACTTCCCCGACCTTCTTAACCGAGTCGAGAAGTACATACGAGCTGAAGAAGCTCTAAACCTGGAGGGCAATAAAGAAGTGGCAGGGAAAGGCAAACGCAGGGTCGACGATATCGAACCTGCTAGAAAAGCGGCAAAGGAAGGGGTCGGCATGAAGAGGGTACCCCCGGACCCTCGCTTCGAGAGATACACGCCCTTGATGCAGAACGTGTCCGCCATCCTCTTGGAGATTGAGGACAAGGGCCACGTCCGGCTACCTCCCCGACCGAGTAATAACAAGAAGCAAGATCAGCACTTCTACTGCCGCTTCCATAGGGACCATGGGCACGAAACCGACCAGTGTCGGGCCTTAAAAGACGAAATTAAGGCCCTCATCTCTTGAGGGTACCTCCGCGAGTTCACAAGAGAAAGCCCACGGGATCGGAAGGATACGTGGAACCGGAGGCCTTCGCCTTCCACCCTTACTCCGAGCCGCCACCAGGAGCGGGATCCCGAGCCCAGCGGAGCCGAACGGTAGGCCATTTTGCATTGCGTCCACGGAGGACCAATGGGAGTGGAGTCTAAGACTTCCCGAAAGGCATTCGTGCGAGAGGTGAATGCTGTCCAAGATCTCCCTTCGCCCCAGGTACAACTGCTCCCTGTCTCCTTCTCCGGAGTGGATCTCGAGGGCGTCCGCTTCCCTCATTGCGATGCCCTCGTCATCAATCTCGACATGGCAAATTTTGAAGTTCGCCGTATCCTCGTTGATAATGGCAGCTCGGTCAACATCTTATTTCTTGAAGCCTTCGAGAATCTCAAACTGTTCCGAGACAAGCTCAAGCCGGTCGGGTACACCTTGCATGGGTTCTCCGGCATCCCCGTCGTAATAGAAGGAATCGTGACTCTTGATGTCACCGCGGGCTCGGCTCCCATCAGACGAACCGAGTCTATGGACTTCATGGTGGTGAACGTCAAGGCGGCGTACAATGCCATTCTCGGCCGACTCGGGCTCTGTTCCCTTCAAGCGGTACCATCGGCCTACCACTTGAAATTAAAATTCCCCACCAAGCAAGGGGTCGGCGCGTCCGAGGTAACCAAGAGGCAGCGCGGTCCTGCTACATGACTGCCGTTGGAGGGGATGTCTTCCCCCTCGATGCTGTCGAGCTCGGGTCCGAGAGGGACAGTTCTGATCCCAAACCTGTCGACAAGCTGGAGGAGGTTCCGTTCATGGCGGCAGACGAGTCGAAGTGGTTCCGAGTGACCCGCTCGCTCTCCGAAGATCTGAAGTTGGACATAATCAACTGCATCCGCCGCAATGTCGACCTCTTCGCCTGGAAGCCCTCCGACATGCTCGGGATATCCGAAGACCTGATCATGCATAAGCTAAGTGTCAACCCGGGCTCCAAGCCGGTCGTCCAGAAGAGGCGCAAATTCGCTCTGGAGAGGCAGCAAGTAGTAAAAGTGGAGGTAGACAAACTCTTGTCCGCCCGATTCATTCAAGAGGTCAGCTATCCCGAGTGGCTGGCAAACGTCGCCATGGTTAAAAAGGCGGCCGGGGGCTGACGGATCTGCATAGACTTCACAGACCTAAACAAGGTATGCCCAAAAGATCCTTTCCCCCTCCCCAGCATCGATGCCTTGATTGATGTGACTTCGGGACACGAGCTGCTGTCCTTCATGGATGCCTTTTCAGGTTACAATCAAATCCGGATGGTTCCGCCGGACATTGCAAAAACCTCGTTCGTCACCGACCGAGGCCTCTTCTGCTACCGCGTTATGCCCTTCGGGCTGAAGAACGCCGGAGCCACCTACCAACGGCTCATAAACCGGATCTTTAAAAACTTGATCGGTCGCAACATGGAGGTTTATGTCGACGACATGCACGTCAAGAGCCGGCGAGGGCCAGACCACGTCGCCGACCTCGAGGAAGCCTTCGGAATCCTCCGAACTCACAACATGAGGCTCAACCCTGCCAAATGCACATTCGGTGTCTCCTCCGAAAAATTTCTGGGGTTCATCGTCAGCCAGCGTGGCATCGAGGCGATCCCAGAAAAGATCCAGGCCATAATAGACATGGTCTCGCCCCGGAGTGTCAAAGAGGTTCAAAGGCTCACAGGAAGGTTGGCGGCCATCGGTCGCTTCCTCTCCAAGTCAGGGGAGAAATCTCTCCCCTTCTTCAAAGCCCTACGGGGAAAAGGGGGCTTTGAGTGGGGCGCCCATCAATAAGAGGCCTTCGAACAGCTGAAACAGTACCTCGCCAACCCTCCTCTTCTCAGCAAACCCGAACCTGGCGAACCACTATGGATCTACCTTTCTGCCTCGGATAGCGCCCTCAGAGCGGTCCTCGTCCGGAAAGAGGACGGAGTTCAAAGGCCATTATACTATGTGAGCAAGGTCCTACTCCCCGCCGAGACGAGGTACGCAAAGATAGAGAAAATGGCCTATGCTCTGGTCATGGCAGCCCGGAAGCTCCGCCCTTACTTCCAAGCTCACTCCATCCAAGTACTGACCGACCAGCCGTTGAAAACCGTCCTTCACAAGCCAGAGAACTCCGGCTGCTTGGTCAAGTGGTCGATCGAGCTGAGTCAGTACGACATCGGCTATCAGCCGAGGACGGCGATCAAGGGATAGGCCCTCGCCGAGTTCATCACTGAATGCACCGTTTCCGAGCAACCGAGAGTCGAAGGTTCAGATCCGACCTGGGAAGTCTTTGTCGATGGATCCTCCTGTGAATCTGGGAGTGGCGCGGGGATCATCCTCCGAGGCCTCGACCAATTCCTCCTTCAATACTCCCTCCGCCTCAACTTTTCAGCCTCTAACAACGAGGCGAAATACGAGGCCATGATCGCCGGACTGACCCTGGCACACCGAGCGGGTGCAAAACAAATACGGGCCTTCAGCGATTCTCAGCTTGTGGTCAATCAGATTACCGGAGAATACGAGGCCCGCGACGACCGGATGATAAGATACCTGGCCGTGGTCTGACGACTCTTAGCATCCTTCGGCGGCTCCACGGTCGTAAGGGTCCCACGGGAGCAGAATGCCCAGGCGGACGCATTATCGAAACTCGCTTCTTCCTCTTTCGAGGGCCTCGACCAAACAGTACTCATCGAAGTCCTCTTAAAGCCAAGCATCAATGACCAGGAGCAAGAGGCGATGTGTGTACAGGACGATGCCGGCCCGAATGACTGGACCACCCCCATTCAAAGATTCTTAATCAACGCCGAGCTTCCTGAAGACCGGGCCGAAGCAAGAAGGGTCAGGATCCGAGTAGAAAGGTTCGTCATGATCGACGACATCCTCTTCAAACGCTCGTACACACTGGCAGACGGGAAACCATACCTCCGTTGCCTCGCCAGTGACGAAGCTAGCTACGCACTGAGAGAGCTTCATGAGGGGATCGGTGGATGCCATATGGGAAGCAGATCACTGGCTCGAAAGGCCCTGAATCAGGGGTACTATTGGCCAACAATGCTGCAGGACTCCCAAGACCTAGTTAAAAGGTGTGGCTCGTGCCAGAAGTTTTTCCCAATCAAGAGGCTGCCTCAAGCCAACCTTCGATCCCTAGCCAGTCCGACGCCATTCGCCATGTGGGGGATTGGCCTTGGTGGGCCCCTTTCCCTTAGCCACCGGACAGAGGAAGTTCTTGATAGTCGTCATTGACTATTTCACGAAATGGCTCGAGGCTGAGCCGTTGTTCAGCATCACCGAGCGCCAAACTCAACAGTTCTTCTGGAAAAACATCATTTGCCGCTTCGGAATTTCCAAGGTCCTCATCACGGACAACGGGACCCAATTCGCGGGCCAAAACTTCCGAAGGTTTTGCGAAGACATCGGCGTCCAGCAACGTTTCTCCGCTATATGCCACCCTTAGTCCAATGGCCAAGCAGAGAACGCGAACCGACAGATCCTCGACGGACTTAAGAAGCGCCTCGACAGTTCCCCTAAGGGACGGTGGGTGGAAGAGCTGTCTAGCATGCTGTAGGCACACCGAACCACCAAAAGGATCCCTATGGGGGAGACGCCCTTCAGCTTAACCTACGGGACGAAGGCGGTGATCCCAGTCGAGGTCAGCTTGCCATCTCCAAGAATCATGGCCTTCGACGAGGCAGATAACTCAGATAGCCTAAGGGCCAACCTAATCTCGTTGCCGAGGTCAGGGAGAAGTCTTCCGTCCGAAGGAACATCTATCAATAGCGGATTGAGAGGTTTTACAACAAGAAGGTCCGCCCCACGGACATCAAGGTAGGGGACCTCGTGCTACGCAAGCTGTCCGTCTCCGACCTAACAAGGAAGAGGAAGCTGGCCCCCAACTGGGAAGGTCCGTAAAAGGTGGCCGAGGTCATAAGCCCCGGCACCTACCGACTCGTAGATATGGAGGGTCGAACGATCAAGCGACCCTGGAACGCCGAGCACCTAATGAAATTCCTAGAATAGCAGAAGTAGGGTTTCTGCTTGGATGATGTAAATAACGGTTTTTGTAAACTTTCTTTTGTAAAAGGCCATTAGCGCCTCTCTCTATGTGTATGAAAAGGATCCTTTTTTGTTAAAACTCCAAGCATCACGATGGGTCCAACCCTACTCCGAGCGAAGGGGTTGTTTTCTCAAACTGCAGCACCGGAGTCCCCACTTCGGTTGTTCTGACCCGGCGCTGAGCAAAGAAGTCTCTTCCTCACATTCAATCAAAACATAATTGGCCAGAGCGAAGAAAGGAAAGAAACCCCTTATTCATACTCACTTATTACTTTAAAGAGAACAAAGACCATTACATGACCACTCCACTCAGCTGAAAAGAAAGAAATTAATGACTAAGGGACCTCTTAGGGCCCCTCGGGCTCGACAAAGGGTAATTCCACTCCGACCGATCGGCTAGGAGCCCTCTCCTCGTCGCAATGGCCCTTGGGTTTAGCCAAGGTCGACACGCTGGCCACGGAGCTCTGGGCATCAACCGGCCGCGTGTGCTCTAATAGCAGCAACGCTGCGGGGCCCCCCTCCGTTTGACGCCCTCCCGGGGAGGATCCCGTCCTCGTCCCAGACATGCCCAGCATCGTCTTATAGCGGTGTATCTCCATCTCCTTCTCCACTATAATGTCACGAAGGAGCCTCTCAGACGAGGGCCGCTGCACCGACGTGCTTAACATGGTGTACCCGAGACCAGCACTGCCGAGGTCTCGATCCACCATTGCCCTCTTTAGCCTGGTCGCCTTCGCACTCAGGGCCTCAGACCTATCCCGGTAGTAGTTAAAGGCAGCATCCTGATCGCGAGCCCCCTCGCGGTAGCGGACCAACGTGGACTCCAGGACCTTGATTTTACTCCGGAGCCACGCTACGTAGGAGCGACGAGGATTCACCTCGGGAAGAAGAGCCGTTACCTAAAAGGAAATCAACCACCACTCAAAACACTTCGACAAAATGGCCCAGAAAGATCCGAGGTCAAAACACTTGGCCGAACAAAAAAATCCTTTTATAAATAAAATTCTTCATACAAAAATACGGTGGCCAGTCCGCGGTTGGCAAATACAACAAAGAAGAAGGGGAAGACAAAGACAAGGATACAAACAACCTAGTTTCCCACCTCAACGTCGACCGGGTCTACAGGCAGATCGGCGGCCGACCCGTCGACCTTTCCCTCACGCTCATCCCCTTCGAGAGTCTTCGGCGGCAGCTCGATGACCATGTCATAATCAAAGTCGGCCAGGTCGAGGGTCGGATAGAAGTGCCTCACGTGACTGAGAGCCTTCTCGTAGACCTCGTTCTGGGCCGCAATTACGAGATCCTGGGCCTCCGTCGTCATCGCATCCTTCTCCTTGGCAAACTTCTTCCTCAAGGCGCCCACCTTCTTGGCCCATTCGGTATCCTTGGCCTCGAGCTCGACCTTCAGCTGCTCCCTCTTATGCGAGCCCACGAGCTCGACCTTCATCTCCTTCATCTCTTGCTGGTACTTGTCCGCCCGTTCCCGCTTCTGCTCCACGGCCTTCTCGTAAAGCCTCTTCACTTGGGCCGCCTCCAGACAAACCTGCGACAACTAGAAACTGTTCAAGGCTTGCTCCATGAAAAGTTACAAGAAAAGGGGGTCGGCCGACTTACCAGCACGCTCGCCTGCGACAGGCGCATGAACGACCCCTCCACGGTCTCGTCGATCATACTCTGACGATCCCGAGGGGTCGCCAGCTTCTCCACCACCTCAATGGCGTTGGGCCCATGTGTCAAGCTGTCCCCCTGCCAAATCGACCAATCCGGTGCCCATGACTGCGGCACCTCCTCACCCACGATCTCCCCTGCACCGGCTCGGAGCGGAGGGGCCTTCCCCTTACCGCGATCAGCCATCTTGACCGGACCGGGGCTCAACGGAGCGGACACCTCCTTGCCCCCGTCCGGGCGCACCTTCTTCGCCCTCGGTTCGCCGGGGACCTTGGAGACGACTTGGAAAGACTCCCTCGTCCTCTTCGCCTTTCCCTCCTCCTCGGCCTTCTGCTTCTTCAGGGCGAGCCTCCTAGCCTTGATCGATTCTGGGTCCATACCTGCAAGAAGACCCATTAAGAACAATGAGCGAAAAAGAACACCAGAACAAGAAAAACGAAACGACCACATACTAGACTCGGCTGGGCTCAGTCCGACGCTGGCCAGGTGACCTTCCATCACCTTCGGCCAGCTGATGTTGTTCCCCCGGCGAAGGCGCTCGACGTGTCCCCACTCCTCAGCAGACAGATCCTTCTGCCACGGCGCCTTGAAGTTCGGCTTATAAAAATTCCAATGGGTGGGGATGTCCCAAGGTTCCGTGCTCCAAACCACGAAGTACTTCCTCTTCCACTCCTTAATGGAGTCCGGATGGCCGTGGACTACCTTCCCCCTACCCCGAGGAGAAAGGTAGAAAACCCCCTTAGACTTCCCCGACGAACTGACCCCCGGCATAGCACGGAACACGTTCAGCCGGAGCGGCACTTTCCTCTCTTCGCAAAGCAGCACGAAGCACACCATCTGCTTCCACGAGTTCGGCCTGTACTGCATCGGGGCGAGAGACGCCCAATTAAGTACGTCCCGGATGAATGGACGGATCAGCAGCCTCAGACCGGAACCGAACGCATCTGCTGGGAAGATGCAATACCACTCCGGTAGTGGGTCGGTGGGACGAAGGCTCGGACTCGGCACCATCAGCTCGTAGCCGGACCCGATGTAGAAGGACGACTGGATAACCATTAGATCGCCTGCCTCCAGGATCGACGGCAGCGCATCCATTCTTATCTTCTTCCGGCTCGGCAATGAGGGCTGCACCCCGTACAGGACCTTGTCAGAGAGATCATCTGGATACTGCCTAATCAACTTTGGCCGTACCGGCGACCCTGTCACTATATTGCGAGCGGGAATCGCCTTGCTCGGACTGCTGGGCCTCGTCAACTTACTTCTCGGCTTCCTCTTCTTCTTGGCCCTCTCCGACGAAGGGGTAGCCAGGGGCTTGAGGACGGTCACCGTGGAAGAGGATCCCGCACCCCGGCTCCGTCTCCGAACCGTGGATTTTCCCCTGGCGCCCTTCTTTTGAGCCTCTCTATCTCCCCCACTGTCACTACCCTCCTCCTCCGACCCCATGTCCCATATCTCCACCTCATCCGAAATGTCGCTCTTTTTCTCCTCGGAGTCACTGCTCTGCACCACGAACGGTTTCCTGATGCAGAGGGGCTTCACATCATACACCCTGGTGTCCTCCTCCCACGACATCGAGTCGGAGAGCCCTGCATCAGGGTTACCTTCCCCCTCGAAGTCGAAGCCGAGGAGCCGGACTGAGCCCTAGACATGCTAAAAAAATAAAGCTACAACTAACCTGGGTGGCCTCGGAAAGACGAGCAGGTGCAGCTGGTTGAAAAAGAAGAGCGCCGAAGTGTTTTCCCTTTTTCTTCTAAGGGAAAAAGCGAGAGAGATGAATGGGACAGAATGGGGTGGAGTGGGGTATTTATAGGGCTGGGGGGACTCCTCGATTCTCGCGCTACCGGAACACCATTAATGCTTGCCATCGGCCCTGTCGGCCCATAAACCCTTGCCAGTCCGAGGTTAGGACAAACACCAGGTCCGCTTTCTCACGAAAGCACAACGGCTCGCCATCGGCCCTGCCGGCCCGTAAACCCTCGCCAGTTCGAGGTCAGGCCAAACACCAGGGCCGCCTTCTCATGAAAGCAAAACGGCTCGCCATCGGCCCTGCCGGCCCATAAACCCTCGCCAGTCCGAGGTTAGGCCAAATACCAGGGCCGCTTTCTCACGAAATCACAATGGCTCGCCATCGGCCCTGCCGGCTCGTAAACCCTCGCCAGTCCGAGGTCAGGCCAAACACCAGGGCCGCCTTCTCACGAAAGCAAAATGGCTCGCCATCGGCCCTGCCGGCCCATAAACCCTCGCCAGTCCGAGGTTAGGCCAAACACTAGGGCCTCTTTCTCACGAAAGCACAACCGCTCGCCACCTCCCTTGCGACCTATAAACCATCGTAAGCCCGAGGTCAGGCCGAACACCAGGGTAGCTCCCTCGTGAAAACCCGACGGACTGACGTCGGCCCGTCACTCCGACGCTCCGAAGCCAAGATTGACCCCACGCTCGACATAGTGCATCCCCCCGACAAGCAGGATCTAACTTCGGCCTCCTAGCCTCACCCAACGTCGACACTGGTCCTAAGGACCTCCCGAAAACCTCTCCCGCTTTTTCTCCACGACCAAAACTACTCCTCCACGGCTACCTCCCGCATCCCTACAGGAGTGGGGGGCTTATGAGGTGGGATAAAAATGACCCGGGATCAAGCCAAGGCCCGGGGTTGCCTCCTCTCAAAGGCACGCCGTCCCGGCCCTGGGCCTCTATGGTGTCGGGACCGAGCCGACAATCAAACCCCCATGAACTCTGCCGCCTTATCCCGGCGATCCGTACCCACCTTCGGCCTCTGAGCCTAGATGGCCCCACGGGCCTCCCATCAACCTGGTACGAGATAAAGATGACCTGGCACCGCCTGGGCCATCCGATTCTCCCAGAAGCACAGGAACCACACGATTCGCCACGTCAGCCCCAAAACTGCCAAGGGTTTTGCCATGTCAGCCCTAAACCGCCCGGGGTGCTGCTACGTCTGCCCTAAACCCCCTGGGCCTCCTGCCACGTCAGGCCCACGGGCTTTCGGATCCAGACCCGGCTCCCAAACGGGTCCAACCCCGGTTGGGTTTCTCTATAAATACAAGGCCCTCTCCCACCTTTAAAGGTAATCAATCTTTCTCCAACTAGAACCCTAATTTACTGTTACTCTCTCGCGTCAAACTAACTAGATCGTCGGAGGGTCTGCCACCGGGACCAACCCCGGTGTTTCTAGACCGTCTGCAGGGACCCGAGACGGAGCATCCCGATCCGAGCCGATCCTCCACTGCCGAGCCGAATCTCTGGCGTACTATCCGGCACCGCATACTTTCACCAATACAAATCGAGTAGGAACTCACACCTGGTGCATCCACACTCCCCCATAAATAAACCGCATCACTAATATAGCCATGGTTTTCTATTTGTAGTGCTCCTTGATGCTTTGCTCTCATGCTTGCTAATATGGCCATGGTGAAGACTTATATTCTGATGACTTTTTGTGCTTGGACAAATTCAGTGAAATTTTTGGCGATGAAGATTTTTAGAGGAAGGAGAGATTTCTAGCTTTTGAGGATAACTATTAGACAAATCAACAATATTGACTGAATACCAATGTACATCAGATCTCTGTAGTTTCTAAATCTCTGAGAAGGCTCCTCAAGTATACATCAGATCTCTGTAGTTTCTAAATCTCTGAGAAGGCTCCTCAAGTTTACTTTGCAAGTCCGTTATGGGTCACTGTATATTTAGTAGCTTTCTACACTAAAATAATTGAATCAAGAGGGGTTGTTCCCGTACTTTATTATTTAACACTTTAGTAGAAAGTATTTATAGGGTTAGTTCCCAACTGGGTGACATTATTTGCCTTTAGCATTTGGCACCGTTGCTTATGGTTTTGGTGAAGTGAAACTCCCATACTTTCGTATTTTTTTGTATGTTTGGATGTGAGATTATCATGCATGTGGTTTCTCTATGTTACGTAGTTCTCTATGTTCTCTATGTATCGGGATTTATTTGTAAATTTTGATTTTTTTATATATATAATAATAGAATTAGTCCATGTAGTTAGCTACTTAATAGTTATGTTGCCTTGGTTCAAATGTGGATTGAATTGATATGCACAAATGACCATAGAATTATTTTCAGATTGTGGGTAAAAGTAGGAGCCTGGAAGCTATTTGCTCACCATGAATGATGATTTACTAATCTTTTCTTATGACTACATACTTTTTGTATTCGTGCATCGCACGTGCATTATACTAGTATATATATATATCTATATAATAAAACACAAAGAAAGCTATCAAGTGGTTCTCCTTCAATCCCCCCAAAATTAAAGGTCCAGATCTAATATCACAAAACAAATTTTTTCCCCAAAACTCAAATTCAAAAAAACCCCCAAAACAACTCATTTATTTAATTAATTTTCTCTCTTTAATTAATTTTCTCTCTCTCTCTCTCTCTCTCTCTCTCTCTCTCTCTCTCTATCTATCTATCTATCTATCTATCTATCTATATATATATATATATATATATATATATATATGGAAACATGGACTTTTATACCTCAATTTATAATAATTTTTCACCATATACTAATGGAAACATGGACTGTTATTTACAACTAATTATTGTCATACTATTCAAACTTCAGGTATATAATTGTTGATTTACTGTTTACAAGACTTTTCATATGTTGTATTGTTTCTGAAGACGTACCGTAGGCACGTGGCCACGGGCAAATCTAGTGTATATATATATATCTAGTGTGTGTGTATATATATATATATATATAAGTAAAAAATTTGACGTAGTCTGGGCTCAGACCTAAAGTCTTTCTTTACTTATCCCAAATTCTTACCATACTCTTTACAAATTATCCTTAGTGACATTAATTTTTATTTTAAATGAGTGATATTTTTGTAAATAATTATGTCGTAAGTAAATTTAAATTTTGAGGATATTTTGGTAACTGACAACAGTTGAGTAAAATGATGGTTAATATAACTCCCACTTAAAAATGAGTGTTTGAGATTAAATGGTTTGTTGTTTATAAATTACAGTTTGTCTACAAATTATACAACTCCAACTCTTGCATTATAATATTAGAGATTTGGGCTCAAAAGCTCAATTGCAGGCTCAAATTTGCTTCAAATTAGGTAAATAGTTTAACTATGGGAGTGATCTATTTACCCTACACTACTTATTTTAAGGTCTCATATGTCAAAAATTCTCATGATAGAAATAAGCTTTAAATAACTTGATTTTATATTCTTAAGTTGTCTAAGAGCATCCACAGTCGTTTGCTATAATTCCCACTTTCTCAAATTATAGCAAACGAATCGAAAAATAGTGCTGCAGTCGTTTCTCATTCTCCCATATTTTGAGAAAGTTTATATTTCCATTTCTCAAATATGAGAAACAAATCGAGCTTTCTCATATTATAAAGGACGGGGTATGATACCCCGTCTCTTCGATAAAAATATTTTTTAATCGTATCAAACGGAGTATCATACACCGTCCCATTAATTTCTGAAATTTTTTTTTTTTAAAAAAGCGGACGGACGGGGAATGATACCCCGGACGGGGTATCAAACCCCGTCTCGCAATTTTTTTTTTTTTTAAAATGGTTCAAACGGGGAATGATACCCCGTCCGGGGTATCATACCCCGTCCAACCAAAAGGAAGACTGTTTGACAAGTTAGCATAATTAATGCTGATTAGGAGATCCACAGTAGGTTTAGGTAGTGTAGTAATTAGGTTTAGTTAATATAATATTATTTAATTTAGTTAATTAATATAGTTTAATTAGAGAATAAGTAATTAATTTTTTTTAATTTCTTTTAAACGGTGAGACGGGGTATCATACTCCGTCGCTCGCTTTTTTCTAAAAAATGAGAAACAATATAGCAAACGACGACTGCAGCGATCGAACCCATTTGCTATTACTGTAGCTGCCATTTTATACCATATGAGAAAAACGACTGTGGATGCTCTAAGGCATACAGAACAAAATTGACAATTTGAAATTTATATGCGAAAAATTTCCATGATATAAATACACTTCCATTAAGTTGATTTTATATTCATAGGTTGCCTAGGCATATAGAACAAGATTGACAATTTGAAATTTCTATACGGGTTTGTATAATCGTATCAAGTTTGATAAATGGATCGTCAAATTGTATATATAAAATATGGAGTAATCTGGAAATCTGTAAAACTTGTGATAGCTTTACTGAGATTTACCCATTCAAAAAACTAATAAATAATTCCCGTGTGCGTTGCGCCGTCCTTTTCCTGCTCCGTTGAGGGCAATGGACGGTCCAAATACGTCCACGTAGCTACTACCAAGCATTGTCGGTGGAACTCAGCCTAAAGCACCCAAGATGATGTTTGATAAACTACACGTACAATGTTGGTCCCATGGTCGTAGTAAGGTGAGATTTTGGGTTCGTCAATTTATGTCAATCGTAATTGGATTATGACGCGGGGAGCCCGTGATGAGCTGGGAACGAAAGCTAGGGTAGCAAGGATGTTGACACGTGTACCTTTCATAAACAAGATTTCTTCTCGTTCGTACTTTCGACTTTACTAACTTTTGGCTGCTTCTACGCTACGTGTTTTGGACGTGTTTCCGCCGGAGTTTGAGATTCGTGCTAAAACATTGGATTTGTGGTACGTACTGTAAGATTCGTGCTAAAACATTGGATTTGTGGTATGTACTGTAAGATTCGTGCTAATTAACCTTATTAAAATTCAAATCTCCCCTAAATGAAATAATTAGCTGGTTCAACTTTCGGCAAGTGTCACAACAACTGCGCTTTGTCCAAGCTGTAATAGCCTAAGAGCATCACGATCATCTGAGGTATAACATGTATATATGTACATTATATCTTAGCAACTTGATATTTAGCTGCAGTGAGAAAAAGATAAATTTTAGCTAACTTATAGACAGATGAAAGATAATATTTCGTCTAGGATTTTTACTTTTATTTTTATTTTTTTGGGATTTTTTCGGGATTTTTTAAAAGATTTTTTTATTAAAAAAATAGTTCGCGCAGGACCCACCCACGGTGGGACCCAAACATCACATTCCTGCCCGTGGGTGGATGTTTTAATTATAGTGTTAATTATGTTATTAATTAACTAAATCTAATTAATTAACTAATTATCAATATTCTAAAAGTTGCTAGGCGGTAGTCGGGTGGCCGATGGGTGCCTAGCGCTTAGGCCTTGTAAGCGGAGCTTAAGCGGCTAGGCGCTCGGCGGTTTTATTTATATATTATATATTTATTTATGTATGTATATATTTTATTTATATATTTTATCATTTTGTTTTGTTTTGTTGTTACCAATTCTTATTCTTGATATTTCTCCTTGCAATTGCAGGATGAGCTTTACAAAATCGAATTGGTGTATTATTATTAGTCTTTTTCTTTTTTTTGTATAGTCTTATACTCATCTGTTAGATTAGTATTAATCTATGATGAAGATCAGTAGTGGAGATTACCTGTTCGGTTGTTCTAGTCCAAGGACCAAACAGTGTGGGGGAAGCGGGAGGCTTGAGTCGGGGGATGGGGGAGGGTTGCGTCAAGAGAAGTTTGAGAGAGAAGAGGAGGACGTAGTGTTGACGTCGGAGGTGAATCAAGGCGGGAGGCAATGTGTGGTTGTGTTGACGACTTGACTTTGAAGCTGAAGAGAGGAGAGAGAGGTTGTGTTGACGTCGGTTGAAGTTGAAGCGAGCTGCGACTGCAAGGAGGGAGATGGAGGAGGAGGTTTTGACGAATGAGTGACAGAGTGAGTGAGAGCTGCGACTGCGAGGAGGGAGGCGGAGGAGGTTGTGTTGACGACTGCGAGTAACGACAGCAAGGAGGGAGGCAGAGAAGGTGATTTGGGGGTTTTAGAGAAGATGAATTATGGATTTAGATAATAGAATTGATTTGGGGGGTTTTTTTACGGGTGATTTAGAGGAGAAAGAGATGTTTTAGGGATTTTAGTGTATTAGAGCGGGTCGAGTTGGAATAAGTCGGGCCCCTTTTTAAAAAAAAAATTAAGTCCTAAGCGGGTCTAAGCTGGTCTAGCCTGCCTAGACCCACTTACACCGATTACGCGCTACCTAGACCCGCTTTTTATCGTCTAGAACCATTAATCGATTTTCTTAAATGCCTAGCCCCTAGGCGAGGCGTTGGAGGGCCGCCTAGTGCCTAGGCGCCGCCTAGACTGCTTTTTAGAACACTGCTAATTATTTAACTAAAGGTTTAATTAAAACACAAACTAAACTAATTAACATGATGTTTCGTCCGATGAAAAAAAAAAATTACGGACGAAACATGGCAATTTAAAAAATATTTAAATAATCCAGACGAAACATAGTGTTTCGTAATGCATAATATGCATATTGCTATATCACGTGCTATCTTAGTTTTTTACTGTAGCGAAAAATGAAAAAAAAAATTGACAAAATGCCTCACTAGTGCAGCGTCTACAGTGATGAAATAATGAAATATGTATATAATGCATTTTTAGCTAATGACTGTGGATGCTCTAATAGGTATTTGCTTTCGGAAAAATAAAGAAGCACTTTTTATCTTAAAATAACTAATCTAGTAAAAGGATTAATAATGTGGTCGACCCAAAAACTCTTGCAGAACAATTTTTTCAACTCGGGCTTAGGGGTGGCAACTGGGCCGGGTCAACCGGCGACCCACCCGCGACCCGGCCCACGAACCCGGCCCGGTTAAGCCTTTCACGGGTTCAGGTCGAACCCGGTGAACAGTACCGGGTCGACCCGGGTCGCTATTTATGCGAATTGGATTCGCGTAACCCGGCCCACGAACCCGGTCAACCCGCGAATTGGACCCGCCAACCCGCGGGTCGACCCGCGAATTTCGACCCCCGACCCGTGGCGGGCCGACCGTTCGACCCGCGAGTCGAACGGGTCGAAACCCGCGGTTCGAAGCCGGGTCGCTAGCCGTTGGGACGGGTTGGGGCCGTTGGGCGTTGGCAGCACAGCAGCAGCAAACGGCTCTAAGAGCCGTTGCTTGCTTGCTGTTGCTTTTTTTTTTTTTTTGTTTTTTCTCACTTCTAACCCTATAAATAGCCCCCAAAAATCTCCAAAAAAATCACACCTCCCTCTCTTACTCTCTCTACTATTATACATCAAAAAAAAAAAATTTGAACAATTGTAGTAATCATCAAACAAGTGTACAAGGAGGCGTATACACGATCAAATTTCGGTCGTATCGGAGAACAAAATTCAACGTCTTCAACGTCTTCAACTCTCTTCAACCATCGACTCAAATCTACTTCAACTCTTCAATTGCGAAATCGGCAAAGCGCTCCTCCATCTTTTCTATTATATTCTAATTTTCACGGTTTTTTTTTATACGCGTATTCCACGGTGAACGGTATCAAAATATCTCTATCTCTCTTGTTATTTTTTTTTCCGTTGTAGTTAAAATTATTGTTTGTTTTTTGAACTTCTCTATCTCAACCCTCTTGTTTTTTAGTTTTTTTTGTATAATTCACCGCTTCTACATTGTAGATTTTTTTTACATACCACATTACTACACTATGTCTAGATCACGCGGTAGCGGTCGTAGTGGACAAGATTCTTCCTCATCTTCACGTAGGCCACCAATTGTCCCAATTATTGAGTCCGCCCAAGATTACATTGATCCTACTATGGAACAATGGGGTACACACGATGATGTTGGACATGAACATTTAGAAGAAGAAGAACAACAACAAACCGAAACCACACAACCCCGTAGTAGTAGGAAAAGTAGAGGAGAAACTAGCGATTGACACAAGTTTTATGAGTATATTCCGGATGAAAATACTCCGGGTGTAGGTGTGAAAGTGTGTAAATCATGTGGTAAACAATACAAATTCAAGAGGGGTGACGGAACCGGTACACTTAGTAGGCACATCCTAAATAATCATAAAGATCTTCTTGATCAAATACAAGGCCAACAAAGAATAAATCCTAGGACCGGTCAAGTAGATAGCCACCCTTATGATCCCGAACTTGTTCGTCGGGAAATCGCCCGATTAGTAATTAAGGAAGAGTTACCATTTACCTATCCCGAGAGTAGGAACTTGGAAAATTTTAATCAAACGGCCTTAAACCCTCATTTTAAAAGAATTCCGAAAAATACTTGCAAATCGGATTGTTTTAAAGTGTACATGGAAATGAAGGACGCGTTGATTGCAATTTTATGGAGTTTAACTTGTAGGGTTAGTTTAACTTCGGATTGTTAGACGGGTGTCAACAATATTCCAACGATGGGAATAACCTGTCATTGGATCGACAATGATTGGATTCTTAATAAAAGAATCATATCACTTGTGTCGTTGCCGTATCCCCATAGTGGCGCTGAAATAGCAAACCGTATTTTAGAAATTTGTGATGTTTTTCATATTCGCGATAAAATTATGGCTATTAGTTTTGATAATGCATCTAACAACAATGTAGCAATTAATACTTTAAAAAGAATATTAAACCCTCCATCCGACAATATTTTTCATGTTAGGTGTGCATGTCATATTATAAATTTATGTGTTCAAGATGCATTAGGTATAGCTGATCCATATATAATTAAAATTAGAAATTGTGTACATTTCATTGCATTAAAACCAAGCATGCTACAAGAATGGAAAGCTTGGTGTAGAGCTAGAAATGTTCCTTTTAGAAAATTTCCAAAGGATGTTAGACACCGATGGAATTCTACTTTTGATTTACTAAGTGTTGTCACCGAATATAAAGCAGTTGTAAATGATTTTTGTATCGCACAAAATATGCCTAATTTTGAAATGACTCCCAATGATTGGTTTTTTGCTGAGTCTTTGTTGAAATTTTTAGAACCTTTTAAAATCGCAACTTTAAAATTTTCAAAAACATATGAATCTACTTCTAGTTACATTTTTATTGAATTAGTTAGCATGATGCAAACATTTAACGAAATGTTAAATGATACCCATATTAGTGACATTGTAAAACCTGCATTTACAAAATTTTTGAAGTATTATTTTCCTCCTCCTGTGTTGATTTGTGTTGCTACTGTTATGGATCCTCGTATCAAATTAGAAGGTACGAAGAATTTGATAGAAATATTTTTTGAATATTTAGATAACATTGTAGAATTAACAATTGATTGCGCTAGTTTTTTAGTTCAATTTGAATCTACGTTAAATAACTTGTATGATTATTATGATAGACGTTTTGCTTCTAGTAGTACAACTTCTGTAGTTAGTTCTTCTTCTGGTAGTTCTAAAGGTAAAAGTAGAATTGGTGATAGAACATTTAGTTTACTTGAAAAAAATCAATCTAAAAAACCTAGGACTAATCAACCAAATGAATTAAATTGGTATAACCAACAAGATGCTGAGCCTTTTACTTCTGCACTAGATATTTTACAGTGGTGGAAAGAACACGAACACACTTTTAGTATTCTATCAATTATGGCTAAAGATTTGCTAACTCCTCCTGTCTCTACAGTTGCTTCTGAGAGTGCATTTTCTACAAGTGGCAGGGTTCTATCTGATTACAGGAATCGGTTGAAGCCCGAAACGTTAGAGATGCTCGTATGCACAGAAGACTGGCTGAAGGCTGAAGATAGGACGCAAGGGAAAGCGTTATCGAGTTCCACAAGTGGGAGCAACTCGCCTGAAGAACAACAACAACAACAACAACAACAACAACAATAGCTTTTTTTGTTATGTTAAATTAGAAAAATTGTAGTCAATTAAAATTGTACATAAAAAATATGTTATTGTATAAAACTTATTTGTGAATTGAATTCTTCATTTCATTATAAATTGTTCAAATTGTACAACTTAAATTCATATGAATAAAATTTCAAAATTTGTTGTCAATTTTACTCTTTCAATCTTATTATTATTATTACGATTTTTTTTGTTTATTAGTATTATTACTTACTTAGTACTATAATTAAACATCATTTGGGCCTTGGGGATATTTGATTCTAATTTTAAGAATTGTAGTATTATTACTGAATTACATACTTAGTATTATAATTAAACATCATTTGGGGATATTTGAAGAATTGTAGTATTATTACTTATTTGTATTATAATTTTTTAAGAAATGTAATATTCATCAAACAAAATATGGTTGTTTGTATAATTGTATACATCATTTGTAAAATTATTATTATTATTAGTTCAATACTTCAATTTAAGCTACCAAAAAAAAAAAAATTATATATATATATATTATTAAACGGGCCAACCCGCGGGTCGACCTGGCCCAACCCGGGTTGAGCCCTAATGGGTTCACGGGTTGGGCGGGCCACCCAAATACAAAGTGACCCGGCCCGCCTAACAACCCAACCCGGCCCGGCCTACCCACTCGTGCGTGCCAACCCGCACGGGTTGGGCCCGGACCGGCCCGTTCGACCCGTTCGCCATCGCTACTCGGGCTTTTAGGGATTTTCTTAATTCTTTATATTGCAAACAATTTTTTTATTATTACGAAAGTAATAAATAAAAGCGATGTTCTCTACATCATTTGCCAATTGTTATTGTATTCTCTCCTGCTAATCTGATATTAGTCTTACAAAACTAGACCTATAATAATTTTTAGCTGGCTAAAGCCTATCTTTCTAAGAGCATCTATAGTCGCTGGCCAAATATTAAAAAAAATGAATAATTTTGTGAAAAATCTACTGCGGTTGTTGGTCAAATACCAACTTTTTGGATTTGAGTTGAACAATTGTCTGCCAAATTTTGGAAGAAGACATGGCAAAAGCCAAAATTTAAAATTCGGAACATGAGGAGTTTTAATTTTTTTCTGTTAAATAGATATTCCGTCCGATTGATTTTCTAAAATTAAAAAAAAAAACGAGACCATATCCCGTCCAAGCCATGAACAGTTCTCATTTTCGATTTTTAAATCCTATACTTTAGGTCTATACTTCATAATTATTGGTCATTAACTCTTTCATTCAGAAATTCTTTTTTTTCGTATGGGATATGATATCCCGTGTGATTTTTTTTTTTGTTAGAAAAATGAAAAAAAAAAGCTCTCACGAATTATGATATTCCGTCCGTTGAAGAAATGGCAAAATTTGAATTTAGACAACTACAACTCATTTTCAAAATTTCTATTGCTATATGCCAAATACCTAAATTTTGGGTATAGATGACTACATATGCTCTAACTTATCCTCATCAAAGAAAATTCGAAAAGAAAAAAAAAATTGTTGGGAAAACTTATGTGTCTATGCTAGTAATTACATTTATGATAATTTGATTATTGCTGGAAACTCATTTTATTTTTCACTAAAGCATGAAATATAAGTTTTTTTAATATTGTTTTATCATAACATGAAATGTAAGTTAAAGCTCCTTTTTCATCATTATAGCAAGATTTGCTGATGACATTTTAATGACCAAAAAATTTGCCAAACCACAATAGTGAATAACAAAATAAAAGAAAAACCCATCTATGATTTGCTTCCAAATTTGGTGCATGAATATCCCAATTCTTAAACCCTAGCCTCCTCAATTTCAAGAAACCCCCCAAAATTAGTAATTGTCCATCAAACTTTCCATATTCTGTTGGAAAATAATCTATCTGGACTAGCTCACATATGTGACTAAATGTATAATTGTTATTCTAAAGTCTAACCCAAATTAAAGTGATCTAATCAAGATTAAGTAAGGAGTTAAAAGCATATAATTTAAAGTGTGATATAACACGTGTAGAGACCGTAAATAAATTTCTCATTTTGTGATGGGCAAAATTGGAAATCAATAATTATCAATTAGGGTTATGGTCCCCTATATATACGTATCTTCTTATTCCTTCTGTCAATCCCATCAACAGAAGAATAAAGAGACAACTTCTCATAGAAGTGTGTATCATATAGGAAGATCCAAACCCTCTACGCAATCTCCATCAATGGCTTCAAGTTAGTTCTTCCGCTTTTAATGTTCTTCTTCTTTTGATTTAGCAGGTGGACATTTGGACGGTTACTGTAGCCGACTGGGGAGTTGAAGACAGCAGATTAATTTTTTATACATGTTCTTAAGTGTATATAAAATTCTATCAATTGGTATCAGAGCCATTTTTGCTGAATTAATTGAAAAAATTTAGGGTTTCTTGTTTAAAGAATTTTAGGATTTCTTGTTTAAGAATTTTAAGAAATTTAGGGTTTCTTTTGATCTTCCTTTTATTGTATTTGTCTTCTAAGATTCAGATTCAATAATTAAATTAATTGAATTTGAATTTGTAAAGGCTAATTGATATGTTAATCTTTTGGACTCATTAAATTTCTATCGTTCTGTTGAATTTTCTGGATTGAATAGTGTATTAATCTATATGATGTATTTTGGTTGACAATATATTCAGATCCATGTTAAGATTATCTTCAGATTCAACCAAAAAAAAAAAAAAACGTAAGTATTGATAATGGTTTTGGATTGAGGTAAAGATTTTTAATACATGAGTTGATTTGATAGAGTTAATTAATTGAGATTTCCCCATAAAGTTTTGTATGGGGTAGTTGTATGGATTTATTGTTTGGTGGTGGGGCCCGATTCTCATGGGGAGGAAGGTGGGTTGAGCAAGGGCCCACTCGTTTTGAAGGCAAGAAACTGCTGCTGCGGCACTGCCCCTGTCACATGGTGACGTGGCGGTGAGGCCCTCCTGTGGAGGTTGCTGCTCAGTGCTGACGTGGGCCAGGGGGCCCAGGGGCGCAGGCAGCAGCCACTGGCCCGTTGCTGTTGCTTTCTAATTCTTTCATGCTGTTAATATTCTGTTTAATTCTATCATTTGATATTATAAAAACTGAAGAAAGATAGATATGATTTCAGATATGGTTTTGTTATTATTTTAGATAGATATACATCACATCTTCTGCTATGGTTTTGTTATTATTTTAAATAGATATTATCTTGACATTTTCCATCTAAAATAAAGTAAAATTACAAAAATTAAGGAAAAGATAAAATATTGGGAAACAATTAAATTCAAATTTTTTTGGATTTTCTTATGAATGTCTAATATTTGAATATATTAATTGAAACAGAATGTTGCCAAAATGACATCTTTTGTGTAGATTAATTTATTTAAAACATCAAGATGATTGTGTGTTTGTAATTCATGCGTTTATTAACTGACCCAAAGATAAGTTGATATTTGGACGAATTTCATACACATCTGTGGTAATAAATATGTGACAATTATAAGGTATTCTATGTGAACAATAAGTCAGTCCAAAGAATGACTTATTATTTGACAGAATTTATTGTCGATATTTGATTGCTACAACAGGAGTACCGCTTACAGTTAATGTTACTGTCCAAAGACTTGATATTAATGTCGTGCCTGGTATCTTGAGATGGGGTTAACCATTATTTGAATTTATTGTTTTATATGGATTCTCATGTGAGCTTATTTTGTTTGTTTTTGTTCTATATTTAGCTAGTTTATCATCTGTTGACTCAATAACTGCTAACATCAATTCTATTCCCATGCTTAATGGGACAAATTTCAAGGATTGAAAAGGGACCTTACAGATAACTCTTGGCTGTATAGAATTAGACCATGCATTAAGGGAAAACAACCTCCACCTCTCACTGCGGAAAGCACTCTTGATGATAAAAGGGATTTTGAGAGGTGTGATCGTTCAAATCACATGAGTCCAATGATTATGAAACACAGCATTCCAGAAGCCTTTAGGGGCACAGAATCCGATGAGATTACTAAGGCTAAATATTCCCTCGGTCAAAATTGAGAAATGTTTTGCTGAAAGACGAAATAAGACTCTTAAGGATATGGTAAGGAGTATGATTGCTCATTCCACCTTACCTGAGTCTGTCCGGGGAGAAGCATTAAAGACAGCAGCTTACATTCTCAATAGAGTACCAACTAAAGCAGCTACAAAAACACCTTATGAGTTTTGGACATGTCGATAGGGCCTAGTCTAAAATACTTTCACATTTGAGGATGTCCAGCTGAGACAAGACCTTACAGGCCACATGAAAAGAAATTGGACTCCAAAACAGTGAGCAACTACTTTATTGGTTATTCTGAACGATCTAGAGGCTATAAGTTTTATGATCCCACACTTAGAAATATTTTTTGAGACTGGAACTGCAACATTTTTTGAAGAAGTTGAGTTTTGGGGGAGAAATAAGGTTAAGGACGTTGTTTTTGAGGAGGAATTGGATTCAATTACAAACCTAATTCCTACTATCACTTTTGACAATATTCAGGTTCCCATACCTATTATTGATCAAGAAGTGAATCTGGAATCTCAATAAGACAATGTTGAACAACTCCCTATTCAAAATGAGGTAACTGTTCCAGAAGAACAAACTCAACAACCTCAAGAACCAGTGCCATTAAGGAGATCCACGAGAGAAAGGAGGAATGCTATTCCGAATGATTAAATTGTATTTCTCCAAGAACTTGAGGATGACAATGGAATGATGGAAGATGATCAATCACATTTCATCAGGCCATGAAAGGTCATAACTCTCAAAAGTGGATGAATGCCATAAATGAGGAGTATAAGTCTATGCAAGACAACAAAGTTTGCAAACTTGTCCCATTACCAGAAGGTGCAAAACCAATTGGTTCTAAATGGATATTTAAGACCAAGAGGGATGCAAATGGTAATGTGGAGAGGTATAAGGCACGTCTTGTAACTAAAAGCTATACTCAGAAAGAAGACATTGATTTTACGGAGACTTTCTCTCCAGTTTCATCGAAAGACTCATTTAGAACAATTATGGCAATTGTTGCTTATCTTGATCTTGAGCTACATCGGATGGATGTCAAGACCGTGTTTCTTAATGGCGACAATGACGAGACAATTTATATGGTGCAACTAGAAAATTTTGTGTCGGGAGATCCAAAGAATATAGTTTGCAAATTGACAAAATCCATCTATGGACTCAAGCAAGCTTCTCGTCAATGGTACCAAAAGTTTCATCAAGTAATTATCTCATTTGGTTTTGAGATGAATGTAGTTGATGATTGTGTGTATCATAAGTTCAGTGGGAGTGAGCATATATTCCTAGTTCTATATATTGATAACAGATTGCTTGCCACTAATGATATAGATTTATTGCACGAAACTAAAAAGTTTCTGTCCAAGCATTTTGAGATGAAGGATCTTGGGGATGCCTCTTTTGTATTAGGAATTCAGATACACCGAGATCGTTCTCGAGGTACTCTTGGATTATCACAAAAGGGATACATCGGTAAAGTACTCAGAAGGTTTAGCATGCAAGATTGTAGAGCAGGGGATACCCCTGTCGCTAAAGGAAACAAATTTAGTCTCAATCAGTGCCCTAAAAGTAACCTTGAAATTCAGGAAATGCAAAAGATTTCCTATGCATCAGCTGTTGGGAGTCTAATGTATACTCAAGTATGTACGCGTCCGGATATTACATACATTATTGGGATGTTAGGCATGTATTTAAAAAAACCTAGTATAGACCATTGGATAGCAGCCAAGAGGGTCATGAGGTATCTTCAGAGAACAAAAGACTACATGCTCACATATAGGAAATCAGATCATTTGGAGGCCGTAAGGTATTCTGATTCTGATTTCGCTAGGGTGCCAAGATAACAAAAAGTCTACATCAGGCTATATTTACCTGTTAGCTGGAGGATCTATATTTTGGAAAAGTGTCGAACAGACACTTATAGCTTCTTCCACTATGGCAGCAGAGTATGTAGGATGCTATGAGGCATCGAATCATGGAATATGGCTGCGGAATTTTGTCACTGGGCTGCACATTTTGAAGAATATAGAAAGACCACTCAAGTTATTTTGTGACAATAAGTCAGCAGTGATGCATTCCAACAACAACAAGAGTTCGACAAAGTCGAAACATATTGACATAAAGTTCCTAGTTGTGAAAGAAAGAGTGCAAAGTGGACAGATGTCCATAGAGCACATTGGGACAAACTCCATGATAGCGGATCCGCTCACAAAGGGATTACCACCTAAGGTCTTTTATGAGCATACTGCTCATATGGGTGTTGTATTATTTGAGGATATCATGATTTAGTGGGAGTTTGTGTTTTATTTGCATTGTGTTTGTGTGAGACATTTATACATTTGGTTATTTTCTGATAAGAAATAAAGAATTCAGTTTTCTCACTCTTTTGTCATGTTTTGATTCTGACTTTACTTAAGTTTTAAAGAGGACCAGTTGGCAATAGGCATGTGTATAGATCACATTGCATGAAATTTTCATGCTACACATTCACACTTGATCTATGTCGTTTGATTATATTGATATATGTGACCATTGATGAATTTAATTACGATAAATGTAACGAAAATTGCTTTGATCCTATATTTACATGATTAATGGACGAGATTGTTTCGCTATGCTTTTGGTTATGATAGCAAAATTTTGAGCTCATCAAGTATGTACATTTATAAGGAGTAACATATGTGGCCCAAGTGGGAGATTATTGGAAAATAATCTATGTGGGCTCACATATATAACTAAATGTATAATTTCTATTCTAAAGTCTATCCCAAATTAAAGTGATCTAATCAAAATTAAGTAATGGGTTAAAAACATATAATTTAAAGTGTGATATAACACGTGTAGAGATCGTAAAGTAAATTTCTCATTTTGTGATAGACAAAATTGGGGATCAATAATTATCAATTAGGGTTATGATCCCCTATATATACGTATTTTCTTATTCCATCTGTCAATCCCATCAACAGAAGAATAGAGAGACGACATCTCATAGAAGTGCGTATCATATAGGATGATCCAAACCCTCTGTGCAATCTCCATCAATGGCTTCAGGTTAGTGCTTCCGCTTTTAATGTTCTTCTTCTTTTGATTTAGCGGGTGGGCATTTGGGCGGTTACTGTAGCCGACTGGGAGTTGAAGACAGCAGATTAATGTTTTATGCATGTTCTTAAGTGTATATAAAATTCCATCATATTCACCCATTTATAGTGGGTTTTTAATACGTATATCCCTAAAAAATATGTTAATATAACATATGTTACTCACAAATGTGTATTTTCATATTTGTCTCTAACAATTTGGATCTTATTTCATTTTTATCCAATTTAATGTATCAACAGCTAAATCATAATTTAACCCTCTTACTAGATGATTAAAAATTAAATTGAGTAATCAAATGAGAAACAGTTTAAGAATTTAAGAGAGAACTAAAAAATAAATGATAAATCTTATGATCTATTAATAAAAGACAAGATTGATTGCAAATTTGGAGAATAAACGAAAGTGGAAAATGTAGTTATAAAGATGGACTACAAGTTTTTCTATTTCTTAAAAAAATGAAGAAATTTTGAGAAAGGTTGATGAATTTTGGTTGGATTAACAATTGCTTGTGTTTTCAATGAAGAAGAAAATGAAGTTTGAACGGTAGAGACAATGATTGTTAAGTCATTTCAATTAAATATGTTAAAAAAAAGAAAATTATCAACTCTTTTGATTTTTTTTGTCTAGAGTAGCAACTTTATGAAGATGCACATATTGTTAGGGACAAATATAAAAATAAATATTTGTGAGGGGTATATATAATATTAACACATTTGTTAGGGGCATACAAGTTCAAAACCCTTTTATAATTATTTATTTATTTATTAATTATCTTTTTTTAAAAGGAAGATATGGAATATTGCTACCATGTTTCATTTATAAAAAATTAACAAAACAATCACAGAATATTGTGCCAAAATACAAACTACGGACATGAAATAAACACATGAAGCCGCATGACCAGTACAGACAACAAGAGAATCTCTCCAACAACTCTGAAGGGTGGGCCGACAAACCGATAATCTTCATCACACTATCGAAGAGTAGCATTGGTATAAATACCCGAAACCCGGATCTGATCCGGACCCGACTTGGATCAGAACCGACCCGGCCTATCCGGGTCCGGGCCTGGGTCCTAAAATGGGACCCATTGTACTTTCGGATCCGGGTATGGGTCCGCTCAAAAGAGACCCGACCCGAACCCGGATCCGGATCCGTTAAAAAAAAATCAAAAAAGTCAACATAAAAATAAATATTCTATCCTCCTCCCTCCCCTCCTTCAATTCTAAATATTCCTCTTCCAAACGCAAAACTCATGCATTTTTCTTCTCTCCTCTATTCTAAATCCTCCACCCGCTGCTTCTGCTCGCCGCTCACACTCCCGCTCCTACCCGAACGGGTAGTAATATTTTAATAGGACCCGGACATGGAACCGGATCCGGTCCTCACGAGTCGGGGTACGGGTCCAATTTTTGGACCCGTAGGAGACTGGGTCCGGGTCCGGACCCGACCCGACCCGACCCGATACCAATGCTACCGAAGAGGTTAAATCGGCCCATCTTGGGCCCTATCTCCTTCATAACTGTAGTGGACCCCATCTTGGGCCCAATCACAATGATCGGTCCATCATAATTTTCTATATGTCAATTTAACATCGTGCACCGCCTCCATGGCAGGCGCACATCCACCTGAAGCAAGTTATGCAAGATTTTGCCATCCGCCGACCCCCCCCACCAAATACTTGGCAAACAACATCCTTACTCACCCCAATCAAAGTTGTAGCCAAAGAAAGAACCGTGGGGAGGATACCTTTGCCTCTTTCACGCTCTTGCTCTCTCGGGCGATTTCTCTCACACAGACATACACCAAAATAGAGTAGTGAAGAGCAATATCTTATTTCTCTCTCTCTCTCTCTCTCTCTCTCTCTCTCAACCAAGAACCCAGACCAAACCACAACTAATGAAGATCATCTTTACATCTCGCCACGACGGGCGGTGGGGTTGCAAAAGTCAGGGTCAGTGATGTGGGGGATGGAGTGGTGCATTCTTGATGGTTGCGGTCGTCGTCGGAGGAAGCTCCACAGTTGCCGCCGCCGATCGTTGGCGGTTCCAATCTTCTCCCTCAATCCCAACCATCCTAACCAATATACAGTCAAAGAAGGAGCAGTGAAGAGCAAAATCCCTCCCTCTCACGCTTTATCCCCCTCACAATCAACACCCTCACACCCAATCAAATCCTCAACACACAATCAAATCACACAACAAAATTCCAACGTGGATTGCTAAGTTTTAATGCCGACCGGTATGGTGGCAGTGAAGGGGGTGAATCGATGGTGGTGCGGTGGTCGGAGCACCACCTCTGCCGCTGCCAGATTTGTGGCAGTGAGACATCGCCAATGAACCGAAGAAGCCGCCACCAATAGCTCCTCGATCCATAGTCAAGGTGAAGAATTCGAGCCTCATGGTGTCTTTGACCCACATGTCGAAGCCATTTGCTCGAGGTGGTCGCGTTCAGTAACTAGTTGGTCGGTGGGAGTATGGCGTCGGTGGTTCAAGGTGGATGACATGGCGGGTGGATTTGGGAAGCTCCGGCTCCACCATCGCGAGCTCCTCGCCATAGGAGCTTGCCAACACCTCGATTGCGACGGCGGGAGGAGCTGCCGTTGTCGATAAAAATGGGGGTTGAGTACGAGTAGCGTCAGCAGGAGTTGGATTAGCGGGAGAGGCGTCGGCAAAAAAGTGGGCGACGAATCCTAACTGCCACCCCTCTAATTTTTCTCAGATCTAGGGTTTCTTTATGAATTTTTTTGGAGGAAGTTTATCTCCCTATAATTTCTAAAGGGTGAAATTTTTTTTTTTCTTTTCCTCTCTCTCTCTTCCTTCTGGAATTTTCAGCAAAACTCTTGACCATCTTTGCCCCTTGTTCTTTCCCCCCGAAAGTAAAAGAGAAAATAAAATAAAAAATAAAAAACTGACTATAAATATATTCGGTCTCTCTCCCTTGTTCGTTGTTATGCAAGTCTTCCCTTATTCTTTTCCTTTCTCCCCCTTCTTCCATTCAATTCGGTCTTAAATTTCCATCCCCTCTCTATTTTCTCAGACCCGTTAATTAGATCTAAATCATCGTTTAATCCCCACCGTCTGTTCAATCCCCGAACCAGAAGATGATGCGAATGAGAACGAAACCAACGGCTGAGATGAAACCCCCACCAGCCACCGGCGACGAGTGGGAAGTCCGGCCATGCGGTATGCTGGTCCAGAAACGCAACCCGCAACTCGAATCCGCTCCCCTACCCTCACCCACAATTCGAGTCCGTGTAAAGCACGGATCCGTTTCCCACGAGATCTTCGTCAACTCTCTAGCCACTTTCGGTGAGCTTCACAAACTTTATATTTCAATGAAGGTCGACTTTTTCGATCGTATACAATACAATGTTGTTCTTATTATTTTTGAGTGGTTAAATTTGGTTTAAGGGGAATTGAAGAAGTTGTTATCGGGTCCAACGGGTCTGCACCCGCTAGATCAGAAGGTGCTGTTTAAGGACAAGGAGAGGGAGTCAACGGCGTATTTGGACACTTCCGGGGTCAAGAACGGGTCCAAGTTGGTGGTTACGGAGGATTTGAAGGCGCAGGCAAAGAGGTGTCTTGAGATGAGACGAGCTGCCAATATGGACAAGGCTACTACTTCTGTCTCTAAGATCAGTCATCAAGTCGATAAGCTGGCTTCTAAGGTTTTAATAATCCGTTAATTATAACTTAGTTCGTTCGCATTTTGTAGTAAATATATTGATTTTGGAGGTTTGTTTGTTTTTAAATTTTGTTTATTTAAAGGTTTCTCGTCTTGAATCGATTACATCGATGGGAAAGAAAGTTGCTGACAGCGATTTGTTGAGCTTGACGGAGCTTCTGATGAATGAGTTGTTGAAGTTGGATGAGATTGCTTGCGACGGTGATGTGAAACAGCATAGACGAATGCAGGTCAAAATCCAGCTCGAATTTGATGATGAAAAAATAAGCGTGCCATTAATTTGTGTGTGTGTGTGGGTGTGTTTGTTTTTCAGGTCGCGAGAGTTCAGAAGTACATAGAGACATTAGACATGCTGAAGATTAAGAATGGCAATGGGCAATTGCCGACGGAGAAAAAGAAGCAACAGACACTTCAGCCATCACCGGCGACAGTGGTTACGACGAAATGGGAGACGTTTGATTTACTCTCGTCTTCATCGCTGCCGGCAGCAAGAGCTGCTGCCGCGACTTCCAGCAATGCAAATTCAAGGTTTGAATGGAAGATGTTTTGAGAGTAGATAGACAGTAGGATTTGCTATGAATTTGGAATATCTTGTGCTGTATTAGTCTGGCTGGCATCAGGGTTGGGTTAGGTGGGTGGGTGGGTGGGTGTTTTCAGTGATTGATTGGGTTTGGTTTAGTTGGCCCTTCCCTTTCCGTTGTTTTTTTTCTTTTTTATATTTTCCAATTTTTTGTTCCTATTGTTCTCTATTCTTTTAAGAACATATACTTTTACCCATAATGTAAATGTAAGATGTTAAGAATATGGTTAGGAGAGATATCTGTTGTTATTATTATTATTATTATTATTATTATTATTATTATTATTATTATTATTATTATTATTACTTATTGAAGCATCCACAATGGTGTTTTTCATATTTGAGAAAATGACACAAATAGAAATATGAAATAGGTGAGATATGTGCAGTGGTCGTTTGCTAAAAGTTTCTCAAAAATAATAAGACGAAACAACATGTATCGTCTAGCGTGTTCAGTAAAAAAAATATTTAATAATCGGGAGAGTTGGGACATGTCGTAATTTTTAAAAAAATTAATTAAATAGTAATTAGATAATTAAATATTGATTAAAATAATACTAAATATTTATTAAATATTAAGTAATAGTGATTAGAGTGTTAAGTTAGTGGTTTAATTGGGTGAAAGTGAACGTTGGCCTTCAAACGGGACATGTTGTCCCGTTTGTCCAATTTTGGGATCGGGCAGATGGGACAACATTTCCTGTCCCATTGTTTTTTTAAAAAAAAAAATAATAAATTGAGACAGGGTCTTAAAAAAAATTATAAACAAACATGTTTCGTCCAATGCGATTAAAAAAAAAATTAAGGACAGAACAACATGTTCTGTCCCCTATAATTTGAGAATCGCCAATTCGTTTCTCAAATATGAGAAGTCACTGTGGCTATTTTGCCAAAATATTGAAAAATAACAAACGACCGCAGACACTCAGTTCTCAAAATATGGAATTTTGGCAAAAATGAGAAACGATTGTGGATGCTCTTAGAGCATCTGCAACGGCTAGTCAAAATGAAGAGGCATAGCCATATTTGGAGAGTCACACTCATTTTGCATTTCCAATGGTTAGGCATAATGGCTAGGTATTTTGCCTAGCTATGAACATGAAGAGGCAAAATGGAAAGCAAGAGGCAAAATATGTTAATACTGATTTGGGGAAATTAGGGTTAGGGTTAATCTCTAGCCGCTTAAGATATTATACCCTGCTTATCAGTATTGGAATATCACAGAGCACTACCTCTAGACCAGCTTATAAAGAGATTAGACTGAGTTTAGGGTACTGGGATTTTAGCCCACTCAACCCGTTCCAATAATTAATACATAACACGTGTAAATCCGTGTTGCCTCATAGAATAATATACACAATATTATCCTATTATATTGAGAATATACATATACATCCAACAATCTCCTCCTATATTCTCAATATATTAGGCTAAGCAATGTTATAATATTGGATGACAAAAATTCAAACATTATTGAATTATAACGAACATGGATAATAGACTAAATCAATTATAACTTAAATAGTTCAAATATGACTAAACCAAAATAATCAAATAGTTCTAAAACCATATCAAAACAGAATAGTTCACAATGACTAAACCAACTAGAGAAACCTGTCATAGTTTCAAAATCAACCAAAGCAACTAAACTTCAAGAACAAAATATGAGTTTTAAGCTCATGAACACAAGAGTCTTAAACTCAACAGAAGTTTTATCAAGCAAGTGACAAAGTTATTCCTCAGAGAAATAAACCAAAACTATATCCTTGCAAACTGCTTTATGTTTACTCCTCCATTTTGAGCAAATCATTATTTTGAAATCTATGTTGACAGATTCAACTCCTCCATCTTTGCTAGCTTATTGAAAACAAGAATATCAAGAGACACATCTCTAAGAATTCTAGCAAATTTCATAAAGTATCTGGTTCTACTAAAGAACTTAATACAATTCAACGATAGCTTAGCAAAAGGTAACGCAAGCATCACAATCAAGTTTCTTTAACAAAATAAAGAATAAGAACTATTATAGTTTCTACACAAGAACTATACTATGTTTCATATTGGAATGATAGAATAGTCAAATCAATTATGGTTAATTCTGAATCATCAAAATTGGAATGAAACATGAATCCATAAACGAGTCATATCATCAAAATTGGAATGATATAATAACAATTCTAAACATCGGAAATACATCGACAAGTTTTCATGCTTTCTTTTGGAATAATGAGATGATTCTAAGTAAATTATGAAAATATATAGCATCATCAAAATTGGATTGAAATTATATATTAACAGAATTTACATAGAATTTTTCAAATTATCTAAAGCATGTCAACTGCCTAAAATTGATGCTTCAGTTTGAACTTCTCTATGGCTCCAATTGGATTCTAAATCTCAAAACAACTTAGATGTTAAAGCTTTTGACTAAAAACTTTTAACTTCATTTTCCCCACAGTTTTGATAATTAGATCATTTTCAAGTCTCTTAGCAAGAGCATTAGCCATACTTGTCGCAATTGCACTTAATCTATGAGAAAGTTCAACTAGGCTTCTTTCAGCCTTAATATACTCCTCTTACTATTATAGAGTGAGTTATAAGCTACAGTGCATTATAGCTTGATAGTCGCATAACAGAATAGAGAATTTACATTAAACCTCTAAAATGGATGATTAGCAATATTTCATTCAATCCACTCAGCCTCTTCCCCTGCAGAGGATAACACATAGATGTCTGATTTCTTGGATGAGAACGCAACACTTGTTTGCCTATTAATCTCCATAATTTTTCTGCTCCTCCTAGTGCGAACACATATCCACTAGTTGTCGACTTTCACTAAACTTTGAGTAGCACAAAGCAAACTCTTGAGTACCACTCAGGTATCTCATTAGCCTCTTAAGGACACTCAAATGTGTATGGAATTATTAGTGAATCTGCAGATCATACCTACCTCAAAGGCTATGTCTATTCTAGTGCAGATCATTGTATACATGAGACTTTCAATTCTTTTAGAAAGATCTACATGTCTCATAGTTGCACCATCATTAGGTGTCAACCTTTTTATCATAATCATAAGGTGTTTCAAACACACTTTCAATCACTATATCCCCACTTTTGAAACACATTATTGATTTATCGAGTTTGACTAAGGGTTATCCCTTGCCAACCAAAACTCACCCTTATACATAATATGGTGACCACAACACTTAGGTGTTTCATGCTAAATTTATTTGGATAGCACAATTTAACTCCATTTATGATAGAGATGTCACTTCCAATCAACAAGTATGTTAATAAAACCAAGTAAATAATAGCCATTATATTTGACTCACCATAAAGTTAAAGGCACTGATCTGAATTGCTTTTTCATATACTAGGCTTTGAGAAATTTGTCAAATTATTTATACGTTAGCTATATTATATGTTTTAAAGCATACGATGATTTTACTAAATTGTAAATCTTGTTCACTAAACATATTAGTTCATAACTTTTTAGTGCAAAACTGTTCAGTACAAAACTTTTAAATATCCTTTATGAATGACAAAATTTTCAATAGATGTAAGGGTAAGAAGAATACTTATTGTAGTAATATGACAAACATGTGAGTAGACATCAAATAAATCTACCCCATTTTTCTCAGTCAATCTGTTAGCTCTAAAAGGCATTAAAATTGCTACTGAACAATCAAAATTAAGTTTCTTCTACAAAACCCCACTTACATACTATAGTTTTAGCCCGTTTCCGCAGATCAACTAAGTTAGAGTATTATTGTATGACACAAAATTATCTTATTGTCTACTAAAGACTCTTCTTAGCTTATTTGTCATTCAGGTTTTAAGTGTCAGTAAGACTAGTTCTTGATTCCAATTGTGAATCATTGAGCGTGTCTGTAGGACTAGATTATTTCATACATTTATCTTTGATGAACACATCCTCAAAGAACTCTGTAAGTCCAGATTCTTCTAACACAAATTAGATAGATCCAACATCTGTCCACCGAACTACATTCTGCACTTTCTAAACGCACACAAATATTTGTTGTAGGTCCTACTTTAGGCCTTTTAGAGTCATGTACTCTAACAGATGTATCACAACACAAAATTTTCACTTTAACAAAATTATTTGTGTTTTCATGCCATAACTACAAGGTGTATTCAATTTAAAGTGTAGTAACACATTAGAGATATGATTAACAATACAACATTACTCATTATTACACAAGACAAACAACAGTCAATAATATAGAATTCAACATTTCACTAAGAGTTTGATTCTAACTTTTATCAATACTATTTGATTGTTGTAAGTAGAGTGCAGTAGAGATTATGCCCAATGCAAACTTCTCTAAAGTTGTTAAACATATTCACCACCTCTATCAAATCTGAACCCTTGATTTTTAGCATTCAACTATAATTTTTAATTCATTAAGAATAATAAGTGCTTCATTCTTCATATATATGACAAACTTATATTAATCATCTACAAAAGCGATTAAATACTTCTGACCAATAATCGTCTCATCTAGTTACAAAGCTACTGAGATCACAAATATCAGAATGTATTGACTCAAGTAGTTGTGTGCTCCTAGAGACCATAATAAATGATTTTCTAGTGATCATAATCTGAGCACAACTTTCATATTTGTCATATTTAATAGTGTCATTTAGCAGAGTTATGAGTTTTAACAAGAACAAACAATTTAATATATAGTTCATAGTGATTCTAAATTTCAAAACAACTTGGATGTTAAAGCTTTTGGCAAAATAGCTTTTAACTCCATTTTCCCCACAGTTTTGATAATTAGATCACATTTCCTCACAAACAATTGAATATATAGTTCTCTAATCCTAGCCAAATATGCTATTGTTCAAGAACACAATTAGAACTATTATTATTAATTGTCTCATTTGTTAAACTCAGCTTATATATGCGATTGACAATATATGCACCTTATAAGAGTTAATACGAAATTACTCTATTACATTTTACAAAGTTGTTTGCTTTCTCTAGTGATTCTAACAATGTCCACGTGCTCAAACAAATTGAGCTATATATATATATTTTTTATTCGTTCTTCATCATCTTCGAAACACTAAGCGAGATAAAGACCCATATTTTATAATTCAATTTTGCACACACAGTACAATAAACGATAAAGAACAAAATGTAAATAATGGAGTCATATTCTGCATTACAGAATGCTCCTATCTAAGTTACGGACATTTGTTATAAATCTTATACAAAAAATTTTAATTATCAGAGAAGCAAATATATAATCTCACACAAACTACAAACAATGGATTTGTCAAAATATCTATACACATAGTATGATAAAATACTTAACAACCCTAAACATGCAAGTTTTCCAAAGCGAGAATAACTATGATCTAAAACTCTCAATCATATGATCAAACGCACAAAACGTTAACACATTCATCACATGAAAAATACTAAGAAAATTAGAGTAGATCATACCGACACTTCAAGTTAGAAGTGTTTTCCAAATTCGATGGAGAAGCCTGCGTAGTGCAGACTTATCATACCGTGATGTAAATCTATCGTCTCCGACTCACACAGTTTGTAAGTAACTTTGAAGTTCCTACATTCATCAAATCTTTAAAGATTAGCCAATTAAACAAATTATTAGCACAATCTAATTCACAACAATTTAATTGGAGATACAAATTTATAGTCAACAACTATAATTTAACTTATCAAAATGGATATTTGATTTTTAGCACATAGCTAAAACAATTGTTCAAATTTGCATTTAATTAAACAATGCTTAATACGAACAAATAATTAAATAATAATTTAAATTTGGTGAAGAACTTATCTAAAATTTTGATCTGATCCAAGTCTGATTCCTTTTGACTGGATCTGAATATGGATCTGCTCCAACAGTCCAAACACCAAACACCAAAAATGTCCAATCAAAAAGTTGGATCTGAGTCGTCCCCTTCTTCTTCTTCGATCTCACATGTGGGAAGTGATAAGGGGTTGTCGGTGGTCAGTATACCTGTACGACAAGTAGTGGATAATCAGAGATATCATCCTCAGTATACTCCAATGTAGGAATGAGTACTTTCATCTCTGGAGTTGGCTTGAAATCCCCAAAATCATCCAACTTCGACTCTGTCTCAGTCACCACAATGGGCACCCCCTTCCCCATTACAGTCAATCTCAAGTCGCCCAGAGGCAGCCCCGTCGATGCTCGCGAAGGAGATGCCCAGAGGCGGCGACGCCCAGCGATGGCGCCCAGCGGCTGCGGCGGAGGCGCTCGCGACTGCGGCGACTGCGAGTCGACTGCCTCTTGGATCTGATGGCCAAGAGGAAGATCCCGATCGCGATCGACTCAGAGGATCCCGAATGACGACAACCCTGAGGCTCTGACGGCGGTGCTCGGGAACGGTTCGGCGACCAATCGGCGATGGCGGAAGCATTGGGGCGCACAGTGGTCTTCGACGAGTGCGTGATGGCCTGCTTCGACGACAACGACGACGTCGACGAGTATGGCGGCGGGTCTGATTCCGACGAATAGTAACTCAAGCCCTCTCTAAATCTCAATTAGTTTTTATAATATCTTAAGATTGTTAATACTGATTTGGGGAAATTAGGGTTAGGGTTAATCTCTAGCCGCTTAAGATATTATACCCTGCTTATCAGTATTGGAATATCACAGAGCACTACCTCTAAACCAGCTTATAAAGAGATTAGACTGGGTTTAGGGTACTGGGCTTTTAGCCCACTCAACCCGTTCCAATAATTAATACATAATCCGTGTAAATCCGTGTTGCCCCATAGAATAATATACACAATATTATCCTATTATATTGAGAATATACATATACATCCAACAAAATATAGAGGAAGAAGCATGGCTGGAGATGAAGCAAAATGGCCAGCCAAATTTACTTGGCAAAAATACTATTTGAACAATTTTGCTAGCCATTTTACCTACTGTGGTTGAAGATGATCTTACTCTCTTAAATTAATTAGAATCAATGAGGAATAAATTGAAGGTACGTGGTTTTGTTGGTGCAACTTCCTGCATTCTTTACCTCATTTAAATACCGGACCCAAGTTATAATTTTTCTTAATTTAAAGGGATAAATTATGGGGGTTAGTCATCAATGCGTTGTTTTGTCTGTCATTATTTAATCATTTTTTTTTTCTTTTTCAAAAATCTTCATTCAATGCTTTATGGAGTAGGACTAGTGTATGTTTGGTTGTTAGCATTATGAGGTAATAATGATAGGCGATATTGGAATAAGCATCCGGTTAAAATATGATGATCTTAGCTGGATTAGAGCATCCACAGCCGTTGAAGCCAAATTTTGGATAAATAGCAATTGAGAAATAGAAAAAAAAGAATGCTGCTGCAGTCGTTCAAAGTTATTTTCGATTGGTCGTTTGTTTTTGTTTAAACGACGGAAGATTGTCTACCGTTAATTTGATCGCACGGTTCATTATTCTCCGTCCCTTTTAATTTTTTTTTTTTTTAATAAAAAAGCTCATAGACGGCTCAATATACACCGTTATTTTCATCGCACGATTCATCATATTCCGTCCGTTCTTAAAATTTTTTTTTTTTTAAAGAAAACCCACAGACGGTTCATATTGAACCGTTAATTACATCAAACGGTTGATTATCAACCGTCCCTAGCTTAATTATGAGTGACGGTTCATTATTTATCCACATTATGAACCCACATTTAGGACCCACGTTATGAACCGAAGATCAAGTCAATTACATTTAGGACCCACATTATGAACCCACATTTAGCATCCACAGTTCATTAGTTTTAATTTTTTTTTTTTTTTAAAATCCCACAGACGGTTCATTATGAACCGTTAATTACATCGCACGGTGTTTTATATACCGTCCCTTTTTAAAAAAATTTTTAAAGAAAAAAAACGCACAGACGGTTAAATATGCACCGTCATTTTGATCGGACGGTTGATTATCAACCGTCTGTTGATTTTTTTTTTTTTTTTTTTTTCAAAAACTGGTTAATCATTGGCTAGCGTACTTTCTGTACGAGACGGACTATTATTTGCCGTTAATTAGATCGGACGGATTATAATCTTCCGTGAGCTATATTTTCCATTTGGCCAGATCGCCTGCTATATTTGGCACGCAACTGTTCATCGTATACCCAAATTTTGGGTATTTAGACAACGACTGCAGCTCGATTTTTTCTATATTTTCCAAATTTTGGGTATATAGCAAACGACTGTGGATGCTCTTAGACATAAGACGATAATCATGATTCTCCCTTGTGGGGTTTATATATCTAAGAATAAAGTGAGGTAATAGGGTTGTAGGTAGGCAATTGAAGGGCCAATGATTTAGTAGGTGGTTTTTGGAAGATGAATGAAGGTTGAGTCGGAATTTGGTGTTTGGGTCTGTGGTGGGAGGGCCAATATCTCACAGGTCCACGTGATCTATATCACAAAAATTATTTATATGCAAAATTTAAAATAATTTCTTTTTTTATGAAGTGAAAGGTAGAATAAAGCCATCCTATTTCATTAATCAGAAATTAATAAAACAATCCCGGTAAGTCGGAAAAAATACAAAATTACAATGCAGAAAAAAGTACGGTGCAGAAAATAAAACATAAACCTCAACAAAACCCTGAGGAGTGGGTCTAATCCTCCATGCAACAAACAACCAAAAGTACAATATGCCAAAAAGAAATTAGTAGAGACTGTAGCTTTTGAAACACTGATGAGTCTGGAAGGCGGCGATCTCTCAGTCCAGTGTCGGTCCAAACTCTACCTCCTCATCATCAAAATCCTCAATCTGGAAGACTCTAGCAATCCTCCCTCTCGCTCCTGTGGCGGCAGCTGTAGCCCAAAAAGAGATAAGATGCATGATATGAGTAAGGTTACCAGAAATACTATTACATGAAGCACGAAAATAAAAGTTGTTTCTGTCTAGCCATAACACCCATGCAGTTGCCGCAATGGCAATGTACCACGCATCCTTCATGTTGTTGCGAATCGATGCAAATTTGGGGCCAATCCACAAATCCTCATATTTGCCTGGGTAGTCACTTGTTCCTAGGGCTCTTAACACCTCTACCATGGTCGCCTTACTCCTTGGGCAGTGAATAAACAGGTGATTCAAAGTCTCCGTATGCCTGTTGCAGAATCCACAGTCGGTCGCAATCTGTGGTTGTCTTTTGGTCAGGTTCTCTCTTGTAAGGATTGCATTATTGAGCACTAGCCAGAGGAATACTTTGACTTTCAGTGGTGCTTTCGCCTTCCATAACACCTGTGCCCAGCTGGGTCTGCATCCCCGGAAGTGAATTCGATGGTATAGGTATCTAACCGTGAAGGTCCCCTTGGTCTCGAGTCCCCATCGCAACTGGTCCGCGCCTTGGGTGCACATCGTCCCGGTCCGTGTGATGTGTGTTTGTAATTCAAGCACTTGCTGGCGCAATCCTAGGGTAAGATTTTCTCGGAACGTTGGCCTCCAATTTCCCCTCTTCCAAGTCTCTGCCATAGAGATATTGGGCCGATTTATTTTGGCATACAGCTCTGGGAAAGTTTCCTTCAATGTATGAGCACCCCACCACTTATCCCACCAGAATCTGGTGGACCGTCCATTACCGATAGTCGACGAGACTGCTGAGTTGAACGGTCCACTAGCTTTGGTGATTCCTTTCCAGAATCGCAAGACCTTAGCCCCAACTCGAAAGCCTAGATTTCTCGTACCTTTTTCCCGAAGGTAAGGCTAAATGAAATCCTGCCATCCCTCTCCACCGTGGTGAAAGACCTTCCACCACCATTTCCCCAAAAGAACAAGGTTCGTGTCTCTAAGGTCTATGATGCCAAGCCCTCCATGCTTCTTCTTCATACAAGCAATACTCCATTTGATCAGGTGGTACCCTCCCCTATTGGAATCTGTCCCTTTCCAAAGAAATCTTCTTCGGACTCGGTCAATCCTTTGGATAACCCACTTTGGAAGTTCAAAAAACGACATGTAGTAAATGGGCAGATTAGACAGTACTGAGTTGATGAGTACCACCTTTCCTCCTAGTGACAACGATTTACCTTTCCAGCCAGACAGTTTGTCCTCCATCCTGTCTATGATCGGAAGCCAGTCGGACTTAGTGAGTTTTCCTAGTTTGAGAGGGAGCCCTAAGTACTTAATTGGGAACTCATTCGTCATACAGTTAAGAATAGTGGCATGTTCCCGAGCTTCTTCGCCAGAAAGTGTAATAGGAATCAGTGCACTCTTGTGGAAGTTAATCCTGAGATCTGACCAGGCTTCAAAACAGTAGATGGCCCTTTTAAAGCAGATTGTTTCTGCTCTGGTCCCATTCCCAAAAAGTAGGGTGTCATCAGCATACTGGAGAATCGTACACCCTCGGTTAGAGGTGGTACGGGCTACAGGCAAAATCCAACCTTTACTCCGACAATTTTCTAGCATACCTCTAAGCACATGTGCAACAATAGTGAATAGAAGTGGGGACAGCGGGCCCCCTTGTTGGAGACCCTTCTTGCAAGGAAACGACGGACCAGGCCGTCCATTCACCAAAATTGCCGTTTTACTAGACTGTAAACATTGCTTAATCCATCTTACCCATTTATCCCCAAATCCTCTCCCTCTTAGAGCTTCCAACAAACACTCCCAGTCGACATAATCGTAGGCCTTCTCAAAATCCAACTTTAGGAGGAAGTTCTTGGAGTTATTCTTATGGCAATGGTGGATCACCTGTTCAGCCGTGGCCACACAGTGTATAATACATCTACCCTTAATGAAGCCCGTTTGGGTTGTGCTGATTATACTGTCCATAATGTTTTCCAGGCGGATGGCCAGGTTTGTGATGATCTTAGCCGAACAGTTTATAAGGCTAATCGGTCGGAAATCCCCCACACACGTAGATTCTTCCCGTTTGGGTATGAGAACAATCTCCGCAAAATTGAACATGCCCAATCTGAGATTATTGTGGAAAAATTCCGGCAATATTTTTCCGAAGCTCTAGTAGCCTGTTTCTCTCTTCTTGGGGCAAGATTCGCGACTCTTCCAACATTTCCAGCTCATCAATTCCTTCCAAAAAGGAATCTTTTGCACGCCAGATGGTCGAAAATTTAGATCAATTCCATCTGCGTAGTCGCTTTCGCAATCTCCGGATTTTTTCGTACCATCGGGATGCAGCGTCCCTACCCGTAGTTGGGAGCACCCAATTTTCCATCACCATGTGGTGGAAACCCTGAATTTTCAGCCAGGCCATTTCAAATCTGAATTTTCTTGGCCTGTGAGCTCCTTGTACTCCCACATCGAGAAGGATCAGGGTGTGATCGGACGTGGGTCTAGGAATCGATTTAGCAGTAGGTAACGGAGATTTAGCTTCCCAATCCATCGATACTAGAATTCTGTTCAATTTGGCCATTACCGGAACCGCTTGCAGGTTAGACCATGTGAATAGCCTGTCATTAATTGGGATATCGATCAGCTCTAGTTCCGTTATAACCCTATTAAACTCCTCTCTCTGTCTGTCGCTGGAGCCGCTTTCCTTGTGCTCGAAGGCGAATCTGGTGATGTTGAAGTCCCCTCCAACAATCCAAGCTCCCAACCATCGACGTTGAATATCGGCAAGATCTTCCCAAAAAGCATCTCGATCCGTAGCCACGTTCGGCCCGTTAACGACAGTGACCGTCTGCACCCATTTATCAGACCGTCGTTTCAGTCGGGTGGTCAGGGAGAACGTTCCACTGTGTACCTCAGTGCACATGAGAATATTCGAATTGAACCCAATAGCAATCCCTCCTGAGGCTCCTGCTGACGGGCGTAACACCCATTCCTTAATTCTGTTGCCCCCGATTCTCTTGAGCTTAAACCTTTGCTGAAGTTTGGTCTCCTGCAACCCTACCACTTCCGCCTTGGAGTTGCAAATGACGTCCCTAATCATATCCCTCTTTTCCCTATCCCCCAGCCCCCTAACGTTCCAGAAAAGTGTATTCATTGGGGGACTGTGTCAGGTGTGACCGTTGTTGTGGAGGTGGGGCCGACAACATCCACGGGGGTGTCAGTCGACCCAGTGCTAGCTCCTAGGGCGTTTTCCAAACTAGTGTAAACCCTTTCAGCTTTCCAACCCCTTATTTTATTGAGCAGTAATGCATTACGCTCAGTGTCACATACCTCCTACCCACAAGTTCTAGCTAGCAAAAAAACTTCAGAATCTGACATGAAATTTAATATAGTAGCTTAAAAAAAATTTGTACCTCCATTAATGAATTTTGCAGCTTTGGCTACTGTCGCAACCTCCAGATAGTCATCTAGGGACTCCACATGAGCCCTCTTAGGCGAGCGCTGAACTCTGAACCCAACCGTTCTGCGTGAAGTACCAGTACTGGCTCCAGGTGCTGATTCTGAAAATGTGGCCAAGACCATCTCTGGCGAGATATCCCTTTGTGTGCCGGCAATGAACTCTAGATCCTCTGACTCCTCATCTGTGAAAGAAAACTCCTCGTCAAGATTTAAGCGGCCTTCTAGGTCCTCATCACTATCTGTATGCTGAGCATCCTGTTGAAGCTTAGCTTCTCTCTTTGTGGACTCCTCATTGAGCCCACAGACTGGCGTTCCAATAATAATAGCGGTGCTATCCGCCATGGACCCCTCATTGAACCCACTGTCCATTTGACAATGTGACTGATTGTTCACAACTGTATAGGGCCCCTCTTTGGGCCCATCAACATCTATAAGAAGGGGACAATCCATGCTCTCAACGTGTAGAATATCCAGCCTCTCCTTATCCGACTCCGCTGGGGCACGATAACCAGCTCCACCGCGGTCCATCGTACCCCCTGCCTCGAAAACAGCCCTTCCCGTTTGTCCTCTAACAGCGGTAATCTCACCCCCCTTGCCAGGTGGTAGCTCCTTATTGGGGGTGAGTTTGGCAGGGTCAGAGCACGTTGGAATCCACGCGACGCTTGAAAACTCCAAAGCGTCTTTCCTCTTCTTCAAAACTTCAGAAGTTAGTTCAAAACCTCCATCTCCGTTGTCTTCTTTACCAAAAGATTCTTTCCCCAAGTGAAGAGCTTTGCTCTCGATCTCCATTGGGTTCTTTTCCCTGTGGGTGATCAGATCCATGCAGAGCTCTTTCCCCAGAGGGGTCTCTGCCCCTGGTCGCCTCTGCTCCAAAGGCGCTACTTTTTTCTTTATTGGTGCAAACCAAAGCTTTTCTACCCACTCTCTGGTCGAAAGAGCCCTACCACTTGTCATCTTCCCCAGGCTGTTGCTTTCCTTCACCAACCTTTGTCTCGATGCCTGCATGTCGTTACAGAGGTCGTTTTTGCCATCTTTGGGGCCTGCAAGGCCTGTCCCTCCTCTCTCAGCCACAGCGCGCTTCTGTCCATCTGCATGCCGAGCTTGACCACCAATTTGGGTAAATTTTTTTGTCCCTTTTGAGTGGTTGGCCTCTGTCCCTTCGAAACAGTCCAAATCTGGAGTCTTTCCTTCCCTGTCGTTGGATCCCCTGGTCAAACCTCCGTGTTGACCATCGGGGGTCGTTCTTGGGCTCTGGTGTTCTGATCCCTCCACCACTAGCTCTCGGCGACTCTCCATCTCCCTCGCAGCGTTGATCACCTCTCTGTAAGCTCTCTCAACTTCATGAGCTCCGTCGATGGTGAGCTCCCACCCTGGTGGTGAGAGCACCTGCTTATAGGATCAGCCGTCTCTGATGGAGGGAAGTGGTTTGGGGGAAGTGATGGGTTCATCCACCGTCTCCGCTCGTTTGTCGAGTACAAAGCGGACGAGGTAGGCCTCTTCGAAGGAGTAGACTTTGGCAAATCTGGGCATTAGTGCGATATCTCCACTCCTAACTAGTATCTTCGCCGATACTAGTTCTGAGCGGCGAATGGTCTTCTCGTCGATGACTTCCACCATGCCGAACTCAGATACAATCTCTTGAAGAGCTTCTTTCTTCCAAAAATGCAACGGTACGTTGTGTATCCAAATCCAGTATCTATCACCTTGCGGCAATTCAGCACCAAAGTTTGGAGACCATGGTGTGAAGTCCACCTTGAAGAACCCAAAATCGATCGTCCCCATTCCGGTGACTTCAATAACTTTCTGTGTTGATGGGAATGAGACCAAAAATTGTAGATGACACAGCTTCTTTACAACCCAGTCACGGTGGGCTCGCATTGGCCACCTGAGGTTCAAGGCATGGAGGAAGTGCATTTCGGAGGGGCAGCCTGATCTGACCCTAGCAATCGCACACCATTGTCGGATCCAAGCTTCTTCTTTCTTGATCGTAGTTAGGCTATTAGCCAACTTGATCATGGTAGGGCTCTCCGGCGACTTTCCTCTGTACACTTGCCACTCTTCATCCAAACTTGAGCTGATGACATTTGTGCACGAGTACGACATATGGCCCCACTTCAAGCATCGCAGGCAACGAACTTCCTTAGTACATTCCGTTCGGAAGTGGCCTAAATCCCCACAATTGAAGCACGGAACGGGTTTTCTTTTACCCTTTCTCTTTTTTTTCTGTTATCAAGTTGAACGTTTTTTGAAGGAGGGTTGTAATTGTTGTTGTCTTGTTGGATTGGAGGAGGGGTGGAGTTGTGCTTCCTCTTACCCCCTCTGTCCACCACTACCCACTTCTCCGCCTCCTCCGTACCTAGAGTTCGTTCCACCAACCCTTGTGACACACCGTTTGGATCCCCTCGTTGGGCCCTAACGGTGGTGATCTTGGGGGGGTCGGGAGCTTTCTCCCTAGTTTGGATGGAGAGGTGCTGAGTGGGTAGGCAGGTGGTTGAGGGGATTGAGTGCGAAGAAGATTGGGTGATGGGGCAAGTCACTGTTACATTGGTGTTGTTGTGTTGGGTATTGTTGGAAGCTTTGAGAGCATGGTAACCCCTGTCACGGTAGTGACTGTGTTGCCCAAGGCTTTCTCTGTGAGCTATCTTCGGTGCCTCCTGAGGAGGGCGATGGTCCCTATATTCTTTGTCCCTTTTCTCAATGTAGCTCCTCTGAGGGCGATGATGGATCGGGGGGGGGGGGGGGGGGTTCTTCTCCGCACACCGTAGCAAGAAGGAGGACCCTCTTCATGGGCCCTTCCCCTCGGTGGTGAATCCTGATGATGGCGATGATGAGCCTCGCCTCTCCCCCCCGGCGATGAAGTGCACTTCGGTGTGCCCGCCATGGAGAGAGAGCGCGCCTGAGCCTATGGGCATCCCCCTTCGGGGGTGAGTCCCCGCATTAGTGGGTGAGTGGGTATTCTTAACAGTAGGAGTTTCTGAAGGCAAAATGCTTTGGTGCTGTTCTTGATGCAAGTGAGGAGTTGAGGTGTCGAGAGTAGGCGAGGGAGAGGGGTGGGGGGGGGGGGGGGGGAGGGGGAGTCGGAGTAGCGGGCCCTCTCGTTGGGCCCGCACCCGCTCAGTTCAACCTCTGTGAGTAACATGGCGGAACGAGGCATAGTGGTCCGATGCAAAGACGGCGATGAAGGTAGTAAAGGTAGAAGAAAGGCAGCACGAAGAAGATGCATAGTTGTAGGGGGGGGGTGCGGGAGAGGAAAAAGAAGGTAAAATTTAAAATAATTTTGATGAGTTTTAACCACTTATTATGTGACCTACAAAAATAGTAATGCTTGACCGTGTATAAAACATTATTTTTTGTTGTTGTATAACAAACGATCAAATTTAATTGAATTCATATGAAATTTGTGTACACTTACTTTGGAAGGTATAGATTACATTTAACGGAGTGGATTTTCATCTCGAATAGTCGAGAAATGAGTTTTGGGGGGAAATTTTACAAATATTTTGATTTCCCCCCATATTTTTGGGGAGCCCCAAGCCCAGCCCATCTACTAAAGCCTGAAATAGTGGCGTGTGCTTTAGGCTAAAAAATTATTCATTTCATCATTCTATTAATTAAGTCCAACTGCTCAAACTTATAAAAACAACACAACCCAAGTCTCAACCCATCTATTAAGCCCAGACTTCTCTCATTCTCTCGATCTCTCTCATCTGCAGCTCCCTCATTCTCTCCTTCACGCCCAAGCTTCTCTTATCTCTGTTCTAAAAGCCTCCCCGCGCTCTCTCGCTCACCACCCAGTCACACCAACTCTTCTCTGCCTTTCGATCTAACGCACCTTTGCCATTCTCCGGTAACCTTCTAGATTCTTCTTTTTTTTTGCAATTTAGTCCTAAATAAATCTTGAAATGCCATTTATTTGCACATTTGATTTCTATGTTTTGTGATTGTAGATATTTAGGCTGTACAAACGTACAATTAGCGATATTGTACTTGGTTTATTGTTTATGTTCAAAATTCGTATTAGTAGGTCTGCATTTTTTTTTGTATTGTATCGGTAGAGGTTAGCTTGAAAAAGAAAAAGGGAAAAAAATAATAATTTGATGGATTGTACGTAATTCTGATACAATTGACAAAGAGAGAATAAACTGATTACTACTAATTTACTCTGTGTGTTCGAGAAAGATAGAAGTATAAAGTTTTTTTTTTTATCTTCTTGTTTAGTTCTAGGGGTGTAAAATGAACAGGACAGTCCGTCGTCTGTTCGAGTTCGGCGCGAGAAATGGTTCGACCGTAGACCGTCCGAACTGTTATACGATCGAACTCGAACAAATTATTAGGTTCGATACTTTACCGAGTTCGAGCCAACATAAGTCCGTCCGAGTATTATTGCCGTCCGATACTTTATCAAACCGATTCTGAACTATAAAATTTTTATCCGACGTGGACCGAGCTGGACATAAGCCCTCAGTTGGAGCTTGAACATATGGCTGTCCAATCCGGTCTGGTCCGATGTACAGTCCTATCAGTTTCTTCTCAGATCTATAGAAGAAACAAGCAATACTAAAAAAGATAACTAGCAAAAATAACCCATCTGTCAATTCTTTTTCATATACCCATTAAAATACTAAAATAGTAGAAGTGGAGGACATACACAGATATCTCCTTGTTGGGGTTCAAGGGTGACTGTTCTTCCTGGAAATAAGGGGGTTCCTCTCTGGACTGTGGTCAGTGCTTCCTATTACCATACCGAAATTATCAGTATTAAAATATGAAATAAAGTACCCAAAAAATAAAAATAAAAATAAAAAAAGAATGAGGTAGTTTGCTTCAACAGTACCAAAACCGGTTGCATTGTATGAAACCTCGATGGTAGAGATAGATTTGTTGATTTTGAAGACTTGAGTTAAATTATTATTATTATTATTATTGAATTTTTTTTTTGTTATTTTATCAAATTCATATGTGATAAGTTGTTTGGTTTACAAATTTATGGATTTTATGATTGTATTTGATCAATTACTTTGATTTTTTAAGACAAAATTATAGTGGAAAATTTTCAGCAACAACCATGATGATACCGAAGAAAATGAACATGAACCCACATTTTAATTCCCGCCATTAGTTTTGGGATGTCTCCATCGTTAAAGTTAGTTAGGGTGACACGATAGCCTCATTATTCTCTTTATAATATAAGATAACAATACAGCAGAGTTAACATTTCAATCTCGAAACTAATACAAAATATTAGTAATAACATTGTTAAGAATCTCGGCCATGTTCTAATTCAAGAGGACTTGATAATTCCAGTCAATCCTAGCCCATCAATATGTTGTCTTACACCAATTGTTTTTCTAACTTACATACATTTAAACGAGTAAGTGTGTGCTGCTAGGGCCTTGTTCAAACAGGAAAATGAAAAAGAAAGAATTCATCGTACAATCAATGAAAGGCCCCAATTGCTGGCCCACGCCACCAGATTTACCCAATCTCGTGTGTGGAGCCCACTTAAGTTGTGAGGGGAGAGTGCAGATGAAGGTGATAGGGTTTGTCTGAGGATGGGCTTGGGCTATCCCATCTGACCTCCAAGTTCTTTTGGGCCTTATTTTATTTTTAATTTACTTTTAGCGAAGATTTATTTTATTTTTATCTTTAAGGCCGTAGCTACACACATATCCTTACTTCGCTCTGAATATATATTAATTGAATTTTTTTCTTAATTCAAGTGGGATTCTAACTCCCGACCTCTTACTCATCAGTATAGAGGCTTACCAGTGGACCACATGACACTTACAACGAAGATCAACTTGGTACATATTTTATTTTTCCTTTTGTGAACAAGACCATAGCTACAATCTCACTCATGATTTCTCTCATATAAGGAGAAATGATAGAAACAAAATTCAAACTTTCAGTCCTTCGCTCACTAATGAATTGGTCACTAAATCCTAGTGGCGGTAGCACTTACTACACGTTTCTTAACCCCATTGTTAGTAACGTCCTTGAGTTATATCTCTAATTTCTAATCTCTAATATCATAATGGGAGAGTTGGGGTTGTGTAACTAAACAAATGCGTGCATCGTAACCAAATAAATACATGCAATGCACGTATTTAATTAATATAATGGAGGTCTTAGGTTCAATGTCAGACAATTTCGAAATTTTTACTTTTTAAAAAATATATTTATAAAGAAATTACTAGTACCTTAAAATATCATCTACAGCTAACCCCTTAGAGCAATTGTTTTGTAGAACACAGTAAATAACACTATATATCCTAGGATTCCATTGTTTTATTGAACATCCTATAAACCATTGTCTCATAGGATTTTATTTTGTTTGATGCACCATTTTGCAATAAGTAGGAATAGTTTGATTGGTCGTAAAGTTTATCAAATCTTTGAAGATTACTATTTAAAAAATAAAATTTTGAAAATAATTTATAAAAAAGTAATTTGTTTGGATATATTTTTACTGTAGTATAGGACAGAGTGGAGGGAGAAAGAAATAAAAAAACTGTAAAAAATCATTGTAAAAGAGTATGTAAAGTTGTTTTTATATTGGATAACTAGATTTGCCCGTGGGCACGTGCCTACGGCATGTCTTCGGAACGATACAACATATGAAAGTTTTGCAAACAGTAAAACAACAATTATGCAGCTCAAGTTTGAATAGTAAAACAACAATTAGTTGTAAATAAAAGTCCATATTTCCATTAGTATATGTTGAAAAATAATTATAAATGGGGGGTGTAAAATCCAACTTCTTAGAACTTTGAATGTGTAAAATGATGTCATTTAACTGTTGATGAGATCTTTGCTATTTTCAATGTAACATGAGCAATAAAAAATGCATGAAAAATATGAAAATTTACAAACCTGAAATATGAAAATATAAATTTCTAAGTAAATAGAGAGTGAATAGAGAGAGAATGAGAGAGAGAGATAGAAATAAATAAATAAATAAATGAGTTATTTTGGGAATTTGAATTTGAGTTTTGGGAGGAAACTTTTTGGGCGGAAAAATATGTTTTGTGAGGTTAGATCTGGACCATTAATTTCAACTATATTGAATGAGAGTCATTTGATAGCTTTCTTTGTTTTTTGTTATATAAATGTGAAGAGAGATGAGAGAAAAATAAATTTAAAATATCATTAATAGTGATTTTACTATTTTCTTAATACTTTCGCGAAAAAATGAAATAGGCTAAAAGTGCAATAGTATCCCCGTATAAAATAAATTCAAGTTATTTTTAGTTTTAAACAAATTTATACACAGTATAATTATTCCTTTTTTTTTATATATCGGATAGAGCCAAGAGGCTCCAGCCATCAAAAATATATTAATCAATAAAAAAGTAGCTATACAAATAAAGATACAATGGTTTTACAAGCTGTAAAACTGAAAGAGGAAGACAACAAAGAAATCAATAAGCGACTGACTAGCACACAAAAAATAGAACCGCGATACAAATAAAGATACAAAATTCGAACGGACCCCGAAAAGGTGGACTGAGTCGGAATCCAGGATTACTGGGAATGATAAGGAGCGCCCTGTTGCACCCAAGAGGACTGCAAACTCATACTACGACTCGCTTCCGCAAGGCACAAGGAGCATTCGCTAGTAAGAAGTGACGACTCGGAGCATCGACCAGTCACAAAGTTAGGGAAATGGAGGAGAAATCGGGCAGAAAACGAGACCGAAGCTCAAGGAAACTCTAGCATCACAAAAAAGAAAAAAATGTCTGCCTACACTGCGGATGGCCTAGAGCAGCCGAGTCTCAACTGCGCAGGATCCGAGGATCCGACATAGAAGCTGCTTTCCTAGCCAGGATACGGGTGCTCACCCGATTCTGCAAATTACAATGGACTTTCTTATTGTATTTCCGCTTGCCGGTGGGAGGGATGACCTTCACCAATGGGAGCAAATCTGCAGGAGGGACCGACAAGCTAGCTACATCTTTGATGATGCTATAAGATGGAGAGAGCAGAACAGAATCAACTGAAGCGGCTATTGGGATGGAGTTAGTAAGATAGAGAATACGGGAGAAAGAAGACTTAACAAGAAACGGAGAAAGCTTGAGGGGAACAGGTTGCAGGTTGTGCGAGAACTCCATTAGGATGTGACGGAGCCAAGATTGAATCCCTAAAATTTAATACAACGAAAAGATGCATCCCGAAAAATGAAAAGAGAATGTCGGAAGTTTGGGAGAAGAAATCATCATAGAACAAGGGTAATTATAACATAAAGAAGGCGCCTTAGAAAAAAGATTCACCCTGACAGTATGCATCTGAGGGCCTGAAATGCGGCGATGCAGAGCGTGCCCAAACACACTTTGAGACCAAGAACGACAAGGGACAAAGGATTTAAATAAACCTTCGAGTTTAACCAGACTCAAACTCGGTGAAGGCGCCACCGAAGAAAAAGGGCCACGAGCCTTGTAAAAACCCAACTAAAGGAAGGAGACCAGTTTCGACAACACCTTACGATCCTTAAAAAGGTAAGCACTATTAGGAAGCTGAAGATTAGCAATAGAATCACAATAGATTGTGGAAGAGGTAGTGGAGTTCGTAGCTGGTAAAGGCACTACTGCCAAGGAATTGAGATCTTTTCCAGATACAAGACTAAGCTTCCTTGCCAAGCTAGCAAGGTGCTTGCGCTTTAAAAGGGGGTAGTTTAGAAAGGAGGAAAGTTTGGCCGGTAAGAGATGTCCTCTAGGGAAACCAAGGAGTTTTTGAAGAGAAAAACATCTACTGCACGAATGACTGAACTTATCACAAAAAGGCACCTAATTTTGTTTATGCACTCACATTTAAAATGCCCGGGGATGAGGCATCTGAAGCAAACCATAAGAGGGTTGGACCTACAAGAAGAGAGGGAAATAGTGAAGATAGGAGAGCACTGAGAAGGATAGGAGATATTGAGTCGAGGAGAAGACAACTCCCTCTACAATACTATAACCGACACTAAACTTTTAGTCTTAGCATCATGCTCGGAGAGATGCATTGTAGAGACCAAACCAAAAATGCCTTAAAAGTTCGCCAGCAAAGAATGACACTGTACAATAAAATAGAGACAGTATAGTTCCAATTGCACCAAAATACCACCACCAAGAAACTAAACAGTGGAGCACGAGAGGGGCTAAAAACTCCCTCAAAATAGAGAGAAAAAGGAGATAAGATACAATAATGGAAGAATAATATAGCTAACTGAACTAGAGCGAACAATTGCTCAGGGCACAGCGAATTGCTGAAACCAACAACTGACGGAACGGAGCCGCCGGGGGAAGAGAAGAAAAGTTGTAATAGATAACACAAGATCCACAAGCAGTACCACAGCACCGGAGATCCGCAACCGCACACACTAGAAACAGTGATGCCCAACCAAAGACCTAGCAAAACACCCAGCACCCAATTAAAGCAGTAATACTCACAGTGGGGATTAGGCGGCACCACCAGGAAGAGACTCACAGCGCAAGGATGAAAAGGAGAGCGGTCGGAGTATGGTATCCACCGGAGGGAGGCACTAAGCAGGGGGGACTACAGGAAGAAGCGCTCGTCAGAGATCGGCCTAGTAGCCACGGTAGGCGGCAGGAGCACCACCTCATGAAACAAACGAGAAGGAACCGAGGTCAGGGAGACGGCCGCGGGAGCACCACTCACAGCGCAGTTTCCTCCAATGAAGTGGGAAATCACTCCGAGCGAACCGAAGTCAGGGAGACGGCGGGGAGAGAACCGGAGGAGGGAGCGGGTCGATAACCGAGGCGAAGGAGAGAGGCGAAAACAAGGAGATGGGTCTTGAGAGGAGAGCGAGCTGACCAAAATTAATGAAGGGGAGAGGGGTCGAAAAGGTGAGGGACGGCCGGATCTGGCAGATGAAGGCCGGAGAAGAAGCCGTTTGAAATTGCCTTTTGAATCGTCCTTTTGGGATTTTTCTTTTGATTTTATTAAATATTCTTTGTGAAGGTTTTGCTTTGTTAAGAGCATCCACAGTGGTTTTTTATAAATGGCAAATTGCCATTTTATAGCAAACCGAGCGCTGCAATGGTTTTTCATTTTTCCATTTTATAGCAAATTTTCTATATCGGTTTCTCATATATGAGAAACCAAATACCAATTCTCAAATTATAGCAAACTCCTCAGACAAGAGATCATTTCTTGTCTGAATCAGACAAGAGATGATCTCTTGTCTGAGAGGTTTTTTTTTATTTTAAAAAACTCCTCAGACAAGAGATGATCTCTTGTCTGAATCAGACATCTCTTGTCTGAGAGGTTTTCATTTTTGTGAGACGGTATATCATATACCATCTCACTCAATTTTTGACAAAATACGAACAATATAGCAAATAACCACTGCAGCGATCGATCCTATTTGTTATTACTGTTGCAGTCATTTTTGGCAAAATGAGAAACACCATTGTGGATGCTCAACCTTCATTTCTTACGGTATAATTATTCCCAAAAAAAATATTGCAAAATAGTACCCTTTACCCAAACAAACCACCCCGTAGAGTCCTTCCTGAATCTTGATTTTTGTGCTGCAAAAAAAATGACAAGTTGACAGTCCCTTTGCTGCACTTATTTTATGTATGTACGCATTGCTGGGCCGGCAGAGCTGAACGGACGCTAACTAAGACTGCAATCCTGGCCTGCGTTCGACCGTACCCATATAATTAAATTATGAGGACGTGACGATCTCCCATTGGCTTTTGTTATTCAGGTATTCAGATTCCCTCGTCACCTCAGCATTCATAGTTCATACGCACTCCAATTACGTACAATCCCGTGCTCTGCTCTCAGGTCTCTGACAATTAAAGAATCCATGCATGGTGGGGTCTCAGTGCTAGCTCGTGCCACAAACCTAACTTGCAGGCGAGATAGATGCATTATTGTTTGTTACTTGCACAACTACAGTTGATGAGATGTTATGACTCAAAAACAAACAGGTGATGCATGTCTTTTGTGTGGTGGTTGATGTGCATAAACTAGCAATTTTCTGCCTAACTTACTAAATTATGCTTTAAGGTTTTTTTTTTGGTTTTCTGTCATTCTTTTTCAGGATGAATTATGCTTTAAGTTTGACCAGTAATTTACACGTGCGATGCACGTTTTAATAATTACAAAAAATAAAATTAAGAACTCTGACGTAGGGAGAATTCGAACTGAAAACTTCATTTATATTAGTTATGTATGTGCGTTGTATATGTTGGTAAAATGACGAAACAACAAATGACACTAAGACGTTCTCCCATTATAATTAGAGATAGTTGTAAACTTGTAATCAAACGGAGAAACAAGACAAAGGTTTAGACCTAATATTAAAAGGAAAGGAGAAATTTAAGATGATGCTCTTTAGAGATATGTACGATTACATCAGGACCACGACGAATAGGCTGCAAGAGGGGAATTGCTAAGAGTATCCACTATTGTTTTAAACAAATTTGCATTTTTAGCAATTTGCAAATCTTTCTATGTATAATGGGAGAGTTGGAGTTGTAATTTGTCAACATACAAACTTGTGCGTTGCACGTGCAACTCCAACTCTCCCATTAATTACAAGAAAAACAAATAAAAAAAAAAAATTCACCTATTTAAAACATGAAACGCACGTGCAAAGCAATTTTTCAATATTTTTTTAACACAAAATATACACATATGTTGTACGTACAACTCCAATTCTACTTATAAACATGTGCATTGCACGTACGAATCAAAACTATTTCTTAACACGTATATCGCATGTAAAAATTCTCCAACTCTTATCAAAACGTGCATCACACGTGAAAAATACTAGTAGCAATAAAGGGAGAAGTCTGCTATCTTTGGTGCTAAATCTGCCAAAAAAAAAAAACATGAGACGGAGTTTTTTTTCTCTGCCCATCCTTTTAAAACAAAAAAAAAAATTTAAAATGACATTTTCGTAATTATTCGATGGCATTGTTGTAATAATTTGATGAAGTAAATTGACGGGAAAAGCTTGGAAGAAAGAAGATCTTCTTCCGTCCTTGTTTTTTTTAAAAATAATTTTTTTTAATGGCAATTTCGTAATTAATTGTCATTTTCGTAATATTTAGATGACACTGTCGTAATTTTTTGAAAAATAAATTTTTGATTACCTTAAACTGAAAAAGAAAGAAGAGAAACCGAGCTTCTTCGTCCAACTCGCATCTTTATTTTTTTTTTAAAAATAAATTAATCGACGGAGAAGCATCATCTTCCGCCCGTTCGATTTTTTTCCTCAAACGGCAAATCTTCTTCCGTCTTCTACATTTAGCCTCTCTTCTATCGCGATTTCTAAATTTAGCGAACGACTATTCACTCCTATTCTTAATATTGGGTTTTTTAGCGAATCGAAAGTGAAAGTTTTTTCCAACTTAAAAACTATCTTTCTGAGATTTTAGAAAACAACAGTGGATGCTCTAAGGGAGATCTGCTATTCCTTTATATCTGGGATGTTGGATGAATTTCTAAGCAATAGGAACCATGATGTTAATGGCTGTGAAAACAGCAAGTATGGTCCTCTCGTTTCTCGCAATTGTGTGTCACTAGTAGTTCCTAAAGCACATCTTGTGTGTACATCCTGTAGTGTACCAAGTTGTGTTACTGTAATTTATCTATTATATTAGTTTACCTTTACATAAGATAAAAGTTTCAAACAATAATATAATTGTTGATAACTTCGGTATTTTTCATATTCTCACCTGAACTTTTATATTTCCATATCCTCACATCAAATTCTAAAAGTGTTTCAAAAAACCCACGCAACATTAGATTTTTTTATATTAATTATGAGAAATATACTTTGAATATTTTTCTTATTGGTACAAATCTAATAATAATATATTTTAATTTCTAAACTACCAACCAACATCTTCTTCATTTAAAATCCTTCTATTCTATTCTTTATCCTTTTTCAATTTCTCTATTAACGATCTCATATCTCTACAACAAATCATAACCCAATTCATCACCTAATAAAATAAAAATAAAGAAAAACTCATCTTCCCAATCTCCATTAAAATATTTTAATGTATGTTATCTCTCTCTTTAATTAATATCATAATCTAACTTTTAACCCTCAAATTTTAATTTTTATGACCAGAAAAGGTTTGAGGAAAATAAGAATATATGGTTTTTGTTGAGGAGAATTCGGAGGAGGAATTCTATACAATATATTATGCTAGACCACTTTTGATATAAGGATGTTTTTGTTTTTTATTTTTTAAAAGACTAAATTTAAAAAAAGTACACAAAGTTTTGGGCCAGTTTAAAAAATGTACACAAAAGTTTTTTTTTTAAATTTTAAAATGACACAATGTTTAATTAAAGTCCATTGGGTTAGTTAGGGTTAGAGTTGGATTAGAGTAGGGTTGTTTTATTTGTGTTTAAAAAAACATCACTTAACTAATCATATGTTTAAATAACCCCCCCCCCCCCCCCCCCCCCCCCCCCCCCCCCCCCCCCCCCCCCCCCCCCCCCCCCAACTAACCCTAACCCTAACCCTAACTAACCCAGTGGACTTTATTTAAACATTGTGTCATTTAAAAAAAAAATAAAAAATTTTGTGTACTTTTTTTAAACTGGCCCAAAACTTTGTGTACTTTTTTTAAATTTAGCCTTTTTTAAAAAGAACAAATGTAGGAGAAAACTTCTCTCTTTCTACATCCAAATTTTGACGTCCAATCTTATGCCTTAATCAAACCTTAAAAAGGTGCATGGAATATTGTATAGATGTTATAAGAGAATTTTTTCAAAAAATAATTTTGTTATTTTCTAACTTTTAAAAATTATGTGCAATATATTGCACATGGTTATACTAGTGGAGTTTGATGGAGTACATAGAGTATGTTTTTGCAAGATATTTAACATTTTTTTGGGAAAAAAAACCACTTGGATTTTCTTTGATTTGGTAAAGATTTACCAATTGAAAAAGAAAGCAAAATAGTAAATAGTCTTTAAAAAAATTAAGTGTGCTTTTGGAATTAACACGTTAATTTGAGGTGTCAGTATAGAATTATGAAGATTTTACGGGTGAGAACATAGAAATAACAAAAATTTGAGATGTAAATATTGAAAACATCCTACAAAATTTGGTTGTGAGTAAATTAACTGTAAAAATGGAAGTAATATAATCACTCATGCTATGGCTCTTGATAATTACAAACAAATATCATTAACTAAAGACAACGCTTTTTATTTTTTTTTCTGGCTAATTTATTTCGGATCAACAGAATGTTGTGTTCTTTGAATAATCATTAGCATTAGCATTGGTATCGGATCGGATTGGGTCGGGTCCTTCACTACCCGGATCCGGATCCGGTCCCCTACGGATCCAAAAATTAGACCCGGACCCGTGAGGACCGGGAGCGGTTCCGGGTCCCAGTCCTATTAAAATATTTCTACCCGTTCGGATAGGAGCGAGAGTGAGCGGCGTGGGGAGACGGTGAGTGGAGGATTCAAAATAGAGGAAAAAAGAAAAAAACATGAATTTTGAGTTTGTAAGAATAAGATTTAGAATTGATGAGGAAGGAGGGGAGGGATGAGGATAGAATATTTATTTTTATGTTAATTTTTTAAATTTTTTAACAGGTCTAGGTCCAGATCCGAGTTGGGTTTCTTTTGAGCGGACCCAGACCCAGACCCGAAAATACAACGGGTCCGATTTTAGGACCCGGACCCGGACCCAGATAGGCCGGGTCGGTTCCGGTCTAATGCCGGATTCGGGTCGGATCCGGGTCTGATCTGGATTTCGGATATTTATACCAATGCTAATAATCATATAGATGGGCTATACATTACGAGATATTCAGAAAGTCTAAGACAGTACGCACATGTAATCTTTAAAAAATGGTAATTATTATCTTTACCGCTAGTCACATTATAGACAAATGCATGCAGGAATTGAATATATGGACTTACTTGTTTCTTTATCTCAATATATACGTACGATACTCATTTAACTAAAATCAGATATTGATAGAACTATTATATATGTATTGATGTATACTATATATGTATACCGAATAAGAAGCTCTAACTAAAATACTGGGTTGCGTTTATTTTGTTATTTTGAAAAGAGTTTTCTGAATAGAGTTTTCTGAAAACTGTATTCTGAATAGAGTTTTCTGAAAATGAGTTTAAAAGCTGTTTGGTTATATTTTTTTTTTTCTGAAAACTGTATTCTGAAAGCTGTTTTTCTGAAAAAGAGAGTTTAAAAGCTGTTCGGTTATATTTCTAGCTGAAAACTGTTATCTGAAAGCTGTTTTTCTGAAAAAGAGAGTTTAAAAGCTGTTCAGTTATATTTCTAGCTGAAAACTGTTATCTGAAAGCTGTTTTTCTGAAAAAAAGAGTTTAAAAGCTGTTTGGTTATATTTCTAGCTGAAAACTGTATTCTGAAAACTGTTTTTCTGAAAAAGAGTGTTTAAAAGCTGTTTGGTTATATTTCTAGCTGAAAACTGTTATCTGAAAGCTGTTTTTCTGAAAAAGAGAGTTTAAAAGCTGTTTGGTTATATTTCTAGCTGAAAACTGTATTCTGAAAGCTGTTTTTCTGAAAAAGAGTGTTTAAAAGCTGTTCGGTTATATTTCAAGCTGAAAACTGTTATCTGAAAGCTGTTTTTCTGAAAAAGAGTGTTTAAAAGCTGTTCGGTTATATTTCAAGCTGAAAACTGTTATCTGAAAGCTGTTTTTCTGAAAAAGAGTGTTTAAAAGCTGTTCGGTTATATTTCAAGCTGAAAACTGTTATCTGAAAGCTGTTTTTATGAAAAAGAGTGTTTAAAAGCTGTTCGGTTATATTTCAAGCTGAAAATTGTTATCTGAAAGCTGTTTTTCTGAAAAAGAGTGTTTAAAAGTTGTTCGGTTATATTTCAAGCTGAAAACTGTATTCTGAAAGCTGTTTTTCTGAAAAAGAGTGTTTAAAAGCTGTTCGGTTATATTTCAAGCTGAAAACTGTTATCTGAAAGCTGTTTTTCTGAAAAAGAGTGTTTAAAAGCTGTTAGGTTATATTTCAAGCTGAAAACTATCATCTGAAACCTTAGCAGCATGTGAATCGAGCAAAAAACAGACGCCATCATCTCCACGGGTGCTGGAGCTGCCTGAACGCTCTTAGCACCGACCCACGAAGGAAAAAAAAAAAAAAAAAAACATAGAGGATCCAAACCCGAACCCACTTTCCCTTCTTCTTCTCCTACGTTTGGCACCAAAACCAAAAAACACACAGTTCGTCACCTTCTTCGAGCTCCACCCACGCTCGAACCATGAGCTCCGAACAAACTTCGCGCCGAACTCCATGCCTCCACTGCCGAACTCCGGCTCCACGGCGCGAGCTTCGATCGCAGCCAAGCTCCGTCTGCAACCGAGCTCTCCTCAACCTCGACACCACCGTGTCGTCGCCAAGCTCTACCCACCATGGCCGAGCTCACACCCTCCGTCGTCTAGCTCCGGCGTCGAGCTCTCCATCCCGAGCTCGCATCCATCACCAACCGCCATGGCTGAACCACGAGCTCCATCATCGCCGATGCCGAGCTCGAACCAACTCCTCCGCCAGCGAGCTCCGCCGAGCTCCGCTCCACTTCGACGAGCTCCGAAGCGCCGAGCTCCACCAGGCCTGTCTCCAAGCTCCGCCATGGCCGACCACCTCCACTTCCGACGGGTCTCCCCATCCCGAGCGCGAACCCATCGCCATGGCGTCGACAAGCTCCATCCTTCACGAGAATGCTTCGACGAGCTCCGCGGTGCCGAGCTCTCCTCCTCACCTTGCTCGCCGAGCTCCACTCGCGCTCTTCCGACGTCGAGCTCCTCTCCTCCGTCTTCCGATGGGTACGGCTCATCATTTGGCTCGGAGCTCGGCCATGGAGCTCAGTGCTCGGCGGAGCTCGAGGACGGAGCTGATGGCGGCCGTGAGTGGGCTCGGCTTTGGACTGGGAGCTCGAAGTCGTTGAGAGCTCGCGCATGTGAAGGATGAGTGCTCGGCACCGGAGTAGAGGTTGAAGATCGGCACTGAGCTCGGAGCTCCGGAGTGGGAGCTCGGCTCTGCACCGGCGAGGCGGTCGGATTCTCGACGGGGCGCGGGGTCGACATCTCGAAGCCCGACTAGGTGAGAGGGGGGAGAGTTTGGGAGAGATGTAAGAAGAGTTGTAAAGGAACTGTTTTGGAAAAGAGGGGGTATGAGTATTCTGAATATTGTTTGGAAAAAACACTTAAAACAAATGCCAACTCAGAATAGAGTTTTCAGAAAGAAAAAAAAAAAAAAAAAAAAAAAAAAAAAAACAGACCCTCATGAGTATTCCACATGCTAACAATCTAGCAGCTCATAACTAAAATGCACTGATCATCATCAAAGTGGTACCAGTAATCAAAGTACATCAAAGACAAGCAATCCGTCAACAAAGCAGTGCAAGATTCAGAATCTCTCTCTCTCTCTCTCTCAGCTCAGAATCTACAGATTCAGAATCTCTCTCTCTCTTAGGTCAGGTTAAGTAAAACTTTTGGCAGTAGTATAATTGTAGTGGGTCACGTGTGAGAAATTTCCTGTTGAGTCTGCAACAATGATCACTAGGGAAAAATCACCAAGCAATAGTAGATCGACCAAGCACACAAAACACATCATATTTGTGCAGGTTTGAGCAAACCCAAATCCGATGGGGAAAACCAACATATTATTCAACTAGAGAAAATATCATAGATACAACACTTTCACCAAGAACCTATCTATCTCCCAAGTCTCATTGAAAGATAATCTGCTGTTTACAATGCAGAACTCTCTTTCTCTCTACAATGAACTACTATCTCTTATATCTCAAAGGAGGCTTCACAATAATATATATAGAGTTCTAGAGAAACCCTATGTTTAGTCTTGATACAATAACCGTCCTGTTAGGTTTATGTCTTGCATACTAGGTTTGATAAGAAGATGATGAGACGATGGAGGAATCGAGACGATCGGAGATGGAGTGGAAGCGAGGGGGAAACAGTCAGCAACAGTAGCAGCAGCAAGTTGCGGTCGACCGCCCTACTATGCAGGAGTTCCCTAGAGGGGAACGGTCGACCGATCTTGGGGTGCAGTCGACCAAACGCGGTGCTGATGGATTATTTGGGTCGGGTCTTGGTGATTCGTAAGAAGCCCAACTTGCTCTTCAAGTCAGATCATGCGGCTCTTATCATATGGTTATCTCTTCAGGAATATCTAATGGTTATTGTATCAAGATATCAAATTAGGGTTTCTCTAGATATCTATATATTATTATTGGCATTCATTGAGAGCCAAGACAGAAGGAGTACTTGCTGATGAGGCTTGAGAGATGGTCGTAGTGAGAATTGTAATATTCTTGTATCTTCTCTAGTTGAATAACATCCCTGGTTTCTTCTTCTCCGGATTAAGGCGAAAGCTCCAACCGGGACAAACTTGTGTGTGCTTTGGTGTGTTTAGTATGATTCAGTATGTGCTTGGTGGTTTGTGTTGATTGGATCGAATAACTCAACAAGATTCTCATTCAGGTTTTTCTAAGAAATCCTAACACGTCCAATATATCCCGAAGAGAAAGCGACACGATAGAAAACATACGATCTAACATGAAAAGAAGATGGATTCAAAACCGATCACCCAGACCTAACATGTATTATTGCATCAGCCATAGTAGGTTATCTGCCCTAAGGAGTAGTCGACCGCAATGCCTCGACCCCAAGTCACAGAGCAATTACAGTTGACTGTCCTTAGTGGCAGTCGACTGCACTGCTACTGCCTTACTGCTGCTTTTTTTTCTCGCTTTATCGTCTTTTCTTTACATCGAACCATAGTATGCAAGATACTATCTCAACAATCTTCACATTGGATTGCATACTCATGAATCTGTACTTGTGTGACTAATTGCCTCTAGATTTTTTCATTCTCCTATTGTAAATTGTTGGTGTATGACCTAGAGGCCAGTTGTGTATTGACATTATTAGTTCATATTGTATTATGACATTTATTTCATATATAAGGCATTTCATTTATTGTGTTGTTTATTATGATTAAATGAGCATAATAAAGTCCTTAGAATAGTAGGTTCAATACCATGGGATATCAAGTGCATGACATGATTGTCAGATCCTATTGGTTGTAATCAGAACATTATTCTTAAATATCCATAATCAAGTATTATTGTGAATTAGGAAAACAATAATGCATAGAGACTAGTATGTGCGTGACTGATGACCATATCTCACGGGTCATGGATATGAGATATCAAGTCTTCATATGAGTACATATTAGAGTAATAACGTACTAGACTGACCCACCATGAGAACGCTGCATGGATCGTTCCGTGAGTGTTATAAGCGGTTCTCATAGTGACTATGGTGTATGTAGTCTTTTGACTTGAAGTCACTACGGTTCCTGATATGGCTAAAATTGGGGTTAAATCGGGACCGTCCAGATCGAGCACGAATCTTGAAGCACGGGGGTAAAAAGGTAATTTCACATACAGATGGATCCAAAACCGGTATTGGGTTTCCTCACGAAACCAACCGCCCGCGAATAGATCTACCCCAACTGGGCACGGGTCCCGACCCGATACAAGCCCGGTCAACCAAGGGAGAATCAGGCCACTGATTTGATCAGATCAAATCAATAAGCTTGATTTGCTCTCACCAGGGAATCAAGGCCTACTTTCCTAAAACAGAATAGGAGGATTTTGCTCCTAAATGTTAGCCAGGAAATCAGGACCCTGATCATTCCAAAGGCGACTATAAATACTACCCCTCTACCACCAAGACCAGGTTAATCACTCTTTCACCACTTAAGCTCTTTCTTAATCTTTTGCTGATTACTGACAAGAGCGTCGGAGGGTGCGTCGCCGGAATCAACCCCGGTGTCTCGCACTTCCTTGCAGGTCGCGGCGGGAGCAAGAAGGCCGAGTCAGCTGTTCAGGTTTTCCTCGGATCCACAAATTCTATCTGTTTACCCCCACACCGAAATCAGCGGTAACAGATTGGCGCCGTCTGTGGGAAAACCACACGAACAGTCTTAGCCCATTCTCCGTCGTCGTCTGCAGCCATGCCGCCGAAGAAGAACCGATCCAGAGGGTCGAACCGTGGGGGCAACCCCACCGACCCGGCAAATGAAGCTCCGGTCAATCCTATCCTTCAGTCCGACCTCCCTCCGCTGACCCAGCAGGTCCCACCTCCTCCTCCTCCCAAGCAGCAGCCCAACAACGGTCCGTCCGGTCATAACGGTCGGAAGGAGAAGCAGCCCCTCAACCCGGGCCACGTCTCGATCCACAATGGGTCATCGGACTCGATGGCCTCTCATCACCCCGACCTCCGCATCACACTCCAAAACCGCCACAAGGACGACGACCTCCGTACTAATCTTGACGAGAGGCGGGCCCGAGAGGGAGCCTCCCGCCAGCGTCAAGGTGAGCGGTCGCCACGTCGTCGGGACGGCAGAAGGTCCCCGGAACGCAGAGGCCGAGCGGCATCACCTGAGCGCCGAAGGAGGAGGTCCCGGTCCCCCAGGGATCGGCGTCATCCGAGGGACCGAGATATGCCCATCAGCCTAGCCGAGTTCCTCCAGTTTCAGGAAACCGTACTGCAGGCCCTCAATCTCCGACAGAACGCCCAGAATGCTCAGAGGGTTCCGACGCCCCCCAGGGATCCCAGTAATCGGCGCCGAACCCGGAGTCCTTCCCCGACTCCCAGCCGACAGCAGCGGCAACAGAGCCCTCGGCGGTCCCAGGAGTACCGGCGCCGCAGTCCACGCTCCCCTTCCTATGGAGAGGAGTCCGGGGGGTCGTACGACTACCAGCGGAGGGACGACGCCCTCATCCGCCGTATCCATGAGGTGGAAAGGCGTATCGGCCGCATGGACAGGGAGGAAGAGTCCCGAGCAGGAACCTTCCGTCCCAGCCGACCTCCCTTCTCGCGGTCGATCATGGAGGCCCACATACCGAGGAGTTTCAAACCGCCGCAGTTTGAAACATACTCTGGGGAATCCGACCCTGTCGACCACGTCGAGAGCTTCAAGACCCTGATGCTGATCCACCAAGCTTCCGACGCGGTGCTCTGCAGGACCTTCCCTGCCACCCTCCGGGGGTCGGCTCGGGAATGGTATTCTAGGCTCGCCCCCTCGTCCATCTTCTCATTCGAACAGTTTGAGACACTGTTCATTACTCACTTCGTGAGTAGCCGACGAGCCGAGAAGACGAGTCTTTCCTTGCTGAACCTGCGGCAGGAGAAGCAAGAAAAGTTACGGGACTATGTGAAAAGATTTACCGCGGAAGTCAGGTCAATTGCTTCCTTGGACCAGTCCGTGGCCACCGTGGCATTCCAGTCGAACGTCCTTAACGCCAACCTCCGATCATCCCTGGCCAAGAAGCCCCCGCATGACTTCGCCGACCTCCTCCTGAGGTGCGAGAAGTACATCCGGGCGGAGGAGGCCGAAGCCCTTCCGAGCTTCGGGGGCACCGCCGCGGGGTCAAAGAGGAAGGCGACGGGAGAAGAAGGGTCCAAGAAAGCTCAGAAGGACATGGGCGGTCAGCGCCGCCCTCCCCCAGGTTCGAGAAGTTCACTCCCCTCACCACTAATGTCTCTACTATCCTCATGGAGGTAGAGAAGGAGGGAATCATCCCTCCAGCCCCAAGGATGCACACTCAGGCGAAGAGGAGGAACAAAGATAAGTGGTGTCATTACCACCGAGACCATGGGCACGACACGAACGACTGCCGAGCTCTGAGAGATGAGATCGAAGCACTCATTCGGAGGGGGCAGCTGGCCAAGTTCGTGAAAGCTAACGATCGAACAGATCGGAACTCACCTCCCCCTCGGGGGGCTAACAAGCGCTCCGACCGGCGCGAGGAGACACCCGAGTTCGAAGAAGAACGGGTTCTGCACCTGATCCACGGAGGCCCAATGGGGGGCTCCTCTAATTCCTCCCGAAAAGCCTTCGTCCGGGAAGTCAACTCGGTCCACAGTGCCCCTCCCCCGAAGGGTCTCGGCGTCCCTGTGTCTTTCTCCGACGCCGACCTCGAAGGGGTCCGAACCCCCCACTGCGATGCCCTCGTCATCGAACTCCGCATGGCCAACTTCAAGGTACAGAGGGTCTTGGTGGACAATGGGAGTTCGGTCAACATCCTATTCCTCTCGGCCTTCCAAGGCCTGCAGCTGCCCCGAGACCGTCTCAAGCCGGCCGGTTACACTTTCCACGGGTTCACGGGGGTCCCGGTGACCGTCGAAGGGGTGATAACCCTAGACGTTACTGCGGAAAGCACCCCTACTACCCGGACCGAGCCGATGGACTTCATGGTCGTCGACGTCCCGGCAGCATACAATGTCATCCTAGGCCGTCCCGGCCTAACTGCTCTGGAGGCTGTCCCCTCGGCATACCACTTGAAGATGAAATTCCCCACTTGCTCGGGAGTAGGGGAAGTCAGGGGAAGCCAGGAAACAGCTCGGAAGTGCTACATGACTTCCACCGGGGGACCAGTGCTCTCGCTCGAGACACTAGAGATCCCCGAGCCGAAGGCCCGTCCAACGTCCGAGCCGGCGGACGAGCTAGAAGAAGTACTCTTCTCCGACGAGGATCCAAGCCGAAAATTCCTCGTCAGCAAGTCCTTGCCGACCGTGCTGTTCTCCGACTTGGTGAGGTGCATCCGGGATAACCGCGACCTATTTGCTTGGTCGGCCGCGGATATGCCCGGCATCTCCGAGGACTTGCTCGTCCACCGCCTAAGCGTCGAACCGGGGTGCAAACCGGTTCAGCAGAAGAGGCGAAAGTTCGCTCCCGAACGACAGCAGGCAATCAAGGAGGAAGTGGATAAGCTGCTGAAAGCCAAGTTCATCCAGGAGGTAAATTATCCCGAGTGGCTGTCGAATGTCGTAATGGTCAAGAAGTCCAATGGCTCGTGGAGGATATGCATCGACTTCACCGACCTCAACAAGGCGTGTCCGAAGGATCCCTTCCCTCTCCCGAACATCGACACCCTTATCGAAGCCACCTCGGGCCATGAGCTCCTCAGCTTCATGGATGCCTTCTCGGGGTACAATCAAATCCGGATGTTCCCTCCGGACATCCCGAAGACCTCCTTCGTCACCGACCAAGGCCTCTACTGCTACCGAGTAATGCCGTTCGGTTTGAAGAACGCGGGCGCCACCTACCAGCGCCTCGTCAACAAGGTTTTCCAACATCAGATCGGCCGAAACATGGAGGTGTACGTTGATGACATGCTCGTCAAGAGCATCCGCGGCACTGACCACGTAGCCGACCTCCAGGAGGCCTTCGGCGTGTTGAGGAAGTACAACATGCGGCTAAACCCGAACAAATGTGCGTTCGGAGTCTCCTCTGGCAAGTTCCTCGGTTTCATGGTGAGCCAGCGGGGAATTGAGGCTAACCCCGAGAAGATTAGAGCCATATTAGACATGGCCCCGCCTCGGAACGTCAAGGAGGTGCAGAAGCTCACCGGTCGGCTCGCAGCCATCGGTCGGTTCCTCTCCAAGTCAGGGGAAAAGTGCCTCCCCTTCTTCAAAGCACTCCGGGGGACTAAAGGATTTGAATGGGGCCAAGCACAGCAAGAATCGTTCGACCAGCTGAAAGCCTATCTGGTGAACCCCCCTCTGCTCAGTAAGCCAGTCCCGGGTGAGCCCCTCTTCATCTACTTGGCCGCTTCCGAGCAGACCTTGAGCGCAGTCTTGGTAAGAGAAGAGGACCGGACCCAAAGGCCCATTTACTACGTGAGCAAGGTGCTTCGGGACGCCGAGCTCCGCTATCCGAGGATAGAGAAGATAGCCTACGCTCTGGTCATGGCAGCAAGAAAGCTTCGGCCCTACTTCCAATCTCACTCGGTCGTCGTCCTCACCGATCAGCCCCTCAAGCAAGTCCTCCACAAGCCCGAAACCTCGGGCCGGCTGATGAAGTGGTCCAGAGAGCTAAGTCAGCATGACATCTCCTATCAGCCTCGGACGGCAATTAAGGCACAGGCTCTCGCCGACTTCATTGTGGAGTCCACCAGCCCTGAGGTAGGCCACGTCCCAAATGGGCCTCCCATTTGGACAGTCTTCGTGGACGGGTCCTCTTGCAGTGAAGGAAGCGGCGCCGGCGTTATCCTGAACGGCCCTGACAGCTTCGTCCTGCAGTATGCGATCCGCATGAACTTCAAGGCCTCGAACAACGAGGCGGAGTATGAGGCTCTCATAGCTGGTCTCGGACTCGCACGAAGTGCTGGGGCGCAGCGCCTTCGGATTCACAGTGACTCCCAACTAGTCGTGAACCAGGTCTTGGGCGAATATGAGGCCAGGGACGAGCGAATGGCGAAGTACCTCGCCAAGGTCCGGGACCTCATGGGCCGGTTCGAAGAAGCCATCATCCAACGGGTCCCCCGGGAGGAGAACTCACAAGCTGACGCTCTCTCCAAGTTGGCCTCGTCTTCTCTACAAGGTCTCGAACAGACCGTACTGATCGAAGTCCTCTCTAAACCGAGCATCGAAGACGAGACACCTAGCTCGGTGGAGTCATTGCCGGTCATGCTGCAGGACAATTGGATGAAGCCACTGGTAGAATTCTTAAGGGATGGAGTTCTGCCCACAGATCCCAAAGAAGCACGCCGAGTCAGAACTCGGGCCGAGCGCTATGTTTTGATCGAGGGCATCTTATACAAACGCTCCTTCTCTCAAATAGATGGCCGACCTTACCTAAGGTGCCTCTCTCCGGATCAGGCCTAATATGCCCTACAGGAGCTTCATGAAGGCATCGGAGGGGGCGCACTCCGGATTTAGGTCTTTGGCCCGGAAAGCTTTGAACTATGGGTACTTCTGGCCGACCCTTCTTCAAGATGCCGAGCGACATGTTCGGCAATGCAGCTCCTGCCAGAGACACTCCAACATCCGACGTCTCCCCCAGGCCAACCTCACCTCCCTATCGAGCCCTATCCCCTTCGCGATGTGGGGAATGGACTTACTAGGGCCTTTTTCTCCAGCTCCGGGTCAGCTCAGGTTCTTAGTCGTAGCGATCGACTACTTCTCGAAGTGGGTCGAGGCCGAGCCCCTCGCCACTATAACCGAGAACAAGGTGGTGCAGTTCTTCTGGAAGAGCATCATATGCAGATTCGGCGTCCCCCGCGTCCTCGTGACGGACAACGGGACTCAGTTCACTGGCACAGCATTCCGAGCCCTATGCGACGACCTCGTCATTCAACAGCGCTTCTCGTCCGTCTCACACCCCCAGTCGAACGGACAGGCCGAGAATGCTAATAAGCAGATCCTCGCAGGAATCAAGAAGAGGCTGGACAAGTGCTCCAAGGGTTTGTGGGTCGACCAACTCCCTAATGTGTTGTGGAACTACCGCACCAGCAGGCGGACGCCCACCGGAGAGTCCCCTTTCAACCTTACTTATGGGGCCGAGGCCGTGATACCCCTCGAGGTCGGAATACCTTCCCCTCGGCTCATAGCCTATGACGAAGCGCAGAATGCCAGGGACCTCAGAGGGAACTTGGACCTGATAGATGAACTGAGGGAAAGGGCATCGATTCGGCAACAGAATTACAGAAGGAGGGTCGAGCTAGCGTACAACAAGAAGGTCCGACCCGCCAACCTTAAGCAAGGAGATTTGGTATTGAGAAAGCTAGCTATATCCCTCCCCAGTCAGAGGAGCAAGCTAGCTCCGAATTGGGAAGGGCCGTACCGGATCACAAAAGTTGTTCGGCCTGGAGCATACCGACTTGAAGACATGGATGGCAAAGAGCTTCCGAGGACCTGGAATGCCGACCACCTCCTGAAATACCAAGAGAGCGCTCCGGCGCCTCTCTAAGTAATCCGAGGTGTCGAACCATTCCTCTCCTCTAACTTGTAACCTGTCCCATGAATTGTACTATGTAAAACGGTTCGCCGTCAAATATCAATAAAGAAAAGTTCTATTATATTTGTGAATTTGCATGTTTCTCTCCCCTCTTATTTAACCAATGGTTCGGAGTCCAACACTCGGCTCGACTTTACCTCCTCGGCTCGTCTCCGGATGAACCAGGGGTAGATCGCCGTTCGGAATTGTTCCCACAGCCGTTGAACTACACCGATGGTTCGGAGTCCAACACTCGGCTCGACTTTACCTCCTCGGCTCGTCTCCAGACGAACCAGGGGTAGATCGCCGTTCGGAATTGCTCCCACAGCCGTTGAACTACACCGATGGTTCGGAGTCCAACACTCGGCTCGACTTTACCTCCTCGGCTCGTCTCCGGACGAACCAGGGGTAGATCGCCGTTCGGAATTGCTCCCACAGCCGTTGAACTATACCGATGGTTCGGAGTCCAACACTCGGCTCGACTTTACCTCCTCGGCTCGTCTCCGGACGAACCAGGGGTAGATCGCCGTTCGGAATTGCTCCCACAGCCGTTGAACTACACCGATGGTTCGGAGTCCAACACTCGGCTCGACTTTACCTCCTCGGCTCGTCTCCGGACGAACCAGGGGTAGATCGCCGTTCGGAATTGCTCCCACAGCCGTTGAACTATACCGATGGTTCGGAGTCCAACACTCGGCTCGACTTTACCTCCTCGGCTCGTCTCGCCGTTCGGAATTGCTCCCACAGCCGTTGAACTATACCGATGGTTCGGAGTCCAACACTCGGCTCGACTTTTACCTCCTCGGCTCGTCTCCGGACGAGCCAGGGGCAGATCGCCGTTCGGAATTGCTCCCACACCCGTCGAGCTCCAGCGTTGGTCCCGGGGTCCAACACTTGGTTCCTAGTCCATCTAAACTACTCCGGTAGGTCGATGCCGGACCTTCGTTCAAACGCAAAAGTCCGAACTCTCCTAACTACTAGCCGAAGACCGAAGACCCACAAATTCGGTCGGCTTCCGAGCAAGTGGCTTCCCGAGCGTGTAAACGGGGAAAACACACTTTCCCCTCAACTTTCGTACGTGATCTCGATCAGACGGCTCAGATCTAGCCACCTGCGCAAAACGACAAGATAACGTTTTCTTGGGAACTGAGCCGCCTCGAGATTCGCGCCTACGTTCGACGGCTCAGATCTCGCCACCTACTCTAAGCGACAAAATAACGCTTTCTTGGGTACAGAGCCGTGCTGTACCGTGTCAGATCCACTAAATGACAAAGAGCCGCACCCCCGGAGATCCATTCGGCTAAACAGACGCGCTCGGTTCAAAGATCTCGGCACGACCGATACGGTTACAAGCAAGGACAAACATACAAGGCAACGAAAGGGAATTTTATTAATTGTCGGCGCATAATACAAAACATTCCATTACAAAGTGTTGGCAAACAAAACACACAATGCCCGACCCACTACACTTGTCTCTCATATAAAAACATCCTCACTAAACTGTTCGTCCTCCTCGGCAGACGACTCCTCCTTCTCCCCCCGGAGCCTCGCCATCACACCACGCAGATGCCACATCTCTGAGAGCAGGTCATCCCGCTCGGCGACGATCTTCGACTGAATGTGCCGAATGCTTTTGACCCGAAGAGCGTTGCTGAATGCGGTCTGCGAGTCTTCATCCTCCCCTGCGAAGCTCAGTCCGACGATCTTATTCTCCAAGCGTTGGATCTCGGCTTCCCGGAGACTGAGGATCAACGAAAGGTGGTCCCACTCACTCTCGGCTCGGCGTAACTTCATGTCAGCACTCCTAGGGCTCAGAACCACTGTTCCAGAGGTGGCCTCGGATTCAGAGTCATCATTCGAACGCTCGGAGTCCGAGCCATGGATCGTCACAACGAGCTGAAAAGAAGAGAAAACGAATAACACAGTTTCAATACACTGCCGGAGTCTAACACTTGAAAATTTTTCGGAACTATTTGCATTCAGACATGATAGTGTTACAGACGGTCGGTCGACCCTACAACTAGGTTCTACAACGGTCAACAAAAATAGGAAAACGACAGAATCAGAGCCTCTTCGGAAGGGGAATGCTTCGGTTTAGGGAAACACGAGGACGGCGAGGCCTGCCCTCCGAACCCGTCCCTAAACCAACGAAGCGCGAACCCCCTTCGCTGCTGGCTCTAACGGCGACGCCGGCCGAAGCCCTGCTCGACGAGGCGACCGCACTGCTCTGAGCGTCGGCTGGACTCCGCCTGGTCAACGGCGAGCGCATCGTAAGTTCGTGAAACGTAATCCCCCTCTCGCTTTCTTCGCGAGTACACGAAGTGCTGCGAACGTTAGCCCTGACCGGTGCCGGCTTGAGCGACGCGATCTCTTCCTCCAGTTCGATAATCCTATCCCTCAAGACGTCGTCCTTCGCCAACTTCTTCGGTCGCGGAGCCGTCAACGAGCCCGAGGCATTGGCGTTATCAGTCGCGAGCCGTCGGTAATGGGTGACTTCAATCCCCCTATCTATTGTGATCCTTCTGAGCCTGTCGACTTCGGCCGATAGCCTCTTGCGCTCGGTCGACGCTTTCTCCAGTTCGGAAGCCAGCTTCTCCCACTCCGCCGAACGCTCTTTTTCCGCTAGCTCCAAGTATTGAACCTCGGCCAAAAGGTCGTCATTCTTCTGCTCGGCGGCGGTAAGCTCCCTACGGAGGTTCTCACCTTCGCCTTCGGGATATTGGGCTGAAGAGCGTTTCCGGTACTGGTACAGCTCGCGACCATACCTCCGCAGAGCCGCCTTCGTATCCTCCAGCCTGCCGAGCAGGAGATATCGCTTATACCGGCTCTGAGAGAGCTCGTCCTTCGTTTTCACCAGCTCCTGCCGAAGGTATTCAGCCTCCGTGATCGGACCGAATCTCACCTGAAATGCAGAGATAAATCCGAGGCCCAACACTTGGAGAAAGTTACGCCAAAACAAACACTAAGTCCGAGACTCAACACTTGGGCAAATTTTGGCCAAACAAAACATTTTTTCATTCAAAATTCGAAGAGTTCTACAACAGCGGTGGCCAGTCCGCAGTTAGGCTTACAAAAACAAAAAAAAAAGAGAGAGAAAAGAAGACAACCGAGTCAGGGGTCGACCTTTTTGTCGTTCGGGTCCGTCGACCCCTCGGCCTTGTCCTTGCCCTCGCCTCCGCCACCTCCTTCGCTCCAGCTCTCCTCCTCAGAGTCGTCCTCCTTCTCCTCCTCGGCTGCGGCCTTCCACGGGTCCTCGACGGGTTCCGTCTCCCCCTCGGGGCCGATCAACCCCTCGGGGACAACCTCCTCACCTTCCACGAGGTCATAGAAGTTGTAGGAGGACGTGTCGAAGCCCGGGTTCTTGGCGACCACATGTTGCAAGGCACGGCCGTAGGCGTCCAACATGTTCTGGATCATGTGCATCGCGGCCTCCTCCTGCACGGCTTTCTTCACCCTCTTCACCTTCCTGAGGTGTTTTGCCTTGATCTTCTCGGCCCTCTTCCGAGCGTCCTCCGCCTCCGACCGAGCCTTGGCCAGCTCCTCCCTCAGGTCGGCAGCCTCCTTCACCGACGCCTCGAGCTTGGCTGCCGAATCCTTCAGCTCGGAGACCTCCTTCTCCGAGGCCTCGAGCTTGGCCGCCGTATCCTTTGACAGCTGAACAGCATCGGCCAGCTGCTTCTCCAGCCCCTCCACTTCGGCGGCCCTCTTCGTCGAAAGAAGCAACTCGGAATCGAGCCGCTTCGCGACCTTGACGCGTTCCACCCTCTCCTTCTCCTTCTCCTGATCCTTCCTCGCCATCTCCTCGAGCAGGAAATTGAAGTGGCAGATGGTCTGAAAAAGAACAACAGAGTTACAATCCGAATCAAAGAACTTAGAAAATTTTCTAAGGAAGAAATTCAGATGAAGAAGAAATCAGCCTACTTACCGACATGGTATCCCGGGCGATCTGCATCACGGCGTCCCCTGCCATCCCGGCCTTCAGGGTCGCTCGATCCTTCGGGGTCGGCAAGTGCCTTATCGCCTCCATGCAGATGTTCCCATCGCCCAGGAAACCATCGGCGTTCATCACCTGCCAGTCGGGGACGAAGATCTGCTTGTGACGCTCGGTTAAGATCTTCTCCGCCTCGGCAGTGAGGGGCGGAACCGGCATGGACAGCGCATCCTTCACCCCGAACACGCCGCTCGACGAATCCGGAGCGTCCGTCCCCGGGGTCGGCACAGGTGCATCCGAGGCAGGGGGATCGGAGACAATGGCCTCCCCCTGCTCGGGGACCACGACCTTCGTCGGAGAGACAAGGACCTCAATCTCCCCCTCCTTGAGGACCGCGACCTTCGGTTGGTCGGCAGTCTTTGCGACCGAGGGCTTCTTCGGAGCCCGGCTGTCCCAAGGCGCTGCCGACGGCCTCTTCTTCTTCTCCTGCTCTGCCCGGCCCTTCGCCACCAGAGCCTTGTAATCAAGCTTCATTGTCTCTGCAAAAACCGGATGGAAAAACTTAGAAAATTTTTCATGAACTTTAAACAAGGAGTATAAATACCAGATGCATACGAGGGTCGATCGGACTGAGACCCCCACGGAACAGATGCTCCTCCGTAATATCCTTCCAGCTTAGCGCTGGCAGGGCGAGAAGCTTCCTCTGGAACTCAGCCTCCTCAGTATTCAGCGGGGCGTCCTTCTTTGTACGCTTGGGCAGGCCGTCTTTCGCCCAAACAGTCGGTATCACCCACGGCGTCAGATTTCGGACGAGGAAGTATTTATCCTTCCAATGTTTGATCGAGTCCGGGTTCTCGATCAACTTAACTCCCGTCCGAGGAGAAAGGAAAAACCTCTGCTCGTCACGCTTCGGCTGGCAAGGTCGGAATAGACTCCGAAAGAGGAACATAGTCGGTTTGGCGTCGATCTCTTGACATCGGAGAAGGAACGCCACAACATGCCTCCAAGTGTTCGGCATCAGTTGGGCAGGACTCAGACCGTACCAGACCAAGACTTCGACCACGAACGGGTGTAGGGGAAACCGGAGCCCGGCGATGAGGGAATCGACCGGGAAGACGCATATGTCCGGCGAGGACTTTGTGTTAGCCCGGAACCCCGGCCCAGGAAGAAGCAGCGCATACTCAAGCGGGATCCGGAAACCCTCTCGGATCGTGCGGAGATCGGCCTCGGTGAGAGTCGAGATCCTGTGGTCGACCTCGGACAGCTCCCTAGGCTCGTTCTCCTCCACCAGTTTTGCCGTACCTTGAGTGACCCTCTCCAAGGCATCCTCGGCGTAATCCCGGACGCCTCCCACGGTCGATACCTTGATGAGTTGCCGACTGAACGCCCCCGCTCTCTTCGGCGTTTCCACTATTGTGATCACGGCTTCACCCTTTCGGGACTCCGCCGCGACTTCCTCGGGCACTTCGGCCACTTCACCCTCTTTATCCGGACGAACAACTTCTTGCTCGCTCGGCTCCATTACTCCCTTCCCTTTATCCCCTCGGCCAACGGCTTGCTCCGAGGCGGGGGTCTCAGCCGAAATCTTAACCATGTTTTCCTAAAAAGAGAAGGGAAAGAAACTGACCTTGAAGTGACAGGTGCGGTCGGAAAGTTCGCCGGAGCTAAGAACACTACCGCGACAGCTAGCAACGCCACCAAGGGAGCTAAAAACTGCGAAGCAAAGTAAAAACGGAAGAGAGAGAGTAAAAGTGAAAAGTGAAGACTTGGTCTTGGGGGGGTGAAGATTTATAGTAAAATTGGAACGTCCCTTGGACTTCCAATGAAACTTCGCGACTTTTGGGCTACTCTCGAAACGTCACGAAGGCCCATCACCACTACTCCTCTCACCAAGTCAATTGGCTCGGCCCCGAGGGATCCAAATCCGAGCTACGAGCGACCCAAACACGCCGACAGCAGGGTCCGGTCGGAATCCGAGCAAGTGCCTTCCCGAGCTGGTAAACGGGGAAAACTCACTTTCCCCTCAACTTTCGCGCCCGATCTCGATCAGACGGCTCAGATCTCGCCAAGAGCACTAAACGACAAGATAGTGTTTTCTTGGGGACTGCGCCCATCTTGAGATGCGCGCCATCATCCAGCGGCTCGAGGTGCGCCACGTCGCTCGGACGATTGAACCTTCGGACGCCTCACCTATGCCTAAAGGAACCTGGAAAAATTTTGATTCAGTTTTGAGGCGCCGCCTTCGGCTAGCGCCCCCCAGGTCCCATGCATCAGTCGGTATTCCACCGACCACGGGCCCCGGTCGGGAACAGATCGGCGCTCCTCTCATCTCTAACTCCCCCGGGCTGACATCCAACAGAAGCCATCAGCCCGGAAGGAAGACAGAGATGAGAGAAGGCCCATCAACACTCAGAGAACAGGAGAGACACGCCGTTCCGAGCCAGTTGTTTACAACTGGAAGGCGCGGCTTGTCAGAGGACTCCAACCGCAGCGCCTTCACAGTTGCAAACAACAGGCTCGGACGGCCCAGAAGCCCGAGCTGCAACTCATGATAGAGAAGCGCGCCATCCCGAGCTAGTTGGTTGCAACTGGAAGGATCAGTTTGTCAGAGGACTCTGACAGCGGCGCCTTCACAGTTGCAACAAACGGACTCGGATGGCCCGGAGATCGGCATCGGACATGGATCGTCACTCTCCCACCAAGACCTCCGCCTACTTCGGCACTCACTTCGGAGCAACCAAGGAAGGCAGAAGATCTTGGTGAGAGAACGACCACCCGTCCTCCCGAGACGGCCCATCCCTCGGATCCGGACTATGGTCGTCACCACTCTTGCCTTATTCTCCCCCGCTCCTGACATCCACTTAGGGACCGTCCGGAACGGGAGAAGATAAAGGTAAGAGAGCGACCACCCGTCCTTCGGAGATAACTCATCCCCCGGTTTCGGACTACGGTCGTCACCACTGCTACCTCGTTCCCCCTCGCTCCTGACATCCACTTGGGGGCCGTCAGGAACAAAGGGAAAACCAGGCAGAAGAGCGACCACCTCTCCGAACCTCAAGAGAGAAGCTACCCAAGGCAGATGCCTCCGAGGTCTGAAACTCAATTTGGTTGTGACTAAAATAACAAAGGGAGTGGAGTACTTATAGCCTGCCTCCTAGAACCAGCCATTATGACCCTCGGAAATCGAAGCGCCGCGTTTTAATTAAGGAAATTACTAATCCTCGGAAGTTGAAACGCCGCGCATTAATTAAAGGAATTATCCTTAATGACGTCGGGAAGGCGAAACGCCACACAAATCACGAAGCACCATTAACACCATGAGGAACAGAGCCATCTCAGATTGCCAAAAACCACAGGCCCTCGGTCGGCTGCCGAGCAAGTGCCTTTCCGAGCGTGTAAACGAGGAAAAATCACTTTCCCCTCAACTTTCGCGTCTGATCTCAATCAGACGGCCCAGATCTCGCCAAGAGCACTAAAAGACAAGATAGTGTTTTCTTGGAGACTGCGCCCGTCTCGAGATGCGTGCCGACATCCAACAGCTCAGATAACGCCACGTCGCTCGGCCTGCCGAACACTAATGCCTTCGGCCGGCATCCGAGCAAGTGCCTTCCCGAGCTGGTAAATGGAGAAAAAAAGACACCGAGCTACGTGGACCGCTGGATCTCTCAAAAATTCGCGCTCCCAATGATGAAGAGCCCAGATTGCGCCACGTGCGCTAAAAGACAAGATAGTGTTTTCTTGGGAACTGCGCTCGTCTCGAGATGCGCGCCACCATCCGACGGCTCAGATTGCGCCACGTCGCTCGGAACGCCGAACCCCCTAGTCTCCGGTCGGCAGCCGAGCAAGTGCCTTTCCGAGCTCGTAAACGGAGAAAAACGCTGCCGAGCGGTAACAACCATCAGATCTTTCCGAAGTTCGCGCCCGTCCACGATCGATGGCTCAGATCGAGCCTCGCCATTAATCGGTATTTAAATCGTTTTTTATTTATTTTAATCGTTTTATTTGTTTAAAAATTGCGAGAAAATTGCTAAAAATTCGGGAAAATTAGCTAAAAAATCAGGGAGATAATTGAAAATTCGGGGACACACTTTCGGACCCCGGAGCGGACAATTATTACCCTGAATGTACCGCTAAACCCCCCGAACGATTAGCAAACACATCGCAGAGTTAAACAAATACTTCGAAAAAAGTAGATAAAAGACTGTCAGATACCCGACGCAGCTCAAGAACAGCACACAGCGTCAAAAGTTACCTCACTACCCCCTTTCTAGATTCAAAATCCCACATTTGGACTCCGATACAACTCCACCAGCCACTGAAACTGCCGAACTACTCCTCAAAGTCTGATCACGCTCAGCCTTTAGGAGTGGGGGGCTCGTGATATGGCTAAAATTGGGGTTAAATCGGGACCGTCCAGATCGAGCACGAATCTTGAAGCACGGGGGTAAAAAGGTAATTTCACATACAGATGGATCCAAAACCGGTATTGGGTCTCCTCACGAAACCAACCGCCCGCGAATAGATCCACCCCAACTGGGCACGGGTCCCGACCCGATACAAGCCCGGTCAACCAAGGGAGAATCAGGCCACTGATTTGATCAGATCAAATCAATAAGCTTGATTTGCTCTCACCAGGGAATCAAGGCCTACTTTCCTAAAACAGAATAGGAGGATTTTGCTCCTAAATGTTAGCCAGGAAATCAGGACCCTGATCATTCCAAAGGCGACTATAAATACTACCCCTCTACCACCAAGACCAGGTTAATCACTCTTTCACCACTTAAGCTCTTTCTTAATCTTTTGCTGATTACTGACAAGAGCGTCGGAGGGTGCGTCACCGGAATCAACCCCGGTGTCTCGCACTTCCTTGCAGGTCGCGGCGGGAGCAAGAAGGCCGAGTCAGCTGTTCAGGTTTTCCTCGGATCCACAAATTCTATCTGTTTACCCCCACACCGAAATCAGCGGTAACAGTTCCCTACATGAGAAGTTATATATTTTAATGTCGTCAAACGTTGCCTGTAATAAGGTGATTATAAAGTCGACTATTGGATATACTGCAAATCATGCGGAGGGATGTGAGTGACTTACATCAGATTTGTCCCTCTTACATAACATGAGCGATATCTAAGGGCCTCTTGATTGAGTGAGACTGCAAAATGCATGGCCATCCTCAAACAAGTCAATATGAGATATTGAGCTCATTTGTTTTAATAAGTCGACTCGGATATCAAGAAACAGAAGATTGAACTATACAAGGGTGAAACACTCTATGCCTTGTGTTCAATTAAGATATCTGGACAAAGGGACTAGACTACATGGTAACATTGGTTACGGATAGGTTATGTCAAATTACTGACATTCCTGTTACTTGAGTAGCAGTGATGTATTGCTAGATACCGCTCACTATTTGTAATACTAGAATATGATTTTAATATTACTGTCAACGTAACGAGAACCTATAGGGTCACACACTTAGAATGGATAGAAATTAGGATTTAAATTTATAAGATGGATTTAATTGAGAATCCAAGTAAGACTTTGACACCTGACATCGGTTGGACATTTATTTAGATTAAATGGGCTAAGGGCTGACTAAAGATCAGATGCCCACACACGAATCTGACCCAGGTTGGATTGTGAGCCCAACAACCTCATTACTCTCTTAGGGTTAATTTTCTGCAGCTATATATATGATACATATCTGTGGAAAAGAGTTACACGAGAAAACCCTGGCCGTCACAGAAATTATGAGAGAGAGATACTGAGGAACAGCCCTATCCCGCAGCTAGCACCACGACGTGAGGAAAGCTTGGTTTTAATCCGTTCATGTAGATACCTTAGAGGCACCGCAACATTGCAGTATTGTGATCTCCATATCTTGGAGACAGCAGATCCATCCATAAGATATAATTCCTAAACACAATTTATGGTATTCGCATGGATCCATGGCTATATTTCAATAAATTTTTTTGGAATTTTTCCGCTGTGTATTCAATCTGTGTTTCCCATTGAAACCTAAGATAAACAAACCTAGTTCAATGGCTCTTCAACTAGTTGAATCTATCTACAACATTTTTTTCTCCAATTAGTATGTCTCCTCAATGACACACCTCAGTAGACGTTAGCACAAATACACCACCCTCCGCACGGACTTCACCTACTCAAAGGCACTCTCCACCTCTCGATGATATTCGAACATATATTGTTGTCTCACTTCGATGATTCTAGTGGCGACATAGTAGATAATGCTCTAGGATCGATAGGCTTTAAAACACTTGGTTGAATTTTTCCGTTCCCACAAAGCTTGTAAAGGTAAACATCCATCTTTTCCTTCATCACCTTACGACAACCTTCCCAAGCTGATAGAACTCCACATTGAACTTTGTACCTGTTGCTCCTTGCTTCCAGAGTTCCCAAGGATATTAAGTTCTATTTCAACAGAAAAATATGTATGTCGCTATCTAGTGTGTACTCATTTTCATCTAGCATCTCCAACTCAACTTTTTCCTCACCCATTACTTCACAAATCTCACCAACCACCATCCTCACACAACAATATCCTACGAACTTGTAAGTAGAATATATTTTCCTCTTGGAGCATATATGATAATAACTATTTGAATCAAGAAACTAGACAAAATATACATCTATAGAACATGAGATAAGAGTACAATCTAAGTTATCATTTGATTCAATGACACTAGCAACACTAGCAATGTCGACACTCTTCTGAGTCAACTACTTGCGACAATTTCTTTTGTAATACTCAATTCATGTGCAATGGTGGCAACAAATCCTATCCTTACATGTACTTTTCCTTCCACTTGAAGTACCATTCACCCCGATGCAACTCATAGAAGTAGACGCCAATCTCTGAGTCTCCCTCAAAACTTTATCCTCCTCCAAGTCCTCGATCACCTCTGCTATCGAAAACTTTTCAATAGCAAACTCTCCATCTAGCATGCTGGTTATCAGATGCTTGTATGGATTTGGTAGTTAATCAAGTTGAAGGATTTTAGATTATCTGCATTTTTTGCTGTCAATTTAGACGAATCCGAATTGACTTCCTCTATTTGATTTAGAAGAGCGGTACTTTCTTTCATTGAGTAATTGAACAATTTTTTTCTTTCAGTATATCTGATCATGTAATTGCTCACATACTTACCGCACTTCTACACCTTACGTCGTTCACTAAAAACATCTGAATTAAACCCAGACTTCTGAACAATTCTCTTACAAATTCTCCTGCTTTATGCCGATTGGTCTCCCTTTTACTTCCTTCTAGGGTTAGATCCAAGCTCTATTGAACCGATGTGTCGTACATGTCATCCTTCAAGAGATTTAGGTTGTTTTTATAGTTAAACTGCTTGATCTTTGTGAAACTCGAATTTGTCATCTTCCCCAGGGAACTCGAGCAACTCCTAAATTGTGGAAATTTATGATTTGAAGCTTTGATATCAATTGTTATGAATTCTGCTGAGTTTGGGATAACCGATCACTACGAGCAAACCACAAAACAATAGTAGATCAAACCAAACACATAAAACACACAATATTTATCTTGGTATGGGTGAACCCTAATTCCAGGAAGAAAATAACCAATACTTCTGTCACTCCATCCCCGCATGAAGGGGTAGAAAAAATAACCAAGATATTATTCAACTAGAGAATTTACAAGAGATACAATACTCTCACCAAGAATTTATCTATCTCTCAAGGCTTACTAGAATATAATCTGTTGTTTACAATGGAGAACTCTTAATCTCTTTACAATGAAGTACTTTCTCTAACCTCTCAAATGAGGCTTTACAATAATATATATAGAGTTCTAGAAAAACCAGAGGTTTAGTCTTGATACAGTAACTATTCGATATGTCCTGAAGAGAAAGCTACACGATAGAAAACATACAACCTAACCTGGAGAAGAAGATGGGTTCAAAGTATATCACTCGACCCGGTCCGTATTACTGCATCAGCTGTCATCGGTCGACCGCAATGCCTCGACCCCAAGTCAGAGACCAATCGCAATCGACTGTCCTTAGTGGCAGCCAACTGTGTTGCTGTTACCTGTTGCTGCAGCATTTTGAACTGTCGGAGAAATCTACTCCCAACTCGTAGTGCTAATAGCGAAAGTGCACCACAAGCAATAGAGACTCTCAAGAAATAGATGAACCAAGAATACGCCACCACAATATATGGATCTCACAAGAACACAACCAATATGTAGAGACAACCAATACTTCTTATTCCCAAAGAAATACAAAGATTACAGGAAAGATTACAACTCTCAATCTCTCTCTCTCACATTTGAAATACTCAACACAATCTCTTCTGAAGTTGAATAATGATCAGCACTAACTAAACCCTAGAGTTTACAGCCATATATATAGCCCCCAAGTAAACCCTAAAAGATATACACAAATCTAGCAAATTGGGCATTTCTCCCGTAAACCCAAAAGAAAGAATCAGCGTCGGTGTCGGTCGACTGCCCCCCCAGGCCGGTCGACCGCATCGTGCAAAATCAATCCAGAGGGCTGACCAGTTGATCGCACCCCTAGTGTCGGTCGACTGTCCCCCTCCTCTGTTGGACACCTGCACTTGAAGAATCCCCAGTCGACTGGGTCAGTCGACTGCACCCCTAGCCGGTCGACCGCAACCCTCCAGACTTGTCTTCTTCTACTTGCTGCTTATCTTCTCTTGCTTCTTTGTCTTCTCCTCTTCTTCTCCAACTTCAAGTACCCCGTGCCTATGTGTATTTGAGGCCACAATTCCTAAAAATCTTCCACTTGAACCAAATACACCACGCTTCAAAGTTATTGCAATCTTTTCTCGCATTATCTCTGCCATCTCCCACTTTCATGGAAGACCCAAGTACTCCCCACTCTCATGAAGAGCACCTCCGCCACTCTACCATGTGGAGTGCACCAACCACCCCTCATCTCCTCATGAAGGATGTGCTCTACCAATCGCATAGAGCACGAATACCGAAGAAACAACCTCCCGTGTCGGATTCCGTGTTATGAGACTCCCCACCTCGCAAGATCTCCATCAACACCGGACATATTTCGAAGCCTCTCAATGCACCCTCTACACTAGAAACCTTCGTGGACGACACCTCCACAAACTTCGCAGACTGTTCAGCCCCTACAGTCCCAATTCGGTTACCCTCATCGACATCACCCCGCATATCGATACCAGTACTCTCTATCTCACAAGAGCAACTTGAAGCTTCCACTGCCAATTCGCAAAATACCCTCTCTGCAGCAACGTCTTGCCCACTAGGATCACTTCCATGGCCAGGAACTCCCACTAAATTAGTAATCTTCCTTCCACAACTAAAAGAAATCGGTTGCACCCAACATAACCTAATACTCGATTCCTGCTGAGAGTCAACTACAGGAGAAATGCCCCTCACGTCTCTAACCAAATACAACGTTCCCTCACGCTTCCCTTTTGAAATCACCATTGAACTTGCAGCTATGCACCACTCCCCACTACCAACTGTAGTAGACAACCCCTCCTTGTCTAGCCTTTCAATCGAGATAAAATTTTTCTTCAAGTCTGGAACATGCTTTGTCTCCCACAAGACAACACTTTGATCATCAATGGTATTTACGCGAACAGTACCAACCCCATGTACAGGACACTGGTGACCATTCTCCACGATCACATCTCCAAAAGAATCCTCCTCGTAGTCATCAAATACCTCCCTCCTCGGAGTGCAATGAAAAGAAGCTCCCGAATCAATACACCAATCTCGAGTGCCCCAACTCCTCTCAAGCTGATAAGCATAGATTCTCAACAAGCCCCACTTGAGCTTCCTTTGGAGTTTCTCTCTTCGGTTTCTCCTACTTCTTCTTCATACAAGCCTTACAAATGCGCATCATGTGATCCTTCTTGTGACAATACCAACACTCAGGACCATGTCCCCCATCGCTGTCATCAGACCCACTCTCAGATGAACTACTCTGATCCTTTCTTGTTCGACTACTCTTAGATCTCCCACATCTCTTCTCAACGTACATGGCGGAATCTCTAGAAGATGATGATGGATATCTCTCGTTTCTCAACCTTCTCACCTCCTCATTCAGAATGCTACTCACCACATCCTGTAGAGTCATTGAATCTGTCATAGTGCCTGTAATAGTCTGTTCCACCGTACCATAACTATCGGGTAAAGTAGATAGAAGTAACAATGACTTCCCCCTCTCTGAAAACTTCAAACCTGCAGCTTCCATCTGATTGTAAACCATACAGTAATTGTTCACATGCTCTGCTACTGAACCCCCTTCCTTCAACTTCATATTAACCAATTTCTTCAGATGAAGAATTTGATTAGATGCTGACGGTTTCTCATACATATCCGTGAGAATCTTCATAGCCTCCTTTGTGGTCTTTGTCTTCGAGATATGAAATAACGCATTCCTACTCAGTCCCAACTGAATCTGCCCCAGCGCATTCTGATCCAAACGATTCCACTCCACCAAGACCTTCGCATCCTTGTCTGCACCTATCGGCTTCTCATCAAACAACGGACCATCAAGATCTTTCTGATGAAGATATGCTATCATCTGAATCTTCCACATCGCGAAGTCACTCTCATCGAATCTCTCGATCTTCATCTTGTTATCGGCCATCTCGAACCAACTGTTTTAATACCATTTGTCGGAGAAATCTACTCCCAACTCGTAGTGCTAATAGCGGAAGTGCACCACAAGCAATAGAAACTCCCAAGAAATAGATGAACCAAGAACAAGCCACTACAATATATGGATCTCATAAGAACACAATCAATATGCAGAGATAACCAATACTTCTTATTACCAAAGAAATACAAAAATTACAAGAAAGATTATAACTCTCAATCTCTCTCTCTCACCTTTGAAACACTCGGCATAATCTCTCTTGAAGTTGAATAATGATCAACACTAACTGAACCCTAGAGTTTACGGGCATATATATAGCCCCTAAGTAAACCCTAAAAGATATACACAAATCTAGCAAATTGGGTCTTTCTTCCGTAAGCCCAAAGGAAACAATCAACGTCGGTGTCGGTCGACTGCCCCCCAGGCCGGTCGATCGCATCGTGCAAAATCAATCCAGAGGGCTGACCGGTCGACCGCATCCCTGGTGTCGGTCGACCGTCCCCTCCTCTGTTGGACGCCTGCACTCGAAGAACCCCCAGTCGACTGGGTCAGTCGACCGCACCCCTAGCCGGTCGACCGCAACCCTCCAGACTTGTCTTCTTCTACTTGCTGCTTGTCTTCTCTTGCTTCTTTGTTTTCTCCTGCTTCTTTGTTTTCTCCTCTTCTTCTCCAACTTCAAGTACCCCGTGCCCACGTGTATTTGAGGTCACAATTCCTAACATGAACTTCTTCTCACTTTATTGTATTCTCTCTTCACATCGAATGATAGTATGCAAGCCAATTTTAACATCACGTGCATGGTTATTCTACACGGCAGGAAGGATCCAACTATATTGAACAAGTCTTGCAAGTGTACCAAATATAAGGCTGGTATATATCAGACATATTATGGCATTCACGGTCCCACAGATTATACCCAACTGTTCCTTGGTCAATACCCATATTGCAAACATTCTCTGCTCATCTCAGTTCATTTCATACTTTTGTATAACTTAACCGTAGTACAGACATCATAATATTCATTAGGTCCAGAGATGTTCAACATTTCTCTTTTTCAAATTTTCATTCATTTCAATTTCCTCTTCTTTCTTTCTTGGGTATAGATTTTAGGTTTACTGGTTCACTGATAACCTATTGGGATATCTTCTTTTTTACAAGAAAGTTGTATTACTTTTATGTCCTCTTGTAAATTCTCCCGCTTACTTTAACCCAACGTCTACAAAGGGATTCAACTAGAGTAACTCTCTAATTACGCATGTTCTTTGTTTGCTTGGATACATGTATGTTTGTACCGTCTTTTGTCCGACCCCCCATATTTAGAGTGGATTTATGTACTTTTGTGTCGTAGGTTCTTGTACTTGGCTCAGTTTTCTGAGTTTGTTTTATTAACTCCTTATTAATGAAATAAGGTGGTGAAACCCCACATTTTTCTTAAAAAAATAAAATAAAATTATGACATGTTGCAGAAATTGTACAAGAACAAGAAAAGAATATAACTTTTCTAGAAAGTAAGAAGTTCGTGCGGCATTAATCAAAACTATCAGTAAACTATTACTAGATCCAAGCATGCATCAGGTCTCGAGTTTTTGTACTCTAGTAAGCTCACCTCAGAGCACACCTACATGGAGTACATCTACATGGAGTGCTATCCGCGTTAATTACAGGTTTCCACAATTTTTACATCCTCAAATTTTATATGCTAAACAAATATTGGTATAGTTTGATTTAGGGATGGCAAACGGGCCCAGCGGGCCAATCGTGTTCACTGTCTGTCGGTCTAGTCACTGTACTAGGCCGGTCCCAAGGGGGAAGGAGGCGAGTCTGTACCATGTTGGGTTTATATCTTGCATACTATGTTGGATAAAAAGACGATGAGACAGTGGAGGAATCGAGACGATCAGAAACGGAGTGGAAGCAGTGGGAAACAATCAGCAACAGTAGCAGTAGTAGAACGCGGCGCTGTTGGATTATTTGGGTCGGGTCATGGTGATTCGTGAGAAGCTCAACTTGCTCTTCAAGTCAGATCGTACGGCTCTTATCGTTGGGTTATCTCTTCAGGAATATCCGATGGCTATTGTATCAAGATATCAAACTATAGTTTCTCTAGACTTCTATATATTGTTGTTATTGGTCTCCATTGAGAGCCAAGAGAGAGAGAGAGAGAGAGAGAGAGTACTTCATTGAAGGCGAAGTTTGAGAGTTTCTCCAATTCTAAACAACTAGTATTTGCTGGTGAGGCTTGAGAGAGGATCATTATGAGAATTTTAATATTCTTATATATTTTCTAGTTGAATAATATCTCGAGTTTCTCCTCCATCGGATTAAGGCGAAAACCCCAACCGGGACAAACTTATGCGTACTTTGGTGTATTTGGTATGATCTCATATGTGCTTGGTAATTTGTGTTGATTGCGTCGAATAACTCAACAAGATCCTCAGTCAGGTTTTCCTAAGAAATCCTAACAGACCGATCTGCCAACCTGATCCCCCCCGGTTTTGATCAGTGCTGATTTTTTGAATTTTTTCCTTTCTTATAACATATAAAATAAAAAAAACATATAATATTGAAAATACCTCAGTAATTGTTATTATTGTAAAAAGTTACAATTGTTATTAATAGAAATATAAACTTTGAGTAAATTTACCATAAATTTAAAGTTTACAATTGGTCTTCAGTCTTAAGGAGTTAGTGAGATTTGATCTTCATACTCGGAGAGTTCTTAAGATGTAATCTTCATTCCTCTGAGTTTTTGAGATTTTGTTTTCAATCTTCGGGAGTGTCGCTACCACCTGAGCCTTCTTGTATTTATTGAATCCTAATTTTTGCTTTCATCCAATCTTCCGAGCACATTAGCATTTACAAAGTTTCCGGTAACAAATGATTCATTTTCTGGTTTAATATCCTGCCACCAGAAGAAAAAACACTGTAGGATGCGACGGTGGACACTAAGAAGGTAAGTAGATCTCGTGCTATGTGAGAAAGAATATGATATAAACCTTCATTATTTTCCAACCATGTTAAAACATCAAACTCCTTATCACTAGGCCATGTAGGTTGTTCATTATACTATTTTAATTCATTTGGTGCATTTGTCTTAGGTTTTTTTATAGATTCAATACGACTCCATATGGTTGATGATGATGTAATACCTTTATCTTTGAATGAAGATGAAGTTGTATTTCACCACTAGATGCAAATTTTTTATCATAAGTATCATATAAAGTATCTAATATTGACTCAAATTTTAATATATATTCATCATAATCATAATCTAAATCTTCAACTGAACTATAAAACATTTCAATCAAATCCTTCGCACCATCTACATTGATACGATGATCTATAATATACTTGCAACACAATATAACATAGGAAGATAATGAAAAAAATTATCCGTAAGTTGAAATAACCATTGTGTTAATTTGTAACACCCCGGCCCGAAACAATGATTTTTCTAACAACTGCCCACCACAGGCTTGCCTCATAAAATGTGCTATAGCTGATTGATGACCTCTAATCCTAGGCAATTATATATATATATATATATATATATATATATATATATATATATATATATATATATATATATATATATATATATTCTTAACACGGGGTGTTACAGACACCCCCCCTAAGAATTCGGCGTCCTCGCTGAAACCGGAGCATGCAGTCTGATCCAGGATCTCCTTCTAGTCGATACGGAATGACGTACCCTGATTCTGCTAGCTGTACAGTACCCTGATTCTGTGTTTTGTCCAGTCCCATAGCTCACCTCAGTGGAATTACCGGGCGACCTGACCCAACCCCGCTCCCTCTTAGGCACTTATTAGTAAATTTGATAGCTCCATATCAGGCATAACCACCATTCTATACCCATACTCGGTGTTGAAAGTCGGATCTGATACCATTTGTAATACCCCAGCCCGAAACAGCAAATTTTCTAATAACTGCCCACCACAGGCTTGCCTCATAAAAGGGCTTATAGTTGATTGGTGTCCTCTAATCCCATATATATATATATATATATATATATATATATATATATATATATATATATATATATATATATATATATATATATATATATATATAATTGTGAATGAATAAATGAATCATGATTACACAAAGATAAGACATTGATTAAATTGTAAATAAGTTAAAGATATGGATACATTAAGTTTAATACATGATTATTGAAGGGTATGAGTACCCGTGGATTCTTGCACATGAAAGGTTGTGATCTAGAATTTAGTGAGACCTCGAATACCGGCATTGTGGAAATAAAAGAATTGAGTTATATTTTTGAGGTATGTCCATGGAGCTATCTTGGTATTTGTGATTAAGTCCGGTAGGGGTAAAACCAACTCTAGGTATGATAATTTAATCATGCCTTGAACTTAAGAACTAGGCACTAAGTGAAGATGTAGTAAACCTAGAAAAAAGGAAGTGGAGCACTCTATATAGTCGGGCGGTGTACTCCGGGACTATAGACCCAGTCGGGCGGTATACTCCGGGACTGAGGTTGCTTCGATGGAGACGAACTTTTATTTTAAATCCGGGACTATGCGTAGTCGGACGGATAGTTTGCTGTACTCCAGTGTATATACGTATACCGGGGCTAGAGGGGCACTTGCGGGATGTTTGCACGATGAGGAGTCTGTTATAACAGTCGGGCGGTGTACTCTGGGACTGGGACCCGTACTCTTGGAATGTTTGAATCTTGCTTTTATTACTGCATAGTTATCATGGCGAGGAATCGAACCTTTTAATGTAGAGTACATAGGTGTTTGCCCTCGGACCTATGTAGTATGGGATGTATAGAATCCGAACAAGGATGCATTAGTATCATCTTAGTATAAAATATTCTGCATTAGGCATTAAGGCATTGTATACACTTACATGTTTAGAGTAGTCACATTTAATACTTTATTTGCATTCAAGTTTGTGGTTTGTTAAAGTATTAAGATCGTTATATTTCTGGCATATAGAGGATGGCCGTGTATAACATTTTCGTCGGTTGTAAGCAACTGACATGCCCACAGTTTTATATGCAGGAGATGGATTTTAATGAAAATTTAAAGTTGATATTATGCTGTTGATTAATTACATATTAAAGATGTTGCAAATTGTAAATTATTTTCATTGTTGCACTTCATTTTATCTTCTGCTGTGTAAATAAATGTAAAAGACTCTGTTGCATTATAAAAAGTTCATATTTTCTTGTAAAATTATACGAAGTGAAGTGTAAAGATCCTGTAGAACTTCGAATTCGGTCGTATTTGGAATTCGGGGCGTTACACACACACACACACACACACACACACACATATATATATATTAATTAGTCTCTAAATCACCGATATGGGATAAATCCCCACATCTCTCCCGTTCTCTCTCTCTTGAGAAAGAGATAGCCGAAGCTAGGGGCCCACGCCACATCAGCCATCTACAACGCAGCTACCCCCTTATCTTCTGGCGGGCCCCACGTGACAGATTCCACATCGACTAACAGCAGCAACATTTGCTGTTGTCACTCATCCTATGCCCCCCCTGCCATTAAATTCCAAACACACCCCCCTCTAGGAAACTTTATAAGGCAAGCCACCAATTAATCATATATATATATATATATATATATATATATATATATATATATATATATATATATATATATATATATATAGGGAAAAAGGGGTATGAGCAACTTGCTCATTTAGTAAATAAGCAATTGATGATGTGGCATACATGTGATTGGAAAATCATTAAAAGGGTTAGTTGTCCAATGTATCACATGCATGCCACATAACCAATTGCTCATTTACTAAATGAGCAAGTTGCTTATATCCCTTTTACCCATATATATATATATATATATATATATATATATATATATATATATATATATATATATATATATATATATATATATATATATATATATAACTTAACACGAGGTGTTACATAATTTTATGGAAAATTTTATTTCTTGAAAAGTTTGCTTCATAATAACTACAGTAAATAAAACAAAACTAGAAGTTGATTCACAAAAAACTTGAAAATTAAAGAGTTGCATCTTGAAAAGGTTTTATATTTTCTAACAAACTTTCGGCATAATTCCAATACTCTTGATTCATGCAAAAGTTTTCCATATGTTTTACAATACAAAAATTATTTATAACTCTTTGTATTTACTTACAATTGTAATCAATTTGTAAGTAGAATTCTATCTAGTTTTAATATATTTAGAAAATTTTCTAAATTTTATTCCTCTAAGACTACACCATTGTTGGAAATATTCTTGAAGATTATGACTACTCATATCAATAAAATGCACACAATCTTTTATTATATTCACATATAGTTTAATTATCTTCAATGCATCTTGTACACATAAGTTGATGATATGATATGCACATTTAATATGAAATATTTCAGACAATGGAGGCATAAACACGTCAATTAATGAAAGAATCGTTTTTTTATTCTTGACGACATTAGCAAGGCCTATAGAAATAATTTTATCTTTAATACCGAAATATTACATGCTTCTCTAATTTGTGATTTGATAGCCGCACCGTTATGAGGAATCATCAAATAATCAAATTGTATGATCATGTTTTGAAGGATCCAATCACTATCAATCCAATAACAAGTAGTGCACATAACAGAAATATCATTACAACATTTTCAACAATCACTAGTTAATGCAATTTTAGAAGATAAAGAAGACAATATAGCAACTAAAGTATCTTTAAGCTCATTATATATTTTGAAACAATCAGATTTAATATTGTTTTTAGGAATTCATTTGAAGTGAGTTGCTTAAACATTTATAGGTTGTTATTTTCGGAATAAGTAAATGATAATTCATTCTTAATGATGAGTTTAGTCATTTCTTTACGCACATTTTCATGATAATAACTAAAATTGTTTACTTGATCGTTCTTTGGGTTTATGTTTAGTTGGGTAGGATCTTGTTGTGTTTTCTTGTATTTACTAATCTAGTGGTGCTTAAGTGCACTCGTCCCCCCCTTCCCCTTTCGATGTGTAAGCCATTTGACAAACACTACATACCATATTTTTCTCTTTTATAATGAACAAAGTGTCACGCCTCGCTTTCCAAAAGAATACGAAATACGATACGTGACTAAGCCCAGCAGATAGTTTTCACCATCCATAAGCTGTACGGCTCTTCTTGACTCATCATAATAGTAAATATAACAGAATACTCTAACCAGGCATGAAAAAACAATCATAACTCAACAGTATTTATTGCATCAATAATAAATGTTCCAACAAATACTAGATCCAAAACAAAACAATAATCCTTGGACAATAAGCCTAAATACAAGTCTCAATACAGTTGATCAAAATAAAATAGTTCATCAAAATATTTTAAGCAAATTATTCCAATTGCGCAGCTCAAAACATTTGCTCACCAATTCCAGTAGGCAATTGATCAGCAAAATCTGCTCATATGGAAATTACAAGAAAAATAGGAAAAATAGGAAAACATAAAGTCTGTTAGATGCAAGTCCGGGCTGCAAGCAATTCGAGTAGAGAAAATGGGGGGGGGGGACTAACTAAAAAGGTAATACTAACATGGACAAAGAAGTAAATATAACAGTCTACAAATGACAGTAAGCAGTGTAGTGATAACAGGAGAAGCATAACAGTAACAGTAAGGATCAACAGTAACAGTGTGTCAACAGTAACAGTAAATTCCACAGTAACCGTAACAGGATGTGACAGTGTAAACAGTTATTCTTATGTCTAATGTTTATTACTAGCTAGGTAGCACTTCATGCGTCCCAGATTTTATCACATGGTTGCTACATCAAACAGTTTCGCTTTAAGATTTTATAGTGGAACTTCTATAGGGCAATATATTTAGACAAACAGTATAAGTAATAGTAATAACAAAAAACAGTGTCATGGATCATGCCCTCATGCATCCTGAGATAAACAGTAGGTACCACAGGAAACAGTGGGAAAACAAGTCCCTTCTGAATATGTATTTCTATATAGTCCACTACTCGTTCTTTTCCCCTAAAAACCCCGGCTTGATTTCTTTTATTATTAATAAACATGTGTGAACGAATACAAACAGGCTAAAAATATGGAAAGAACAGGAAATAAGTCTATGACGAAATAGTGATTGCAACGGTTGATAAAATTAACTCATAATAGTCAAAACAACAAAATTTTCACTTCTGGACAGCAAGACACTACTGTACCAAATCTGAGATTTTCATTGCTACATAATAGCAAATCCAAATCCGTCAGAAAATATAGAAACTATACTCTCTGGCGATTCCAGCACATATATATAGGTCACATATTAGCCACAGAAACAGGGTTGAAAACAACATTTAACACAAAAGTTATGTTCAGCCAGAAAATGCAAAACCGTGTTTATAAGCATGGAATGAGTTTAAAATCATCATAATTTAATCCGAGAAAAATCTGGAAGATTCCTTAACATATCTAGTTTCAAAATATAAAATATCATGAATTTATATTACTGATAGTATAGTCAACAAAATTAGAAAAACAGAGTAATGCAACAAAATCTCGATTCTGAAAGTTCAGACATAGCAGTACCAAAATAAAGATAATTCATAAAATATAATTCGAAATCCAGATCCGTCAAAAGATGATAAAATAGACAAATCAGGATACAATTTATATTCATAAAGTTTTCCTCAAAAGCGAATAGAATCAGGTTAAAAACATAATTCTTTATTGAACAATATGCAGTTTGAAATATTTCGACTAGTTTCATGAGTATGAAATGAGATACAACAGTCATTAATTAATTCTACAAAAATTAGGGATTGATCCCAGCAATGTGTAAAGATACTCAGCAAAATATGGAGTTCAAGTTCTACTTTTAGTATCATTTTTAAAATAAAATATCTTACAGAATACATATTGTTCAGAATCTGTAATATACGATATGACTGCAGTAAAACAGCAATAACTCATGCATCAAAAATCGGAATTCAGATCCGTCGAAAGTTCTGAAAACTAGAAAACGAATTCTACAAATCTTGTTCACAAACATATTTATTTTAATGGTGTTAACAGGGTCGAAATTACTGTACAAAATAGGGTATTAGCAAAACAAAAATTCTTTTCGGTATTTTATCAAACAACTTAACTGCAACGGTCCAATCTAAGATGTCATACAAAGCCTGGGATAAGTAGGTTACTCAAATCAGCATGGCATGTGAATCAAATAGTTCATAATGAGATAATATATCCAACAAACATCTATGCAACAGTCATCTACAACATACGGTGTGCCACAACCAAACATACAGTCAAACTGTCATTTAATCTAATTGTTCTCATGCAACAGGTCTCAATTATTGTAACTACTCATGATCAAGGGATGATGTTAACGGTTAACCTAACAAAATATGATCAACATGATAGTACAAATATTTTCATACTAGATTACTTACGGTATAAACTTGTATGACAAAAAGAACACATACAAGCTACTTGCCTGTGATGAAGACGACGGAACGAAGAACAGAATAACGGGAACGGATCCCGAACAACGAACACACGAACGAGAGACGAGAGATGAGAATCCAATCCAACCGAAAATACGTGCACAAAAACACACGTGTGCACGCATAAAGAGACAACAGCCAACAACAGGAAAAGCAGTGGTCAGCAATAGCAGCAAGGGCGGTGGCCTGGGCGACCACGACGGCGGCTAGGGACTGGGTGTCACGGCTGCTCGAGGACAGGATGACAGAACAGGGGATCGGGGGCTGCTGTGGGTTGAGGTGCACGGGGGTGCAGCGGAGAGGGGAGAAAAAGGGGTGATTGGTGGGTGGTGGCCGGCGTCGGGGGTCAACGACAACGACAGCATAGAGTTGAGGTCGGGAGGGGGGTCGAGAGTAGGTGAGAGAGTGGATGACGGCTAGAGAGAGAGAGTGTGTGTGTATTAGGTTTTGATAATTAGGGTTAAGGTTCAATTAGTGTGTTTAAATAGAAACAATATGAGTTTGGGTAACTGGGTAGTATCCAATAGGGTAAAAAGAATCCTGTAACACCTCGTAAAATTGAAAATGACAATTTTGCCCTCGTGTGTTATGCACGTATATTTTGTAACGTATTTTCACTACACATTTTTGATTACCGACTATTTATGCATTTTCCGTATTGATTTTTACACTATTTTGAGTCAACAAAAATATAATATTTCAATCTCTGTATTTTACGTGCTTTTTATGTATTTTTTATGCACGTATCAATTACGTATTTTTCCATCACTAAGTGTGTGATATTTCTATGTGCATTGATTATTTATTTTACGTGTTCGAACTCGTTTTATAAAACAGAAATTCATTTTTTCCTATTTAATTAAAATGCATTTTTTTGATTTTTGCATGTATGATGCACGTGTAAATTTATCCATCTCTTTTCTTACTCTCATTTACTAATTTTAGTATGCATAATCTTATTTTAGCCTTTTTATTTAACCAATGGACCTAAAGTTAAATTCTACCCCATTAGATTAATTAAAAGAAAAGCCCAATAGGATAATTAAGTTAGTTAATTAAAATGAAACCCATGAAACAAGCCCATTAAAAAAAAATCTAATTTTAAGTTGTGCATGGACTCACACATGACATGTAACAACTTTTAATACACATTTTAGAAGCATAGGAGTTGTATTCATTTTTGTGTATGTGTGTGCAGTAGTGCACAACACGTGCACGTGTTAGTTGAAGAGGTGGGAGTTTAGGAGGTGAAAGGTTGGGAGTTTGGGTTTTGAAGAGGTGGACAAATAAAGAATTGGGAGTTTTAGGAGTTAGGATTTTGAAAGGTTAAAAAATTAAGGAGAGATTTATTAGGTGGAGATTTATGCAAATTAGACCCTAATATTATCTTATAAATAGCACCCCATTCTCCTTCTCTTTTATACCAAAACAAAATCAAAAGAGAGAAAGAAAAGAAAGAGAGTAAGAGAGTTCTATTGCTTGGAGAAATTCTTGCTAGAAGAGCTTGCTAGGAGGAGAAGCTATTGCTAGGAGGAGAAGTCTTGCTAGGAGCTAGGAGTTACTTTGGAGCTAGAAGTGGTGTTCCATCTTTCCCTTCCTTATTCAATCTTCAATTAAGGTGGGTGATTTCATTATTTTCTAATATAGGATTTGTATACAAAAATGAGTAATATAAGAAGAATTTTGATGTGAAAATTATAGAATTCATGTTAGTATAAAATGATATGTATGAAGGTAGTTTTGTTGTAATTAAGTAGAAAAAGGATACCATGCTAATTAAATAGAAGAATTCGTTTACGTTATAAACCATGTTAGTATGTTTGCAACATTTTTTTGTTTATGACATTGTTGACCACATCATGCATTGATAACTAAGAAAGAAGAAAGAAAGTAAACTTAGTTAGTGTTTTGTAATATATCGACATATGTATGTCCTAATTGAAAAGAATATAAACTATTGCATGAAAGAGTATTCTTGTGAAATTCTAATGTTCAAGTAATACACTAGTATTGTTATAAAAGGGTAATTTATGAAAAAAATGAGAACACAACTATTTGTCATGAACACTAGTTGTTTTTTTTGTAAAATTTAAGTTTTTAAAGAAAAACCCAAGTCTATATGAAAAATAAGAAAGAGAATTATTTAAATGAATGGGAATAGTGTTTTAATGAATTTGGAAATTTGTCGTTTACTATTTCAAAATTCTAATATCAAGAAAAAGTTTATTTCAAAATTATTAGAACGATTTTGATCTTTTGAATAACCAAGTTCATGAAGAAGAACCACTTTCTGAATAGTTAAACAAAAGTACATTAGTACATTTTCTAAACAAAAAATACACTTAGACTTGCTGGTTAGCCAGAGCAACACAGAGCTCTGTTCATAAAAGATCTTGGGTTCGAAACTTTATAGTTACAATTATTTTTAATCCTTCTAATTTTATCCCGAAAGTAAGATTCAGTATATGTGTCTTTCGACTTAAGAATTTGATGCCAGAGCCGAGTGGGCTCACTGGCTAACGGGTTGGGTTTGAGGCGTTGACTTGGGTGACGGGGTTGAGAGCTTCGAAACCCAGGGCCACTTCTTTTTTTTATTTTGTGAATCCCTTTTTCATATGGGAAGAATTTAATATGAAAAAAATTAGGTTATAAACTTTAGTATTCCTACAAAATGAAATGGAAAATATTGCGAATGTTTACTTGTATAATTTGAGATATAAAGAGAAATGAAATGTTTGGTATGGAACTTTGTAGTGAAGAAAAACAAAGTAGTATTTTTGTTGTGAAGTGAAATTTTTAAAGAGAATTATACTTTAAATTTAGTTTAAGAATTATTTTTAAGAGAAGTGAGACATTGTGTTAGCTCGGATTGGTTATAAAGATTTCCATGTGATGAAATTGTGTTCTTAAAAGGAATGTTTTGTTTATGAATGAATAAATAAGATCATGAATAAGTGTTAAAATGTGACATGGAACCTATTTAAGAATAAGTTGAAGACATAGACATGATTATTTGAAGGGTTTGTGTACCCATGGATTTTTGTACATGAAAAAGTTTGTGATTTAGAGTAAGTGAGACCTCGGGTATCGGCACTATTGAATTGAAAAGAGTTGAGATATAAATTGAGATATGGCCGTGGAGCTATCTTGTATTTTTTTGTTGATTAAGTTCGGTAGGAGGTAAACTAATTCTAGGATTGGAATTTATTCATGTCTTGAACTAAATAATGAGGCACATAAGTGAAGATGTAGTAAACCTGGGCAAACGTAAGTGGGGTGCTCTATATAATCGGCGGTGGATCTCTGTGGCTATAGACCCAGTTAGTGGACTGAGGTTGCTCCGTGGAAGACGGGCTTTTATATTTAAATTCGGGACTATGAGGACGGGTCAGTGGTGGACTCCGGGATCTTGAGTAGTCGGGCGGATAGTTTGCCATACACCAATGTATATACGTATACCGGGGCTAAAGGGTCACTTACGGGATGATTCGCACGATATAATAGCCAGCGAGGCTGGAATCTGTTATTATAGCCAGCGAGGCTGAGATCCATATCCATGGAATGATCTAAACCTTATCTTTGTCATGGCGAGGGATCGAACCCTTCATTGTAGAGTACGTAGGCGCTTGCCCTCGGACCTATATAGTATGGGATGCATAGAATCCGAACAAGTGTGCATTAGTGTCATCGTAGTAAAAAATGTGTACATTAGGCATTAAGGCATGACATACACTTACATGTTTAGCGTAGTCACAATTCAACACTTTATTGTTCATTCAATTTTTGTGGTTTGTTAAATTAATAAGATCGTTATATGTATGACATAGAGAGGATAGCCGAGTATAACATTTTTGTCTGTTGTAAGTGACTGACGTGCCCACAGCTTGATATGCAGGTAATTGACTTTGCCATGAAGATGTCATGATGCAGTTAATAATTTACATTGTTATAGTTGTACAAGTTGTATTTTATTTCATTATTGTATTCTTCCGCTATGTAAACAAAGATGTAATGAACTCTGATGTATTGAGAAAAGTTTTAATTTACTTGTAAAATTGTACAAAGTGAAGTAAAGATCCTGTAAAATCTTGAATTCGGTCTTATTTGGAATTCAGGGCGTTACAAATCCAGTAAGAGACAAATAGGCTATGAAATAGGTTTAACAATAGACAAGATCAAGAACAAATTGTAGACCAATAAAGAGAGTAAGAAGCTGAATCAAATAGAGAATGAATAACAAGATAGAGGAATACAACACACCATACAAAAGAAATGAAAATAAATACAACAAAAAAAAATAAAAAAATAAATCTAGGATTTTTATTAAATAAAATTAAAAATACAAATATGAGCAATAAGGGTTACACAAAGATGGAAAAAATATAAAAACTTTGTGCAGCCGGGAAGTTTTTCTTTAAGCTCTTCAGGAAGAAGATGGGGTATCAGTATTTTGTGTTTCGATATCGTCTAAATGAATTCATCACATTGTCGAGAAGGCCGGAAAAATTAAAATCGAGAATGTTTGTGGTATTCAACTCTATAACCTCCTCTGTATCTAAATGTTTAACATAAACATGGTGATATGTATTGGTATACCCTTGTGCACTTTGACTACGTGATGATTTCATAATTTTATGCAAAATATAAAATTAGTATTAAATAAGTAACAAATATTAAATTATAAAAAATTGCTGCGTTAGTGGAATTTTCAAAGCTGTGTTGTGAATTCTTCTTGAATGTTAATTGATTCCAAAAGAACTTCAAGATTGTAGTTCTTCACTTATTTAAACTTTGAGATTCCACAAATTGTAAGAATTTTTTTGGCTAATGTAATTCTATAACTTGTAAGAATAAATTAAGAGAGTTGAAAGAAATGTTTAGTTAGTTGTGAAAAGATTAGTTTGGAAAGATTATTTGTTTATAAAATTTTATATTTTTGTGTTTCGTAATTAACCCCCCCCCCCCCCCCCCCCCCCCCCCCCCCCCCCCCCCCCCCCCCCCCGCGCACGCGCACACACACAATAAACTAGCCGTTTATAGCAGTTGAGAAGAATTTTTGAGACATTTATTTGGCTAAATATATATATATTTAAAGTGTAACGGTCGGCCCTCGACAGGTCATGGGCCAAAGCGTTGCAGTTCCAACCGGGCCTCGGTTCCAAATTTCAAGGACTGGAGTAGCCTGCTTAAATTAGACAGGCCGACCCTGGACCAGACCGCTACACTAGCGGTCCGGTTCGGTCCGAATTACAAAACGGGCCAGTCAGGTCCGGTTTTGGGCCGAACCTGCCCGTTTGCCATCCCTTGTTTGATTGGTCTGATGCATATTAAAACATATCCTTAATCAAAACTATAATCCAAATCCCATAATTTTTTTAGCTAGCTCCAGTAATTGCGTGATTTGCTCCTTACTTGGTAACTAATGTCGGTCATTGACCCTGAGCTTATTGAGCATGTCGGCAAAATTACAGCCCACTTTTCCTCAAAAAAAATTACAGCCCACTTCTAGTGCATGCTATGTGGTCCTGAATTAACAGATGACTTATTCAATTTAGACTGTAGCTGCTAACCCTTGAAGTCCAAGTCTTACATGATCTCCAATACGCTAGTAACATCCATATCGTTGTGGGTATCAAGGACTTGAACAAACATTTACATTAGTGATAAGGATGTATATGATCATGGCATGATGGTGGTGTGAATATAAGGAAATTGACCCGGTGCATTATACAGCTTGATTCGATAGACTCGGACTGAGTCCACATACAGAGTTTTCAGTTTCCACTGGAAATACAGAGTTCCAGTTGATTTAGACGAATACAGAGTTCTAGTTGATTTAGACAGTGGGGGACTCTGTTCAGATTAAGACGGCAGGAAATACAATTTTTTTTTTTAACGGTAAACGGTGGGTAAAAAAACCTCCCATGTTTTATTACAAATAATTTAACAAAACATACAACAAAAAAATAAGGCTTATGAAGTTCAGATCCCAATAGGCTGGGTTCTGGACCTCATACATTCCAACCAACAAACAAAAAATACAACGAAATTTAATCCTACTAGTCAGCCGATCCCTGTTAGAGCAAATTTCTCGTGCCAGTTTGGGCTCACTCTCTCATTCAGCCTCTCGCTTGTAAACCGTTTCTCCTCTCCAACTATCGTACGCTCTCCCTCGTCGCCTCACTCAGTCTCTCGCTTGTAAACCGTTTATTTCTCCAACTATCGTACGCTCTCTCTCGTCGCCGGAAATACATTTTCAGTAATATGATTCACTGCTTAAGATACATTATGATTTAATGTCGAAATTAATATGATTCATCTTGCTTACATTCGACATCCTAAGTATGACATGCAATATTACTCAACATGCGTAAAGAATATAAGTCCTCCGTCCATGTAGTTTCAAACTACGGCTGAAAATTAAAATGGCCATTTTAGTATTGGTTAAAATTGAGAGGAAATCATATGTTATACTATAGAATTTGGAATTTAGGAATTTCACCCAAACACCAAAATATTGTAAATTTTACTTTACGGATGTATAGAAACATGTTATGAAATAAACTAAATATAATATGGATGATATCCCTCATTAATGTGTATAGGGAAGGAAATATCTTTTGCCCACGGCCCACCTATGTAAACATGTAGATTTTCATGTTGAAATTAAATCTCTACTACTGCTTGTAATTCAGTGCAGATCACTCTCACTTTGACTTGGACTTTGACTTTTCACTCTGTATGACTTTCCAGATTTTTTTCCTTTTCTATAACTTTCTAGATTCAGTTTTAAATGTTCACACTTTCTATTATCGTAAGCTACTGTAATGCCGGTTGATTCAGTCGACATGAATTAATGTTGAAAGCAAAAGCAACAATTTGGAATAGTTTAGCTCTTTGAGTCAACTACAACTAATCAAAGCTCCACAGTGTTTATGAATCTTACTCTTTTTTTTTTTAATTTTTTTTATTTAATAATGAAGATAAGAGTTCTGCATAGAACTCCCCTCCATAACATGAAATAAAAATCAAATTCAGTGAATCTTAGTTCGATCAAAATAATTTATGAATCGTACTCCTTTCTAGGCCTTATAAACCAATCAACATGCAAGACGAAGAATAATAATTCATTGTCCGTTCAATATTTAAATTTATCATGAGAAAATTCAAATGTTTGTTTGTATTTTATAAACTTAGAGATACCCTAATATTCTCTTGAACTTGTTTCAAGATTCTCTGATTCTGTGCCAAGTCTCCACATAAAATTATTCTTAAGTACTTGTTAGTTTGTCCTGTAGCATGCACTAGTACATATACTCGGTATTATACATGTAAAATTTTGTTGTGTACGTACTGTTTGTTAATATATTTTTTTTGAGTTGTTTTGTTGGTAGTGATAAGTTATCCTTTGGCCATAATGAATGTTGTGTTCGTTAAGCATTGATACTAGATAAATAATTCATGAACGGCTCTGTGTCTAGCTAAATTTTACTATGTGACTCATATGTTACAACTTAGAAAACTATGTGGGACTTTGGGTGACAAATTTAGAGAAATGATTGCAACTGAAAGTTAAACAATATTCCCACAGTTTAAGACAAATATATTATTAGCTGTGTTTGCGGGGATTAGTTTGATGATATCTCTATGAAACTTCTGTTTGTTCGTCTAGTGAAGTGTTTTTAGTGTTATATAAACAAAAAATGTGTTTCTAGTGTTGTCTTCGGTGGTAATTAAAGATAATTAATTTTGCTTAATCAGGACATTTGAAATTTTTTGTGCTAGGGTGCAAACCGGGGGCATACATCCCACACTAATATTTTTTGAAAAAAAAACGAATAAAGAAATGCTTACAAAGAAATATCACACTAATATTAGTGGGGATCCCCCACCCCCCACAAAAATAAAGTTTTCGAACCCGCCTTATATATATTTGAGTCTTCTATTTATTTTTTTGAGCACAAGCCCAACTCTGTTCCATCTAGTATCTATAACAACTTTATCCTTCTAGCATTTATATATATTTTGAATGTTATCTTGTGTATTTTTTTCAAAGCCACCTCACTATTTAATTCTGGATTCGTCCTAATTGTAAATGTAACTTACAATCAATATCAAAATAAAACCTGAAAACTGAAAAACTACCATATTCATAATTCAATCATACACAGGTTGGTATATGATGAAGAAGAGAATATCCTAATATTGTTGGTATCTATAACAACTTTATTCCTCTAGCATTTATATATATTATAAATTTTGAATGTTATCTTGTGTGTTTTTTTTTCTTCCAAGCTTTCTCATTTTTCATTTCTGGATCCGCTCTGAGTGCAAATTAACTTACAATCAATATCAAAATGTAAACTGAAAACTAAAGAACCACCATATACATAATTCAATCATACACAGGTTGGTATATGATGAAGAAGAGAATATCCTAATATTGTTGGTTTTTCAAACTAAATTAAGTTTCTACTATTTTTTTTTTTGATCAACGGGACAGAGCGTTAGGCTCCGGTCACAAAAACAAACATATATTAAAAAAGTAGAGTACAAATTACAAGAAACCAAAAGGCACTTGCTCAGAGAGATACCGAAGCAATAGGCCAACAACAGAAAGAGCTACAACCAACATGAAAAAATAACGGCCAATGAAAGATTAGCCAACAGCAGAACTGTACATCAGAATACAATGGAACAACACAAAATCACTTGCAGTAGATTGACAACACAACGACCAGGGTGTCAACAGCCTAGGAAAGGTCCACCACAAACGAACAGCCGCAGGAAGCGATGGACTGAGCAAAACCACTTTGGCAAACACATGAGATGCCCAGTAGACGGCCAATAGATGCAGGAAACAGTAGAAGATCCACAGAGACTTGGTGACCAGGCAGCGCCGAACTCCAACTCGTGCTCAGGGACACACCGAAACAAGCACTCAAAAACAATCAGGAAGAGAATGTATACCTTAAGCAATGTCCCTACCAAGCCGGAGGCGAGGCAAACGACGCAATATCCACAAAGGAGGGATAACCCCGACTGGGAGGCCAGGGAACAACCTCCGAACTGAGGTACCACAACAGTCAAAGACAAAGTAAAAAACTAATCAGCTAAGCAGACTGAATAAAAGCACATAAAAGGAGGGTTAGAAGGCAAAGATCACCACTATCCTCAATAGAGGAGTCCCAAGTAACTGAGAATAAAACATATATAGTGAATGAGAATAAAGTAGTAAAGCAACATAGAAGAAAACACCCCAGAAAGTAACTTGTCAAAAGCGATACAGGGAGCAATCAGGAAAATCCCTCCGCCTGCAGGAGACCAAAAAACCAAAATGAGCGCTAGCAACGCTCCAAAATCCAACCACCTATAGTGGCTAGGAATACCACATCACGGAGAGCACACGTAAATCCAGTCCCTGATCAGCTCTGTAAAGAAGAGAACAAAAGCCAAACAAAGTTAGCTAAAAATTAAAGACGCGAAAGCGAGTATAAGAAAGCTGAAAAATAATGCCTAAGTAGCACATAATAAAACATAAAAAAAGGAGAAAAAGAAAAAGAAGAAAAGAAAACCCTAGACAGCGAGAGAAGGCTACAAAGGGCACTGGAGCGTCGCCTCACCAGTAGTAGTCGCTTAGGTCAGGAAGGGAAGTAAGTTTTGTGAAGGAAACTCGCGACCGCCCCTTCTAGCTTATGAAGGTGTAGGTCGTAGAGCTTTTTAGGGGTTATAGTCGAAGCCCAGAACTTGGTATAAAAGAGGAGATCTTCTCCTAGAGCACGAATTGAGCGAGTGGTATGATTAAAAAGTCGGTTATTTCTTTTGGACCAACTAATCTAAATCAAAACCATAATAGATAGATCCCAAGCTTTGAGAAGTTGTTTGCTAACAGAGAAGTTTATCCAATCGGACCACCAAGTGGAGATACACGGCGGGCACGACGGTACATGCCAAGCGTTTAAGCATATCGTCCATAAAGGAATTAGAGAAGCACAATGGAGGAAGAGGTGGTTGGAATCCTCAAGGTTAGAAAGGCAAAAAATACAAGGTTGTCCTAGAGCAATATTCCTCTTATTGAGGTTGGCAACCGTCCAAAGCTTGTCCTGAGTAGCTAGCCAAACAAGGATCTTCGCCTTAAGTGGAGCATAACAACTCCAAATAGAAGTAGCCGATGGAGAAGAGACTCCCCCATGGTTAAGGAAGGAGTAAAGGATTTGACGGAGAAAGAACCTGAGGAAGTCCATCTCCAGGAAACATCTTCATGTATGTTCCAAGAGTACGCTTGTAGCTCAGAAAGCAGAAGAACATAGTTCGATAACTCGGTCGGGGGGAGATTCCTTCTAAACGGGATGATCCACTCAATATGATCGACTTCCCCCACCGAGTAGTCTGCTACGGAAGCGTTCGGATTAGCGCCTAGACGGAAAAGTTCCGGGAAAGCCGATGCAATCTTATAATTGCCGATCCAAAGGTCGTGCCAGAATCTGGTTTTAGATCTATCAGCACATAATTTAAACAGACCAACGCGAAACAGTTCAACCGCTTTCCAGACTCCTTTCCAGAATTAAGTTTCTACTATTATTTGCTTGATTACATCGATTACTTCATTAATTAAACGAGGTTGACTGTTCTTCTATTTTTTAAAATTTTGTTCTTGGTGAAATGAAGTTGGTTGTTTTTTTCTTTTTGTCTGTCTTCATCCTTCTTAAATTCTTGTTATAAAGCTGTGAGGTAGAGGGGATGACAAGTGGATGAAGAGAAAATACATACCGGGCATCTTTAACAACAATTTTATTTCGAGAAGAGATTTATTTTTTAAACCGATAAGGTAGGCAAACAAGCTTACCTCAAAATATATTAAGACCAACAACTAAGGCAGTATGAATAATTACAGGACCACACTACCTACCTACATATCTGAAAATGACGAAGATCAATAATTCAGATATATATATATATATATATATATATATATATATATATATATATATATATATATATATATGAGTACTCTTCGGTTGCACACTACTTTGCACACTATATATATATATATATATATATAATAATAATAATAATAATAATAAAACACAAAAAAAGTTATCAAGTGCTCTCATTCAATTCCTCCAAAATTAAAGGATCTGATCTAACCTCACAAAACACATTTTTTACCTCCCCAAAACAACTCATTGAATCCCCAAAAACAATTCATTTATTTATTTAATTCTTTAACTCTCTCTCTCTCTCTCTCTCTCTCTCTTTTGAGAGTAGAAATCGAAACCCTAACACCGATTTGGGTGTTTCGTCCCAGAGAGAGAGAGAGAGAGAGAGAGAGAGAGAACCCACTGAGAGAAAAAATCGAAACCCTAATCGCGATTTGGGTTTGTCGTTGAGAGAGAGACAGACCCAGTGAGAGTAGAAATCGAAACCCTAACATCGATTTGGATTTCTCCTCGAAGAGAGGATGAGAACGGTTAGTCGTCAAGGAGAGAGAGCCAATTCGAAGATTTGGGTTTCGACGAAGCGTCGGAGACAGAGCGGGAGGGAGAGCCGGCGAAGTAGGGTTTAGACAAGTGAGGAAGAAAGAGACTGCGGGAGAGAAAGGAGGTCTTCTTTGATCGTGAGAAAGAAAGAGAGATAGGGGTTTTCAATTATACCCCTTTTACCCCTCAACAGATCTGAAGATAAGCGGGATCAGATCTGAGCCGTTCGATCGCGATCAATCGCGATCGATCGCGATCGAATGGCTGAAAACCCCAGCTCTTGATAATGATTTCAACTCCCCAGCTCTTAATAGACTTACTATATATATAGATATATATATATATATATATATGAAAACATGGACTTTTATACCCCAAATTATAATTATTTTTCACCATATACTAATGGAAACATTGACTTTTGTTTACAACTAACTATTGTCATACTATTTAAACTTCAGCTACATAGTTGTTGATTTACTGTTTACAAGGCTTTTCATATGTTGTATCGTTCTGAAGACGTGCCGTAGGTACGTGGCCACGGGCAAATCTAGTATATATATATATATATACCGCCAACCCGCAATTTCGATCTGTTAAATTTTTGGATTTTCCCTGGGTTTGATCTGTTTAGTTTTTTCTTTTTTTTTGCTATTTATTTTTTAAAATCTTTTTTTGCTACAAAATATATGTAAATATGTATATATATACTGCAAATATATATGTATATATGTATATACATATACTCTAAAATATTTCAAAATTTTATAAAAATGAGTGTGAACATCAATATTAATTGATTACTACCACTACTTAATTAGACAACCCTCACCCTAGCTATTTATAGCCAACTTCACATCCTCACTTCTCTCATCTCACCAATGTGGGACTAAAAGTTTTCAAAGTTTAAAATCCAATTGCATTTAATCCCACATTGGTGAGACGAGAGAAGTGAGGAGGTGGAGTTGGCTATAAATAGCTAGGGTGAGGTGGGCTAATTGAGTAGTGGGTAGTGGACAATTAAAAAAGATGATATACAGTTTGAAACAAAAGATGATATACAGTTTGAAGATCTGCGTTAAAAAAAATTAAATAAAGTGTGAAGGACGGCAGATGATCTGCCGTCTCGAAATAGTTTATAATAATAATAATAATGTGAAGGACGGCACATGATGTGTCGTCCAACACAGAACGTTTTTTAATTTTTTTTTCCTATCTTCACAAACGGAAGATCATCTTCCTATTTGTCTTTTTTTTTTATATAATAATTCATACGGCAGATCATATACCGTCCAACATTTTTCCAATTAAAAAATTTGTCTCATACGACAAATCATCTACTTCAACTATAAAATGGCAGATGATCTTCCGATTTATAAAATATTGATAAAGCATTTTCTCTGCCAAATATACCGTTTCCTGTTCATTCGAATCCTCAAAAATGAATATATAAACCACGACTATATCTGATTTTTTTTCTTCAAAATATCTAATTTTTGAATATATAGCCGACGACTAAAGATGCTCTAAGACACTTGTTTTCAGCCTCAAAGAAGTCTAATGAATAGTGGAAGTTTTTTTTCCGAGGAAACAGTGCAGTAAGTAATTAATACTGGAAACTTACTTCTTTATCTTGTGAAAAAGTGAGGTGTACGATATCAATCTTTTACTCTCTCTCCCTCCTCGTCACAATCTGAGGAGCTCAAACACACCACCTGTTAGAAACAATTGGTAATCTCTTACCAATTGTTAAAAAATTTGATTCTATCTTCTACTAAAAGCTTGTTAATATGTAAGGTAATTAATACAAATCATCAAACAAATAAAAAATCATAAAAAACACACCAAGTACATAATTTTATCCTTGCTGTGGCTTTCGCCTTAATCTGGAAGAAAAAAAATCGAGATGTTATTCAACTAGAGAAAACACAAGAATATTATAATTCTCACAACGACGCTTTCTCAAGCCTCACCAAAAAATACTAGTTGTTTACAATTTGAGAAACTCTCAAACTCTCTTCAATGAAGTACTCACTCTTTCTTGGCTCTCAATGGAGGCAAATTACAATCATATATAGAGATCTACAGAAACCCTAGTTTGATATCTTGATACAATAACCGTGCTAGATCGACCGCACACGACTTGCGGTCGACTGTCCCCCTCTCAGGAACTGTTAGAACTCGAATATCATAAAATAGGAAATTCTTAACAATGTTTGTGAAGAACTACAATTTCAGGAATAAAAGAACAAACTAGACACTTTAATACAGAGTCGAGATTAAGATCTCTGTTCTTAAAGCAAAATTCGCCCCGCAGTGTGGCGATAGTTAACGAATTGCCTCCCATGGTACAACTGTACATTACTTTTCCCTGAAGAGCAGCACCCTAGCTTCAAAGATTTCAACGAACCAGTAGTTGTGTTGTACTCTCAAACTCAGAGGAAGAAGAAGAAAAAGATTATGAATTGCAGAAACCTGTGTCTCTGGCAGACAAAATTGCAGGGTTTTATAGCTGATGAGGACGTAACTGATGGGTCATGGATCCATTACTCTGTAACAGCAAAATAATGGCTCAAAAAACATAACTGATGAATCAATTATTCTGCTATTACAGAATAATGGCACCAGTTACATAATTTCAAACGCCTCAAAAACTAGATCCAGCGGAAAAATTGGATCGAGGCAAAAAATTAATGTAGACCAGAGCCAAGCCAAGCCAAGCCAAACCAAACCAAACCGAAGCCGGAGTCGGAGCCAGAGCTGGGGCCGAGCCGGGCCTGGTGCGCGCGAGCGCATGTGTGTTTGTAATTTTGGCTAGGTCCTCTCTCCACTACACGTTAATGGTAATCCCAGGGCTACGCCCTTTAGTCGGTTTCTTTAGCTTATATATTAGAGAAATCTTTCCCATCTTCTGATGTGGGACGATCAATTTTCTCCAAATTTTCAAGTTAGTACATTTTGAGTACTCAACTTTGGACCTACATTTCTCATTCATACGGAAACCGTTTTGGGCAAATGGGTACATTGCGGAATAGTACTCAACGAGAGGAACGTAATCCAATCACTTTCCGACGCCGCCGGTGGCCAGAGCCCACGGGAATCTGGCCCAGAAAATATGCCAAAAATATTTTCAATAATCCCCCACATGAATGAAAATTACCAAACTATGCAATCCAGACACGATAGAAAAAGACATGACAGGAAAAGACATGACTGAAAAAACTTTGAGTATGTCGTAAGTAGTTCAATAGTCTAGTTATTCCTTTCCAGTGACTTCGTCCTGGATTACTTGTGTGGCGGCTCAGTACATTTACTGAATGTGCCAAGTCCGATCTTGTACAATTTATCATGTACATCAGACTACCGATTACATGTGCATATTCTAATTGTGATTAGCTGTCACTTGTGTTTTTAAACAAGTGAAGACTGGGATTCACAGGACTTTTGGCAGTCCCATTGGATTAATTCTTAAATCTTTCAAGTACTTTCTCAGCATAATGAGCTTGAGACAAAGTAACTCCCTCAGGCGTCCTGGAAACTTTGATTCCTAGTATGACATCAGCAACTCCCAAATCTTTCATATCAAACTTACCACTAAGAATGTTCTTAGTTTGTTTGAAAATGTTATTATTGCTACCAATAATGAGTATGTCATCTACATACAGACACAGCAGAATGTATCAATTTGGAGTATCTTTGATGTAGATATACTTATCAAATTTATGTATTTTAAAACCATTTGACATCATAAAATTATCAAATTTTTTATGTCACTGCTTTGGAGCTTGTTTCAGTCCGTACAAGGATTTTACAAGCATGCACACCTTGTTTTCCTGTCCAGAAACTACGTAACTCTCAGCATGTTTCATGTATATTTTTTCTTCTAAATACCCATTTAGAAATGCAGTTTTGACATCTATTTGATGTATTTCGAGGTTACGTAGAGCTGCAATAGCTATCAGCATTCTTATGGAAGTTATTCTTGTAACCGGAGAATATGTATCAAAGAAGTCTAGGCTTTCCTTTTGCCTAAATTCTTGTACCACAAGTCTCGTTTTATGTTTCTTTATTGAACCATCTGGTTTCAATTTTTGTTTGAAAATTCATTTGCATCCTAGAGCTTTACACTCAGAAGACCAACTCTCATGAATGATTTTGCATAATGGAGTATATTTCACTTTTGATTGCTTCCTTCCACATAGGAGCATCAGGCGTAGACATAGCTTTCTTGAATGATCTGAGCTCATTCTTTAATAGAAAAGCCGTTACAAAGTCCGGACTAAATGACTTTGATGTTCTAGCCCGTTTACTTCGTCTAGGTTCATCATTATCATCTCCTGGTTCGTCAACTGAGGTACTTACACTTCCTTGCTGACGTGTACCTTTGGGATATATAGCATCCTTGCATGAAAACACGTGTTCAAAGAAGGAGGCATTCCTTGATTTTATTATTGTATTCACATGGACATTCGGTATATCTGATTTATATACCCTGAACCGATATGCACTGCTGTTATGTGCATAGCCTATGAATATGCAATCAATGATTTTAGGTCCTATTGTGACCTGTTTGGGATTAGGTACTGCTACCTTTGCTAGAGACCCCCACACTTTGAGGTATTTGTATGAAGCTACATTACATTTTCACAGTTCGTATGATGTCTTTCCAGTTTTCTTGTGAGGTATTTTATTGAGAATATAGTTGGCGGTCAGCAATGCTTCCCCCCAAATGTTCGGGGTAACCCAGAATTCAACAACAAGGCATTCATCATCTCCTTTAGAGTTCAGTTCTTGCGCTCGACACTACCGTTTGATTCAGGCGAGTACGGAACAGTGGTCTGATGAACAATTCCATTTTCAGAACAGAACATATTAAACGGTGTATCATATTTTCCTCCTTTATCACTCCTAACGATTTTAATCGTTTTGCAAAGTTGATTTTCAACCTCAAGCTTATATTCCTTGAATTTACCCAATGCCTCATTTTTGCTATGTAACAAGTATACATAGCAGTATTTTGTGCAATCGTCTATGAACGTCACAAAATACTTTTTACCGCCTCTGGTCTGCACATATTTTAAATCACACAGATTCGTGTGAATTAGACCTAGAGTTTCAGTGTTTCTTTCAATAGAACGGGATGGAGTTTTAGTGAGTTTGGTCTCTGTGCAAACTTCACATTTGTCGCAGTTATCTACCTTAAATTTTGGTATTAAATTCATATTAATTAATCGACGCAGAGAATTGAAATCAACATGGCATAGTCTTTCATGCCAAACAGAAAAAGACTCAACAACATAAGCAACGTTAACATGATTAATTTTATTAATTTGGGGAACAACAGGAACAACAGATTTTGGGATGATTGTCATTACATTGAATTTGAACAGTCCATCCTTAACATACCCTTTTCCTAAGTACATCCCATTCTTTGAAAGTACAAAATTATCAGATGCAAGAATGACCCTAAATCCATTCTTGCTTAGCAAAGATCCCGAGACCAGGTTCTTTTGAATATCCGGAATGTGCAACACATTGGTTAGTGTTAGTTCTTTGCTGGAAGTCATCTTCAGCACTATCTTCCTTAGCATTATCTTCTCTGTTCCTTCAATCTTGTATGTGGAAGAAGTCCCCATGAACAACTGTTCATTCTTGTTACACTTCTGGTATGAAGTGAACATATCCTTATCCGAGCAGATGTGCTTGGTGGCCTCTGTTTCATACCACCACTCACGCAGGTTGCTCCCCACCAGATTGACCTCCGATACAACAGCACAGAGGTCCAAGTCAGAGGGACCAGTGGACAAGTTCTCAGCAATGTGCGCATGGGATTTTTCATTCCCTTTTGCCTGTCCAGTTCCAGCACGGTTGTTATCCTTGCTGCGACGCCAGAAATTTTGTGCCACAACTTACCACACTTGTGGCATTTCCCAGCAAACCTCTTTACGGCAGTTTTTTTGTTCGAGGCCTGTGGCAAGAACTTTCTCTTTTTACCCTTCTGTTCGTGCTCCACTATGTTGGCCTTTTCGATGGACTGATTTCCATAGGACTTGTCAGCCTTGCGATTCTCCTCTACAATCCGCATCCTGACAATCAGGTCTTAAGAGACATCTCCTTTTACTTGTGCTTGAGGTAGTTCTTGGAGTCCTTTCATCTAGGTGGAAGCTTCTCAATGAACGCTGCAACCTGGAATGGTTCACACAGCATCATGTTCTCTGCAGCGATTTCGTGCATTATCATCTGCAGTTCCTGAATTTGAATCACAACAGTCTTGGATTCAACCATCTTGTAGTCCAGAAATTTGCCAACTACAAACTTCTTAAAGCCGGCATCTTCTATTTTGTACTTCTTCTCCAAAGACCCCCACAGAAGTTTGGAATTCTTGAAGACACAGTAGATATTGTATAGAAGATCTACCAAGCCGTTCAGGATGTAATTTCTGCATAGATAATCACCCTGAGTCCATGCATCAACCGCAGCAACGGAGTGCGCATCCATAGCGGCCAGCATAGGAGCAGTTTCAGTGAGAAACCTGTCCAGCTTCAAGATGGTCAGGTAGAACTGCATCTTCCCTTGCCACTTCTTGAATCCAGTTCTATTGAACTTTTCTGGTTTTTCTCCCATGGTTATATGTGTGGGCAGAACGACCATTTGTGCCGCAACCGATTGTGCAGTCACATTCTGGATCACTGGTGTTTGAGCACTGAGCACTCCACTGACATTCTCATTTTGTGTGGTTTCCATTTTTATGAAACGGTTAAAATTCAACTGTTAGTTTTTGGTTTTTCCGAAATGATAACAGCACCTGTAAAGAATCTTCACAAAAACTGTTAGAATAAAGGAAAAATTTTGTTTTAAGATTGTTAGAACTCGAATATCATAAAATAGGAAATTCCTAACAATGTTTGTGAAGAACTACAATGACAAGAATGAAAGAACAAACCAGACACTTTAATACAAAGTCGAGATTAAGATCTCTGTTCTTAAAGCAAATTCGCCCTGCAGTGTAACGTTAGTTGACGAATTGCCTCCCAGGATACGACTATATATTACCTTTTCCTGAAAAGCAGCACCCTAGCTTGAGAGATATCAACGAACCAGTAGCTGTGTTGTACTCCCAGACTCAGAGGAAGAAGAAGAAGAAGATTATGAATTGCAAAAACCTGTCTCTCTGACAAACAAAATTGCAGGGTCTTATAGGTGATGAGGGTGTAACTGATGGATCATGGATCCATTACTCTGTTACAGCAGAGTAATGCCTCAAAAAACGTAACTGATGGATCCATTATTCTGCTGTTACAGAATAATGGCATGACACCAGTTGCATAATTTCAAATGTCTCAAAAACTAGATCCAGCGGAAAAAATTAATGTAGCTACAGCCGAGGCCGAGCCGGGCCGGGCCAGGTGCACGTGTGTTTGTAATTTTGGCTAGGTCCTCTTTCAACTGCACGTTAGTGGTAACCCCAGGGCTATGCCCTTTAGTCCATTTCTTTAGCTTATATACTAGAGAAATCTTTTCCATCTTCCGATGTGGGGATATCCATTTTCTCCAAATTCCAAAGTTAGTACATTTCGAGTACCCAACTTTGGACCTACATTTCTTATTCATACGGAAACCGTTTTTGGCAAATGAGAACATTCAGAATAGTACTTGACGAGAGGAATGTATTCCATGTGTCATTGTTAAGGAAGTATGTGCCAGATCAGAATCATCAGTTGGTAGAGATTCCTGAAGGTCTACAGGTGAACTTGAGTTACAAGGAACAGCCCGTTGAGATCGTTGACCGTAGGGAGAAAGTTCTTAGGAGCAAGATGATACCTATGGTCAAGGTGCTGTGGAGGAATCAGCAGTTCGAGGAGACTACTTGGGAGCCAGAAGATCGCATGCAGAAGGAATTTCCTGAGCTTTTTGTATGAATGTATTTTCTTTTATGTGATTGCAATTCTTTTGAATGATTGTACCTTTGAAGCTGAGTTTTATTCCTTCTATTTTGATTATGTTGTCATATGCAATTGTTTGGACTATGTTTCCATTTATGAGATATTGTTTTTCTTTGATGATATGTTGTTTGGACTCATTAGTAGTAGTTCTGAGGACAGAACTCTTCTAAGGAGGGAGTGATGTAGTACCCCGTATTTTTTAATATTATTTTAAAAGGTTTATAAATGATTAAAATGATTTTTGGGGATTTAATAAATATTTTCTGGAAATTTATCTTTTTACACGTGCGAAACACGTGCAAATATTTTCTTGAAAATTTCAAAAGCCAAAATTATTTTATGAAAAATCATTATTTATTATTTTGGATTTATTTATAATTTTTCCAGATTTTTTTGAAATTAATTGGATCTATTTGCGAATATTGAGAAAAAGAAGGACCTTTTTGCAAATTTGTTATTTTGAGGGGTGAAAGTGCAAAACTATTTTTATGGGCTTTTAATCAGTGCCGGTTGGAAAGTAAGGGTTATTTTGCTTTTAAATCTCAATTTAATTAATTTTATCAAGTTCCAAGTATAGGAATCTATTTATGTAAAGATATGTTTTCGAGGGGTTATTTTGCAAAAGTGTCTAGAAACCCTAAGATCCTATTTCCGGGTATTTAAAAGAAGAAAACGCAGCCGTCATTCACTGCACAACACTAAGATTTATTATTTTTGAAGGATTGAGAAAAGGATCTTGGATTTCGCAAAAAGGGAAAGCTTTCTTGTTGGATTTCTTCATTTCAAGGTGAGTGACATGTTGTTTTCTTTTATTATGCGTATGTTGTATGTGAGTGATGTAAATTTGTTTTGTTGTTTTGATTTATGTGAGTGATTATTTTGTCGTTTGTTTTTGACATGTTTGTTTTTTTTTATGTTGTGTATGTGAGTAATGTAATGGATTGGTTGTTTGATCTATGAATATTTATTGGATCTGGGGTATTGAATTGTATTGCTAGAAAGCATGTTTAGGGTTGAACATGATTATGCATATTATGGATTGGATGAAAAATTGGATCTTGTGAAACCTTAGTGGTATGTGATTACAATTTTGATTATGGTTATGAGTTGTGGTAGAAATTCAGATTTTTGAGAAAAAATGAATGGAAGAGTTATGAATCAGGAGATCGTGTCTTGAGAATTGAAATTTGAGGAATTAATTGAATTGAGAAAATATATCCAAATTGGAGATTTTCTTTGAGATTGGTATTTACATGTTTTGGGATCTGAATACGAACTATTTCAGTGATCGATAAAAATTTTAAGAAAAACTCAATTTTTATTATATGCACAAATTCATGTTTTAATTGAAAGAAATCAACAAAATCTCCATTTTTATGATTTCAAGTAGTTGATCTAGTTTTAGGGACTATTTTGTATTCTACCAGTTATATTTGATCATATAAGAAATATATTTTTCGTAGAATTCGTTTTCATAAAGTAAAACTATGTACCGGTTGAATTGTGCACAACCAAAACTATACAGTCTGTAGGCCGACAGTCGACTAGCACGACCTTTCAGTCGACTGATACGACCCGGCTGCTATGTTCTATAGTTGTATTGAAATTTCTCTCTGGTAAGTCGACCTATGACTTTTATAAGTCGACTTATAACACTTAGAATATTTTCTTAAAGATTACTGAAATTTTTCTCTGGTAAGTCGACCCATGACTTTTATAAGTCGACTTATAACACTTAGAATATTTTCTTAAAGATTACTGGAATTTCTCTCTGGTAAGTCGACCTATGACTTTTATAAGTCGACTTATAACACTTAGCTTATTTTCTTAAAACCATGGAATTTTTTTTCTGGGCAATTGACTTATGCTTTCTATAGTCGACTGATACTGATGTATCCTTATATATATGAATGTTCTTTCAAATGATTTATTCTCTAGATGTTTTGATCTATAACTTATTATTATTATACTCTACCTCCTATTGAACATATGTTTTCAAGATGTTAAGTTGAACAATTTATGTTGGAAGTTCGGTTTGGATATTTGAGTTTGAGTCTCTAGAGGGTGTGTGTGACCCTAGTATACCAGCAGTTGAGTTGTTTATGTTTGGGCCTGTTGAGGCAATATTGGTTGATCAGTTGTTTGAGTTAAGTCCGGTAGGGTACACCAACTCTAGGAAATTTGTTAAGTAATTAAATAACCTAAATGATAAGGACAGGCACTAGTGGTGATATGATGAACGGGAACATGAGTTATGGACCTCAGTATGGCTTGCGGTATGAGACAATCCCCGGAATTATCCAGGTGTGAGTGAAATAGTCTCCGGAATTACCTGTGGTGTGGGATTAGTCTCCGAAATTATCGGGGTCAAGGCGACGCACATGTGGTATTCGTGTGATGAGGTGCCATTGCTTGCAGTGTTGGGTATTCTCGAAGATTCCCAGGTGTGAGTGAAATAGTCTCCGAAATTATCTGTGGATAAAGATTGACCTCCGGAATTATCGGGACATGGGCTAATACTCACAGTTTATCTTTATCTCGAAGTAGTCATCGTAGTTGGATTAGTTTCATAGCGGGGATTGAACCCTATAATGTGGAGACGTTAAGGGCTTGCACCGGACCTATGTAGAGTGGGATGCATAGACTTCGACAAGTACGCATTAGAAAGTCCAAATATAGAATTGTGTTTTTCCTAACTTGGTTTTACGCATGTGATTTTTTTCCCCTTTTTTCTACACTTGACACTTAGTTAGTTTCACTTGATGTTTACATGTTTCCTTGCTATGACATATTTTATATATTCTTGTTTATTACATGTTGTTTAAGAATCCATGCTTAATGTTTATTTATATTGTTTGTTTGTTTTTATGTCACTCACACCTTTATGGCTGACCCCTTTAGTTTTGGGGGTTAGGGATCATCTCTAGCCTCATGTTTACAGGTTGTTGTTGATTAGAGCTTGGGATTTGGATGATTGAGTTCAGTTGATTTAGTGACATATGTAAAATGAAAAGAAAGTGTTGTAAAGAAAAGAGAATTATGATTTGAGATGTATTGTATTCTGCTGTGCTATATAAACGATTATTGTAATGAAAGTTGAAAATTTTATTGGTGTTAAGTTGTGTTTAATATTACATTGAAGTTAATGCTGGAAATTGTGCCACGTATTTTCTAAGATATTATATTAGAAATTTGGGGCGCTACAACGGGAGAGAGCGGGAGAATTTAAAAAAAAATTTGGAGAATGAGTGATATGTTTAAGACCTTGGTTTTTTATTTATCGCATATACATACCTCGGCGTTTGTTAAAAAACACGCCGGTGTACCTACACCGGTGTTCTTTACAAACGCCGATTTAGATAACTTACACTTTCCAACCTCATTCTGGTTCAGGCCTACCCCGGCGCTACTACCAAAACGCCGGGGTAGTTTCGCCGGGGTACCCAAAAATTGTTGTAGTGTTTTAAAAATAAAAATTCAGAAGTAGTTTGGATTTGAACTTAAGACCTCTCTTATAATAATTATGCATGTGCGTTGTATGCGTAGATAGATTGACAGATGATACTAAGATCTTCTCCAGAAATTAGAGATAGACACGAGTTTAGAGATTAGAGATAGAGATTAATATAATACTAAAAATTTCCACTATTTATTTGGTGAACTTTCTTAAATTTCTCCCATTTAATTCACGCATAGCTCGGCAGTTATGAGCATTTCCCGCCGGCCATTCTTGTTGGTATTGTTCTTATCAGAAAATACATGAAACCTATCCGCTTAGTCAACATGTCTGTGACATTAATTAATTTAAAAAAAAGCGTAACCTTCTCCCATTTTGGTGAATTTTCCAATTATCTATCATTATATATATATATAGTTGATGCTTAGCTAGCGAGGTTATTAATCACCGTTCTTATCAACAAGCATGAAAACATATCAAGGCAGTCAAGCGGCATGTCTGTCATATTAATTAGGGTTTTTAACATGCATACCCCTAACAAATATGATAATATTATGTGTATCCCTTACAAATAGAAATTTTCATATATGTTCCTAACAATTTGGACTTTTTTCATATTTACCCATATGTTAGATATCACTAAGTTAACTATGATTTTACCCTTACGAGACAAATAGAAATCAAATTAAAATATCAGATTAGGCAATTAAATGAGAAAAGATTTAAGAGTTTTTAGAAAAATAAACGAGGAAGCTTAGAATCTATCATTAAAAACAAGATTGATCAAAATTTTGGAGAAGTAACATAAGAAAGACTATGTAGTTTTTAAAGAATGCATGGTTAGTTTGTCTATTTCTTGAAGGAAAAAAAGAAATTTAATAAGTCTCGGTTAGATTAACAATTGTCCAGATTTACAAGAATGAAAAATATATAATTTGAATGGTAGAGAAGAGTATATTTCAGTCATTTTTCATCAAGCTCATAAAAAAAACTGAAAATTCTCCATCGTTTTGAATTTTTTTAACTAGAGGGGTAATTAAGAGATGTTGTATATAATGGTGGGGACATATATGAAAATACATATTTGTTAGGGGCATACATGATATTCACATATTTGTTAGGGACATATATGTTAAAAACCCTTTTAATTAATTTCAAATGTCTAATATCTCTCTTATTAATAAAAACTAGTAATCTGCAGGTGCGATGCATGTTTTAAATTATTTTTTAAATATATTATAAGACGTAATCAGACATCGAATCTGAGACCTCCCTTTACTCATCACATACTCTTTACAAATTATCCCCAGTGGCACACACTTTTATTTTATATGAGTGACACATTTGTAAATAATTATGTTATAAATAAATTTGAAATTTGAGGATATCTCTACTATATTAATGGGAGAGTTGGGGTTCAAACAAATAAAAAAAAATTTATTCCTTAATGTGTGTGTGTGTCAACACGTGCAGCGCACGTGTTGGTAGTTTTTTTTTGTCCTTTTCATTCCCCTCCCCATTTCCCCACGTGCATCGCACGTGCATTACACTAGTTATTGTAACTAATAACAGTTGAGCAAATGAATGATTAATATAATTCCCACTTAAAAATGAATGATTAAGATTAGATGGTTGAATATCTACAAATTATAGGTTGTCTACAAATGACAACTTAACTCCCCCATTATAATATTACTAGTAATTTACACGTGCGATGCACGTCTTACTAAATATATATTTTTAAAAGTAAAAACTTCAGCGTAGACAAGCTTTGAACCTAAGACCTCTTTTATATTAGGTATGTACGGATTTGTTTTTATATAAATTTATATATTTGTTAAATTTAGTTTGGACGTGTATTACACTTATTTGTTTGGTTACAAACCCCAACTCTCCCATTAAAATAACTAGTAGTTTACACGTACGATGCACGTCTTAATAAATATAGTTTTTTTAAAAGTAAAAATTTAGACGTAGTCTAGATTTGATCTAAAACCTCATTTACAATAGTTATGCACGTGCGTTGCACGGGTTGGTAGATGGACAAATTACACTAAGACCTTCAGCCATTATAGTAGTAGAGATTAATAAATATAGTTTTTATTTGAACTAAAATCTCATTTACAATAGTTATGCACATGTGTTGCACGGGTTGGTAGATAAACAAATTATACTAAGGTCTTCTCCCATTATAATAGTAGAGATAGAGATAGAGACTATTAGAGATTAATATAGCACTCTTAATTTCCATTAATTATTTTGATGCATTCCATTCTAGTTCATACATAGCCTAGCTCACACGAAAATTTCAGTCATTCTTTTAGATTAAATTAAGTTCTTAATTATCAATTTATTAATTTATGAAAACTTATCCAGTTGACATTAATTAATTTTAAACAATATCCTGGCCACTTCTTTCTTATGAATAAATCCCTAAAATTAATATATCACTGACATTTTTTTTTTTTGAAGGAAATATATCACTGACATTTGCTATTAATTATTTTGTAAAGCATTCCCATTGTTTATAACTAGTATGATGCACTTGCGATGCACGTGGAGGAGGAAGGAAAAGAACTAAAAAGAAAAAATCTAATATGATGCACGTGCGATGCACGTGTAGGAGGAAGGGAAAGGACAAAAAAACCTACCAACACGTGCGTTGCATGTGTTTGCACACATACAAAAAACAATAAAAAATTGTTTATTTGTTTGGAACCCCATCTCTCCCATTATAATAGTTACTAGTATCATGCACGTGCGATGCACGTGGAGGAAGAAGGAAAAAGACAAAAAAAACCACCAACACGTGCACGTGCGATGCACGTGGAGGAGGAAGGAAAAAGACAAAAAAACACAAACACGTGCGCTGCACGTGTTTGCACACATACAAAAAATTGTTAATTAATTACAACCCCATCTCTCCCATTATAATAGTTATAGATTATAGATTTTAGTTTACGCATATCTAGGCTATTACGAGCATGGGCACGTTGTTCTGGTTGGTAATCGTTCTTATCAATAAACACATGAAAACTTCAGCGACATGTTTGTAACATTAATTAATTTCAAAATATATTTTACCATCAATCTGATTAATAAAATTAGCAATCTACAGATACAATGCACGTCTTAAGATTTTATTTATTTTATTTTATTTTAAGTAAAGACTATGATGTTGACTAGTATTGAATCTGGGAACTCGTTTTACCCATATCATACTATTTACAATTATCTCTACAACTGCTACCAACTTTTATTTTATATGAGTGACACTTTTATAAAGAATTATGTCGTACATAAATTTGAATTTGAATTTTGAAGGTATTATGTTACCTGACAACTTCTGACTAAATGGATAGTTATTACAATTTCCACCCCAAAATGAGTGGTTGAGATTATATATTTGATTGTCTATAAATTACAATTTATTTACAAATAAGAGCATCTGTAGTCGTCTACTAAATACCAAAAATATGGAAAAAAATGAAAAAAAAAGGTCGCTGAAGTCGTCTACCAAATACCCAAAATTTGGGTGTCGCATGAACAGGAGCGTGCCAAATATGGAATACGATTTGGCAAATGCCAAAATATAGCAGGACGAAAGATTCGTCCGAAACGTGGGACAGCAAACAAAACACCGTCGCTTCAATTTCGTATACGACAAATTCGACAGACGGAGGATAATATTCTGTCTGATTAATTAAATTTTTTTAAAAAAAATTTGACCGACGGTAAATTATGTACCGTCCAAGACATTTGTGCAAAAGGCCAAATTGCCTAGGACGGAAGATAATCTTCCGTCCAAGGCATTTGGCAGGTTTCAATTTTTTTTTTTTTTTGGCATTCTGTTATCTGTTTTTTTTTAATTTATTTTTGTCCTTTGTCCCTCACTTCAATGCATTTATAATTTTATATATATTTTTTTAATTTAAATTTCAGAGACGAAAGATAATCTTTCGTCTGACCTATATTTTGGATTTTGACGACGACAGCGCAAATCTATTTTTTCCATTTCTATTTGTCAAATACCCAAAATATGACTCAAGTGTTGATTCTTGATTTTGATGATCACAACACACTGCACATGTATCTATGCTAAACTTACAGGTGCTATACACAAAGGACTTATTACTATACAGCTGAACAAATGAACAAGCACAAAAGCTCCAGATAAAGACATGGTTAAAGCTTCATTCAAGACTCAAGACTCAAGACTCAAGACTCAAGTTCAAATGTGTCAATAAATTGTCTTGTCTTGTAAACAATGTAATTTTACTTTTGTTGAGTCTTAGTATGTTGTAAAGCCTTGTCACACACAAATACACTCACTATTTTATATTGTGTGTTTTTCAAAAACAACAAAAAGAGTCAAAACAGTTTGAAATAATTTAACTGTTGAGTACCAGTCGACTGATGCCTCTGGCAGTCGACTGACAGTACAAAACTGTTTAAATTTATTCAAACTCTGACCAGTCGACTCATTATGGCAACCCATTCGACTGTTCGAGTGCTTTTGACCGTTTTCTGTTTTCAAAATCGATTTTTCAAAATCAAAAGCTTTAAGATCCGTTGGTTGACAGTTGGAATAACTGTCTCCCAACGTCCAGGAGTTCTAACTCTATAAATAGAGTTCAGAACTCACTGAAAAAGATCTAACAACACTCTTTAACAAGATTCCGAGCATTCTTGAGATTTTTAAGAGAAAAAGTGAAAAAGCTTTCAAAGTTTCAAAATCTCTGGTTCTCTACACTCAGTCCAGTATAACAACGATTTCGTTCTGGACTGGGTATAGAAGTCGACCTTTGTTTTAGCCACGTTCTACAACACATAACACCAACAAGGCTATAGGTTGACTGTAAGATTTTTATTGTTTCTTTTTGCTCTCGGTAGGAGAGTTAGACTCTAGGGTGTAGAGTCGGTCGTTTCACTCTTGGTAGTAGAGTGGGTCTGCTTTCTCTGGTTGAGAGAAAGGACTACGGGTTAAACAAGGTTGTTGTCTTAACGTCGTAGGGTATTCTTGTAAACTTGTTTTTCAAGAATAGTGGAAATCTCAAGTGGGTTGCTTGGGGACTGGATGTAGGTCGGAAGGACCGAACCAGGATATATCGTGTGTACTCTGTGATTGCTCTCTTGATCTTGCATTTACTTTTTGTTTACTTAAAGTTCTGTGAAACTTGTCTGGACAGTCGACTCCTCACATTATCAGTCGACTGGTCAGTCTCGTATAAGTTGTATATTCACTGTGTCTTCAGTCGCCTGTCTCAGCTTTAAGTCGACTGCACAGAGTTGTTTGTATTTGCTCTTATTTGGTAATATCAGTCGACCGGTTCACAACTAAGTCGACTGCACCGAAGAAAAAATTATTTATTCCGCAGTTTTTTACTCCAATTAACACTATTCACTCCCCCCTCCTCCTCCTCCTCTAGTGTTTGTTGTCTCGTCTACAGGATCCAACATCAAGACGACTATAGATGCTCTAACACAACCACAACTCCTCAAGTATAATGTTAGAAATTAGAGATATTAATTTAGAAATAACAATTTCCATCAATTTATTTGATGAATCTTCCATATTAATTATATCTCTCATTTTAGTTCTAACATAGCTGGCTAGGCTAATATGAGCCTGGTGTCAATCATTCTCATTAATTAGGTACCGTTTTTATTGCCAGTACATGAGAACATATCCAGTTGATATTAATTCATTTAAAAAAATATCAATCTTATCTGCTCTCTGATTAATAAAAACTAGTATCATGTACGTGCGATGCATGTGAAGGAAGAAGGAAAAAAAAAAAACTACCAACACGTGTGCTGCACGTATTGACTAACATACAAAAAACAATAAAAAATTGTTTATTTGTTTGGAACCCCATCTCTCCCATTATAATAGTTATAGATAGTAATTTACATGTGAGTAGGGCTACAATCGAGCCGAGCCGAGCTGAATACCTTCAGGCTTGAGCTCGGCTCGTTTACGAAACGTGCTCAATTTTGAGTTCGAGCTCGGTTCAAAAATCAATCTTATCTGCTCTCTGATTAATAAAAATAGTAATTTACATGTGAGTAGGGCTGCAATCGAGCCGAGTCGAGCCGAGCTGAATACCTTCAGGCTCGAGCTCGGCTCGTTTACGAAACGAGCTTAATTTTGAGCTCGAGCTCGGCTCGAACCTCGGTTCGGTTCGAGCCGAGCTTTAACCGAGCTTTGACCATATTCGAGCCGAATAGCTCGCGAGCTTAGCCTTAAAAAAAAAAATCAAGCTCGAGCTCGGCTCGTTTACGAAACAAGCTCGAATTTGAGCTCGAACTCGGCTCAAGCTCGGTTTGAGCCGAGCTTTGATCGAGCTCGAGCCGAATAGCTCGCGAATAGCTCGATTCGTTTGCAGCCCTACACGTTTTAATAAATATATATTTTTTAAAATAAAAATTTCGAGTAATCTGACGTCGAACTTGAGAGCTCTTTTATATTAGTGATGCACAGACAATGCACGACTCAATAATTTTTTTTCTTTTTAAATAAAAACTCTCACGTAGTGAAGACTCGAACCTGAAACATCCTTTATATTAGTTATGTACTTGCATCACATGCATTGATAGATTGACAAATAACAGTAAGGTCTTTTTCCATTATAATATTAGAGATTAGAGATTACAGATTTATATAACACTAACAATTATCTACCATTTCAGTTCATACATAGCTAGGCTATTATGAGCATTATGTAGTCTTTCTTGGAGATACGTATGCATATATCTGTGACATTAATTAATTTCAAAAAATATCCCATCTTCCCCTCCAAAAAAAATTGGAAAATAAATTAAAATCTCATCTTCTCTCTAATTAACAAAATTAAATTGCCATTAATTTATTTTTGGGCAAAACATCCATCTGATCTCTCCCATTTTAGTTCATACATAGCCAGACTATTTGTCAGCATCGATCGATGCCAGTTATTTTGTAAATATCGTTCTCATCAGCAAATACATAAAATTTATCATTCAGTCAACAACATGCTGGTTACAATGGCGGGTCATGGTAGGCATTTGCTGGCGAAACGAAAGAAAGAGATCGACGACAACAACGACCACGGCGGGGTGTTGATGCCGATAGAGAATCTCAGGCGGGGTGTTGATGCCGATGGAGAATGTGAGATTCTGGGGGAATTTTTGATTTTGAATTTTAAAATTGTGACTTGAAATTCAAAATTAAATTTGGAAGTGTGGTAGAAGGGAAGAGATTTGAATTTCAAATAATATTTTAAAATTCAAATCAAAATTGCGCGTGTGTGGGCCTTTTCTAATATCCAAATGATTCCCCCCCCCCCCCCCGAAATATCCAATTTACAACCAACTTACATTTACGAAGAAAATGAATCATAATTGGCGCGGAGCGACAATAGTCAAGCAAATTTATAGTTTAGGCTCAACTTTGATCTATTTAGGTCAAAGTGATAGGTGTCTAAGGTCTCTCTCTTGTCAAGGGACTTGGAGGGATATGATTGAAGTGTTGTTTGTAGAACCGTCGAGGACTGTCAATCACCCTAGGGGGGTGAATAGGGTGATTGTGCGGAATAAAAAAATTAAAATACAGTGCAGAGTAAATAAAAAGAGTTAAGAAGAGCAAACGCATATAGCACAAGTGACGCAGCAATGTAACGTAGTTCGACCCCCAGGTCTACGTCCACACCTCCTACTTGTAGAAATTCTCCGCCACAAGTGTTCCACTATACTCAAAACTCTTATACAGTGATTCTCGGATTCAGACCGAGAGACCTATTACACCCACATGACTTCTAACACAAGTTCTGTCAATCCCACTGAAGTGAAAGAGAGAAAAAACTCAAGATCCTAAATGATCCTGACTAAAGAATACAAAAATTATCACACACACTCGGATTGATTATTGAAAGATTAGTTCAGAAGATTTTTCTCAGAAGTAATAGGTGAAGAATACATAGTAGGTTCAGCAAATTAAATAGATTAAGAAATGTATCGATCAAAATTAGAAACGATACATTCAAAAAATGTGAACAGCGCAAAGTACGATCGATTGCAATCTCAGTGCAATCGACCGTTCATCTCTCTGACGTAAGGTAGAGAGATGAAGGGTCACTGCTTCTTACATACTTGGGAGTTGCAGTCGACTGCGATGCATTCGACTGTCATTAGGTGCGATCGACCGGTATCACGCTGTTCATGCTGAATCCACTTTATTTTCTTACCAAAAACTAATCAATCAATCAATCAATCAATATTCTTACAGATTAAATCTCACAAATATAGAATGATAGCAACTGATCTTGATAGCTTTCTTGGACACTAATTAATCAATAGCACTTTTTGAATATCTTCTTCTTTTGATTGATCTCTCAATCTTTTTTTATTACTTTCCTTCTTTGAATATTCTTAAATCCCTCTTGGATCTCTTATGGATATTATTTGATCCTGAAAATCTGAATAACTTAATTTAAACTTATTAGTATGTATAGGCACATTTTGTGCACACCAAACTAAGAGTCAACAATCTTTCCCTTTTGGTGTGAACAAAACATGCCTTTTGAATATCGAAAGTAAAAATTAAACAATTTAGCATAAAAAATAATCCCCCTGAATTCAGTACTTCCTATAACACAGATTTTCACAGGTAAAGAGAGATTTGTAAATACTCAACACTACATAGACGATAAAAAGTATTTACTTATGTTTACTTTCATTCATTCATAATATCCATAATATTCTTCCCCTTTTTGGAACACACCAACAGGGGGCAAAAGACAAGTATAAATTACTCCTCACGAAAACTATTTGTAAGTGAAAAGGAACTTTCATTGAGCAAAACAAGAGAGATGAAGTTTGGAATGATAAGGATTTTTCAAAAAAAAAGGGAGAAAAATCTACTTACATGATACCGTTGATAGCAAGACTCTTTGATATATAGGAAGAGCTCTTCATGGTATCATAGATTTGAGATTTTTCCAATACAAATGCGAAGCATGGATAAGAAGAATAAGTGAAGAATGAATTTCAAGAAACCAATAATATAGGAAAAATTAGTATAGAGTTCTTAAAAAAACACAACGTGTAAGAAAAAAACCGGTCGACCGCAAGCCAATAGAAGTCAAAAATTTTCCAAAGAGCAAACTGGTCGACCACACACTTATTTCAAAAACACAGTGAATCACAGAAGGCAAACCGGTCGACCGTTCATATTGTAAAGACCAAAACAAAAATCAGAGAATGAATCGGTCGACCGCACGGTCAACCGCAAATACTGAAAGCCAATATTTTGAAAATAGAATATAAAACAATTTTACCCGAGAGTAAACTGGTCAACCGCGCAGTCGACCGTACACCCTCATAGCCGTACAGTCGCCCGTCCAGTCGACCAAAACGAATTTTCAAGTTGAAATATCAATAACATTTAGTTCTCCTTTCAAAAAATGAAATCATTTTTTATTTAAAGGTTTGGTAAAAATATCAGCAAGTTGTGAATTAGTAGAAACATATTCAAGAATAATATTCCCTTTTTGAAAATGGTCTTTAATGAAGTGATACCGAATATCAATAAGTTTAATGCGACTGTGTTGATCAGAGTTCTTTGTCATGTGAACAGTACTAGTGTTATCACATTTAATTAGAATGTGGTCAAAAAATACCTTGTAGTCCTCTAGAGTGTGTTTCATCCATAATACCTGCACATAGCAAGATCCTGCGACGATATATTTAGCTTCGGCAGTTGAAAGAGATACAGAGTTTTGCTTCTTGGATGCCCGTGAGACAAGGAGATTGCCGAAGAAGTGACATGTGCCGCTAGTGTTTTTTCTGTCTAGCTACCAGCATAATCTCATCAGAGAATCCTACAAGAGAAAAATTTCTATTCTTCGAGTGCCAAAGTCTAGTATTTAGTGTGCCTTTGAGATATCGAATGATATGCTTAACCGCAACCAAATGCGATTCTTTGGGACACGATTGGAAGCGTGCACATAGACAAATACTGAACATTATATCTGGACGAGATGCAGTAATATAAAGTAAACTACCAATCATACCTCGATAAGTAGAAATATCAACATTGTTACCAGTTTCATCTTTAGAAAGCTTCGTAGTAGTGGCCATAGGTGTTTTATATGCATTTGCATTCTCAAGTCCGAACTTTTTGACTAGTTCTTTTGCATATTTAGATTGATTTATAAATATGTCATCATTTCTTTGTTGTATTTGAAGCCCAAGAAAATAAGTTAGTTCATCCATCATACTCATTTCGAACTCGATCATCCTGCATTTGCTTTGAGAATTCCTTGCAAAGATTTTCATTAGTGGATCCAAATATAATATTATCAACATAAATTTGAACGATTAAAATTTTTTTAGAGACATATTTTATAAATAGTGTGGTGTCTACTTTTCCTTTAGAAAAGCCTATGTGAAGTAGAAACGAGCTCAGTCATTTATACCAAGCACGAGGAGCTTGCTTCAAACCATACAATATTTTATCAAGAAGAAGCACATGATTTGGGTGTGTGGGATCAATGAATCCCGGTGGTTGTGCAACATAGACTTCTTCCGAAAAAAACCATTTAAAAATGCATTTTTAACATCCATTTGAAAGAGAGTAAAATCCATATAAGCAGTAAAGGCAAGTAAAATACGAATGGCTTCAAGTCTTGCAACTGGTGCAAAAGTTTCATCAAAATCTATGCCCTCTTGTTGATTATCACCTTGTGCAACAAGACGGGCCTTATTTTTTGGTGATTGTGCCAAATTCATCTAATTTGTTCCTGAACACCCACTTAGTTCCAAGTATGGTACTATTGTAGGGTTTAGGAACAAGTCTTCATACTTGATTTCTTTCGAATTGATTAAGTTCTTCTTGCATTGCTTAAGCTTTTAAGCTTTTGATAAGCATCTCACTCGGGTACCACTGTTATTCACCCTGGGGGGGGGGGGTGAATAGGGTGATTGTGCGGAATAAAAAAATTAAAATACAGTACAGAGTAAATAAAAAGAGTTAAGAAGAGCAAATGCAGATAGCACAAATGATGTAGCGATGTAACGTGGTTCGACCCCCAGGTCTACGTCTACACTTCCTACTTGTAGTAATTCTCCGCCACAAGCGTTCCACTATACTCAAAACCTTTGTACAGTGATTTTCGGATTCAGGTCGAGAGACCTATTACACCCACAAGATTTCTAACACAAGTCCTGTCAATCTCACCGAATTGGATGAAAAGAAAAACTCAAGATCCTAAATGATCCTGACTGAAAAATACAAAAATTATCACACACACTCGGATTGATTATTGAAAGATTAGTTCAGAAGATTTTTCTCAGAAGTAATAGGTGAAGAATACACAGTGGGTTCGGCCAATTAAATAGATTGGAAATTGTATCGATCAAAATTAGAAATGATACATTCCAAAAATGTGAACAGCGCAAAGTACGGTCGACCGCAATCTCAGTACAGTCGACCGTTCATCTCTCTAACGTAAGGTAGAGAGATGAAGGGTCGACTGCTTCTTACATACTTGGGAGTTGCAGTCGACTGCGATGCGATCGACCGTCATTAGGTGCGGTAGACCGGTATCGCGTTGTTCATGCCAAATCCACTTTATTTTCTTACCAAAAACTAATCAATCAATCAATCAATATTCTTACAGATTAAATCTCACAAATATAGAATGATAGCAACTGGTCTTGATAGCTTTCTTGGACGCTAATCAATCAATAGCTCTTTTTGAATATCTTCTCTTTTTGCTTGATCTCTCAATCTTTCTTTATTACTTTTCTTCTTTGAATATTTTTGAATCTCTCTTGGATCCCTTATGGATATTATTTGATCCTAAAAATCTGAATAACTCAATTTAAACTTGTTAGTATGTATAGACACGTTTTGTGTACATCAAACTAAGAGTCAACAGGAGCGACGATAGCCTTCGTTGCGAGGTGGCAGTGATAGTCAACGGTGATCAGGATAGTGGATGAGAACGGAGTCTCAATCTGGACATGGGTATGTCAAATTGGTGGGTATCTGTGGTGTCTCTTGTATGGTGCTTGAAATTGATGTATGGATCATTGCTGGGGGCAACGGCGGGATGGTTGCGAGTGACCGTGAGGACAAATGGTGTACAAGTAAGGGAATGAGAGAGAATGAGCGCAAATTGGCACGAGGAACTTGTCGTGGCGTGATCGGTCGACCGATAGGATTATGTTTTGTTGTATTATTTGTTTGTTGGTTGGGGAGCATTGTTCCAAGATCCAGCCTGTTGGGTTTTATGAACTTTATAATCCTTATTTTTTGTTGTTTGTTTTGTTAGATTCTTTTTAATAAAACGCGGGGATCTCAACCCACCGTTAACGTACAAAAACAAAACCCCCAAAAAATAAAATAAAATAAAATAAAATAAAATAAAATAAAAATTGGTGTGGCTAGACGTTTCTTGGTGGAAGAAAGGAAGAAAAAAAAATTCTCTCTCTAGAGTCAAGTTGACTATGTTAACGTTAGGCATCAATTTATTTATTTTCCATATCATTGTATTATTTAAGTTGTATCAGAACACAAGTTGCTTACATGACCATCATCATGAATGTCGAATCATTGAGTAGTGGACCTCATAACGGTTCTCGACCTGTTATGATTCTCTTATCCAATAAGTTGGTATTGTGCTGCATATGCCGTCTCAAAACAGTATGTTGAATATCTTGAATATCTAGTCATCCAATTTTTGTTCTTAATAAGCAAACCTATATTTCCGTATTTAAGATTCAACCGACTATCCATGAAAGAAAGATCCATCCCGACTCAAGGAGCTGGAAGGTTAAACATATGCTACAACACCTTGTCATCAGTTCGATAACCTGTATAATTACCTAGTACAACTATGTAGTAGAGTAGATGAACTAGACATATACCAAAAGGGGTAATAGTAGGGTTTAAGGGAACAAATTAAGGCAATATTAAACACTAAATGTAGTGTATGCAGTTAAGCTCAAATTGTAAGATTGTCAAATTGTAAGATTGAATGGACAAATGGAAGAGAAGCAGTAAGCAGTAGCTTTCAGAATCGCCGGCATTGTGAGCTCAGAGTTAGTTGCTGGAATATAGCTGCCGTCCCAAAAGGGGACTCATGCATGGATGCAGCCAGAATGGATTTTCAGCGAATCCAAAGCAGACAAGAAGGGAACAGTAGTCGAGTTCGAGTTTGGGAAATTTTATTCTAATTAGTGTGCCCATTTGACTCTTATTTTAAACTATTTTACCAAGTTAAATCATCTACTTCAAAAATAATTCAACAACTTTTTTCTTTTATCGTACAACCTAACATTAACACACAATAAAAAGATTCTTTTTTGGGTTCAATTCGTAGGTTGGAATTTTATTTTTTTTTCCGAAAGTATTAATCGGATTGAATTTAGACCTTAAGATACTGTTCAATCCTCTGACCAGGAACAATATACTTGAATAAACTCTTATCGTTTTGTTTTCGTTTCTCTCTCTAGAAATTCTAGAGAGAGAAATGACCAACAACAAACCCCCCAACCCCCCCCCCCCCCCCCCCCCTCTCAAAACCGTAGACCGTCACCGTCTAGGCCTTGCCGCCCATCCTTTATGGTTGCGGCATCGTCTCCCACTGTCGCCTCCAGCCGATGCAAGCTCCGCCATCGCCTTAGTGACTGCGAAGGCCTCTCCCGCGGTTGCCTTCCGCCGAATTGCACCGTCGTCGCCTCTTCCTTTCGAAGCCTCATCGTCTGCGACGGCTCTTCCCGACTTCATTGTGCGCCGAAACTCCTGTTAGGTTTCGAGGGTAATCTTAGATTAAATACACAGCGGAAAAATTACAAAAAAAATATTAAAACATACTCATGGATCCATGCGAAAACCATTAATCGTGTTTAGAAGTTATACCTAGAAAATGGATTTGTTGTCTCCACAGTATGCCGATCACAGCACTACAATATTGCGGTGCCTCTACGATATCCACACGAACGGATCAAATCAAGCTTTTTCTCACGTCGCGGTGCTAACTGCAGGAAGGGATGTTCCTCCCGATCTCTCTCTTACACAATTTCTGTGAATGCTCGAGTTTTCTCATGTGTTGCTTTTCCACAAATACGTATCATATATATAGGTGCAGAAAATCAACCCTAAGAGAGTAATGAGGCTATTGGATTCATAATCTGACCTGGTTCAGATTCATGTGTGGCCCTTTGTTAAACTTTAGTCAGCTCATTTAATCAAATTAAATGTTCAACCAATATCAAGAGTCCAAGTCTTACTTGAATCCCCAATTAAAATCATCTTATGAATTTAAATCCCAATTTCGATCCATTCTAAGTGTATGATCCTATAAGTTCGCATCACGTTGACAGTGATACTAAAATCATATTCTAGTATAATAAATAGTGACTGACATCTAGCAATACATCACTACTGTTGAAATATAGTAATTGTATATTCTGTTTCCTAATATAGGAAACAGATTCTCCAAATCTCTCATCTTCCCAATCTTCTCTCAATCTCTTTTCTTCTTCTCCAAGAATGTAATCCTTATATATAGATGTATACAGTAAAGAATAAAGAACAACAAGAAGAATAAGAATTATTTTTCCCAAAATTATTTTCTTCATGGTATCAGAGCCTAACCAGATCTAGGCCAATTGAAGAAGAAGAGGTGATCAGATCTGCCTCCCCGTTACCGATTATCATCCCGTTACTGATCCCGTTGCTGATCCTGTCACCGATTATCATCCTCGTCGACTACAGATCTCCAGATCCCGTTCACCTTCATCTTCCCCAAACCCAATTTCCGATCACCTTCTCCGACGAGTTCCCGACCACCCCCGTCACCTCGGCCCCCATCCGGCGACCCCCATCGTCACCTCTTCTCCCTCCGGCGACCACCATCGTCTCCGCCAGCACAAGCTCCGAACCCCCCTTCTCCTCTTCCGTTCGATCGACAGCAGAACCCAACAATAACAAACCTTCATCACCTCCAGCCCACCCTCCGTTCGCTCCTCCCGTATCGAAACCGGAACCCAGATCCAAATCCGATCTGACTCCAGACCCAACGCAATCCATGCCCAGATCCGACCCAAGCTCCCGCTGCCGCTGCTGGTCTTCACCCTCCAACTGCCGTCAGCCCTTCTGAATCACCAGCCTCCTTCGGTCTGGGTTGCTCCGGCGACATCGACCTCGCCCCTGGTTTCCAGCGCCGCCGCCCCTTGGCCGACCGTCGACTCTTCACTGTTGTTGCTGTCTCTCTCTCTCTCTCTTGCTGTTTATTAAGTGAGTTGTTTGCTGTGTTGCTGATTGATCAAATCAGATTTGAGGAAGAAGAAGATCCCGATCCTGATCCTCCCTGTCATCCTCCCGAGCTCCCGATCCCTGATTGGTGTTTGTTGGTGTTGGTGCTTGCTGTGTTACTGTTGGTGCTGTTTGTTGTGTTGTTAGTTTCTGTTCTTGGCCAAGTTGTGTCGATCAGATCCGTTATTTTTCTTGTGCCGCTACCATGGGACAAACTGATAGAGTTGAGAAGAGTATTGAACTCGCCTCTACATTAGTCACAGCTGCAGGTAATGATGGTAAGGTATTTAATATTTCTGCTTCTGTTATGAATAGTGCATGAATAATTGATTCGGGTGCTACCGACCATATGACTTTTGATTTTAGACAAGTTCAAAATTTTCAACCATCCATTAAATCGACTGTGTCCACTGCCAATGGTGATCCTGCCACTGTTACTGGCGAGGGTACCATACATCTCACAAACAACCTAACCTTAGATACTGTCCTAGTTGTGCCATCCTTGAATTTCAACCTATTATCTGTTGCTCAAATAACTACTATCTTACATTGTATTGTAGTCTTTTGGCCTTTCCATTTCGTGTTTAAGGATATTCGGACTCGCAAGACGATTGGTTATGGGGTTAGGCACGGGAAACTCTATTACTTGGATTTAGAATCTGAATGTTCGAGCAAGTTGACTCAAGCTCTAAGTGTGGAAGGATCCGAAGATGAGAAGAAGAAATCAGACATTTTGCTATGACATCGACGTCTAGGGCATGCTTCTTTTGGTTATTTGAAGAAATTATTTCCAAGTTTATTTTTGAAGTTGGATATATCTGCCTTTCGGTGTGATGTGTGTGAACTCGCAAAAGGTCATCGTGTCTCTTTTCCTCCAAGTCCAAGTAAAAGCTCCCTACCTTTTATGATTATTCATTCTGATGTTTGGGGTCCATCCAAAACCACTACATTTGGAGGAGCCAAATGATTTGTGACTTTTATTGATGATTGTACCTGTATGACCTGGATTTGTTTGATGAAGTCGAAAAGTGAAGTGAGTGGTTTGTTTCAAAAATTTCACAAGCATGTTATGATTCAGTATAAATCACAGATTCAAGTTCTTAGGAGTGATAATGGCGGAGAATACCTGAGTTCAAATCTGCAACAATATTTGGTGGAACCCGGAATTGTTCATCAGACTACATGCTCGTATACACCTCAACAAAATGGGGTTGCAGAAAGGAAAAATAGACACTTGCTCGAAGTGGTCCGTGCTTCTCTCATCCATGGAAATATGCCACTCATTTATTGGGGAGAAGCCCTTGCTTCTGCTGCATACTTAATCAACCGAGTTCCCTCTAATATCCTAAACTTCCTCACATCATTTCAAGTATTAACTGAAGCTGTGAATGCACCCCAAAAGTCGTCAACTTGCCACCTCGTGTGTTTGGGTGTGTTGCATTTGTTCATCTTCATCAACATGAACGCAATAAGTTAACTCCTCGAGCTATCCGCTGTGTTTTCATGGGATATGCACAGAATAAGAAAGGGTTCCGTGCTATCACCCACCAACTCAAAAGATGTTTGTGACTATGGATGTTGTGTTCCATGAAGATGAGATGTATTTTTCCTCTGAGGTTGAACTTCAGGGGGAGTATCGAGGTGAAGTTCAAACTCTTGTCTATGATGAAGTGGTTACTATTCAAACTGAACAATCAGATATAAGGGGAGAAAATCAGGATGTAAGTAATGACGATCACTCGAACGAAGACTTGGTTGAGGAAGAAAATTTTCACGAAGATCTGCAGTCAGTGCCGAACCTCCATGAAGATGAGCCATCTCCACCACCAGCACCATCTGAACCATCTCCACCACCAGTACCATCAGATCTATCTCTACTCCCAGCAGAACCCCAAAACCAATCGTCATCGCTGTCTGAAGCTCCAAGAAGAGAACTCCCAAACCGTACTACTAGAGGTATCCCAAAACCTACTTACGAGCCTAATCTCACTAGTAAAGTCAAGTATCTCATGAGTCAATATGTGTCCACTCACCGATTGTCTGAATCAAATAAGTCATTTGTGAATCAATTATCTGCTGTATCTATTCCTAACAGTGTGCAGGAAGCCTTAGCCGATCCAAGGTGGAAACCAGCTATGGATGAGGAGATGAAGTCCTTGAAGAAGAATGAGACTTGGGAGATAGTCAAGCTGCCAGCAGGGAAGAAGCCAGTAGGATGCAGATGGATTTATACAGTGAAATATAAATCAGATGGTTCGATAGAGCGGTACAAGGCATGGCTGGTTGCCAAAGGGTACACTCAAACTTATGGAATTGATTATGACGAAACATTTGTACCTGTGGCAAAGTTCAACACTATTCAAGTTCTACTGTCACTTGCTGCAAATCTTGACTGGCTGTTGGAGCAATTTGATGTGAAGAATGCATTTTTGCATGGAGAATTGACAGAAGAAGTCTATATGGATCTTCCACCAGGGTCGAACAGACTAGTCCAACACAGCAACAAAGTATGTCGTCTGAAGAAAGCATTGTATGGACTGAAGCAATCGCCAAGAGCATGGTTTGGGAGATTTACAAAGTCAATGAGGATATTCGGATACGATCAGAGTAATTCTGATCATACTCTATTCCTAAAAAGTAAAGAAGGTAAAATTACTGATCTTATTATTTATATTGATGATATGATAGTAACTGGAGATGATCCTGAGGAGATTGAGGCATTATAGAACTACTTGTCACAAGAGTTCGAAATGAAAGATCTTGGACCTTTGAGATACTTCCTTGGTATTGAAGTTTCTCGTTCAAAAAAGGGGATATTTCTTTCTCAAAGAAAATATGCTCTGGATTTATTGAAGGAAACTGGAATGTCCGCTGTCAACCGATTAGTACACCATTGGAAGAAAGACTGAAACTATGCAACGAAGCTGATCAAGTGCCTTGTGATAAGGAAAGATATCAGAGATTGGTTGGACGATTAATGTATCCTGCACATACACGGTCAGATTTGTCATATGCTTTAAGTGTGGTAAGTCAGTTTATGCATGCACCTCGGGAACAACATATGGACACGGTAATGAGAATTATGAGATACATTAAGTCAGCCCCAGGAAAAGGAGTCTTATTTGCGAAACATGGTCACTTGAAGGTTGAGGCATATACTGATGCTGATTGGGCAGGATCTACAATCGATAGGCGCTCCACTTCAGGATATTTCACCTTTGTTGGAGAAATTTAGTTACTTGGAGGAGCAAGAAGCAAAATATTGTTGCACGCTCTAGTGCAAAGGCTGAGTATCGCGGAGTAGCTTTAAGTATAACAGAAGCTTTATGGCTAAAACTTCTGTTGCAGGACTTAGGTTATGGTCCAAAGGAACCTATGAAGGTGTATTGTGACAGTCAAGCGGCGTGTGATATTGCGGCTAATCTAGTTCAGCATGATAGGACGAAACATGTAGAGGTGGACAGATTCTTCATCAAAGAAAAATTAGATGAGAAAGTTATTGAGATATCCAAAGTGAAGTCAGAAGATCAACTCGCAGATATCCTAACCAAGGCCGTTTCGACTCGGCTCTTCTTGAAATTTGTTGACAAGTTGGGCATGCTCGATATCTATGCACCAACTTGAGGGAGAGTGTTGAAATATAGTAATTGTATATTCTGTTTCCTAATATAGAAAACAGATTCGCCAAATCTCTCATCTTCCCAATCTTCTCTCAATCTCTTTTCTTCTTCTCCAAGAATGTAATCCTTATATATAGATGTATACAGTAAAGAATAAAGAACAACAAGAAGAATAAGAATTATTTTTTCCAAAATTATTTTCTTCAACTACTACTCAAGTAACGGGAATGTCAGTGATTAGACATAACATATTCGTGACCAATGTTAGTATGTAGTCTAGTCCCTTTGTCCAGATATCTTAATTGACCACAAGACATAGAACGAGTCACCCTTGTATAGTTCAATCTTTGGTTTCTTGATATCCAAGTAGACTTACTAAAATAAATAAGCTCAATGTCTCATATGACTTATTTGAGCACGACCATGCATTTTGTAGTCCCACTCAATTAAGGGGCTCATAGATATCGCTCTTGTTATGTAAGACAAATCCTATCTAAGTCACTCACATCCCTCCGCATGATTTGTAGTATATCCAATAGTCGACTTTCTAATCACCTTATTACAGGCAACGTTTGACGAATTTAAAATATTTAACTTCTCATGTAGGGAACCGTAGTGACTTCAAGTCAAATGACTACATACACCATGGTCACTGTGAGAACCACTTATGATACTCACGTAACGATCCATGCAGCGTTCTCATGGTGGGTCAGTCCAGTACATTATTACTCTAATATGTATCCATATGAAAACTTGATATCTCATGTCCATGACTCGTGAGATATGGTCATCAGTCACGCACATATTAGTCTCTATGTATTATTGTTGTCCTAATTCACAATAATATTTGACTAGGGACATTTAAGAATATATAGTGTTCTGATTACAACCAGTAGGATCTCACAATCAAGTAATGCACTTGATATCTCATGTTATTGAACCTACTATTCTAAGGACTTTATTATGTTCATTTAATTACAATAAATAACACAATAAATAAAATTCCTCATATATGAAACAAACATCATGATACAATGTAAACTAGTAATGTCAATACACAACTGGTCTCTAGGGCATACACCAACAACCCCGCCGCCATAGCTTCCCTCGCCGTCACTCTTTGGGATTCAGAATCACTCCTCATCCTCGAGCTCGCTGTTGCTCCTTGGTTTTGGAGCCGCCTGCCATAGCCTCTCAAAAGGCTGTGCCACCGTCAAATGCAACAGTGATAGGTGGCGGTGGCAGTTCAGCCACTTCAAACGACACCCACAGTCTTCGTGGTAGCCCCGCCAGTACTCCCTCATTATTGAACCTGACGTTGACAATGTCACCGCCCGTTGTGGCGTGAAGGGAAGGTGATGCTTCATTTTGTTTCGATTTGTTTAGGTTCTTTGTTTGAGAGAGAGTGTGAGAGAGTAAAGATGTGCTCCTCACTACTCTATGTTGGTGTTTGTCTTGTGTGTGAGAAATCACTTGAGAAAGCAAGAACGTAAGAGAGGTGAAGGTATTCTCTACACGACTCTCTCTTTTACTGTGGTTCAGGCTGGGGTGAGCGTGATGTTGTTTGCACAAATGTGGGAGGAGAGCAGATTATGTTGGGTGTGGCTGATGACAAAATTACGACTGACTCGCTTCTGTTGGGTGTGCGCCTATTGTGGATGGGGCACTAAGCTTAATGGACGTACATACAATTATGATGGGCTGAATACTGTGATTGGATCCAAGATGGGGTCCTTTACAGTTGTCGATGAGCTACGGCGGCTCGTCCTCTTTGATAGGGTGGAAGACTATTAGTTTGTCGGCCTGCTCTCACGGGTTTGTTGCGGGGATTGCTTGGTATCTGTACGGATCATATAGCATCATGTTTTATTTCATGCACGTAATTTGTATTTTGACCCAGTACTCTGGGTTTGTTCTGTTAATGTCTAATTAACAGAACAGGTTGGCCATATTACATATTTTCTTTTAAAAAAAACAATATACTTCAATTAAAAAAAGGTTCAAAATGTTTTGGTTTCACTGCTCTATGTTTGAACTTGTTGGATGGCCCCTCAGCTACTAGTAGGTACTATGTATGGAAAAATTGAGATCGTAAAGTCAACATTGGCTATATATAAAATACAGTGGCAATTGTCAATTTTGTATTAAATATTTTTTAAGAAAATAAAAAATATTTTGAAAGAGCCTGTTAATTAGCCTATATTTGGGTAACCTTTTCACTCAAAATACCAAGGTAGGCTTAGTTTTTTTCATATATTTTGATATTTGAACAACTTCTAAAAACATCTTAATGCTTGCGAAAGATTACAATATTACATCCAAAGAGTTAAAGCTAAATGTGATGCATTAGACTAATTACCTTTGTCCAAAAGATGACAAACTCACTAATTAAATCTGCGACAAGAATCAGTTCCTTTTTAGTACAATATACTACATGGTTCCAAACAAGCATCACCTTTAAGTGACATTAATAAATTGAGCATCTAAGCAAAATAAAAGAACAATAATAATAATTGGAAAATTGCTGTTCTAAACAGTTGTTGTTTGACTGGAGACCAAGAATGTATGGGGATTGAGTGGTTTGTTTTGCTCACAACTAAAAGGACTCGAAATACTGTTTTCTTCCTTTTGTTTAAAGAAATTAAGTCCTCAATTTTTTAAGTGAGGAAAAGTTTAGGGTTGTACCAAATTTTGTTTTGGAATATTTGTATGGTGTTCTTCACCTAGCTACATCCATATACAAACCATCAACCACCTCATGAGCTCAACCTGTGCCGTCCAGCCTATTGAAAGTAGCCGGAAAAACATTATCGTTTTCTTTCATAAGTTTACCATCCTTCTATATATATTAATTAATAATAGGAACATCAGCTTAGAACAAACAAGCATTTCACAGATGTACATCGAAAGCCCAACAAAGAAAAGATAATCAAAAGTGTAACAGAGAAAACAACATATGCGCCCACAAAATAAGAGCTAAAATTAGAAGAAGCATTAAAAAAATGTTTCCAAATTTGCTAAATATGCCCACAGATCAACAAGACAATATGTGCACCATGAAACCACTCCAAATAATTGTGTGCCGAATAAATTTTCTTTCTGTTTTTTCTAAATAAGGTTTAATTTCTTTACATTTTTAAAACGGAAGAAAAGTCTCCACATTACTCAAAGCATGCAACAACATTTGTAGTTTCAAAATACATTCCAAAATACAAAAATGTGAAGATCATATAAAACACATGTTCGTTGTTGTTTATATATAGTCATCTATTTCTATCTAGTCTCTTCAATTTATCTTAAGTCGATCTACAAAAGTTAAGTACAAATAGCATTACTCATGTTGAAAAATGAAGAACTACATGTAAAACCCTAATTAGAACTACATGTAGAAACTCAATAAGACTACATGTAACATTATATTAACAAACACTACTATGATAAATCTACTAAAACTGACTAATTTTTAAACACAAACTTTGTGAGACGCGCGGTAAAAGCTTCTTAATCAAGATAGCAATCTCTCTTTATCAGCGTGCAGTGTGAACATAGAATTGTACTATAATAATAGTCAGACAACTTGTTTTTCGCTTTTCTGCTACACACGGTCCACCAGCATAATGATTCCTTTTACATAGTCACCGATGTCACTCCATTGACAGCTGGCATCAGATGAGCAAGGCAGAGTCAAGATTTCTTTTTGAATTTTTTTCTACTATATTTAATGATATTTGAAAAAGTACACGTTTTCATGCTGAAAAGAGCCCGAAGAGGGAGAAAGAAAAAAAGTACCGTTTCGGTCACTTTGCATATCTTATGTGGCACAAAAGAAAACAAAAACACAAAAACTACAAACTTCTGCAGGAACATCTTATCCAATTCCTCAACACTATAAATCTCACCCCCACCCACCAAACCTTCAAAAGACAAATAGAGAAGAGAGTGAGCGAGCTTAAAGCTTGACCAACAAAAATCAGGAAGTATTTTTGCTGCCCGAGGTTTCATCCCTTCTCTCTCTCTCTCACCCCAAAACCCAAACATACCCTCCAAACTTTCACTCCCTCCCTATAAATACCCCGGCCCTCTCTTCATTCAATTCATTCATACCTCCTCCTCCTTCTCCTCCATTCAAACTCGGCAGCCACCATGAGTAGTCATTCATCAACCTCTCCGAAACCGGAACGCGACATCCAAACCCCCCTACTCCCCTCCAACCCCAAACCACCCTCATCATCACCACTCTCCAAATCCTTGATCGAGGCGAAAGCCATCCTCTCAGTCTCCTTTCCTATGATCCTCACCGGCCTTCTGCTTTACTCTCGGTCCATGATCTCCATGCTCTTCCTAGGCCGACTCGGGGACCTCCACCTAGCCGGTGGGGCCCTCGCAATCGGCTTTGCCAACATCACTGGCTACTCCGTCCTGTCCGGGCTTGCCATGGGCATGGAGCCCATTTGTGGACAGGCCTTTGGAGCGCGCCGCTTCTCCCTTCTTGGGCTTGCTTTGCAAAGAACCATCCTCCTCTTGCTATGCACCTGTCTCCCTATCGCGGCGCTTTGGCTTAACATGCGCAAGATTCTTCTGCTATGCGGCCAAGCTGACGACATATCGACAGCTGCACAAACCTACATTCTCTTTTCGTTGCCTGATCTCATACTCAACTCGTTCCTTCATCCTATCAGAATCTATTTGCGCACTCAGTCCATCACTCTGCCTCTCAGCTATTCAGCTGCCATCGCGGTTCTGCTCCACCTTCCGGCTAACTACTTGCTGGTATCTGTTTACAAGCTTGGGATTAGAGGTGTTGCTCTCGCCTCAATTTGGACCAATCTCAACCTGGTTCTTCTTCTCTCTGCCTACATTTACTTCTCCGGTGTTTACAAGGTGACTGGTGGCATTGCCTTGACTAGCGACACGTTCAGAGAGTGGAAATCGCTCCTGAATCTCGCTGTGCCTAGTTGTGTTTCGGTCTGTCTCGAGTGGTGGTGGTACGAAATCATGATCATTCTCTGTGGGTTGCTTCTCAACCCGCGAGCAACCGTGGCTTCGATGGGTGTTCTGATTCAGACAACTTCTTTGATCTACATTTTTCCGTCATCTCTGAGCTTTGGTGTCTCAACTCGCGTTGGAAACGAGCTTGGTGCCGACCAACCCGACCGGGCAAAACTGGCAGCCAAAGTTGGATTGGTTATTAGTTTTGTGTTTGGGTTGGTAGCACTGGGTTTTGCGGTATCGGTCCGAAACGTTTGGGCTAAAATGTTCACTACTGAGGATGCAATTGTGCGCCTAACTGCTTCAGTGTTGCCCATACTTGGGCTATGTGAATTGGGCAACTGTCCGCAAACAACCGGCTGCGGTGTTCTGCGAGGAAGCGCAAGGCCCAAGGTGGGGGCAAATATTAACCTGGGTTCATTTTACGCAGTTGGAATGCCGGTTGCAGTCGGGTTGGCATTTTGGGCCAAGTTTGATTTTGAAGGGTTATGGTTGGGTCTGCTTTCGGCACAAGGGACTTGTGTTGCAGTCATGCTCATCGTGGTTTTAGGCCAGACCGATTGGGAGCTGCAAGCGTCACGGGCACAGAAGCTGACTGGTGGCGCAACTGGAGGAGGAATTCTGGACCGAAATCCGAAAGAGGACGAGAAAATGACAGTAAAGAACAACGGCGTCGACGCAGCGAGTCTGATTATAAAAATTCACCAAGCGACTGAGAAGCTGCAGACTTGAAGATTAATAAATCTTTCATTATTCTTTTTCATTTAGTTGATGTAGTTGTTTCTATTTTTTTTTTTTTTTAAATGTAGTACAGAAAATGGAATATGGTGGGGGGGAAGGATTAGGAGGCATTAATTCTTTTTGGTTACAATTAAAATGTCAAACAACATGAATGAATTCTTGAATGAGCAGTTTAGGAGGCATTAATTAATTAAAATTTTGTTGTTCGTATTCCATATAAGGTTTGATTCTGGAAAGCCGACAAAAGGGGTTGAAGGAGAACGAGTCTAAGTCGGAGAAATTTCAAACCGAGTCTTGAATGAAGGCCGTGAAACTTTGATGCATGTGATAATTAGTGGCTCAGTTTTGTGGTATGAAATCTAACTTTCAAAAACTAAAGACGTGCTAGCGTGTTGAATTGGAGAGTGACAGTGAATTTGACGACCATTAAGTCTGAGTCTTTGTTTTCTGTACATTTTTCTTTCCTTTTCATTCATTCATGCATCATAAATTAAGATCATTCAAATCGTGTATTTTAAAGTTCCAAGGGATGAACCAAATGCGCGCATGTCAGTGTCAAAAACAGTTTCGTTTTGGAATGTGTTCTTTAGCTTTTTGGATAAAACGTTTTGGAATGTGTTCATCTTTGTTAACATGGCCAAGCAGGTAAGGGTCGGGATTAGCATGAGGTTATTGCAATTAAGTACTAATTAATTTGCTTCATTTAATTAGTTGTTAGCATTAAAGTGCTAATTAATTTGCTTTTTTTTCCTTCTTTTTCTTCCCTAAGAGGACTTTCAAAAGATAGGATTGAAGATTATTTTTAAAAAGAGTAAGATAGAATAAAAAAAAAAATAGCAAAATTTAAAATTAACTTGATTGCAATAGGCCTCATCTTTCATACCCCACAAAACATGAGAGTTTTCCTTATGCAAAATTGCTAAGAACTTATATCCACATTCTTCGTGTGTTGCATTGATTAATTTTGTTTCTGAAGTGCACTACTAGGAGGCAAAGAGTCTTGATATGCCTAAAAACATAACCAAATCGGGACCGCTCAAATCGGGCACGAATCTCAAAGCTCTCAGGGGTAAAATGGTAATTTCATATACAAACGGGTCCGAAAATGGGAAACTGAGCATTTTTCAAGCCCAATAATCCAAAAACGAGTATGTCTTACTGGATTTGGGTGACAGCCCATCGCAAACAAACTCAGATCAGTGAGAGAGTGGTTTAATTCATTATTATCTCTAAGAGACAGATTAAACTAAATCTCTTATCATGAAGAGATTTAATCTCTCTTTCTTATCCAAAAATAATGGGACATAGAGACAAAACCTTCTACCCCCACCATAAAAAGATAATCAGTATTTTTCCTACAAATGCACTCTCATAATCTCCTTGGTTACTAACTTGAGCATCGGAGGGTTCGTCGTCAGGATCCATCTCGTTGTTTCGAACTTTTTGTAGGTCAGCAGCCGGTTTGACAAACAGTCAACGCCGACAAGAAGTCAACATGTTTATTTTTATTGTTTCCAGAAGAATTCACTAATCATCTGTTTGCTCTTACACCAGAATTAGCAGCAACAAGTCTATATAACTCTAGTAAGTTGAAATGTACGATAATAGTTCGTTCTCCTCTTCATCTTAAATAGGGATGTCATCCTAAAAATACCGGGTGTAATACCCCAGATTTTTTTAAATAATATTTTTATGATTAATAATGATTAAAATAATTTTTGGTGATTTAATAAACATATTTCTGTAATTTACAATTTTACACGTGCAAAACACGTGCAAATATTTTTTTGAAAAATTCATAGTCAAAAACTATTTTGGAGAAACCCATTATTTATTCATAGATATTATTTGTGAATTTTCTGCATTTTCTTATAATTATTTGACCAATTTGCAAATATTACAAAAAATGGACTTTTGTGCAAAATTACCACTTGGAGTGAAAACTCTAGATTTTTCAGATTTTTGGGCTGGTCATGATGCCTAGTTAACTCAGAGGTAAAAAGTTTACTTTTGTTTTAATAAATTTGGTTTATTTTGCAAGTTTTGATAAAGAATGATCTTTTTGTAAAATTGCCACTTAGAAGGCAAAAGGTACAATTTCGTTTTCGGGGTTTTTAAAACAGTGCCGGCCAATATTAGGTTTTTTTTATTTTTAAATCTCAATTAAGTTGGTTTTATCTAATTTCTAAGTATAAAGATTTATATATGTAAAGATATATTCAAAAGATATATTTTGCAAATCTATTCACAAACCCTAGATACCCTATTTCCGGCCGATATAAAGTGAGTTGCAACCATCTCTTTGCTGCACAATACAAAGGGGTTTTCTCTATTATTATTTTCTTGGAGTTTCAAAACGAGGATCTTGGTTTTCTTACGAAAGGAAGGATTTTCTTATTCTTTTTATTTTCCTTTGGTTGATTATTCAATAATGTGAGTGACATATGTTTGATTTCCTTTTGTTCTAAGCATATTGTATGTGATGATTTGCCTATTAGAAAGCATGATTAAGGATTGTATGATGATAATATGAAATTTTGATGAGTAGATGAACTAAAGATTGAATCTTTCATGAAACCTTGCTATTGATAATTAAAATTATATATAGATGACTTGAGATTGTTAAAGGACCTAATAGAAATCATGAGTAGGTTGTTTCCCTTCATCTACTTGATGTTTTGACTTGTTATGATGAAATTGTATGTTGTTTAATGCAAAAGTAGACAAAAACCTAACCTTTACTGTGTATATAGACATACATATTGTTCTTGATGTTTGATGAGAAAAATTTGATTAATAGTTGTTGGAATTTGCTTATATATCATGGGTATGTTGTTTTGAATTATACCCTTACTAATTTGATTATACAAATCGAAGTTTGCATGAGGATTATGTCAAAAGTGAACAAAACCTAGACTCTGTGCATATATGAGACCTACACTATGTTTTAGTTTTGTTGAAGTTAAACTTAATTAATTACATGTTATAATCACATATATTCATGAGTAAACTATGGTGAGCGTTTGTGTATAAGTTTAATAAGTTGCAAGATGGGTTATTAAATTAAAAGATTGAGTTTTGAGTAAAAGAAGGATTTTGAGTTTTCGGGTCTGATTTTGTATAGACCGAAAATTGGACTTTTGATGTTTTGATGGTTTCGACTAGATTTGAGTTATTTTGGGTACTGAGATGGTCACACACACACACACACACACACACATATATATATATATATAAAATAAGTTCTTTGATGCTTTAACTGATACAAACATGCACAGGTACACACATACACATATTCACATTCATATCCACTTTTTGAAGATTTTGTGAATTTTGATGGGGTTTTGATTGGATTTTAGTTGTTTGATTCTGAGATGAGTTTAAACATTTTTTTAGTTGTAATTGATGTATTTTGACACTCAAACTGATGCTTAAATCCTTTTTTAACACACACATATATATAGTGGCTATTTTGAAGAATTTTGTGAAAAATCACTTCTTTGAGATTTTGATGTGTTTTTGATTATTTTATAAACTCATATATGTTGTACAAGTCATACTTTAGCATCTCAGGAAGTTTAATTTTGATTTTACAAAGATTTATCAACGTATCAGTTTAAAACATGCATAGAATTTCAAAACTGCAACCTGTTTTAATTGACAGTCAACCGAACCGAAGTCGATAGTCGACTGTCAGTTATTGAATTTCGATTTTTTTTTGCAATAATAGTCGACTGCTTTGTCTTTGAACTGAAGTCGACTGTCGTTTTCTTGAGTTTCGAATTTTCGCAGCACACTCGACCGTCCATTTTCGACAGTCGACTGTCACTGCCCTGGCTGATGGGTTTTCTTGAGTTTTTGGATTCTCGCAGGACACTCGACCGACCATTTGCCATAGTCGACTGTCATTGCTCTAGCTGATGGATTTCTTGAGTTTTCTGATGTTTTCTTTAAATAGTTATTTCTTTAATATTATGGATTATTAATCAACTATTTTAGATGATATTTTGCTACAGATTACAGTATTTTACAAAGAGTTGTATTATGTTTATAATAAAATTCAAACCTGTATTTCTGTAACTTCATATAGTAAAAAATATATATTTTCTTTAAAGTAATTGATGTTTTGTGGTATTCTGTAATTTCAATATATGATTCCCAGTAATCTAATGGATTTAATATTCTATTTCAATTCTGAAATTTTGCGAGTATATTAAATAAATTTGGATTTTTGATTGATTAAAGAAGTTTTATTGATATAAACGTTTAACAATGAGATTAAGAGTTTTATTGAAAGTTTTGGTGTTGATATTCGTTTTGTGAATCTTAAAAAGTTGAGTGGGAGTCCTGTGAACCGGCAGATGAGATTTTGTGGATTTTGACCAGTTGAGGTCATTGGAGTAGTTTTATGAAATTAAGTCTGGTATGATACATTAACTCTAGAGAAGGAGAATTTGTGTATTTTTTTAATAATAATCAACTTAAGAACATGCACTAGTGGAGATGTGATGGAACTTGGAAAACGTAAGTATATGCTCTTAGGTTTAGGTCCAACGGATGCGTTCCAAAACTTGTGTGTTATTCTGTCTCTAGAGGATATTTGTATGTTCACGTGTCGATGGTCTGCAGGCCTATTCACAAAACATGTAGGGTACATTTGCATGTCGAGGGTCGACGGACCTATTCACAGGATGTACCTGGTGTATCTGCACGTTGAGGGCCTCGCAAGCCTATTCGTGGGGTACACGGCAGGGAGGTGATTCTCTGATTTTTGAGTTATTCTTACATGATGCTTGCGCGTCGATGGCTGTGATGCCTATTCGCGGAGTATTCTGGATCTTGTTTTCATCACCGTAGTAGGATTAGTTGCATAACGAGGGATTAAACCCTATAAAGTGGAGAACATTAAGGGGTTTACACCAGACCTATGTAGTATGAAATGCATAGAATTCAACAAGTATGCATTAGAGAGTCAGCATATAGCATTGATATTTTCTTGACTTGGTTTTATGTATGTTGTTTTCTGTTTTTCCTACACTCAACACTTTGTTTAGTTTCACTTGATATTTTCATGTTTTACTTATTGTTATTTCATATTCTTTCATTACCACTGTGGCTATGTGTCGATCATGACTTTATTCTTCATGTTTCATTTATGTCGTATTTCTTTTGATGTCACTCACACCATTATGGTTGACCCCTATAGTTTTGGAGGTTGGGGTTATCTCTAGCCTTATGTTTTACAGTTAGGTGCTTATAGAATTGGGATCTGGATGCAGATGGTAGAATGATAACGTGGCTTATGTAAATTATAAAAGATGTGTTGTAAATGAAAGAAAAGATTGTAATTCAAGGTGTTTGTTTTCTGTTATGTTTTCGTAATGAATTGATGTAATAAAAGTTGAAAAATTTATCTGTGTTTGGCTATGTTTACTATTACAATTGAGGTTGATGCTAGAAATTGTGCCACGTATTTCTGAGATATTATATTAAAAATTCGGGGCGCTACACCGGGACATAGAGATAAATGATTATCATTAAACCGTCTTTAAAGGCGACTATAAATACCCCTCTACCCACCATAAACAGGTTATCAGTATTTTTCCCACAAATGCTCTTTCATAATCTCCTTGGTTACTGACTTGAGCGTCGGAGGGTTCGTCGCCGGAATTCATCCCTGTATTTCGAACTTTTTACAGGTCAGCAGCAGGGTTGAGAAACAGTAAACGCCGGCAAGAAGTCAAACCGTTTGCTTTTATTGTTTCTAGAAGAATTCACAAATCACATGTTTGTTCCCACACCAAAATTAGCAGCAACAAACCTATATGACTCTAGTAAGTTGAAGTGTACGACAATAATTCATTATCCTCTTCATCTTAAATAGGGATGTCATCTTTACCCTCTCCTCATTAGCACTTTAGTTTTATAAGATTGCAATGAACTTGGTAAAGACTGGTTTAGTACAGGTTTAGTTAATATATAATGTTTTTTTTAATACCAAAAATATAATATCTCCATCACCTTCAAATATAATCCTCTCTCTAATTTGGTTTTCAGAACCCTACAGCCCTAGACTTGGATTACATGAAATTTATATGATTTCATCCTTCTCATGTATCTAAGAACATCAAGAAATCACAATCTTTGTTGGAGATGGAAAAAAAAAAGTCCCATAAAAATTGGACTCAAGCTCGGTTTGGATCATACAGTAAATTACTGTATAAATCACCTTTATCCCTCGCGAATCCTTTTAGTGGACCAAAGCGTAATAAAAAATGTGATCAGACAGCCTGCAAGGCTGGCCCAAGAGTAAAACAACCAAAGCTAGAGCTTTAGGCCTAAAAAAAAAAAAAATCTAAAGAATAAAGGCATCCTCACATACCAAAAAGCCCAAAATAGGCCTCCTCCCATACCAAAAAGCCCGAAATTGATTACAATAATATAGTAAATAATTTTGCATCTCAAAAAGCCCAAAAGATAACATTTAAATAAAAATATATTAAATTTATCTAAAGAATAAAAGCCTCCTCAGATACCAAAAAGCCAAAAATAGGCCTCCTCAAATACCAAAAAGTCTGAAATTGATTAGAATAATATAATAAATGATTTTGCATCTCAAAAAGCTCGAAAGATAACATTTAAATAAAAATATATTAATTTTCACAAAATATTATTATAAGCTTTTAAAATGCCTCATTTCGGAGTTCGCTTTAGGCCTCAATAAGTGTTGGGCCGGCCCTGACAGCCTGTGTCTTATATATACAGAATACGCAATTAGCATTGATCACGCAGTATGAACAATTTTGCAGGTTATATTTGTTGGATATATAGGTATATTCTCACTATATGAATAATATTATGTGTCATATTATTTTATGAGTAACACGTGTGTTACATGTACTAATTGTATGGATATCGGAATGCGGGTGGAGTGGGTTGAGAACCTAGTACCCAAACCAGTATTTATCTTATAAATAATGGCTTGTGATAATAGTCTAGGTATTCCAATTTTGATACCTAGGGTAAATATCTCAAGCACCTTAGTCTAGGATGTTAACCCTAAATTCTACTGTTATTATCTCTCATAATCTCTAACAATTTTAAGATATCTTATAATTAATTTTGAGATTAAAAGAGTTTGGCATCGGTTCGTCGGATCTCACCGGAGGGGTTGACGCCGCTAGCGCTGTAGCCGTCAGCACCGTTACCACTCGCGCCGTAGCCACCAGCAACCGCAACCCCACAGTCCTAATTAGCTGGTTCAGGCTTACTGACCGACGCCGTCGCTATCTCCGACCTTAGCCACTTACTCCACCATCATCGGTGTCGTCGAAGGCCTCCTCCACCATCATCGGTGACATCGCAGGCCTCCTCCACCATCGTGGTGACGTCACAGGACTTCTCCACCATTGTCGGTGTCGTCGAAGGCCTCCTCCACCACCGTCGGTGACATCGCAGGCCTCCTCCACCATCGTGGTGATGTCGCAGGCCTGCTCCACCATCGTCGGTGTCGCCTTCAAGAGAGAAGTCAAATCCAAAGTCGATCGGGTGGATCTCAGATCTTGATTTGGGATTTCTAATTGGATGGGTTTTTTGGTGTTCTGTGTTTGGGCACAGGAGGAGATCATAGCTGCTACACTTTCAACTCAGAACCATTTTTTGATTGAAAGTTTTTGGTGTTCGGACTGTTGGAGCAGATCCAGATTCAGATCCAGTCCAACAGCTGCTCTATTGGTTGGAGATTTATTGTTTGGTGTTTGGACTGTTGGATCAGTTCCAGATTCAGCAAAAAGGAATCAGATCTGGATCTAACCAGTGGAGACAATCCAATGGGTATTGTTTTGTATTTCGTGTTTGGGGAGAAGACTGGATCTGCTGCAGTGCACTTCCGATTCAAATCTAAACTAAAGATAAGTTCTTCACCAAATTTAAATTGTTATTTAATTATTTGTTTGAATTTTGTTGCTAAGTGTTAAAGTTCAAAACCGTATTATGCATTGTTTAATTAAATACAAATCTGAATAACTGCTTTGGCTACGTGTTATGGATCAAATATTCATTTTGATAAATTATAGGCTTTGACTATAAAATTGAAAATCCAATTAAATTGTTGTGAATTAGATAGTACTAATAATTTATTTAATTGGCTAATCTTTAATAATTTGATGAATGTAGGAACTGCAAGGTTACTTACAAATTGTGTGTATTGGAGACGATGGATTTGCATCACGGTATGATAAGTCTGTACTACGCAGGCTTCTCCACCGAATTTGGAAAACACTTCTAACTTGAAGTGTCGGTATGATCTACTCTAATATTTCTTAGTATTTTCATGTGATGAATGTATTAACGTTTTGTGTGTTTGATCACATGATTAAGATTTTAGATCATAGTTATTCTCGCCTTGAAAACTAGCATGTTTAGGGTTGTTAAGTATTTTATCATACTATGTGTATAGATATTTTGACAAATCCATTATTTGCAGTTTGTGTGAGATTACATATTTGCTTCTCTAATAATGAAAATAATAATAATAATTTGATGTATAAGATGTATAACAATTGTCTGTAACTTAGGAGAGAGCATCTCTTAATGTAGGATATGACTATTAGTTACGTTTTGTTCTTTCTCGTTTATTGTACTGTGTGTGCAAAGTTGAATTATAATATGTTAGTCATTATCTCATTTAGCGTTATGAAGATGGTGAAGAACGAATAAAGGAAAGAACTCTTCGCTCAATGTGTTTGAGCAAGTGGACATTGTTAGAATCACTAGAGAAAGCAAACAGTTTTGTGAAATGTGGCAGAGTAATTTTGTATTAACTCTTATAATGTGCATATATTGTCAATCACATGTATAAATTGAGTTTAACAAATGTGACAATTAATAATAATAGTTCTAATTGTGTATAGTTCCTGAATATAGCATAATTGGCTAGGGTTTGATAACTATATATTAAATTATTTGTTCTTGTTAAAACTCATAACACTCCATTAAATATGACAAATATGAAAGTTGTTCTCAGATTATGATCATTAGAAAATCATTTAGTATGGTCTCTAGGAGCACACAACTTATTGAGTCAATACATTCTGATATTTGTGATCTCAGTAGCTTTGTGACCAGACGAGATAATTGTTGGTCAGATGTATTTAATCGCTTTTGTATATGATTAGTATAAGTTTGTCATATATATGAAGAATGAAACACTTGTTATTCTTAATGAATTAAAAAATTATAGTTAAATACTAAAAATCAAGGGTTCAGATTTGATAGAGATAGTGAATATATTTCAATGATTTTAGAGAAATTTGCATATGGCATAATCTCTACTGCATGCTACTTACAACAGTCAAACGGTATTGATAAAAGTTAGAATCAAACACTTAGAAATGTTGAATTCTATATTATTGACCGTTGTTTGACTTGTATAAATATGAGTGATGTTGTATTGTTAATCATATCTCTAATGTGTTACTACACTCTAAATTGAATACACCTTGTAGATAATGGCATGAAAACACAAATAATTTAGTTAAAGTGAAAATTTGTGTTGTGATACATTTATTAGCGTACATGATCCAAGAAGGCATAAAGTATGACCTACAACAAATATTTGTGTGTACTTAGAAAGTGCAGAACATGGTTATTTGGATAGATTTTAGATCTATCTAATTTGTATTAGAAGAATCTAGACTTGTAGCATTCTTTGAGGATGTGTTCATCAAAGATAAGTGCATGAAATTATCTAGTCCTACTGACATAGTCAATGATTCACTGTTGGAATCAAAAACCAGTCATACTGACACTTAAACTTGAATGAAAAATGAGCTAAGAAGAGTCTTTAGTAGACATAAGATGATTTTGTGTCATACAATAATACTTTAATTTAGTTGATCTGCCGAAATAAGCTAAAACTAGAGTAAGTTTGTAGGGTTTTGTAGAAAAAATTAAATTTTGATTGTTCAATAGCAAATTTTAATGCATTTTAGTAGCTATCAGATTGACTGAGAAAAATGGGGTAGATTTATTTAATATCTACTACATATTTTTCTTATTACTATAATAAGTATTCTTCTTAGTCTTTCATCTATTAAAAATTTTGTTATTCATAAAGGATATTTAAACAGTTTTGTACTAAAATTTTGTACTTGATGTTTTGTACTGAACAGTTTTGTACTGGAAAGTTTTGAACCAATATGTTTAGTGAACAAGATTTACAATTTAGCAAAATTATTGTATGTTCTTAAAACATGTATACCCGACGAATAAATAATTTGAAAAATTTCTTAAAGAGCCTAGTATATGAATCAAGTAATTCAGATCAGTGCGTTTAACTTTGTGGTGTGTAAAATATAGTAGCTATTATTTACTTATTCTATTGACATGTATGTTCTTGGAAGTGACCTCTCTATTACAAATGAAGTTAAAATTGTGCTATCCAAAGAATTCAACATGAAAAACCTAGGTATTGTGGACACCATAGGTATAAGGGTGAGTTTCGGTTGGCAAGGGATAACTCTTACTCAAACTCAACAAATCAAAATGTGTTTCAAAAGTGGGGATATAGTGATTGAAAGTGTGTTTTGAAACATCTTATGATTATGATAAAAGGTTGACACCTAATGATGGTGCAACTATGAGACAAGTAGATTATTTTAAAGGAATTGATAGTCTCATGTATACAAAGATCTGCACTAGAATAGACATAGCCTTTGAGGTAGGTATGATCTGCAGATTCACTAAATAATCTCATACACATTTGAGTATCCTTAAGAGGCTAATGAGATACCTGAGTGGTACTCAAGAGTTTGCTATGTGCTACTCAAAGCTTAGTGAAAAGTCGGCAACTAGTGAATATGTATTCACACTAGGCGGAGCAGAAAATTATGGAGATTAAAAGACAAACAAGCATTGCGTTCTCATCCAAGAAATCTGACATCTATATGTTATCCTCTGCAGAGGAAGAGGCTGAGTGGATTGAATGACTTATTGCTAATCATCCATTGAGAAGTTTAACGTAAATTTTCTAATTCTGTTATGCGACTATCAAGCTATAATGCACTGTAGCTCATAATTCACTCTATAATAGTAAGAGGAGTATATTAAGACTGAAAAAAGCCAAGTTGAACTTTCTCATAAATAAAGTGCAATTGAAATAAAATATGGCTAATGCTCTTGTTAAGAGATTTGAAAGTGATCTAATTATCAAAAGTGTGGGGGGGATTGACTTAAAAGCTATTGAGTCAAAGTTTTAACATCCTAATTGTTGAAATTTAGAATCTAATTGGAGCCATAGAGAAGTTCAAACTTAAGCATCAATTTTCGGCAGTTGACATGTTTTAGATAATTTTGATGATTCCACATAAATTCCACAAATATATAATGTCATTCCAATTTTGATGGTATTATATATCTAGAGGATTTACTTAGAATAATCATATTATTCCAATGCGAAACATGAAAACTTTTCGATATGTTTCCGATGTTTAGAATGTCGTTATATCATTCCAATTTTGATGATATATCTCTTTTATGAATTCTTGTTTCATTCCAATTTTGATAATTCAGAATTAACTATAATTGATTTGATTTTTCTATCATTCCAATATGAAACATAGTATAGTTCTTGTGTAGAAACTATAATAGTTCTTGTTCTTTATTTATTTAAAAAAACTTGACTGTGATTCTTAAGTTACATTTTTGCTAAGTTAATTATGAATTGTACTAAGTTCTTTTGTAGAACTAGATACTTTGTAAAATTAATTGGAATTCTTAGATATGTATCTCTTGATATTCTTATTTTCAATAAGCTAGCAAAGATGGGGGAGTTGAATCTGTCAACGTAGATTTCAAATTAATGATTTTCTCAAGATGGAGGAGTAAACATAAAGCAGTGTACAAGGATAGAGTTTCAGTTTATTTCTTTCGAGAATAAATTAGTCACTTGCTTGGTAAAAGTTCTGTTGAGTTTAAGACTCTTGTGTTCATTGAGCTTAAAACTCTTATTTTGTTCTTGGAGTTTATTTGCTTTGTTTGATTTTGAAACTATGACAGTTTACTCTAGTTGGTTTAGTCATTGTGAACTATTCTGTTGTAATATGGTTTGGAAACTATTTAATTATTTTGGTTTAGTCTTTTTTGAACTATTTGGATTTATAATTGATTTAGTCCTTATTAACTGTACATTGAGTGATGCATTTCTTCTATTTAAAGACTGCTATCAGCCAGTCAGCTTCATGTTGAACTGATGAGATAATCCAATATGTTGATATATTGAGAATATAGGAGGAGATTGTTGGATATATAGGTATATTCTCACTATATGAATAATATTATGTGTAATATTATTCTATGGGTAACACATGTGTTACACGTACTAATTGTATGGATATCGAAACGCGGGTGGAGTGGGTTGAGAACCCAGTACCCAAACCAGTATTTATCTTATAAATACTGGCTTGTGATAGTAGTCTGGGAATTCCAACTTTGATACCTAGGGTAAATATCTCAAGCACCTTAATCTAGGATATTAACCCTAATTTCTATTGTTATTATCTCTCATAATCTCTAACAATTAAGTATACTTTCAAATAATCAACATAAAAGGTAGTAGAAGTGTTGCAAATTGTTCTCGAAATGTTTAGCCTCAAAATCCTGGAAAGTTTTTGAAAAAGAAAGTAAAAGCTACTAATTTCTTACTCCATAGATTCAAATTTCAACACAGACTAATATTCTCTTTTTCTGATATCCAACTGAAGTCAAAATTTGCAATCAAAACTAACTCAGGTCCCATACACAGTTCTATCTTCCCAATGCTCATGATTCTCTCATCATATTCCGATAGACCTTGTGAGAAGGACAAATATGAATATCTTACTATCTTGTGAAACCCAAACAATTTGTAACACCGAGTTGTTGTTCAGATGGCAAAAGAAAGGTTTCCAATTCTAGGCTAAGTCCAAGTTACAATATAGTCCTTTATTAGTGAACAATGATGAGATGAAAACCAAAAATATGTTGGATTCTGCAGAGAAAACAGTCTGCACTCGATGGTTGGAATGAGCTGCCCATTTGGTAAAGAATCTCAGAGAGTAATACAAATTAAAATTTAAAATAAGCAATGGTGCAACTACAATCGCAGTCCTATGAAGCAGCAAGTGGAAGTGTGTCAATCTAAATTGCTTTTCATCTTCATCTTGTACTTGTGATTATACATACAAGAGATCATGCAGATAAATTATGTTAAACTGAGATATCCCAAATCTCAACTCCTACAATGTCATTCACTTCTAGTTGAGACTAATTGAAAGCTAACAGACAACAAAATTTGCATGTGTGTGTATATCATCAAGTACCATGACAGATCAAATTGACGAACGATGAATTTAATATAGTTGTGTGTGTGTGAGAGAGGGAGAGAGACATATTAGGAATTCTACTAAGGTTCTTGTTGAGTTATTCGATGCAATCAACACAAATCACCAAACACATACCATAGATCATACCAAACACACTAAAGCACACACAAATTTTGTCCCGATTGGGACTTTCGCCTTAATTCGGGAGAGAAGAAACCCAAGATGTTATTCAACTCGAAAATATACAAGAATATTACAATTCTCACCACGACTCTCTCTCAAGGCTCATCAGCAAGTACTAGTTGTTTATAATTAGAGAATCACTCAATCTCTCCTTCAATAAAGTACTCTCTTTCTTCTTGCAAACACCTCGTCTCGATGGCTTCCTCTGCTAGTTGAATCTATCTCCACATGTTTTTCTCCTGTTGTATACCCCCCTCAAGGGCACACCCCAATATATGTAATCATGGAGGTGCCACCCTCCACACGAACTCCTACCTCATGGCTCTCTCCACCTTTCGACGATATTCGAACGTCGCAGTTTCGCTCGAATGATTCTAGTGACGAAAAACTAAATAATGCTTTAGGAACAATGAGCTTCAAACCACTGGCTAAGTTTTCCTGTTCCTCCAAAGCTGGTAGCGGTTGTGTTGATCCTGCTCAATCCCCCTCTCACCCTTCATCACCTTGCAATAACTTTTCCAAACTGAACGAATTCCACCTGGATCTGTGTACCTGTAGTCCATAGCTTCAAGAGTTCTCATGGATATAAGGCTCCGCTTCATCAAAAGAATATACATGTCCTCCTCTAGTGTGTGTCCCCTTCTGTCTGTCATCTTCGACTCATTTGTTTTCTCACCCCTTACTTCACAAGTATTGTCAATCTCCGTTCTCACACAACGACATGAGGAAAACTAGTAAGCAGAAACCATCACTTCACAAATCTTATCAACCTTCGTTCTCATACGACGACATGATGCAAATTTGTAAGTAGAAATCATCTCTCTCTCGGAGAAAAGTTGAGAAGAACTAACTGAATTAAAAAAAACCGAAATTCACATCTAAAGAACTTGAAACAAAAGTATTATTTAAGCCATCACCTGATTCAGCGGCACTGAATTTGGTGCCACTCTGACTCAACCACTTGCAACAGTCATGTAATGCTCAATTCCTTTGCACCGGTTGCCACGGACCTTACCCCCTACATACACTTTCCCTTCCAATCGAAGTACAATCCATCTCCAAGAAACTCACAGAAGTTGACGCCGATTTCTGATACTTTTTTCTAAGTGTATCCTCCTCTAACCCCTCGATCATACCTGCTATGAAAAATTTCTCCTTAGTAGATTTCTCGTCTAGCACGGCTGTCATGTTGGATGGATTTGGTGGTGAATATATCAAGTGGGAAACCTTTAGATCATCTGCATTGAATGCCCTAAATTCAGATAACTTCATATTGAACTCCACTACATGATCTAGAAGAGCGGTACTTTTCTTCATTGAGAAATCCCACAACTTTTCTTTCTGATGCATTCGACCCTGTAATGACGATCCCGAGTATTCAGTTTTGAATCTTTCCCGAAGACTCATTGTGCTTCTTCTACACCTGACTTCGCTCATCGAATACTTACGGATGAAACCCAAGGCTTCTGAATAAATCCCCTCCTAATTATCTTGCTGTGTTGATTGGTCTCCCTTTATCTCCTTCTAGGACTAGATCAAAGTCCTGTTGAACCGATACGTTATGCATATCCACCTTCAAGAGATCAAAGTTGATCTTGCCTTTGAACCGCTTGATCTTCATGATCTGATCTATCATCTTCTCCAAGGAACTCGAACAAACCTTTGAACCCGAAGCTCTGATACCAATTGTTAGAAATTCTACTGATGATCTCGTTGAGTTATTGGATGCAATCAATACAAACTACCAAGCATATATGAGTTCATATTAAACACACCAAAGCACACACAAGTTTGTCCCGGTTGGGATTTTCGCCTTAATCCGGGGAGAAGAAACTCAAGATGTTATTCACCTAGAGAAGATACAAGAATATTGCAATTCTCACCACGACCCTCTCTCAAGCCTCACCAGAGAGTATTAGTTGTTTATAATTAGAGAATCGCTCAATCTCTCTTTCAATGAAGTACTCTCTCATTTTTTTGGCTTTCAATGGATGCCAATAATAACAATATATAGAGATCAAGAGAAACCCTAGTTTGATATACTGATACAATAACCATTGGATATTCCTGAAGAAATAACCCCACAATAAGAACCTTACGATCTAACTTGAAGAGTAAGTTGGGCTTCTCACGAATCACCAAGACCCGAATCCATCAGCGTTGCGTTCGGTCGAACGCACCCCAAGGTCAATCGACCGACCCCCTCTTGGGAACTCCTGCATAGTAGGGCAATCGATCGATGCCAAGTACGGTCGACCGCAACTCCACCTGCTGCTGCTGCTGCTGCTGACTATTTCCCTTGATTCTACTCCGTCTCCGATCATCTCGATTTCTCCATCGTCGCATCGTCTTCGTATCCAACATAGTATGCAAGACATGTAATCTCCTTATTCTAAATCATAAGAACTGGTTAGTCATATAGCTATCTTATATATTTTTTTTAAAAGTATCCTATAAAGTTTAGTAAATTTCGATGAGAAGTTACCAATCACATTACTCCGAAGTACTTCTCCATGTTTGCCATCCTTTTTGGTTGTATCAATTTTCCTCAACTCTCTCCCTATACGGATAATGTGCATTATATCTTCATTTTCTTCCCTCTGATTTGTACAGTATAAAAATTCTGCGCTGATTACAAATACTGGTCTAAAATCGCCATACGATGAAATATGATTCGAGCCTAAAAGGTCAAAGAACAAAACTACCCACAGATACTTAATTTTATTATTTCTGAAAAGAACCATGTTGAATTCAAAAGGCAGTAATCCTTCAAAAACAATAATTAATACTGTATTAACTCCCGACCAACCCTAACAATTGTTAACCTCCGCAGTCTACTGATTAGATGCAATCATCTAAAATATGACACACTAAAAATTCAACTCTATCTCTAATCTCTAATATTATAATGGGAGAAGGCCTTAGTGTCATTTGTCAATCTATCAACCCGTGTGACTCACGTACATAATTAATATGAAGGAGCTTTCAGGTTCGAGTTCTCACTACGTCAGATTTTTTATTTTTTTAAAAATATTTTATTAAAATATGCATTGTCTATGCATAACTAATAGAAAAGAGGTCTCAGGACAACGTCAAAATTTTTACTTTAAAATATATATATATTTATTAAGATAATGCACGTGCAAATTACTAGTTTACATCAGCATACATCATGCTGTGCTAAAATATATACATTTTACACAACCTGCATCAAAGTATTTCCATATTTTATATTTTTCTTTCCGAGTCAGAAGGTATTTCCTTGGTTATTCTAATCAGTAGAAGCTTGTACAGGCTATCATAAAGGAAAAAAGAAAGAAAAAAAAGGTAGTAGCTTCTATATTTAATGCAACTTAGATATTTAATGCAACTTAGAGCATCCACAGTCGTTCGATGTAAAAAATGGCAAAATGCATATTTTGTCCATCCAATTCGATGAGCATCCACAATCGTCGAATGGCAAAAAAATGCATAAAGTCGTTAAAAAAGAAACAGACGAAACATGATGTTTCGTCTGTAATTAAAAAAATAATTTAGACTGAGAAAATATTAATAAAAAATACGGAACGAAACATGATGTTTCGTCCCAAAAAGAGAAAAAAACGGAAGTTTTTTTTTTGCAAAAAAAATTTGCAAAAATAATTTTTTAAAATAGTGTAAATAATAATTGCAAAAACAATTAAAAAATTTGCAAAATAAATTTAAAAATTTGCAAAAACAACTTAAAATTTTACAAAATGTGCCAAAAGGTCCCACAAACCAGACGACACATCATGTGTCGTCCGGATTTGGTGGAAGTTTTTTTCGCAAAAAAAGTTTGCAAAAACAATAAAAAAAAGAAATTGTAATTTTTTTTGCAAAAACAATTTAAAAATTTGCAAAATCAATTTATATAATTACAAAAAAAATTTAAAATTTACAAAATTAATTTTTAAAATTAATTTTTTCAAACAAAATTAGATTGGGACGAAACATGATGTTTCGTCTCACATGGGACGAAACATCATGTTCATTCCCACGCTTAAATTCATTTAACGGTTATTTTATTTGGGTTTTTTTTTTTTTTTTACTTCGGACTTGATGTTTCGTCCGATCAATTAAAATAATAATTAAATAATCCAGCTATAATATGCATTTTGCTATATGGAATGCTATTCGCCCCTTTCTACTGTAGCGATTTTGCCAAAAAATGGCAAAATAGCAAACGACTGTGTGAGCTACAGTAAAAAAAAATTGGAAAAAATGGCAAATAAGCAAACGACTGTGGATGCTCTTATGATAGAAAGGTCATAGATCACAAGTTTTTATTATAAAAAATATATATTTTAAATAAATGGCTACATCGTAGCCTGATCTCAACCTAGGGATGGCATTCGGGTCGATCGGGCCGGGTCGGACCGGATCCGTCCGGATTGGAGGTTGACTTGGACGGGTTCGAATCGGGTTGGACGCTTAACCGGGCCGGGCCGAGCCGGATCGGGTCGAAGAGGGAAATGGTGACCTGCCCAACCCATGAACCCTTTCGGGTCCAACTCGGGTCGGGTCGACTCGCGGGTTAGCCCGTTTAGATAGGTTTTTTTTTTTAACTTAAAATAATAATAATAATAATAAACATTAAAAATCGTAATAATAATAATAAGATTGAAAGAGTGAAATTGCCAAAAAAAATTGAAATATTATTCATCTGATTTCAAGTTATACAAGTTTCACAATTTCTAATAAGAAATAAAGATTTCACAAATTTGTTATATACACTAACATATTTCTTATATAAATTTCAATTTACTTCAATTTTTCTAATTTGAAATAACAAGCAAAGATTTAATACAATTTTTTATCTATTTACAATTGTCTTCAAGTTGATGGCCTTCAATTTGTTGTTATTGATTTGTTGTTGTTGGTCTTGAATTCTTCATTTTGGTTGCTATTGATGTTGTTGTTGTTCTTCTTCCGGCGAGTTGCTCCCACTTGTGGACGTAGATAATGCTTTTCCTTGTGTCCTATTTTCAGCCTTCAGCCAGTCTTCTGTGCAAACGAGCATCTCTAACGAGTCGGGCTTCAAGCGATTCTTGTAATCAGTTAGAACCCTGCCACTTGAAGAAAATGCACTTTCAGAAGCAACTGTAGACACAGGAGGAGTTAATAGATCTTTAGCCATATATTTAAGAATACTATAAGTGTGTTCATGATCTTTCCACCATTGTAAAATATCTAGTGGAGAAGTAGAAGACTCAGAATCTTGTTGGTTATACCAATTTAATTCATTTGGTTGATTAGTCCTAGGTTTTTTGTATTGAATTTGTGCAAGTAAATTAAATATTCTATCATCAAATTTACTCTTACCCTTACCTTTGGAAGTAGTAGAAAAAGAACTAACTACAGAAGTTGTACTACTACAAGTAAAAAATCTATCATAATAATCGTACAAGCTATTTAATGTAGATTCAAATTTAACTAAAAAAGAAGCGCAATTAGTTTCTATTTCTACATCCTCCCCAAGTAATGCAAAAAAAATTTCAATCAAACTCTTCGTACCTTCTAATTTGATATGAGGATCCATAACGTTAGCAACACAAAACAATATAGGAGGAGGATTAAAATACTTCAAAAAAAATTTGTTTGCAGGTTTTACAATATCACCAACAAAAGCATCTTTTAACATTTCGTTAAAAGTTTGCATCATAGTAACTATTAAAATAAAAATGCTACTTGAAGTAGATTCATATGATTTTGAAAATTTTAAAGTTGCGGTTTTAAATGTTTCTAAAATTTCAACAAAAATTCGGCATAAAACCAATCGAGGAGAGTCATTTCAAAATTTGGCATATTTTTTGCGATACAAAAATTATTTATACATGCTTTATATTCGGTAACAACATGTAGTAAATCAAAAGTAGAGTTCCATCGGTGTTTGACATCCTTTAGAAATTTTCTAAAACGTACATTTGAAATCCTACACCAATTTTTCCATTCTTGAAATACGGTGCCACTTAATGCAATAAAATGTACATAATTTCTAATTTTAACTATATATGGATCGGGTATTTTTAATGGATCTTGAACACATAAATTTAAAATATGACATGCACATCTAATATGAAAAATATTGTCAGATGGAGGGTTTAATGCAGATTTTAAAATACTAATTGATGCATTATTGTTAGATGCATTATCAAAACTAATACACATAATTTTTCGCGAATATGAAAAACATCATAAATTTCTAAAATACGGTTTGTTATTTCAATGCCACTATGGGGATAGGGCAATGCGGCAAGTGATATGATTCTTTCTTGAAGAATCCAATCATTGTCGATCCAATGACAGGTTATTCGGATCATTGGAATATTGTTGCAACCTGTCCAACAATCCGAAGTTAAACTAACTCTACAAGTTAAACTCCATAAAATTACAATCAAAATGTCCTTCATTTCATTATACATTTTAAAACAATCCGATTGTAAGTATTTCTCGGGATTCTTTTAAAATGAGGGTTTAAGGCTGTTTGATTAAAATTTTCCAAGTCCCTACTCTCGGGATAGGAAAATGGTAACTCTTCCTTTATTACTAATCGGGCCATTTCCCGACGAATAAGATCGGGATCATAAGGGTGGCTATCAACTAAATCGGTCCTAGGGTGGATTTTTTGTTGGCCGGGTAGGTCAACAAGAAGGTCTTTACTGTTATCTAGGATGTGTCGCTTAATTATACCGGTGCCATCACCCCTCTTGAATTTGTATTGCTTACCACATGTTTTACAAACTTTCAAACCTATACCCAGATTTTCTTCGTCCGGGATAAAATCGTAAAATTTATGCCAATCACTATTTTTCCCACTACTTTCCTACCACTAGGGGGTGTGTTGTTTCGGTTGGTTGTTGTTCTTCTTCTTTTTCTAATTGTATGTCTTATATAAACTCATCGTGTGTACCCCAATGTTGGGTAGGAGGATCATGGTACTCTTCGGCGGGCTCACTAAGTGGGACAATTGGTGGCCTACGGAAAGTGCAGGTGGAATCTTGCCCACTTTGGCTACGACCGCTACCGCATGATCTAGACATAATGTAGTAATGTATGTAAAAAAAAATTACACAATGTCGGAGCGATGAGTTACAAAAAAAATCTAGAAAACAAGAGGGTTGAGAGAGAGAAGATCAAAAAACCAACAAACGGTCAAGATACGAAAAATTCTAACTATAACAAAAACAAAATAAGAAGAAGAAAGGTATGAAATTTTAATACCGTTCACCGTGGATACGTGTATATAAAAAAATCTGTGTAAATAAGAATAGAAGTAGAAGTAGAAATCCTCAAATTCGAAATTGAAGAGTTGAGAAGAGCTTGGAGGAGAGTTGAAGACTTGATCACTTGGAGGAGAGTTGAAGAGTTGAAGACGTTGTTGAATTTTGATTTCGATACGGTCGGAATTTGATCGTGTATATGCCCTGAAGACTTGTTTGTTCAATACTTCAAATGTTCACAAATTGCTTAGAAATGATTAATAAAAGTAGAGAGAGTAAGAGAGTAAGGTGTGAATTTTTTGATGGAATTTTGGGGAGTATTTATAGGGTAAAAATAAAAAAACAAAAAAAAAAAACCTCAAAACGGCTCTAAGAGCCGTTGCTGCTGCCTCTGTTGTACAGTGCCCAACGGCACAGTTTTGCGACCCGTTGGACCCGCGGGTCAACGGTCGACCCAGGGCGGGTAGAACGTTTGGCCCGTTCGGGTCTAACCGTTCGCAACCCGCAGGTCGACCCGCGGATTGGCGGGCTGGTTGGGTATTTTTAGCGGGTTCGCGGGCCGGGTTCAGCGGTTTCAATTCATTATTTCTATGACCCGGGTCGACCCGTTACTGTTCACGGGTTCAACCCGAACCCGCACCGCCGTTTCGCGGACCGGGTTATTCGAGCGGGTCGCGGACGGGTTGGCGGTTGACCCGGCCCGTTTGCCATCCCTACCTCAACCCCTAAGACATTTTTTTATTCATATTTTATTATTTACTATTTGAGCTACAATTCAGTAATTGTTTCATTCGCTAATCTTTTTATACAATTTAGTAGTAAACTTAGCAAACAGTAGCATGCAATCATTCTCTCACTTGGTGGTTTTTTTTTATTTTTTAAAAGATAATACTGACTTTGTCACCAATTTTATTAATGAAAAATTAACTAAATAATAAGTACTAAATATGACAGTCCTATTGAAATCAGATTTGGGGAAAATGATATTTTTCTTATTTTATTCTTCTATTGTGCATCTCTTTATATACACATTACATTATTGGAGAAGAGGTACAGTTGATTGAGAAGATTAAGCAGATGAGAGATTTGAGAGAATCTGTTCTCTATAAATTAAGAAACAGAATATATAGATTTATTCTTACTATTTTCAACACTTCCGCTTAAGTTGGTACATAGATATTGAACATGCCAAACTTGTCCACAAACTTCAAGAAGAGCCGATTCGAAACTACCTTTGTAAGAATATCCGCGAGTTGATCTTCTAACTTCACCTTAGAGATCTCAATAATTTTCATCTAATTTCTCCTTGATGAAGAACCTATCTACCTCTACATATTTCGTCCTATCATGTTGAATTGGATTGGCAACAATGTCACACGCCGCTTGACTGTCACAATACACTTTAATAGGCTCATTCAGATCAGAGCATAAATCATGTAACGAGAGTTTCGGTCATAAAACTTTAGTTATACTTGTAACGTCCCGATTTTCGGTAACTGGGAAACCGTGACATAAACCAGAATCGTTTCTTCAATTAGTCACAATACACAGAAAAACGGGTAAATTTAAAATTTTTTATTCAACACAAATATATTATAAGTCTGAATGTTATACAACTGCAATACATTACAACAGTATTACAATAATACCTTTACAATCCCAAGTGTTACAACTTTTAACAACTTATATCAGAGTACAAGGAATGAAGAACAACACTTGGTAATTCTCACTTGAGTACTTTTCAACAATAGATAATCAACATAATCATTACAGCGGAACTTAAATGACATCGACTTCTCGCTATCCTTGCCTTGAGTCCTCCTGAATCTCCCACCTGTACTTCTGCGATCCAGTACCTATTGAAGTGGGGACGTCAGTATTCGCTGACGCTTTAAAGCTGATAACTAGCAGCGAGTCTCCAAAAACAAACATACAATCATGGCAAATGTGTCGGTGTAGTTTAAATGTTCGTGAGTGCTATGACTAGAATCTAATGCAATATTGACTAAAGCTAGGATGCTCCTATTCTAATGTCAGCAAGTCTCCGAAGCAACATGCAGCCCATACTACATGCACTCATCTCAAGCCGTCTCTTCATTATAGGGATTTGAACCCGCGCTATGAGTTCTACTCTTGTACTCAACTTGTTTCTGAAGATTAGATATGACTGAGGAGGTGGCCCTACAACGGTCTAGTTCCGCTAGGCATACCAGACCTTCCTCAAATATCTGATGAATCATTGGAGTTTCCGCAAAATCATGTTAGCTCGAAGCATCCCAGCCGCCCCCTATCCAGACCGTAGTCTATGGCCCCTCGCCCTTAGATACAAGCTAAGACGGAGTTCCAGGGGGGGGAGGGGGGGGTCCATCCCCCTGGCTCCGACAGGAATCGCTCCCGCTTATCAAGGCACTTCAGAAATTAACAAACGAGTTACGGATCCCGTGCTCCCAACTCGTGAGAAGGCACAGACCGTATCCCTTTGACAAGAAGGATACAACCCAATAACACCGCCTAATGCAGGCCTATAGGACAGGTTGGATCATAAGGAATCACCCTTAACACCAACTCCTTCCCTTCGGCGAAAGATGACAATAATAATGGCTAAGTAGTAAAAGTTATAGGTTACTACTCTATCAATGTCACTAACCCTAAACAACTGAGGGATGACAACAGAACTTACACAACATGCTGAGTCTTAAGTTAGACTTCGCAAAACAATTCTACTAGGCTGCTCATCCTAGACTTACCAGAATCCTTAAGGATCTTATTCATGGCCTATCGATCCAAGACCCCGGCAATACGAATGTACCTGCATGCCACTACCCTAAACTTGGATTTCGTCTATACTCCGGTCCGCGGTCAACCTACACCGGTTAAGATCCGACGGTACACAAGGAGTGACTCGTCCACAGTCCCTTAGGAGTAAGAAAATATATGTCTTGATGGTCGATAGCCCCTAGGGTAATAGTATCGCCCTAGACGAGCACAACAAACTGTGTACTAGCTAATAAGCTATATACGAGTAAACCAACCACATATGAGCCAATAAGCTATGTATGAACCAACAACTACCTACGAGCCAGGCGGGCCTCGTATGAGACAAAAACATACATACCAGCCAAATAAGCCGCGTATGAGACCAACAGCTACGCACGGGCCGGTTGAGCCGCGTACGAGCAAGAACATATATACGAGCCAAATAAGCTGCGTAGGAGACTCACAGCTACATACGGGCCAGTCGAGCCACGTACGAGCACAACCACATACAAAAACAACCATACAGGTAATCAAACTTAGAAGCAACCAAACGTGCTTACTAGCAAACTTGATCTTCTATAATTAGAAGCAACAGAAGAATCTACTAACAGTCTAAATATGCATTCTACCAATAAGAAGACCAAAGCGACATAACAATTTTTATCGAGCTAACAGTTACTAGTGACCTTCCCAACCCTTATTACCTATAAGGATGAGGAATGCCCCCATGATAAGGTCCAATTTCAATTAGAACCTCACACAACTAGAATCCACGGTTTCTTTTTCCCAAAACGAACTAGAACTACATGCAACTAGATTCTTGGGTTCTCTCTCAAGTTTGAGCTAGAATTACCTAGGAGCTAGATGCATGGGTTCATGGTTCCTTTTTTATCCTTCACTACAATATACAATTCAAGCATGGTTCTTTAACTAGAATGCTACAACACACCATCCAAGCATGCATGCCTCTAACTATGTAATCTCAACCATGGGATTCCTTCTAGGGGATTAACTAGAACTACTTTACAACACAATATTGTAACTACAACATGATGGTTCTTCACTAGCACCACAACTACAACATGATAGTTTCTTACTAAACACTACAACTATAACATGAAGGTTCTTCATTAACATTACAACTACAACTTGGAAGTTTCTTTGCTAAACACTACAACTACAAGCACGGGTACAACTTAAGTAGGAAGCTACTATAAGTTTAAAGCCTGAATATCTACTAGATTTATGCATGGTTAATTTCTACAACTTACCCATGAGTGTTAATAATTTTAGCATGGTATACAACAAGCATGATTTCCTTTACTACTTTAACCTACAACAATTAGCGTGGTATACAACCTTACATGAATCTACAATATTCCTAAGCATGGTAGGTAATTTAAACATAAATCCTACAACAATCTAAGCATGGATATATACTTAGCATGAGTCTACAACATTCCTAAGCATGGTAGGTAATTTAAACATAAATCCTACAACAATCTAAGCATGGATATATACTTAGCATGAGTCTAAAACATTCCTAAGCATGGTAGGTAATTTAAACATAAATCCTACAACAATCTAAGCATGGATATATACTTATCATGAGTCTACAACATTTCTAAGCATGGGTATATACTTATTTAAACATGGAAAATTGCTACAACTAAGCATGGATATCTTCTATTACTTAAGCATGTACCTTTTCCTACAACTACTTAAGCATGGTAGAAGCATGAGTATCAACCCTACAATAATCTAACATGTTATATAATTTTCCTACAACAATCTAAGCATGGATACTACAATTCATCCTACAACAAATTAGGCATGATCTACAACATAGCATGAGTTCCTATAACAATTTAGCAAGGTATCCACTACAACTCAAGCATGAGTATTTACTATACTTTAAGCATGGATACCTATTACTAAACATGGATCTTTATTAATGCTTAAGCATAGATGTTATTACAACTTAACATGAATGCTTACTATGTTTAAGCATGGATATCTATTACTACTTTAAGCATGGATAAACTCAAGCATGGGTCTTTTCTAGCTATTATAAAGACTACTTCTCTTTATGAAGCAAGTCTTAAATGTTGCAACAATCTAAACATTGTGCATAACATAAACATCAACCTATAATAATCTAGCATGGTGTATATACATAACATCAACCCATAACACTTCTAGCATGAATACAACATAGATATGGACTTCCTACAACAATCTTAGCATGGTATATAATATAAACATTAACCTACAACAATTTAGCATGGATACCCACTACAATTTAAGCATGGTTTACTACTACAATTTCAAACAAGAATGTCTATTTACTACTTCAACATAACCTTTACTTATATATAAACATCTACTACTACTTAAACATGAATGTCCACTACTATCTTAAGCATGGTCCTTTTATTACTTAAGCATCAACCTACAACATGAACTATACTAATTAGTCAACATAAAAGAGTGATCTTTTTAACATTCTACAACTAATAACTTAAATTAGTTTCTTTATCATACCACACTAGAATTAGCATCCAAGTTGGGTTCTTTTTCTTACACCCATATGATTAATAAAAAGGAACAAGCAACTAAAATAAATAATCCCCAACTTGGGTTCAATCATTCATATGCATGTTCTTAGTCCAAGTAGTTTACGTTGTATGTCCTACAACCCAAAATGGGTATGTATACAAGTCCATATGCTTATGTATGAGTCCAATATCAAGTCCTACAACCCAAATTGGGTGTATACATAACTCACCATATGCTTATGTTCATTTAGTCCAAATAATAACAACAAGAACAAAATTTCTACAATCATCAAAAGTTCAACCTTTATAATCTTATTTAATCCTACCATTCACTTTCATGTGGTCATTTGATTCATACCACCATTCATAGTCCAAGTGGTTTCATTACCAACAACATACACAACAAAAACCACAACACAACCAAAAACAACTCACCATAGAAAACAAAAACCAAAGGAACAAAATCAAAAAGAGAATAAGAACAACAAACTCAAATAAACAAGAACAAAAATGGAGAAGCCCCCACCTTAATTTTCTTGATGGAAGGACTAGACTTGCTACCCTTCTCCTTCCCCTTAGCTCCTAGGAAAACTCCTATGGAACCTACAAGTAAAAACTCTCAAGTTAGAGGTTTGTTCTCTCTTTCTTTTCCTCTCTTTCTAAAATGAGACAAGTGATGAAGGGGAGGGGGTATTTATAGGGTTGGAGAAAGGGTGTAGGATGCAAAATTTCACCCACAAAATGCAAAAACCCTTTTCCCTAATTCGGGGGCCGACCATACCATGGAGTGAGGTGGAGGTATGGTGGAAGGGATGAGGTGGAGGGGTGAGGTGGAGGAGAGAAGCTTCTAGAAGAAATTCTTAATTCTCTCATGCACACTTCTTAATCCTATGTTTAATTCTCCAACAAGCCTAACTATCTAATTAGGCTTATCATGACAAGAGAAATATTTTATCCAAAATACATAGCACACAATTTGTATAATGCACTACTTGACACAATACATATATGCATGTATACCAAAAATCTTCGCATAATCCGTATAAAATAATTTAATTTCAGAAATAATAATAAAATAAATTGATACAATGTAATATTCGTCGGGGATATTACAATACTTAATGCTACTCCACGGTACTCAGCCTCTGCACTAGAACGTGCAACAATATTTTTCTTTTTGCTTCTCCATGCAACTAAATTTCCTCCAACAAAGGAAAAGTATCCTGAAGTGGAGCGCCTACCAACAACAGATCCTTCCCAATCGGCATCAGTATATGCCTCAACCTTCAAGTGACCATGTTTTGCAAACAAGACTCCTTTTTCCTGGGGCAAACTTTATATATCTCAGAATTCTCATCACGGTATCCATGTGTTGTTCACGAGGTGCATGCATAAACTGACTCACCACACTTAAGGCATTGACAAATCTAGCCGCATATGTGCAAGGTACATCAGCCGTCCTACCAATCTCTGATATATTTCCTTATCACACGGTACTTGATCAGGATCATTGCAAAATTTCAGTCCTTCTTCTAACGGTGTATCAATAAGTTGACAAGCAGACATTCCTGTTTCCTTCAACAAATCAATAGCATACTTTTTTTGAGACAGAAATATACCCTTTTTAAAGCGAGAAACTTCAATACCAAGGAAATATCTCAAAGGGTCAAGATCCTTCATTTCGAACTCTTGTGACAAGTAACTCTGTAGTGTCTTTCTTTCCTCATGATCATCTCCAGTTACTATCATATCATTCACATATATAATTAGAACAGTAATCTTATCTTCTTTCCTTTTTAGGAACAGTGTATGATCTAAATTATTCTGACAATATCTGAATGTCCTCATTGATTTTGTAAATCTCCCAAACCAAGTTCTTGGCGACTGCTTGATATCATACAATGCTTTCTTCAAACGACACACTTTATTACTATGTTAGACGGATCTGTTTGATCCTGGTGGTAGATCCATGTAAACCTCTTCTGTCAATTCTCCATGCAAAAAGGCATTCTTCACATCAAATTGTTGTAACGGCCAGTCAAGATTTGCAGCAATTGACAGTAAAACTCGGACTGTGTTAAATTTTACCACGGGTGCAAATGTTTCATCATAATCAATTTCATAAGTTTGAGTGTACCCTTTGGCAACCAACCTTATCTTGTATCGCTCAATTAAACCATCAGAATTATACTTCACCGTATAAATCCATCTGCATCCTACCAGCTTCTTTCCTGTTGGTAGTTCGACTGAATCCCAAGTCTCATTCTTTTATAAGGACTTCATCTCCTCATCCATAATTGCTTTCTACCTTGGATCAGCTAAGGCTTCCTGCACACTGTTAGGAATAGATACAACAGATAATTGATTCATAAATGACTTATTTGATTCAGACAATTGGTGAGTGAACACATAATGACTCGTGGGATACTTGACTTTACTAGTGGAATCAGGCTCATAAGTAGGTTTTGGGATACCTCTAGTGGTACGATTCGGGAGTTCTCTTCTTGGAGCTTCAGATAACGATGACGATCGGTTTTGGGGTTCTGACGGGGCTGGAGGTGGAGATAACACTAGTGATGGCATGGATCTCGTCGGCTCATCTTCAAGGAGGTTCAGCACCGATTGCAGTTCCTCATGGAGATCTTCTACCTCAACCAAATAATCTTCGATCGAGTGATTGTTACTACTTACATCCTCAACCAAATCTTCATTCGAGTGATCTTCACTACTTACATCCACAACCAAATCTTCATTCGAGTGATCATTACTACTTACATCCACATTTTCACTCCTTGTATTCAATTGTTCACTCTGAATGGTAACCACTTCGTCAAAAGCCCCCCCCTGAAGTTCAACCTCAGAGAAAAAAATACATCTCATTTTCCTGTAACACAACATCCATAGTCACAAACATCATTTGAGTTGGTGGGTGATAGCACTGATACCCTTTCTTATTCTTTGCATATCTCACGAAAACACATCATACAGCTCGAGGAGTTAACTTATTTTGCTCATGTTGATGAAGGTGGACAAATGCAACACACTCAAATACACGAGGTGGCAAGTTGACGACTGTTGGAGCATTCACAGCTTTAGTTAATGCCTGAAATGGCGTGATAAAATTTAGGATACTAAAGGGAACTCAGTTGATTAAGTATGCAGCAGAAGTAAGAGCTTCCCCCTAATACATAAGTGGCATATTGCCTTGAATAAGGGAAGCACGGACCATCGAGCAAGTATTTGTTTTTCCTTTCTGCAACCTCATTCTATTGTGGTGTAAACGAGCATGTGGTCTGGTGAACAATCCCGTGTTCCACCAAATATTGTTGCAGATTTGAACTCAGGTACTCGCCACCATTATTACTTTCAAGAACTTGTATCTGAGCTTTATACTGCGTCACAACCCACTTGTGAAATTTCTAAAATAGACAACTAACTTCACTTTTAGACTTCATCAAAAAAATCAAAGTCATACGAGTACAGTCATCAATAAATGTCACAAACAATTTCGCTCTTCCAAATGTAGTATTTTTGGATGGACCCCAAACATCAGAATGAATAATCATAAATAGGAGAGAACTTTTACTTAGATTTGGAGGAAAAGAGACACGGTGACCTTTTGCGTGTTCACACACATCACATCGAAAGGTAGAAATATCCAACTTCAAAAATAAACTTGGAAATAATTTATTCAAATATCCAAAAGAAGCATGCCCCAGACGTCGATGCGATAGCCAAATCTCTGATTCCTTCTTCTCCCCCTCGGATCCTTCCACAGATAGAGCTTGAATCAAATTGTTTGAACTTTCAGATTCTAAATCCAGGTAGTAGAGATTTCCGTGTCTAACCTGATAACCAATCATCTTGTGAGTCCTAATATCCTTAAAAACACAATGAGAGGGTCAAAAAATTACAATATAATGTAAAATAGTAGTTATTTGGGCAAAAGGTAACAGATTAAAATTCAAGGATGGCACAACTAGTACAAAATCTAAGGTTAGGGTTTTTGTGAGAGATATAGAACCCTCGCCAATAACGATGGCAGGATCACCATTGGCAGTGGACACACTAAATTTGGTGGATGGTTGTAAGGTGTGGACTTATCTAGATACAAAAGTCATATGGTCGGTAGCACCTGAATCAATTATCCATGCATTATTCATAACAGAGGAAAATATATTAAATACCTTACCATCATTACCTGCAGCTGTAACTAATGTAGAGGCTAGTCCATCCCCTTTCTCAGCTCCATCAGCAACTCCAATGGCGATTGTGGGCTGATTGTAATTCTTCTTCCGGGTATCCTTGCTATGATTTCAACTCTCCGAGTAGCCAATAATCTCATAATAACGAGCTTCTGTGACCGATCTTGCCATAATGAGTACACTTCCTCGACTCATACGGTAGTTTTGGTCCTATAGTGTTGTTACAAATAAAGAACCCCATACAGATGACTTGTGAGATGGTGGCAAACAGTACACAGTGTCACCAAACACCAATCGAAGCCCACAAATAGCAAGATCAGGATTTGGACAGTCAAGACGTCAAGATGGAACCAGATTTCAAAGGTCTCTGATCTTCGACTACACCACCAAAATTCGACGGCAGCGGCGACGGGCAGCGACGATGGGAGGTGAAGGGCGGTGGTGACGAGAGGCGGCAACGACGAAGCAGCATGTGGGTTGGGTAGGGGTTTTGGATGGGATGACGAAGGAGAACGAGTTATCGGGGATCGGGGTTAACGAGGATTAGGTTGACGAGTGGTTTCGAGGATCGGGGTCGACGAGTGCTTTCTGGGATCGAGGTCGACGAGGAGGGGCCACGAGATCGATGGCAGCGAGGATCGATTCCTCTCCGTTTCTTGTTCTTCTTTAAAACAGGAGGCTTCGGATCTTCAGATCGAGCTTCGGTGTCGATTTCACTGAGGAATCGACGACGGGATCAACGATAGCGACTGCATGATTGGGATCTTCTTCTGCTTCACCTAGCCTATGATATTTTAGGCTCTGATATTATATTGAAATCAGATTTGGGAAAAATAATATTTTTCTTATTTTATTCTTCTACTGTGAATCTCTTTATATACACATTACATTCTTGGAAAAGATGTACAATTGATTGAGAAGGTTAAGGAGAGAAGAGATTTGAGGGAATCCGTTCCCTATAAATTAGGAAACAGACTATACAGATTTATTCTTACTATATTTCAACAAGTCCTTCCCTACTCCGGTCTATTACAATGCAAAAACATCAAAACAAGTCCCGTCTTTTACATTGCAACACGAAATGATATAGAATTACATCATACATCCACCTAAAAATAGCAGTCACCTCCGGCCACATAATCTCTATCAAAGAAATGAGGTAACTACAATCACCATAGATATCTCTATTCCGTACCCTCCATGCGCAGCCTCTTCCTTGTCTCTGCTTGACATGCCCAAGCATATGAAAGATTCAAAATTTTATGTAGCAAAGTATGAAATCTACAGTTATTATTATGGAAGCATGCGTCATTTCTATCTAGCCAAAGAACCCACAGGATAGCCACTATAGTAATATCCCACACAATCCTACACTCTTTCTTAATGTGTAACTTTCTCCAATCCCCCAATATGTCATTAGTCGCGCTCGGTGTGTCTATAATACCAAAACCCACTCCCAGAATTTTCCAGGTCAGTCTAGCTTTAGGACATTCTATGAAGATATGGTTGACATCCTCCTTTTCAACGTTACACCTAGGGCACCTCACATCATTGACTATGTTACGTTTCTGAAGAATCGCTTTTAACAAAATAGCGTTATTCATCACCAACTGAAGAAAAGCTATCACCTTAGGAGGGGCTTTAGTCTTCCATATAATATAAGCCTTAGAGCTTCTAATTCCTACATCAAGTATAGGTGGCGATCTCACCGAGAATGACCTGCTAGCCTCAAGCATCCATTCTCTATCATCTTCCTCTTCTTCATTTAGTTGATGTGCACATTCATCCACCATTGTTATGAGCCTCCGTAATTGCTCCAATTCAATTAGGAAAAGGTTTTCTTCAAAATCAATTCTCATTCCATCATGTCTCTAGACATTCTGCCACTTAGTTGTACATGCATTAATCAGCTTTCATATCATATGGAACAATGTGTGATACTAGCGTTAAGTATCCAACATTACATTTCGTTCTGTATGTCCTACATCCAATCCTTATCCTAAACTGGATCGTTTAACACATTCGACACACATAGTTTTACTTTGAATGTTTCGATTTCCAACGCTAGTATAACACACATTCCGAACAGATTCATTACCTACAGCGACACACTCAAAACTTCACAGCTACAATAAGAAAAGGTCGATGATTCTGCCTTTTAATTGTACTTTACCTTCAAACAAACTCACACGCATACAATCAATCTCGCACTGCATTTATAGTTACAAATTTACAGTAGTGAAAATTTCGATGCATCTGATTTCTTTCTATTGTACTTTTGTTAACTATAATCTCCTTAATAGAACAACAGAAAATACAGTACACCACAGAAGGGAAGTCATAAACAAACCAATGCATTGAACAGCATATTAATATTCAATTCTCCCATAATCAGTTTGTATATTTTGTTTGTGAGCCGGCATAATATAAGAATTTTATTTTATTTATTTATTTATATATTATTATTATTTTGCACTACTCTACATTGTTATATGACTACCTTAAAACATAGTTTTCTCCCCACCTTTCTTTAGTGTTAGTAATTTGGTTGATCTCTCACCTTCAATCAATCCTTCTGACTATTGTGCCGGCCTCGGCAAAATAGTAGAGTGCTTGCTTGTAATGGAATAAGCCACATGTTTAATATTGTTCTTCCATAAGTTAGCTTATATGCCCTTGTTAATGAATACCGATGATAATTAGTATACGTTATCGATAGTTAGCAACTTGTTCTAAAGGCTGACCTTCTGCTCTCAACAGATCGAACAATCCCATAAAGACAAATAACTCCTTTTGGGGATGCCCATTCTGTAGTCAAAGCCTCTCCAATGAGAAAATTATAAATCGAATTTTAAACTACTCCTACATTCAATCGAAAAAATAGAAATCGTATCTAGGAGTACATCTCCAAATTCATCCTTTTTTTTAACGAGTCTTAAACATTAAACAGTAACTTCATCTTCAACTCATAACACAATTTCTAACATCGAAAAGGAATATTTCCAAAAATGGCATTTCGCGTCATTTTGGCGCTGCATTGGAACAGCTCTAACAACAACAAAAGCAAGTAAAAAACAGAGAATAAATAGTGGGGGGGGGGGGGGGGGTCAAAATGTGAAAACTGAGTACCACAGATCGAACAGAAGGAACAAACAAATACAACGATAGTTAATTAACGAAATAAAGTACCACAGATTCCCTAACGATAACATTGTTTAACTACGACTCGACTCATTTATATGGAGTACAGTACAGGCATGAGGTATACCTGCTCCTTATTTTAAGAGTAGACCAACATTGAGAAACAAAAGGGGGGAAATTATTAAGAGGATGATGGAATAAACAAACCTGTGATGCAGTACAGTCAATGCATCTTCCTTATTCTGATTTGTCGTTTACGCTGCTTTTAACAAAAATACTGATCTGGTCATGAACTATCTTTGATTGCAATCAAATGAGCAGACCAGTAAACTACAAGTAAAGCAAAGAGATCAAAATGAAATAAAATGGAGAAAAAGAAGGTTGTCAATATACAAGTCAAAAGAAGCAAAGAGTGAAGCCAAATCAAAAGAGTAGGGAACGGGATGCAAGTAAAGAATACAAGATGTCTGTATGAAGCAGCAAAGATCTCGCAGCTTAAAAAATCGCTTTACTGGACCACATTGGATGCAGCCCTCAGACTAGATAGACATGTTCCATACAAACTATCGAAACTAAGATCTCAGTTACTGTCCTAAATGTTCCGAAATTGGCAATACTTTATAAAGAGATAAAAACACCGTACACGTATTAGAAGTCGTATGTCCATAGTATCAATGGCGTAGAATGTGACTAAGATATGTCGTCCTTTGTGTCTTTCTACACATGCAATTCAAACTATGGAGAGGTAGCTAATAGGATTTTCCTTTTAACAAATCCGGGTAGAAGAGCTTACTGTAAGAAGCAAAAGTGTAAGGCTGTTATTGTAGACCTTTTCAGATATTACAGTAGTAGCATATTCAAGGACATCGAGGAATTTCATTACGGATAGTGTAAATCACTCGTTTGACTGCCATACCCTTGTCTTATGATGAAATATTCAAGGACCTTGTCTTATGGTGAAATATCTTCGTAAAATATAAGCCTAATGCTGAAGTGATAGGTACAGAAATCTCGATTTGAGAAGGCAATTTCAATTTTTTTCACGATGAATGATGTGGAACAAACATTTGCATGAAGCCGGCATTGAGCCTCCTTGGGTTATAACAATTAGACTTCACAGATACTGCTGAAATGTTTAGGGAAACACATAATTCTGGAGAAAAAGAAGACAGATTACCTTATTTTTTTACATTAGGTTACACAATAGTGATTATGCCATAACAAATGAAGTAGACAGCTCAAACAACTGAACTAAACTTAAAAAGATACACAGGATAGACTGAACAATGCTTAGTCAAAAAATCACCAATATATATACATTGGACAACTAACCCTTTTAAGGATTTTCACATGCATGTCATATCATCAATTGCTTATTTACTAAATGAGAAAGTTGCTCATACCCCTTTTTCCCTCTATATATATATATATATATATATATATATATATAGAAAGGATAGACTGAACAATGCTTAATCAAAAATATATATTCGGGGTAAAAGTGTGGATGTGCGGCTACAACCTTATTCCAAGAATACAAAAAACTCTTTAACTCATTGCATTTGGCATGACTAACCGAATTTAAAGTAAAAAATAACCTACTTATATCAATCTACTTCCGAGTTCTGCATGAATATTGCAATTTACCATGGTTACAAGGAACTAATTATATGAATAAAGGAATCGCCATTGCAATAGTAACTTAAAGCAAGAGAATTGCGAAGAGAAATAGACAAAATAGTAAAGAGGAGAGCGTCAGGTAATAGGCATGTTACCAAAGAGGTGCACCCACCCTCCTCTACTAAAATGTGTATGTCCAAATCTAATAACGCGTATCTAAACAGCCATGTCAAAAACTACTAGGTCCCACAAGTGAAATAAACCTGCTTGACACACAAACCTAACAACGAGCAAATAGATCCTATACAGTTTCCACATTGGATGACCGGAAAAGCTATAGCAATATCATATTCAGAATTGACATTATAAAAGATTCAAGCCTCTTGAACAAATAGGTTTCAATAACTTGACTGATAATGGAACAATAACACAGTATTTTATAGTATAGTAGATCCCATTAACAATGCTCGCACTTTCTACCTGATAATTTAAATTTAGTTTACACTTAGCATTCAAAAAACAACACAAAAGTACCTAAAGAAACATATAATAATCTCTTAACAGAATTACCTACACCATCACCCAGAATGTGCTATGAAAATACAGAGCACGAAATGTCATCTTACGATCTTTCTCGCTCCCGCCTTGCAGGTGAACTCTCACGCTCCCGCCTTGCAGGTGAACTCTCACGCTCCCGCTTTGCAGGTGAACTCTCTCGCTCCCGCCTTGCAGGTGAACGCCTAGCAGGTGAACGACTGCAACCAATACAATTGAAAAGATCCAACAGAGCAGAGTTATCAAAAGAGAAAGAACTTAGGCAAGAGATGTCGTGAACAAGATATGCAACTGATACTAACCTACGGTTATGGTGATGTTCGTAAGCAGGACTTTCAGCTCTTCCGTATTTAGGACTGTCCCTTCGTTCTCTGTCCTTTTGTTCAGGCTTGCTGTATGGACTGGAACCACGGCCATAATCAGGGCTCTCCCTCTCCACTCCTCTGCCATAAGGACTTGCAGATCGACCACGATCACGACCTCCTCTGACTGGTGACCTATCTCGTCCTCGCCTATCTGGGCTGTGTCCATTTCTTCTTTCATCATCATCTCGAACTGCATATTCAACTGATAAAACTCGGTCCATCAACTTGCTGCAAATCCGGGGTGAAGAAAATGTCAAGAGGCAATAAAGCAACTAGAAAACCACAAATACATATCTGACAAGTAGCGTGACCAGCACGCACAAAAATAAAAAAAATGCATAACTTGGAGTCAATAAACATGAAAACATGAAGTTTTCCCTCAAAATTTAAACTGAAACAAAGAGACATACCGGCCATTGTCACTTAAATGAAATGAAGTAGTACTACAATGAGATAAGGAAAATAAATAATTGACACTTAACAAGATGTAAAACAATGAAAAGAATCACTCTGGGTGATTCTTGTCGTCCACATGGTGGGTGAAGTAATTCTAAAATTCATAATCAATTCAAATTCTCGTGGAAGTTGAGCTTGGGTCTCCCCCTTAAAAGATTGGTAATTGGGTACAAACACTAGCCACTAGGCACCTTGCAGAATATTCAAAAATGATAATTACTCTATACATAATAAAGTAATCCATATCGAACAAATATATGTGCAACACGTTTTACCAGGTTCAAAGAGAAGTGTGTTTCAACAATATAATTTTAGAGAGAGAAAGAGAGAGAGAGAGAGAGAGATAATTGGAGTAACAGAACACATATATGTGCTGAGCAACATAACACATATATGTGCAACAAGTTTTACTTGACTCATAGTGCAGTGCATTTCCACACACAAAAAGAAACTCAAAATCCAGTGTATTTCTACAACATATTAGAGAATTGTTAAGTAGAGGCTCAAAAGGAAATCTTTGTTGTTAAATTTTCCAGTACTTATTCAGAATGAATTTAGAATAAATGGATAAAATTTGTAGATAATAGAAGGACCTCATGTTAGTAGCATCCAATGCTCTGGTGGCATCCTCTTGCGACTCAAATTGTATGAATGCAAAGTTTCTTCTAATCCTGACATTCGAAACCTTCCCATGGGGTTCAAAATGTCTCTCCAAATCCCTCACCCTGGTATTAACTGGATCAAAATTTATGACAAATAACGTCTTCGAGGGCTTTGAACTAGCTGATGATCTTCTTTCACTACCAGACCTTCGACCACCACGTTCTTGCTGGAAGGGGAAAACAAACAAAAATTGAGCAACACTTGATAACTAAATTTTGCTATTTGCTTGATAGGAAGTTATACCTTCGTCCACTCAACACGAAGCCGTCGTCCATGCCTGCCAAATTCAGTTCGGTCAAGTGCTCGAATTGCATCATCAGCATCACGTTCATCTTCCATGTAAACGAAGGCAAAACCTGGAAACAAATATATAAATGCAATTCAGCTTAAGAACTGGAATAATAATATTCAAAAAAATGTGACCCCAGAGTGAAGAAACCGATGCTGACGGCTATTTGTCTGCAAATAAATATAAAACACCTGGCCATCTGTGAAATTTATAAAACCAACGACCGGGGAAAACAGGAACAGACCTCATGTCAGGAAATAAGTGATGTCAGGAAACAATAATCCAAAAGTAGGTCTGTTGAGACACGCACAAGTGACCAGTGGGCCTCCTTCAACTAATCTCCCAAAGGATCCTGAATATGTGATTGAACTGGGAGGTTAGGCAAGGTTCATGCGAAAAGAAAGGCAATGGTGGCCTGGAAAATGTTTCCATGTGAATTGTGTTCAGCTCAGCTCTTCCAAGAAACATAATATAAACTCGGACAAAGGCAGGAAATGTGAGACTCCGTCAACCATAAAGAGCATGGATATTCCAAGATAATCCTGCGTTAAAAAATTTGTTGAGTATGGAGCATTACCCAACATAAATACGCTTAAACTTATCCAAATTCCAGTCTCCTGTAGAAGTCAATGTAGAAGTCAACAGAAGGGCGCCCATCACTGTACCCTGGTGTCTATAAATAGTTGCGATCTCGCAGCCAAGTCGTCCATGTTGTTCAAACATTCACCTTTAGAAAATGGTTCATCCCACATAGCTCTGAACTGATTAGAAGTGTGACTAAATTGTCACTCACAGTATAATTTTTTTAAGCAATCAACTGTTGGACAATGTTTTAGTAAGGTGGGAGTAAATTACAATTTGAAATTATTTATAAATAAATAGCAAGATAACACCATATACAACACATGAACTCACAGTCAATGTTATGCAAAATAACAGATAGGCTTGGCAGGTTGAGCATACTGCCTCAAGGTGAAAGAAACCCGGATTAGGAAATGCATGATGAGTGTCTCGATCATGGGTACAAGATGCATCGGTCATATCAATTCAGACTTTGCCTACCCAGACTTCCAATACGGTTGATAATTGCAGGAAGTAAAATGTTGATACCTATCCCGATAATGAGTTTTTGAGGCATGGTCTCGATTCTAATGACCACTCGCCAAATATGAAGTAATGTTGCTTCTTATAATCTTATGAATACATATGGAAGCTGGATATCTATCCTCCCTAAAAGAAAGCATGGATATCTGTTCATATCCTTGCTTTCATTGCAACTTATGCAGAAGTAATTAAAAAAGTAAAAAGGAAACTCGGAAACATAGTCAAATAATTATTAATTAGCACATTACAAAGACAGTGAGTGAAGCAATGCACACACCTGACTTCATATCAACCCTATCCACCTTCCCAAATTTGCCAAAAAGCCGCTCAAGTTCTGACTGGCGAGCATCATATTCAAAGTTACCACAAAAGATAGGCTTCATTTTGGTGAACCGCAATTTGAGAGAAACAAGTCGCCCTAAAAATCATAAGGTCAAGAATAATAATTATGTTTCATAGGATACATATCATTCATAGGATCCAACTAGTCACATATAAGGAAAGACTTACCTTAAACTTTTGCGAATCAAACACAAAACACATACAAACACAGACAGAGGCAGAGAGAGACGGACTACAAGCTTTTGACACACTAAGCTGTGTATATGGCTCACCGTTCGACATGCTCAGTACATAAAACATATAATCTCTGACAACTTAAATTGTTCAACGACTGGTACTAATCATAATTACTGTGAAAGAACCTACCACTATCAGTAGACCAAAACTCTAAATTTGTGGTAAGGGTGAATGTTTAATATTTATATTCTAATATACCCCCGCTGGTCGATGACCATCTTTGTGGGCTCAGACTGGGACCGTTCGAAGCGGTATTTTTTTTATATTTAATCTGCATTTTAAGCACAGCTAGTGAGATTCGAAGTACGGTTGCTCTGATATCATGTGAAATACCTTACCGGTAGACCAAAACTCCAAAGTTGGGGTAAGGGTGAGGGTTTAGTATTTATATCCTAACAACAACCAAACAATGTCCTATGAACAAAGGTATTAATCAACTACAACATTAATATAAAAATAAAAAAATAAAACTAGTTCTACAAATAATTAATCCGACAAATATACATGCAACATCATTATAGTATAAAGATATGAAGATATGTTTCCACATTACCACTGAGTTGTAGCTCAGATTGTAAGGGTTTGGGATGGGAAAGAGAGGTCTCAGGTTCGAGACAAGACTACGACTTAACCCTTTATTTATATGTTTTTCACATTCAACATATCAGATTGGCTAGATTAGTGGAATGAAGAAACTAACTATTAAGTTCAAAGTAACAAAGCCATGACCTATCCTCAACTTGGTATCTTCAGAGCGTCAATTAACTTGTTCACGTGTTATCGTAAAATATAATTGATGGTATTATATGAGTACCACCCTCACCCTCTTCCAGGTACAAGGATAACAATCATGCACCTCTATTTACTCAACTTTATAGTTAACACAGAGAGCGGGTAGCAGTAAAATAGGAACGAAATTGTCATTTAGTTACAAGGATAGGCATCATTTAACAAATAATCCAATTCATAGTCATGATTTAAATTCCAATAGCTACTGGTAGGAAATTCAATTGATAAATAAACTAAGAGCATCTGTTCATTAACTTACTCCTGAATATATGTACGCAACGAAAAAAACATATTCTTCGGGTTTTTTTGTTTTTTGTTTTTTTTTCCAAAAAGTTGAAAAAATCTATCAAAAAAAGGATTTTACAAATCCCTTATGTATAATATAATCTTGTCCAAATCCTAGGTTACCAGGATAGTAAGCTAAACAATTATAATTTAATGATTATCAAAAAAAAATAAAAAAATATTGATCTTAATCTAAACAAAACCAATTGGCTACAATGAAGCTTGACTCTCATATTCTAACACTCAGATCTAAGTTTCTGTTTTGCAGACACAGATTAACGAGTTCGTTCTAACTGAAACTAATAATTACCAACAACTGAACAGAATAATTGACCCAAAAAAAAAAGAAAATATTAATCATTTAATCTATTTCAAATTTTAAGATTGAACGATTTCTATGAGAACAAGAAGAAGGGAGATGCATATGGCACTAATTTTGAGGGAGAAGTCTCACCTGCGATTCGAATCGAGAATACCAAGATCCAGATGAAACCCTAGATCGGGAGAGGAGAGCGAAGAGATGGATTTGAAAACCAGGGTTGACCGGTATTAAGAACATTCATTTGATTGCTGACCTGTCATGTTTTGCCACGTAGGTGGTTCAGTTTTGGACAATATGATTGTAGGAGGAGCATGGGACGCGTACAATACGGAAGAAAGAATCGTATCATATGATATCAGATGCATACTAGAGCATAAGATTTTGTTTGTAGGAGTATCAATACGGGGATTGATTTGATGGAGTGAGCAGGAAGAACGGAAAAGGAAAGTGGGAAACTACCGTGCCTCGTGAATGACCTGAGACCTAGTCAATGATCCTTTTACTTGCAGTATTTTCCAAGTGTCATTGGAGCATCCACTTTCTCAACAAAATTTGCATATTTAGCAATTGGAAATAGCAATAGAGAAACAAGTGGTGCTATCGTTGCTGCTAAAACTGTTAAAAATAAAAATAAAAAATAGACGGAGCTTCATCCTCCGTTAAAAAAGAAGAAGAGATAAATGGCATTTTCGTAATAATCTGATGGTAATTTGGTGATAATTTGGTTTTCTAATTGTTGCGTCCCATGATTATTTTTTCATTAAAAAATTTATAATGGCAATTTGGTAAATAACTAATGGCAATTTCGTAATTTTTTGCAAAAAAATTGATTACTTAAAATAGGAAAAACTTTTTTTTAAAGAGAGAGAGATAGAGCTCCTTCCTCCGTCTTTCATCTTTTCAGTTTTTTTAATAATAAAATTTTCGACGAACGGAGCATCATCGTTCGTTTGTTCGAATTTTTTCCTCAAGCGGATGAAGACCATCCGTCTTCTACTTTTGGCATTTCTCTATCGCGATTTCTAAGTTAAGCGAACGACTGTTCACTCCCATTCTGAATTTTGAGTATATAGCGAACGATAGTGAGGGTTTTTTTAACCCAAATGCTATTTTTTGGGTTTTTAGAAAACGAGAGTGGATGCTCTTATGATCTAATGATAAGCTTCTTAGATTAGTTCCAATCATACTAGGTATCTCTCAATTTTAGTCAAAATAGCTAATTTAGAGACAAAATATACTCCAATAGGACTCGCCAAAATAGATTTCGTAGATTCACTCGTCATATCTGACCAGTTTGTATCGCTCACTAAACTTCTCTTTCGCTCTTTCCGTTTCTCGAAATCCAAAAAAAAAAAAAAAAAAAAATCTCATTCGCGATCAGAAAATCGCGATAAAAAGAAGAAAAAAATTATGATATGAACGTGATCGTGATCGCCGAAAGAAACCAGCTCGCGCGATATGTGAGCAGCGAGGAAGTTTTTTTTTCTTTTAAATTGGGCATTTTTTTCTTGGGCTTTGATTGGAGCTTTAAATCGGAACGGACGGTACCAAACAACCATATGTTTAAGCTCGGACCAAAATTCAACTCGAACGGGCTTATGTCCGGCTCGGTCCAGATCAAACAAATTTTTTTTAGTCCAGACTGGGTTCGGTAAAGCATTAGGCCGCAATAATACTCGGACGGACTTATATCCAGCTCGAGTTCAGCAAAGTATCGGACCTAATAATTTCTTCAAGTTCGGTTCGTATAACAGCTCAGACGGTCCACAGTCGGGTCATTTCTCGAACCGGATTCGGACGGACGACGGACCGTCCTGTTCATTTTACACCCCTACGCTTTGTAATATTTTTTAACATATCAATATACTAGATTTTCCCGTGGGCACATGTCAACGGCACGTCTTCGAAACGATACAGCATATGAAAGTCTTGTAAATAGTAAAACAATAATTATGTAGCTCAAGTTTGAATAGTAAAATAATAATTAGTTGTAAATAAAAGTCCATGTTTCCATTAGTATATGTTAAAAAATAATTATAAATGGGGGTGTAAAATCCAACTTCTTCGAACTTTAAGTGTGGAAAATGATGAAATTTAACTGTTGATGAGATATTTACTATTTTCAATGTAACAAAAGCAATAAAAAATGCATAAAAAATCTAAAAAGTTACTAAACTGAAATCTGAAAATCTAAATTTCTGAGTAAATAGAGAGAGAATGAGAGAGAAAGAGAGAGAATTAATTAAATAAATAAATGAGTTGCTTTTTTAGGGGGGGTTTGAATTTGAGTTTTGGGGTTTCAAATTTTGGGGGGAAAGTTGTGTTTTGTAAGGTTAGATCTGGGTCTTTGATTTTTTGGAATTGAAGAAGAATCACTTGATAGCTTTCTTTGTGTTTTATTATATAGACTAGGTATGCCCGTGGCCACGTGCTTACGGCACGTATTCAGAACAATACAACATATGAAAAATCATGTAAACAATAAGGAATGATTTATATAGATATTTATTTGCTAGTAGACGTTGATGTATTGATGTACTTTGAAGTAAGATTTGCATGATTATTTGTCAGCAGCTCAGGATTCAAAAATAGTATTGTGACCCTACAACAGTAGTGAATCGAAAATTCCTTGCTATGTGTGAATTGAGCATAAGAAATTTCTTTTTTGATTTGGAGTCTAACATAAGTAGCAATTCATTTTTTAACTACAAGAGTAACGGTTAACGCCTCAAGCTGCATGAGTTGGTTCCCCCTTATTTATTTTTTATGTAGTTAACCGTGTATGAATTTAAAAGAAAAAATTTGTTGTGATGTATACGTGAAGTGAAATTGCAGCAAAGCAGATCAAGATACAATTTTGTAGCTACAAAAATCTGAAATACAGGGATTAAGCATGGATTTGTCATAAAAGCACGATCAAACGAGTCAACTAAAGAATTTGCAACGATCGCTCAAAGCAGCAAATGCCTAAATACTTAAAAAAAATATTCTAATCAAAATTAACTCAATAAAGCATTCTAATCTAAAATAATTACTCAGTGAAGTATAATACAACCAGATCAAATATGGTAATTCACAAGCAATTAAATGGATGTGAATGTTATTGAGTTATGAAAGCGTAATCCGGAAAAAAATATAATTAAAATTTTGAAATAATAAAAAGAAGCATAATCCAAATTTGCATATAAAAAAACATTGATTTTTTTTTTGTTTTTTTGACATATATAAGTATAAAAAAAATTATGAAAAAGGAGAAAAGATGAGAGAAAAAAAGAGAATAATAAAAAAAAGAGTTGTTTTGTTTTAGGAACAAATTTGAATTTTGGGAGAAACATTTAAAAGGAAAAATGTCCTTCGAAAACAAGTAACCTGCAAGTCGGCAACTTTTACACCTACTACTTGCATTGTTAGATGTAGACCTTAGATCTAGATCTAGATCCTTTCCTAAACAACACTCATCCCCATCACCCCCAAATAGTACTTATTCAATTGCCCAACTTGCTTACTTGCACATGCCAATCTCGGAAAATAAAATATACAATTTCCTCAGTATAAATTATATTTATCACACTCAACTCCGATCATCACTCATCACTCACAAAATGGCACACCAAATCCAAACCCTAAAAAAAATCGCCATCGACTACACCCCGGACGCCTGCCACCACTCCCCCGCCTCCGACGAGATCCACGTCACCTTCGACCACCGCGGAGGCGCCCGGTGGCGGTCCCCCACCCGCTTCCAGTTCGGCACATTCGCTGCGCACATACAATGCCCCAAGGGCAACACCAGCGGCCTCAACTTCAACATCTACCTCTCCTCCCTCGAAGGCGACAAGTCCCAAGACGAGATAGACTTCGAGTTCCTAGGCAAGGACCTCACTAAAGTCCAGACCAACTTCTATACGGTTGGCGTTGGCAACAGAGAGGCGATACATGAGTTGGGGTTCGATGCGTCGGAAGGGTTTCATGAGTATGTGATCAAGTGGGGGGAGGAGGAGATTGTGTGGGAGGTGGATGAGGTGGTGGTGAGGAGGGAGGTGAGGAAGGAGGGGGAGGGGTGGCCGGTTAAGAGCATGTATCTTTATTCCTCGGTGTGGGATGCGAGCTATATCGACCAAGGGAGGTGGACCGGGGAGTATTCGGGGTGCGATGCGCCGTATGTTTGTAGGTATAGGGATGTCAGAGTGCCGGTTGGGTCCGTTGTGCTTGATGATGATGATAATGAGGAGGAAGATGATGCAAAGACGAAAGAGCAGTGATTTTGATGTTGTGTGGTTCTTGAATTATTGTAGCTGAATTGAATGATTTTGTTTTTTGTTTTTGTTATCATTATTGCAGTTGAAGTGTTTGTTGAAATGCCTGGGTGAATGATTGTAGAGGCACATGGGGCGAAAATGACAAGGGGTTGGTTTTAGTGTGTTTGAAAATAGGGGCCATGGATCTGAGGTTTGTTTATGTGATATGAAATGGTAGGGCTTTTCTTGCTTTTGTTTTTGAACTTGTGGTTTTGGTTATTATGTGATGTGAGTTGTAGGCCATGAAAGTGCGATGGAAAGGCCTCTGATGGTGTGCTGAATATCCCCAATGGGAGTGGTAGAGCTGGCTCCTCGAATACATCTTTTTTTTGTAGTTACCCATATTGTTGTTGAACTTCGACTGTTTGCTCTAGATGATTCCACGGGGTTTTCATTAGTTGAGCATGTAATTCTGTTTTGTTTTAGACGATTATATATATGTAGTAAGAGTTAAATATAAAGTTAGATATATGAAATTACTAACTTGTCAGAAGATAAGCATATTGTGTCACTTTTGAATCTTTGATACAAAGCTTACATAGATAGTGATGCGGTTTGTTTTTGGAAGGCGTGTGGATGCACCAAGTGTGAGTTCTTACTCGATTTGTATTGAAGGAGAAAACTCCTATGCAGACGACCCTCGGCCGGACGAACGGTGCGGAAGTAGGCGGTAGTGAGGTGGAGGCTGGATGTTCAGCTCGGATCGGGGGGTTCGGATCCGATGTCTCGTGTACCTGCAGACGGTCTAGGAACACCGGGGCCGGTCCCGGTGGCAGACCCTCCGACGATCTAGTCAGCTACTGAGAGAGAGTAACAGTAACTAGTGTTTGAGTGGGAAAATATCAATTACCTGGATCAAGGGGTAGGGGTCCGGTATTTATAGGAGAACCCAATCGAGTCTGGACCTGTTTGGGGCTGGGTCTGGACCCGGTTGCCCGTGGGGTTGAAGCAGTGGAAACCCGAGTAGTATAGGGCTGACGTGGCAAGGGCCCGGGCGGTTTCCGTGCTGACGTGGCATATCTGGATGATCTGGAGGCGTGCGCATTTTGAGGGGATCCTGTGGCCTAGGAGGGGCCACGTCATCCAACCCATATCACAAGCCCCATACTCCTGGAGGACTGGGTGAACCAGCCGTGTAGGAGTGGTTCTTCGCCTTTATAGGAAGAGCAGGGTGGAGGGTGCGATGAGAAAGTAGGATCTGCTACTTCCAGAAGAGGCCAGGGGTTAAGAGGAAGGGATCCCTCGTCGGAATTTTGCGCAGGATGCTGTGTAGAGGGATCGGAGTGACGCTTGCCGAGCCTTAAGGTCGGTAGACGAGCCCTGGGTCGGCAGACGAGCCTCGAGGGTCGGCGGACGATCCTCTCGCTAGTTAGAAGAGCAAGAGGATGCCAACGCCTGTTGGGCTGGAGATCGGCTCGCCGAGCATAGAGGGTCAATGGACGAGCTTCGAGGGTCGGCAGGTGACCCCCTCGCTAGTTGGAAGAGTGAGGGGATGCCAATGCCTGTTGGGTTGGAGATCGGCTCGCCGAGCATAGAGGATCGATGGACGATCTTCGAGGGTCGGCAGGCAACCCCCTTGCTAGTTGGAAGAGCGAGGGGATGCCAACGCCTGTTGGGTTGGAGATCGGCTTGCCGAGCATAGAAGGTCGGTGGCGAGCATCGAGGGTCGGCAGGCGACCCCCTCGCTAGTTGGAAGAGCAAGGGGATGCCAACGCCTCGGTTTGGAGATCGGCTCGCCGAGCATAGAGGGTCGGTCGGCGAGCCCCTCGCTTGAAGAGAATTTTTGGGGCTCGCGATTTCATCCTCCGAGCCTCCTGGGAATAGAGGAGGGTTGTAGGGGCTCGCGGTGTCATCCGAGCTCCGAGCCTCCTGGGAATAGAGGAGGGCTGTAGGGGCTCGCGGTTTCATCTGAGCTCCGAGCCTCCTGGGAATAGAGGAGGGATGTAGGGGCTCGCGGTGTCATCCGAGCTCCGAGCCTCCTGGGAATAGAGGAGGGTGGTAGGGGCTCGCAGTGTCATCCGAGCTCCAAGCCCCTTGTGAATAGGGGAGTGCTTCTGGGGCTCCGCGGTGACATCCGAGGTCCGAGCCCCTACACTTGGTAGTAGCGACTGGATGATTTCATTGTATTTAATGCTTTTAGGAGTCCTGATGACTGGCGTTTGGTCAGTCATTGTCGAGCGCCTGGGGTCGGCAGAGGAGCTCAGAGGGTTGGCAGACGGTCCTCTCGCTAGTTGGAATAGCGAGGTGTGGTCGAGGTTAGGTGAGTTGGGGGCTCGGTTTGTCGACCTCTGGGGGTTGGCAGTCGAGCCCCCTGCCTGTGGGATATAGGGAGACACTGGGGCTCGCGGTGCCATCCGAGCATCGACCCTTCTGTAAAAAGAGGAGAGGAATTGTGGCTCGCGGTGCCATCCGAGCATCGACCCTTCTATGGAAGAGAAGAGGGATTGTGGCTCGCGGTGCCATTCGAGCGTCGACCCTTCTGTGGAATAGAAGAGGAATTGTGGCTCGCGGTGCCGTCCGAGCGTCGACACTTCTGTAAAAATAGAAGAGGAATTGTGGCTCGCGGTGCCATCCGAGCGTCGACCCTTCTGTGAAATAGAAGAGGAATTGTGGCTTGCGGTACCATCCATGCGTCGACCCTTCTGTGGAATAGAAGAGGAATTGTGGCTCGCGGTGCCATCCGAGTGTCGACCCTTCTGTAAAAATAGAAGAGGAATTGTGGCTCGCGGTACCATTCGAGCGTCGACCCTTCTGTAAAAATAAAAGAGGAATTGTGGCTCGCGGTGGCATCCGAGCGTTGACCCTTCTATGGAATAGAAGAGGAATTGTGGCTCGCGGTGCCAAGGGGCCGGCCTCAGCAGCCGAGGAGCCTTCTCAAGCAAAGAAGGCCAAGAAGCATCACCACCCCCCCACGCCGAGGGCGCCCTGGGATGCAGGGGGTAGTTCAGGCAAAACTATTGATGCCCCGAGAAAGAGGCTTCTCCCGCCACGCCCCACCGCCGAGCAGATGGTGGGCCAACAGGGACTGCGGCCTTTCGCTCCTGATTGGTCGATCGTGCAGGGGGACAGTCTGCTGACGGACCTGTGGCGGTCGAGTTCGTCACGAAGGCCGACACCGAGCGGACTACATGGAGCTGGCGTCGCAGATGGCCGAGCAGGCCTTCATGCACTGGTCCCAGGCGCATATTTCGGTGAGTTAGTTTGGCACCCCCTTTTTTTCTAGTTTTGAACTTGGTGGGATTTTTCTGATCTTTTCTCCCTCGGACAGGCGATGCTCCACGATCAGCACTTTCAAAAGTGCTTGGAGAAGGAGATCTACATAGAGAGGAGGAACGCGGAGAAGTACCTCCACGAGCTGAACAAGACGACCGACGATCTGAAGGAAGCTCAGAGCATGGTTGCCGTTCACGAGGCCCAGATGGCCTCGCTTTGTGACATCCACAAGGCAGACATGGATCGTTTCAAGGAGAGGATCGAGGAGGAGGCGCAGAAGGGGTGGAAGGCCCTGAAGAGGATGGAGACGACCTCGGCGGAAGCCCTGATTATAGCGCAGGACGAGGCGTATGAGCAGGCCAGGGCGCACTTCAGGCAGATCTACCCAGAGCAGAACGTGGACCACCTCTGCTATGGTTGGGAAGCGAACCTTCCGCTGACCCCGGGGGGCGACGAAACGGGGGGGGGGGGGGGGGGGGGGGGGGGTTCAGGCCGAAGATGAGGTGCCACCCCCATCAAGAATAGACTAGTTTTTTCCTTTTGTTTTTGATGTAAATGCCTTGAGCGGACTGGCCACCGCGGCTTTTGTATCAAATTTTCGAAAGAAACGAAATATACTTTTTTGGGCCGAGGCTTTGTGACTTGTGCATTTTTCTCGCTTTCCTTGTGATTGTTTGTTTCTTGTCCTTGGATAGACGCACGAGACCTTGGGAGCCGGCTCGGTTTCTACTGAGGTATCCCGGGTCCGAGCAGGGAAGGAGGCATTGGAAGTGGCTCTGGCTCGTCAGCGAAAACAGGCTCGTGATCGAGTGGCCGCTGTAAATTACTTCACAAATAAGTCTAGGGAGCTCAGTCTGGAGGTGGCTCGTCTGAAAAAAGCTATAGCCGACCGGGACTGGTGGGTAATCGAGACAGACTGGTCCATCTCGGATGCCTCGAGCGGGCGGTCAGCTTCAGAGTCTTTCCTTCGCGAGGCTGTGGTTGAGAAAGAGCTGGAGATCCAAAGGCTGAAGTTGGTGTTGGGCGCGGGTCTGATCGAGGAGGTAAGCAACTCCACGCCGGGGCGGTCTCCGACGTTTTTATTTGAAGCAGCCTAGCCAGATGACGCAGGAAGCTCAGTGGCAGGAGTTTCTACCCAGGTCGGTCCGACTGAGCGTGAGAGGAGCCCCGAACGAAGTGCCGAGTTTGAGTTTTCAAGCCGAGTGTGAGTGATCAGCAAGTTGTTCATTGTATTTGTACCGATTTTCATTGAGTTGTAAGCAATGAGTAATAATAAGAACATTTGATTTTCTGAACTTTGATTGTCTCGGTCGCCGAAGGTGGTTGCCGTGCTTGTTGCGAAAGGTCGCCGCCGAGGTGACTTGGTGCAACGGGCACATATGCAGTGGCGTATCGCCTGTCGATAAGTCATTAATGGCACCGTTTTGCATTTCCATGAACATTTAGGGCGATGTTTCGCCTTCCGCCGTTTCGTATTCCCAGACGCAATAATTGCACCCCTCAAGGGGCTATATAATCCCCACTCCCCCCAAACTGGTTGTTAAGGAGTGAGTGGCTGATCAGTCGCATGACTTTGGGTGCCTGCCGAGGGCAGGCTGTAACACCCCGAATTTCAAATAAGGATAAATTCGAGATTTCACAGGATCTTTACTTCACTTCGTACAATTTTACAAGGAAATTTTAAAACTTTTCATTCACAATACATCAGAGTTCCTTTACACTTGGTTTTTACACAGCGGAAGACTAAAAGATTACAACAATGAAATACAACTTGTATAACTTTAACATCATTTGCAACATCTTTAACTTCTAAACAGCAACAGCATATCCACTTTATAACTCCATGAATGGTCCTTTACCTGCATGTTAATCTGTGGGCTCGTCAGTTACTTACAACTGACGAAATGTTATACACGGCTATCCTCTCTATGCCGGGAATAGTATAACGATCTCATACTTTAACAAATCACAAAAAGATTGAATAAACATATAAAGTGTCAAAAGTGATTATTCTAAACATAAGTGTATGTCATGTCTTAATGCCTAATGCATACCATTCTACACTAGGATGACACTAATGCACACTTGTTCGGATTCTATGCATCCCATACTACATAGGTCCGAGGGCAAGCGCCTACGTTCTCCACAATAAAAGGCTCGATCCCTCGCCATGAAAACTACCCGGTAGCAAAACAAAGTTCAGACTATTCCACGAATTTGAATCCCAACCTTGGAGTCCACCGCCGGCTGTTATAACAGATTCCACATCGTGCGAATCGTCCCGTATGTGATCCTCTAGCCCAGTATATATATATATATATATATACATTGGAGACGGTAAACACAAAAGCCCATCCGTCCGACTACTCAAGATCTTGGAGTCCACCGCCGACCCGTCCTCATAATCCCGGATTAAAATATAATAATCCGTCTCCCACAGGGCAACCTCAGTCCATCAACTGGGTCTATAGTCTTGGAGTCCACCGCCGACTATATAGAGCACCCCACTTACGTTTCACTAAGTTTACTACATCTTCACTTATGTGCCTAAATTTTCCTAAGTTCAAGACATGAATAATTTCCATTCAAAGAATTAGTTTTTCCTCCTACCGGATTTAATCAACAAATGCGAGATAGCCTCATGGCCATTTCTCCAAATCATATCTCAAATATTTCTTTCAATAATGCCGGTATCGAGGTCTTACTAACTCTAAATCATAAACTTTCATGTACAAGAAGCATGGGTATTCACACCCTTTAATAATCATATCTTAAACTTAATGCACTCTTTATCTATTCACAACTTGGTATAGGTCTTGTTAACATCATTCAATTCATTCACCATCTTTCTAAGACATCAATTCTTTTCATGAGTCTATGGCATAAATCCAAATCTCTTTTTGGGAAAAATTAATCACATAAAAGTTCGCGACTACAAACAAGCATATTCACATGATCTCGTCAACAAGTAAACATATTTACATGATCTTGTCAAGTCAAACAATAGATAATTTATTTCCAAACTTTATATGAATTCACACAAACTTTTAATCTCATTTAACATTCTTACTCAACAAAATAGATTGTTTATAACGGGATAATCGTGTTACATATTTTTCTTTTATTCAAAAGAATTATTTATTCAAAATAATAATTTTGGAAACAAAGTGCATTTGCCACTTTGAAAAATACAAGATAAGAAATTAAACCATTCTTAGTAAGTTCTTTGTGCAACTTAATAAGGAAGAGTGAATAATATTTGTTTCTTTCCAAAGTCAGTAACTTCCATAAATAAGCAGTTTTTGAGAGAAACAAAAATAAAATGAAAGAAAATGGTGGCAACAAGTTTCAAACCCAACACCTCTTATAAATAGTATTCACTGGCTAACCAATAAGTCCAATTATATTTTCTGTTTAGAAGTTGTATTAATGTATTTTTGTTAATACTATTTTGAATTTGGTTTCTTTTAATAACACTTGTTCACCCAATAATCCAACCATTTAGGACATTTGAATAAATCTCACTTTTGGACTGAGATGAAATCAAGAAATAATAATCAAGTAAATTCAAATTTATTTTTATAATCTATCTTCATTTTCAAAAATAGATTTTTCCTTTCTTTACAAAAATTTGCATTTTTTCCCAAACTCGAAAATTAAGGATCATGTTTCTTAAAACTAGTTTATATCCATCATTATACTAATTAAAATTTGTGCTAAAATCAAACATATCTTTTAATTGATTATGGATGTCTCAAAGGAATTCCTTTCATACAAAAATTTGTATTTTTTGACATATGTCAACATACTTCATAAAAATTATTTTTCATCATATCTCTAATCATATGTCGAAATATAGCATTCTTTAACAATTTCTCATACATATCACACATTCGACATACCTAGATTTACGAGTATTCTAACATTTTTCATAGTAATAATTCTTTAGTTAAACTCTTCTTTTCAATTTACACATAAACTTGCATTTCTCAAAGCTTGAATGAAAAAAAAAATTTGTTTAATTTCTCTTATACAAAATTGGGAATTTATTGCATGCCAACAAGTCTCAAATCATAAGAATTTTACAAAATCTCTTTCATGAACAAATTATTATTTTCCAAATGTAACAATAAAAAAAAATATACATATGTCAATAATAACAAAATTTTATTTTCTTCTTTCTTAGTCAATAAATCATAAAGCATGTTTATCATATGATGTTCATCACTAAAATTCCCACATACTCAACAAGTACAAAAATTGCAATCACATTAACATGATTCATGGATAAAGAAATTCTTCTTTTTAATTAGCATGATATCACAACAAAATCATCCTCATTCAAAACATGATATACTAGCATAAATTTTATCTTGTAATTCTCAAACAATATCTTGTTATACTACTCTTTTTTGTATGCATATCCTACACTAGAAAATAATGAAATCACCCACAAACATAATATTAATCCATTTGTCAACATAGCATGATTCACTATTAGTCTCACCACATTTATAGTATTATCACCTCAAAACTACTCATTCATTTTTATTAGCATGCATATTCTAAAAATTGTAAAGTAGGAGAACACCCACCTTTTGTGAAGCTTGAACAATTGAAGGGAAAGATGTGACACTTCTTCTAGCTCCAAGACAAACTCCTAGCAATGGCTCCTCCTAGCAAAGCTCCCTTTCCCTAGCAATGGCTTCCTCTAGCAATTCCTCCAAGCAAAAGGACCCTCACTCTCTTTCTTTTCTTTCTTTCCTTTCTTTCTTTTGATAATGTTTTTGGTGCAAGAGAAATGTAGGAAATGGGACTCTATTTATAGGATTTTGGAAGGGTTTAAAGTGCAAAAATCCCTCCCTAATAACTCTTCAAATTAATTCATGCAACCTTACATTTTCCTAACTCCTAAAACTTACAACCTTTCATCTCCCCACTCTTCATGAACATAAAGCTCCACTTCTCTCTCTCCCTTCATGAAAATTGGCCACCCCCCTAGCCTACAAAATGGTCCAAATACATTTGTGTGTGCTTGCACACATGCACAAACAAATATGAACACATTTCTATAACTCTAAATGTGTACTAATACTTGTAACTTGTCATGTATTAGTACATGTTTAACTAAAAATGTGATTTTAATAATGGGCTTGCTACATGGGCCCATTACTAATTAATTAATTTAATTATCTAGTGGGCTCCCCTCCTAATGGGCTACATTTTAGTTTATAGGCCCATGGATCAAAAGAAAGGCTAAATAAAACTAATGCATGTTAAAAATAGTAAAATGAGAGTAGCAAAATGAGAATAAAAATTTGCGCGTGCACCATACGTGCAGAAAATCGAAAAATGCATTTTAATCAAAATAAGGGAAAAATGAATTTTCGTTTTATAAAAATAGATTTGTAAACATAAAATAAATAATTGGAACCTAGAAATTATCACCCGTAGCGGCGGAAAAATATGTAATTAATATGGGTATTGAAAACACGTACAAAGCACGTAGAATACAAATATCGAAATATTATATTTTTGATGATTCAAAATAGGGAAAAATCAATATTGAAAATAAATAAATAGTCGATAATCAAAATACGGGATGGAAACACATTACAAAATACACGTGCATAACACACGAGGGCAAAATTGTAATTTCCAATTTTGCGGGGTGTTACACAGGCGCCCCGAACATAATCTTTTTCCGAGGTCTCCGGATTGGAGGCACACCAATCACCCTCGAACAATTCGGGGTTCGGGCCTTGAGGGCCGGAGGACCCCGGGGGGTTCGTTGGTGAGTGGTTGGCCGACCGATCGGTTCGGAGGCTCGGAGAGAACCAAGGTCGGTGGCGTTCCTGTCATCCTCGAACAATTCGGGGTTTTGGGCTCGTGAAGAGCCGTAAACCCCGGGTTGTTCGTGGGCGAGAGGAGGGTCAACGAATGGTCTCGGAGCGAGTACAGCCGAGGATCGGTGGCCCTCCTGCCGTCCTCGAACAGTTCGGAATTTGGGCTTGTGAAAGCATTAAACCCCGGATTGTTCGCGGGCGAGAGGGGGTCAAACAACCGACTCGAAGCTCGGGGCAATTGCCGAGGGCGGACGCTCTAAAACTTAATAAAAATTTTGTTGAGACGAAAATGGTTGTAGGTTGTAGCCGAGCGTATTGGTCAAGCGGCTTCGAAGAAAGTCGCGGCCTTGCTCTGGGTTTAACGATGAGACACCATTTGTTCTTGGGGAGACGGCGAGGGCGTGGCAGCGGTCGTCGCCTCGCGCATAGGTTGATGGGCTTGAAGAAACCCAAAACCAAGCGAGGTGTAGATGCCGAGCCTCCTTACCGGGGAGAGCCAGTGACGGGCGTAGCTGAGGGTCGTCACCGAGTGTCAAGGTCGGGGGGCTTTGGAGAATGCCTCCGACATGCTCGAGGTCGACGCTGAGCTCCCGCACTTGTTCTCAAGAGAGACAACACAGGTGTAGCTGGCGGTGGTCGTCTTGCGCATAGGTTGATGGTCTTGAAGAAGCCCCAAACCATGCGAGGGACAGGCGCCGAGCCCCCACACCGGGGAGAAAGCCAGTAACGGGCGTAGCCTCGGATCGTCGCCGAGCGTTAAGGTCGGGATGCTTTGGGAGAAAGCTTTCCACCTTGCTCGAGGTCAACGCCGAGCTCCCGTACTTGTTTGTAACACCTCGGATTTTAAAATACCGAAATTTATTCGTTTTTATATTTTGTAGGGGTAAGAATTATTTTTAAGCTATATTTTATTATTAATTATTTTTATATTGATATTGGTATGGATATTTGTGGTTGATTGGTGTTATTGATATATTGGGGGCTATGAGTTGAGAATTTATGTGAATAATTATTGTTCATTTATTTTATTATTTTGAAGGATTATTATGAAGTGGTTTTAATATATTTTGTTGGATTGGTATAGGTGATATATTGAAGTTATGAGTCGGGTTTTGTGTAAAGAAATATTGTTTACCTTATTTCATAATTTTAGAGAATTGTGATGTGATATTTAATGTATTTTGCATTATTAGTGTTATTAAAAGTATAAAGTTGGGGCTTATTTGAAATGTCTAGAGATCTGGGGGCCTATATGCAAATATCCCTTTATAAAATTATATTTTTATTATAAAATTTTATTAAACCCCCCCCCCCCCCTTCTCTCCTCCTTCCTTCTCCATTCTTTTTTTCTCCATTCCGATCGAAACCAAAGAAGCCAGCCGAACCCATCGGCCTCCCATTCTCCCGCCCCAATCCACTTCGTCCCTTTGCCAAATCCAAATTAAATTGGGGGATAGGCTAATTGGAGGGTTCTCTACATCGTGGAAGTGTCGGATTTTTGAAAGGATTCCGAAAAGGTATACCCTATTTTATTTATTCGTATAAAATTAAGTGTGGTTAGTTTTATTGAGTAGGATTATTTTGGTAGAGAGATTTAGAGAGGTTGGAAGTGAAAGATTTGAGGAATTAGTGGATTGATAGAGAAATTGCGAGTTGTTAATAAATTAGGGTTTTGGGTTTGTAAAAGAGAATTATATATACGTGAGAATTATCTCTTTTATGGTAGTAAATTTTAGTAGAACCATTAGAATAAAATGGGGAGTGGTGATGTTGGAATAAACTCGAACTATAGGAGTTTATGAAATCGGGTAGAAAACTCGATCCAAATACTTGTAGAAAATGCATATGAGGGTGTAGAGTATTATGAAAGGATTAATATAAATTTAGGATGATTTTTATAGGCTTAAGCTCAATTAAATTGAGTGAAATAGACTATAGATGAAAAGTGCACGCCGGGTGTTCGATGAAATGCCCGAGCAAGATTTAGGTGAGAATTTGATGGGCTCGGAGGTGTAGTTGAGTCTTATTATTATTATTAACCCTAATATGTGAGATTAGGACCAAGGGGATTAAGGAATTTAGAAAATATAAATTTTCCTATTAGAAAGCCTCCGATCAATATGTGAGTTCTTGTATCGGGGTTCGAATTTGAAATCCGTTGATGTAGCTCACCTACATATGTCATTTGTGACGAGTGCGTGAAGACGAATTCAAATTTGGAGGTCCGTAGGTCGAGTTTTGAGCTTTAAACTAATCGGTTCTATAATTTTTCAATTAGGAGGAAAATGTCGAACTTCGACTGGCTACAGGACGGACGTGGGACATCGTTTGCTCGAGCCGTCAGGTGAGTACGTTGTGTTTATGAATATTTTATATTGTGGCCAAATTTCGTGACCTTTTGATATGTTTTGTGGGTGTTATGCCAAAAAATGAATTTTCGTCGAGGATACGGATTTTTAAGGATTCAAAATGGGTTTTTGAGACATGTGATGAAATTAACTATTTGAAGTATATAAAACCTATATTATGGGTTAATGTGACGTGTTGAAGTATAAAAACTAAATATATTAAATTATTTATGCGTATTTTTACCCCGTGCATGTTTTGTGCATGTTTTTGGGGGTATATAGGCCGATATAGGCAATCGGGTATATGCGGAGCCTGGTGTATGGGCTAGCATGTCATGGATGGATGTTATAAGATGTAATTAGATGAATTTAGTGATTGTGATCATGTTTTGAAGATCTGTGTAATTATAGTACACGTTTGTGCATGTTTTGGGGCATATAAGCCCTTATAAGTGATTTTACTTATATGAAACAGGATGTATGAGCTAGTATGCTATAATTAGATATTATAAGACTTAATTAGAGGAAATAAGTAGTTTTGGCCCCTTATGATGGGAAACCCGCATGTGTGATGTTTATTTGTAATATATATATAGATGATTATGATGTGTGATGCAATAATTGACGAAATTAAATAAGTGGGTGATGTTATGGTAAATTAAATAACATGGTGTGTATATCTGTGATATACTGAGATGATAATTATATCGTGGACATCAGATGTGCATCAAATGCAAGATAAAAGGTGAGATGGTAAGTGTTAATAAAATGTGTTTTTATTCACATGATTAAAGTCAAGAATGTGGATATTGTGCAAATAAAAGCTGTGACGCTTTGTGTTTATTTAATAAGATGAATAGATGATATAACAAATGGTTTTGTTGACCAGTACCTACAGCAATCCTGGGGGTTTGGGCTAGACCTCCTAACGCCCAAGGACCGGCTTGGGAATAGTGGACCCAAACTATGTTTGGGGTAAGTGATTTTTATCGCCCAAGCTATCAGCTTGAGGCCCGGTTTCCCTCGATGACAGTCGTCGCGAGGAAGAACCCAGTTTACCTGGGGCGATGTTTTTCCCTCCTGGCTATCGGCTGGGAGGAAGTACCCAGTTTACCTGGGGCGATGTGTTTTTCCCTCGATGACAGACGTCGCGAGGAAGTACCCAGTTTACCTGGGGCGATGTTTTTCCCTCCTAGCTTCGGCTGGGAGGAAGTACCCAAGTTCTACTTGGGGCGATGTGGTTCCCTCGCTAGTTCGGCTAGGAGGAAGACGTAGCCTCGGACGAGTAAGACTTTGTGTGAGCATCGGGCCGCGTGTTTACTGGGCTGTCGGCTTTCAGTATGTTGGGATACTGTGGCTCACTGGTCGATAAACTAATAAAATAACTAAGTGTTAATAATAAATGTGAATTGCTTGTGGAAAAGAAAGTGGAAAGTGAATTGTGAATTGTGAATGAGAAAGAAAGTAGTTGTGAATGAAATAAATGTGAAAGAAAATGAGTTATGAGTTAGTGTATGAAAAGAAGTGATAAATGCAGTGCATGGTTAATTTAAAATGATAATAATAGAAGAGACATGTGTTCTTATGAATAATACGAAGTAATGGTATTATGTGTGTGATCATTAAAGTAAAATACAGTTAATGTGAGTGGTACCTTGGAATTGTGTCAAGGAACTATCTGCCCGCTATTTCTGTGAAAATAGTGAGAACTACCTGCCTTGGCATAATTCGCGGGGTGAGTGGATATAATAGTGGTAATGATTGATAGAAATGAGAAATAAAGTGAAGTGAAGATGATAAGTGATTGAAGTGAATTAATAATCAAGCTATCGGCTTCAGATGTGATGTGATATTACCCAAACTGTGTGTTTGAGGTACAGTGATTATTACCCAAGCAATCGGCTATGGGATGTGATATGTGGTGGCCCCAGAGTGTGTTTGGGGATTATGTGATATAATAAGATGTGAATGAGCTATAAAACGTGGTTTTGATGCAATGAGTATAAGTATTCTAATTAATGAGGTGTTAATGATGTGATGAAATGTGAGTAAATCGCATGGGCAATGAGATGTGGTAATTATGTCATGAGAAATGAAGGAATGTGGTAGTATGAGAATAGATGCATATGTTTATGATGTGAAACTTATATATCATAATAAAATAAATACCTGTATTATGAGATTGGGTATGAAAAAGGGTTATTAAAGAAAGTATGTTGTGATATGAGTTTGTGTACCTTGGAAGTGTGTCGGGGAACTACTCGCCTGCTATTTCCGTGGAAATGGTGGGAACTACCTGCCTCGGCACAACTTCCAAGATGAATGTGTGTGTTGATGACATAATATAAGTAAATGAAACGCATGGCTAAATAGAGTTGGAGAAATGATGTAATAACATCATATAGTTATATTAATATAAATAGTGAAATGCTGATATGATGATAAGTGTGGAAAGATGAATATTCGTATTATGCGAATGTAAGATAAGTATATTTCTATATATATACGAGGTTGATGTGAAGTGCATTATGAAATATGCAAAGTATGGGTAATTAAATAATTGAATGCAGGATTGGCAAAGTATGTGATTTATCACTGTATTGACGATGTTGTTGTGTTCAGGATTCAGGTTGCATTATCTTAATTTGGTATTCGTAAGTTTAAATTATTTTCTTTATACTATTTTAGTTTGTCGTTAGATTAATAATTATACTCACACCAGAAATGGCTAACCCCTTAGTGTTTGGGGGGTTAGGGGAGTCTGAGGACTACCCTAGGTCCCCCACTGTTGCAGGTTCTCATCAGTGCAGAGGTGAGGCGTGGAGTGGTAGTATAACTTTTTATTTTAATAATTTGTATTATTTAGTTATAGGAATAGTGAAATTTATGATTTAAATTGTATTATGAGTGTATAAGCCTGTATATGACGATGATGACTATAGTGTGAGGTGGTGTGGTATGTTGGTGATCCGTACCCATCTCGTCGTGGAGTACCAGGCTCTGTGGTAAGTTTTACAATGATTTTTCTAAGATTTTACCTCGTTTTTCAAAGAAATTCATAGTTTTTAATTGATATTTGATAATCCATTATGAGTTTGGCCCCCAGAGCATTATATTATATTGCCTGTGTGTATCTGCTCATTTTGGCCTGGGGAGCCCATGAAAATATTATGTGGTTTGTGAGCTACGGAATTTTGAGCAGAATTCCGTAAGCTTTTTGTGTTTCGGGGCAAAATTTACAGGGGAGACTCTGCCAAAATTTTCCCTGAAATATGACTTTCTTAGTTTATGATTAAAGTGATATAGAAATTGAAAGAATTGAATTTGGAGACTTAGTTTTCAAAAAAAAATTTTTTGGGGTGTTACATTGTTCTCAGGAGAGACGGTACATGTGTAGCTGGCGGTGGTCGCCTCGCGCATAGGTTGATGGGCTTGAAGAAGCCCAAACCATGTGAGGGACATGTGCTAAGCCCTCACACTGGGGAGAAAGCCAGTAACGGGCGTAGCCCCAGATCGTTGCCGAGCGTTAAGGTCAGGGTGCTTTGGGAGAAAGCCTCTGCCTTGCTCGAGGTCGACGCTGAACTCCCGCACTTGTTCTCAGGAGAGACAATACGGGTGTAACACCTCGAATTTGTAAAATACCGAAAATGTCTGTTTTTATATATTTTGAGTGGTGAAAATTATTTTTGATGTATTTTAATTAAATATTGATATTAGTATGAATATTTGTGGTAGATTGGTATTATTGATATATTTGGGCCATGAGTTGAGATTTTATGTGAATAAATATTGTTCATTTTATTTTATAATTTTGGGGGATTATTATCCGCTAATTTTAATGTATTTAGTATTGTTTGTATTAAGATAGAAAATAGTTGGGGTTTATTTGTAATATATTGGATTTGGAGGGCTTATAGGTAATTATACCTTACTATTATTATTTATAGAGTAATGCTTTAGCCACTACCAATTTCACTACCATTTCCTTCACTACCTTAGGTGGTATACTTCTATTGGAGAGTTCTCCCACCTACTCTATCATCCCCTACCTATTGGAGTGTGCCACCTAAGGTAGTGAAGAGAAATGTAGTGAAATTGGTAGTGGCTCTAGCATTACTCTTATTTATATACCTTATATTTTCAAATAATCCCTCCCCCATTTCTTTCCTTCTTTCTTTCTTTCTTCCCCCTTCCCGTTCACTTCACCCGACCGAAAAAAAAAGAAGCCACCGAACCCATTCGGTTGGCCATTCCCCCACCCAAATCTCTTCCATTTCTCCATGGTTTTTAAATTAAACTGAGGGGTATACTAATTGGAGGGTTCTCTACAACGTGGTAGCATCGGATTTTCGAAAGGATTCCGAAAAGGTATACCCTATTTTATTTATTCGTATAAAATTAAGCGTGGTTAGTTTTATCAAGTAGGATTATTATGATAGAGAAATTTAGAGAGGTTGGAAGTGGTAGATTGGAGGAATTGGTAGATGGTTAGAGAAATTGTAAGTTGTTGATAAATTAGGATTTTGGGTTTGTAAAATAGAGTTATATACCTGAGAATTATCCCTTATATGGTAGTAAAAATTGTAGTGAGCCATTAGAATAAAAATGAGGAGTGGTGATTTTGGCATAAACTCGAATTATGGAGTTTATGAAATCGGGTAGAAAACTCGATCCAAATAATTGTAGAAAATGCATATGAGGGTGTAGAGTATTATGAAAGGATTAATATAAATTTAGGATGATTTTTATAGGCTTAAGCTCAATTAAATTGAGTGAAATAGACTATAGGTGAAAAGTGCACGCCGGGTGTTCGATGAAATGTCCGAGCAAGATTTAGGTGAGAATTTGATGGGTTCGGAGGTGTAGTTGAGTCTTATTATTATTATTAACCCTAATCTGTGAGATTAGGACAAAGGGGATTAAGGAATTTAGAAAATAGGAATTTTTTTATTAGAAAGCCTCCGATCAATAAGGGAGTGTTTGTATTAGAACCCGAATTCGAAATCTATCAATGTAGCTCACCTACATATGTCATTTGTGACGCGTGGGTGAAGACGGATTGAAATTTGGAGGTCCGAAGGTTGAGTTTTGAGCTTTAAACTAATCGGTTCTATAATTTTTCAATTAGGAGGAAAAAGTCGAACTTCGACTGGCTACAGGACGGACGTAGGACATCGTTTGCTTGATCCGTCAGGTGAGTATGTTGTATTTATAAATATTTTATATTGTGGCCGAATTTCGTGGCTTTGTGATGTATTTCGTAGAAGTTATATTAAAAACTGATTTTGAATGAAAATACGGATTTTTAAGGGTCCGAAACTGAGTTTTTGTGATATTTGAGGAAATTAACTATTTTAAGTATACAAAACCTATATTATGGGTTAATGTGACGTGTTGAAGTATAAAAATTAAATATATTAAATCGTTTATGCATATTTTTACCCCGTGCATGTTTTGCGCATGTTTTTGGCATATATAGGCCGATATAGGAAATTGGGTATATGCAGAGCCTGGTGTATGGGCTAGCATGCTATGGATGGATGTTATAAGATGTAATTAGATGAAATTAGTGATTGTGATCATGTTTTGAAAATCCGTGTAATTATAGTGCCCGTTTTGTGCATGTTTTGGGGCATATAAGCCCTTATAGGTAATTTTACTTATATGAAACATGATGTATGAGATAGTATGCTATAATTAGATATTATAAGATTTAATTAGAGGGAATAAGTGAATTTGGCTCCTTATTCTGGGAAACCCGCATGTGTGGTGTTTATTTGTAATATATATATAGAGGATTATGATGTGTGATGCAATAATTGATGAAATTAAATAAGTGGGTACATGTTTACATTCTAATCATGTTCGAAGACAGGTAATGGGTAATCATATGATGTTATTATGTGGTGAAGTATATTTTGATATGCTTACGATACGGATTAACACCTTATAATTCTTTTAATTAATGATATAACTTGGCGTATGTCTATATGCGATTTTAAAAAGTAGTAAATATCATGGTACCCTTAATGTGGATTGTTATGGCAAAATAATTATCTTGGCGCATTAATATTATGTAATAATATGATATGATGAGTTATGTGTGGAATAACAGGGTGTGTGCATAACCTGGTATATTGATATGAAAATAAAAGTTCCGCTGGTACGTGTTAATAAAATGTGGTATGAATTTTTGTGATTAAAGTCAAGGTGTGGCAATTATTGAATTCATAAGTGAAATGCGTGTGTTGATAAAGTAAAATGGAAAGATGCAATGATTAATGCTAATAACAAATGGTTTTGTTGACCAGTACCTACAGCAATCCTGGGGGTTTGGGCTAGACCTCCTAACGCCCAAGGACCGGCTTGGGAATAGTGGACCCAAACTATGTTTGGGGTGCGTGGATTTTATCGCCCAAGCTATCGGCTTGAGGCCCGGTTTCCCTCGATGACAGCTGTCGCGAGGAAGTACCCAGTTTATCTGGGGCGTGGTTTTTCCCTCCTGGCTATCGGCTGGGAGGAAGTACCCAGTTTACCTGGGGCGTGGTTTTTCCCTCGATGACAGCCGTCGTGAGGAAGTACCCAGTTTACCTGGGGCGTGGTTTTTCCCTCCTGGCTATCGGCTGGGAGGAAGTACCCAGTTTACCTGGGGTGTGGTTTTTCCCTCGATGACAGACGTCGCGAGGAAGTATCCAGTTTACCTGGGGCGTGGTTTTTCCCTCGCTAGTTCGGCTAGGAGGAAGACGTAGCCTCGGACGAGTAAGACTCTGTGTGAGCATCGGACCGCATGTTTACTGGGCTGTCGGCTTTCAGTATGTTGGGATACTGTGGCTCACTGGTCGACAAACTAATAAAATAACTTTGTGTTAATAAAAATGTGAGAGTAAAGAAAGTGGATAGTAAATTGTGAATTGTGTGTGGAAAAGAAAGTGGATAGTAAAATGTGAATTGCGTGTGGAAAAGAAAGTGGATAGTGAAACGTGAATTGTGTGTGGTAAAGAAAGTTGTTGTGAATGAAGTAAATGTGAAAGTGAATGAGTTATGAGTTAGTGTATGAAAAGAAGTGATAAATGCAGTGCGTGGTTAATTTAAAATGATAATAATAGAAGAAACATGTGTTCTTATGAATAATACGAAGTAATGGTATTATGTGTGTGATCATTAAAGTAAAATACAGTTGATGTGAGTTGTACCTTGGAATTGTGTCAAGGAACTACCTGCCCGCTATTTCTGTGGAAATGGTGGGAACTACCTGCCTTGGCATAATTCGCGGGGTGAGTTGTTATAATAGTGGTAATGATTGATGGAAATGAGAAATAAAGTAAAGTGAAGATGATAAGTGATTGAAGTGATTAATAACCAAGCTATCGGGTTGAGCTGTGATGTGATATTACCCAAACTATGTGTTTGGGGTGCGGTGATTATTACCCAAGCTATCGGCTATGGGGTGTGAGATGTTGTGGCCCCAGATTGTGTTTGAGGATTAAGTGAAAATGATAATAAGATTTATTGTTTATACGAATGAGAAATTACTAAAGTGATATAATGAGATGTGAATGAGCTATAAAACATGGTTTTGATGCAATGAGTATAAGTATTCTTATTAATGATGTGTTAATGATGTGATGAAATGTGAGTAAATCGCATGGGCAATGAGATGTGGTATTTATGTCATAAGGCATGAAGGAAGGTGGTATTATGAGAATAGATGCATATGTTTATGATGTGATACTTATTATAACACAATAAAATAAATACCTGTATTATGAGATTGGGTATGAAAATGGTTATGAAAGAAAGTATGTTGTGATATGAGTTTGTGTACCTTGGAAGTGTGTCGGGGAACTACTCGTCCGCTATTTCCGTGGAAATGGTGGGAACTACCTGCCTCGGCACAACTTCCAGGATGAATGTGTGTGTTGATGACATAATATAAGTTAATGAAATGCATGGCTTAATAGAGTTGGAGAAATGATGTAATAACATCATGTAGTTATATTAATATAAATAGTGAAATGCTGTTGTGACGATAAGTGTGGAAAGATGAATATTCGTATTATGCGAATGTAAGACAAGGATATATATGAGGTTGATGTGAAATATATAGCGGAAAGGTGTGAATTATGGGAAATTTTGTGATTCGATGCTTATTTAACGAGTATTTGGATATAATTCGTATTGATGATGTTTTTAAGTTCAGATATTCCAGGTGTACCTTCTTACATGATGTTTGTAAGTTTAAATTATTTTCTTTATGCAATTTAATTCATTTGTTAGATTTTTAAATTATACTCACACCAGAAATGACTGACCCCTTAGTGTTTGGGGGGTTAGGGGAGTCTGAGGACTACCCTAGATTCTCCACTGTTGCAGGTTCTCATCAGTGCAGAGGTGAGGTGTGGATTGGTAGGATAAATTTTTATTTTAAAACTTTGTACTATTTAGTTATAGGAATAGTAAAATTTATGATCTAAATTGTATTATGGGTGTATAAGCATGTATATGACGATGATGAGTATAGTGTGAGGTGGTGTGGTATGTTTGTGACCCGTACCCATCTCGTTGTGGAGTACCGGGCTCTGTGGTAGGTTTTACAAGGATTTTTCTAAAATTTTACCTCGTTTTTCAAAGAAATTTATAGTTTTTAATTGATGTTTGATAATCCGTTATGAGTTTGGCCCCCAGAGCATTATATTATATTGCCTGTGTGTATCTGCTCATTTTGGCCTGGGGAGCCCATGAAAATGTTATGTGGATTGTGAGCTACAGAATTTTGAGCAGAATTCCGTAAGCTTTTTGGGTTTCGGGGCAAAATTTACAGGGGAGACTGCCAAAATTTTCCCTGAAATATAACTTTCTTAGTTTATGATCTAAGTGATATAGAAATTGAAAGAATTGAATTTGGAGACTTAGTTTTCAAAAAAAAATTGGGGTGTTACAACGGGTGTAGCTGGCGGTTGCCGCCTCATGCTATGGTTGATGGGTTCGAAGAAGCCCAAACCATGCGCGGGACAGGTGCCGAGCCCCCACCCCGGGGAGAAAGCCAGTAACGGGAGTAGCCACGGGTCGTCATCGAGCATTAAGGTCGGGGTGCTTTGGAAGAAAGCCTCCGCCTTGCTTGAAGTCGACGCCGAGCTCCTGTACTTGTTCTTAGGAGAGACGGTACGGGTGTAGCTGGCGGTTGCCGCCTCGTGCTATGATTGATGGGCTTGAAGAAGCCCAAACCATGTGAGGGACAAGTGCCGAGCCCCCACACCGGGGAGAAAGCCAGTAACGGGCGTAGCCACGGGTCATCGTCGAGCGTTAAGATCGGGGTGCTTTGGAAGAAAGCCTCCGCCTTGCTCGAGGTCGACGCCGAGCTCCCATACTTGTTCTCAGGAGAGACGGTACGGGTGTAGCTGGCGGTGGTCGCCTCGCGCATAGGTTGATGGGCTTGAAGAAGCCCAAACCATGCGAAGGACAGGTGCCGAGCCCCCACACTGGGGAGAAAGCCAGTAACGGGCGTAGCCACGGGTCGTCGTCGAGCGTTAAGGTCGGGGTGCTTTGGAGAAAGCCTCTGCCTTGGTCGAGGTCGACGCCGAGCTCCCGCACTTGTTCTCAGGAAAGACGGTACGGGCGTAGCTGGCGGTGGTCGCCTCGCGCATAGGTTGATGGGCTTGAAGAAGCCCAAACCAGGCGAGGGACAGGTGCCGAGCCCCCACACTGGGGAGAAAGCCAGTAACGGGCATAGCCACAGGTCGTCGCCGAGTGTTAAGGTCGGAGTGCTTTGGAGAAAGCCTCTGCCTTGTTCGAGGTCAATGCCGAGCTCCCGCACTTGTTCTCAGGAGAGATGTGTAAGAGAAACTTTTCTGGCTCGCGTTGCTATCCGAGCGCCGAGCCCTAAGCTTGTAAGAAAAGTTTTTCTGGCTCGCGATGCTGTCCGAGCGCCGGGCCCCAAGCTTGTAAGAGAAGCATTTCTGGCTCGTGATGCTATCCGAGCGCTGAGCCCTAAGCTTGTAAGAAAAGCTTTTCTAGCTCGCGATTCTATCCGAGCGCCAGGCCCCAAGCTTGTAAGAGAAGCTTTTCTGGCTCACGTGCTATCCGAGGGCTAAGGCCTAAGCTTGTAAGAAAAGCTTTTCTAGCTCGCGATGCTATCCAAGCGCCGAGCTCGAGACGTCTTTTATTGAGAGCAAAATACGAAGCCACAAACTTGTTTTAAGAAAGCTGGCATATTTACATTATACTGGACTTTTACAAAAAACAAGGCACATCGTGCCGACTACATTAATGATAATTGACATGATGGAGGCTAATCTCCTCCTAGGAACTTGATGAGGTACTCCGCATTCCAGGGCCTCTTGATGGCCTTGCCCTCTGGGTTGGTCAGGCGGTACATCCCTGGGCGCACGACCTCCGATACTCTGTAAGGGCCCTCCCAGTTTGGGGCTAATTTCTATTTCTGGCCGGGATTGGATTGTAACGCCCCGAATCCCAAATACAACTGAATTCGAGAGTTCTACAGGATCTTTTCGCTTCATTTAGTACAATTTTACAAGAAAATTTGAACTTTTCACTTTACATCAGAGTTCACATAAAAACATTACACTTTACATTGCACAGCGGAAGTAAATTTACAACATTAAAATAAATGTACAACAACATTGAATAATCTTTAAGCATCTGTTCCTCTTTAATCTTTATCATGTCACTTACCTGCATATAAGACTGTGGGTATGTCAGTTTATTCAACCGACGAACATTATACACGGCCATCCTCTCTATGCTGGAAATAGTATAACTTATTTTCCATATTTAACAAACACAAACTTGTCACATGTGAAACTAAAGGGACTACCCTATGGATGTCGTGTTGTGATTGTACACTTAGTCCTTAATACAGTTATTTACATTACATGACGCTAATGCGCACTTGTTCGGATTCTATGCATCGCATACTACATAGGTCCGAGGGCAAGCCCTTAATCGTTCTTCATCTTTGTAGGGTTCAATCCTTCGCTATGACTTAATCTACTACTGTAACTACGGTAAGTATCCTGGATGTTTTCTGACCTACGAACTCATGTCTAGGCGCCCTGGAGGGAATCCCAACGCACTGACATATGACTCATCATGCAGGCATCCTGTGGAAATTCAGTTCCTACCATAGACATGACACCACCCGTAGACTTCAAACATCTCATGAGCGTCGCCACCGGGACGGTACTCTGGAGCAGTATCCTCGCCCTGACTCGTCATGGGACATCCTGGGATACGCTCTCGCCGCTGATCCAATGGCCCTCATACTCAATGTTTTTCTCTTACTTTCATCACGTCTTCACTATGTAACTAATCCTTAATTCTAATGAAATAGATTCATGAACACAATCAAAGCACTAGAGTTAGCCTCTCCACCAAACCGGACTTATTCATTCATTCAACATGACCAACCTTGGCCTTTCATTTCAAGTTTCATTTCATTTCTTTCCAAATGTCGGGGGAGACTTAGCTACTCTTTTGTTTCAATTCCCATTCACAATTTCTAAAGTTGAGTGTTTCAACTCATAAGTTCACATGTTGAGTTGTCATGCACAAAAATATTTCTTTTCCAATCATGATTGCTAAATCGTTCAATAGTCCATAATTATATATGAAATTCAACTATTCATCATGTAACTCATGAAATGTTATTTTCACATAAAAACCCACATCACTAATTATTCAATCAAAGGTGGACATTTACACTTCATAATTTCCACACTATTCTCAAATGAGAATAATTTACATCACATCAAAAAATAATTTCTTTCTTTGCCATATTAATTTCCTAATCCTTCATTTCAAGTTCTTTTTGCAAGATATAATTTTCACAAAAACATAGATATAGAATCATAGTTCTATTTGCACATTTATTCTCAAATCATATTTTATTCTATGTAAATAATTCTCAAATTATTTTTCATAAGCTCCACATATTTTTAAGATAATAAATATATTTTTTTCCATATTTTTTGACCATTAAAACCCCCCCAAAAAAATTGTTTTTCCCACACATAAACAACAGCCGAAAGCCAGGGTCAAACCAGCGACCACAGGGAAGCCAACCGAAGGCACAAACCAATAGGCCAAGTGCTATTTGCCTTAGAAGCATGCGCTGAGAGCATTAAATGCTCTCGGACACTGTCTATATTTTTTTTTAAAAATGAAACAAAAGTATGGTAGCCCGGGGATTCGAACCAGTAACCTCAGACCCGTGAGCCTATACTGTAGCGATTAGAGCCGTCCTGACCACTTGAGCTACGTGCTCAGGTTGTCAAAGTTACAACTCGAAATTTATTTAGATCAATTCTCTCTGCTATTAAAACGTTTCGATGTTCAACTAGTCTTCATTTCACTTTGCCTTTATAAAAATTTACTGAAAAATTCCAGATTGATTCTTCCTCACATAATTTACATACCAATATGTAGAAAATAATTTTTTCAATAATTAAAATATATTTTTCATACAGTTAAATTCTAATTCTACATTATAACTACCACATTTCTTCTTTTCGACATTTCTTAACAATTAACATCTCAAATCCCTTTACTAGCAATTCTTCACATTAATTCTCTATTTTTAATCTTTTACCAAACATACAAATCTATATTTTAATTCGTTTATTTCAATACAACACAAAGATTCATTTAAACACATAAAGTAGCATGGTTAATCTACTAACTTTTGTGTACATAATTTGTGATGTAGATAATGAAACTTTCTTCAATAATTTATGGCTACAATCAATTCACACCTAATTTTGCCTTTACTAATAGAACCACATACAATTGCATATCCATATATCAATCAATCAATAAGTCAATTTTTCAATTAAATGTGCACTCTTATTAATCATTTTCATGCATCATTCTTCTAATTAAATCTAGCATGCATTCCTATTTAGAAATAGGAAAAATTTACCCACCTTATTGAAGAAAAGTACAATTAGTAACCTCCTAGACGGATGTCCTTGCAAACGAATGCTCCTCCGCGCGCACAAGCCAACTCGGGCACTCCACAATGCCCAAATCGAGAGCACTCCTCCTAGATGAAACCGGCCTCTCCTCCTTCTTGATGCAAGCAAAAATCCCACAATCTCTCAATCTTTTACTCTCTTACTAACTACAAGATACTTGTATTTTAACTATAGGTTTGGAAGAATTGATTTGCACAAGAATACTAGCCAAAAGGGCGGGGGGGGTATTTATACTAAAAAAATAGGAGAATGGATGGCTAGGATTGAAGTAGGAGTTAGGAACAAATGACTTAGATCTAAGGAGGAGTTACACTAACTACCCATGATCAAGTAACCACTCCACCATGATCCCACTCAAAATTTTCCCATTCCCTCCAAAATGCAATCCGGCCATGCAAGTGTGCTTGTGCACGTGTACGTGCAACGCATGTGCATGCAACTTGGTCTCCATAAAAATTTGTACATTAAATTTTATATAAAAAAAATCTTTAAATTGTGTTCTACATGACAAGTTTTATTTAAAAATAAAATAGCTCATAGGCTTTAGTTTTTGGGCCAAAATAATAATTATAAAAATAATAATTGAATTGAATTTTTGGGCTTTAAGAAAATATTTTTTGTCTAATTGAAAGAAGGCTTTGTATAAAATAATTAAAAGCACATATTTAAATATCTATACTCATCACAATGAAAATAATTATAAGATTTAATTCAACCAAAAATATTGCACGTGCACACTACGTGCAAAGTAAAATAATTTTTCATTAAATGAAAAATCGGGGCATTACATGGATACCGCCAGTTTTCGGAGAACGAGGTCTCCGAGTTAGATGTCGGCGAGACGCACCTTCTTGTTGTATATCTTCTCAATCCTTTATTGGTAGATGCTTCTTCTAATGGCGGACTTCTCCGTGACCTCGTCTATGAGGTCCAGGCCGGCTCGCGGCTATTTGGAGTTAGCTGCCTCGTCGAAAGCCATGATTTGGAGTGAAGGGATCCCGATCTCCAAGGGAATAACGGCCTCCGAGCCGTATGTCAGATTGAAAGGGGATTCTCTTTGTTGTCCGGTGGTCCCAGAGAACGCTTGGTAACTCGTCGACCCATAACCCCTTAGAAGAGTTATCGAGTCGTTTCTTGAGGCCGTCGAGGATTTGGCGGTTCGCGTTCTCGGCCTGACCGTTGGACTGGGGGTGGCAGACTGAGGAGAAGCGCTGCTGGATCCCGAGATCTTCGCAGAACTTGCAGAAATGCTTACCCACAAATTGAGTCCCATTGTTTGTAATGAGCACTTGCAGAATTCCGAACCGACAGACGATGTGTTTCCAGAAAAACTGCTGGGTCTGTCGCTCGGTGATCGTTGCTAATGGCTCAGCCTCGATCCACTTAGTGAAGTAGTCGATCGACACAATGAGGAACTTTCGTTGGCCCGTTGCTTTTGGAAATGGGCCCACAAAATCTGTCCCCCACATTGCAAAGGAGATCGGACTGGCCATTGACCGGAGGTTTGCCTGAGGAGCCCTTTTCACGGGGGAGAACCGTTGACAGGGGTCGCATTTCTTCACTAGGGTGAGGGCGTCTTGCAGCATAGTGGGCCAGTAGTACCCGTGATTTAATGTCTTCCGCGCTAGCGAACGACTTCCCATGTGGCATCTGCCGATCCCCTCGTGCAGCTCCTTGAGGGCGCACTTGGCTTCATCGGGGGTCAGGCAACGGAGGTAGGGTCTACCATCCGTTGTGGTGTAGGACCTTTTGAAAAGGGTGGCATTGATTAACGCAAATCTTTCTGATCAGACCCTGACTCGCCTTGCTTCAGCCCAGTCTTCAGGGAGCTTTCCCTTGACTAGAAATTTCTTGATAAGAGTGGTCCAGTCGTTGGGAGGGGTTCCGTCTTCAACACACAGGACCTCCGGAAAGTCTGTGCTTGGCTTCAGTAGGACTTCAATCAGGACCGTGCGGTCGAGGCATTCAAAGGATGTGGAGGCCAACTTTGACAGGGCGTCGGCCTGGGCGTTCATCTCTCGGGGGATCCTCAAGACAGCCGATTCGTTGAAGGACGTTAGTAGGCATTGGACCACGGCCAAGTACTTGATCATCCGATTGTCACAGGCCTTGTACTCCCCGGTGATCTGGTTGACCACCAGCTGGGAGTCGCTAAAGACCCTGATCTTTCTGGCACCGGCCTGATGAGCCAGGTTGGGCCTGGCGATCATGGCCTCGTATTCAGTCTCGTTGTTAGTGGCCGGAAAGTTGAGGCGGAGGTAGTAATGAAGGAGGAAACCATCTGGACCCCTAAGAATGATGCCCGCACAACTCCCCGCTTCGCAAGAGGAGCCATCGACGTAAACTTCCCACGTCTGGTCGACTTCCTGACGTGTGGGTTGCTCGGAGATGGTGCATTCCGCGATGAACTCGGCGAGGGCCTGCCCTTTGATGGCCGTTCTTGGCTGGTAGCCGATGTCGTACTGACTGAGTTCGATCGATCACATGACTAGTCGCCCCGAGCTCTCGGGTTTATAGAGCACCGCCTTTAGGGGTTGATCCGTAAGTACCTGGACCGAATGTGCCTGAAAATATGGACGGAGCTTTTGCGCGGTCATGACCAAACGTGGTCTCGGCGTCGAGCAGGACCTTGCTTACATAGTACAGGGGCTTTTGGACCCCTTCCTCTTCTCGAACGAGGACGACGCTAAGCACGTTCTCCGATGCTGAGAGGTAGAGCCAGAGTGGCTCGCCTGGTTCGGGCTTGCTGAGGAAAGGAAGATTGGCGAAGTACTCCTTTAATTGGGCGAAGGCCTCTTGCTGCTGAGTACCCCACTCGAACCCTCCGGTGCCGCGCAGCGCCTTGAAGAATGGAAGGGACTTCTCTCCAGACTTGGAGAGGAAACGGCCGATGGCCGCTAGTCTCCCCGTTAGCCTCTGGACTTCTATGACGTTCCTAGGAGGAGCCATGTCTATTATGGCTTGGATCTTTTCGGGGTTCGCCTCGATGCTGCGTTGGCTGACGATGAACCCTAAGAACTTCCCCGAGGAGACGCCGAAGGCACACTTCGCCAGGTTGAGCCTCATATTGTGGGTTCGAAGGACCCCAAAGGCCTCTTCCAGATCGGCAACGTGGTCCTGTCCTCGCTGACTTTTGACGAGCATGTCGTCGATGTATACCTCCATGTTACGTTCGATTTGATCTTTGAAGACTCGGTTGACGAGCCTCTGGTAGGTGGCACCGGCATTCTTCAGCCCGAAGGGCATAACCCGGTAGCAGTACAGTCCCCGGTCTGTGACGAAGGATGTCTTGGCGATGTCGGAAGGAAACATCCGGATCTGGTTATAGCCCGAGAAGGCATCCATGAAGGATAGGAGCTCGTGGCCCGAGGTGGCATCGATCAGGGCATCAATGCTGGGGAGAGGGAATAGATCCTTGGGGCATGCCTTGTTGAGATCGGTGAAATCTATGCAGATCCTCCAACTCCCGCTCGCCTTCTTGACCATGACGACGTTCGCCAGCCACTCAGGGTAGCTGACCTCTTGTTCGAAACACGCGGACAAAAGCTTGTCCACTTCCGCGTTTACTGCCTGTTGTCGCTCTGGAGCGAACTTGTGCCACTTTTGGACAATGGGTTTCGATCCGGGAATCACGCTGAGTTTGTGCATGATGAGATCCTCGGAGATCCCGGACATGTCAGAGGGCTTCCAGGCGAAGAGGTCGACATTGCGGCGAATGCAGCTGATCAGGGCGTTCTTGAGGTCGGGCGCGAGGGAGCAGCTTACTCGGAAGTGCTTCGATGCATCTCCTGTCTCGAATGAGACATCTTCTAGCTCGTTCGCCGGCTCTGGTTCTGGCTGGATTCTTTCGGGCTCCAGCTCGACGACATCAAGGGGAAATACACCGCTCCCGATCGCCGTCATGTAGCACGAACGGGCTGCTTCTTGATTTCCTCGGACAACTCCCACACCAGTGTTAGTAGGGAACTTCATTTTCTTATGGTAGGCCGAGGGAACCGCCTGGAGTATGGCATTGTAGGCTGCCTTGACATTCACAACCATGAAGTCCATGGACTCGGTTCTTCTGTTCGGGGTCATACCCGCCATGACATCTAGGGTGACGATCCCCTCTATAGTCACCGGAACGCCAGAAAATCTGTGCAAGGTATATCCGGCTGGCTTTAGCTTTTCACTGGAGAGCTTCAAGTTCTCGAATGCCTCCAGGAACAAGATGTTGACCGAGCTCCCGTTGTCTACGAGGATTCGCCGGGCCTCGAAGTTCGCCATGCAGAGGCTGATGACGAGTGCATCACAATAAGGGAGCCAGACTCCCTCAAGATCCTCCCCTGAGAAGGAGACAGTAAGTTGCTGGACCTGGGGGGAGAGAGGGCCTTGGACGGTGTTGACATCTCGGACGAATGCCTTGCGGGAAGTATTGAATTCTCCTCCCATGGGCCCTCCGTGGACGCAATGCAAGATTGCCTGACCCTCGGGCTCCTCGGGCTCCGGATCCCGTTCGGGGCGCTGTCGGGGTGCTCGAGGAGGAGGGGAATCCCTCCTGTTTCTGGTATCTCTCTGTTCCCGGACACCTTCTCTTTTGAATTCCCGGAGGTACCCTCGTTGGATGAGGGCCTCGATTTCGTCCTTCAGGGCACGACAACGATCTGTGAAGTGCCCATTGTCCCGGTGGAAGCAGCAGTAGAACCGCTAATCCCTCTTCTTGTTGGTGTTGTTAGACGGCCGAGGGGGTACTGCACGAGGTCACTGTCTTCAATCGCTAAGAGGATTGTCGACACATTCTGCGTCAGCAGAGTGTACCTCTCGAAGCGGAGTATCGGCGGAACCTTCTTCGCGGCGCCCCCGTCTCTCGGAGCTTTCTTCACCGGCTCGACCTCATCGGCCTTGCGCTTCCCCTTCTCGAAAACTTCTTTCTGGTCCTATGGATTCAGGGCCTCTTCGGCTCGGATGTACTTTTCGACCCGGTTGAGGAGGTCGGGGAAGTCTATCGGGGGCTTCTTTGCCAGGGAGGCCTTCAGCTGTCCGTGTCGGACGTTGTGCCGGAAGGCTGCCGAGGCAACTCTAGGGTCGAGGGAGGAGGCCGACCTTGCCTCGGCGGTGAACCTTCGGACGAACACCCGGAGTGACTCCCCTTCCTTCTACTGGAGGCCAAGTAAGGACGCACTTGTTCTTTCGGCCTTTCGGTTGATTACGAAGTGGGCAAGGAAGTTGCCCTCTAGCTGGTCGAAAGAATAGATGGAGCCGAGGTTGAGCTTGTAGAATCATTCCCGAGCCGGGCCCCAGAGGGTGGCGGGGAAGGCTCGGCACAGGAGGGGATCCGATGTGCTGTGAATCATCATGAGGATTTTGAAGCCCTCCATGTGATCAGCAGGATCACCCTCCCCGTCAAAGATCTCGAATTGAGGTGGACAGAAATTTTGGAGTATCTCCACCTGCAGGATGAGGGCGGAGAAAGGAGGTTGGACAGGCCTATACCCCTGAGCCGTCCTTGGGTTGCCGTCGCCAAAGTGGTCGAGGCGATCCTCCATTTCTTGGAGGCGCTTCAAAAAAATTTCGTCATACTCCGGTGGGATTGTTGAAGGGCGAGACACGCTGGCCTCGGCATCTGACCGTGTGTGAGAGCGGCGGACGTTCTCATCGATGGGGATCCCTCGAATGGCCCCCATGATTTCCTTCCGAAAGTCCTGGAACTCCTGGTGAGTGACCGGGGCTCACTCGGCCCGGTTTGGTTGAGCCGGAGGTTGCCGTCCGACACGGCTGAGCCCCGGCCGCCGTCCTTGGGACGGAGGCTTTGGATGGTTCGGGGCCGAGTTGAAAGTGGCCCCTCCCCTGCTGCGGCTAGCCTGTCGGTCCTGAATTACCCCCCGCAGGTCAGATTGGATCGGACGGGAGGCACCCTTTTGGAATCTGTGACTGACCCCCGGGTTGTTGGATGCTTGAGTGTCGGTGCCGACGCCCTGTGAAGGCACGTCCTGCCGACGCGCTGAGGTGACACCTCTCGTGGCTTTGGGAGCCATGTGAGCTCGGGTTGACGGGGTAACGTTGATGGCTGAGCTCGGACTGGCGTCTGCAATAGAAGTTCTCACAAATGGTGCCAACCTGATGCGGTTTGTTTTTGGGAGGCGTGTGGATTCACCAGATGTGAGTTCTTACTCGATTTGTATTGAAGGAGAAAACTCCTATGCAGACGACCCTCGGCCGGGCGAACGGTGCGAAAGTAGGCGGTAGTGAGGTGGAGGCTGGATGTTCGGCTCGGATCGGGGGGCTCAGATCCGAGGTCTCGTGTACGTGCAGACGGTCTAGGAACACCAGGGTTGGTCCCGGTGGCAGACTCTCCGACGATCTAGTCAGCTACTGAGAGAGAGTAACAGTAACTAGGGTTTGAGTGGGAAAAGATCGATTACCTGGATCAAGGGGTAGGGGTCTGGTATTTATAGGAGAACCCAACCGGGTCTGGACCCGTTTAGGACCGGGTCTGGACCCGGTTGCCCGTGGGGTTGAAGCGGTGGAAACTCGGGTGGTATAGGGCTGACGTGGCAAGGGCCCAGGCGGTTTCCGTGCTGACTTGGCAGAGGCCCGGACGGTTTTCAAGTGCTGACGTGGCAGATCTGGATGATCTGTAGATGCGCGCATTTTGAGGGAATCCTGTGGCCCAGGAGGGGCCACGTCATCCAACCCATATCAGATAGAGAGGTAAGAAAATAGATTTGATTACGTTGGAGTTTAGATGTCTCTGCTTCTATCTATCTCAACTGTTTGGTTTGGTTGAGATAACCGGAGTTATCTCACTACAAAGGTTCATAATACGAAAAAAAGATTCATAATACGACGAACGGTAAGAGAAATATATGTATTTTAAAATTCTCCAGTGATTCGTATTTTCTTACCTAAACTAACTTGAGTGGAAACGGTGAAAAAAGATATGATAGCTTGTGACCTTACAAAAGATATTGCGCTAAACCGAGCAGAATGGAAGACCAGAATTTATGTAGCCGACCCCAACTAGTTGGGAAAAATGATTTGTTATTATTGTTGTTGTTGTTGTTGTTGTTGTATTCGTATTTTCTTACATCCTTTCTTCTTATTTTTGCGCGAACCACATTATTCCAGTAGTTTAGTTTACCTTCCAGACATGGCCCAACAATTCTTGGTGGGGAAAGTTAAGGATACTTAGGACAAGGAATCCCAATTAGAGCAGATGCAAAAGCTAAAAGAAAATGGAAAAAGGAAGAAGGAAGAAGTTAGAGATGAGTATAAATCTGATGCGACAATGTAGCATTCCTGTCGCTGCTTCTCTGATGCTTGCTGAATTGCCAAATCTTTTCGTTTGTTGATTGGGAAGCAAACACTAGCAGTTGCACATGGCTGAAAGAGACCCCGGCCACCACCTTCGGTTTGTTAGTTGAACCTAACTGTCCTCCAGTTATGATTGGATGTCATCGACAAACATGATGTTTTTACTGTTACCATTACTTATCAATCTGCATTCCCAGAACTGTTTGATTCATCCACATTCAAAGGCTTGCCACTTTCTTTGTTGTCTGTCCAAAACACAGAAAGGGTTGCCACAAATGATAAATGAAAATTGCGATCACATCATCAAAAAAGATAGCTGATAGTTGCACTTATTTCATATAAGAAGAAAGGGTTTCATGGTCCTAGATGTTTCGATAGCTTATGCATTTTTGTAGGGAGAGTCAGGTTCATTGTAACTTCGGCCTTGCCATGTACCTTACTCTGTCTATCGGTTGTGGATTGCCATGAATTGCAAGTCCGTGTCCTTTTGTGATAAATGTAATTAGAGTGATGCCTCTTTATATCTACTGTTGATTTGAATTTGAATTTGCGAACATTTTACATTAGTGATTTGTCATCATATATGGACTAATTTTGTTAGAATGTACATTCAAGAAGAAAACTATCATTTCGAGGTGGTTTGAACTCTCACAAATCTCATATAAGTCATATTTACATGCACCTAAATTCGACAAAAGCATGTTTTCCCTCATACACTCTGAGCGAGCATAATTAGATCATTTACTGGTGAAGTAAAATTAGAGGTAATCATGAAGAAAAGGTTAACCATCTCTGTTTTGCTTATTAAGTATGTGAGATTCATGAATTATTCGCAAATTGTTCTTTTTGACAAAGTTAAGGGATGCAGTATTAGAAAATATCCAAAAGTGAAGTCCCATTTCACATTATCACTAGGGCTACAATCGAGCCGAGCCGAGCCGAGCCGAGCCGAATACCTTCAGGCTCGAGCTCGGCTCGTTTGCGAAACGAGCTCAATTTTGAGCTCGAGCTCGGTTCGAGCCGAGCTTTGACCATATTCGAGCCGAATAGTTCGCGAGCTTAGCCTAAAAAAAATAATAATAAAGCTCGAGCTCGGCTCATTTACGAAACGAGCTCGGTTTTGAGCTCGAGCTCGGTTTGACCGAGCTTTGACCGAGCTCGATTCGTTTGCAGCCCTGATTATCACACACCTTAAACTCTTTAACAGTTACGAACAAATTTTTTTCTTTTTCTTTTTCGGTTTTTTTTCTTTTCAGAAAAACATGTAGGACAAAATCCGGCATGCTTCTCAAAACAGACTCTAAAATCTAAATTAGTCTAGCCGAATTTCAAAAGAATCCTGCTTAATTGCTTAAGATTCCCTTACAATTAAAGCAGCCATTTAAATAAGTAAAAATAAAGAGTAATGCTTTAGCCACTACCAATTTCACTACCATTTTCTTCACTATCTTAGGTGGCATATTTCTATTGGAGAATTCTCCCACCTACTCTATCTTTCCCTACCTATTGGAGTGTGCCACCTAAGATAGTGAAGAGAAACGTAGTAAACTTGGTGGTGGACGTAGCATTACTCAAAATAAAATCAAGTTAGACAATGTGCACAATCTTTTATATAATTTATTTATTGCCAGATTTACCCAATAGGTGCTATAACTCCAACAATGTCGGAGAAGGGCACAAATTTCGAGATTCCAGATTCCTCAACCTGCACAGAATCTCTTATTGGGTCCATCTCCATTCACAAATCTTAGAGCATACTATCAACAAACTTCAATTCACAAGCATAGCAAGTCGCAACAAATAAATGTAAGTAGTACTACAAGACCCAAATCAAATTTACAAACAGAAATAACAATCAGTGAAGATCATACACATTCCGGTCGGCAGCATAGCACCCCAAAATCCGGACGAACACCGAAAACCCTTCAATCTCCTCGATCGCCTCTTTCACATTCTCCTCCTCCACCGAACCCTCGAAATCCACATACAACACATGCGGAAACGACCTCAGCGTCTTCGCCTGCCCCCTCACATCCAGTATCATCACTGGCCCTTCTTCCCCTTCCATTGCCGGATTGTTTACCTCCAATTTCGTCAGATTTATATTCCTCTTCGAAAACGCAGACAGTACCTTCAGCAGAAACATCATCGAACCCCCTCTGTGTGCGACCACCATGCTCGTCTTAATTGTGTTTGGAGCAACAAAATGAGGAACATGTTTTTCATTCTTCGAAAGAAGCAAGAACCTTGTGACATTCCAGTTCTCGTCCTGGATGTCATGTGCAAGAACATCCAGGCCATAAATGAGCGCAGTGCGCGGGCTGGCGATGGCAGCAGTATCGAGAAGCTGATTAGACCGGAGCATTGCAACTGCCCCAGCAGTGTCTTCCACCGCTTCGCGGTGGAGACCGAGCTGGGAGAGGTTCCGTGCACAATGAGCAAGAGCCATGGGATGAGAAATAACGCGGCGCAGCTGCGTAGACTGGACGCCAGGTATAGCTAGAAGACAGTAGTGGACAAAGAGATTGATTTCTTGGACTATTTTGAGGTCGTGCTGGAGAAGTAGTTGGTAGTTGCGGAGGGCGGTGCCTTCCATGGTCGACTCAACTGGTAAGATGGCGAGGTCAGAGAGGTTGGATTGGAGGGAGAGGATGGCGTCGGAGAAGGAGCGGGACGGGACGGTGGTGGCATCGGGGAAGGCGGTTTTCGCAGCGAATTCGGAGTATGCGCCGGTGGAGCCTTGGTAGGCGATGCGGAGACCGGGGGAGCCCGATTTTTTGAGGGAGCCGTTTGACGAAGAGGCGGTGATCGTGGTGGTGGAGTGATTCTTGCGGCGGTAGGAGGGAAGGATGGGGTTGGGGAGTTTGAGGGCCATGTTGGGGTTACTGGTTATGGGTTTTGGGGGTTAAATTTTTAGGATTGGATTTGGTTTTTTTTTTTTTTTTTGGGGGAGAGAGGGGAGAAAGTTGGAAGGAGGAAGAAGGTATTTGGGAAAGGGGACGAGCGTGGGTTTTTTAACGAAGGGATTGAATAGGGGTTTTTTTTTGGGTTCAAACTGACCCACTTTTTAAAAACATTTATCAAACTGATCGACTTTTGAAACGATTTACCAAATTGACCCAGAGAGCGCAGTTCTGTGATTTTCTCAAATACTTCTAGAAATTTTGAACATTCAATTTTTTTTACCTAAAATGTATAAAACTACACTCGCTACATGAGATAGCGAGTTTATTTGAACTATACTTGCTATCTTAGATAGCAAGTGTAGTTATATTCATTTATTCAGATAATTTTTTAACATGAAATATATACAACTACACTCACTATTTGAGATAGCGAGTCTAGTTTAAACGAACTTGCTATCTCAGATAAAGAGTGCAGTTGTGCTCATTTTTTCAGAGAAATTTTGAACATACAATTTCAACCTGAAATATATATAACTCACTCGCTATCTCAGATAGAGTCCAAATGACCTCGATATCTCAGATAGCGAGTATAATTTTACTCATTTTTTCAGAGAAATTTTGAATATGCAATTTCAACTTGAAATGTATATAACTACACTCACTATCTCAGATAGCGAGTCTATTTCAACCGACCTCGGTATCTCAGATAGCGAGTGCAGTTGTTCTCATTTTTCAGAAAAATTTTGAATATGCAATTTCAACCTTAAATCTATATAACTATATTCAATATCTGAGATAGTAAGTCTAGTTCAACTGACCTCGCTATATCAGATAACGAATATAGTTATACTCATTTTTTCAGAGAAATTTTAAATATGTATTTCTACCTGGAATGTATAGACCAACTGTTGAATTAGACGCGTTATCTCACATAGCAAGTAGGTTATTTCGGTAAATAATTTTGAAGTTAGACAGTTTGGTAAATACTTTAAAAAAGTAGGTCATTTTGGAAAAATATTCGAATATGGGAATGATTCAACTGAGGCTTTAACTTGGAGCAGTGGGCAAGGAGGGTGCCCATTTGGTGGTGTCCTTGGGGGGACCACTGGTTAATTACAACAAGTGTGAGCAACTTCTTGTTTACTAAACTCAAAATTATTATTTTTTTCCTTACAAAAAGTTAATTCTAGCTCTTTTTTTACTGTACTAAACAAGATTGATTCTAATACTTTGTAAAGGAAAAGGGAAAAAACATAAATTGGTATGTAAAATTTACAGATTCATACAGTTCTGATTATGACAGCGCCTGCTTTTTGAGGTTGTTTTTAAGTAATAGTCTAAAAAAATTATACTTGCTCTTGGCTCTTGCTATGAACTAGTTCTATGGTTGTCTAATATGAAATTAGTTAAAATGACAAGTATGGTTATCTCCGATTACTTTTTAACGTTTCATTCACAAATTAGTTTTCATATGTGTGATATGCCATTCTTATATTTCAGGTTGTCCCTTAAGAATATGTTTAGTTGTAGTTGTAGTTGGAATATCATTCCAACACACTACCATTTCAATATATTGAGTTAAAAAATATATGATTCCAACATGATAACATTGTTTAGTTGGTTTTTTGAGTTAGATTATTTAGTTGTATATATAACAACTACAATGTTTAGTTGTTTGTACGAATTATATTGCTTCATATTTTATTTTCATATCGGTAGGTTCTATGTTTTGTTAATTTCAGATTAATGAAACAGGTTGGCCACATTTTACTTTTTCCTTCAAAATAAAAATAAAAAATACCACACTTGATAAAATGATTTTTTTTTTTAAAGAAAATTATCCAATCTGCATTTTAGGTCCAAACTAATTTAACTCTGTTTTTCCTTTTAGGTCCAAAAATTTTATCCAATCTGCACTTTAGACTTTTAACTCATAATAGTTCTTACAAATACATTCAAAATTTAGTATTCAGTGATATTAACTGTATTACTTATTTTGTAATGCTTTACTATTATTGAAGTGTTCATTGTGCACATAATATTGTTCGGATCTTGGTTGGCATGTGAATTTCATAGTAGAAAGTGAAAGAAAAAAAAATACTTATTTTCACTTCAGTTTGACATTATTAATGACCGTACCGATTCGTACTGATTGATCAAAACTTCGAAGTTGTGGGGTATTATTTTTTTGTAATCCGCATTTAAATTGCGCAGCCGGCAAGATTCGAACCTGGAATGCTCTGATACCATATTAATGACCCTACCGATTGACCAAAACTTCGAAGTTGTGGTAAGTGTGAGGGTTTTAATATTTATATTCTAACAGACATAAAAACAACAAAACTTTACCCCCAAGAAGAATTCATTTCTCCAAAACCAAAAGCTAGCATAAATTTGGTTTGAACCAACTGCCAACAACACAGGGAAACTCGAAAATAATTTGGTTCCCTCAAGCTGACCTTTCTCCATCTCAAAAATCTCTACCCTATCGGGGTGAATGTTTCATATGGAAGGCACATTCATATGGAAGGCATGAGAGCTGATGACATCGAAGAATTATAAGGGTCTTGCCATGGAGAAAGTGTACAGCGAACATGCGGAGATAACGGGTGGCTACAAACTTGCTACCACCGCTGCTACAGTCGAGCACCCACCAAGGTTCGGTGAGAAGTTGAAGGAGACGAGAGACTATGTCCATGGGGACACATCTCTGAAAAACAGTAAAGAGGAGCTGAAAAGGGTCGAGATAGGCGGTGGGTCCCACCATGCCACCACCGTTGAGCAGGCCCCGCGGGTTGAAGAGTGACCCTTATCAACTCTGTGTTGTCTAGCTTGCCAGTCTACTATATGTCCTTTTTTGATCCCATAGTGGGTGATCAATAGAATCAACAAGGTGAGGAAGAAATTCACGTAGAAGAGTGCAGATGACGCTAGGAAAAGCTACCATCTTATTAGATAGAAAAAGGTGTGCATGCGAAACGAGCATGGGGCCTTGTGTTATCAACCTGAAGGATATGCATATTATCCTCATAGAAAAGTGGTGGTTGCAAATATTTCACCCCAACGAAGAAGGGTGACAAGATCCTATCTAGAGAAACCTACATGAACAGGGGACGCAGCTCCAAGGTTTCCGTGTGGGTCCGAGAACTTCATGGTTCTGGAGGGGTATGGAGGGGTATCACGAAAGCATATGATTTGGTTAGTAAGGGTTCCACATCTTGTATTGATAATGGTACAATTACCGAATTCGGGTGGGACAGACGGTGTGATGCGCATTCCCTACGCGAGTTATTCCCTGACCTATATGATATAGCATCCCAATCGCACTGCACGGTGGTGAAGATTTGATAACGATGGGGTTGGAAGTTAGCGTTTAGGGGTAAGGTACCACATGGGTTATGGTTGAGATTGGAAGAGCTACGGGCACACATAACCCAGGCTGGGGTGAGGTGTGGCTCTGGTCCTGATAGACGATCTTCGGAACTGAAAGCAAATGGCTCATTCTCGGTTTGGTCATTACCAATGAATTAGCTTCAGGGGATGTAAACCTTCATGGTCATCCATTGTCTAGAAGGCAAAGGCTCTACTGAAATTTAAAGTCTTCTAATGGCTTGTTTTAATGATGTTATTCTTACTCGCTCGAATCTAGTCAAACGACAATCAAATGCTGCAATAGAATATGGATTATGTCATACGCCACTAGAAATTAGGAAGCACCTGCTACTCCATTATGCGAGAAGCAAGGCTGTGTGGATGAAAGTACTTAGAGCTCTAGGGACGACAAAGTATCTTATCACCTACAAGGACCTATGGGTAGGGCTGCAAATGAACCGAGCTACTCAGCTCGAACTCGGTCAAAGCTCGGCTCGTGTCGAACTCGAGCCGAGCTCAAGCTTGAAAGTGAACTCGATAACGTAAACGAGCCGAGCTTGAGCCTTAAGATACTCGGCTCGACTCGGCTTGTTTGCAGGGTAAGGGGGGGTTCGAGGTTTGCGAGGCTTAGGAAGGACATTAGAGAGTCATAGTATATTGCGGTTGCAACAACCACATGGATGCTCTGGTTAGATAGAAATAATTTTTACTTTCGTAACACAAGTAATAGTATTTTTGGTAGACTAACGTAAGTTATGCATCTGATCTTCTTTTGGTCAGAGATAACTACTACAGGTTTGAGGAACTGCAATGAAGGAGCATTTTCAACGCAGTATTTTGGTGATGAGGAGATTAAGATCGGGTGGTCTAATCCCCATACTTTGCTTCATGTTTTTGCCCCCAGGATGTTAGAGCATCTGTAGTCGTTGGCTAAAATGCCAAATTTTTCACACACAAAAAAGAGTGTTGTAGTCGTTGGCTATATACCCAAATTTTGAGTTTGGGGGGAACAATGATCGGCTATATTTAGGAGAAGATATAGGAATTTGGAAAATATAGCCGGACAAACGATGATCTTTCGTCCGTTCATTTTTTTAAAAAAATTGAATCGAACGAAAGATCATCTTTCGTCGCTTCAATTTTTTTTAAAAAAATATATCTGACGGGAAATCATTTCCATTTCCCGTTCGTTGGCTAATTCTAAAAAAATAAGAAAAATAAAATCTCGGATCGGAGACAGGAGAGGATCTCCCGCCCGTTCCCAAAATTTCTGATTTGTGGGAAAAATATTCGATGACATAGGCCTATAGATATTATTATATGTATATATTAGGTTTTAATTGTGATTTAAATAAGATTTTAGATTTAATTAAGATTATATTAAGAGTTAATTTGGAAAGAAAAAAAAATCTCGTGCTCCGTGGTTAATTTTTTTGTTTTAAAAATCCTTAGACGGGAAATGAAAATAAAATCCCAAATTTTGGGTCAGCTCAAACCTAAAATTCATATTTCTATATGTCAAATATCCAAATTTTGAGACTAAACGAGTACAAATGCTTTTTACGAGCTATTTATAGCTCATTGCTTTTCATATATTCCACGGCTTACCCCCAAGGATATTAGGACTTTGTATTGCTTTGATGCTTTTCTTGTACATATTTCCAATTATTCTATATTTATTCTATATATTTCGTTATTTTTTATTAATTCAATATGGTGGCTGTATTCTATCTTTTTAAAAAGAACCAAAAAATAAAAATAAAAAATGATTTGACAGAGGAGGTCGTTTGCGGAGGGAAGGCTAGATAGGAGCAGGGAAAGGAGGATAGACAGACTTGGGTGGTCTTCCTGTAAACAAAAGCGATACCCGCAGTAGCTTATCAAAACAAGAAGTAGTCTCCTTCAAACTTTCAATTATTCAGTGCAGATAATACTCTTCCAAATTCATCCACTAAAGTTCCACAACCAACTTGTCTTGGTGGCCCCACTTAAAGCTTTTAAAGAAAAATGGTGGAGTAGGTAAGAGCATCCACAGTTGTGCTATTTATGCAAAATAAAAAAAATACATTTTATAATAAACGACGAGCTAGCTGCAGTCGTTTACTATTTATGCATTTTTTGCATAAAAAACAACAGTACATTGTTATAAATGGTACAAGATATAGCAAAATGCATAATATAAGAGAAGCAACTTTAATTTGCGTCCGACGAAAAAAAATATTTTTTTAATTCGTCAGATGGAAAGTGAAGTTCCGTCCGACGTATTTTGTTTTAAAAAATGGAATTTAAAACATATAGCAACCTGGCCCCTTCTAGGACGCAAAGAGGAGTTGCGTCCAAGGAGAGGCCCACCTTTTTTTTTTAATTAATAAAAATCATTAAAAATTTTAAAAATTGTGGGACGCAATGTCAAGTTCAGTCTGATTTTTTTTATATATTAAATTGCTATAAAATATTATTCGACGCTGCACTAAACTGTTAAAATGCTATATGTAAAATATGCATTTATGTATTTTCTAACCACCATGACTGTGGATGCTCTAATAGGTTCCACTTAAAGTTATTCGGTTAGTTCAATTCTTAGCAACTCTTCCCTGACATTTTCAATACATACTAGAAGATTAAATATTTAAATATTTATTAAAGTCAATTAAGGGTGCTCCTCCAAGATCCTGGGTTCGAATCCTGGGCATGGTGGCCAGTGTGGTCGTTGGCAAAAAAGCCTTCGTACACTACACGAACTGGGATTAGTCTGAACCATAGAGGGGGATGGATACCCAGTAAATCAAAAAAAAAAAAAAAAAAAAAAAAAAAAGTCAATTAAGGGTAACTTTTTCTAAACGATTAGGCAGGGTATATCTTATTCTAAATTTTGAAGGAAGGAAGCATTCCACGTTGCACGACTCAATAAAAAAATAATTAGCTTATTATACGTCAATGTTAGGCCAACGTAGCGAGTTTCTAGAAGAACTCGGCCATCATTTGTAGGAGCTTTTTTCGACCTTTCATTCTGATGATAAATCCCCCCTCCCCCCATTTGAAGCATTTAGGAAGTGTTTGGTAGGCTAGCTTGAATATAAATTCAATATGTGTAGTTTACTATGCTGAAAAGAAGTTTTAGAAAAATAGTTTATTTGGATGTAATTTTATTTAGTATAGAATAAAGATGAGAGAATAGTTAAAAATCATTGTAGATAAATAGATGATGTTGTTTTATTAGATAACTAGTAATTTACAGGTGCGATGTACATTTTAATAATTTCAAAAAATAAAATTAAAAAGTCCGACATAAGGAGAATTTGAACTGGAAATCTCCTTTATATTAGTTATGTACGTGCATTGCACATATTGGTAGAATGACAAAATAACAAATGACACTAAGGCCTTCTTCCATTATAATATTATTATTATTACTAGTAATTTACACGTGCCATGCACGTTTTAATAATTTCAAAAAATAAAAATAAAAACTCTGACGTAGGGAGGATTTGAACCGGAAACCTCCTTTATATTAGTTATGTACGTGCGTTGCACATGTTGGTAGAATGACAAATGACACTAAGGCCTTCTCCCATTATAATATTAGAGATTATTATTACTAGTAATTTATACGTGCAATGCACGCCTTAATAAAAGTTTCGATGAATGTGTTTGAACCTGAAATCTCTTTTATAATAGTTATGTACGGATAATGCACGGATTTGTATGTTTACAAATGACAACTTCAACACTTCCATTATAATATTAGAGATTAGAGATTAGAGATGTATTAAGAGAGAGAGAGAGAGAGATGAGAGCAATGAATTGAAAAGGAGTGAACAATGTCCATTCACCGAAATCCATGCTTTTCCTTTGATTTCTATAAGTGCTCCAGAACGCTACAGTAGCACTACAACAGGAAAAGAAATCCAATCTGAAATACAGTCAACCAAACCTGAGAACAGTTTATATCCTTGGATTTCTTTTTGCCATTGTACATCTACAGGTAAACAAACAGTACCCCCTTATTGTTCAAAGACGGTTTTCAACTTGTGATTTTTTTTTAACGGAGAGGTGTAGTATGCCCACTTTATTTCATTATAAAGAAAATAACGAAGCAAACCAAGTAAACCAGGACCATTTCAACTTGTGATGTTTGATTGTGTATCCAGTCATAATTTTAGACCAGCAAGTGCCCAATATAAGCAAAAATGGGTGAATTGCAATTCAAGGAGAATTAATTAGAGCTACATTCTTATTTCATGATTTGCTCATTTGCACTTAAATCATCTGAAGACTGCTGTTTCCTCTTATTTCCAACGCAGACTTGTTTCTTCAACCCCATAATTTAATGTTATTTAGATTAGTTTAGCATATTAGTGCTATTTTATCTCTCTTGGTTTTCCTAATTTGTTTTCTTATTATGCGGTTTGTGCCACACTTTGTTTGTTTTTGTGGTCGTACTTCGCTTGGAGGTTATTTGTTGAATCCATTCGCATTCAGTTCGTTATATCTTCATCTTTTTAATTTTCTTTATTGCTTTTCTTCATTCTCATATATGTATTTTACTGGTCCTCTTATGAGGATAGCACTCTTCTTTTATGAGTTTCTTTTTCTTTGTTTCTCAGTGTTGTGAGGGTATATTTGAATTCTCGCAGCCGGTGTATGTTCTACTTATTTGTTAGAATGGTTGAGTCCCTTTTGTGCCTTGCATTTTGTTCCCTATGTTCTTTTCCTGCTATCTGGCACTTGGGTAGGTTAGGAAATTGAGGATTTTATTGAGTATTCGACACAATCAATGCAAATCACCAAGTAAAATTAGATCACATCAATCACAAAAAGCACACAATAATTGTTTCGGTTGGGTATTTCGCCTTAATCCGGTGGAGGAATAACCGATATGTTATTTCAACTAGAGAAGATACAAGATTGTTACAATTATTGTTATAAAATGAGTGTTTTATACACCATTTACGAATCGATTTTTGAGCAATTTTTTGAGTAAGATCCTCAATGAATTATTGAGAGATCTTGATTGATTTGTGTTCTCCTTCGTGATTAGATCAAAATCATATATTGGTTTGCTAAAATCGGTTAAGGGGTGAATGAGAAATTGTCTCTCAAAGTGAGTAGTTTTCATTCTTGAAATGGGTTAAGGGAACATAGTCCCACATCGGAAAAATTAAAAGAAATAGAAAAGGATATATAGCAAGCTCCTTCTTATCATTGTAAGATAGCTAGAAGAGAGGCTCTCTCTCGCGCGCGCAGGGGTGCAAATCTCGGCCCGATTACATGCGACTTGTGGCGCCCGCACGACCTGCGGACACGAATGCCAGACCGACTTGACCCCACCCCGTGCAGAGACAGTTTTGATTTTTCTTTTCGTAATGACTGAAATAAATGCAGAAACGGTTCTGTCTGTCGTTTCAGTGCTGTATTCAACGTTTTGTCTGCCGTTACACTGAAGGCAGTGAATGATGTGTGCCGTTACAGTCTCGGCATTCAATTGGTTGTCTGCCGTTACAATGAAGGCATTAACAGCCTTGTCTGCCGTTACGGTTTTAACCCAGCCCCTATAAATAGAGGCCTCCCTTCTACTTTCTTCCCGGCACAGCAGATCTTCTTTCTCTCCTTCTCTAGGTACTATTCGGTTCTTCTTTTCTGGTTTTTATTGGTAAGTCGGTGATAGGGTTCAAGCGTTGCTACTCAGTTCGGGAGTGCTACGTGGTGCCTACGTGATCGCTCCGGTCGTTGTATCCTGGGAGACAGACGCCTTAGTTCATTCCAGCAACTGGAAGAGGCGAAATCTGTTTTAAGGACACTGTGTGATACACAGGCCTCGACTTCTCAAATTGTAATCTGAGATTACTTCTTGTAAGTTGTTTACTTAATTTTTTTCTTTTTCTTTTCTTTCGGTTTTCCTTCTCTTCTGTTCCCTTCTCAGTTTTCTGTGCCTCTCAATCCTTTCATTGTAAAAAGGAATTTTGTAAAGAATATTTGTAATAATTATCACCACGACTCTCTCTTAAGCCTGTCTGGAACTTGCTTATTGTTTACAATGGAGAAACCTTTCACCCTCTTAGAGAAAGTACTATTTTCTTCTATTCGGCACTCAATAAAATTATAGCGTTCGGGGAGCCATTACAATTGATTATATAGATCTTGAGAAACCCTAATTTAGATATCTTGATACAATAGCTATTGAATTTTATAGAAGAGATAACCCTACGATAAGAATCACATGATCTGACCTGAAGAGCAAGTTCGGGCTTCAGCGAAATCACCCAGACCCGCACCTGAAATCTGCTTTAGCCGCATTCGGTCGACTATCCCCATCCCGAAAAGTCTGTACAGTTGGGCAGTCGATCGTCCAAAGACCAATCGACCACAACTCCTCATGTTGTTGTTTCTTCTTGCTTCCACTCCGTCTTCAATCGTCTCAATCCTTCCATCGTCTCATCATCTTCGTATCCAACATAGTATGCAAGACATAAAACCCAACAGGGTGTGTGCTGCTCATGACAGGTCCACTTCTTATCGTGTTGCTGTTGAGGTTTGGAGGCGCCATATTTTAGTTTCGCTCTCCTTCATTCTGCTTCCCCCTCCCTATTTGGATGCATGTTCGGTCTTCATTGACAGATTGCTAATCTACTAATTTTTCTGAAGTTGCTTTTGTCTTTATGCTGGTAATTTCCTTTTGTTTTACATCTTGTAAAATTTTGTGCATTTGGAGATAGTCTCTTTATTTTATATATAGTTTTTTTAGCTGAAGTCGTTTGAATCTATTTATTTATTAAAAATAAATAAAATTAGAGCTAGACTCATTTCTCTATTTGATTATGTTGAGCCAAAATCATTTGTCCATTGTGAACTCATTTTGCGAAAACGGCAACGTTTCTTGAGTGTGTTTGGTCACTGTTATAAGTGAAGGAAAGGAGAGCGATCCAACCCAAGAATCTTATCTACCGCTTTCAAAGTATGATGACATTTTTCAGCTAGGGGCCGACTATTTTATGTAAATCTAGCTAAGGGAAGTGAAGCGAAGAGTAGTACTACATTACAAGTTTGGTTGTAACAAACTTGCAATAACCAAGCAGTAATTTGGGGTTGAAGTAATATATATATATATATATATATATATATATATATATATATATATATATACACACACACACACACACACACACACACTATTTTAAATTTACCGTGCACTAGTTTAAATTTACCGTGCACCAAGTGCACGTGACTTGGTGCACATAAATATTAAAATTTTTATTTAAACACACTTGTATGCACACCCATATTATTCAAACTGCAAATTCGATTTAGTCAATCATCTTAATAAGCAAACCATGAATTTCAAAATTACTTCAACTGTATACTATGAGTCGATCAGTTGAAGATATTTAACGAGTTTGGGAATCTTCTGAAATAGTAGTAGTAGTAGCAGAAGCGACCGGAGTAGCAGGAAGAGAAGCAGATTGGATGCCCTTTTCCAGCTTATCCCTCATGTAGTTGCTGAAATCAGATAGCAATCCTGCATCCACATCCTTCTTCATTCTCTCAACCAAACTCGTCAGCACCTGAATGCATGCATATTCAAGAGGCATCGTGTTAATTTCATTATTATCTCGCCCACAAAAGAACTATATATATTCTATCTAAAATCCAAGAATTGTATTCTTAACTGATTCAGTCACTGACTTTGAGTGCATCCATCGGAATCAGAGCAAGAGCGGGAGGAAGAACCAGACTGATGCTCATTTCCAGGTTGCCTTTAAGACGACTCTGAGCTCCTATATTGATTGAATACAGCATTCCTTGTACTTTCAGAGTGAATTTCATCGGCATTGAAAGTTCTTCAAGTCTTTTGAGCTCCCATCTTGTCTGCAAAAAAAATTTAATATTAGCAAGTTCCTGCTATAGTCCCCAGGCCTATTTATAAATAAAACCTTACAGCTTGTAGTTACAGGGTCCTGGTGACATGACGAGGGACAGAAGGTGGGCAATCCTCACCGTTTGATTTGCATCTTAAGCGCATATCGATAACAGGACTTACAGACGCAAAGAAGAACTTGATAGGTAGCATCTTTATCCTCCATTCTTCTTGCAATCAAAGTCAAATTCATTTGTCTCAAGCCCTGTATCATAAGGTGTCTATCTATTGTTTTTTTTCTTAGATTTTCGATAAGAAGATAGTTATGGTTACATCATTTAGTTGCTTGGTTCTGTGATTGTTCGGAAACATTGCTCGGAACATTCGAGGCCGATCGTTGATGTAATCATCGAAGGAGACATGCATATCGTAATATAGTAACAATTAATTAAAATTCCTAATGCGCGTGTGAAATTGACAACAAAAATGTGCTGACAACTCTCAATTGTATAACTGCTGTGCTCATGCAGGCATGAACTCTCCCACCCACATCTTGTAGGATGTCTTAGGTTCGAAACTCCCCAATATGTAGTGACATTGGAAATTACGTGGCAGAATATGCACATAGGTACCACACTCGAGAACACTGATTGCACGTGCACGATAAGAAGGAAAGAAACTGAGCACGAAGAGTTGGATGCCTACCCCGGGAGGCTGGTATATGGGAATGTCAGTCGAAATCTTGGAAGAGAAAGTGGCGTTATCTTTGTCATTGCCATCCCCATAACTTCCATTTGAAGAATAGGAAGAAGAGGCCATGGAGTTAATCCTACTTCTACAGGACTCTGCACCTTGAAATCTCAACAGCGATGATGAAGAATCCGAGAAAGAATGCAGCAGCGTTCTCCTATCACTCCTCATTGCTTTCGTTATATTCATCCTCATCACCATCCTCATCATCTCTTTCCTTCTCTTCCATTTTCTAGCTACAGTGTCAATGCTATAATTCTCGTGCCCTCCACTGCCAAATGGCACAGTTGATCCCCAAAAGCAACATGCCATGGCTCTCCCTGCATCCAAATATCAGAAGCAAATGATGACCACAGACACTGTAAATTTTGCCCATCCTTATCTTTCTGTCCATTTATCTATTTTACACCCTGCAATGTTTTTCTTATCAGTAGAGACAAAGGAGGATGCATTTGGTTTAAATACATGCGATAGAAAAAAAATTACATATAGTGTAAATTGTAAAACAGGCCATTTTACAAACAATTTGCACCGTTCATCATGATGTTCGTGTTATGACTGAATGTCAGCAAATTTGATCAAACAAAACCGAATTCTAGATCTCAAAATCATATTTTTAAAGAAGAATGAACACCACACAACAAAGAATTCAAAAAAAAAATAATGGACAAATGAAGAGAACTAACATCAAAGAATTCTAAATTCTAAACTTTGAGCAGAATTCATATGGTTGGCTAAGAATCCTAAGAAACTAAGGAAAACATGCAACAAAAATGACAATTATTTAAGATTATAAATGTCGAAGCTATGATCAAGTCTAACCTTTTGAAATGATACTCCTTGTCTTTATATATCCTGTAGAAGAAACTCATTGTATGCTTTGTAAATTTGACATACTTGTTTTTATATTGACACATGAGGGAAGAGAGGTGGGCGGGTGTTTGTTAGGGATTACGAATGCAAAGGGCGCAAGATTAGAAGAAAGATGAGGTGCATTACACATGACATGCAGAGTAACAAATATATGAGAACTAAGGATGTATTGCATGCTTGAACTATGAATGTATTACTCAGCATGTTCATACCTATATCATCGAGTAGAGCATAAAGAGACTTATGCAAGGAACTCTCTCCCCAGAGCTTTTTGCATCTCAATTCATAGGTTTCGTACAAATAAAAAGATGAAATTCGATCTTGAAGAATGCAACGAACCCTCGACATAATTCAGAAGAATCTATCAGAACTGAAATTGCCTCTTACAGGTTAAGGGTTTGCCAATTAAAAGATCATAAAGGGTCCGAATACACAACAAACACTCACTCAGAAGAAACAAATGACAACTGGGAATACCAAAGCTGCATATATATATGAAGGTCATCAACAAGCTATTCAAACAAATATACATAATCGACAACTTTAGTTTCCTTTTTGCTATCGTAACAATACAATTTGTGTTCCTGTATGCGAAGAACTACCAATCTTTCTGCTACAAGCCTAATACCAACATTCTATTTCTGCTGATAATCATAAATGTCCATAGTGAAATAAGCATCCATTATAGTTAATAGCTAAAACTTGCAACACATGCGTATATGTTAAAATCACTTCTACAAATTGCAGAAGAAATACTTTGTTTTTACTACCATCCTTAGAGGAAGTTCCATCTTCAAAACTTTTCCTTTGATGTAAGTAGTCATTGACCGATATTACATAAGTCACTGAATTCTTGTCTAAAGCCAGCGTGACCTTTTAACTTTAAAATGTAAAATATGATAAATGAAAAATAAATGAGGATATTTCTTTGCCTTTTATCCGTTGCTGCTAATTTTGATATGGAACAGGCATATGAGGATTATCTTTGTTTGGATGAGAAAGCTGAGATCTGGATTTGGTGGATCGGGGTGGTTGAGAATGCATTTCAAGTTGCAATTTAGAATCCCCGTCAACTAAAAACAAGAACACTTACAACATCATTACCACTGGAGGAGATAATCCCCGCAGTCGCCAAGGCATCGATCCTCCCGCTCTGGCCTATGTACGACGACACAAACGACAGTCCAAATATCTCAGCTGTTCCAATTCAATCCAAATCAGGGTTTTTTTAATACAAATCAAGAACCGATTTTTAACAAAAACAAAAAATTAAAGGAGCAAATTGTAGTGGGTACCAAGGCAGTCGACAAGTCGGAGGGGGCGAGGGTGGCGAGGAATTTGTTGGTGTCGGCGTCGACAGGGGAGTCTCCATGACGAAGAGGGCGGAGGTCAGTTGACTCTTGTAAGAAGGTGACGATCTTGGAGTATGGTTAGGGTTAGGGTTTGGTGCATCCCACTGGGTACGGCTCACATCTCCATCGGACCTGGACCGATGTACGACACCGGTTAGGGTTAGGATTAGGGTTTGGAGGATTGGAGGGATATGGGGTTTCGGATTGGGGAGGGGCGTCGGGATTGGGATGAAATTAGGTTTTGAGAGATTGACTTATTGAGATATATCAAAAAGTTGGGGAGAGATCGGGATAGAATTAGGGTTTGGGTTTTGAGAGGGATTGAGATTTTGGGGGAGATATCAGGAGAGAAGAGAGGGGGAGAAGATGAGTATTATTATAATTTTAATTAAAGATATATATAAGGAATTTTGATGGCGGAGATTTAATCTAGTAATTTAAGATCTACGGTCCAGATTTACTCTGGACAGCCTAAACTCATGTCACATTGTTGCACCCATTCTGTTCAAAACCATATTGTACTTATGAACTATGAATCATTATAACAATATATATAATAGAGAATGGGTTACAAAATGGTTATCGTGTTTTCATGCATGATAATATTGTATCATTAGAAGTAGAAATGTAATGGCATCTTGAGCTACAAATCACATAAACAAGTATATAAAACAACTTAGTAGTCAAAAAAAATTATAGTAAGATTTTTCCAAAAATCAACCATCATTTTTTTTATAAAAAAATTTATCTATGACAACGTGTGATTTCTTACTTTTACATTTCTTTGAAAAAGGAGATGGGGAGTCGATCCTTGAATTCTATTCTGACTGCAAAGTGCAAATCGCTTTTCCTTTCCCCTCATCTCCATGGTGAATCCTAGCAGGATCTTCTCCATGCCTTCACTTTCCCTTCAAAACTCAAGCCCTAAAACTAAATTTTCATCGTCAAAACTCACCAAACTGTCTGACATGTTTTAATCCTCAGGGGATCACCCACAGCTAACATCAAGACAGATGAAAAGGTCATCAATGTCACTCCCCCAAGCCATTCTGAAATAGAGGAACCAAAACATACAGGTTAATCCAGTAAATCCTTGCTTACAAGTAAAAGTCTAAAATTTTTGGTTTCTCTAACTTTCGGTTATAGGGTTTTTCTCTATATAATCTATTAAGTTAGTCTTCTTTATTGTGCTTTGTAATATACTGAAATATCTTACAAAAAGTTGAGAATCTTCAAACTAGATTTATAGATTGGTAGGAGCGGTTAGCTTTTACTATAGTTCTACAAAAAATAAATTCCTTTTGCATTTCTGTATATCTTATCCTAATCAGTATTTATTTTTTATTTTTTTTGGTGAGAAACCTAATAAGTAGTTAATAAATTAATTTGAAATGATTATAGAAAAACCAAACCATGCATGAGAATTTTTTGGTGCATCAAGGATCTGGTTGGTCTCCTCAAATGGGAAAGTGGATTGAAGTTGGATGCTGCGAGAAATTTGAAGTGAACGTGAGAAAGACGACTAGGTTATGCAGTAAGAGTTTTAATTTTTAATTTGAAAAAGTGCTTTAATCAAATGTTTGCATAATAACAAAATATATATATAGAATCAGTATGCATTGTTTATATTAAAATGGTACATTGTCCATTCAAGGCATTTCTTAGAGCATCCACAGTGGTTAAGCTAAAAAATAGCAAAATGCATAAATAGAAAGAGCAATTCGTCACAAAGTGGAGGAAAAATAGAACAGACGAAACTTGAAGTTTTGTCGGAACAAAAAACAAATTAAAAAATATATTTTTTGAATTGTCCGGACTTTTTTTGCAAAAAAGCTAAGTCTCCTTGCTGACATCGACTAACTCATGATTAATCCACCGAACTTGATGATTAAGTAGCCTAATTAGGTAAGTAAGTTTAATTAATTAACTAAACAATTATCCTCCTAAACTAATTAACTAATTTAACACGTATGTTCGGGATTTTTCTTTTAATTCGCAAAGGTCTTCCGACGAACTTGAAGTTTCGTCCGATGGATTAAAAATAATATAAAATATTTCGTACGAAACTTGACATTTCTTCCTATATAACATGCTTATTGCTATATCCTCTCTCATATATAGCAATATACTATAGCGAGATTGGGATAAAATGAATAAATAGCACACGATTGCAGTGCAAAAAATGCTATGAAATGCATAATATGCAAATATACCATGCGACTGGGGATGCTCTTCACCCACCAAACTTAGTTTAGAAATTTCAGATACAAAAAATCTGAATATACCCCCCATTCAATCCATTTCAATTAGCACAAGTTTGGAATTGAAGCTTTTTTATGTGAAGAAATTCTTAAATTGGACAACAAGCAGCTCAATTTTCTTAGATTATTTCGAGAGGATTGGTGAAGGTTGTGGGGATAACAACCATAAAAGATTCTTACCATTATTCTGAAAATTATGAATGAAATGAAGGGATTCAAAAATCAAAAGATATCACTGCATATCTTATTATATTATTGCCAGACAAGATGGTTAAAGTTGACCACTTCTGAATATCAAGTGAACGATCTATTAGTCATGCTATTGTGGACAATATCAGTCTAAGAAAGAGCAATTCTAAACCTTAATAATGAATAGATTTTTTTGCTTGCACTATGAAATGTATAATAACTCTTCAAGCAATAACTGATTCAGTTGAGAATGTCGAGTTTAATTTTCGTTCATTCTCTGCTTAAATTATATTATCATATTATTTGATTATCTTTTGAAACATCGTTATGGAAATAACTTCTATGAAATTTGCTAGCTACTCATAATATTGAGACCTATCATATGATTCTTAATTGAAAATCTTACACATTGTATGTATTATTTATTACTTCAGATAGTAGGACTTTGAATATGATGCTCAAAGATGTCAATGTTTAGACTTTATTTGACTAAAGTTTTTTATACAGAATATGTCCTCTTAATATTTTCTTTTCCATATGACATTCTTTTGCTCTTATACTAAGAACTTTATAGAAAGATGATTGATTATATGATCTTATACTGCCAAAAGGTTTTGTTACTTTTTACAGTGAATATTGGGGGTAAATCTCAGTTCATTTCATATGATGGTTGCAAAATGGAAGGTCAAGTATTACAATTTAAGGACATTACTTTTAACAAGGGGAGAAAAAAAAAACTATCAAACAATCAAAAATATAAACTAGGAAGTTGCACAACATCTGTATAAGAAAGAGCAATGCTAAACCTTAATAATGAATAGATTTTTCGGTTTGCACTATGAAATATATTATAACTCTTCAAGCAATAACTGGTCCAGTTGAGTTTAATTTTTGTTCATTCTCCGCTTAAATTATATTATCATCTTATTTGATTATCTTTTTGAAACATCGCTATGGTAATATCTTTTATGAAATCTGATGCTCTTCATAACATTGAGACTTGTGATATGATTGTTAAAACTTACACATTGTGTGTACTATTTATAAATTTAGATAGTAGGAATTTGCATATGATGCTCAAATATGTCAATGTTTAGACTTTATTTTACTAAGGTTTTTGACAGAAGATACCCTCCTAAGATTTTCTTTTCCAAATGACATTCTTTTGCACTCATATTGAGTTTTGAAGACGTATGATTGATTATATGATCTTTTAATGCTAGAAGGTTCTGTTACTTTTTCTGTGAATATTGGAGGTAAATTCTCATTTCATTTCATATGCAATGCTGCATTCAGCAGGGTGCAAAATAGAAGGTCAAGTATTACAATTTAATGACATTTCTTTTACCAATGGGGTTGAAGCTTTGTTATATCAGCCAATGTATATAAAACACCATATTGTTAATTTTTTCTTTTTCCATTCTTCAATCGAATATAATAAGGATTATTAGTTAAGAATAAATTATTTCACATATGTAATCAAAATAATCAGAATTTACTTTGTTTTATGAGAAAACAAGATGCATCATTAGCTATTTCGTAAAAGTTCTGGAACATATTAAGAATACGGTATAATATGTTATTTCCATAATTTTAAAAATAATCAAGAACTAATTACTTAATTCTATATGCAGGGGAAAAATGTTGAAGAAGTAATTAAAAGATCAAGAATGCATTGGAGAATTTTTATCTCAAATCATAGTATGTCACGTATGGAAGAACAAAAGCAAGAACATTGGCTAGATACAAAATAAAAAGGATGAACGAGAAGTTACGAGCAATTTTAAGTTCAAGAAAGTTAAAAGTAAAAAAATGATGATTGATCTTATGAAAAATAAGATGATATGAGTTTAAGATTGACTAATTTGTTCTTTTTTAATATTTTTTTAAATATCTTTTATGTTTTAGATTAGACAATTATTTACATGTTATTTTGTATTTACGCAAGACTATATATAATATTTAGATTCTTTAATATTAAAATTTTAATTATGTTGTGTACATAATTAATATATAATGATAATAAAATATACTTCTTAATGAAATTTATTCTATAATTGATATGCATATAACATTATTTAATATTCAACTAACGAGTCCACCACGCAACGTGCACTTGGTGCACGGAAAATTTTAACTAGTATATATATATATAGTAAAAGGGATATGAGCAACTTGCTCATTTAGTAAATGAGCAATTGATTATGTGGCATGCATGTGATACATTGGACAACTAACTCTTTTAAGGATTTTTCAATCACATGTATGCCACATCATCAATTGCTTATTTACTAAATGAGCAAGTTGCTCATACCCCTTTTTCCCATATATATATATATATATATATATATATATATATATATATATATATACTAGGTATGCCCGTGGCACGTGCCTACGGCACGTATTCGGAACTGCATATAAATTTATTTGGAGTTATTTGGTTGGATGAACTGCATATAAATTTATGCACTATACATGCTAAGATCAAAAGTCATTCACTATAACTCTTTATACATCTTTAACAATTATTCGTTAAATTGTTTCAGTTGTTTAGGAATTTATCTTTGTTGCCCTTAAATATCTAAATATTGACTTATCCAATTCTTCAAAAAGCTAGATTTTTTTAAAGAAATGTGAGAACATTAATTTAAAATATGCACCATGACAGGAAAAAAAAACTGATTGTAAACAAATACAACCACCTTTCTATTACAATCATCTACTATATACAGGACTCCTTTGAAATTATATCGTTGATTCTCATTTAAGACTTTTGGTGGTTGATTCTCTCCTTTGGTGTGTTGGTGTAGGCAGTGATGCAAAACACTATATGATCTGAATAATTATTTCAAGCTTGTTGTATTTATTCTTGATTATATATCTATCATATCCTAGTTGGCGCGGCACCCCAATGCAGCCCTAGTTATGAATAGTGTGTTCTGAGCCTACTGGTTTTTTTTAAACCACATGTTCAGTGTCTGTTGTTCTGAGCTTACAAAATTTGAAACTTCATGTTCAGCTTCTGTTTGTCATGAGCGTACACAATTTGATACTTCATGTTCAGTTTCTGCTGATCAATTTCTATTTGTTCGGAGTTAACAAAATTTGATACTTCATGATGTGTTTCTGTTTGTTCTGGGTTTACCAAATTTGATACTACATACTCTGTTTGTGTTTGTTATGAGCTTACAAAATTTGATACATCAGGCTCTGTTTGTGTTATTTATGAGCTTACAAAATTACACACTTCATGCTCTGTTTCTGTTTGTTCTGAGCTAACAAAATTTGACACTACATGCTCTGTTTGTGTTTGTTCTGAGCTTACAAAATTTGATACTTCATGATCTGTTTGTGTTAGTTCTTTGCTTACAAACTTTGACACTTCATGCTCTGTCTCTGTTTGACACTTCATTTGTAAAAAAAATATTAGCCAAATGACCAAGATATAGTTTGGAATCATAATAGATTTTAGGAAATTTCGACAGAACCTCCCTTAAAATATTAGCCATTTTACAGCAATTCCTTACGAAATTCTGCTCACAATTAAAAGTTTATCATCACAGTCAAGAAATATAAATCCTCCCCAGGCTAATCCAAGCAACATCACACAGACATTATATATATAGGGCTTTGGGAAGAAAAAATCTTCATATGACTAAGATATAAAATAAAAACCAAGATATCGTTTGAAAACATAATAGATTTTAGAAAATTTAGTAAAAATTTTGACAGAACCTCCCCTAAAATTTTAGCCCTTTTACAGAAATTCCTTACGGAATTCTGCTAACAATTAAATATATGACATCACAGGCAATAAATATCAATCCTCCCCAGGCTCAACCGAGCAACATCACACATGCATCATATATATAGGGCTCTGGGGGAAAAAATCAGAATATAATGCAAGATACAAAATAAAAACCAAAAATTCGTTTGAAAACGTAATGGATTTTTTGAAAAACCTTCGAAAACCTTTCAAAAACCAAACACAGAACCCAATACTCCACAAAATTGCGGGTACGGATATTAACATAACTATATTATATCATCATTATACACAGATACTTACATAATCTCCCAAAATGCTAAATATTACAACTATTACATCCTTCACCAAAATTTACACCAACCAACCGAATGAGAGGTAAAAAAAAATTACAGTCTTGTAGAAAAACAGAATGCTTCATGTCTTCAAAAATGGGACCAAACAGTGTACCTAAAAAAACAGCAAGAGCTTTGAAACAAATAGTAAGAGTTTACAATAATCAATGAAAACAATGAGAGTTTTAAAACTAACTAACAACAAACAGCAAACAATAACTATTTGTTGAGGTAATAATATGAGATGGAAGTATTTATGATCAATTTGCTGAGGTACTAATATGAGAAATTTGTTTTTCAGAGGACGGTTCACAATTTTTTAGCTTTCAAGTGAAAGAAACTTCTATTACAATGTGGAAGCTATGTGTATGGACTCATAGCTCGTGTCAACATTCCATGAACAACACTCATCCATGCTCTTGGTGAAAATTCATATATATCATTCTTAATGATTATTATCCATATCCATATGCAAGATTTCAGGAAGAGGTTTCATTGATATGGAAATAGAAGTATATATAGTAATTTCTTCAAGATAAAGTAAAGATTATAACGAAACATAAAACATAAAACAAAAAAAAGTTGCAAAGGTGGCTAATGAGATAACTTTTGTTTAGCAAATGTATCACCTTCTACATCTTCTGTGAAAAAATGAAAGTTTGAATGCTAAAAAAAAATTTCCTTTTGAATTTTTCATCATGCTTAAGGCATCGTGCCATGAAATTGACTTGCATTATTTTTTTTCAATCACACAACTATAGTGAATAGGTCATTTTATAAAAAAATTAACCTGTTACAGGCATCATGTTGTGAGATAGAAATGATAAATTAGTAACATTATGAACCTCTTAGCATATTTGTGAACAAAAGATTTGAGTTTTTAAATGCAATATTTGTCAAGTATTATATGCCAATAGTATTTGATATGGTGTTATGGTTTTTAGTGCTGATGTTAGAATTCAATTGGGTTGGCAAAATCTTATGTATCTGAAAGATTCTGTATGGACATTTTTGTGGCATTATGTTATCATTGCGATTAGTAAAAAGTTACAACATATTTCCTTCATTAGCATGATTTAACATGAACTTCATTTCGATTCCTAAAAATCCATTTGTTTTCTTATTTTAATTGCATATATTTCTGTTGGGCTATATATCAATCTCATTGTGTGGTAAACATTTTTTTCAGATTAGGTGTAGGACCTTGTCTAGCATGGTCGCGAAAGGTTTGAGATAATGACAGAGATCCAGGTGGTAGAATCAGCCCCCCCTAGCTATTGTTCTTGATAATGGCCATTCGATCACCTATGCTAGACGGACATGATAGGACCTGTAGTTCTTGGTGAGCGAGCAAGTTGCCAGGGAGATGTACTAATACAGATCTTATGATCCAGTATTTTCCTACTATGAATCACGGGACATCAACTATTATGCTAGAAGCTCTAGTCTTCTTATACGGAGCTATATGAAAATTCCAAAAATAACTCATTCACAAATAACGACAACCCAAAAATATACCTCATTCACAAATAATATAACTCATTCACAGATTCTCTTCAATTTTGATGAAGCAATTGATTTGTATATAAATGAGGAGAAATATATGATGATTAACTTTGACGTTCTATAAATGCCTACAAAAGTATAATGCACGTGATATAAATGCCTACAAAAGTATATGATCATTAAATGAAATGAATTGTCCATAAGAAAAAAAATAGTCAAGCATTTAAAAATTGCAATGAATACATAATTTTGATATAGCTTGGCCAAAGGAGAGATATCTAGTGCGGGCACAGGCATTGAATGGTGGCTAGCAAGGATCACGGGATCAGGTGTAGTACGCCTGACCTCTTCATGTCCTCAAACAAAAGGAAGGCTTTATTGTAGCAACCACTCTTGACAATAATTGCAAATTGAATTTGAATGATATATAGTTAGGGAAAAGTTAGGAGGAGATATTAATATTTAGTAAAGACTCTATACACAACAATCGGGTCTCAGAATTGGAAAAATTAATAAGAAAATGCATTAGTGCTTGAACTTTTTGATCTTTCTAAAAATACATGTTCACTTGAATTTAAGTTTTCTACATAGAGAAAAAAGGAGTTTTTATAATAAAGTTTGTGTATTAGATATGCAGTTTTGCTTATATTATAAATTAATTCAAGGTAAGAATTCAGATCAATTATCTCATCAAGACATGGTATGTATACTATGTCAATTGCCCGTATAGGTGATTAGCAACAAATCTCATGGACTAAGAGATTCCGCAAAAGAATCCTTGCTATACACATACGACTGAATGTTTATTTAAAAATAAATGCTTTTCTTGGTTAAAATGTACGATCATTTGTTATTAAAGACTTCAAACAAAATGTTTTAGTAGTCAATCGATCACATTACGTCAAAAATGCCAGATTATATTAAAGGGTTAGATATTGAAACCTTGATGTATCCAGACATTAGTGAGACCAAGTAGTCCTCGTACTGCGGCTCTGTGAATTGCTTCAATCTGTTTGGGTAAAAAAAGTAATTTTGGAAAAAATCATTAGTACCAGCACTAATTACAACCATGGAGTTGTTGATGATTTTCTGTGCTTCTGTTTGACCAATTAATTCTCTCAAGTGAAGCTTGTAATGCTTCAAGGACTCTATCTATACGGGTATGCATTCTTGGAATGCCACTAAATCCCCAGTACAACTCTAAAAACCTACGTCATACCTCTTAGAGCTTTAGCCATGCTCTAAATATTTTAAATTATTATACTCTTTGATACAGTATTTTTCTATAGTGAACTCATAAATTTTCAATATTAACTCTAAGTTATTAGCTATATATACTTTCTCAAAAGATTCTATTTAATGTTATCTTTGTTATTTTTGAATTTTTTGTTATTTGTAACTTTTAATTACAAATGCAGCGCAGACATTTGTAATTGAAAGTTACTTGTATGATTGTATCGAACTCACGTACTGACAATATAAAAGTTTGCTACCTATCGTGTTGGATACATGTCTATGCTACTACATGCTAATGTCGATCTACAACTCTAAAAGCCTACCCCTCCTACCTCCACATTATTTCAATCAAACAAACTACACAAAACTAAAACAAAAAAACTCACCTTCCTATAAAGCTCATCAAGCGCATCCGTTGTAATTGTATACCCAACTCTAAATGTCGGCATCGACAAACTATCCACCATATTCCTACTCACTGCACTCTGCATTGTCGTAAACGACACGACACTCCCCAACTCTACCCCCACCGGCAAAGTCACCCCCACATTCACCGCCCCACCACTCCCTCCCGCCGCTGCCCCTGCAGCTGCCTCCAGATCCTTTCACCACAATCCTCCCCATGGCCCTCATCCCCACCACTCCTGCCAACTCCGCCTGTTACAAAAACAACCCGGACATAATGAAAATAATGAATTTAGAGCATGAATAAGGCTGCTTAGCAGTACATTGGAGAGCGTTTTTGGATCTAAAAGCACTTTTAAACTCAAACTCAAAATAGGTGTTCGAAAGCTGAATTAAATGTGTTTAGCCAAAATAACTTTTTCCAAACTACTACTTTTATCTTTTTCCCTAACACACCTAAAGTTAAACTAAACAATACTCTTTCTCTGAAGACCCATCCTTGTCAGGAATGCTAAATAGTGAGAGAACATGCATGATCACACACATTAACCATTATAACAAAGGTATATACCATGTAGAACGCCTTCCAATATCCCCACCCCAACTTTCATCCAAATATCACAACAATGGGTTGTACGTATCGAGGCATATATTACAAAAGTTAAAGGAGGAGATAGGTGGAAAAAACTTACTTTTCACATGCACCCTTCCTATATCGATCCGCTTGATATATCTTTGATCCTCTATCATACCACGCTTTCGTATAGTTTGGATCTGACTTCCACTTCCGTTGATGTTTTAAACTCTAAAAAAACCAAAACCAAAACCAACAACTTTGATAAAGACATAAACAACAAAGTAAAAATTAGTACATACACAGGAATGAGAGGCTTACCGGTCTCTCAGCATTAAGATACCAAGGAGCCGAAGACATATACTGAGGAATATGGGGATTGATTTCTTTTCCATCTTCGTTAACCTCGGCCGGGGCAAGCCCCGCCTTTCGGGCCTCCTCCAATTCCAACTGTTTCCGATGGTCCTCTCGAGACTTAAAGGACACTGCAATTCAGTACAGAATATATAAGTACATGAAAATTAAATCTTAGTGACATGAAATGAAGGCAAAAATCATTTAACAATAGCTTGGATCTTAAACGCAGTCATAAAAGTAAAATTACTAATTGAACAATATCATAAATTAGAACCAATTTAATCAGTCAAAACCCTAAATTCCCAATTCATCAAACCCTAAATTGATGATAAAAAGCACAAACCCTAACAAAATTGATACTAAAATTGATACCTTATAAAAATGGTGACATCTTGAAATCAAAATTTGTGCTGGCATGGGATGCCTATCTGTTTATGATAGATGAATCTCATCATCAGAACTTTATCCCATCTATGGAATTGTCTATAAAGCACCAATCACACCACAACTAAAATGATGACATGCAGATATAGAAAAGCATAAATATAAAATATATCGAGAAAGTCAATACAGATAATTAAATAGCAAACAGATAATTAAATTCAAAAAAATAGAAAAACAACCTTATAATTGCTATTGTAGACTAATAATATGAATAGGGGGTAAATAATTCCAAATCATTTAGCTTTGGTCCATGCATTTGTTAAGATGAATGATGAGATCATCATTTTAGTCATCTAAATGTATCTATATAGAAACTGTCACAACATCAGGATGTACATCAAGCGATATTGCTTTCTTTTTTTTTTGATGTAACGGATAGAGTCACAGACTCCAGCCATGCATTAATAAAAATAATATTACAATAAGAGGGTCTTACAAGATGTAAAACAATATCACCCAAGATAGCTAATAATACAGTGCAAACAAGATATGACCAGCATTACAATCAGAACAGGTAGCAAAATAATAACAGATACTATGAAACACTCGAGCGAAACGGAGAAGTCCAGCACTGAAGACTGACAGCGCAAGCAGCCAAAGCTCAGGCTCCCGAGGGCAGCTACCGCAACCGAGCTTCGTCACGCTGAAAGCGGATTGCAGCACAGCTATGGAGCGCAGCTGCGGAGAACCGCAGCCCATTCGCTGAAAACCAACCCAGCACACTCCAAAATGAACATGGGAAAAATTGCAACCGTTAACCAAACAACAGCGCCATCGAGATGGATCGATGAAACCGATCAGAGAGGCGCCACAATCCAAGCAAGAGTAAAAACCGAACAGGGATTAAATAAACGACAGAGGAATGCAGCGAAAACAATTAATCAACCACACTCCAGCCCCACAAAACCCAAACATAAAGAGCCCAGTCGGCGCGACTCCTCAAAACAAGAAGAAAAACATACAGAACAAGGGCTCAACATCGAAAAGCAAGAACACAGCTTAATAATAAAAACTATAACATCCAGCCTAACAAGATCCCAACCAAAGGGAGGAGATCAACAGTTGCCACTAGTGCCAACTAATTACAAGGCCATATACGACCATAAACACTATAAAACCATAGTCAGGGATATATATATAGCGAGCAGCACAGAAGAGAACACAAAACGGCTGCGCATAGCACGATTCGTGGATCGTCCATGGTAGAGGCCTGAGGGGTAGAAAAGATAAGCGGGAGATCTGATGAAGATCCAGCCAAAACACAAAAGAGCCCCGAACAACCTACCAAAATGCATCAGATTGATTTGGAACAGGTGTGATTTCCAGGTGTTGCTTTCTTAACAGGTGTTGCTTTCTTAACACAAAAGAGCCCCGAACAACCTACCAAAATGCATCAGATTAAGCGGTATTGCTTTCTTAACAGGTGTGATTTCCACTGTCAAAATTATGAAGGAAGACACACCTTAAAACTCAGCATCCGAGAATGATTTCATGAATTTTTCACTTTATCATTAGCCCACTTCAAAATATCTGCATCTGTGATCTCCTTTTGATGAGATTGTAATTTCAAATTCTTGAGCAGTTGAAGAATATTATAACGCATCAATTGCCACAGAAATGCTGAAAAAGACACATAATACAAATTAACTGAACAGTACAATCTTACTGAACATCAAAATGATCTTAACTAATATCAATTTCTTGTTCTCTTGCACAATATCATTACCAGCAATATTGACTAAGGAAATTTAAGCTGTTTCCCTATCTTGACTACTTGGTTACCATTTTCTACTTTCTTGAAAGGCATTTTGATTGGAGGCATGTTTGCGACCTTCCAAGAGACAATCCCTGGAGAAATTTTGTCAATGGCCTCAAGGAGGACCCAACTGAAGAGGAAGTAGTTAGATACATCAGTTCAATAATTGAAATAAAAGGATCTCTAGATTCTGACAAATAAATATCAATAAATTACCCATTTCTAAGATCTTCAAACACATTATTGATATATGTAGAGATGCCAAGACTATTGATCCATAATCGAAATGATCTTTCTTCCCGGAAAATTAGTGCTTCATCTGGAATTTCCTCCGAGAATGAAATTTTGTCATCTGAGATGATAATCCATTTCTACAAAAACAAAATTTACATAGTTGTATGTGTCAACAGGATTTGCTAATGTAGAAATATCAAATGATTTTGTACCTGTGTTATAATGTTGTTGCTTCAATGTTAAATTAGAATAGTAAATCCAAACATTATAAGTAATACATTATACATACACTTTTCATACTTTATGGTATGCTCAGTGCGAAAGGTATCTCATAACGACAATAACTTTAAAAAATATTACACCACTCAGGGATCCCTAACGAAATTAAGATTTTGGGTTTTGACTACCGTGTGGTTTTCTATATCTGCATGTCATCATTTTAGCCGTAGGCATGTGTTTGATGAACTCATAAGGAGAGAACTCTATATACATAATTCCAACTCAGGGATTACACCACACCTATCCTGTCTTAAGCAATTATAGAGGAACGCAACTAAACCCAAAACCAAATGTAGAATCTAACGAAGATCAATCTCAAATTAAAACCCAAAATATAGAAACTTAATAATAAAATGACTGCATTCAAGTTGAAAATGTGGAAACAACAACAAAAATAAAAGCGTTGAAATTCTAGATCTCTAATCGATAGGGAATTACCCGCTGCTGCCACTGCCGATAGGGATGATGACGCACCTCCGACGCGGCCGCTGCTGCCACTGCCACCACCGAGAGTGGGGCCCACGAAGGGGGTGGAGAAGGCGGAGGATGCGGCCACCGCTGCCACTGCCACCACCGAGAGTGGGGCCCACGAAGGGGGTGGAGAAGGCGGAGGTCGTAAAGGAGAGGCAACAGGGTTTGGAGGAGGTTGGGAAGTTGAGGAGGGTGGAGGGGGGAGGACGGCTGGAGTGGCGGTGGTGGCGCCTAGGGGGAGAGCCCGGGGAAGAGAAAGAGAGAACCGATGGGTGATTTGGGGAAGGGGGAGAGAGAGAGAGAGTCGGGGGAAGAGAGAGAGAGAGCGGGATGAGACAGAGAGACGGTGAGAAAGAGAGAGAACGGGTTGGCGGCGGTGGCGCCTGGGGGGAGAGCCCGGGGAAGAGAGCGAGAGAACCGAAGGGTGATTTGGGGAAGGGAGAGAGAGAGAGAGAGAGTCGGGGGAAGACAGAGAGAGAGAGAGCGGGATGAGACAGAGAGAACGGGGAGAAAGAGAGAGAGAACAGGGAGATTTTTTGGGGAAAAAGAGAGAGAGTGTGTGTGTGTTTTTTTTTTGAATTTGTGGAGTTTGAAATTTGGGCGGGAAAATATGTTTTGTGAGAGTAGATCTGGTCCATTGATTTTGGGATAGATTGAATGTGAGCCACTTGATAGCTTTCTTTGTGTTTTATTATATGATATATATAAGTAATGTGAGTCTCATATCTGTATGAAAACTTTTTTCTCATACAAAGTGATTATACTCACTTGGTATGACCATTATGGAAGATCCACTCTGTCCATCATGTTTATCATGCTAATAGATGTAAGTGTAAAAAAATCAAGTTTTTTGGAGGTCATTCACCCATGCATCATGTGGGTCTAATTTGTGGTTCGATTTATATCACTGGTGAAATTGTTCATTTTTCAACCACATGATGTATGGGTGAATGATCTCCAAACCACTTGATTTGTTCTACGCATACATCCATTAGCATGATAAACATGATGGATGGAGTGGATCTTCCATAATGGCCCCACTTATTCATCACTTTGTATGAGGAAAATTTCCTCATACTCTATATGAGGCTCACTTGTCTCATATATATATATATATATATATATATATATATATATATATATATATATATATATATGAGACAAGTGAGCCTCATATAGAGTATGAGGAAATTTTCCTCATACATACATATATATATATATATATATATATATATATATATATATATATATATATATATATATATATATATATATATATATATATGAGACAAGTGAGCCTCATATAGAGTATGAGGAAATTTTCCTCATACAAAGTGATTATACTCACTTGGTGGGGCAATTATGAAAGATCCACTCCGTCCATCATGTTTATCATGCTAATGGATGTATGTGCAGAAAAAATCAAGTGGTTTGGAGGTCATTCACCCATACATCATGTAATTGAAAAATGAACGATTTCAACAGTAATATAAATCGAACCACAAATTAAATTATTATTATTATTATTATTTTTGATGATCAACACATACAATTCTCTGGATCTAATCTTGCTCAGGTTAGTTTCTTTAATGTTTAGCCTAGTATTTGATTCCGTTGGGCTGTGAGATATATTTACAGTCTTCAAAGACCCACTTAACATGCCTTATATTATGCTTATTTAATCATTGGGTAAATTTAACTATATAAACTAATATAATATACGTGCGATGCACGTCTAAAAAAAGTAAAATCATCAAATTAAATGAATATATATTAAGTAAGAAAAAATTTAGTTTATATTTGAATGTTTTGATTTGGTCACCACGTGTGGTGCACATTTATATTGGTTGGATATAGTTTGAACGTATATTATACGTGTTTATATAGTTACAAAATTAGGGTTTGTTTGTTACAAACCCCAACTCACCCATTAAAATAGTAGAGATTCATGTTTATTAATTTGCAGATAATTATATCTATAATTATTTTTTTGTTAACCGGTCTAAACACCTCCTCTTTCTCCCTTGCAAATTAAATATTTTTCTTCTTTCATTTGTTTAAATAATTATAATATGCATACTCAAACTACTCATCAACTTCTCTCTATTTTATCCTTAACTTTTTTAAAGGAGAATAGGATAATAAACAGATTTAATTATAAAAAATAACATAATTAAGCAGTATTAGCATACATTGGTATATTAAGAAAAAATCGTCAAAAAACAGTCATACATCGTCACGTGATAGCTGAAATTGATGGAGTACCGATCTGCACAAAAAATATATACGGAGTACATCCATCCGCAAAAAAAGAAAGATATGGATATTGTTATATGTAAATTGGTAAAACATAGGTATAGTTTAGTGAAATTTACCCTTAATAATTATTACTGTACTAGGTTTGCTCATTGACACGTGCCTACGGCACGTCTTCGGAACGGTGCACGTGGTTTGATTATATAAAATAGTTTTAGAGGTACAGCAAATTAATTGAAGTAGCAAACATATGAGAAAGCAGTATATCTAACTTTAAGCTCAACCATCGCCTTCTTGATCATTAGCTTGAACTTACCTGTAATGCATATAGTTTGTTAGAAACACTACATAAGTTTTTTTTTTTAACTTCAGCATTACTTTTAGATGCTTGTAATAGTTGTGCAAGGACATTATCATATAGGTTTTATAGAGCTTACTCTAATCACATAACCACTATGAGCATGTCTAAATACAATGGTAACGCAAGTGCATGTGTGAAGGTATCTATAATACCAATAATCTAAATATTTGTTTATCTAAGACTCAGTTTGCAATTGAAATACCTCTTATTATTATTTCAACCAAAATGAAATACATGAAGTTCTAAAACTATAATCCAAGCTAATCATTTCTTTTATCTCCACTTTGTCTCCTCATTGCACCTTTATAAAAAAAAATCAAAATAGATAAATAACAAATTTACCTTAGTTGTCTTTCTTGAGTAGAAAGTTTGCACCATTCACTGGCAAACTTCAGTCATCCCAATCCTATATTTCCAAACATACACTAAAAATTCTTATATGTTATTTTATCCATGGTTTTTAATAATCAGTGAAGGGAACACTTCGCGATAGTATTTTCTCTTGTAGTAAAGAAATTAATGTTGCATATTTGTCAAGTTATTTTAGGTTTCTGATCAGTTTACCTATCCTGCTATGGTTTGGAAGTCCAAATTGAGGCCACCAAATAATCCATCTCTCACTTGCACACACCTTAAATCAAAACCAATAAAAAACTCATCAAATAAATCACAAAATTAAAAAAATTTAAACCAAAAAATAAAACAATCATACATCTCTGAACTTAAATTCCATGCACACAAAATTCGAGTCAGCAAAAAACTGAGTAATCTCCTGCACACAAAAAATTAAAAATTAGAATGAGATTTCAGTTAAAGAGATAAAATTAGAGTCGTCGAATTGCATATAGAGGCTCTCGATATGGTGGAGGGGAGTCGCCGATACGGAGTCGCTTGATATTCGCGTTCGATTTGGTGGAGGGGAGTCACCGATACGGAATCAGCAACGGATCAGATATCGGCGACGACCTCTTAATTGGGGTTCGAAATTGGATTTGGATTTGCTTTGAGATTTTCAATCTTTCAAAATTTCAAAATTTAAAATTTTTCAAAATTTCAAAATTTTAAATTTTAAACTTTTTTATATTTTTTTAAATTTAAAATTTAAAAATTTTTTTTTTCAAATTTTGTTAAAAAAATTTCAAAATTTTAAAATTTCTAAATTTTTTTTAAAAAATTATTTTAATTTTTTTTACAATTTTTTTATAAGTTTTTGATTTTTTTGAATTATTTTTAAAGTTTTAAAAATTTAAAATTTTTGTGTTTTTTAATTTTATTTTAAAAAAATTTTAAAATTTTATTTTCTTAGTTTTTTGAATAGAAGAGAGAAAGAGAGAGAGATAATTAAATAAATAAAGGAGCTTTTTATGGTGGGGATTTGAATTTGAGTTTTGGGGGACATTTTTGGGGGAAAAATATGTTTTGTGAGGTTAGATCTGAACCTTAGATTTTGGGGGGATTGAAGGAGAGTCATTTGATAGTTTTCTTTGTGTTTTATTATATAGACTAGATTTGCTCGTGGCCACGTGTCTACGGCACGTCATCAGAACGATACAGCATATGAAAAGTCTTGTAAACAGTAAATCAACAATTATGTAGCTGAAGTTTGAATAGTATGACAATAATTAGTTGTAAATAAAGTCCATGTTTCCATATATATATATAGAGAGAGAGAGAGAGAGAGAGAGAGAGAGAGAGAGAGAGTTGTTTGGGGGGGAATTTGAATTTGAGTTTTGGGAAAAATTTTTGGAGGAAAATGTATTTTGTGAAGTTAGATCTGGGCTTTTAATTTTTAGGATTTGAAGGTGTGCCACTTGATAGCTTTCTTTGTGTTTTATTATATAGATATATTTTTTCAAACATGTTCCCTTCGCTTAGCATCATCATTATTATAAGGCCCATGCCAAAGCCCATATACATAATGTTTTTCTTGTTAGTTTTAGGCCCACTATTCTACACTTGCGATGCGTTCTTCTGCTGCTGCTGCATGATTTTTCCAAACTTGGTGCTGCTACATTTGAGATATGTACTTCTTCTTTCTCTTTTCATTTTCAGTTTCCCATTTATAATCCAGTCTAATAAATGTCACAAATGCCCGATCCTTGAGGCAGGTAAGATGGCCGCCTCAGGCCTCTAAATTTTTTGTAATTTATCTCTTGTAAATATAGGTACATATTTATACGTTAAAAAATTATATTGTTATTAGGATTCCAAAAAATAATTATTTGAGCCTGTACCACCCGAAAGCTCAGGGCCTCGCCTACCAACAATGCCATTTTTGAACACATCTCCAAGTGGCTCCTCCATATCGACCTGGTCCTAACTCATAAGAGCATCCACAGTCGTTTGAGGTAAAAAAAAAAAGAGAAAATGCATATTTTAACTTTCCACTTCTACGAAATGCTGCAGTCGTCAAAAGGCAAAAAATGCATATTTTTGATGTTTTGTCTGTCATTAAAAAATTATTGATATAGTCAAAAACTGAGAAAATATTAATAAAATATATGATATTTCGTCCCAAAAGGAAAAATAAATTGCAAAATAACCGGATGTTTCTCCGGGTTTTAAGGATATTTTTTGCAAAAAAAAATTACAAAAACATTTACAAAATTGCAAAGATCATTTACGAAATTGCAAAAATAATTTATAAATTTGCAATTTTTTAAATAATTGCACCCGGTAACCAATGATGGTAATTTGCAAAAAAAAATAAGGAAATGGGACCCAATGGCCTTGTTTGGTCCAGCCATTATATGCATATTTTTGGATTTTTTTCTTGCTTTTTTTTAAAGAAAATTTCAAACGAAACATCATGTTTCGTCCGATTATTTAAAAATATAATTAAATAATCGAATGTTTCGTCTCGGCATAATATGTATTTTACTATTTCGAATATTATTTATATCTTTCTACTTTAGCCAAATAGGTAAAAAAAATGATAAAATAGCCAACGAACGACTGTGTGCTACAGTACTTCTAAAATGTTAAAAATGGCAAAAAAGTAAACGAAGGTGGGTGCTCTATTAAGGTCTTCATCCACCAAAATCAAAAAGCTAGAAAGCAATTGATTCCACCAAATTTTGACATTGCTTACACGAAAAGTTTACCACACACCCAAAACCATCTTCACCGTTGATCACACTTTGAGATCCACTCTCATCCCAATCCAACCCCGCTCTATGCGGGAATCCGTACAATAATTTCCTCTTACTCATCCATGCTGTGGGACCCACTTTGTCTATTCCTTCCGGGTTTTCTCAACAATTTCTTTAAAGATTCTTGTCATAAATAAATACCTTCGTTCTCATCATAAATAAATACCTTAAAAAATATTTTCTTTGTGGAAATAGTTGTAAACAGATTGTACTTATTTTGACGAAATGAGGGCAAGTATTTATGCTCTAGATTCATAAACCACCGCCTTATTCCAAAATTCGAGATGGGTTTAAATTTAATTTCGAGACCCGAATCCGAAACCAGTGGAAGTTGGTGGTAATGGTATTACTAACTGAAGACACAGACAGAGTCACAGATCTCGGATTCGGATTATTTGGCGGCCGCCGTCGAGTCATGTTGGGTTCCGGGTTGAATCTGGCGACGACGCTTATCGGGTTTGGGATGAGCGCCACTTTTATTGTGTTTATTTGTGCCCGGTTAATTTGTGGTCGGATTGGGTCAACTGATTCTCAACCTGCGACTTTCGATATCGAGCTCCGTTCGGATCCTGACCCGGTACCCGTTTTTGTTGGATGGTTTTTTTTTGGGGAAATTATTGGGTTTTGTTTCTAATTGGGTTAATTAATTCATTTACAGCAAGAACGCAGGCTTGATGGGTTGGAGGCGGTTGCAGTTGCGGCGATTCCGACGGTGAAGTACAGCTGTGAGTCATTTGAGTCTAAACAAGATGCCCAGTAAGTTGTTGATTTTTTTTAGAAAAATGTATGACATTAATGTTGTGTTATTTTGAAATTTCTAGTGTCTGATTGAACTGAATTGATGTTAGTAATGAATGTTGGGTCAGAAGAAAATGGAAAAAAAAATCGCTCATTTAATAAAAATTGTTAGAGATTATTGGTCTGTAGTCCTGTAAACTCTAGTACCGGCTCTGATACCAATTGTTAGGAATTCAGGAGAACTCACTCTTAAAACTAGCTGTTAAAGAGAGGAAACCCAAGTTTATAACTACCCAACATTGGTTGTCCATATAACTGATGTGGGACTAAATTTGGATCATAACATTTTGGAACTTGAAGCTCGCATGTTAAACTTGAAAACACTATTCTGTTTTGATTAAGTACGATTAGATGTGATCAAATTGTGTTTCTCGTATTGGGAACTTGCGAGGTAGTAAATTCGTTGATTCTACGATGCTTCCAAAGATTGTGTAGAAGTTAGGATGCATTAGAGGTTTCAATCAATGAAGTAAAATGTGCCAAGAAACTTTCCTACAGGAATGGTGAATCATCTCCACCTTCTGGTATTTATTTCAGTTTATCTTGTATGTGTGAATTGGATATCTTAAATTGACCCTCAAGTTCAAATGCTTAACTGGAAAGCACTATCCATATTTATATTTCTGAAGATATTCTTAATTTCAGTTGTGATTCTGAACATCTTCATGCATGTTGCATATGCTACATTCTTTTGTCGATGTCGCTGGATAGCTACTGTTGCATCTTGAAAATTGAAGCACATACAGTCGCGTCCTAGAATAACGCAAGAAAGTGAGAAGACTTCTTGGTTGAATTTGAAGGGAATAATTATAGGGCTGGTATACCGTACCGTACCGTATTATCATTACTCTACCGTCTACCGTACCGGAATACTTGGTACACAAATTTCTCTACCATTACCGTGCCAAGATTTTGGTATTACCGAGTTCGGTACTACCGGAATATTGGTACGGTATTGGTAATACCATGGTACTACCGGACATCAATTAGCTTAAAAAAATAACATTCATATAAATGGCAAATGAAGGATAAATAAGCTCAACATAAATATATATATGAAGAAGTTCCAACATAAATAATTTTATATATGTATATATATATATACACGAAGAAGTTCCTTAATCCACCCAGGCCAAACAACAAATCAGGGTTGTAGACTTTATTGTTGTACAATTTCAGAGATGTATAAGTTTTAATATAATATATCTTTATTGTATGAAAATTAGTTTCAACATTCTACAATATGATTGATTTAATATGCTACTCTATTAGATTCAACATTCTGCAATATGCTTAATTAGATATAATTGGATAGCTTCAACATACAGAGAAAGAATGACGACAATTCTCGAAGTGAAGAAGATTCATATATAAAGAATGACAACAGTATTGTTATTTTCCGTTCATAACATTCATGATATTTGATGGTTCTTTCATTTCTGTGTATTGTTCTACTCCTTTTTTTCCAGTATGTATCTCATTTAGAAGATTCATATATAAATCAATTTCAGGATTATGATACAAATATAATACATAAATAAGATTTTACCTATATTAACTCCTAAAAAAATACAAAAATTAATTTGATAAATCAAATCAGAAGATCTTTTACATTCTAAATTCCTAATTACTTGTGAATAATAATACCCAAGATCTCAAGAAAACCCAACAAGAACAAGAAGAAGATGGATCTTATATTAATACACCAACTAAACTCTAATGTTTCCTAATTTGTCAAAAAAATCTTCCAAAAATACCGTACCGATGGGGCTGAAGAAGGTAGGTGGCGTCGCGACAGCGTGGTGCTTCGGCAGCGTAGTGCGTAGGTCAATCAGTGTGTGTGCCCTAGATTCAAAAAAAGAAAAAAGGAAGAAGGAAAAATAGAAGAATAGTTGAAGTACTAGTATAACTGGGTTGAAAAATTGAAAAAGAAAATAAGAAAAATGAGCCTGGAGCTAAGTCTGGGCATGGGTTTTTAAATATAAAAATTAAATTAAATATATATTAATTACTTGGTATGGTACGATATACCATGGTATCAGTATTGGGTACCAGTACCATACCATATAATTTCGGTATGGTACAATACCAAGATTTCGGTATGGTATTACCAAGATTTCGGTAATATATGGTATGGTAATGGTATGGTACGGTATGGTATGGTAATATGGTATTTTTTGACACCCCTAAATAATTATACTGGGACAGAGAAATGGAGAGAAAGGGAAGATGATAAGTTGAGTATATTATACTGCTTGAGGCTAGTGTGTACCAGATTTTCGAGACAATGATCATGATTTTAATAGTATCTTCTCATCGTAGCCTTCGAGATGGAGTTGGTTATAGTGCACAATTCAAAGTTGGTGCACCTCAAGTAGAAAAATATACTAAATTTTTATACTTGCTGACATGCTGACCACCTAACAGCAAGTAGTAGCGACAGAGTGTACATGAAACCTTGAGGGCTAGTTAGAAATTAGATATGCTTACCTTTATATGAGCTTCTCCAAACTACCAAAGAATTGTGAAAAAAGGAGATATATGAGTTCACATCGATGATCTTTGAGCTGCACAATAGACTCAATAGACAAATAGGATATTTCTGTATATTTTGAAAGCCACCTGATCTCAAGTAACTGCTCAAATTATCTCATTTTCAAGGAACTTAGAATCATTTGTATTTATAGTTTTATATGTGCCAAACACTCCTTGAGAGTTGAGAGATCGTAGTTTGGGCGTCTACTACTAGCCTAGATGTTAAAGTGGATCATGGCAATATTCAAGTGTCTTTTTTATTATTTTATAAGTAGCAATATTCAAGTGAACAACTAACCTTTACAGACAAAGTTAGTCAACTTTAGTATCATGCACTCTATGAAGTATGAAAAGTGCAGCAATATTCAAGTGAAGAACTAACCTTTACAGACAAAGTTAGTCAACTTTAGTATCATGCACTCTATGAAGTATGAAAAGTGCAGCAATATTCAAGTGAAGAACTAACCTTTACAGACAAAGTTAGTCCACTTTAGTATCATGCACTCTATGAAGTATGAAAAGTGCTTCATATCATGGATTCAGTTTTCTAATATATCCATCTATCTGCTCTCTTTTAGATAATAAATGTTAATGCCATATTTAATTCAATTTTCCTTATTACTGTATAACGCACAAGTATTCGAAATGTTTCACAGAAACATCTCTCAAATTTTCCCTCAATCTGGATCAGCATTTGCGATGAATTAAATTAACTTAATCTATTCCTTTTCCTCTAACCGATTTTTTTTTAAAAATTCTCTCGCATGTATCTCTCTGTTACAGATACTACTAATCTACTATATATTTTGCATCATAAAATTACGTACATTTTCTTGTATATTTTATTTTAACTTTTTAAATATATTTTACATTCACACAATTGTTTTTCTTAAAAAACTTTCAACTACATGTTTTAATTACTAGTAAATTCAGTTATTAAGACAGATGTAAATTAATCTAGCGGCAATTGGTGCCAACAGGTGTACAATCTGTCTAGGGGATTATCAAGAGAAAGAGATCCTGCGAATAATGCCCACCTGCCAACATAACTTTCATCTTGCCTGCATCGATGTGTGGCTGCAGAAACAGTCGACCTGCCCAATTTGCCGATTGCCATTAAATGACACATTAGAAGCACCTCCTGTGTTCATCCCCGACAGTCATGAGCTTTCCAGCGACCATTCTAATCAATGGCTACTGCCAAGCCAACAGCGATCGGAAGGCATCGCGAATAACCAAGCGATCCATGATTCTGTATCTGTAGATATTGAAGTTCCCCATAGTGAACTGGAAACAGGCACATAGCTAAAACGGAGGTTCTCATCTGCAGAAAATGCATACATGAATTGCGCTTGATTGGTGGATTTGCTTCACAAGTTATTGGCGTGATCAAAGGTAGCAATTACAGATGGTTGACCATATCCCAAAGCAAGGCAGGTGCTATGCAGATTCTGTTTATCCTCAGAGGGTTTAGGATGTAAAGCTTCACAAAATGGCAAAGATTGTTTGTAGGTTTGAGCTGTAAGAGAGAGCATGTCCTATGGATTTGTTTAGCTATCACTAATTGTTTTGTAGCACCACCTCTTCAAAAATTTCACAATGGTGTTTATCAGCTTGATCTGTTTATCCTTTTGGTGAATGGAATCTAGTCAATGTTATGCTAATCCCTCATGTTGATGTAAATATATGTAAGAATTTAATTTGTCATATTCCGAAATCTGAGAAAAGCAAATTTCAATTCCTTCTGTTCTTTAGAGATGATGTTTTCATTTTCAAAGTGCTCATTTGTTCTTAAAGCTTGCCAGTATTGTACATGAAGTCTTATTTTTGTATCCCAAACTAATACGGGAGGAGGTTTGCAGAAGCTGTGTGACAAATATTCGGAGTACGTACTTGCCATCTAATTCTCAATATATTTTACCTCCAAACAAAATAAACAAAAAAAAAAAAAAACACTTTGATATCTAATTCTCAATATTCGGAGTACTTGACTGAGGGTGCTCCAGCCTTTTAGTGGGTCGTTTTGTGCTTGTTTAGTTGGAGGACTGATTGCGTCGTTTCTTTTGGTTCTGTTTTTTTTTTTTTTTTTTTGGATGTTGTTTGTTTTGGAAGTGGTGTTTTTGCTCGTTCTCCAGGTGGCTTCCCTTTTCGGCTTCTATAGTGGGGTAGATCGTGCTCCTAGTTTTTTTTGAGGGAAAAGGTGGAATAAGGCCACCCTATCGTGCTCCTAGTTGTTTGGGGGAATTAGTCTCGTTCAGGCCCAGGCGCCATGGGAATGCTGCGATCACTTGGATGACCCTGAGGTTCTCTCTCGCCGGCATCGTCCCTTCTTTGTTGCACCGGTCGGGAGCTCCTCTTCCCTTAGCCCCGATCGTCATCTTCGCTTATGAGCCAGTTTTCTTTTCTGGTGTTTTCCTGGGTTGTCTAGGCAATGTCTTCCATTGCTTAGTGTTAAGTAATTTGTGGAATTTATTTTCTTTTGTTATCTTTTTTCTAATTTTACTCCTTGTAAAATTTGTTTTTCTGTTGCGTCTTCGCACTTTGTATGTTTCCCTCTTAATATAATCTTCGTCTGGAGTACATTGACTCTATCCGCGCATTCAAAAAATATTCAGATTTCGGAGTACTTGCCATTTTGAGATGGAAGTGCAGTGAGTTTTGAACCAGTCCTTTTGGGTTTAGATGAACAATATGGGCCTCGATTTATCTGAAGAGTGTAGGCCCAATAAGGGCTATGATATGAAAAATAATTTTTAAGGAATTTGTTTTCCATGGAATTTTTTGGTGAAAATATATTTAGGTAGATGGTAGATAATAAACATTTAATAAGCTACAGAGGACAAATCATCCGGCTATGGAGATACGTGTGCTTATCATGAAGTAATTTTTTTTTCTTTTTTTTAAAAAGTAAAATCATACGGCTAAAAAAATTGATAGAGGGTAGTAATAATTTTCATTGGATAGTCATTACAGAAGCAATCATGCTCAATCTTATTAATGACTCGATGTGAAAAGAATAGCTAGTGTTTGTGAGTAATTGTAGTTTTTTCTTTATCAAAAAGAAATTCGAAAATGATAATTATTTTTTCCTTTTTCTGATACAGATTATGTTAGTTTGTTTTTTTCCCTTTCCCCAGGATTCTCATTTCACTGTGTTGTCATGGGTTATGGCAATGTTGTTAAAACCGGACATTCCTTTGAACCGGAACTCGGTGGTGGTTCCGTTTTATTCCAGTCCGGCCTGGCTTTTTCTTTAATTGGACCAGATTCAGTATATGAGGCGATCTGGATGAATCCTTAATGGTGTATTTGATCACAGCAAATTTTAAGTCTAACGAACTGTAAGCTCGTCCAATTGCTACTTGGTTGCAGGTGCACAAACTGTGCATGTTAGATTTGAAACTTTCTTCCAACACTTCTTATACTCAAATAAAAAGAACAAACATTTTTTTGAACCAGCGGTTCAAATCGAAACGCCCAGTTCTTGAATAAACCGGCAGGCCTGTCCTGTCAAGGTGCCGGTTCAGGTCCAACCCTAAAGAAATAAGAATTTAAATGGAGGAAGCAAGACTAGAGCACACAGGAATTACGTGGTTCGGCAATGCTTACATGCACGGAAGAAGAGGAAAGCTTTTCATTAATTTCACACATACATTACGAGGAGAGAAAGCCTAAATATATAGACACGTTTGGGCTCATAAACTATTGGTTAGTTGTAACCAAATCAGTTATAACAAGATGGAAGTTGGTTGTAACAATTATAACAAGATATGAGTTGGTTAAAACAATTGTAACAAGATGCACTCTATCCTCTTCTCCAACACTCCCCCTTAAGTTGGTGCGAAAATATCAATTGATCCCAACCTGGTCAAAATCTCTTGAAGACGATCTGTTGTCAAACCCTTGGTAAAGATATCGGCTAACTGATCTTTGCTTCTTATGTAGGGTGTGCAAATAGTATTCACTTCCACCTTCTCACGTACAAAGTGGCAGTCAACCTCTATATGTTTGGTCTTCTCATGGAACACAGGATTAGATGCAATGTGAATGGCTGATTGGTTATCACAGTACATCTTCATGGGTAAAGATGGTTTAAATTCCAAATTACATAATAGTGCATAAAGCCAAACCAATTCACTTGATATGGAGGCCATCGACCGATACTCAGCTTCTGTACTGGAGCGCGCAACCACAGATTGTTTCTTACTTCTCCATGTTACAAGATTTCCACCAACAAAAGTACAGAACCCGGAGGTAGAGCATCTATCCGTCTGACTACCAGCCCAATCTGCATCCTTGTATCCTTCAACATCGATATGCCCATTTTTCCTCATCCAAATGCCACGACCTGGAGACCCCTTTAAGTACTGGAGAACTCTATTTTTTGCCTGTAGATGTTTGTCACATGGTTTATACATAAAATGACTGATCAGACTTACAGCATAAGAGATATAAGGTCTAGTAATAGTAAGATAAATTAGTCTCCCTAGTAGACGTTGGAACTGCCCAATATTCTGTAATGGCCTACCTTCGGATTTTAATTTAATAGAGGTATTTACAGGAGTCAGAACTGCTTTAGCTGTAAGTTTCCCAGTTTTCTTTAGCAAATCCAAGCAGTACTTACATTGATTAAGAAATAAACCTTTACGAGAGTAGGAAATCTCCATACCTAGAAAATATTTTAGGCTTCCCAAGTCCTTTACAGCGAATCGCTGCTGCAGATGAGATTTGAGTTCCTTGATCTCTTCCTCATTGTTCCCTGTAATGATAAGATCATCAACATATACAAGTACAGCTGTTACATGACTCTCCTTCTTTTTAACAAATAATGAGAAATCATTGATACTTCTTTTGAAACCATTCGTTACAAGAGCTGAGCTTGGCATACCAAGCCTTTGGTGATTGTTTTAGGCCATACAAGGCCTTTTGTAGTTTACAGGCCATCCCTGGTTGAGCTTCACATGTGTGTCTTGGAGGCAACTTCATGTAAACTTCTTCTGCTAAATCACCATATAAAAATGCATTTTAATATCCATTTGATACAATTTCCATTCATAATTTACAGCTACCGATAATAAAACTCAAATAGTGCTCATTTTTGCAACAGGTGCAAAGGTCTCCTTATAGTTTATTCCATATGATATGGGTCAAGAATAAACGTGGCCCATCCTGGGCCACAGGATCCCCTCAGGATACGCGCTCTTTCTGATCCTTCAGATCTGCCACATTAGCACCGGAAAACCGCCCGGAGCTCTGCCACGTCAGCCCGAAAACCGCTCCGGTGTCTGCCACGTTAGCCCTATACCGCCCGGCTTTCCACCGCTTTAGCAACTCGGGTAACCGGGTCCGGCCCAGCCCCAAACGGGTCTGCACCCGATTGGCTTCCGCTATAAATACCAGACCCTCCCCCCTGTCTACAGGTAATCAATCTTTCTTCCATAAAACCCTAGTTACTGCTACTCTCTCTCAGAGACTAACTAGATCGTCGGAGGGTCTGCCACCGGTACCAACCCCGGTGTTTCTAGACCGTCTACAGGTATACGAGACCTCGGATCCGAGCCCTCTGATCCGAGCCGAGCATCCAGCCTCGCCTCACTCCAGCCTGTCACCGGTACCGTTCGGCCAGCCGAGGGTCGTCTGACTAGGAGCTTCCTCCCTCAAATACAAATCGAGTAAGAACTCACACCTGGTGCATCCACACGTCTCCCAGAAACAAACCGCATCAGGTTGGCACCGTCTGTGGGAAAGCTGCTTCAGAAGCCGACCCGAGCCCGATCGTCAAGGTACCTCGACAGTCGAACTCTCATGGCCCCCAAAGCCAAGAAGGCTGCTACCTCCGCACCTCGGTAGGACTTGGCCCCACCAGGTCCCACCGCCGAAGCACACGCATCCAATCACGGGGCTCCCCACCAGGGACCCCGAGAAGAGTGCCTCCCGTTCGGCCCAGCCCGACTTACGGGGGGTAATTATCAACCGACAGGTTAGCCGCAGCAGGGGAAGGGCCGCTTCCAACTCGGCCCCTAACCATCCAAAACCACCGTCCCAAGGGCGGAGGCCAGCGCTCAGCCGCGTCGGACGGCAACCTTCGGCCCGACCGAACTGGGTCGAGGGAGCCCCAGTCACTCACTAGGAGTTCCAGGACTTCCGGAGGGAGATCCTGGGGGCCCTTCGAGGGGCCCCCCACCAGGAGGATGTCCGCCATTCTCAAACCAGGTCGGACGCCAAGGCCAGCGTGTCCCGCCCATCGACTATCCTACCAGAGTACGATGGCAATCTCCTAAGGTGCCTCCAAGAAATGGAGGATCGCCTCGACCACATAGGCGACGGCGGTCCTGGAGCGGCTCAGGGGTACAATCCTGTCTGACCTCCTTTCTCCGCCTTCATCCTCTAAGCGGAAATACCTCGAAATTTCCGACCACCTCAGTTCGAGACCTATGACGGCGAGGGAGATCCTACTGATCACATGGAGGGTTTCAAAATCCTGATGATGATTCACGGCGCTTCGGATCCCCTGCTATGCCGAGCCTTCCCTGCCACCCTCCGGGGTCCGGCTCGTAAATGGTTCTCCAAGCTGACCCCCGGCTCCATTTACTCCTTCGACCAGCTGGAGGGCAATTTCCTTGCCCACTTTGTCACTAGCCGGAAGGCCGAGAGGACAAGTGCTTCTTTGCTTGGACTCAGGCAGAAGGAAGGGGAGTCGCTCAGGGTGTTCGTCAGGAGGTTCACAGCAGAGACAAGGTCGGTCTCCTCCCTCGATCCTGGTGTCGCCTTCGCGGCATTTCGGCACAACGTCCATCATGGACAGCTGAAAGCCTCTCTGGCGAAGAAGCCCCCATCGATTTTTCCGACCTCCTCAATAGGGTTGAGAAGTACATCAGGGCGGAGGAGGCCCTAAACCCAGAAGAGTCCAGGGAGGCCCCCGGGAAAGGAAAGCGGAAGGCCGAAGAAGTTGAGCCATCAAAGAAGGCTCCAAGGGACACGGGCGCCATGAAGAAGGTCCCGCCGGTCCCTCGCTTCGAAAGGTATACCCCGCTAACCCAGAATGTGTCCTCCATTCTCTTGGCGATCGAGGACAGGGACCTCGTCCAGTACCCCCCTCGTCCGTCCAATAATACCAGTAAGAAAAGGGATCAGTGGTTCTACTGCCGCTTCCACCGGAACAACGGGCACGACACGGATCACTGCCGTGCCCTGAATGACGAGATTGAGGCCCTTATTCAACGAGGGTACCTCCGAGAGTACAAGCGAGAGGAAGCTCGGGGGCAGAGGGACACGAGGAACAGGAGGACTCCGCCTCCTCCTCGAGCCCCCCTGCAGCTCCTCGAGCGAGAGCAGGAGCTTGAGGAGCCTGAGGGCCAAGCCATATTGCACTGCGTCCACGGGGGGCCCATGGGAGGGGAGTCGAACACTTCCCGCAAGGCGTTCATCCGGGATGTGAACGCCGTCCAAGGTCCACTCCCTCCTCAGATCCAGCAACTCCCTGTCTCCTTCTTGGGTGAAGACCTGGAGGGGGTGCGACTCCCTCATTGCGATGCCCTCGTCATCAACCTCAGTATGGCCAATTTTGACGCTCGGCAAATCCTTGTGGACAACGGGAGCTCGGTCAACATTCTGTTTCTCGAAGCCTTCGAGAACCTAAAGCTCTCCCGCGACAAGCTGAAGCCGGCAGGGTACACCTTGCACGGGTTCTCGGGCGTCCCTGTAACAATTGAGGGGATCGTCACACTGGATGTCACGGCAGGTACGACCCTAAACCGAAGAACCGAGTCCATGGACTTTATGGTGGTAAACGTCAAGGCAGCCTACAATGCGATACTCAGTCGCCCGGGCCTCTGCTCCCTTCAGGCTGTCCCCTCGGCCTATCACCAGAAAATGAAGTTCCCCACCAAAACCGGAGTAGGAGTAGTTCGGGGGAACCAGGAAGCTGCTCGCTCATGCTACATGACAGCAATCGGGAGCGGCGTGTTTCCCCTCGACGCCGTCGAGATGCAGCCCCTGAGGACCCAGCCAGAGCCGGAGTCGGCAGACGAGTTGGAAGATGTCTCGTTCGAGACAGGGGATCCGTCGAAGCAATTTCGAGTAAGTCGCTCCCTCACCCCTTACCTTAAGTCCGCCCTCATCACCTGCATTCGCCGCAATGTCGACCTCTTCGCCTGGAAGCCTTCTGACATGCCCGGTATCTTCGAGGATCTCATCATGCACAAACTCAGTGTGATACCCGGGTCGAAGCCGGTTGTCCAAAAGCGACGTAAGTTCGCTTCAGAGCGACAACAGGCGATAAATGCGAAAGTCGACAAGCTCCTGGCCGCACGCTTCATCCAAGAAGTCAGCTACCCCGGGTGGCTGGCGAACGTCGTCATGGTCAAGAAGGCGAGCGGGAGCTGGAGGATCTGTATAGATTTCACGGACCTCAACAAGGCGTGCCCAAGGATCCATTCCCCCTCCCCAGAATCGATGCACTTATTGATGCAACATCGGGTCACGAGCTCCTATCCTTCATGGATGCATTTTCAGGCTACAACCATGTTCCCTCCCGACATCGCCAAGACGTCCTTCGTTACAGACCAGGGGCTATACTGTTACAGGGTCATGCCCTTCGGGCTGAAGAATGCCGGCGCCACTTATCAGAGACTCGTCAACCGGGTCTTCAAGGAGCAAATCGGGCGCAATATGGAGGTGTACGTAGACGACATGCTCGTCAAGAGCCAGCGGGGAGGATCACATCGCCGATCTAGAGGAGGCCTTTGGGGTACTTCGAACCCATAATATGAAACTCAATCTGGCCAAATGCGCCTTCGGCGTCTCCGCGGGAAAGTTCCTTGGCTTCATTGTCAGCCAGCGAGGCATCGAGGCGAACCCCAAAAAGATCCAGGCCATATTAGACATGGCTCCTCCCAAGAACATCAAAGAGGTCCAGCGGCTGACGGGAAGACTGGCGGCGATCGGCCGTTTCCTCTCCAAGTCTGGAGAGAAGTCTCTTCCGTTCTTCAAATCCCTGCGCGGCAGCGGAGGGTTCGAGTGGGGAACCCAACAGCAGGAGGCCTTCGCCCAATTGAAGGAGTACCTCGCGAACCCTCCCCTCCTCAGCAAGCCCGAACCGGGAGAGCCACTCTGGCTCTACCTTTCAGCCTCGGAAAAGGTGCTCAGCGCCGTTCTCGTTCGGGAGGAGGAAGGATCACAGAAGCCTCTATACTACGTTAGCAAGGTCATGCTCGACGCCGAGACCAGATACTCTCGGATGGAGAAGGTAGCGTACGCCTTGGTCATGGCCTCGCGAAAACTTCGTCCATATTTTCAATCTCATTCGGTCCACGTACTGACAGACCAACCCCTGAAGGCTGTGCTCTACAAGCCGGAGAGCTCGGGTCGACTCGTCAAATGGTCGATCGAGCTCAGCCAGTATGACAATGGCTATCAACCCAGAACAGCCATCAAGGGGCAGGTGCTCGCAGAATTCATCACGGAATGCACCATCTCCGAACATCCCGCGAGCAAGGAGGCCCACCAGACGTGGAAAGTTTACGTCGATGGCTCCTCCTGCGAGGCGGGTAGCGGAGCTGGCATCATTCTGCGAGGTCCCGATGGTTTCCTTCTCCAGTACTGCCTCCGCCTCAACTTTCCGGTCTCCAACAACGAGGCCGAGTACGAGGCCATGATCGCCGGGCTCACCCTGGCTCATCAGGCCGGTGCTAGACAGATCCGGGCCTTTAGCGACTCCCAGCTCGTGGTCAACCAGATCACTGGGGAGTACGAGGCTCGTGACGATCGAATGGTCCGGAACCGAGCTGTAGTTCAACGCCTGCTGACGTCCTTCGACGAGTCGGCCATTTTGAGGACCCCCGGGAACAGAATGTCCAGGCTGACGCCATGTCAAAGCTGGCTTCCTCATCCTTCGAAGGTCTCGACCGCACGGTCCTGATCGAAGTCATGTTGAAACCGAGCATCGACATCCCGGAGGTCCTGTGTATTGATGACGGAGCTCCCCCCGACGACTGGACCACTCTTATTAGGCGATTTCTCATCAAGGGAGAGCTCCCCGAAGACCGAGCTGAGGCGAGAAGGGTCAGGGCCCGAGCAGAAAGATTCACAATGATCAACTCAACACTCTTCAAACGGTCCTACACAACCTCGGACGGTCAACACTATCTCCGCTGCCTCACTCCCGATGAAGCCAAATATGCTCTCAAGGAGCTACACGAGGGGATCGGCGGATGCCACATGGGAAGCCGTTCGCTCGCGCGAAAGGCTTTGAATCACGGGTACTACTGGCCCACCATGTTACAAGACGCCCTAACCCTTGTCAACAAATGTGGCCCCTGTCAAAGGTTCTCGCCCATCAAAAGGGCTCCGCAAGCAAACCTCCGGTCCATGGCCAGTCCGACCCCCTTCGCAATGTGGGGGATGGATCTGGTAGGCCCCTTTCCAAAGGCAACAGGGCAACGAAAGTTTCTCATTGTGGCGATCGACTACTTTACAAAATGGATCAAGGCAGAGCCATTAGCAACGATCACCGAGCAACAGACACAACAATTCTTCTGGAAGCACATCGTCTGTCGGTTCGGGATCCCTTAAGTGCTCGTCACAGATAATGGGACCCAATTCGCAGGCAAGCATTTCCGCAAGTTCTGCAAAGATCTCGGGATCCAGCAGCGCTTCTCCTCAGTATGTGACCCCCAGTCCAACGGGCAGGCAGAGAACGCGAACTGTCAGATCCTTGACGGACTCAAGAAGCGACTCGATAATTCCTCCAAAGGGTTATGGGGTCGATGAACTACCAAGTGTTCTCTGGGCCCACCGAACGACGAAGAGGATCCCGACGGGGGAGTCGCCCTTCAATCTGACGTACGGCGCAGAGGCCGTCATTCCCCTGGAAATAGGGATCCCCTCTCCCCGGATCATGGCTTTCGACGAGGCAAGTAACTCTCTACAGCTACGAGCCGACCTGGACCTCGTTGACGAGGTCAGGGAGAAGTTGGCCCTTAGAAGGAGTATCTACCAGCAAAGGATCGAGAGGTTCTACAACAGGTGGTGCGCCCAACTGACATCAAACTCGGGGATCTTGTCCTCCGGAAGCTGGCGATATCCAACCCCGGCCAGAAAAGAAAGTTGGCACCAAACTGGGAGGGCCCTTACAGGGTATCAGAGGTCGTACGTCCGGGCACATATCGCCTGACAAACCCCGACGGCAAGCCCATCAAGAGGCCCTGGAACGCGGAGCACTTGATTAAGTTCTTAGGAGGAGAGTAGTCTCCATGTAAAATGTAATGATTGTAAATCGGCACGCCGTGCCTAGTCTTTTGTAAGTTTTAAATATCTTGTAAATACCCCAGCTTTCTTAAAACAAGTCCATGGCTTCAAAACTTGTAACAAATAAAGGACACATCACGAGTTCGGCCCTTGGATAACATCGCGAGCCCAAAAAAGCTTCCCTTACAAGCTTAGGGTTCGGCGCTTGGATAACAGCGCGAGCCCAAAAAGCTTCCCTTACAAGCTTAGGGTTCGGCGCTCGGATAACAATGCGAGCCCAAAAAAGCTTCCCTTACAAGCTTAAGGTTCGGCGTTCGGATAACAGCGCGAGCCCAAAAAAGCTTCCCTTACAAGCTTAGGGTTCGCCGCTCGGATAACAGCGCGAGCCACGCCCACACCGTCTCTCCCTGAGAACATGTGCAGGAGCTCGGCGCCGACCCCGAGCAAGGCAGGTGCCTTCTCCAAGGCACCGCGACTTTGACACTCGACGGCGACCCTCTGCTACGCCTGCAGTTGCCTTTCTCACCGGTATGGGGGCTCGGCACCCATCCCTCGCTCGGTTTGGGCTTCTTCATAAGCCCATCAACCTATGCACGAGGCGACATCCGCCAGCCACGCCCGTACCGTCTCTCCCTGAGAACATGTGCAGGAGCTCGGCGTCGACCCCGAGCAAGGCGGGTGCCTTCTCCAAGGTACCCCGATCTTGACGCTCGGCAGAGACCCTCTGCTACGCCTGCAGTTGCCTTTCTCACCGGTACGGGGGCTCGGCACCCGTCCCTCGCTCGGTTTGGGCTTCTTCATAAGCCCATCAACCTATGCACGAGGCGACATCCGCCAGCCACGCCCGCACCGTCTCTCCCTGAGAACATGTGCAGGAGCTCGGCGTCGACCCCGAGCAAGGCGGGTGCCTTCTCCAAGGCACCGCGACCTTGACGCTCGGCGGTGACCCTCTGCTACGCCTGCAGCCTTTCTCACCAGTACGGGGGCTCGGCACCCGTCCCTCGCTCGGTTTGGGCTTCTTCATAAGCCCATCAACCTATGCACGAGGCGACATCCGTCAGCCACGCCCGCACCGTTTCTCCCTGAGAACATGTGCAGGAGCTCGGCGTCGACCCCGAGCAAGGCGGGTGCCTTCTCCAAGGCACATTGACCTTGACGCTCGGCAGAGACCCTCTGCTACGCCTGCAGTTGTCTTTCTCATCGGTATGGGGGCTCGGCACCCGTCCCTCGCTCAGTTTGGGCTTCTTCATAAGCCCATCAACCTATGCACGAGGCGACATCCGCCAGCCACGCCCGCACCGTCTCTCCCTGAGAACATGTGCAGGAGCTCGGCATCGACCCCGAGCAAGGCGGGTGCCTTCTCCAAGGCACCGCGATCTTGACGCTCGGCAGAGACCCTCTGCTACGCCTACAATTGCCTTTCTCACCGGTACGGGGGCTCAGCACCCGTCCCTCGCTCTGTTTGGGCTTCTTCATAAGCCCATCAACCTATGCACAAGGCGACAACTGCCAGCCACGCCCGCACCGTCTCTCCCTGAGAACATGTGCAGGAGCTCGGCGTCGACCCCGAGCAAGGCGGGTGCCTTCTCCAAGGCACCGCGACCTTGACGCTCGGCAGAGACCCTCTGCTACGCCTGCAGTTGCCTTTCTCACCGGTACGGGGGCTCGGCACCTGTTCCTCGCTCGGTTTGGGCTTTTTCATAAGCCCATCAACCTTTGCACGAGGCGACATCCGCCAGCCACGCTCGCACCGTCTCTCCCTGAGAACATGTGTAGGAGCTCGGCATCGACCCCGAGCAAGGCAAAGACCTCGACACTCTAGCAAATTGTTCGCACAAGCATGGGGGCTCGACGAACCGAAGCACCACGCTCGGTCCCGACCCAGTGTTGACAAAATTTTAGTAAGATTTAGAGCGTCCGCCTTCGGCAGACACCCCGAGCCTCGTGTCGAATTATTGACCACCCTCTCACCCACGAATAACCCGGGATTTTACGGCCTTGACCGGCCTATACCCCGAACTATTCGAGGATGGCAGGGGGGACATCGACCCGCTGCTCTCTCCGTCTCGGAAAAAACGCTCCGAGCCTTCGAGCTGTTCAGCTGACCCTCCTCTCGCCCCTGAACAACTTGGGGTTTACGGCTCTTACGAGCCCAAAACCCAAAATTGTTCCCGGACGGCAGAAGAGCCACCACACATCGGCTCCCCCGATCCCCCGAAATGATCGACCGACCCACAGCTCACCAACGAACAACCCGGGGTCCCATGGCCATAACGAACTGAACCCCGAATAGTCCGAGGGTGATCGGTGTGCCTCCGATCCGGGATACTCGGAAATATTATATTCTGTGGGCGCCCGCCCTTGGCAGGCACCCAAGTCAGTTGGCTCACTGCTTGACAAACTGACAAGGAGTGCGGTGATTATATAGCCCCCAAGAGCCCTCATTTATTGCGTCTGGGAATGCGAAAGGACGAAAGGCGAAACATCGCCATAAATGTTCATAGGAATGCGAAACGTCGCAATTAATGACGCAGTCGCGTCAGTAGCGACCCTTCATAGATATCACACCGACCACCCTCGGCATCCGAGGCGATCAAGGTTACGGAAAACGAATGTTCTTATTGATTACTCATTGCTTACAACTCAATGAACATCGGTACAAATACGAAGAAAAAAGAAGGCTCACAACTCACTCGCACTCGCCAGGAAACTCAAATTCGGGGCTCCTGTCGGGCTCGGTTAGGCCGACCAAGGAAGACACTCCCGCCACCGAGCTCCCCGCATCATCCGGCTGGGCCTCAACCAATGAAAACGGCAGCGACCGCCCCAGTGTTGAGTTGCTCGCCTCTTCAATTAGACCCGCACCCAATATGAGCTTCAACCGGCGAATCTCCAATTCTTTCTCCACAACGGTCTCACGAAGAAAAGACTCCGAAGCCGAGCGGCCGCTAGAGGCATCCGAGGCAGACCAGTCCGTCTCGATTACCCACCAGTCCCGGTCGGCTACGACTTTCTTCAAACGGGCCACCTCTAAGCCGAGCTCCCTTGACTTGTTCAGAAAATAATTCTTGGCGGCCTCTCGGTCCTGAGCCAGTTTTCGTTGGTGAGCCAGAACGGGATCGGCGTTCCGAGTCAAACACGTCTACCAAAAGAAAAAAAACAAATATCACAAAAGCGCAAGTCTTGAAGGGTCGGCCCAAAAAGTATATTTCATTTCTTTCAAAAATTTTGATACAAAAAACCACGGTGGCCAGTCCGCTGTAGGCATTTACATCAAAAATAAAAAGAACAAAAACAACTATCTATTCTTGGGGGTCGGGTGGCACCTCGTCATCGTCATGGGCTCCCCCTATCCCATCACCGCCAGGGGTCGGAGGCAAGTCCGCGCGCCATCCGTAGGAGAGGTGGTCGACGTTCTTCTTGGGGTAGATCTGTCGAAAATGGGACTTAGCCTGTTCGTAGGCCTCGTCCTGCGCCATCACCAAGGTCTCCCCCAATACTGCCTCCAAATCCGCCAGGGTCTTCTTCCCCTTCTCCGCCTCAGCGGTGACCTTCGCCAAAAGATCCTCCCAGTCCTGCTTATGGATCCTATCGAGTGACTCTATCTGAGCCTCGTGAACGAGCACTTGGTCCCGGGCCTCTTTCAGATCATCCGTCGCCTTATTCAGCTGCCAAAGGTACTTCTCCGCATTTTTCCGCTCAAGGAGAATTTCATTCTCCAGGCACTTATGGACGTGTTGGCCGTGGAGCATCACCTGTTCAAAGAGAGATCAAAATTAATGATAGTTCCAAGCTAAGAGAGATCAAAATTAATCGACTTACCGAGAGGTGGGCTTGGGCCCAACGCATATAGGCCTGGTCGGCCGTCTGCACCGCCAAGGCCATCCCATCGCGCTCCGTAATGGCCTTCGAGACAAACTCCATCGAGACGGGTCCGTCGAGAATAGTGTCCCCCTTCAAAATCGACCAGTCAGGAACAAAGGGCATCGTACTCATCCTCCCCACCAGCTCCGCGGCACTCGGTCGTACCGGGGGAAGCTGTTGTTGCCGGGTTTCCACGGTCTTGCCCGAGCTGCCCGCAGCGTCTCGAGCCGATCTTGACGAGTGGGAGTGGTGCGGGTGGTGCTTCTTTTGCTTCTTCGCCAGGGATTGCCCCTCGGCCGCAGGGGCAAGCGCCTGGGAGGACCCTTCGGCCTGCGCAGCCTGGCCGGCCAGCTTCTTCCTCTCGGCCGCTAGACGATCTTGCTCCTCCTTCTTCTTCTTCTCCACCCTCGTCTTCTCGGCTGCGGTGAGCAATATCTTCTTGGCGTTCGCCTGTTGTGTCGACATCCCTGCAAAAAGATGGAACAAAAAGGCTAACGTTAACACGAAGGCAGGAAGATGAAAAAATATGGAAAGAAACATACTAGGGTCGGCGGGACTCAGTCCGGACCTCGCGAGGTAAATCTCGGTCACTCGGGGCCATGCAATACTGTGACCCCCCACTATCGCCTCCACCTTCTCCCACTCCTTGGCCAATAAATCACTCTTCTTCGGAGGCTTATGTCTCGGTTTTATGAAGTTCCACTGGTTCGGGATCTCCCAAGATCCGTCGGTCTTAACAACAAAGTACTTGCCCCTCCACCCCTTTATCGAATCCGAGTGGCCGTGCACCACCTTCTTGTGCGGCCTCGGTGAGAAGTAGAAGACCCCCTCCAGCTCTCCGAGCGAACCAATTCCAAAGATGGCCCGGAAATACGACAATCTCGGCTTCACTCCCTTCTCTTGGCATTTCAGAATAAAGCAAACAAGATGCTTCCAAGAATTCGGGCCGTACTGCATAGGGCACAATTCCACCCAGTTCAAGACCCTCTTCACAAAAGGGTGCAGGGGCAATCTCAATCCCGAGAGGAAGGCATCCTCTGGGAACATGCAATAACCCGGGGCCAGAACCGTGGTAGGGCGGATACCGGGGCTTGGAAGGAGGAGCTCGTACTCCTGCGGAATGTAATAGGCAGCCCTGATAATGTTGAGATACTACGGCCTCAGAACGCTCGGAGTGCTGTCTGCGCGGATCTTCACCAAAGTATCCACGCCCGGCACGGGAGGTATCGGTTGGATGTCCTTAATGTCGTCAGGGTACATACGAATCGACACGGGATTCCGAAAGGTGACCGGGGGAACATCGAGACCCGATCTCGGCGCGTTCTCGTCGGGCGAAGAGGGACTGTAGGGAATTGTCATGACCTTCTTCTTCCGACGAGGGCGAGCCTTACGCTCGGGGGACGGCGTCGACAAAGGGGGTAGCAGAGGAAGGTCTTCTCCGACCCCAGCCGGCCCCCCGGGCATGCCCTGACCGGCCTCCTGTTCATCGACCTCCTCCTTGTCTCCCTCGCCTTCCTCCTCCTCCTCGTCTCCCTCTCCTTCCTCGTCACCCTCGTCGACCTGCTCATCTTCATCCCCCTCCTCGTCATCATCACCCATCTCCTGATCCGATTCCTCCTCGTCCTCATCCTCGCTGTCCCCCTCGTCCTCTTCCTCGCCACCGTCTTCCATGGGTTCCTTCCCCGGTCTCCTGGACCTCAACGGGGACACTACAAAGACAACATCGTCGCCTCTGTCTGAACCAGGGTCGGAAAGAACTTCCTCCTTCACCTTGTACTTGCTCAAGGACGAGGATGTTTCCGGCTCAGACTCCTCCGCCGAGCGACCTGACGAGCTGGCCTCGGATCCGAACTGAGTTCGCGACATTGGTGAAAGAAAAATACTAACCTGGAGCGTAGAAAGTTATAATCACCGGAAAACCCGCCGACGGCAAGTAAGATTCCTGCTCTTGCTGGAAATTGGAAAGTGAGTAATGAAAATGAAGATGAAGAAATGAGAAGGGGATGGGGTTTTTTAAAGAGGAAAACGACTAGTCGATTCTCGCAATAAAGATTTGGTCGTTGGATCTTATCTGACAAGATCCAACGGCCACCAAGATCTGAAAAAGCTTTGATCTTCGCGCCATGACGTCAGCAATAAGCGTAAAATTACCCCACTACCCCTTCACCTTTTCTAGAGGAAAAAGGCCTTTTTTACTAAGTCAGAAGGGTCGACGCTCGGATCCAAGCTCGAGCCAGGCCACCGTCGTCTTTCTCAGTGGGGGCTCGGACCTCGGATAGAAGCGCGAGCCAATTCCCCTTCTATTTTTCACAGAAGGGTCGATGCTCGGATCGAAGCTCTAGCCAGGCCACCTTCGTCTTTTTCAGTGGGGGCTCGGAGATTGGATAGCAGCGCGAGGCAATTCCCCTTCTATTTTTTTACAGAAGGGTCGACGCTCGGATCGAAGCTCGAGCCATACCACCGTCATCTCTCGGTAGGGGCTCAGAGCTCGGATAGCAGCCCGAGCCAATTCCCCTTCTCTTTTTACAGAAGGGTCGATGCTCGGATCGAAGCTTGAGCCATAAATCGCCCTCGTCTCTCGGTTGGGACTCGGAGCTCGGATCGAAGCGCGAGTCATAAACCGCCCTCGTCTCTCGGTCGGGTCTCGGAGCTCGGATAGAAGCGCGAGCCAATTCCCCTTCTCTTTTTCACAGAAGGGTCGACGCTCGGATCGAAGCTCGAGCCATACCACCGTCGTCTCTCAGTGGGGGCTCGGACCTCGGATAGAAGCGCGAGCCAATTCCCCTTCTATTTTTCACAGAAGGATCGACGCTCGGATCGAAGCTCGAGCCAGGCCACCTTCATCTTTCTCAGTGGGGCCTCGGAGCTCGGATAGCAGCGCGAGCCAATTCCCCTTCAATTTTTTTACAGAAGGATCGACGCTCGGATCGAAGCTCGAGCCATAAACTGCCCTCGTCTCTCGGTTGGGTCTCGGAGCTCGGATAGAAGCACGAGCAAATTCCCCTTCTCTTTTTCACAGAAGGGTCGACGCTCGGATCGAAGCTCGAGCCAGGCCACCTTCGTCTTTCTCAGTGGGGGCTCGGACCTCGGATAGAAGCGCGAGCCAATTCTCCTTCTATTTTTCACAGAAGGGTCGACGCTCGGATCGAAGCTCGAGCCAGGCCACCTTTGTCTTTCTCAGTGGGGGCTCGGAGCTCGGATAGCAGCCCGAGCCAATTCCCCTTCTCTTTTTACAGAAGGGCCGACGCTCGGATCGAAGCTCGAGCCATAAACCGCCCTCGTCTCTCAGTTGGGACTCGGATCTCGGATCGAAGCGCGAGCCATAAACCACCCTCGTCTCTCGGTCGGGTCTCGGAGCTCGGATCGAAGCGCGAGCCATAAACCGCCCTCGTCTCTCGGTCGGGTCTCGGAGCTCGGATAAAAGCGCGAGCCAATTCCCCTTCTCTTTTTCACAGAAGGGTCGACGCTCGGATCGAAGCTCGACCCATACCACCGTCATCTCTCAGTGGGGGCTCGGACATCGGATAGAAGCGCGAGCCAATTCCCCTTCTATTTTTCACAGAAGGGTCGACGCTCGGATCGAAGCTCGAGCCAGGCCACCTTCATCTTTCTCAGTGGGGGCTCGAAGCTCGGATAGCAGCGCGAGCCAATTCCCCTTCTATTTTTTCACAGAAGGGTCGACGCTCGGATCGAAGCTCGAGCCATAAACCGCCCTCGTCTCTCGGTTGGGTCTCGGAGCTCAGATAGAAGCGCGAGCCAATTCTCCTTCTCTTTTTCACAGAAGGGTCGACGCTCGGATCGAAGCTCGAGCCAGGCCACGTTCGTCTTTCTCGGTGGGGGCTCGGAGCTCGGATAGCAGCGCGAGCCAATTCCCCTTCTTTTTTTTCACGGAAGGGTCGACGCTCGGATCGAAGCTCGAGCCAGGCCAACTTCGTCTTTCTCAGTAGGGGGCTCAGAGCTCGGATAGCAGCGTGAGCCAATTCCCCTTCTATTTTTTTACGGAAGGGTCGACGCTCGGATCGAAGCTCGATCCAGGCCACCTTCGTCTTTCTCAGTGGGGGCTCGGAGCTCGGATAACAGCACGAGCCAATTCCCCTTCTATTTTTCACAGAAGGGTCGACGCTCGGATCGAAGCGCGAGCCATAAACCGCCCTCGTCTCTCGGTTGGGACTCGGAGCTCGGATCGAAGCGCGAGCCATAAACCGCCCTCGTCTCTCGGTCGGGTCTCGGAGCTCGGATAGAAGCGCGAGCCAATTCCCCTTCTCTTTTTCACAGAAGGGTCGATGCTCGGATCGAAGCTCGAGCCATACCACCGTCATCTCTCAGTGGGGGCTCAGAGCTCGGATAGAAGCGCGAGCCAGTTACCCTTCTATTTTTCACAGAAGGGTCAATGCTCGGATCGAAGGGTCGACGCTCCGATTGAAGCTCGAGCCAGGCCACCTTTGTCTTTCTCAGTAGGGGCTCGGAGCTCAGATAGCAGCGCGAGCCAATTCCCCTTCTATTCTTTCACAGAAGGGTCGGCGCTCGGCCAAGCTCGAGCCAGGCCACCTTCGTCTTTCTCAGTGGGGGCTCGAAGCTCGGATACCAGCATGAGCCAATTCCCCTTCTACGCTCGGAGCACAGATGGCATCACGAGCCCCAACTGCATTCCCTGGTTCGAAAAGGGCTCGGCGCTCGGACAGTACCCCGAGCCCCAAACGCCCTCAGGTGTTGGGAGGGGCTCAGAGCTCGGACGGGATCACGAGCCCCATCAGCCCTCCCCATACCACGAAGGGCTCGGAGCTCGGATGGAATCACGAGCCCCTCTAAGCCCTCCTCTTGCCCAAGAAACTCGTCCGCCGACCCATATCGCACGACGAACCGAGCTCCAAAAGAAAACCTCGCCTCCTCTTCGCTCTTTCAACTAGCGAAGAGCTCGGCTATCGACCCCCTGAGCTCGGCTGCCGACCCTCGGCCCTCAGAACAGAACGAGCCCCCAAGGAGATCTCGGCGTCCCCTCGCTCTTCCAACTAGCGAGTGGACCCTCCGACCCTGGGGAGCTCGTCCACCCAGCCCTAGGTCTCGTCTGCCGACCCTCGGAAGCTCGCCCACCGAGTCTCGTCTGCCGACCCTTGGAGCTCGTCCACCGAGCCACAGGGCTCATCTGCTGACCCAAAAACTCCACCAACCGTCGCTTGGGCTCTCCTCTCTCCCAAACTTGACCTCCCGCGCGAAATCCAACGAAGGGTCCCTTCCTCCTACCCCCTGGCCTCTTCGGGCAACAACTGATCCTACTTCTTACCCCAACATCTGCTCTTCCCCCAGAGGCAAAGAGTTACTCCTACACGGCTGGATCACCCAGCCCTACAGGAGCATGGGGCTTGTGATATGGGTCAGGAATAAACGTGGCCCATCCTGGGCCACAGGATCCCCTCAGGATACGCGCTCTTTCTGATCCTTCAGATCTGCCACATCAGCACCGGAAAACCGCTCGGAGCTCTGTCACGTCAGCCCGGAAATCGCTCCGGCGTCTGCCACATCAGCCCTATACCGCCTGGCTTTCCACCGCTTCAGCAACTCGGGTAACCGGGTCCGGCCCAGTCCTAAACGGGTCTGGACCCGATTGGCTTCTCCTATAAATACCAGACCCTCCCCCCTGTCTACAGGTAATCAATTTTTCTTCCACAAAATCCTAGTTACTGCTACTCTCTCTCAGAGACTAACTAGATCGTCGGAGGGTTTGCCACCGGTACCAACCCCGGTGTTTCTAGACCGTCTGCAGGTACACGAGATCTCGGATCCGAGCCCCCTGATCCGAGCCGAGCATCCAGCCTCGCCTCACTCCAGCCTGTCACCGGTATCGTTCGGCCAGCCGAGGGTCGTCTGACTAGGAGCTTCCTTCCTCAAATACAAATCGAGTAAGAACTCACACTTGGTGCATCCACACGTCTCCCAGAAACAAACCACATCACCATAAGTTTGTGTAAATCCCTTAGCCACCAACCTAGCTTTATGCCTTTCTATTGATCCATCACTGTTGTATTTAATCTTATATACCCATTTGCAACCAACAGGTTTTTTTTCCATAAGGCAATTTTACTATTTCCCAAGTTTTGTTATCGGCAAGAGCTTGAAGTTCTTCTTCCATTGCCTTTCGCCATACTTCATGAGCATTGGCTTCATGAAAACTGGTTGGTTCAGTAACAATTTTGCTAAGAAAGGTATGATGGGAAGAAGAAATTGAGGCATAGGATAAATAATTTTGTATAGAATTGGAAGAAGTATGATAGAAGTAAAAATCTCGTAACCTTTTTGAAGATTGCCGCTCTCTAGTAAATTTGCGACGAGTAAGCTCGATATCGTGGTGTAGTATTGGATGCAGACACATCATCAACAACCAGTAATGGTGTGTGTGTGTTCTCCCCCTGCGGTGCATCACTACTTGATAAATCATCAACAACTGGTAATGGTGTGCATGTGTTCTCCCCCTGCGGCACATCACTACTTGAGAAAAAAAATATGTTCCCAAAGAAATTTACATCACGTGAGATAAAAAGTTTTCCTGTTGTTGGGTCGAGGCATTTATACCCTTTTTTTGTAGATGAGTAGCCCAAAAAAAATGCATTTTATTGATCGAGAGTCAAGTTTATCTCTATGGATAGGTAAACATGCACAAAACAAAGACACCCAAAAACTCTCAGTTGAGAAATATTTACTTTATGCCCTTTTAGAACTTCTATTGGTGATCTAAAATCAAGGATTCGACTCGGAAGTCGATTTATTAAGAATGCAGCTGTGAGAACATCATGTGACTAGTATCGTTTAGGAACATTCATTTGATGCATTAGTGCTCGTGTGACTTCTAAAAGGTGGTGGTTTTTTCGTTCTGCAACTCCATTTTGTTGTGGAGTGCCAATGCAACTTGTTTCATGAATAATGCCCTCCTTCTGAAGATGGTTACCAAGAAGAGTCATAGTATACTCGGTACCATTATCAGATCGGAGAATTTTAATGCGAGCCGAAAATTGAGTGAGAATCATGGACTGAAAATTTTGAAAAACTGACACAACTTCATTTTTATGTTGGAGTAAATAAATCCAAGTGCCTCTTGAAAAATCATCAATAAATGTTACATAGTACTTAAAATCATCATAAGATTCGGTTGGGGCAGGTCCCCAAACATCAGAATGAATTAATTCAAAAAGTGCAGCAGTAACATTGATCGAGGTGCCAAAAGGTAACCGAGTCTATTTCGAAAAATGGCATACCTCACAAAGATTATTTTGTGCAACAAGATGAGGAAAATACGAGATAACGAGCGAACAGACGGATGTCCTAAACGCTTATGCCAGAGGGTCACTGATTGAGAAACAAAAGCTTGAGGTGTGTTTTTCAAAACATATAGACCATGCGATAATACTCCTTCACCAATCGTCCTCCCCGTGACTCGATCCTGAAAAATAACATCAGAAAGGGAAAAAATGACATTGCAATTCAGATCGTTAGTAACTTTAGCAACTGAAAGCAACTTTGAGGGAAAGGACGGTATATATAGAGCATCGGTCATAGGATGGTGATGAAAAAAAGATAGTTTTCCTGATCCAAGACTAGGAACAGTAGTGACATTAGCTATTGTCACCGTTTCTTTATCTCGTGAAATAAAATGTAGAAGGGAGCTCACATCATTTGTCATATTATCAGTAGCACCAGAGTCAATGATCCAATCGGACGATTGAAATAATGAGGAAGTGAGAGCATGGAGATTACCTATCAGATAGGTAGATGGCTCTGAGCAAGATTCAATACTACTAAATTTTTGAAGTAGCCTGGTCAGTTCTCCAACCAAACTTTTGTCTTCAGATCCAAGTGTAGTAGTGTTATTAGCCACATATGTAGTGGCGTTGTTAGCGTTTTGGATCTCTTGTAGGTCTAAGATGTGGATGCAGATCCCAACATCGATCCATTGTATGATAGGGCTTATGGCAATGTTCACGTAGTCATCATGAGGAACCAACAACTTCATTATTTGAACGTTTTTCAGTTTTACGATTACCTACCACCAAGGCACTTGATTCTGGTTTGAGACTTTTGGTCTCACCACCCATTACCAAACGACGAGTTTCTTCCTTCTGGATGATAGAGCAAACTGTGTTGAGAAATGGAACATCGACACCAAGAAGTATTTGTCCACGTAGGGCCTCATAATCCGGTTTAAGACTTGCGAGGACCTGAAAAACTTTGTCTTGCTCTGCGCGTTGCTGAAGAACTTTAAGATCAATAGAAGGAGGACGATAAATATTAAGTTCATCCCACATACCTTTCAATTTTTCGAGATGCTCGGTGAACGAGGTCTCCTCTTGTTTATAGTCAGCAATTTGTTGTTGAAGTTGAAAGATCCGGACACCGTTCTCATGGTGGCCATAGAGATCTTTGATAGAATCTCAAAGATCTTTAGCTGTTTTTGAGAAGGAGAAAATTTCAGAAATTTTGGCTTCCATTGAATTAAGAAGCCATGACATGACTTGATGATCCTGAGTTTGCCTTTCTTCGAACTTAGCATCATCCTTTTTTGGAGCCTTCGTCGTTCCTGTGATGTGCCCCAATCTCGATCTCCCACTTAGGGCGAGGTATGCTGCACGAGTCCATGGAACATAGTTGAGGCCATTCAAGAGGACGGAGGTAAGCTTGGTGTTGGACCCTCAATGCACATTAGATTCGGCCATCTGTAGTTTATGAAGTGAAAAGAGACAAGAGGAGCAGGATCTCAATTACCTATACGTAACACAGATCTCCGGCCTGACCATCGACCTTATTCATATACGAGAAATTGAGAAAACCTGCTCTGATACCATAAAGAAACAAAAATTTAAATGGAGGAAGTAAGACTAGAACACACAGGAATTACGTGGTTCGGCAATGCTTACATCCACGAGAGAAGAGAAATTCATTAATTTCACATATACATTACAAGGAGAGAAAGCCTAAATATATAGGCACGTTTGGGCTCATTAACTATTGGTTAGTTGTAACCAAATCAGTTATAACAAGATGGGAGTTGGTTGTAACAATTGTAACAAGATATGAGTTGGTTGTAACAATTGTAACAAGATGGACTCGATCCTCTTTTCCAACAATCCCAGTCCGACCGGCAGGTCCATTCCAGTTCTGACAACACTAGTTTATGCTGTTGAACCCATGTGCTTCGAAACTACATTTCAAAAATTTACTAAGTACGAGTATGGAGTAGTTTTGATGTGGGTCATCTGGTTGAAATAATTACTGGTCATTTCTAGATCGATGAGGTAACATTTGAATTTTAATTATGGTACAACATTGCACTAGGTAAACTCAAATTCCTTGAACCCATGTGCATCGAAACTACTTTTCAAAAAATGTACGGTCCTTGAACCCATGTGCGTACATTGAAATATTTACTGTAAAGTACGTAGCTTTGGAAAATTTCGCAATCAGGAGATCATATTCCGTCCGTCGTAAATTTTATTTTCAAAAATCTCGCGGATGTCAAATGATCTTTCGTGCCAATTTTTTTAAATTTAATTAATCTATATCGGATGGATATGATTTTCCGTCCGAAGTTTCTTTTACTTAAAAATAAAATAAAAATCTCAGATGGAAATTGATCTCCTGTTCGATGGAATTCTTCTCAAGTTGCAGATTTAGGCATATAAAACTTATTATAGATCCATATTAGGATTTAATTTATATTAAATTAAGATATACGATTTAATTAAGATTAAATTAAATCAAATTAAAAATTAATTAAGATTCTTAATATATATAAAAGATATCGGACCGAAAAAGTTATCACGTCCGATACTTTTTTATTTTAAAAAATAAAATTTAAACGGGACGAGTATTCATCTGGAGTCCGTCTCCTTTAAAAATCAAAACTTATTTTTTGGGTTTAAACAACTACAACTATCTCCAAATTTTCTATTTCTATTTGCCAAATAACCAAATTTTAATTTCCAACGACTACATATGCTCTAAGAGCATCCGTAGTCGTTGGACATTTTTTAAAAATTTGCAAAATTTGACAAAATTTGTACTGTAGTCATTAGCTAAATACCCAATTTTTTGGTGTTGAGGGAAACAGATGCCGACCATATTTGAAAGAAAATATAACAATTGGCAAAATGTAGAAATCATAAGATGATATTACGTTCAAAGCATTTTTTTCGTAAAAAATTATCAGACGAAAGATCATCTTGTGTCCCATTTAAAAAAAAAAAAACAAAGTTGCTCTCGAACGAATGATAATTTTCCGTCCGATGAAAGATTTCCCTTTTCTTTTTTGGATGGTAGATGATTAACCATTTCATCATTAATTTTTTTTTTAACAGGACGCAATTTCATCTCCCATCCGTGTCTATTTCAAAATCAAAACCCATTTTTTGGATTTAAACGACTACAACTCAATCTAAAATTTTTATTTCTATATGTTAAATATCCAAATTTTTGCTTCCAACAACTGCAGATGCTCTGAACGGAGAGGGAGCATGACTTAATAAATGGAACAGAAACAAAAAATGTGGAACCATTTTTTAAAAGTTGAGAATACAATTTTTCTTAAAATCTATTAGAGTATCCACAGTCGTTTCCTATATTTGCCATATTCTCATAATATGAGAAGGTTGATGCTGCGGTCGTTTTCTATTTTGCCATATTTTGGCAAATAAGCTACAATGCGTTCTCATGTTTTAGAAACGAAATGACGATTCTCATATTATAGGGGAGTCCCGTTGTTTTTTTTAAAAATTGGATTGGACGAAACAAGTTGTTTCGTCTGACCCCTTATTTTTTAAAAAAATTCGGAAAATCAACAAACGGGACATGTTGTCCCGTTTGAAGCCAAAATGGCTTGGACGGGACAACATGTCTCGTCCAGCCATTTTGGTAATTAGGCTTAGGTTAATCTTAGGTTAGTTAATTAAGTAGGTAGCTTAGTATATATTTTAATATTTAATTTATCTATTGTAATACCTAATCATTAGTTAATTAACTGTAAAAAAACACCCGGACGGAACACGATGTTCCGTCTGACATCTTTTTTTAATATTTCTTTCTCATATTATAGCAAATCACGACTGCAACCAATTGCGATTTTTGCTATATGCTATTTTGCCATATTCTCAAATATGAGAAATACCATTGTGGATGCTCTTATAGATAACTAACACTTGATTTATCGATTCTTTTACTTTATTTTAATACAAAATTCCAGTACTAATTGAGCATGTGCGCGGGTGCAAATTTGAATTTTTCCCAAAATGACCTACTTTTGAAAGTTTTTTCCAAACTGACCTACTTTTTAAAAAAAAATTCAAGCTGACCTACTCGCTGTCTCAAAAAGCGAGTTTGGTAAAAATCTCATCGCTTTTTGAGACATGAAGTGTGAGGTTTGGGTTTTTTTGGTTTATTCCTGACCAAGACTCGTTGTCTAAAAAAGCGAGTGGGTTTTTTCCAAACTCGCTTTTTGAGACAACGAGTGTCGTTTGATGGTTTTTTTTTCATCTCATTATCTTCATTCTTACTATTTCTTATCTCTATTCTTACTCTCTCCTTAACTCCGAAACCCAAAATTCCAGCCTCCCAAAATCGACCTCCTACACACAAAATCTCTTATAAATCTAAATATATCCACTTAATCTTTCCCAACCCTCTTAACTTCTACTATCAAAACTCTAAATCCATCTTCCGAAAGATCCATATTTTGGAATTTTGAACTATGTTAATTCACATTTGTTTCATTCACATTTGTTTCAAAATCATTGGAAGTTTAGAGATTGTGAATGAATTTGGATTCATAGATGTTGGAGTAGATATAAATGTACAGGGCAGACTGCATATGCAGCTTGAATTGAATTTTTTTTCATAAACTCGCTTTCTTAGAAAGCGAGTCTGGGCAAAACCTCCTCGTTTTGTGAAAAAACGAGTTTAGAGTTGAGAAATTTCCAGAGCCTAAGTGGTCTTTCTTAACTCAACAGTCGCTTTCTGATGCAATTGGATTTTGCCTACAATCGCTTTCTGAAAAAACGAGTGTAGACAAAACCGCATCGCTTTCTGAGAAAGCAACTGTGGAGTTGAGAAATTTTCAAAGACCAAAATATGGATCTTTCATAAGATGGGTTTAGGATGTTGAGAGTAGAAGTTGAGAGGGTTGGGAAAGATTAAGTTAATATATTTAGATTTATAGGAGATCTTGTGAGAAGGAGGTCGATTTTGGGATGCTAGGGTTTTGAATTTCGGAGTTAAGGAGTGAGTAAGAATGGAGATAAGAAAGAGTAAGAATGGAGATAAGGAGAGGAAATAAACGAGCATGGGGTATTAAAAACCCCAAACGTCACTCACTGTCTCAAAAAGTGAGTTTGGAAAAATTCACTCGCTTTTTAAGACAACGAGTCTTGGTAAGGGAGAAATAAAAAAAACCCAACCCTTACACTCGATGTCTCAAAAAGCGATGAAATTTTTACCAAACTCGCTTTTTGAGACAGCAAGTTGGTCAGTTTGGTAATTTTTAAAATAAGTAGGTCAATTTGTGAAAACCTTTCGAAAAGTAGGTCAATTTGAGAAATTGTTTTGCAAATTTCCTCTAAACTTTGGTAGTAAGTTTCAAGAGTTCGAAACTCTTTATGCATAAACTAATGAAAGTTAGCAAAAAGAAAGCGTCAATCCAAATGCTTTTCTTTATGCACAAACTTGCTCGTACCCACTTTATGAATTGGGATCACGTCCATGTGTCAATCCCAATGCTTTTCGGCTTATATCCACCACGTAATGGAATTATTATTATTATTATTATTATTATTTGAGAAAAATCTAATGGAAAATTTGAAACTCAAAACCTTAACCCCACATAGAATGACTTAATTAAGTTGATGCTGAGTTCGAAAATTAGGTTACAATAATGCATTTGATGTGTGATATTTCACCCAATGTACTTGTTAGTATAACCTTGTACGCTTACCAACCCTCTTAATCTTTCCCAACCCTCTTAACTTCTACTATCAAAACTCTAAATCCATCTTCCGAAAGATTCATATTTTAAAATTTTGAACTATGATAATTCACATTTGTTTCATTCACATTTGTTTCAAAATCATTGGAAGTTTAGAGATTGTGAATGAATTTGGATTCATAGATGTTGGAGTAGATATAAATGTACAGGGCAGACTGCATATGCAGCTTGAATTGAATTTTTTTTCATAAACTCGCTTTCTTGGAAAGCGAGTCTGGGCAAAACTTCCTCGTTTTGTGAAAAAACGAGTTTAGAGTTGAGAGATTTCCAGAGCCTAAGTGGTCTTTCTTAACTCAACAGTCACTTTTTGATGCAATTGGATTTTGCCTACAATCGCTTTCTGAAAAAGCGAGTGTAGACAAAACCACATCGCTTTCTGAGAAAGCAACTGTGGAGTTGAGAAATTTTCAAAGACCAAAATATGAATCTTTCAGAAGATGGGTTTAGGATATTGAGAGTAGAGGTTGAGAGGGTTGGGAAAGATTAAGTGAATATATTTAGATTTATAGGAGATCTTGTGGGGAGGAGGTCGATTTTGGGATGCTAGGGTTTTGAATTTCGGAGTTAAGGAGTGAGTAAGAATGGAGATAAGAAAGAGTAAGTGATGCGGTTTGTTTCTGAGAGACGTGTGGATGCACCAGGTGTGAGTTCGGACTCGATTTGTATTGAAGGAGAAAGCTGCTTGTCAGACGACCCTCGGCTGACCGAGCGGTACCTGCGATGGGCTCGGAGTGAGGTGGATGTCTGGGCTCGGATCAGAGGGCTCGGATCCGAGGTCTTGTGTACCTGCAGACGGTCCTGAAACACCGGGGTTTATCCCGGCGGCGGACCCTCTGACGATCTAGTTAGTCTCTGTGAGAGAGTAGCAATAACTAGGAGAATTTATGTGGCAAAAGATTGGTTACCTGAAAAGGTGGGTGAGGGTCTAGTATTTATAGGGAATTCTAACCGGGCATGGATCCGCTTGGGGGCTGGGTCTGAACCCGAAAGCCCATGGGCCTGTCGTGGCGGAAGGCCCAAGGGGTTTAGGGCTGACGTGGCAGTACCAAGAGTGGTATAGGGCTGACGTGGCAAAGCCCTTGGTGGTATTTGGAACCGACATGGCTGATCATGGGGCTCCTGTGCTTCTGGGAGAATCTGATGGCCTAGGTTGTGCCAGGTCATCTTCATCTTTTACCAGGCTGGGCGGACGGCCCGTGGGGCTGTCGCGGATCGGGGGCCGAGGTACACCGAGACTGGTCGGATACGAGGAGACCAGATCTGTGGGGGTGAACGTGAGGCTCGGCGCCGACCCTGTAGTGGCTCGAAGCCGAACCAGATTGTTGTTTCTACCATTTTTGAGTGAGAGTTGTATTGGGCCCTGGTTGGGCCCCAAGCCATTTTTACCCTACCACACAAGCCCCCCACTCCTGCGGGGGTGCGGGAGCTAGCCGTGGAGAAGTGTTTATGGTTGTAGAAATGGGATGGCGAATCACTGGGCCTCCCTGAGGGGGTTGCTCTGATGTTAGAGTGATCCTCGAGCCGGCGAGGGTCTATGGGTCGGCAAGGATGATAGCGAGCTGTTGAAACTTCCTGAGAAGATTATCCTGGTGCTAGACCGGACCTCGAGCTTTCGAGGGATTATGGGTCGGCAAGGGTGAGGGCGAGCCGTTGAGTCTTCCGGAGAAGACTACCCTGGTGCTAGACCTGACCTCGAGCTGGCGAGGGTGAAGGTGAGCCGTTGAGCCTTCCCGAGAAGACTACCCTGGTGCTAGACCGGACCTCGAGCAGGCGAGGGATTATGGGTCGGCAAGGGTGATGGCGAGCTGTTGAGTCTTCCGGAGAAGATTACCCTGGTGCTAGACCGAACCTCGAGCTTTCGAGGGATTATGGGTCGGCAAGGGTGATGGCGAGCCGTTGAGCCTTCCTGAGAAGACAACCCTGGTGCTAGACCGAACCTCGAGCTTTCGAGGGATTATGGGTCGGCAAGGGTGATGGCGAGCCGGTGAGTCTTCCGGAGAAGATTACCCTGGTGCTAGACCGAACCTCGAGCTTTCGAGGGATTATGGGTCGGCAAGGGTGATGGTGAGCCATTGAGCCTTCCTGAGAAGACAACCCTGGTGCTAGACCGAACCTCAAGCTTTCGAGGGATTATGGGTCGGCAAGGGTGATGGCGAGCCGGTGAGTCTTCCGGAGAAGATTACCTTGGTGCTAGACCGGACCTCGAGCTGGCGAGGGATTATGGGCCGGCAAGGGTGGTGGCGAGCCGTTGCGTCTTCCGGAGAAGAGTACCCTGGTGCGAGACCGAACCTCGAGCTTTCGAGGGATTATGGGTCGGCAAGGGTGATGGTGAGCCGTGGTGCCTTAGAAGGTTTGAGCGGAGTGGCCCGCCGTCTTTGCGGAGCATTGAAGGTGCTCCGCGATCTGTGCGATGTTCCAATTTCCTAGGGGCATTAATGGCGCCGCCTAATAAATCATGTGGTGCATGGGCTTCCGTCGATTGGCTTTCTCAATGTCATAAAGGCCGGCCTATGGGGGAGGCTATAAGTACCCCTCCCCCCACAGCGGGTTTGATCATAGCAAGGGTGGTCTATTGGCCATCAGAGGTGTCTGCTTCGGTGGGCGTCTGTCTCTTGCAAAATTTTAACTCCGGTAGTGCCGGAGAGGTGGCTACTCTGCCGCCCGAATCTTCTCTTGGATCTGACGGCTCTGATACGGTAGCCAGATCCAGGGGAGATCAGGGAGAGAGGGGTAACGACCGAAATCCGGACCGGTAGATAAGGAGCCTCAGACTAGTGGTGGTTTTGCCGTCTGGATACTTTTTCGGGTCAGACGACCCTGACACGGTTGTTTGGCCCGAGAGAGATCCAGACAGGAGGGGCATCAACCGTATTCCGGACCTGGGGCCGAAGAGCCTCGGATAGTCGGGCCGTCTCCGATTGGAGTTGGGCCGATCTGTTTTCCGATAGGGCTCCAGGCGATGGTGGCTTCTGTCCCACCCTCGAACAGTTCGGGGTTTCGGCTGCTGAGGCCGTAAGCCTCGGGCTGTTCGCGGGTAAGAGGGGAGCCGACCGAGCCCTGGAGCCCGGGGCGTCTGTCGAAGGACGGTGCCTTAAATCTTAAGTAAAACATTTTCTCCGCCGAACACTTCATCCGAACCGACCCCTGTGTCTGGCTACCAGCCTGGCACTGGGTGACGTCAGCAGCGCACGTTTCGAGGACGTGGCGTGATTTTCCAGGCGGCAGTTACACGTCAATCGATGAACAGTAATTGCGGAAATCGAGGAGTCGTTTTCATCCTCTATAAATGTCCCCCCCTCTTCCCCTATCGCCCACATCTTTCTTGCTTCTTTCTTTTCCGAAAAATCTTCCAACACTTCAGTGCTCGTCCCTGCAGTTTGCTGTACTAGGCTCGTTCTTCCGAAGCATTCAAAAAAGGTGAGTTTGTAAGTTCCTTTTGTTAGGCATAGATGGACAGGGCTCAGTCTGGCTCGTCAGCGTCGACGTCTAGGGGGGAAGTGAAACCCGCCTCAAAATTGACTTCATCGGAGGAGCCCGTGTGCGAGGGGGGTCTGTACATGCTGCGGAGTCTTCCGATTCGACTAATTGGGAGGAGCCGGTAGGCGAGGAGGAGTCGGTGTATAATGTGAGGCCGCTACGCTCCCGGTTCGTGGTGGAGAGTAGTGAGTCGGAGGAGGCAGGTGGGAGTTCGGACGAAGTCCAGATTCTAGAGCCGGCTCCTGAAGAGGAGGGTGGCCCGGAAGAGGGTGAAGCCGAAGGGGCTCGGATTGGAGGTCTGGGGCGATTATCTACCCCTTCGCCGGAAAAAGCCAAGAAGAAGAGGGTTCCGAGGAAGAAGGGGTCGAGGACCGGTGGCTCGAGCCAGGCACCCGTTCTCCGCAACGTGATGACAGGGTCGCCTGTGCAGCCCAAGCCGTTCCGTCGGTATCCCGACGACCTCTCTGATAAGGAGCTTTTTGGGGTCCAGCCGTCTTCACCGAGCCGGAAGAGGGTGAAGATGGACACGCTTCCGACCGTCTTGGAGGCCGGCGATTTGGAGGTCTTTCAGTCGGCCTATCACATAGGGTCCGGCTACGAGCTCATGCTGCCGAGCTCTACTCTGCGCCCGACCGACCCCCTGCCTGATTCTAGCGCCAGGAGGCCACGTTGGTTCGCTACCGAAAGGGGGCTCGTGACACTGATGCGGCCTTTAACTATTATTGGAATAAGTCTGAAGCCTTAAGTGAGGAGGCGAGCCGGCTGAGGAGGGCGATGGCGGGACCTCGGCGGTGTCGGTCTTGGACACGCCATGTCGAGTGCCTCGGTGCATAGGCCCCCCTCTGAGAGGTTACTTCGCGACGTCATTGTGGAGAAGGAGATGGAGATACACCGTTACAAGACGATGCTGGATGTCTCGACATCTTCCTCGGTGGGTAGGCGAGCGGAGGGGATTCCCTCTGCGCTGCTGCTGTCGGAGCGTATGCGACCAGTTGATGCCCAGAGCTCCGTAGCTGGTGTGTCGACCCTGGCTGAGCCTAAGGACCATCATGACGAGGAGAGGGTTCCTAGTCGCTCAGTCGGAGTGGTCCCGCCCTTCGTCGGACCCGAGGGGCCCTAAGATGGCGACTTCCTCCAGTTTGAGATGAGTGGAGTGGTCCTGTAACGGTCTTTGTTTGTTTTCTCAGAACAAAATAAAGGAGTATGAATAAGGAATTCTTTTCACTCTTTGCTCTGGCTGATAGTATAATGAATGATGAAGGGGGTGTGGTTCGGCCCTGTCGATCCGCAAGGGATCGGCGTGGGGTGTTGGGGACGATACCGGAGTGAAGACTCGGGTGCCGATCCCATTGTCTGGTGTTAGGTCGGATCTGCCGAGGCGTTTGGAGTTTGACAAAAAGAGATTTCTTTCGTATAAGATAGGGAGGGCCGTTAGAACGGCCCTTTACACATGAAAGCTTACAAAAGATTTAATTTATATTAGCCAAGTTAGAACCTAGGTTCGCTCTTCCAGGAACTTCATTAGGTGCTCGGCGTTCCAGGGTCGGCTGATTAGCCGGCCGTCCATATCTGCCAGTCGGTATGTACCAGGGCGTACCGCCTCGACTACACGGTATGGGCCTTCCCAGTTGGGAGCCAATTTCCTCTTCTTGGTTGGATCGGAGACGGATAGTTTTCGTAACACGAGGTTCCCCGCCTTGATGTTTGTGGGGCGGACCTTCTTGTTGTAAAACTTCTCGATCCGTTGTTGGTAGATGCTTCTCCGGATTGAAGACTTCTCTCGGACCTCGGCGACGAGGTCCAGGTTGGCCCTCAGGCCGGACGAGTTGTCAGCTTCATCGAGGGCCATGATACGGGGAGAAGGTAGGCCGACCTCGACGGGGATGACTGCCTCTGTTCCATAAGTCAGACTGAACGGTGTCTCCCCCGTGGGGATCCTCTTGGTGGTCCGGTGTGCCCATAGCACGCTAGGCAGTTCCTCAACCCACAGCCCTTTGGGGGAACTGTCGAGGCGCTTTTTGAGGCCGTCGAGGATTTGCCTGTTCGCGTTCTCCGCTTGGCCGTTGGACTGAGGGTGGCAAATAGCGGAGAAACGTTGCTGGATGCCAATGTCCGCGCAGAAAGTTTGGAAGTTCTGGCCTTGGAATTGGGTTTCGTTGTCTGTAACGAGGACCCTAGGAATTCCGAACCGGCAAATGATGTTCTTCCAAAAGAACTGTTGTACTTGGCGCTCGGTGATGCTTGACAGGGGCTCGGCTTCGAGCCATTTGGTGAAGTAGTCGACGGCGACTATCAAGAATTTCTTTTGTCCTACCGCTGGGGGGAAGGGCCCCACAAGGTCCATGCCCCACATGGCAAACGGCGCAGGGCTCGCCAGGGATCGGAGATTGGCTTGAGGAAGCCTCTTGATAGGGGAGAACCTTTGGCAGGGGCCGCACCTCTTGACTAAGTCTTGCGAGTCTTGGAGCATGGTCGGCCAATAGTACCCCTGATTCAGGGCCTTTCGAGCAAGTGTCCTGCTCCCCATGTGGCATCCGCCGATCCCCTCATGAAGGTCTTTGAGGGCGTAGCTGGCCTCGTCGCTGGTGAGACAGCGGAGGTATGGTTTTCCGTCGGCCAAGGTGTATGAGCGTTTGAAGAGGATGTCATCAATCACGACAAACCTCTCAGCTCGGACCCTTACCCGTCTGGCTTTGGCTCGGTCTTCAGGAAGCTCGGCACTGATTAAGAATCTTCGAATGGGAGTGGTCCAGTCGTCTGGGCTGGTGCCGTCTTGGACACACATTGCCTCCTGGTCTTCATCGTTGATACTCGGCTTCAATAGGATTTCGATGAGTACCGTTTGGTCGAGACCCTCAAAGGAGGAAGAGACGAGTTTTGACAATGCATCTGCTTGAGCGTTCTGCTCCCTAGGGACTCGAATGACTGTGGAGTGGCAGAAGGACACTAAGAGACGTCGGACTACTGTCAAATACCTCACCATGCGATTATCGCGGGCTTCGTATTCTCCGGTGATCTGATTGACCACGAGCTGAGAATCGCTGAAGGCCCAGATTTGCTTGGCTCCGGCTTGACGTGCAAGGGTCAATCCTGCGATCATGGCCTCGTATTCCGCCTCGTTGTTGGAGGCCGGGAAGTTGAGGCGGAGAGAGTATTGGAGTAGGAATTGGTCGGGACCATGAAGGATGATGCCAGCCCCACTCCCTGTTTCGCATGATGATCCATCGACAAAGACCTCCCAGGTCGGATCCGAGGTCTCAGCACTGGGCTGCTCGGAGACGGTGCACTCGGTTATGAACTCGGCGAGGGTCTGCCCTTTGATGGCCGTCCTCGGCCGGTAGCTGATGTCGAACTGACTCAGCTCAATTGACCACTTGACTAAGCGGCCGGAGTTTTCGGGCTTATGAAGGACAGTCTTCAGTGGCTGGTCGGTCAGTACTTGGATGGAGTGGGCCTGGAAGTAAGGACGAAGCTTCCGGGCTGCCATGACCAGAGCATAGGCCATCTTCTCTATCTTTGCGTACCTCGTTTCGGCAGGGAGCAGAACTTTACTCACATAGTACAATGGCCTCTGGAATCCATCCTCCTCTCGGACGAGGACGGCGCTCAGTGCGCAATCCGAGGCGGACAGGTAGAGCCATAGCGGTTCGCCCGGCTCGGGCTTGCTGAGGAGAGGAGGGTTGGCGAGGTACTGCTTCAGCTGTTCGAAGGCCTCTTGTTGATGGGTACCCCACTCGAAGCCCCCCTTTCCGCGCAGCGCCTTGAAGAAGGGGAGAGACTTATCCCCTGACTTGGAGAGGAAACGGCCGATTGCAGCCAACCGGCCCGTAAGTCTCTGAACCTCCTTGACATTCCGAGGCGGGGACATGTCAATAATGGCTTGGATTTTTTCGGGGTTTGCCTCGATGCCGCGTTAGCTGATGATGAACCCCAGGAATTTCCCAGTGGAGACGCCGAAGGCGCATTTAGCCGGGTTGAGTCTCATGTTGTGACGCCGGAGGACACTGAAGGCTTCCTCGAGGTCGGTGACGTGGTCCTGCCCGGCCCGGCTCTTGACGAGCATGTCGTCGACGTAGACTTCCACATTGCGGCCGATCAGGTCTTTGAAGATTCTGTTGATGAGCCGTTGGTACGTGGCTCCGGTGTTTTTCAGCCCGAAGGGCATAATGCGGTAACAAAAAAGATCCTGGTCGGTGACGAACGAGGTCTTGGAGATGTCTGGTGGAAACATCCGGATCTGATTGTACCCCGAGAATGCGTCCATGAAGGACAGTAGCTCATGCCCCGAGATTGCGTCGATTAAAGCGTCGATGCGGGGGAGGGGAAAAGGATCTTTCGGACATGCCTTATTAAGATCCGTGAAGTCGATGCAGATCCGCCAGCCCCCTGTTGCCTTCTTCACCATGACGACATTGGCCAACCACTCGAGGTAGCTGACTTCCTGAATGAATCAAGCGGACAAGAGCTTGTCCACTTCTGTCTTCACAATTTGCTACCTCTCCGGTGCGACTTTGTGCCTCTTCTGGGCGACTGGCTTAGAGTCAGGGATGACGCTCAGCCGATGCATAATCAAGTCTTCGGAGATCCCGGGCATGTCGGAGGGCTTCCACGCGAAAAGATCAACGTTGCGACGGATGCAGGCGATGACGCCTGGCTTCAAGTCCTCGGGGAGCGAGCGGCTCACCCGGAACCACTTCGATTCATCCTCGGCATCGAACAGGACCTCCTCTAGTTCGTCGACAGGCTCGGGAGCTGGGCCGTCCCTCTCGGGTTTGAGTTCAACGGCCTCGAGGGGGAATACACCCCCTCCGACGGTAGTCATGTAGCACGACCGTGCTGCTTCTTGGCTACCTCGGACGATGCCGACCCCTTGGAGGGTGGGAAATTTGAGTTTCAGATGGTAAGCCGAAGGCACCGCTTGGAGGGAGCACAGTCCGGGTCGGCCGAGAATGGCGTTGTAAGCCGCCTTGACGTTGACAACCATGAAATCCATGGACTCGGTCCTCTTGACAGGAGCCGATCCTGCGGTAACGTCGAGGGTAACAATCCCTTCTATAACGACAGGGACGCCGGAGAACCCATGCAAGGTGTATTCGGCCGGCTTGAGTTTGCCTCTAGATAACTTAAGATTCTCGAAGGCTTCGAGAAAAAGAATATTTACCGAGCTGCCGTTGTCGACGAGGATTCGGCAAACCTCACAATTAGCCATGTGGAGGCTAATGATGAGGGCATCGCAGTGGGGTAGGCAAACGCCTTCGAGGTCCTCTCTTGAGAAGGAGACTGGCATCGGTTGTAGCTTGGGCGAGGGGTTGTATTGGACAGCATTCACCTCTCAGATGAAGGCTTTTCGGGAAGTATCTGATTCTCCTCCCATTGCCCCCCCCCCGTGGACACAGTGCAAGATGAATGGCGTATCCGCGGTTCCCTCGGACTCGGGGTCCCGACCCTGGATGCGGTTCGGAGTAGGGTTCGGAGGCGAAAGCCTCCGGTTCCTAGTATCTCGCCGATCCCGTGGGCCTTCTCGGGTGAATTCTCGGAGGTACCCTCGTGAGATGAGCTCCTCAATTTCGTCTTTCAGGGCCCGACATTGGTCGGTTTCGTGCCCATGATCTCTGTGGAAGCGGTAGTAGAAGCGCTGATCTCGCCTCTTGTTGTTATTAGGTCGGGGAGGTAGTCGGACAAGGCCTTTGTCTTCGATTTCTAAGAGGATGGCGGACACGTTATGTGTCAAGGGAGTGTACCTCTCGAAGCGGGGGACCGACGGGACCTTCTTCATGGCCCCCACGTCCCTCAGAGCCTTCTTTGATGGTTCGACTTCTTCGGCCTTCCGTTTTCCCTTCTCGGTGGCCTCCCTGGCATCTTCGGGGTTAAGGGCCTCTTCTGCCCTAATGTATTTCTCGACCCTGTTGAGGAGGTCGGGAAAGTCGACGGGGGGTTTCTTCGCCAGAGAAGCCTTCAGCTGTCCATGACGGACGTTGTGCCGAAATGTCGCCGAGGCGACGCCTGGATCAAGGGAGGAGACCGACCTTGCCTCTGCAGTAAACCTCCGGACGAACACTCTTAGTGACTCCCCCTCTATCTGCCTGAGCCCAAGTAAAGAGGCGCTGGTCCTTTCGGCCTTCCGGCTGGTGACAAATTGGGCAAGAAAATTGCCCTCCAGTTGGTCGAAGGAGTAAATGGAGCCGGGGGTGAGCTTCGAGAACCATTCACGAGCCGGACCCCGAAGGGTGGCAGGGAAGGCTCGGCACAGCAGAGGATCCGAGGCGCTGTGAATCATCATGAGGGTTTTGAAACCCTCCATGTGATCAGCAGGATCTCCCTCGCCGTCGTAGGTTTCGAATTGAGGTGGTCGGAAATTCCTGGGTATTTCCGCTCGGAGGATGGGGGTGGAGAAGGGAGGACGGACAGGTCTGTACCCCTGAGCCGCTCGTTGGCCGCCGTCTCCTATGTGATCGAGGCGAGCCTCCATTTCTTGGAGGCGCCTTAGGAGTACGCCATCGTCCTCTGGCTGGATTGTTGATGGGCGGGACACGCTGGCCTCGGCGTCCGACCCGGTTTGGGAATGGAGGGCTTCCTCCCTGGGGGCCCATCGGAGAGCCCCAAGAATTTCCCTTCGGAAATCCTGGAACTCCTTGTAAGTGACGGGGGCTCCCTCGACCCTGTTTGGTCGGTCTGAAGGTTGCCTTCTGACGCGGCTGAGCGCTGGCCTCCGTCCATCGGGCGGCGGTCTTGGATGGTTCGGGGCCGAGTTGGAAGCGGCCCTTCCCCTGCTGCGGCTAACCTGCCGGTTGATGATAATCCCCCGTAGGTCAGGCTGGACTTGACGGGTGACGCTCCTTTGGGACCCCTGATGGGGAGCCCCGTGTTTTGAAATGCGTGGCCCGGCGTTAGCAGTTGGTGGGGGCGAGTCCCGTCGGTTGACGGAGGTAGCAGCCCCCTTGCCCTTGGAGGACATGAGAGTTCGGCTGTCGAGGTCCCTTGATGGTCGGGCTCGGGTCGGCTTCTGAAGCAGTTTTCCCACAGACGGCGTCAACCTGATGTGGTTTGTTTCTGGGAGACGTGTGGATGCACCATGTGTGAGTTCGGACTCGATTTGTATTGAAGGAGAAAGCTGCTTGTCAGACGACCCTCGGCTGACCGAGCGGTACCTGCGATGGGCTCGGAGTGAGGTGGATGTCTGGGCTCGGATCAGAGGGCTCGGATCCGAGGTCTTGTGTACCTGCAGACGGTCCTGAAACACCGGGGTTTATCCCGACGGCGGACCCTCCGACGATCTAGTCAGTCTCTGTGAGAGAGTAGCAATAACTAGGAGAATTTAGGTGGCAAAAGATTGGTTACCTGAAAAGGTGGGTGAGGGTCTAGTATTTATAGGGAATTCTAACCGGGCATGGATCCGCTTGGGGGCTGGGTCTGAACCCGAAAGCCCATGGGCCTGTCGTGGCGGAAGGCCCAAGGGGTTTAGGGCTGACGTGGCAGTACCAAGAGTGGTATAGGGCTGACGTGGCAAAGCCCTTGGTGGTATTTGGAACCGACATGGCTGATCATGGGGCTCCTGTGCTTCTGGGAGAATCTGATGGCCTAGGTTGTGCCAGGTCATCTTCATCCTTTACCAGGCTGGGCGGACGGCCCGTGGGGCTGTCGCGGATCGGGGGCCGAGGTACACCGGGACTGGTCGGATACGAGGAGACCAGATCTGTGGGGGTGAACTTGAGGCTCGGCGCCGACCCTGTAGTGGCTCGAAGCCGAACCAGATTGTTGTTTCTACCATTTTGAGTGAGAGTTGTATTGGGTCCTGGTTGGGCCCCAAGCCATTTTTACCCTACCACAGTAAGAATAGAGATAAGGAGAGGAAATAAACGAGCATGGGGTATTAAAAACCCCCAAACGTCACTCACTGTCTCAAAAAGTGAGTTTGGAAAAACTCACTCGCTTTTTAAGACAACGAGTCTTGATAAGGGAGAAATAAAAAAAACCCAAACCTTACACTCGATGTCTCAAAAAGCTATGAAATTTTTACCAAACTCGTTTTTTGAGACAACAAGTTGGTCAGTTTGGTAATTTTTTAAAATAAGTAGGCCTATTTGTGAAAAACTTTCAAAAAGTAGGTCAATTTGAGAAATTGTTTCGCAAATTTCCTCTAAACTTGGTAGTAAGTTTCACGAGTTCGAAACTCTTTATGCATAAACTAATGAAAGTTAGGGGGCGTTTGGTACGCGGTAATGTATAAGGGAATCTAGGATTACCCTCTTGATTACCTGGTTTGGTAAGAAATAGGTATAGTTTTGTAAATAATTTTAAATTCCCAAGGTTATCAAAATAATTAGTTTGGAAGGATAAACATTCCCCTTAAAAAGGGTGGGATTTGTGGATTCCTCCACATAAAAAATGAGTGAGATTATTGCATACCCAAAACACCCTCCAAATTTGTGGCTTATCATATAATCCTCTCTTGTTCCCTTAAACCAAATTCACCCACTACCGCGTTCATCTCTTGACTGCTTTATGCAATTAAGGACTCGTCTCCTAAATTAAGAACTCGTCTCCTAACATTTCTGTCAAGTATGTATCATGTACACCATATGTTCGTATTACTACAGGATTGTTCAAATATCATCCAACAATTACTGATGTCAAAATTAATGTGATATGATTGTGAATTAGGAGATATGCTTGTGAATTAGGATTCGTCATATTAGGATTCGTCTTATTGTGAATTAGGAGATATGCTTGTGAATTAGGATTCGTCATATTAGGATTCGTCATATTGTGAATTAGGAGATATTGTGATATGTATCTCTAATAATAATAATAATATTATTATTATTATCTCTAATCTCTAATCTCTAATCTTTTTTTTATTTAAAACTTGTTAAAATATGTGGAGTTTAAATTTGCTTCTATGAACTTTATTGTTTCATTTGTATATATTTAAGTACCTATGTCTCGTGTTAATAAATACATTTCCTTTTTTCTTTTTGTTATGTTCTTCATCTAACTGGTTGAAATATATTTGAATCATAGTGTAATTTTTTTAGTAATCTATTTGTTAATTTACTAAAGTTTTATAAGATATATATCAGTATTGCTTTTGCACATACATGCATATACATCAATTACTAAATTAGATAACTTTTATATTTATTTATTTTTAAATAAAACCAAAAGGGTATTTTCGGTAATGTCTACTATAGAGATGGATTGATGGGAATGAATTGTTCTATACCAAGCACGGTAATAAAGTATTCCCAGGCATGTAATGTTGTATACCAAACACAGTATTGCAACATTCCCGGGAATCTTCATTCCCACCCTCATATTCCTAGGAATCTACCAATTCCTGGGAATTCTCCAATCCGCGTACCAAACGCCCCCTTAGCAAAAAGAAAGCGTCAATCCAAATGCTTTTCTTTATGCACAACTTGCTCGTACCCACTTTATGAATTGGGATCACGTCCATGTGTCAATCCAAATGCTTTTCGGCTTATACCCACCACGTAATGGAATTATTATTATTATTATTATTATTATTATTATTATTTGAGAAAAATCTAATGGAAAATTAGAAACTCAAAACCTTAACACCCTAGACATAGAATGACTTAATTAAGTTGATACTGAGTTCGAAAATTAGGTTACAATAATGCACTTGATGTATGATATTTCACCCAATGTACTTGTTAGTATAACCTTGTACGCTTACCAAACTACACGTTACATTCTTCCCACGTGCTCCTAAATCACACGGGGTAGCCTCCAACCTTTTGAGCCTCAAAAGGCAGGCTGTGCGGAAAAAACAAAGATTCGAAGTCCCACTTACATCCAAACATACTCACAGAAATGAAGCCAACCCCACCATCACTTCTATTGTTATATGTTTTTTTTAGAACCTTCAACACCTCCGAATTCTTCCCCCCATAGCAGTGTGTTAGCTGTATTTCCTTTTAGTAATTGTAATTTCACAACATTGACATAGAGAAAAAAATGATCTGGCACATTATAGACCATCCGACCTTCTCAAAAAATACTCATCTCTGATCATCAGATCAGCCTTAAGCCCCATGGGCTTCTACTACATCAGGCCCACGGGCATGCGGGTCCAGACCCGACCCAAACAGATCCAAACCCATTTGGTATGTCTATAAATACCAGGCCCTCTCCCACCTCCAAAGGTAATCACTCTTTTTCCTCTCAAACCCTAGTTACTATTGCTATACTTCAGTGACTAACTAGATCGTCAGAGGGCCTGCCACCGGGATCAACCCCGGTATTTCTAGGCCGGGTGCAGGTACACGAGACTTCCGGATCCGAGCCGAGCCTCCGGCTCCGAGTCGAGCATCCGACCTCCACCTCGCTCCCACCTCTTCTCCCGATTGGGTCCCTCGGCCGAGGGTCGGGCGTACCGTCCAAGTACTGTGTCCTTCCACTAAACAAACAAACAGAACTCACACCTGGTGCATCCACACTTCCCAAAAACCAACCGCATCAGGTTGGCACCGTCTGTGGGAACCTTCTCGGTACGGACGTCAGCCCGAACCTTGCCATCAGCGGCATCCCATTGATCCGAGCTCGCATGAGACCCAAGCTCAGGAGAGCTATTACCTCTACGCGTCGTCTGGATGGTCCTCCTCCTTAGGACTTCCCCGAGGACCCTCACGGATCGAATAATCCGAGGGTGAGCCTCGGACACCAGCCGGGCGCATCTCGCTCGGTCATACCCGACCTTCGTCGGGTCATCTAGAACCGACAGGCGAGTCAGACTAGGGGAGGGGCCGCCTCCAACTTGACCCCAAACCGTCCCAGACCTCTGCCCGAAGGACGAGAGTCGGCGCTCAACCGCATCGGTCAAAGACCGCCGCCCCAGCTCGACTCGATTGATCATGGTGCGGTCACGAGGGCCGAGTTCCAAAGCTTCCGGGACGAAAACATGGAGGCCATTTACGGAGCACCCAGAGCTGAAACATTCAACCAATCCCACCGGATGGGCGATGGAGGGAACCGCACCCATGACCCAACCTATCTTCCTAAACGCGAAAACGCGGTGCTCCGACGCCTGCTGGAAATGGAAAACTGCCTCGACCACCTCGGCAATGGCGTTCCAAACCCCGCTCTAGGCCGCAAGCCAACCCGACTACCTTTCTCGGCTCCCATCCTAGAAGCAGAGATTCCCCGAAATTTTTGGCCTCTATAGTTTGAGACCTATAACGGCGAGGGTGATCCTGCTGATCACATGGAGGGTTTCATGACCCTCATGATGATTCACAGCGCTTTGGATCTCCTGTTGTGCCCCGCGTTCCCTGACACACCCCGGGGTTCGGCTCTGGAGTGGTTCTCCAAGCTCCCCCCCGGCTCGATCTTCTCGTTCGACCAGCTGGAGGCCAACTTCCTGGCCCACTTTGTAACCAGCAGGAAGGCCGAGAAGACAAGCACGTCCTTACTAGACCTCCGACAGAGGGAAGGAGAGTCACTCCGTGACTTCGTCAGGAGGTTCAACACCGAGGCAAGATCTGTCTCCACCCTCAACACTGGGGTCGCCTCAGCCGCCTTCCGGCATAATGTCTGACACAGCCAGCTGAAGGTTTCCTTGGCCAAGAAGCCTCCCCAGGACTTCTCCGACCTGCTCAACCGGGTCGAGAAGTACATACAGACGGAAGAGGCCCTAAATTTGGAAGGCACCAAAGAAGCCACAGGGAAGGAAAAACTCAAGGTCGATGAGACCGACCTTGCCAAGAAAGTAGCAAAAGAAGGGGTCGAAATGAAGAGGGTGCCCCTAGTCCCCCGTTTCGAGAGATACAAGCCCTTGACACAGAACATGTCCGCCATACTCTTAGAATTAGAGGACAAGGGCCTCATCTGACTACCCCCTCGATCGAGCAGCAACAAAAAGCGAGACCAGCGGTTCTACTGCCCCTTCCACCGAGGTCATGGGCACAAAACAGACTAGTATCGGGCCCTAAAGGACGAAATCGAGGCCCTCATACTACGAGGATACTTCCGTGAGTTCACTAGGGAAAACCAGAGGGACCGGAAGGATACGAGGAACCAGAGGCCTTTGCCCTTCAATCGCACTCCGAACCATCATCCCGAGCGAGATCCCGAAACCTGGGGGACCGAAGGGCACGCCATTTTACATTGCATCCATGGGGGACCCATGGGAGGGGAATCTAATACTTCTCGCAAGGCGTTCATCCGAGAGGTGAACGCCGTTCGAGACCTCCCGTCTCCCCGGACTCAGCTAATCCCAATCTCTTTCTCAGGAGAGGATCTGGAGGGCATCCGTGTTCCCCACTGCGATGCCCTCGTCGTTATCCTCGACATGGCGAACTTTGAGGTCAGTCGGATCCTCGTCGACAATGGGAGTTCAGTGAACATTTTCTTCCTCAAAGCCTTCAAGAACCTAAAATTGCCCCGGGACAAGCTCAAACCAGCCGGATACACCCTATACAGGTTCTCCGGCATCTTAGTTGTGATAGAGGGAATCATAACCTTAGATGTCACCGCGGGTACGGTTCCTCTCAGATGAACCGAATCAATGGACTTCATGGTGGTAAATGTCAAGGCAGTGTACAATGCTATTCTTGGCCGACCCGGGCTTTGCTCCCTTTAGGCTGTGCCATCGGCCTTCCACTTGAAGTTGAAATTCCCCACGAAGCAGGGGGGTCGGTGTCGTCCGAGGCAACCAGGAGGCTGCACGGTCCTGCTACATGACAGCGATCAGAGGGGGTGTATTCCTCCTCGACGCCGTTGAGCTTCAGCCAGAAAGAAGCCAACCAGATCCCAAACCAGCAGACGAGCTGGAAGAAGTCTCGTTCGAGGCAGAGGACGAGTCGAAGTGGCTCCGAGTGAGCTGCTCCCTTGCCGACGATCTGAAGTCGATCATAATCAGCTGCATCCGCCGCAACATCGACCTCTTTGTCTGGAAGCCATCCCATATGCCCGGGATATCCGAAGACCTGATCATGCATAAGCTGAGCGTAATTCCAGGCGCGAAGTCGGTCGTCCAGAAAAAGTGCAAATTTGCCCCAGAGAGGCAACAAGCGGTGAAAATGGAGGTAGACAAACTATTGTCTGCCCGATTTATCCAAGAGGTCAGCTACCTCGAGTGGCTAGCAAACATCATCATGGTAAAAAAGGCAAGCGGAAGCTGGAGGATCTGTATAGACTTAACAGATCTGAACAAAGCATGCCCCAAAGATCCTTTCCCTCTTCCTAGCATCGATGCTCTAATCGACGCAACTTCGGGTCACGAGCTCCTGTCCTTCATGGATGCCTTTTCAGGCTACAATCAGATTCGGATGTTCCTGCCGGACATAACAAAGACATCCTTCGTCACCGACCAAGGTCTCTTCTGTTACCGCGTTATGCCCTTCAGGCTGAAGAACGCCGAAGCCACCTACCAGCGATTTGTTAACCGAATCTTCAAGAACCTGATCCATCGCAACATGGAGGTTTACGTCGACGACATGCTCGTCAAAAGCCGGTAGGGACAAGACCACGTTGCCGACCTCAAAGAAGCCTTCGGAATACTCTAGACACATAACATGAGGCTTAACCCTGCCAAATGCACCTTCGGCGTCTCGTCCGGAAAATTCCTTGGGTTCGTCGTCAGCCAGCGTGGCATCGAGGCAAACCCTGAGAAGAACCAGGCCATAATAGACATGGCTCCCCCCCCAGAACGTCAAGAAAGTCCAAAGGCTAATGAGAAGATTGGTGGCCATCGGCCGTTTCCTCTCCAAATTTGAGGAGAAATCTCTATCATTCTTCAAAGCTCTGCACGGAATGGGGGGCTTCGAATGGGGCGCCCCTCAACAAGAGGCATTCGAGCAGCTAAAGCGGTACCTGGCCAACCCGCCTCTCCTTAGCAAACCCAAGCTGGGCGAGCCACTCTGGCTGTACCTATCAGCTTCAGAATGCGTCCTCAGCGCAGTCCTTGTCCGCGAAGATGACGGAGTTCAGAAGCCGCTATACTATGTAAGCAAGGTCCTACTCCCGGCCGAGACAAGGTACGCAAGAATAGAGAAAGTGGCCTATGCTCTGGTCATGGCCGTCCGAAAGCTCCGTCCTTACTTCCAGGCGCACTCTATCCAAAGGCTGACCGACCAACCACTCAAGACCGTCCTCCAAAAGCCAGAGAACTCCGACCGCTTAGTCAAGCGGTCGATCGATCTGAGCTAGTACGACATCAGCTACCAGCCAAGGACGGCAATCAAGGGGCAAGCCCTCGCCAAGTTTATCACTGAATGCACCATTTCCGAACAGCCCAACATCGAAAATTCGGATCCGACCTGGGAAGTCTATGTCGATGGATCCTCCTGCAAATCCAAAAGTGGTGCTGGGATCATCCTGTGAGGCCCCGACCACTTCCTCCTTCAGTATTCTCTCTGCCTCAACTTCCCAGTCTCCAACAACGAGGCAGAATATGAGGCTATGATTGCCGGACTGACCCTGGCATACCAGGCCGGTGCGAAGCAGATCAGGGCCTTCAGCGACTCTCAGCTTGCGGTCAATCAGATCACCGGGGAATACAAGGCTCGTGATGACCGAATGATCCTATACTTGGCCGTGGTTCGACGGCTCTTGACATCCTTCAACTGTTCCGCAGTCCTTAGGGTTCCGAGAGAGCAGAACGCCCAGGCAGACGCCTTGTCAAAACTCGCCTCCTCATCCTTCGAGGGTCTCAACCGAACAATACTCATCGAAGTCTTCCTGAAGCCGAGCATCGACCTCCCTGAGGCAATGTGTGTAAACAACGGATCCCGCCTGGACGACTGGACCACCCCAATCCGAAGGTTCTTGCTGAAGGGCGGGTTCCCTGAAGACCGGGCCGAGGCGAGAAGGATCAGGGTTCGAGCAGAAAGGTTTATCATGATCAACGACATCCTCTTCAAATGCTCGTACACCCTGGCAGACAAGAAGCCCTACCTCCGCTGCCTCACCGATGAAGAAGCTAGCTACGCGCTTAAAGAACTTCATGAGGGGATCAGCGGATGTCACATGGGAAGCAGATCGGTTGCCAGGAAGGCCCTGAACCACGGGTATTATTGGCCAACAATATTGCAAGACTCCCAGGATCTAGTCAAGAGGTGCGGCCCGTGCCAAAGATTTTCCCCAATCAAGAGACTTCCTCAGGCCAACCTCCGCTCGCTGGCCAGTCCGACGCCGTTCGCCATGTGGGGGATGGATTTGGTCAGCCCCTTTCCCATGGCAACCGGACATAGGAAATTCCTAATAGTCGCCATCGATTATTTCAAGAAATGGATTGAGGCCGAGCCTCTGTTAGCAATCACCAAGCGTCAAACCCGACAATTTTTCTGGAAAAACATCATTTGCCGATCCGGGATTCTGCAGGTCCTTATCGCGGACAATGGGACCTAATTTGAGGGCCAGAACTTTCACAGGTTCTACGAATACATTGGCATCCAACAACGCTTCTCCGCCATAAGTCATCCCCAGTCAAACGGCCAAGCGGAGAACGTGAATCGGCAGATACTCGATGGCCTGAAGAAGCGCCTCGACAGTTCCTCCAAGGGACAGTGGGTAGAAGAACTGCCAAGCATGCTATGGGCACATAGGACCACAAAAAGAATTCCCACGGGTGAAATGCCGTTCAGCTTAACCTACGGGACGGAGGCGGTTATCCTCGTTGAGATCGGCCTCCCTTCTCCATGCATCATGGCCTTCGACAAGGCCGACAACTCATCAGGCCTCAGGCCCAAACTGGAACTCATTGCCGAGGTTAGGGAGAAGTCCACCGTGAGAAGGAGCATCTACCAACAGCGGATCGAAAGGTTTTACAACAAGAAAATCCGCCCCACTGACATCGAAGCCGGAGACCTCGTGCTCCGCAAGTTGTCCATCTCCGACTCCACGAGAAAGAGGAAGCTGGCCCCCAACTGGGAATGCCCTTACAAGGTAGCCGAGGTGATACGCCCAGGCACGTACCGACTCGTAGACATAGAGCGCCGAGCAATCAAAAGACCCTGGAACGCCGAACATCTGATCAAATTTCTAAAAGGGCAGAAGTAGGATTTTAATTTACTTAATGTAAATAACACTTTTGTAACCTGCCCTGTGTAAAAGGCCGTTCGCGCCTCTCTTCATGTATTAAAAGGCCCAAGTCAAAAAGCTCTTTTTTAAAACTTTATCAATATCGGCAGCTCTGAACCAATGTCGAGCACGTGGGTAACTTTCTCAAGCTTTGGCGCCCAAGTCAGAACACTGGGCGCTGACCCACATCTCCTCGGCAGCTCCGAACCAATCCGCGAACGATTCGGAGTTTGCTCGACAGCTCCGAACCAATGTTGAGCACGTGGGCTGCTTTCTCAAGCTATGATGCCCAGGTCAGACACTGGGCACCGACCCACATCTCCTCGGCAGCTCCGAACCAATGTTGAGCACGTGGATAGCTTTCTCAAGCTATGGTGCCCAAGTCAGAACACTGGGCGCCGACCCACATCTCCCGGCAGCTCTCCCAAAGACAGGCAGCGAGTAAAAAAAAGAGACAAGACTAAACTTTTTATTCATACTCTTTTATTTGATTAAGCACCGTCGAGAGAACAAGAATGTTACAAACAAAAAAAAGGAGGGGAAAGATAGCCCTCGGGCCCTCGGGTTCTCAGCGGCCCTCTGGTCCGACGCAAGATAGCCCAATTCCGACCGAACGGCTGGGACCTCCCTCCTCGTCACAATGACCCTTGGGGTCGGCCAAAGTCGACACACCACCCACGGAGCTCTGGGCATCGACTGGCCGGGTATACTCCAGCAACATAAGTGACGCGGAGTACCCTCCACTCGGTGACCTCCCAAAAAAGAGCCCGTCCTCGCCCCGGACATGCCCAGCATCGTCTTGTAACGCTGTATTTCTAACTTCCTTTTTATTATGACGTCGCGAAGGAGCCTCTCTGACGAGGGTCGCTATACCGATGCACTCGACATGGTGTGCCCAAGACCGGTGCAGCCTAGGTCGCGATCTACCATCGCCCTCTTCAACTTGTTTGCCTCCATACTTAGCACCTCAGATTTGTTTTGATAATAGTGAAAGGCGACGTCCTGATCGCGAGCCTCCTCCTGATACCGGACCAAAGTGGACTGAAGGACCTTGATCTTGCTCCGGAGCCACGCCATATCGGATCGACGAGGGTTCGCCTCGGAAAGGGAAGTTGACACCTAACAAGGAAAAACAACCATCATTCTGATGCAAACCGATCTCAATGTGAAAATCTCAAAATAAGTCAGAAGGTTCGTTCGGCGAAGCTACACTTCTCCAAAATAAGCGGTCGAAGTCAAAACACTTGGCCAAACAAAAATACTTTTTCATAAATCAAGTTCATCATACAAAAAGTGCGGTGTCCAGTCCGCGGTCGGCAAATACAACAAAAAAAAGAGGAAACAAAAACAACAAGGAGGCGAACTGCTTAATTCCCTACCTCTGGATCAGTCTGGTCGATGGGAGGGTCCACAATCGAGTCGATAGGCAGCTCTTCCTGCTCGCCCCCTTCGGGGGTTTTGTGCGTCGGCTCGATCACCATGTCGAAATCAAAGTCGGTCAGATCGATGATCGGGTAGAAGTGCCTCACATGACTCAGGGCCTTCTCGTAGACCTCGTTCTGGGCCTCAATTATCAAGTCTTGGGCCTTCGTGGTGAGCAAGTTCTTCTCCGCAGCGAACCCCTTCTTCAGCGAGCTCACCTTCCGAACACACTCACTCTCCATAGAAGCAAGCTCGGCCTTCATCTCCTGCTCTCTCTTGTGCGAGCCCTCGAGCTCGATCTTCATCTCCTTCATCTCCCACTGGTATTTGTTCGCTCGCTCCCTCTCTTACACCAGGGCCTTTTCATGAAGCTTCATCACCTGGGTTCCCTCCAGACAAGCTTGCAACACAGACGATGGGTCGGAAGAGGGGTCATTGTATAAAAATTGGTAAAAAAGGGACCGGTAGATCTTACCAGCATGTTCGCCTGTGCCAACCGCATATAGGCCACCTCTATGGTGTTATTGGTCATACTCTGCCGATCCCGGGGAGTCACCAGCTTATCGGTAACCTCGATGGCCATGGCCCCCTCGGTTAAGCTCTCGCCCTTCCTTTTCGACCAGTCTGGGGCCCACGACTACAACATCTCGTCGCCTACGATTTCAGCAGCGTCGCCTCAGAGCGGAGGAACCTTCCCCTTGGCATGCTCGGTCATTGTCATTATGCGAGGGCTCGGCGGGACGAGCACCTCCTTGCCTGACTCAGGGCGCACCTTCTTCGCCCTCGGCTCGGTCGGCACGTCGGAGACAGCCTGCGAGGACCCCCTCGCTCTTTTCCCCTGCTCGTCCTGCTCGACCCTCTGCTTCTTCAGGGCGATCCTTCTTGCCTTGATCGATTCAGGGTCCATACCTGCAAAAAGACCCTTTAAGAACAATGAGCGCAAAAGAATACTAGAACAACAAAAATGGAACAAACAACATACTAGACGTGGCCGGGCTCAGTCCGACGCCGGCCATGTGACTTTCCGTCACCTTCGGCCAGCTTATACTGTTGCCCTTCTGAAGGCATTCGACATATCCCCACTCCTCAGTAGACAGATCTTTCGGCCTTAGCGCCTTGGAGTTCAGTTGTAAAAATTCCACCAAGTGGGAATGTCCCAAGGCTTTTTGCTCCGGATGACGAAATACTTCTTCTTCCACTCCTTAATCGAATCCGGGTGGCCGTTGACCACCTTGCCCTGGCTTCAAGGGGAGATATAGAAAATGCCCCCCGAGCTCCCCGACGAGCTGATCCTTAGCATCGCTCGGAAGACATCCAACCTCAGAGGCACCTTCCTCTCCTCACATAGCAGCACGAAGCACACCATTTGCTTCCATGAGTTCGACCCATACTGCATCGGAGCCAGTGACGCCTAGTTCAGCACTTCTCGGATAAATGGGTGGATCGGAAACCACAGTCCGGAGCCGAACGCATCAGCTGGAAAGATTCAATACCAGTTGGACAGAGGATCGGTTGGCCGAAGACCCGGGCTCGGCAACATCAACTCATACTCTTGCCCAATGTGGAAGGCCGAGCGAATGGCGTCCAAGTCATCCGCCTTCAGGATTGACGGCGTGGCGCCCATCTTTTTCTTTTGACGATTCGGTAAAGAAGGCTGAACCCCGTACAAGATTTTATCTACGAGTTAGTCGGGGTACTGCCTGATCGACCTCGGCTGCGATAAGAAGCCTGTTGCCAGGTCACGAGTGGGGGTCGCCCTGTCGGGACTACTGGGCATCGTCCACTTCTTCCTCACCTGCCTCTTCTTCTTAAACTTTTCCAGAGAAGGGATGGCTAGTGGCTCGAGGACGGTTGCCGTCGAAAAAGAGCCTACCCCCTTGCCCTTCCTCCGAACCGTCGACACTTCCCCCTTTCCTCCTTCCTCACCGTAGTCCGACACCTGGTCCAACACCTCCACCTCCTCCGATGCATCGCTATCCTCCTCCTCCGAGCCACTACCCTCTACGACGAACGACTTCCTAACGCGAAGGGGTTTCACATCATACACCGTGACATCCTTCTCCCAAGACGTCGAATCGGAGAGTCCCGTACGGGGGTCATCCTCCTCCCTCAAAGTCAAGGCCGAACAGCCGGACTGAGCCCTAGACATACTAAAGAAAAACAACTAACTAACCTGCTCGATTTCGGCGAGGGACAAACGGAAGGCAGAAGAATCTAGAGAGAAGCTCTTATGGCACCGTTTTCTAGAGAGAGAGAGAGAGTAAAGTTAAGAATGAAAAAGGGGGTGGGGTGGGGGATATATATACAGGGCTAAGGGATTCCTCGATTTTCGCAAAACAGTTCCTAGAATTCTGCAATAACGGTTCCTAAAAACTCGTAACAGTGACGTCATCAAGGCACGTGACAGGCAGGCGACCCTTCGGTTTCAGCACAATGCCCGTCGGACGAAGGCTACTGGAGAATCAGGATTGCCCTCCCCGAACAATGAGTTGGACGCTCGGCATCGACCTCGAGCAGGGCCCTGGCCTCTTCAGGCCTTTGTGACCCACTACGCTCGGTGATGACCCACAACTACTTAACCCCCAAAAGTTTACATTAAAGATTTAGGGCTACGTGCCCAAGGAGACAGGAGATAGGGGGCGCGCCACTGGTTCGAGATCCTCTGCCTTAAAGTTCAATTATTGGGCGTCCGCCTGCGGCAGGCACCTCTGATAGCACATGGGCCACCAACACTTTTCTCTGGCAAAAGAACAACGAAGGAATGGGGTAAATATAGCCCCCCCCCCCAAGCCTCATTTATGACCTTAGGGAGGCCAAACGATGGAAGGCAAAGCGTCACGCCGTTAATTTTCCTTGGGAGTTGAAGCGTCGCGCGCGAATTCTTCATCGAAAGGCGCAACGTCACGTCATTAATTCTCCTAGGAAACTGAAGCGTTGCATGCTAATTCTGCATCCACCGGCTCGCCAACACCCTTACCGACCCCTAAGCCCTTGATGCTCTGAGGTCAGGTCGAGCACTAGGGTAGCTTTCTCAGGAAAGCGCACCGGCTCGCCAACACCCTTACCGACCCCTAAGCCCTCGACGCTCCGAAGTCAGGTCGAGCACCAAGGTAGCCTTCTCAGGAAAGTGCACAGGCTCACCAAAATCCTTGCCGACCCTTAAGCCCTCGACGCTCCGAGGTCAGGTTGAGCACTAGGGTAGCTTTCTCAGGAAAGCGCACCGGCTCGCCAACAACCTTGCCGACCCCTAAGCCCTCGACGCTCCGAAGTCAGGTCGAGCACCAAGGTAGCCTTCTCAGGAAAGTGCACCGGCTCGCCAACATCCTTGCCGACCCCTAAGCCCTCGACGCTCCGAGGTCAGGTCGAGCACCGGGGTAGCCTTCTCAAGAAAGCGCACTGGCTTGCCAACATCTTTACCGACCCCTAAGCCCTCGACGCTCTGATATCAGGTCGAGCACCAGGGTAGCTTTCTCAGGAAAGTGCACCGGCTCGCCAACACCTTTGCCAACCCCTAAGCCCTCGATGCTCTGAAGTCTGGTCGAGCACAAGGGTAGCCTTCTCAGGAAAGCGCACAGGCTCGCCAACATCCTTGCCGACCCCTAAGCCCTCGTTGATCTGAGGTCAGGTCGGGCACAAGGGTAGCTTTCTCAGGAAAGTGCACAGGCTCGCCAACAATCTTACCGACCCCTAAGCCCTCGACGCTCCGAGGTTAGGTCGAGCACCAGGGTAGCTTTCTCAGGAAAGTGCACCGGCTCGCCAACACCCTTGCCGACCCCTAAGTCCTTGACGCTCCGAGGTCAGGTCGAGCACCAGGGTAACCTTCTCAGGAAAGCGCACCAGCTCGCCAACACCCTTACCAACCCCTAAGCCCTTGATGCTCCGAGGTCAAGTCGAGTACCAGGGTAGCTTTCTCAGGAAAGCGCATCGGCTCGCCAACACCCTTGCCGACCCCTAAGCCCTCGATGCTCCGAGGTCAGGTCGAGCACCGTAGTAGCTTTCTTAGGAAAGCGCACCGGCTGGCCAACACCCTTGCTGACCCCTAAGCCCTCAACGCTCTGAGGTCAGGTCGAGCACCAGGGTAGCTTTCTCAGGAAAGCGTATCGGCTCGCCAACATCCTTACCGACCCCTAAGCCCTCGATGCTCCGAGGTCAGGTCAAGCACCAGGGTAGCTTTCTCAGGAAAGCGCACCGAATCGCCAACACCCTTGCCGCCCCCTAAGCCTTCGACCCTCTGAGGTCAGGTCGAGCAGCAGGGTAGCTTTCTCAGGAAAGCGCACCAGCTCGCCAACACCCTTGCTGACCCCTATGCCCTCGATGCTCCGAGGTCAGGTCGAGCACCAGAGTAGCTTCCTCAGGAAAGCGCACGGGCTCGCCAACATCCTTACCGACCCCTAAGCCCTCGACGCTCCGAGGTCAGGTCGAACACCAGGGTAGCTTTCTCAGAAAAATGCACAAGCTTGCTAACATCCTTGCCGACCCCTAAGCACTTGACGCTCCGAGGTTAGGTCGAGCACCAGGGTAGCTTTCTCAGAAAAGCGCACCGGCTCGCCAACATCCTTGCCGACCCCTAAGCCCTCGACGCTCTGAGGTCAGGTCGAGCACCAGAGTAGCTTTCTCAGAAAAGCGCACAGGCTCGCCAACATCCTTGCCGACCCCTAAGACCTCGACGAGGTCAGGTCGAGCACCAAGGTAGCTTTCTCAGGAAAGCGCACCGGCTCACCTTTGCCTCAGTGTTCTGAGGCTGCGTACGGCCCTGCACATACCCTTGCGCCTCGTCCAAAGACACACGGTCGGGGGACCGGATCTCTGGCCTCCGAGCCAACCTCAGCCTCGGCGACAACCCTGAATGCTTTCAGAAGACTTCCCCCGCTCCTCCTTCATGATCAAGACTACTCCTCCATGGCTAGCTCGCACACCCCTACAGGAGTGGGGGGCTTGTGACATAGGGGAAAAATGGTCTGGCACATCCTAGACCATCCGATCTCCTCAAAAAGCACTCACCCCTGATCATCAGATCAGCCTTAAGCCCCATGGGCTTCTACTACACCAGGCCCACGGGCATGCGGGTCCAGACCCGTTTGGCATTTCTATAAATACCAGGTCTTCTCCCACCTCCAAAGGTAATCACTCTTTTGCCTCTCAAACCGTAGTTACTGTTGATATACTTCAGTGACTAACTAGATCGTCGGAGGGCCTGCCACCGGGACCAACCCCGGTGTTTCTAGGCCGAGTACAGGTACACGAGACTCCCAGATCCGAGCTTACAGATCCGAGCCGAGCCTTCGGCTCCGAGTCGAGCATCCGACCTCCCCCTCGCTCCCGCCTCTTCTCCCGATTGGGTCCCTCGGCCGAGCATCGGGCGTACTGTCCAAATATCGTGTCCTTCCACTAAACAAACAAATAGAACTCACACTTGGTGCATCCATACTTCCCAAAAACCAACCGCATCAAACACCTTTGTGATATGGGTCAGATGACGTGGCCCCTTCTGGGCCGTCAGATCTCCTCAAAACCTACTCTTTCCTGATCATCAGATCAACCCAGAGCCAGATGGGCCTCTACCACATCAGGCCCACGAGCAAACGGGTTCGACCCGACCCAGCAGGGTCTCAGACCGTTTTCTCTGCCTATAAATACCAGACACCCTCCTCATTGAAAAGGTAATCAAATTTTCTCCCCCTGAACCCTAGCTACTATTGCTTTTCCAGTGACTGACTAGATCGTCGGAGGGCTTGTCGCCGGGACTTCTCCCGATGTTTCTAGGCAGTGTGTAGGTGCCCAGGACTGAGCCGAGCCCACAAATCCGAGCCGAGCACCCGGTCCCCACCTCACTCTTGCTACTCCCGAGTCGACCCCCCAGCCGAGGGTCGGATCAGAGCTAGTACCGCAACTTCCACTATACAAATTACAAGAACTCACACCTGTTGCAACCACACCCCAAAAACAAACTGCATCACTTTGTAACGTTTCTTAGTACATATGAATAGCACTGTCACATTTATCCGATACCCGGATCCGGCATTAGACCGGAACCGACTCGATCGGTACTGGTCCGCTCAAAATAGAACCGACCCGGACTTGTTAAAAAATACCTTAAAAAATATGGAATTTGAATAGTAGTGTTATAGGGATATACATATAAAAGTAATTGTTGAATATAGATATGTAAATATAATATTTATTCACGTAGTTAAGTGCAAAAATTGCTGGAATCATAGGGTATCAGGTGTAAAAATACTAAAATGCAAATATTTATTTTTTACTATTGAACCCAATTGATAGATTTTTTAATCCGAACCCGAATCCGGTTCTTGTAATTAGTCCAGGTCCTGGCCCAATTTTTTGACCCGTGAGGTATCGGATCCTGTTCCTTATAGTGAATGACCCGATCCGATAGGACCCGATACCAGCTCTACATTTGACTATGGCTGAATATATTAATTGTTCACATAATAGTAATATTATCCACAAATAACCATTATAAAACTTTTTATAGTTATTCACATCACGTGCATTCTATGTGTTCATGAGTAGCAGTGGCGGAGCATAGTGAGGGCCCGGGGGTGCCCGCCCCTCTCCAAAATTTTCAAAAACCCCCTTCACACTATTGAAAATTTTATAAACCCTTAAAATATTATATTTTGCTCTTCCTGAATTCTATATTTTATTATTCTGCCTCCCTAAAAATTATGAAAAAATCTTTATATTTTTACATGTCGTTATAATTTTTTTCTTCCCTTCCGATAAAATTATTGATGGGTAGTGCATAAAAAATGAAAGAGCATTATCCATCCCCTGCTTCAAAGGACACTAGGATCATTCAAGACTGATAGTGAAACAAATAGCCTTTTTTCATAGAATTAAAAAAAATCCAACAATTATGCTTTTTCATCCAGGACACAGCTAATCCTTACTAGTAAAACAGCTAACCCACCGCGTCCAAACCCATACCCGACCCCAACCGCGACCCCGACCCACTCCTCTCTTCCCCCCCGCGTTATCCCCACGCTTCCCGCCATCTCTTAAATGCCCCCCACCCTCTTTCCCCCTCCACAATCCTCAACCTTCTCTCGTCCTTTTTTTTTCTTTTTTGGTTGAGATTTCAATTTCAATTCTGACTTCCCTTCCCGTCCTTTTCAACATTCCAACCTTTCCATCGACGTACGAAAAAAGTATATACACTTTACAAATGGCTGACAACCCCCACCAACAAGGTGGCCGCCCTTTGCACGTGCGCTCACCTGAGCAGTCCTCCTCCTCTTCTTATTTCACCACTTCACCTAACGCCCCGCAACACGAACCCCTTCCTCCTCCTCCTCCTCCTCCTCCTCCTCCTCCTCCTCCTACTACTACTACTACTACAACAGCTCCATTAATGACGACTTGTAACCAACTGAGCTACCGTGGCATCAGAAGCAGAAGTGGGAAGTGGGCTTCGGAGATCAGAGAGCCGGGGAAGACAACCAGAATTTGGCTGGGGACTTTTCCGACTCCGGAAATGGCTGCGGTCGCTTACGACGTGGCAGCCCTAGCCCTGAGAGGATCCGATGCAGTTCTCAACTTTCCGGAGTCTATCTCATCTAGGCCGGTTCCGGCTTCTAAGTCTGCGTCGGATATTCGTGCTGCGGCTGTAGCTGCCGCGGCTAAGCTGTTGCCGCAGCGGGAGGTGGTGCATGCTGATCAGGATATATGTGAAGGTGAGGCATCGTTGGAAGTGGAACGGAGAGTAGAGGAAGATGACAAGTTTATGGATATTGAGGTGGAGATATTTGACATGCCGAATTTGCTAGCGGATATGGCGGAGGGAATGCTGATGAGCCCGCCGAGGCTGAGCCCTAATGGGTTGGTGGACGACTGGCCCAACCCGTTAGATGGGGTAAGCTACTTGTGGAATTATGATCCGTAGGTAATTAATGGGTAATGTTTTAGTATATGATGCTGCTTGCTAGTTAGCTAGCTACCATAAGGAGGAGGAGACCTTGAGCTTTAATTTCTTCCTATGTCTACTTTTTGGCTCTATGTACCATTTTTCTTTTTCTTTTTCTTTTGGGGAGTGTTTGATGAATGGGGCAAGGAGCTTGGGCCCGGTAGGCCCGGAACACCCGAAAATTTTAGAAAGCAAGCCCCTTTTACAGATGTCAAATTTTATGCTTCAGCTGATTGGCTCACCCAAAAATTAAGATAAAGTTCCCTGTGTATATGTATATATAGAATTTGTTAATTTCAGCTTATAAAGCTTCTATGTTATTTTTGGGTTACCCAAAATTATGATAAAATCCCTGCATATATTATGGTGATTTTGATACAGAGCCCCAAAATATTGTATTAATAGTTATAATATTACTTTATGATTTGTTTTTTTTTTCTTTTCAAAATTATTATTTATTACTTTGTTTGGCCTACCCAATATATTTGTTTTGGGGTCGTCCCTGGGACAATCCTTCAAGTTTATATATGTATAGCTAGCATATATGGGTGTTTGATTTATTCTTATTTTTTTGTGGGAGGAATTGATGGTTCTATATATTTTCTTGAAATTATTAGAGGGGGAGATTTAAGGGGTTTGGATGAACTGTGACTGTATATATATGATCAGATACAAGAGACTGAAAAGTTACATGTTGAGATCTCAATATATTTAAGCATCTAGGGCAGCAAATTTGAGTGTTTGATTCAGTACTCTAGGCTCTAGCTAGGGTTACATTGAAATGGTGAGTGCTTCTAGTGATTTTGTTGTCCTAGCAATTTGGAGAGACTTGCTCTTGTGCCAGAACGTCAGAAAGAATTATGTAGCACCAGAATGATGATTTGCTTGCTTAATTTCTACCATTCAAGCCCTTCCGACAGCGTACGTAATCATCAAGTAACTCATAATTGAGTTATTCTTGTTTCAGAAAAGGTGCAACTTTGTGCCCCATTAAGAATTTGAACTCTGGTTTCTCCTAATCATTCGACCTCTTCATCGCATGCTCAAGAACAAGAATATATATCTATATATAAGCCAACTTTGTTAGCAAATATAACCTCTCCAGTATCCTCGTAAATCCCTCATATTTGAATTGGATTGAAGTACTAGCTAGATTAGTCTTTAGTAGTAGTGATGTAAAACCAACCCTAAAATAGAGAATTTCCAAGAATTTTAATGGGTTAATTTTACCAACATGAAAGGGCGGATCTAAGTTGGAAATTGTTAACAGTTAACAGGTTTGATGGGTTTTCAAGAATTGAATCAAATGTAACAGTCCCAATTAATAATTCAACCTTATAATCAACAAGTAAATCCCTACGTGTTTTAGCAAGTAAAAAGTTCAATACCGATTCGTACTCTAATCTAGCATGTGGAACACTCAATCTCAATTATTTTGTGGTCGACAGATAAATCAGATAATATGCTAGATGATAAGGCAGTAAAGCACAAATATTAATAGTGGAAAGAGTATACCGAATACGTAGACAACTAGCGTAGATCTCGAAGTGGACAGTATCCAAGAACACAGCAACTTCAGAACAGCAAGGGCAGTAGGAGAGAGGTGCAGCAAGGGGATCTGGCCGTTGCCGTCCGAGTTGATGGCGGCACAGGGAGGCGCTGAGGAGGGGTCTGCCGGCGACGCAGCAGAGGGACGTCCTGACGGGGGGGGGGGGGGGGGGGGGTCGATGGGGATGTTGCTGCGACTGTGTGAGGGTGATGGAGAGGAGCACGGGGATGCAAGTGGTGGTGGTTGCGGGTGGCAGGGCGTCGAGGTGGGTTTTGTTGTCGCCGAAAAGGAAAGAGGACGGATCTGAGGTTCGGGTGGCGCGGAGGGGCGGCGCCGACGATGGGGGTTGGCGATGGGACGGCGTCGGCGAAGGAAAGGGTCTGGCGCGACGACAAGGACGGGTGAACTGGAGATTGGAGGGGAGTTTGGAAATGGCGGCTGTGATGAGGGAATAGGATTAGGGTTTTTTTGTGATTAGGGTTTTTGTTTATTTGGGATTAGGGGAGATTGTATTTGGGATTTTTAATTGGGGATAAATTTTAGAATTAATCACTAATTCTAAAACTAGATTAGGATTTATCACAAACCCTAATGTGGGTCTCAATTGTATCACACAAAGGAGGAGTAAGAGCAAAAACTCAACACAGATTTTTTTATCAATAATGGCATGCTTTTCTCATTCATCTCAAGGCCTTTAAATAGGCTCAATTACATCTTGAAACATATCTCCAAAATATTCTCAGAATCTAAAAATTACAAAAAGAGTACATATGGCTATAATTGCCAGAAATAAAAATGGTAATAAAATAAAAATCCTAAACTGGAAAGATATCCTCATCAAGTAGATTAATATTGTTGTTTTTTTCTTCAAAATTAACGATTGTTAAAATTAATGAAGAATACAAAGTATTAAAATAGAGACTGAGATGATCTTTATCAGGTTGAGAGAAAGTGATCACCAATTCCAAATTTTGGAATTTACTGTTATTATTCTCCTTTTTGTTCTTCAGAAAGAATCGAGACGTGCATTGAATATCCAGAACGAGCAAGAACTTGTAGCGTTTCCTGAATATTCATGTTCACTTCTTTTTTAAAAGGTTTCTCTTAGCATGATGCTTTTGCACCATTTCATTCATGTTCATAGTTCTTAACTTTTTTTTATCATACTTGTTAGTTTTTTTTTTCCCCGCTAATTATCATACTCGTTAGTTATTCTTCCTTATTTTTTCGTAGCAGTATATATTCTTCTTTAGAACAAGTATCTCTAACAATTTGGTTGTTGTTGTTGTTGTTGACTTTAGCTTAGTATATTTTAATTATAGAGTTAATCAATAAGGATATTTTTTGCTAATAAGTAGGTTAATCTAGTAAATGGAATTCGCTTATAAAATCTTCTCCATCGCGTATGCTATTTGTTTTTGTTAGTTGTGTGTGTGTGTGATATTTTGATGGCTCCTTGCAGCTCCTAGCTAGCTAGTAAATTTTATTTAAATTTGTAATAATAAAAAACAAGAAAAGTAAGCAACTTTTAGCATGACAATGTACATTATTAGCCACTTCCATCTAGGGCTGCAAACGAATCGAGCTATTCGTGAGCTATTCGGTTCGAGCTAGGTCAAAGCTCGGCTCAAACCGAGCTCGAGCTCAAAACTGAGGTCGTTTCCTTAATGAGCCGAGCTAGAGCTTGGGTTATTTTTTTTTTTAGGCTAAGCTCGCGAGCTATTTGGCTCGAATACGGTCAAAGCTCAGTCAAAGTTCGGCTCGAACCGAGCTCGAGCTCAAAACTGAGCTCGTTTCCTTAACGAGTTGAGCTCGAGCCTGAAGGAATTCGGCTCGGCACGGCGTGATTGCAGCCCTACTTGCATCCTTTCAATTTCATTGTAGGAAAAGATCAGTTTGACCAGAGTACGATAAACAGCGTTCCATTATGGGAAATATGGTGAATGAATATGAAAAAAAAAATATCCCAAATTAGGCTTGCTTTAGAGCATCTGTAGTTTGTTGAATTCCAGATTTTAGGTATTTAGCATATAGGAATGTAAATTTTGAGTTTGTGCTGCAGTTCGTTGAAATCAATATTTTGAGTTTTCAGAATATTAAATCGTCAGACGAAACATAATCTCCCGTTTCTTTAAAAAAAAATTAAATTTAAAAGTGAAGCAACGAAGTATTTTCTACCATCGCTCAATTTTTTTTTCAAAAAAATGAAGGAGACGGGAAATGATTTCTCGTCCGTCGATTTTTTTTAATTAAAAAAAATGAAAAATCGAACGGATGGAAAATCATTTCCCGTCCAATGTTTTTTTTTAATTTTTTGGTTTTAATTAATTTTAAAAAAATTGAGCGACAAAAGATGATGTTTCGTCCGATCGATCGGATGAAAGCTCGTCCGATCGATCGTACGAAATATCATCTTTCGTCGGCTATTTTTTACATATTCTTATATCTTCTTCTTCCAAATATAGCAGACCATTGTTCTCCTTAAATTCAAAATTTGGGTACATAGTTAACGACTGCAACACCTTTTTTTTCTTTCTTTTTTCTTCTTGAAAATTTGATAATTTAGCCAACGAACTACAGATGCCGTTAAGCACAATATTAAGCACTGATATCTAACCATCAAAGCAATAAGTGCCGATATATAGTATTACTTTGGTATTACATTGACTCAATTTAGCCATATCGTTGTTGGAAAAAAAAACCGTATTTTTAATAAATCAATGAAATATTTATTTAAATTAGTATATTAGTGCTTATTCAGTTTACAGGAAGCATATATATAGCTTACCATATTCGCCATAATTCCATGACAGTATTCTGCTCAGCTTAATTAGTATAATCATTTAGAATATATTGCACATAATTTTTAAAAAAGAAAAAATAACAAAATAATTTTTGAAAAAAAATTCTCTACTAACATCTACATCTGTACAATATTGTATGCTTTTTAAGATTTGATTAAGGAATATAATTGCACTTTAAAATTTGGATGGAGAAAGAATGAGAAGTTGCCTCCAATATTTGCTCTCCTTTTTTTTGTTTTAAAAAGAAAGAAGTAGAAAAATTCTTGAACCAAAAATGGTTTAGCATAATATATTGTATAGATTTGTTCATATGAAAACCCAAACTGAAATCTTTATTCTTCCATCTTTACGATATTAATTTGCTTCGTAAGAGCATCTGTAGTCGTTCAGAGTCAAATTCTGGATATTTGGCATATAGGAATAGAAAAAATGGGTTTTGGCTGTAGTCATTTGAACCCAAATTTTGGGTTTTAATTTAAAAAATGAACGGACGAGATATGATTTTCCGTCCGTTAATTTCTTTTTAATTTTTAATATAAAAAAACAACGGACGGGAAATGAATCCGTTGTATTTTATAAAAGAAATAATAAATCCTAATTTATTCCTAAATTATTGTTAAATTAATCATAATTATATCATATTAAAGCTTAAATAATTCTTAATTCTTAATTAATTTCAATTAAAATCTACTTTATACTTATTATGGTTGTAAATCGGACAGCCATATGTTCAAGCTCGGACCGAAATTCTATTCGGACAGGCTTATGTCCAGTTCGGTCTAGGTTGGACAAAATTTTTATAGTCCGGACTCGGGGTTGTAAAGCATTGGACCGCAATAATATTTAGACGGAATTATGTCCGGCTCGAGCTCGGTAAAGAATCGGACCGAATAATTTGTTCAGGATTGGTTTGTATAACAGTTCGGACGATCCATAGTCGGATCATTTCTCGAGCCGGACTCGGACGGATGACAGACCGTCCTGTAAATTTTACACCCCTAATACTTATAGAAATTTCTATAGGGTGTATTCTATAGAAAATTTTCCAAATGAATGAGAGGAAATGGCTGGGACGGGGCTTCATTTCCCGTCCTTGATCTTTTTTTAAAAATCGAACAAACGAAAAATGATTTTCCGTCCGTTAAATTTTTTTTGTTAAAACAATGGAACGGACGGTCGATTTGATTTCCCGTCTAATATTATTAAAAAAAAACCCAACAACGAAAGATGATCTTTTGTCCGTTTGAACAGACAAAAAATTCTCTTTCGTCCGATATATTTTCCAAAATCCTATATCGTCTCCCAAATATAGCCGACCACTGTTCATCCACAACCCAAAATTTGGGTATATAGCCAATGGCTGCAACTCATTTTTTTAAAAAAAATGAGTAAATAGCCAACGACTACAGATGCTCTAATGCTTCCAATTTGGAATTTTTTTAATCCATGCTTATTGATCATTGTAAATATATTTTGTGTTTCAGTCATGCTATAAATATTTATAATTATTTGATAAGATCTTTTCTCCATCTAATTTTTGAGTTAAACACAAAACCCGAGAATACGTCTGTACGATAGTACCTCTAGACCTATTGATGCTATAATTGATGAGTTTATCTTCTTCACTAAGCTTTGGACCTCCTCTTTAACTCACGATAAAGTGGAGGCTATGAGTCTTTTTCGCCTAGAAGAGGCTGCATTTAATTTTCTTTCTTCTAACTCTATTCTTCCTTGAGTTATTGAAGATCGGTAGTAATCTTCTATTTCTTTTCTTCTTTGCAGAATTGAGACTGTTGGAAGCAATGACTCTTAGTTCTCTGAGGTTTTGGTTTGTCTGGACAAAGTTTCAGGCTTTTCACTGCTGTTGCTTAGCTTAGTGTGATCTGGTCTTTTGAGGTTTTGGAAGCTCATTTTTTGGTTGTTGGTTGCTTTGTTTTGCTATGTTTTTATCTCCCCTTATGACTGTTAGCTTCTGTTATATACTACTTGACTGTTTTCTTTACTAGTATGCTTCTTCTATGTATCTCTTTGCTTAAGTTCTTCCAGGTTGGTCCTCCCTCGACGAGTGTATGCGCTCCCAGCTTTGTGCGTTTCTTTTTTGTTTTGCTCACTAGCTATTTTTTTGCAGCGGTATTAGTGCCGCCGGTTTTGTCTCGACCATCCCTCTGGAGATTTTTGGGGTTGGGCTTATGCCTTATTTTGTTATGTTGTTGTTGTTCGTTTGTTGTTGTTGTTGTTGTTTAGGCTACTTGTTCAATGCTGATTGCAGTGAGGCTGGTGTTTGCTGCCTTTGTGTGGAATGTCTGTTTCGATCAGTTTGGGCTGTTGCTCCTGAGCTTGCGAGTGATGCTCCTTGTCGACGCTTCATACTGCCTTTGCACCATCTTCAGGCAGTCTTGTTCTCTCCATTGTTAGTTATTTGAGTCGGGTTGTGTGGCGATGCTCTCCATTGCTTGTTGGTTTTCTCTTCGGCTGTCTGATAGTTTTCTCTTTTGTTATTTGTTTCTCCCAGCTTTACGACGTGTAAAATTATTTATTGTTGTATAAATTTATTGTTTTTAATAATATTGGGTGGGAGTCTTAAGACTCTATCCCCGTTATCAAAAAAAATATGGGTAAAAGTTTGTAGTTCATTTGGATGGCTTTATACAATCAGTTTACATTATGTATATAATAAAACACAAAGAAAGCTATCAAGTGGCTCTCCTTTAATCCCCCCAATATCAAAGGTCCAGATCTAACCTCACAAAACATATTTCCTCCCCAAAAGTTTTCCCACAAAACTCAAATTCAAATCCCCCTCCCAAAACAACTCTTTTATTTATTTAATTATTTCTCTCTCTCTCTCTCTCTCTCTCTCTCTCTCTCTCTCTCTCTCTCTCTCTATATATATATATATATATATATATATATGGTAAATTTTAAAAAACCTTTATATATATATATATAGGGTAAATTTAAAAAAAACCCCACCGAACTTTGGGCCATTAAAAAAAACCGCACTAAGTTTTTTTTTATATAAAAAAACCGGTAAGGGTTAGTTCAGGGAGGTTTATTTAAACATCTGATTACTTAAGTGATGTTTTTTTTAAACACAAATGAAAGATGAAAGTGGTTTTTTAAAATTTAGCCTAACGGAAAACTAACTCCGTTAAAGTGAGTTTTTTATAATTATAGTTTTGTGCGGTTTTAAAAAAAAAACTTAGTGCAATTTTTCAAAAATGGACCAAAGTTTAGTGGGGTTTTTTATATATATAGCCACACACACACACACACACACATATACTTATGGAAACATGGATTTTTATCTACAAATAATTATTGTCATACTATTCAAACTTGAGCTATATAATTATTGATTTACTGTTTACAAGGCCTTTTCATATGCTGTATTGTTCTGAAGACATGCCATAGGCACCTTCCCACGGGAAAATCTAGTCTATGTAATAAAACACAAAGAAAGCTATCAAGTTGCTCTCCTTCAATCCCCCTAAAATTAAAGACACAGATCTAACATCACAAAACACATTTTCCCTCTCAAAAGTTTCTCCCCAAAACTCAAATTCAAATCCCTCCGAAAACAACTCCTTTATTTATTTAATTATCTCTCTCTCTCTCTTTCTCTCTCTCTCTCTCTCTATATATATATATACATGGACTTTTATTACAACTAATTATTGTCATACTATTTAAACTTGAGCTACATAATTGTTGATTTACTGTTTACAATGCTTTTCATATGATGTATCATTCTGAAGACGAGCCATAGGCACGTGCCCATGGGCAAATCTAGTCTATATAATAAAACACAAATAAAATCTATCAAGTGGTTTCCCTTTAATTGGAACAAAATCAACAGTTCAGATTCACTGTCCCAAAATATATTTTTCTCCAAAATTTTTCTCCCCAAAACTCAAATTCAAATTCCCCCCCCCCCCCAAAATAACTCCTTTATTCATTTAATTATTCTCTCTCTCTCTCTCTCTCTCTCTCTCTCTCTCTCTCTCTACTTATGGAACCATGGAATTTTATACCCTCATTTATAATTATTTTTCAACATATACTAATGGAAACATGGACTTTAATTTACAACCAATTATTGTTGTACTATTGAAATTTAAGCTACATAATTATTGATTTATTGTGTACAAGGCTTTTCATATGCTGTATCGTTCTGAAGACGTGCCGTAGGCATGTGCCCACGGGCAAATCTAGTTTATATATAAAGCCTCATATTTGTATGAATTTTTTTTTTATATATAAAGTGAGGTGCCAAAACAAAAACTCTTAGATTACAACTTTGATCAAATGACTCATTTACAAATTGCAGTATAGAATCTTAACAACCAAAATAAACCAAGATGTGATTTAACAACCTATCACCTAATAATTCTTGTTTTGGCACCACATTTTATATGAGAAAATTTTCTCTTATATATACTAGTATTTTACACATGAGATGCACGTTCTGATAAGAATTGGAGGATTTTCACGTGCGATATATGTATTAAGAAATAGTTTTGGAGTTGGGCGTGCGTTGCACGTAATTGGAAAAAATATTTTGAAGAAAAGACTACATTTTTTACGTGCAATGCACGTGTTTATAAAAAGAATTTGAGTTGTACGTGCAACAAATGTGTATATTTGGTGTTAAAAATTATTGAAAATTTATTTTGCAAGTGCGTTGTACGTTTTGAATAGGTGAAATTTTGTTTGTTTGTTAGTTTTTGTTATAATTAATAGGAGAGTTTGAGTTGCACATACAATGCACGAGTTTGTATGTTGACAAATTACAACTCCAACTCTTCCATTATATATATATATATATATAGGGAAATGATCGAGTGAGAACTCTTTTGGTAAGAACCACGTGAGAACTTTTGTTTGGGACATTAGTTGAAAGATCTGAACCGTTCATTTTGATCTACACGACTAAATTAGTCTATGGATGAGAAATCAAGTCATTTGAGATTCGTTTGCCCATGCATTGAAGTGTTACAAATTGTGTGGCTGTAAAATTGTTATTTTTTATAGTGACATAATTCATGGACAAATGAATATCAAATGACTTAGTTTTATATTTCTAGACTAATTTAGTTATGTTAAACAATGTGAACGGTTCAGATAATCATAGGATGGATAGACATGGAGTTCTCACGAAGCTTATCGTGAGAACGGTTCTCACCGGATCGCTACCATATATATGTGTGTGTGTGTGTGTGTGTGTGTGTGTGTGTGTGTGTGTGTGTGTGTGTGTTAATATAAATCAAAGAGATGAAAACAATACTGATTATTGAATTGAGAAATAACTGAGTACAGTATCTCCTATATATAGGAGTGAACCAAATACAAAATTAGCCCAATATCCAATATGTGACTATAATATCTAACACCCCCTCTCAAACTCATGATGGGTCAAATAGAGTGAGTTTTCCTACTAAATATCGAAATCTCTGAATAGTATGAGATTTGGTGAAGAAGTTTACTGTCTGCTGTGATGAGATAATAGAATAAAGAGAAATGGTCCCTGCTTAAAAGCGCTCACGAATATAATGACAATCAATCTCTATATGCTTCGTTTGCTCATGAAAGACTGGGTTGCTTGCAATGTGTAGTGCACTCCGGTTATCACAATGAAGAGAAGTAGGTCCTGAAAAAGTGACACCCATATCTGATAAAAGCCAACAAACATGAACAATCTCTCTAGTAGTAGCTGCCATTGCTCTGTACTCAGCTTCACTCGAAGAACATGCAATAAATGTTTGTTTCTTACTTCGCCATGAGATCAGCGAATCACCAAGAAATAGACGAAAAATCGGCAGTAGACCGTCTGGTAGTAGGATAACCTACCCAATCTGAATCAGAATATGCACTCAGCTCTAGTTTGGATGTAGCAGACATGAATAATGAGTGAGTAATAGTACCCCAAAGATTTTTGAAAATCCGAAGAAGAGCACCGTAGTGAACTGATTATAGGAGCAGAAACAAACTGATTAATTAACAACACTGACTACGTGAGCAATATCGGGTCTGATTATGCATAAGTAGACAAGCTATCCGACAATCTGTCTGTATCTACTGGGATTAGGAAGGAGCTCACCATCAGTAGGACGAAACCTCTCATGAAGCTCTAAGGGTGTATCGGCTGATCGACTGTCAGAAAGGCATGCATCAGAGATAATATATTATGTGTATTTCTGTTGAGAGATGAATATTCCCCGAGATCCATGAGCAATCTCTAGACCCAGAAAATAACATAGTCTGCCAAGATCTTTCATATGGAACTGCTGATGAAGGTATTTCTGGGTGGATGTAATGCCCGCAGAATCATCCCCAGTAATGATCATATCGTCAACATAGAATAGTAGAAGTATCCTCCCCTGCAGTGAGGACCGCATAAACATAGAATGGTTCTGAGAACTCTGACTAAACCAGCCTTGGTAATGACAAGGAGAAAACACTCAAACCAGGCTCGAGGGGCCTGCTTCAAACCATATATAGCCCGATGCAACCAGCAAACATGTCGAGGAGGAGTAGGGAGGCCAGGAGGAGGATCCATATAAACTATCTCAGATAAGGTACCATGAAGAAAACCATTCTTCACGTCCATCTGGTATAACGGCCATTGGCAGATGGCTTCATAGCGCTCACGAACATAATGACAATCAATCTCTATATGCTTCATTTGCTCATGAAAGATCGGGTTGCTTGCAATGTGTAGTGCACTCCGGTTATCACAATGAAGAGGAATAGGTCCTGAAAGAGCGACACCCATATATGATAAAAGCCAATGAACATGAACAATCTCTCTAGTAGTAGCTGCCATTACTCTGTACTTAGCTTCAGTCGAAGAACATGTAGCAACTGCCTATGTCTTACTTTGTCATGAGATCAGCGAATCAATAAGAAATAGTCAGAAACTGGTGGTAGACCGTTTGGTAGTAGGATCACCTACCAGACCAAAAAGAAATGGGTTTTGGGTTTTGGGCGGGTTGGGTATGCAAACAAAAACAAGATTGCGGCTAGGGTTTTGGAAACAGAAGGGTAGGGGGAGCAAGTCCGATCTGGTCGGGAGCGGGTTTGATGGTGGAGGATTCGGGTTTCAGGTCGGAGTAGGATTAGGGTTTGGAGAAGTAGAGGCTAAATGGTGAGATGATGGTGTGGTGTGGGTCGACGATGAGTGGTGGCTTGGGGAGTAGAGGGATAGGAAGAGGATGATGATGATGTACAGGTCGGTGGTAGGAATTGGGTCAACGAGATTAGGATTTGGGGGACGATGACGAGGGAGACGTCAACAACGAGGATTGTTGGAATCTGGGGTCAGGCGGCAAGGTTGTTGAATCTGGCTTGGCACGAGGCGATCTTGGCCTAGCAAGAAAGGGTTACAGAGAGCTTATGGCGAACGACGTTGGCGTAGTGGAAGACCATGAAGGCAGATGGCTGCACTCTTTTTCTTTTCTTCTCTGTTTGAAGATTTTTGGATTTGGGTTTGAGAATCTAATGAAGAAGAAGGATGGGGTTTGGTTCATGGCAGCAAGGAGATCGACGAGGAGAGGATTTGGCTATTTTTTAAGGAATTTTTGGATGGAAAAATTTAAGAGAATAGAATTTGTATAATTGACTCTGATACCATGTTAAGATAAATCAGAGAGATGAAAACAATATTGATTATTGAATTAAGAAATAACTGAGTTCAATATCTCCTACATATAAGAGTGAGCCAAATACAAAATTAGCCCAATACCCAATATGGGACTATAATATCTAACATTGTGTGTGTGTAAAATCCTATTACTCCTGAACAAAGTTTAATCAGAACCCATCGTTTATTTATCCCATCCGGTATATGTGACAACTGGACTCACACCCAACAACAGAAATCTACCCTAATGGATAGGTGTACTAATAGGGGACCCAAATACTTGGATTGCAAGTTTACACTCCAACCAAAAACATGAGGGGACTGTATTGTACCCAAAAACATGAAAGGCGGAGAGAGAGAGAGAGCCAACCAAAAACATGAAGGGGTTGTGTTGTACCCAAAAACATGAAGGCAGAACGAGAGAGAGAGAGAGGGGGGGAGAGAGAGAGAGAGAGAGAGAGAGTGCATGATGCATTGATGGAGAGAGACAGAGAGTGCTTGATGCATTGATTTCTCAAGTGACTGAGAGTGAGAGAGAGGGAGAGTGCGTGCATGTTGCATTGATTTCTCAAGAAATTGACCCTACGGTCCCTACTGCTCATCAAAAGGCTCTGCAAAGATATTTAAAATGCCATGTATTTATCCTCAACTTGCAAACCTAGCTACCGTAGCTAGACTGAGTTATATCCATCGTTCATACACAAGAATGACAAGATCAATGTTTCCCTGCTCTCGGTTATTTTGGGCCTTAAAGTTCTCAACCCCATGTTAATAACTTTACCCGGCCGACCTGAAATGAACATAAGGAACGACAACATTAATTGGCCAGCTTTTACTATTATACTATATATATGCCAGTGTGATCAGCTCTGATTCACCGTGACCGAGCACAAGTCTTATTCCAAAAATAAAACTTTGATTCATCAGTTACTGTTGAGCATAAATGAATTTGGTTTAGTCACTCATATGGCCTTCAATTCATATTTCTTAGTTAATGAATTCATGCACAAAAGGTGAACTACTAAAGATTACACTGGACCATGATATGATACTGCACAAATATCTTTATAAACAGTAAGGGTTCCTAGTTAGGATCAAAGTTATAATGAACTATTAAATCAAATGCTGGAAGTCTATGCTAAATTTTTGGCAACGGAACGGAATGAAAATAAAGAAAAAGAAAAAAAAATCCAACCACAAATATGTAAAGTAAAACATCACATGTTCACTACAACAAATTGAAGCCACCCCGGCAATTCTATGCCGGCGTTTGTATAGAAACGCCGGGGTAGAACCTCGGTTAAAATAGAAAGAAAAAACCACCCCTTCAATACCGACGTTCAATGTTATAAAAGTCGCTAGGCGATAGTGGGGCGGCCGATGGGTGCCTAGTGCCTAGGCCTTGTAAGCGAAGCTTAAGAGGCTAGGCGCTAGGCGGTTTTATTTATATATTTATCATTTTATTTTGTTTTGTTGTTACCAATTTTTACTCTTGATTTTTCTCCTTGCAATTGCAGGATGAGCTTTACAAAATTGAATCGGTGTATTATTATTAATCTTTTTTTTTGTATAGTCCTATACTCATCTATTAGACTAGTATATTAATCTATGACGAAGATCAGTAGTGGAGATTACCTGTTCGACTGTTCCAGTCCAAGGAGCAAATAGTGTGGGGAAGCGGGAGGCTTGAGTCGGGGGATGGGGGAGGGTTGCGTCAGGAGAAGTTTGAGAGAGAAGAGGACGTAGTGTTGACGTCGAAGGTGAAGCAAGGCGGGAGGCAGTGTGTGGTTGTGTTGACGACTTGACTTTGAAGCTGAAGAGAGGAGAGAGAGGTTGTGTGGACGTCGGTTGAAGTTGAAGCGAGCTGCGACTACAAGAAGGGAGGTGGAGGAGGTTTTGACGACTGAGTGACATAGTGAGTGAGAGCTGTGACCGCGGGGAGGGAGGCGGAGGAGGTTGTGTTGACGACTGCGAGCAACAACTACGAGGAGGGAGGCAAAGGAGGTCGAAATTGAAAGTACGTTTCGAGCTGCGAGGTGCGGGCCTCCGACTGCGAGGAGGTGATTTGGGGGGTTTAGAGAAGAGAAATTAGGGATTTAGATAATAGAATTGATTTTGGGGGTTTTTAATGGGGGGTTTAGAGGAGAAAGAGAAGTTTTAGGGATTTGAATGTATTAGAGCGGGTCGGGTTGGAATAAGTCGGGTCCTTTTTTTTAATAATTAAGTTCTAAGCGGATCTAGCCCGCCTAGACCTGCTTACACCGATTATGCACCGCCTAGACCCGCTTTTAACCTCCTAGAACCATTAACAGATTTTCTTAAACGCCTAGCCCCTAGGCAAGGCGTTGTAGGGTCACCTAGCGTCTAGACATCGCCTAGGCCGCTTTTTAGAACACTGCCGACGTTAATTCAAAATGCCGACGTAGGGTGTGTCTATAGTTGAAATTATATCACAAATCCTCTCTCTCACACGGTCCCCCCAAATTTCATTCATTCACTGCCCAAATTTCTGCTCTCACTACAAAACAGATGGTTTTTCCAGGCGTTTTTGCGCCGGCGTTCTCGTAAAACGCTGGGGTATATCCCGGCGTTTTCTAGAAAAATGCGGGGATAGAAAGCCCCTCTCGATAAATCCCAAAATCCCCCAGTTTCTTTTACTTCCTTCTATCTCAAAACCCCAAATCGAAGCCAACAAACCCTAGTTCTGATCCCCATCGTCTCCCTCCCTCCTCTTCTTCTCCAATTCGACATCTCAAAGCCCCTCACTCGTTGCTGTCGTCACCATCTTCGAAGCCGTCGAAGTCGTTGTCCCTCTCCCCGTGTTGCCGTCGCTGTCATTTCGTTGACGCCATCATATTGTTGAGCAGGAGATGTTGACCTTGTCATATTTGCTATTGCGATAACCGAATCCCTAACAGCTCGTGCGGTATCGTAAACCCTAACCCTAACGCTTCTTCCCTCGTCTGCCTCCTCCGCTTCGCCTGCGACTTCGCTGTCGCCGGTTTCATGGGATCCATATTTGGTTACGGTGAGCTCCGCTTCTTCGATTGCATCACTGTTTTTAGTTGTAAAGTTAGGATCTTTCGAGTAGTTGATGGGTGATACATTGTTAAAGGGACAATTTTGGTAAATTGTGGTGTTTGTTTGTAAAGTTGTGAACAAAATGAGGTTCCTTTTTGTAAGTAAGCAAATTTCATCTTTTAACAATTCTCTTAGGTTCCAAATGTGAACTGCTGCTTTGGAAGTAGGTGATATATTTCCTTTTATTGGTCTCCAAAAATATTTTTTGTATAGATACCGGGGATGAAGTTGAGTCAGCATTTCAATTTGTACAAATTGTAATTGCTGAATAGTAATGGATTGAAATGGTCGTTAAGCTACAACAGGTATTAGCTTAATTCTGGTAAACTTGATAAATTTGTGCTGCAATCTATTCTGTTACAGAGCATTGATTTCACCTTTCAAGTTATTTGGCTCTAGGATGTAATATTTTGATTTTATTTTTCTTGCCTTTTCCAGTCAGCTTTCTAGATGTAGTCACTTGGTACTGTTTCTCTTATTTCGTTCTTCTAAAGTAGTTGTCTTGTGAATTGTGATCTTTATGTGATGACCTGCCTCATTTTTGTCCTCAGTGTTTGTTATTGTTTAATCCATGTTTGTAAAGTTTAACTTCTTGAGTTGTTTAAGATCATCAACCTTGCAAGATACTAGTGAAATCATATGCAGACATCCATTGGTAATGTATGATTACTGCCTACATGAAATCTGACACTTGGAAACATGAATTCCGTCCTTTGATAGGATCATTAGCGCACGAGTAATTTTTTCAACTCCCACAGTTTTCACTTGCATCAGGTAGTTGCCAATTCAGTGGTATCACTAATAGAATGTAGTGTATGGTTGTAGTTACAACTAAGTATGAACCTAAATTATGTTAAACTGGTTATATTTTATTGCGTACTCTCAAAGCAATTTGTTATACTGTAAAAGACGTACATAACTGTTTGAAATGTATATGTAGGTGATATGGGTAGAGCATGTTGAAGTGGATGATAGTTTTAAGAACACTTCGAATTTCCTCCCCGCAACTAATGTATTTGAAGCACAAAGGATGATATGAAATATTTTACTGATAAGCTAACATGCAAAGCATCCATAAAAATCTCCTCATTTTTTGTACTGAAAATGTCTGCCTGATATGTGCAGTTACTCCTCGGCTTGCTATTTTTATGGGCTCTGATTCTAATATTCACACCATGAAGGATGCTGCAGTGATTTTGGAGACTTTCGATATACCATATGAGGTTATCTTATTTAGTTTGTTTCTGAAAACATCAATAGGATAGAAAGTTTATCATATACCACCTCATATATTTGTATTTAGAAATTGTTTGGCAACTGAATTAAGTTTTTTTATTTTCACTTTGTATTTAGAAATTGTTCGAACCTGAGCAACATGCTGATCCTCCAAGAAAGCTGCATTGATTCCACCGATTCTTATGTCATTTACGCTCCTGTTGACGTTGTCTCCATGAATGTAGTCCTCAATGGCGGTGATCCTGACTACGTCGTCCTCCTGCCTTCCGGCTTGTGAATATATTGCTACTTCACTTAAAATTTGTGGATATATTGCTACTTAGTTGGTGGAGTTCTTGGTTTGTGAATATATTGCTACTTTACTTAAAATTTGTGGATAATTTGATTATAATTGTTTAATTATTGAAATAAATTTGTGTTCAAAAGTACATTTATATTGCTTATTGTGTTTGTTCATGAATTTGTAGAAAATTGTGAATTTAATTGCTTCCATTTTGATCTGCAAAAAAAAAAGAATGAAAAAAAAAAACCTACCCCGGCGTTTTTAAACACCGGGAAAGGGGTTTTTTACGGAAAAATTAAAAAAAATGAAAATTATTATATACCGGCGTTTCCAAACGCCGGGGAAAGTTTTTCGCATCTCCGGCGGAGGAAAACCCTGCGCTTGTGGCGGCGTTTCGGGGAACGCCGTGTTCATAAACCCCGACGTTTTTAAACGCCGGGAATACCAAAAAAAAGCACCACGAATTCCGTGTTTGTTTGTAGTCTCTCTCTCTCTCCCACTCACGAAAGCAAACCCTCCTCGCCGCCCTCAGTCGTCGTCCCCTCCTCCCCCCCCCCCCCCCCCCCCCCCTCGCCATGCCCCCGACCTTCTTAGACCCCATGTCTCTCTCTCACAAACCCTAGCCCGACAACTGTCAGCATTGCCGTAGCCATTCCCGCACCGTCACTCAGATCACCATCATCTTCCTCCCTCTCTCAAACCCTAGGTATGAATTTGAGAAATAGTATTTGCAAATCTCAGTAATAAGATTTGTGTTGGATTTTATGTCTTGCATACTTGTTCGGTGTGAAGAGAAGATGGTGGTACAAGTAGAGAGTTGAAAGCAAAGGATTAAAGAGAAGGAGAAACAGTCAGCAGCATTAGCAGCCAACAGAGAAAGGGACGGTCGACTGTGCGGTTGACCGACACCTCCTGATGATGGTCTGGGAGTTGCGGTCGACCGCAACTATGTGTGGTCTCTTCAACTTATTTCTAACATATTCACAATTTCAAATCCTAGCATGGTATCTATGTTAGAAGTTTGGGAATTTGCCCCCCTTATTGAAGAAACAAATAGAAAAACTCCTAAAGAACTCCTTGCACGCACGAATGGTTCCCTTCTCCTCCTAGTTGTGCCACAAAATCCGAGCCTTCTCCTCCTTGCCAGTGTGAACCCGATCTCCTCTCCTCTTGATGCTATGGCCGGCCTCCAATGTTGCAAGAGCACACCAACACACAATCTCTCAATTTTTTCTCACGCAACTCTTTCTTTTCCTCACAATTTGTTTCTTTTCTTTTCTTTTCTTTTCTCTTCTGAATATTTCTAATGCAAGTCATGAAGAAGATAAGGGGGGTATTTATACACAACTCAAGCTCAAATGGAGGGTTGAGATGAGTTTAGATGAAAGGCTAGGATGCATTTGGGAGTTAGAAGAACTATCCAAGATCACATAACCACTCTTCCACTCTTTCCATCTCTCCCACTCATGAAACAAGGTCGGCCACCCCTTCTCTCACTCCATCCACGTGCTTGTGCAATGCACGTGTCACACTATGCACACTACAAATTAGTTTGTACATTAAATTGTTAATTTATTACTACTTGATCAAGTCTACACTATAAGTTGTATTAATTCTTATTAAAATTAACTAGTGGGCCAATTAGGTGGGCTAAAGACCATGGGCTTTCTAATTAAATTAACTAGTATTATACACGTGGGGAAAATTGGGAGAATGAAAAGGGGGAAAAATCTACCAGCACGTGCGTTGCACGGGTTGGGTTAAGGACAAATTACACTAAGGCCTTCTCCCATTATAGTAGTAGAGATTAATTTATCTAAGTGGGCTAGGATAAGACTATTAGGCCTATAGATTAAAATAAACTTTAATTTAAAAGAGAAGAAATGTTTATTCATGAAATGAGAATACTTTTTAAAGTTAAAATACACATATTAAATTGCACGTGCAAGACTCGTGAAAATAAAAGAAAACTTCATATTTATTATTTGATAAATTCAGGATGTTACAACTACTGCACGAATGCCCCAATTTCTCACAGAATAAGCACTTCATGCTAAAAGTGCAAAAAGCTTTCAGATGTCCAACTTGTAGACAACGGAAACACCGCAAGGAAAGAGGATTAGAAGAGGAAGTAGGAGGAAATAAGGAGATAGAGGGAGTAAGAGAATTAGAATGGGATTTAGGGATAGTAGTGAGTCCTAGAACATTCGGGACCCTGATCTTCGGCAAAGGGGCCGAAGAGAAAATTTTATAATTGTTTTTTTTAAAAAAAACTCTCACCACCTCAACCCAAGACTGATCCATGAGGACAGCCCAGGCCCAATATAGAAAAGGCTACAAAGAAACCAAAAAACCAAGCGAAAGAAGAAAAAGCACTACCAAAGCAACAAGCACTGAGCACTCGAGATCGACAGCGCTAGCAACGAACAACACACCAACGGATAAACTAAGCAACAATCACTGTAGCGATCGAGATCACAAGCGCTAACACCGAAAAACACACCAACGGAAAAAGGAAGAAAGAGCAAAATAAACTAAAGCAAGAAGATAACTAGAACGGTTAAAGAAGGATACTTACAGTGCGTCACAGGAGTAACTAACGGGGGCCAAAAGCAGTAGATGGAGATGAACCTGAAGGCGCTGATTGGGGGGCACATGAAGACTCCCCAACACAGAGAGAAAACGTAGAGCTCGGAAAGACCACCAGAGCTCAACCTAACCACTACCAAGGAACGAATCCACTACACCTAAGAAGACAACCCAGGAGAGGAAGAGGGAAAGGGTAGACTGAAAAAGGGGGAGTAGAGAGTGGGGAGGCCCCAAAATGACTTGGAAAGGGAAGGTGTAGAGTACTAATGGGGAAAAACTCAAAACCAAGGGAGGACTGAAGAAGAAGAGGCGGAGCACCAAAAACGAGAAGAGAGGAAGGAGAAAGACGAAAGGGAAGGGGACTGAAGAAGAAGAGGCGGAGCACCACAAAAGAGAAGAGAGGAAGGAGAAAAAAGATGAGAGGAGCCAGATCTGGCTGAAAACAGACGACAAGAAAGGGAGATGACCGAAAGAAGGGAGAGGAAGAAAGTAGATCTGACGCTCAAGAAATGAAAAGGGCTTGAGGAGGAAGCAGAGGAGCACCACTTTTGTGAAGGGGGGGAGGTGAAAAGGTGAGGAAGGACGTCGGATCTGGACGGAAACGGAAGAAGGAGGGGAAGCTCAAAAAAAGAAAAGGGTTTTTTAATTGCAACCAGCTTTATGAGAGCATCCACAGTCGTTTGCTTATTTGCCATTTTTGCCATTTTTTTGGTACTGTAGCGCACACAGTCGTGATGTATTTTGCCATTTTTTAGCAATCTGTGCACAGTAGAAAGGGAGAAATAGCATTCGAAATAGCAAAATGCATATTATAGCTGACGAAACATCATGTTTTGTCTGGATTATTTAATTATATTTTTAATTGATCGGACGAAACATGATGTTTCGTCCGAATTAAAATATATATATATATAAACCAAATAAAATATGTGGGAATAAACATGATGTTTATTCCCATATGTGATGTTTATTCTCATGTGGGAATAAACATCATGTTTCATCCAATTCCTTTTATTTATTTATTTATTTTTTTTAATTTCCTTTGGGACGAAACATCATGTTTCGTCCCGTATTTTTTATTAATATTTTTTAACTTTCGGCCTGTATAAATTATTTTTTTATTAACAGATGAAACATCTTTCGTCTGTTACTTTTTAAATAAATTTATGCATTTTTTACCTTTCAACGATTGCAGTATTTCGAAGAAATGCATTGCTAAAATATGTATTTTGCCATTTTTTCATTGAACGACTGTGGATGCTCTGATATGCAATCATCCCCTCCAATTAGACTTCAAATTTAGTCGAGTACTGGGACCAAATTGCAATTCCAGGGATCCATATGATGTAGACTACTACTATGACAAAGCCCATTTCTTCAATTTAGAAACATGCCACCGACTATAGGTTAATGCTGGTCAAATGCTGACCAGCATATATCTATGCACGCTTGAGGAGAACCACATAATTGTATGTCACAATTGAAATTTTCGTTTTCAATTTGGAAAATTTACTCATTTCCCCAATTCTTATACAAACTTTTTAATAGTCACTTAATTTCCTAAGAGCATCTGTAGTCGTTGAATGTAAAAATATCTATATATGGATAAATAGAAATAGGATTCCTAATTTTGCTGCACTCGTGAAAAGCTATTTTTTAGCAAACTATAATAAAATATTAAGCGACGGCACATGAAGTGCCGTCGAAGTGGAAATTTTTTTTAAAAACGAGTAAATTTGAGCGACGGCACATGAAGTGCCGTCCGAGAAGAAAAAAAAAAAAAAAAAAATCCGGTCCGAAAATGATGGACGGCACATGAAGTGCATGTGCCGTCTGATAGGGAAACAAAATTTTTTGGCCCATTTAGTATCATCAGTGTAATTTTTTTAGTGTAATAATATCATTAGTGTAATTTTTATTTTAATATCATTAGTTTAATTTTTTTTAATATCATTAGTCCGACAGGGAAACAAAACATTACTAATATTGTTAGTGTAAATTTTTTTTTTAAAAAAATATCTCAGCGGACGGCACATGATGTGCCGTCCGGGAAAGGGGGAATGGGGTGGGACGGCACTCCGAGTGCCGTCCGAGGGGAATATTATTCGGGGGGTTTTATTCCTTTTTGGCGATAATTAATGCGAAAAATTAATTAATTTTCAAACAGACGGCACTTCAAGTGCAGTCTGACGAATAAAAAAATATTTTTTTCGTGGGACGGCACTTCGAATGTCGTCCCTCAATTATCAATAAAAGCTATATCGATTCTAATTTATAGCAATCGACTGTAGCGATTTATCGATAAAATGGATATTTGGCAAACAAGTGCTGCACGTTCGTTTGCCAAATATCCATTTTATCGATATTTGGCAAACGACAACAGATGCTCTAACTGGGAAGAAAAATATGCTGGTACACATTTTTTTAAACTACTCATTTGTATTAGTACATTGAGATTGATGTCTTTCAGAATCAATCAATGAAAATATAGTGAACTCCACACTAATTTTTGTAGGTTTTGATTCTACATTTTTATGGTCTCAATATTTATTATTCGCTTTTGCTTGCATTTTAAGATGCACAAATTAATTCTATTTTCATTGTAATGCAAAATGAAAGCAACAAGGGCATTTGGTCTAGTGGTATGATTCTCGCTTAGGGTGCGAGAGGTCCCGAGTTCAATTCTCGGAATGCCCCTATTTTGTTTTTTTAATATTATAAACTCTTAATTGAATACTTTTTTTTTTATAATTAAAACTCTTCATTGAATTTTGTTTCAAAAATAAGGGTACCATAAGAATTCGTCATCAAACCACCCCCCAAGTGGCCATGCATGTCGGCCCCTCCCACTGTCGTTCCTGTTCTAGGGTCAAATGCAAGGAGATACTTTCAAATGGACCCAAACTCACGTATTCTCAAATCGCAAATCTTAAACGGACGCACGAGTTTATGTTCAGGATTTGAACGGGAGAGGGGAAGTCTGACTCGTGCTCGGCCAACATGGGAGGGCCCACATTTTGGATTTATATCTTGCATACTGTGTTTGATAAGAAGAGAAAACAATTGATGTAAGCTGAGATCGAAGCCACCGTTGGGAATGAAAGGAGAAGCAGCAGCAAATGACAGCAAACAGCAATCTATGCAGCCGACTGCTTTGCTCTCTGTTTGATCGAGGTTCATTGCAGCCGACTGCTTGACCGGCACCTGGAGGCAACAACAACAAGTTCGGATCTGGATAATTTGATTAAAGTTCTTTTCTAAATTAGATCGTATGGCTTTCATCGCATAATTATCTCTTCACGATATATTGGATGGTTATTGTATGATTGTATCAATATAGAAAACTAGGGTTTATTTATTTCTCATTGTATATCATTGTAATGGCTCCAAGAAGAAAGTAACAATGGGAGTACTTTATTGAAGTGAGTTTGAGATATTTTTTTATTGTAAACAAAAGTCTTTTCCGGTGAGACTTGAGAAATAAATAGGTTCTTAATAAAAGTGGTTTTTTTTAATAGGAAAAATAGATAGGTTTTTTTTTTCTTAATAAAAGTTGTTGTAACTATTGTATCTTCTATAGTTGAATATCATTTCGGTTATTTCTCCTGTAGAACTCGTCTCAACCGGGATAAATTTATATTTTATATGTTTAGTTTGATCTACTTTTTACTTGGTGGTTTGTTCGTATATTATGTCACAACACTCGGCACGAAATTCCTAATATCACAGTGAATGGGGTTTGTGTGTTCCTATGAAGATATGATGTTCGATGGATGGAAGGAGCCACTTGGTTGTTGTTGGGTCTACGTCGACCTTGGTTTCGCTGTTTCTTATACGTTTACTCTCATTCTGTAGCAATTGTGATCCAGCTTTTTTATTGGTTTTATGTAAGCGTTGGATCAAGCGAGGTGGTGAGGGGGCAGGGAGACTGTTGGATTTTGTCACGGCATGATTACGGAAGAAGAGGGTTTTATAATGGTTTTTTTTATAGTTTTCCCTTTTTACCTATTTGCTGATTATTCTTATTTCCCGTTTCATTTTCCGGATGACTGTACTATAGATTAAAAGTTATTACAGCTCATCCTAATACTTCCAAAATATCCATAAATTAGTCTTTGAGGTTTTTATATACCTAAAATACTTTTGATATGTTAATTAGGATTAAGAGGGTCTTAAAAATATAATTTTTTAAAAAATTAGTGAAGAGAGAGAATATTTTTCAATAAGTTCAATAATTTTGAAATGCAAAATTTTATATATATATATATATATATATATATATATATATATATATATACTAGGTTTGCCCGTTGACACGTGCCTACGGCACGTCTTCGGCACGGTGCACCTTGTTTGATCATATAAAATAGTTTTGGAAGTCCAGCAAATTAATTGAAGTAGCAAACATAGAGCAAAAAATATATTATATGATTTTTTTGAATTATTTTTAAAGTTTTTAAAATTTTAATTTTTTTTAGTTTTTAAAATTTTATTTTTTTAAAAAATTTTATTTTCTTAATTTTTTGAATAGAAGAGGGAGGGAGAGAAAGAGAGAGAGAAAAAATAATTAAATAAATATAGGAATTGTTTTGGGTGGGGATTTGAATTTGAGTTTTGGGGGGAAAAATATGTTTTGTGATATTGGATCTGGGCCTTTAATTTTAGGGGAGATTGAAGGAGAGCCACTTGATAGCTTTCTTTGTGTTTTATTATATAGATATATATATAAGTCTTCCGTTGTGAGATGCTTTCGGATCGGATACAGATTGTATATTGGCTATACCAATATCTGTATCCACATTCCAAAGACGGATTCAGATATGAATACGGATATGACTCGGAAAATAAAAATCATATCCGTATCTGCAATTTTCAGATACGGATGCGAATCGGATACGGTCTACCGGATAATGGATACGAATTTTGCTATTTATTTTTCTTAACTAGTACTTAAGACATGTATATCACTGAATTGTGGATATTGATTTTCATATCTAATCACAAAATGAAAATCAACAGAATAAAAGAGGTGAATGAAAATTTATTTCAAATATATACAACTCTTATAAAAATGAATACAGTATGCACTTACTTGTCTATTTTGCATTGGTTTAAATCCGACTCTTAAACTTTTTCACCAGGACGGTGTGGCGTTATTGAAAAAGACAGTACTTCGGAAGAACTGCAATAATAGAGAAATGACGACTTGAGCTCCTACAAACATTTTTGGAAAAAATGTATAAGAGCATGTACTCCACAAAATGTTTGTCAATCCTGTACATAACAGAAAATCTACCAAAATAGGAAAATAAGTTGGGGTTTATGGAGACTGTCTTCCTACAGTATGAAACAACATGAGATGGCTGTAAAAGATGTTGATGGTATTAGATCAAAGCAAATGTCTCCTAATTACTATGAGCATGCATGTAGTAGTATATAATATGTATAATGCAGTAGTACATACAAGGTTCTAAATGTCTGATTTGATGTCATGTAAGTCTTACGAATTTTCATTTCAAATATTGATGTCAGGAAAAATTTGGGATATTTGATGGATATCAGTGTGTCATGTTAGTTTAAAATATATCTCCTAAATATGATGTATATAACCTATACACACAATATATAACACAATATCATATATGCGACAGAAGCAATATTTTTACAACCCGGCCATTGGCATGAACAATATATTCGAAAATTAATCCCCTGGTCATTAGCTAGAACAAGAAAAGGTGGACTCGGTGAAAAGGAAAAGACTTCAACTTCCAAAGAATTCATTTAACCACTCACGTTCATTGCATGTGCTTACTAAGTAGTATATTAAAATAGTGTAACCATCTGTTAATATCAAGGTACCAACATGCACTACAAGCCCAACTGATGTGGAGCTAATAACATTCATTCAATTTCTTTAGGAAATAGATCATTTCAGAGTAATTGCTTACACGAGTAACCATGTGGACAATAGTATCAAGAGAATACTGATTTTAGGATAGTGTTTATGAAACCAGGATAATTTTAAAAGACACCAATTTGCTTACACTACACTAACCATGAGAAGGTTTCCAGATATACATGGCTCTCAATCCGACACAATTTATCCAATAACTGAAGATTGAAGCCTAACAGTCAAGAGTTGAATAGTAGAACTTACAAAGAATGCAATAGTATAGATGATCAATATAGAAGTACCATGTCAAAATGTTTGACCACCCTAAACATGTCTAGAAATAGTCCTATCAAGGAGCTAACTCTGTCTTTTCTAAGAGCTACTAGGCTATCCTAACCCCAATATGCATCGAATAATAACCCAATATCACATAGTTTCAAACCACATACAAACCATAACGGAACATTTATAATTTCTTATATGTTCACTATACTGAAGGACATCAAACCTAATGTTAGTAGAAATAGATTCTAACATAATTTGAAAGCCATCCTACTGCCCTGTAACACACTAAAACATCTGTAGGATTCATACACGAGGAACATAAGAAAGTTCAAATGGCTAAGCAAAGAAAGATTCCAATTACTTGAGTACATATTAGTGCTTGAGGCCCATGCATCTGCAAAATATACATGCATTATTACATTCTATATTCCAGAAAAATATTTACAGCAGTCAATAATATGAGATAAGAGGAACTTGACTCATAAAGTAGATTGAAGTTTTTAAATATGAATAAGTTAACTAACCTTTCGTAGCTTGTCAAGAGCTCCACTAGTTTCAAAGGTTTCATTACCATGCTCATCTGTTGTAACAGCAGCAAGCTTCGACAAAGTGAATCCAGCACAAAATGGGTGCCCTGGATTACTGAAATGAATGGAGATTTTAGAAAAGAACAAAATAAATTGAGAGAAATTTTTTACTACGCATTGCAAACCTGACAGTGTCCTCGTATCTAATATGGACAAGGCTAATGGTAACTTTTTGATTGCCAGTTATAGTTGCAATCAGAGAGCCCAACCATGAATTTCCACCTGATGCCTTAAAAATATCAGTAGGCAAGATGAATAGTCAAGAAATGAATGAAATTAAATTTGAAAAAGATAAAAAAAAAATTAAATTTTTAATAAAAAAAAAAGAAGCGAAATATGTTGGCTTCTTGGAGCGGGATAAATGAATTCTGATCATGGTATTTTAAATGGCGAAGGTGATAAGAACATAGAAGGTAAAATTGAACTACTGTGAAGTAAAAAACTCAAACCAACAAAAGAAAATAGAAAGCCGAAGTGCTATTTGTTTACTCTGATTGCTGCAAAATCATGAAGGCCAGGGGGCCAGGGGGCGGCACGACAGGACGAGGACGACGGTGATGGACGGCGGGAAGCGCGACGGCGGAAGTGGGACAGCGAAGAGAGGTGCGTCGTGACTGCTGGCTGGCATGGGTGCAGGTGCTGCTGCCGTCGACTCTGGCTGCGGAAGAGGAAGGGGAGAAGCGGTAGGGGATCTGGCGTGTCCGGGCTTCATTGGCGGCGCGAATGGGGTCCCGAGGTCGATGGGGATTAGAAACTTAGGGGATAGGAATAGGAAATTAGGAATAGCTATTAAGTGTATTTCATTACATAAGTAGAAGTGTATAACTATTAAGTATATTTATTAAATAAATATTATATATAAAATTAAGCGGATATCCGTATCCGAATCCGCTTTTTTAGGGATATCCGTATCCGATTTTTTTTTGGATTTGGATATCCGAATCCGTATCCGTATCCGCCCGGATACGAATTTTTTTATATCCGTATCCTCAAAAAAATCGAATTCGGATGCGGATCGAATCGGATATATCCTTATCCGAGAGCATCCCTAGTTGTGCACCACCTATGGCGCACATGGCGTGTGCACTCGGCATTTTCGCCTTCGTATCGACGATCCAAACCGTTCACATTGATCTACACATCTAAATTAGTCTAAATATGTAAAATCAAATCATTTGAAATTCATTTGCCCATCCATTGAAGTGTTACAAAATTGTATGGCTGAAAATCATTGTTTTTTATAGTCACATGATGGATGGGCAAATGGATTTCAAATAATTTGATTTTACATATTTAGATTAATTTAGATGTGTAGATCAATGTGAACGATTCGGATTGTCGATACGAAGACGAAAAGGCTGAGTGCACACAAGTGTACACGGAAAAGTGGTGCACAATGGAAGATTTTCATATATATATATATATATATAGGGAAAGGCTCCGTTGCAAACTGGGCTAGTGTTCACGCCCGTGAACACTCGCTGTGGGCCGTCCGATTCGTATTGGAGATCAAGATCAAATCCAGCGGTGGAGATTCATTCCGCTGGTCTGCCTAATAGTGGGGGGGGTATAATCGTAATTTCTCCCCCCCCCAAAGTCTATCTGTCTCACTCTCTCCCTCTCTCTCCCGCTCATCTTTTCGATCGATCGAAAAAACCCTAGCCCCCTTTACCACCCATCTGTCTCACTCTCTCCCTCTCCCGCTCTCTCCCGCTCATCTCTTCATCGAGACGAAAACCCTAGCCCCCTTTACGACCCATCTGTCTCACTCTCTCCCTCTCTCTCCCGCTCTCTCCCGCTCTCTCCCGCTCATCTCTTCATCGAGATGAAAACCCTAGCCCCCTTTCTCACACATACTCCGATCGCCCCCCAGTCCCTTCCGCTCCAACTCCAGCCCCCTTTCTCAACCCTGAATCGGAAAATACCCTCTATCTCCCCCTCATCTCAAACCCTGGATTTGAAACCCTAAAGAAAAAACCCTAGCCCCTTTTCCCCGATAGCTCAGCTGCTCTCCCCCGTCGCGTGACGATCCCGTTCTTGAGGCTCATTTCATACTCGTTTCCCCATTTACAGCGAAGGTATTTTTTTTCATTTATTTTTTTCTGGTGATTTTTTTTTTTGAGAATAGCTCGAAGATACAAACAAATTAGTAAACTTTCTCTGTATCTTTATTTCAATTTTATTTCTTGGCCGTGTTTGAGAAATCAAAAAATGATTGATTATCCTGGAGTTAATGAGATACTGCCAATGAATGTGACAAAACTTGGTTTAGTCTGATCATGAGATTGGGAGATAGATTAGAGAAACTAATTTGCAGCTTTTTTAGATTATGGTAAAAAAAATCTTGAAGCAGGTGATGTTTTATTGGATAGCTATTTGATTATATACTGTGATAGATATTTGATTTGTAAATAAGATATTAATTTGTATTCCTCCTAAAAAATAATAATCAAGTGTAGCCTTAATTAAGATTTTTCTTCAGTAGATGTATTCCATAATTGATTATTATTTTTTCATCAAAATATTGTATTTCATAATGAGTTAATTTTGCTTCATCTTTTCGATGGCAGGAGTGCATTCAATGAAGAGGAGGTGAATACCTCTACTGAATATAGTACCGAGTACGGTGACGAGATTATATGAACTGAGGGAAGTATTTGTTTCATGAAATTTGTTAAATATGATGCCTTACTGTATTTTATTTTGGGGATGAATTGATAGGCAATGATGAGTGCATGGAACATCAGGTTTAATTTATTGTTTCCCCCACTACCAAGTCAAATATGTTCTTTCCTTCTATGTTTTTAGCTAGTTACTGGGCGGATGTACACACTTGATTTGGTCATGGCATATACTTGATTTTGGCTGATACTTGACTTTTTTTTGGAGTGCCAGATACTTTGTATGCTTTGTATATTCACTTCTATTGACTTGATCATTGCATATGCTTGATTTTGGCTGATACAATTGATTTTTTCTGATACAATAAAGGGATGGCCCACAGCAGAGCAGCGTAATGAGATACTTTGTATGCTTTGTAGCCTCTCTCATATAGGGAAAGGCTCCGTTGCACAGTGGGCTAGTGTGCAAGCCCGTGCGCACTCGCTGTGGGCCGTCCGATTCGAATTGGAGATCAAGATCAAAATCCAGCGGTTGAGAAACATTCCGCTGCTCTGCCTAATATGGGGGGGTATAAAATAGAAATGGGAGATCAAGATCAAAACTGGTTTAGTCTGATCATGAGATTGGGAGATAGATTAGAGAAACTAATTTGCAGCTTTTTTAGATTATGGTAAAAAAAATCTTCAAGCTGTTGGTTTTTTGAGGATGACAGTTGGGATTTGTTTACAATTGAGCTGTGTTATTATTTCAGAGCTCTGTTTAAATTGTGAACTTTGGAAAAAATATGTGAGCTATGATTATACTGTGTTGGTGTTTTTTGAAGGAATGCATATATTTGATTTTGGAAGAGGTGGGGGTTTGTGATGGTTGCACCAATTTGGGCGTGGCAATCTACTGCAGCCCTAGTGCTAGACCAATACACGTATGCTTGATACATTTATGCTCCCCCAGTCAAAATGCTTTTAAAGATCATTTCAGAGCCTTGTCTTGTGAATTCATGTGATTTCTGAGCCTACTTTAGTTCATGTCATGAACATAATCATCCTCTCGGTTATCTTTGCTTCATGTTACCTCTTGTTAGATGCCGATACTTTGTATGCATTGTATATTCAAGAGTGCCATAGTTAATTGATTTTGGCTCATAGTTGATTTTTTCAAGATGCAGATGCAGATACTTTACATGAAAGATGCAGATACTTGATTTTGGCTCAGATGCAGATGCAGATACTTTACATGAAAGATGCAGATACATGCAGATGCAGATACATGAAAGATGCAGATACTTTACATGAAAGATGCAGATACTTTCAAGTGCCATAGTTACTTGATTTTGGCTCATTGTATATTCAAGATGCAGATACTTTACATGAAAGTGTGAGAATATACTTGATTTTGGCTCATAGTTGATTTTTTCTCAAGAGTGCCAGATACTTTGTATGCATTGTATATTCACTTCAATTGACTTGATCATGGCATATATTTGATTTTGGCTGATAGCATTTTTTTTCCTTTGGGAGTGCAAGATACTTTGTATGCTTTGTATATTCACTTCAATTGACTTGATCATGGCTTGTATTTGATTTTGGTTGATCTATGAAGCTCAGTTTTGTATTCTTTTGGGTTATGCTTTGTTTATTCTAATGTGATTTCTGATGTATGTGCTATAGTTGATGATTTTGGCTGATATATGAAACAGAAACAGCGTTTTCTGGAGTGAATACAAAGCCTATTTAATAACAGCGATTTTGGCTGATATATTAATCATGAAGTGAATACATCAGAAAACAGAAACAGCGTTTTCTGGAAAACTAACGCAATCATCAAAAAATGCACGCATTTGTCTTGCAAAGCCTTGACTGAGCATACAAAGCAGGACATGAAGATGCCAGATACTTTAAAGAAGGACATGAAGATGGGGACATTAGACGATAAGCCAAGCAGGAAGTTTGGTCGCTGGGATTAACGTAGTTAGAGGTAAAACAACACATAGCAATGTGAAAGAATAAAGTGGAAGGATTAGCTTTCTCAGGAGAAAGAAAAGTAGTATTAAGTCTGCCTTCTTCCATATTAATATCTGCAAGACAGTAAAGTTCCTTTTCAGCACAAGTGAACATTTCTTGGCCTATTTAATTAAGGAGATTACTGAAATGAAGTAAGATTTAAACCAAATCTAGTTTACTCAAAAGCCAATACGATCAACTTAGCAAGAATTCCATAGAAATAGCAAGAAATCAGAAGAACTAATTATCATCACTGAATGAAAGCATGATCCAATTGAATGATATAACTCTCTTCAAAGTCATGTAACAACCCAATCACTTACAAATTGTTGCAGCTATAGATCCCAGATTCAGAAACACGAAACATAAAAAATTGCAAGATGATGCTATTTTACAAACTTGCAAGATGATGATCGACAAGCTCGCTTCTACAAACTGATGCTATTTTATAAAATTTTGCAAACTGATGCTAATTTACAACCTGATGCTATTTACAAATTGATGTTCTTGTTCACAAAACTCTGCTGCTGCTTCATCACCTGCTGCTGCTGCTTCTTCATTTCTCGCATGGTACTGCTGATGCTTCTCAAGCTTCACATGGTGCTGAAACTGACTTGGGAAGGTGGGAGACACAAAATTAAAGAAATGAATTATATCCCAGTGAACACAATTTAAAAAATGAACAAAAAAAGTTCAACAAATGCTTAAACATCCCAGTGAACAAAAGAAACTTGTAGACTCAGAACATTCTCAAAATTAGTCAGCTTTCAATGAAGCATGATATCAACAATGCAATCAATATTTGTGAAGGCTCAAACAAAAGATGCTTACAAAGAAGCTGAAACAACTAGCAACTCAAGTGCTGCATAACTGAAACTTTGAATCAAGCATCAGTGTATCAAATGCAGCACCGCCACCTCTTCCAAGTTTAAAAATCAAGGGACTAAATTCTCAAAATCAGAAACTGACTTGGGAAACAGTGGCATGTACATGAAACTGAACATTAAAGCCTCTTCAACAAATGCTTAAACATAAAGCTAAACTCAATAAACACAAAATTGACTTGTTAAACCCATTCATGCATCTCTTTTTAAACAACTTGTAGGTTTAGAACTGGGACAAGTGCTGCAAAAATTTCCTATAAATCAAGCATAAGTGTCTCAAATGCACAAATTTGAGTTTGTCACCAGGGTTGCATTATAAATGCCATGCCTACTAATTCCAACCCAAAATTCTGCACCCCCACACCTTTCAATTATTAAACTTAACAACAATAATGTAAAATTTCAAAATATACAAGAATATGTATACCAATTGTCGAAAAACAGATATTGAGCCAAGTCAGTAACACCCAAGGTTTGAAATTTCAATACTTCTTTATTGCTTCAGTTCCCATAGAGTATCTGCAGCATCTGCAGCATCAGCAGCATCTGTAGCATCAGCAATCAAGAAGAGCAATTATAAAGATTTATTAGATACCATAGAGTAATAGCAAAAAGTACAGGTTGATTGTGTTCATGAATTGAATTTAAGTAGGCTCAGAAATAACTTCAATTCATTAGAATGTGATGTTGTAGTCAAATTTGGCTGCAGTTGGACTGCCACGCCAAAATTGACGCCTAACATTAACAATCCCAATCATGTGGTACCAATTTCTCAAATAAATGCATCCGTAATTCATGTAAGCCAATTTTCAACCAGTGAAACCAAAACAAAATAAAATTTGGTCACTACAAATGTTGAAATGAGCATGTACAAATTCAACCTAAGACAACCATAAGTAGTTTGCATAAGGGTGTTATAAACTGCAGATATATATATGCAAAGGGAAAGGATCCGTTGCACACTGATTGTGCAGACAACCCGAACCCAAAGCATCAGTTCAAAACCAGATCAGCAATTCAAAACCAGATCAGCAATTCAAAACCAGTTCAAAATCCCAGCATCAGCAGCATCAGCATCTCAGCATCAGTTCAAAACCAGTTCAAAACCAGGTAACTAGTATTTTCATATCAGCCAAAGCCAAAGGCATTTTCTTCCAAATCTCATTCATAAGTAGTTTGCACATAAAAGATGTTTACGGACAGCAAATATAACCCGATATATATATAGTTGGTAAACAAGAAAATAAATTCATCACTGCCTATCAATTCATCCCGTACTCAAAAAAATATTTAGGGTATAAATATTTACCAAAAATGACTAGGATTGAAATACTTCCCTCAGTTGTTACTATCGTGAAATTCCTCGGAACTTCCCTCAGTAGATGAATTCACATCATCTTCTTCAAATGCAGGAATGTCACTGCACAAAAAAAACAAAACACGTTAAAGTCATTAAACAGAACTATGTAATAAAATATAAATAAGTGCATATTAAATGACTTCAATTTTCTTTTTTACATAAATAACATTAAATACCTTTCTTTTTTCTTTGGGCAAGTTCGCGCATCATGGCCTTGCCCACGTAACCCGCAACAATTGCACTTCCTAGGTTGCTTCCTTAATTTCTCCCGCATTGGTTTCAATCTTTTCCCACTTGGTCTTCCCTTCGTATTACATTGGCGCGGTTCTTCCACCGATACTTGAGACAAGACCAATTGCTTCCCATGAAGTGAAGTTCCACTACCTTTAGCCCCACCACTACGCCCTTCGGGCGCAATCAAATTGAAGCCTTCAAGTGACTTGATCATAGCATCACGCATGAACTCATACCCTTGATCGCAAGAGAGTCCAATCTCAACTTGTTGCTTGGACAAGTTATTTAACTCACAATAGCGAGAAGCAAAATTCTCGCTATTATTGCCATCGGCTTGACCGAAATTAATGGGGGTGTAGCTTCTTCTAATAACTTCACGGTTCCATCTTCTCATCATATATTGTTTGGGAAGTTCATTACAATTTGAATATTTAAGGAATGCCAAGAGATGCCTACAAGGAAGGCCAACAAATTCAAACATACAACATGAACAACACCCATATGTAGTCTCTTTGGAGTAAGTAATGGTTGTCTCTTTTTCCGACCTACCAATGAATGTCACTGTGTAGTAAGTATTGCCAATATTCACGTCATCTTCCAATAAATTCACATTAAACAGTAGGCTTTCCTTGAGTTCTTTTTGAAACTTTAAAAACATTGATAAAGTATAGACTTGAGCCATTTGTTCCTCCATATACCACCCGGTCTTCAATTTGGGTTTCCTATCTAGTGTACGGTGGTTCTCTTTAACCTCTTCTTCTCTTTGCCTACAAATAACTCTTTCAAAAATCAAGGCAAATTCATGAAGTGAATACTTCTTTTGGGTGTGTTTTTTTAAAAAGGAATTCATTCCCTCGCTTCTTTGACTACTAGACATACCCGCCCAAAATTGAGACCTATGGTATACAGGGGCCCATTTTTCACGAATCTGAAAAATATCACTCAACCATTTGTTGTTTTGAGCCCCAAATTCGACAACCAAAGCCTTCCATTGTTCTTCAAAAGAGACACAGTCATAAGAATTCCAAACATTAGCTTTAAACGCTTCCATGAACTTGGGATTTTGTACCAATTGAGGCACCTCGGAAGGGATTTTATCTAGAATATGCCATATGCAATATCTATGGCGAATATGAGGAAAAACTTGTTGAATTGCAGCACCAATACCCCGGTCTTGATCCGTTACAATGCCAACGGGAGCTTTTTTCATGACTCCTACCCAAGTTTGGAATAACCACACAAAAGATGCAGCAGTCTCATTCGGGATGAACCCACAACCAAGAAAAATAGACTGCCAATGATGGTTGATCCCAACAAATGGAACAAATAACATACCATAACGGTTTGTACTATGTGTAGCATCAAAAGAAACTACATCACCAAAAACCTCATAGTTCAAACGAGCAATCCCATCAACCCAAAAACAATGAGACAATCTACCGGACTCATCTTGCTCGAAGGCATAAAAGAAAGAAGGATCTTTTTCCTTTTGCCATTTAAAAAAGTCTACCAACATCTGACCGTCGTGACCTTTTAATGACTCCTTCAAATCTCTTTCATGATTCCTAACATCTTTTAGAGTAAATCCAACCTTATTGTACCCCCCACTTGAACCTTCAAAATAAAGCATTTGTTTGCATGTGGGAATATTTGCACCCGTAAATTGCCCCATTATGATTTTATCTGAACTTGACACAGCGCGATTACGCGGCAACAAATGCCTGCGACCGGGTGTGGTGAATGCATGATTGTGCACCTCATGGAAAGAATAAACAGACCATGAATTTGTTTCTTTGTTTAATCTAACCCTAACCAATGCATTGCAAGATGTCCTGGACGTAGTACCAATTCTAATTTCATTAGTCTTGCTTTTCGTCATCCCCGCTTTATTACATAAAAAAGTTTTTTCCACTACTTGACCATCCTTCAATTTATTACCTCCTTTACGCATTTGAAAACCCGAACATTTTGCATAGCTATCATAAAATTTTTCTGCTAGCTCAAGGGTATCAAAAATCATACCAATCTTAGGGATTAGATGTTCTTCAACTGTGGGGGTAAATTCACCTTCTTCAACATGTAAAAAATTGTCACCCAATTGTGAGCAACCTTCACCTAAGTCCATACCTGTACCAAAATTGAAATGTTATTCAATCTCATTAGCAAACTATTTCAACAGTAGCAATTAACCTAAAAATAAATTACATTAGCAAATTCGACGGTGGCAACAAGATCAAAAGTAGCCAAGATCGGGGGTATAATATGTGCAAAAAAAATTGGTGCCGATTGGAGCTATTCTAAAAAAAAATTAACCATAAAAAAAAACAGAAAAAAAAATTTTCAGAAAAAAAGGGTTACCTTCACTGCAAAAGGGGGAATCGCGTTTGAAATGAGCCTCAAGAACGGGATCGTCACGCGACGGGCGAGAGCAGCTGAAGCGATCGGGGAAAAGGGGGCTAGGGTTTTTTCTTTAGGGTTTCGCAGCTAGGGTTTGAGATGAGGGGGACATAGAGGGTATTTTCCGATCTAGGGGTGAGAAAGGGGGCTGGAGTTGGAGTATGTGTGAGAAAGGGGGCTAGGGTTTTCGTCTCGATGAAGAGATGAGCGGGAGAGAGCGGGAGAGAGCGGGAGAGAGAGGGAGAGAGTGAGACAGATGGGTCGTAAAGGGGGCTAGGGTTTTCGTCTCGATGAAGAGATGAGCGGGAGAGAGCGGGAGAGGGAGAGAGTGAGACAGATGGGTGGTAAAGGGGGCTAGGGTTTTTTCGATCGATCGAAAAGATGAGCGGGAGAGAGAGGGAGAGAGTGAGACAGATAGACTTTGGGGGGGGAGAAATTACGATTATACCCCCCCCACTATTAGGCAGACCAGCGGAATGAATCTCCACCGCTGGATTTGATCTTGATCTCCAATACGAATCGGACGGCCCACAGCGAGTGTTCACGGGCGTGAACACTAGCCCAGTTTGCAACGGAGCCTTTCCCTATATATATATATATATATATATATATATATATATAACATAAAAACCTATTTAAGTTTATAAGGGTAAAACGGTTATTTTACGCCTGACCTACATCAGCGAATAAAAGCATTAATCATGATAACTTTGTATCTATAGTAGGATCATAAGGTAAAAAAAAGGAATTGTGTAGGATTATCTGTAAATTAGTGAAAACTGAGTAGGCTAGTAAAACTTACCCTTTTCAAATATAATAAATTAGTTCTCTACATTTTCTTTGTGGCCTTGTACGGACCAAGAAGATTAGTGGAGCCAAGTGGAAGGTAGTGGAGGTGATCTATTGATTTACTTAGAGCATCCATGTGCTATTTATGCATTTTATAGCAAACCGACCACGACCAGTTGCAGTCTGTTCATAAAATACATATATAAAGACAGTAGATTGTTATATATGAGAGGAGATTTTAGAGAAATGCATATTATACAGGAAACAATTTGACATTGCGTCCCACGAAAAATATTATTTTTTTAATTCGTTGGACGCAACTTCACTTTGCGTCCCATAATTTTTTTTAAAAAAAAATTCGTTAGACGCAACTTCACATTGCATCCAAAATTTTTAATTTTAAAAGTGGAATTTAACAAAAGAAATCAAATGTGGGAGCTCCTGGACGCAACTTGAAGTTGCGTCCAAGGAGGAGCCCACTTATTTTATATATATATACTTAAATATTGTTTTTAATTCATAAAAAAATCATAAAAAATCTTTAAAAATCGTGGGACGCAATGTGAAGTTCCTTCTGAATTATTATATATTAAATTGGTATAAAATACCATTCGACGACTGTAGCAAATAGCCAAAATGATATATGCATTTATGCATTTATGCATTTTCTAAACAATCACGACTGTGGATGCTCTTATAGGTATCTCAATTTTGGTTCATGTGGATTATAATTTGGAGATACACTACCTCCTCTTTTTTTGGCTAAATATAATAAAACCTCACCCAACTATTGTGCATTTTTTTAAAAAAAATACTCAATTTTTTTATTAAAAAAAACCTCACCAACTATGTTTTTAACACAATTTTTTTGAAAAAAAAACCTCACTCACCCACGCCTGAAAAACATAGTTCGGTGAGGTATTTTTAAAAAAAAAAGATTGGAGTGGGTTTTTAAAAATGCACAATAGTTAGGTGAGGTTTATTATATTTAGCCTTTTTTTAACCTCAAAATTAAATAAAACATAGATTATGATAGGTATTTAAACTTTACTTTTATAACCAAATTTCTTTTTAAACTAAATTAAGGTGCAGGTTTGCAATATGTAGGTTGAAAATCTCTACCTTTACTTAAAACTAATGTTACCCTATGCAAATTGTATGGGCTAACATAATTTTGAGAGAGTCATAAAATTACATAGATCAATACTTCCGAAGATAAATAATTTTATAGTTTGGAATGAAGTATATACATAGCATCAACAATTTTTTTGTAATCTAGGTCATATTGATTGTATGTAATTCCAAACTGATTCAAAATATGTTCATGACTATATATATATATATAAATCTATATAATAAAACACAAAGAAAGCTATCAAGTGACTCTTCTTCAATTCTCCTAATTAAAGGCCCAAATCTAACCTTACAAAACACATCCCCCCATCCCCAACCCCGTATTTTTAAAATATTATTTTTTAAGGTTTATAAATAACTAAAATGATTTTTTGAGAATTTATGAATATTTTCAGAAAAATTTATCTTTTTACATGTGCAAATACTTTCTTGAGAAATTTGAAAGTCAAATTTTCTTCATGAAAAATCATTATTTAATATTTGGGATTTATTTAGTATTTTTCCAGATTTTTCTGAAATTAATTGGAACTATTTGCAAATTTTGAGAAATGAAGGACCTTTTTGCAAATTTGTCATTTTTAGGGATTAAAATGTAAAATGTATTTTCTGGACGTTTTGAACAACACCGGTTGAGATTTAGGATTATATTTTACTTTTAAATCCTAATTTAAATGAATTTTATTGAATTTCCAAGAATAGAGCTATATATATGAAGTCGTATTTTGAAGGGATCATTTTGCAAAAGTGGGTAAAACCCTAAACTTCATTCCGGGTATTTAAAAGGGATTTGCAGCCTTCATTTGCTGCACAATATAGAATTTTGTGATTTTTCTTGGGAGGAGCTAGAGGAGGAATTGGATCTCGCAAAAGGGAGGCTTTTCGTTGGATCTCTTCGTTCTAAGGTGAGTGACATGTTGTTTTACTTTGTGTATGATTTATGTGAGTGACACGAACTTTGTTTTGTTGTTTGCTTTATGTGAATAATGTAAATTTGGTTGTTGTTTTAATTTACGTGAATGATTGCTTCGTTGTTTGTTTCGACATGTTTGTTTATTTAGTGTATTTTGTATGTGAGCGATGCAATAGTTGTTGTTTGTATTATGTATGTAAAATCTATGAATGTTTAGTGGGTCTTGGTTTATAAATTTGTATTGCTAGAAAGCATTTTTAAGATATGAGGATGGTTATGATAATAAGGGATTGGATGGATGAACATCTGGATCTCGTAAATACAAATCAGATTTTTTGTTTAGAGTTGTGAAAGAAATTCAGTATTGGGAAACCCTAATGGAAGAATTAAGAATTTAGAACATGAGAACTTGAGTTTTGAGACATGGGTTGATTTGAGTAATGTATCCAATCTAAGGATACTTTGAGATTGTCATTTTTACCTGAATATGAATTATTTTCATAAACAATGATTACTTTTAGAAAAACTCTAATTTTGATTATCATGTACAACCAAAATTAGGCAGACTGTAGGCCGACAGTCGACTGTCAGACCTTTCAGTCGACTGGTACGACCCAGCTGTTATGACCTTTAGTTTCTTGAAAATCCGTTCTGGACAGTCGACTTAGTACTTTTTCAGTCGACTGGTACTCTTAGGACTTATTTTGCAAAGTTATTGTAGATCCCTTTCTGGACAGTCGACCTATGACATCTTAAGTCGACTTATAATACTTAAAATATTTTCTCAAAAATTATTGGAATTTATCTCGGGTAAGTCGACCGATGACCTTTTAAGTCGACTTATATTACTTAACTTATTTTCTTAAAATCATGAATATTTTCCCTCTGGACAGTCGACTTATTGCAGTATTAGTCGACTGGTGCTGATGAGTTTTCATAACCTTGAATGTTTTTCGAATGATTGGTCTTCAGATATTTTAGCCTATATTTTGTCTTCTGTTAAGCATATGAGTTTAAGATATTCAGTTGAGCTATTTATGGTGGAAAGTTGGTTTAGACATTGAGTTTGGGTCTCTAGAGGATGTGTATGACCCTAGTATACCAGCGTTGAGTTCTTTTGTTGAGGCCTGTTGAGACATTTCAGTTGTTCAGTTTTGAGTTAAGTCCGGTAGGGTACACCAACTCTAGGAGATTCGTTAAGTAATTAAATAACCCAAAAATAATAAGGACAGACACTAGTAGTGATATGATGAACGGGAACATGGGTCAAGTACCTCGGTATGGCTTTCAGTGTGGGATTTAATCTCCGGAATTATCCAAGTAACTTACTTGCGGTGTGGGATCTATCTCCAGAATTATCCAGGTAAATTACCTGCGGTGTGAGACCTATCTCCGGAATTATTCAGGTAATTACTTGCGGTGTGGGATTGATCTCCGAAATTATCGGGGTCGAGGCGACGCACATGTGGTATTCGCGTGATGAGGTCATTGCTTTCGGTGTGGGATGATATCTGGAATTATCCAGGTAAATTACCTGAGATGTGGGATCTATCTCCGGAATTATCGGGGCATGGGCTAACACTCACAGTTTATCTTTATCTCGTAGTAGTCATCATAATAGGATTAGTTGCATAGCGGGGGATTGAACCCTATGAAGTGAAGACGTTAAGGGCTTGCACCGAACCTATGTAGAGTGGGATGCATAGACTTCGACAAGTACGCATTAGAGAGTCCGCATATAGAATTTGTGTTTTCTTGACTTTGTTTTATGCATGTGGTTTTCCTATTTTTCTACACCTAACACTTAGTTAAGCTACCCTTTATGTTTTCACGTTTCTCTGTCATTTCTTACTCCACATATTCTTGTTTAGTACCTGTTGTTTATGAATCCATGCTTAATGTTATTTATGTTGTTTGTTTTATGTCACTCACACCATTTATGGCTGACCCCTTTAGTTTTGGGGGTTAGGGATCATCTTTAGCCTCATGTGTTGCAGGTTGTTGCTTAGAGTTTGGAGGTGTGGATGCTTGAGTTAGTTTTGAGATAAATTAATTTAATGGAGTTTGTGTAAATTTGTAAGAACAGTGTTGTAATAAGACTGTGTTGTAAATAAAAGAAAGAGTTTGTAAATTGAGATGTTTTTAAATTTCACTGTGCTATGTAAGAGATTGTTGTAATAAAAGTTGAAAATTTTAGTGGAGTTGGTTGTGTTTAATGTTACATTGAAGTGGATGCTGGGATTGTGCCACGTATTTTCTAAGTTATTATATTAGAAATTCGGGGCGCTACAGAGGTTGGTATCAGAGCATGCTTCAATAGTAATAATAAACATGGTATAAAAATAACCTAGGTGTGGACACTAGAGTGTGAGTATCTAGGTGTGGACATTAAAGAGTGAGTATCACATAGAACTGAACATGATGTTTTACCTTTGGGATACAATTGAGGTTTTGCCAAGGGATATTGATGTGAGTTTGAATTGTGTGTGATGCTCTAACTTTTCCCTCGTTTTGCAGTATTCAGTATGGTTGCACCCAGGCCCAGGAATGGTGGGAACAATGGCGATGGATCTGGTAGTTCTCGAGGAACTGGAATCGATCTTGAGGCTAAATTCGCCAAGGTGTATCAGACTCTGAATGGTGGTAACAATGACGATGGATCTGGTAGTTCTCGAGGAACTGGAATCAATCTTGAGGCTGAATTCGCCAAGGTGTATCAGAATCTGAATTCGCTAATGGCATTTATTTGGTGCAAAGTCAGAATCAACAGCAGATCAGCAGCAAAATCATGGAGCTGGACAGGGATTGGTTAACGCCGATCCTATCAAGCAGATCGAGTCCTTTAAGAGGAAGAAGCCGCCAGTTTTCGAGGGGCAATCTGATCCAAACGCAGCTGACGATTGGATTAGAAGGATGGAGACAATCTTCGAGGTATCGGAGACTCCGGCAGCCAATAAGGTGAAGTTGGCTACTATGCAACTGGAAAAAGACGCTGGTGTCTGGTGGGAATCGCTGAAAAGGACTTTGGGAGACCAGCCGATGACTTGGAAAGCTTTTCTGGAGGAATTCAGGGATCGCTTCTTTCCCTTAGATATTCAAGAGAAGAAGGCGACAGAGTTCCTGAATCTACAGCAGGGCAGCATGACCGTGCGAGAGTTTGAGACCAAGTTTGCTCAGCTTTTGAGGTATGCACCAGAGTTGGTCATTGACGAGGCGAAGAAGGCCAAGAAGTTTGAGCGGGGCTTGAGGCCAAACTTGAGGTCGAGGATGATCCCGTTGGGCATCAGAAGGTTCGACAAGCTGGTCAGGAGAGCAGCTATGACTGAGGAGGACATGGACCAGTTCCAGAAGAGGCAAGATACATAGAACCGGAACAAGAGGCCAGCATCAGGTCAGAGTGGAAAGGGATTCCCCGCGAAGCAGATCAAGTTCAGTGATCCAGTGCAGAAGGCACCTGCAACTCAGGGAGTGACTTGTTATTACTGCAAGGAGGCAGGACATTACAGGTCAGCGTGTCCTAAGTTGGCGAAGCAGATTTGTTCCCAGTGTGGGCAGGCAGGACATTCTAAGCTCCATTGTCCACAATTGAGGAAGGATGGTTCAGGTGGAAGCAAATTCCAGAGGCAAGAACGATTATTTGCATTAACCGAGGAGGACGCAGGTAACTCAAAAGATGTAATACAGGGTATGCAAGAGTTTTGATTTTATTTTAAATCAATGTAATAAGTAAAACCCTTATTTGAGAACAATTGGAGATTGAGTATCACTCTTCTTGTAAAAGGAATTGTTTTAATTGATGGAATAAAGGCAAATGTTTTATTTGATACTGGTTCATCGCATACTTTTGTATCGCCAAATTTTGCAAGGATCTTAGGTGTGGAACCTAGGCTGTTTCCAGGCAGGGTTTTGTCAGTGGCAACGCCGTCAGGTGAAGAGTTGATTGCGGATCGATATTACGAGGGCTGTGATATTGAGATTGGTGGGAGGTTGTTCGGCATTGATTTGATCGAGCTGCAAGTCTTGGGTGTGGATGTCATCGTGGGCATTGACTGGATGACAATATATGATGCCACAATTGAATGCAAGCAGAAGGAGGTGTTGGTTAAAGCACCAGGTGGACTCACAGTGACTTTCCAAGGGAAGAAGAAGATTCCGAAGGTGGTTGCAATGGTATCCAAGGTGGTTATTTCAGATGAAGTCAAGGGCATTCCGGTTGTCCGAGATTTTCCTAAGGTGTTCTTGGATGATTTTCCAGGATTACCGCCGCAGAGAGATGTGGAGTTTTGCATCAATGTTCAGCCAGGGAGCGCGCCGATTTTTAAGGCTCCGTACATGATGACACCTGTAGAGCAAGACGAAGTGAAGAAGCAGATTGAGGAGCTGTTGAGTAAATGGCTTATTAGGCTGAGTTCTTCTCCGTGGGGAGCGCCAGTGTTGTTAGTCAAGAAGAAGGATGGGTCAATGAGGATGTGCATTGACTATCGGGCTTTGAATAGGGTGACTATTCAGAACAAGTATCCACTGCCGCGGATTGATGATTTGTTCGACAGGCTTCGAGGAGCAACGGTGTTTTCGAAGATTGATTTGAGATCAGGGTATCATCAGGTTCGAGTCAAGGAGGAAGATGTGAGTAAGACAGCTTTCAGGACTCGTCATGGGCTCTATGAGTTTTTGGTGATGCCATTCGGGTTGGCGAATGCGCTAGCAGTTTTTATGGATATGATAAATCGAGTTTTGAGGCCATTTATTGACTCCTTCGTGGTAGTTTTTATCGACGATATTTTGGTGTATTCGAAGTCGAAGGAGGAGCATTCTACGCACTTGACAGCAGTATTACAGAAATTGCAGGAGCATAGCTTGTATGTCAAGTTATCGAAGGGTGAGTTTTGAAAGTCTGAGGTAGCTTTCCTTGGTCATATCCTTTCTAAGGAGGCCACTGATCCTCAGAAAGTTGAAGCAGTGAAGGATTGGTCCAGGCCAACGTCTGTGAAGGAAGTCATAAGTTTCTTGGGTTTAGCTGGTTACTACAGGAGATTCATCCAGGGGTATTCTCAGATTGCAGTTCCTTTGACAGGCTTGACCCGAAAGAATATGGCATTTCTATGGACTGATAAGTGTGAGGAGAGTTTCCTTGAGTTAAAGGAGAGGTTGACCACTGTACCTATCTTAGCTTTGTCACAAGCTGGGAAAGATTATGATATCTTCAGTGATGCGTCTCTCAGAGGTTTGGGTTGTGTCTTGATGCAAGAAGGCAAGATTATTGCTTATGGTTCAAGGCAATTGCGTCCACATAAGAAGAATTATCCGATGCATGATTTGGAGCTAGCAGCTATCATTTATGCCTTGAAGCAGTAGAGGCATTATGTTTATGGTGAGAAGGTCAATATGTACACTGACCACAAGAGCCTGAAGTACATTTATCAACAGAAGGATCTTAATCTTCGACAGAGAAGGTGGTTGGAGGTATTGGAAGACATTCGTCCTGAGATCAAGTATCATCCGGGCAAGGCGAATGTGGTGGCTGATGGACTTAGTAGTTAGAGTAGTTTATCAAGTTTGATCACTACTCGAAGTGAGTTGGCAGTAGAGATCGATCAGGCAGGTATCGAGGTGGTGCTACAGGGTTTAGGGGCGTCTTTGGCTCAGTTGAGGCTGCAACCTTCCTTGAGAGAGAGGATTGTGGAAGGTCAGAAATCAGACTCAGTGATTCAGAAGATGTTGCAACAGGTTTCAGAGGGCAGACTATCAGAGTTTCGTGTCCAAGATGGAATTCTTTGGATGGGTGAGAGGTTGTGTGTTCCAGATAATGCAGATTTGAGAGATAGTATCTTGCAGGAAGCACACAGTACCTTGTTGTCAGTTCATCCAGGAGGCACGAAGATGTACAAGGACATCAAACAGCATTTTTGGTGGTCTGGTATGAAGAGGGATGTAGCTGATTTCGTGGCAAGATGTCTGACTTGTCAGCAGATCAAAGCAGAAAATCAGAGACCTGGAGATTTGTTACAGCCATTGCCCATTCCGGAGTGGAAGTGGGAGAATATCAGTATGGATTTCATCACAGGTTTGCCGAGGAGTTCGAAGGGCAATGATTCGACTTGGATTATCGTGGACCGTTTGACTAAGTCGGCTCACTTTCTAGCCATGAAGATTACTTGGTCATTGGAGAAATTGGCTGAGTTGTACATTGGTGAAATTGTGAGACTACATGGAGTTCCTGTGTCGATTGTATCCGACAGAGATGCAAGATTCACTTCAAGATTTTGGAAGAGCCTACAAGCAGCTTTAGGCACCAGAACTGATTTCAGTACCGTGTTTCATCCACAGACCGATGGTCAGACGGAGAAGGTGAATCGAGTGCTGGAAGATATGTTGAGGGCTTGTGTTATGGATTTCGGTGGTAGTTGGGAGAGATACTTGGCATTGGTTGAGTTTGCTTATAACAACAGTTACCATGCGAGTATTGGGATGGCACCGTATGAGGCTTTGTACGGGCAGAGGTGCAGGACGCCTGTTTGTTGGTACGAGGTTGGCGAGAGGCAGATGTATGGTCCTGAGATCGTACAGCAGACGTCAGAGCAGATTGAGCTGATTCGCAAGAGATTGGTCGAGACTCAGAGTCGGCAGAAGAGTTATGCTGATACTCGACGAAGAGACTTGGAGTTTAAGGTTGGGGATGCAGTTTTCCTCAAGGTGTCTCCGATCAAAGGAGTGATCAGGTTTGGTAAGGGAGGCAAGTTGGTGCCAAGGTATATTGGGCCATACAGGATCGTGAAGCGGATTGGCAAGACAGCATACATGGTGAAGCTTCCAGAGGAGTTGGCACAAGTGCATGATGTATTTCATGTGTCGTTATTGAGGAAGTATGTGCCAGATCAGAATCATCAGTTGGTAGAGGTTCCTGAAGATCTACAGGTGAACTTGAGTTACAAGGAACGGCCTGTTGAGATCGTTGATCGTAGGGAGAAAGTTCTTAGGAGCAAGGTGATATCTATGGTTAAGGTGCTGTGGAGGAATCAGCAGTTCGAGGAGGCTACTTGGGAGCCAGAGGATCGCATGCAGAAGGATTTCCCTGAGCTTTTTGTATGAGTGTACTTCTTTTATGTGATTGTGATTCTTTTGAATGATTGTACCATTGATTGAGTTAAGTTGTATTCCTTCTATTTTTGATTGTGTTGTCATATGCAATTGTTTGGACTATGTTCTATTTATGAGATATTGTTCCCTTTGTTGGTATGTGGTTTGAACTCATTAGTAGTAGTTCTGAGGACAGAACTCTTCTAAGGAGGGAGTGATGTAGAACCCCGTATTTTTAAAATATTATTTTTTAAGGTTTATAAATGACTAAAATGATTTTTTTGAGAATTTATGAATATTTTCAGAAAAAATTATCTTTTTACACGTGCAAAACACATGCAAATACTTTCTTGAGAAGTTTGAAAGTCAAGTTTTCTTCATGAAAAATCATTATTTAATATTTGGGATTTATTTAGTATTTTTTCAGATTTTTCTGAAATTAATTGGAACTATTTGCAAATTTTGAGAAAGGAAAGACCTTTTTGCAAATTTGTCATTTTTAGGGGTTAAAATATAAAATGTATTTTCTGGACGTTTTGAACAGTACCGGTTGAGATTTAGGATTATATTTTACTTTTAAATCCTAATTTAAATGAATTTTATTGAATTTTCAAGAATAGAGCTATATATATGAAGTCGTATTTTGAAGGGATCATTTTGCAAAAGTGGGTAAAACCCTAAACTTCATTCCGGGTATTTAAAAGGGATTTGCAGCCATCATTTGCTGCACAATATAGAATTTTGTGATTTTTCTTGGGAGGAGCAAGAGGAGGAATTGGATCTCGCAAAAGGGAGGCTTTTCGTTGGATCTCTTCGTTCTAAGGTGAGTGACATGTTGTTTTGCTTTGTGTATGATTTATGTGAGTGACATGAACTTTGTTTTGTTGTTTGCTTTATGTGAATAATGTAAATTTGGTTGTTGTTTTGATTTACGTGAATGATTGTTTTGTTGTTTGTTTCGACATGTTTGTTTATTTAGTGTATTTTGTATGTGAGCGATGCAATAGTTGTTGTTTGTATTATGTATGTGAAATCTATGAATGTTTAGTGGATCTTGGTTTATAGATTTGTATTGCTAGAAAGCATGTTTAAGATATGAGGATGGTTATGATAATAAGGGATTGGATGGATGAACATCTGGATCTCGTAAATACAAATCAGATTTTTGGTTTAGAGTTGTGAAAGAAATTTAGTATTGGGAAACCCTAATGGAAGAATTAAGAATTTAGAATATGAGAACTTGAGTTTTGAGACATGGATTGATTTGAGTAATGTATCCAATCTAAGGATACTTTGAGATTGTCATTTTTACCTGAATACGAATTATTTTCATAAACAATGATTTCTTTTAGAAAAACTCTAATTTTGATTATCATGTACAACCAAAATTAGGCAGACTGTAGGCCAACAGTCGACTGTCAGACCTTTCAGTCGACTGGTACGACCCAGCTGTTATGACCTTTAGTTTCTTGAAAATCCATTCTGAACAGTCGACTTAGTACTTTTTCAGTCGACTGGTACTCTTAGGACTTATTTTGCAAAGTTATTGTAGATCCCTTTCTGGACAGTCGACCTATGACATCTTAAGTCGACTTATAATACTCAGAATATTTTCTCGAAAATTATTGGAATTTATCTCGGGTAAGTCGACCGATGACCTTTTAAGTCGACTTATATTACTTAACTTATTTTCTTAAAATCATGGATATTTTCCCTCTGGACAGTCGACTTATTGCAGTATTAGTCGACTGGTGCATGAGTTTTCATAACCTTGAATGTTTTTCGAATGATTGGTCTTCAGATATTTTAGCCTATACTTTGTCTTCTGTTAAGCATATGAGTTTAAGATATTCAGTTGAGCTATTTATGGTGGAAAGTTGGTTTAGACATTGAGTTTGGGTCTCTAAAGGATGTGTGTGACCCTAGTATACCGGCGTTGAGTTCTTTTGTTGAGGCCTGTTGAGTTTTGAGTTAATTCCGGTAGGGAACACCAACTCTAGGAGATTCGTTAAGTAATTAAATAACCCAAAAATAATAAGGACAGGCACTAGTGGTGATATGATGAACGGGAACATGGGTCAAGTACCTCAGTATGGCTTTCGGTGTGGGATTTAATCTCCGGAATTATCCAAGTAACTTACTTGCGGTATGGAATCTATCTCCGGAATTATCCAGGTAAATTTCCTGCGGTGTGAGATCTATCTCCGGAATGATCCAGGTAATCACTTGCGATGTGGGATTGATCTCCGGAATTATCGGGGTCGAAGCGACGCACATGTGGTGTTCGCGTGATGAGGTCATTGCTTTCGGTGTGGGATGATCTCCGGAATTATCCAGGTAAATTACCTGAGATGTGGGATCTATCTTCGGAATTATCGGGGCATGGGCTAACACTCACAGTTTATCTTTATCTCGTAGTAGTCATCATGATAGGATTAGTTGCATAGCGGGGGATTGAACCCTATGAAGTGAAGACGTTAAGGGCTTGCACCGAACCTATGTAGAGTGGGATGTATAGACTTTGACAAGTACGCATTAGAGAGTCCGCATATAGAATTTGTGTTTTCTTGACTTGGTTTTATGCATGTGGTTTTCCTATTTTTCTACACCTAACACTTAGTTAAGCTACCCTTTATGTTTTCACGTTTCTCTGTCATTTCTTACTCCACATATTCTTGTTTAGTACTTGTTGTTTATGAATCCATGCTTAATGATATTTATGTTGTTTGTTTTATGTCACTCACACCATTTATGGCTGACCCCTTTAGTTTTAGGGGTTAGGGATCATCTCTAGCCTCATGTGTTGCAGGTTGTTGCTTAGAGTTTGGAGGTGTGGATGCTTGAGTTAGTTTTGAGATAAATTAATTTAATGGAGTTTGTGTAAATTTGTAAGAACAGTGTTGTAATAAGACTGTGTTGTAAATAAAAGAAAAAGTTTATAAATTGAGATGTTTTTAAATTCCGCTGTGCTATGTAAGAGATTGTTGTAATAAAAGTTAAAAATTTTAGTGGAGTTGGTTGTGTTTAATGTTATATTGAAGTGGATGCTGGGATTGTGCCACGTATTTTCTAAGTTATTATATTAGAAATTCGGGGCGCTACACCTCGAATTTAAAATAATAATAAAATAATAATAATAATAATAATAATAATAATAATAATAATAATAATAATAATATATATATATATATATATATATATAGAAATTCGGGGCGCTACACCTCGAATTTAAAATAATAATAAAATAATAATAATAATAATAATAATAATAATAATAATAATAATATTATATATATATATATATATATAGAAATTCGGGGCGCTACACCTCGAATTTAAAATAATAATAAAATAATAATAATAATAATAATAATAATAATAATAATAATAATAATATATATATATATATATATATATATATATATATATATATATATATATATATATATATATATATATATATATATATATATATATATATATATTTCGAGAGATGATGTGAAAAAACAGAAAATAGTTGAAGTGAAGTTTTGTGAAAACTTTTTTCACAAAACAATCTAACCAAACGAATTTTGGGGTTTTGGAAAACAAAAAAAAGAAAAAAAAAACAACAAACCAAACAGACCCTTGTCTGGAATAAGGTTCCTAATTGGGTGTCCAATTTTTAACTTCTCATACCGGGCCTTAATTAAGATGATAATTAAACATTCTAGGCCCTTAAATCCGGCCCATTATTTGAAGGCGGTGGCCTCGACCTAAATACACGGCCCGGTGAGAAGCCTAAGAAAGTAAAGACACGGCAACATCCAATTATTGTAACTGTGCCAACATAAGGGTTACACGTAAGGCCCAAATCCCATACATTGGAAGAAGGAAAAAGTCAAAAAGAAAAAAAAAGAATACGTGCATCGCACATGTATCTAAATCTGGTTTAACATTATAACCAACTACGGTCATATACTCGGAACCAGCCAATCTCAGTCTGATCCTTCTCCTTCTTACTTAAAACCCTAGCTAGCTTTATCATCAAAACTCAAAAAGAGAGACATGACGACCCGAATCGCTCCCGGCGTCGGAGCGAATCTTCTCGGCCAGCACTCTGCCGAGCGCAACCAGGACGCCACCACCTACGTCGGCAATCTCGACCCTCAAGTATGTCTACTCTCTCTCTCTCTCTCTTGTCAAAACTAGGGTTAAGTTGTTTACCCCCAAATCTAACAATCAAAAACTTGGGTCTACTTGTTGAATGCCAATGTCGATTATTCCCCTGTCATTCTTGTTTGAAACATATGATATTGGATTGGATTGCGTGGAATTCGTCGTATTGAGTCTCTGTATTGACATTAGTTAGGGTTTGAGTTCTATTGGCCTAATTGGTTTGATTTGCCCCTTTCACTATATCAAGCAAATCTTTTATTGGAATTTGCACTGATTAAGAGAGGGGGTTGGCCACAAATGACCTTGTTTAGATTTTAGGAAAAGGCTTAGGTGATTGTAACACTGTTATTTGACCTTTAAAGCAACAAGATTGAAATTCTAACACTGTTATTTGACATGGGAATGTGTGAGGAACTTGATGGGAGTGATAGTGTAAACCGTGTTCTATTTGTGCGAGATCCTGATTTCAACTATGTTGTTCGGTGAGGGGAAAGTGCTCGTTTGGGTTATTTCCATATAACTCGCTCACAAATGTGTTGATTCCATATAACTCACTCACAATATCGGGGTCATGCTAAAAAAACTGCTTTGTTAATTTCAATCACTTTAACTTGGGTTCAACGTTTGCCAACCTTTGTTTGAAAAAGACTATTTTCGCCCGCTAGGATAAAATTATCCCCACCTTACGGAAATATGAATGATTAAAATGATAGAGGGGCAAAAATGTCATATTACTTTGAATGCATTAGATATGATAGCATAATATGTAATTTTAAATGGATGCTTGCTAGGAATAGTTTTTGGAATGAGCTTCACATTGTAAGTGAGTTATATGTTAACCCTTTATTTCTTTTTCATATTTAGGCAGTTTTCTTACACTAGATACACATAATTAAACTCTCCTAATAGTAGCAAGCCGAGATTGGCAACACTCTATCAATCTATTGATCAACCAGGATAAGAAATTTGTTAAGAGCAGGAGCTAGGTTAATAGCTGGCCCAATAATCCTAGATGATGAATACCAATGCCCCCTTGAGGCAGCTAGACCTCAGAAAATGAAGGATTCAAAGACGATCGATCACCCCTCTCCTTTGTGATCTTATTTCTTACACGAGCTATGTAATTTAAGTACCGATGTTGGTCTTTAAGTACCTGGATTGGCTAGTTCGTAGAATTGTTTCCGAATATTAAAAATGAAATTTTTTTCCATAATAACACTCAAAAGATTTGATATTTTCGAAATAGCACTCATAGTTTTCATTTTTCCAAAACAGCAACATAAAATATTTAATACATTCCAAAAAACCACCCGACGTTTCCTGGTGTTAAGTTTTGGATGGAAATGGGTTAAAATGACTATTTTGCCCCTATCTTTTCACATTCTTTGCTAACTCTTTCTTTCCCCCTCTTTTTAGGTAGGTTAGTGATGTAAAACTAACCCTAAAATAGAGAAATTCCAAGAATCTTAACGGGTTAATTTTACCAACACGTTCTACAGATTAAAGTTAGAAATTTTAAACAGTTAATTGGTTTGATGGATTTTCAAGGACTGAATCACGTTTAACAATCCCAATTAATAATTCATTTTTAACAATCAATAATTAAATTCCTAAGTGTTCTTAGCAAGTAAAAGATTTAATATTGATTTGTAATCTAATCAAGCAGGTGAAACGCTCAATCTCAATATTTGTGGTCGACAGTTAAATTGAATAGTATAATAGAGATGATGAAGTAGTATAACACAAATATTGGAGAATTGGAAAGAGTATACCGAGGGTTCGAAGAACTCAGCGTAGATCTCGGGTTGAACACGAAGAGCACAACGATCAGCAACAATAGCGGAAGCAACAGCCAAGGGCAATGGCAGCAACCAGCAAGGGCTGGCGGATATGGGTCGGCATGGTGCTCGGGATGGTCGTACGTCGAGGATGGAGGGTTGACTGGCGATGGGTTTCGGGTTCAAGCAAAACTGGGAAGACGACGAGAATGGGGAAGATGAGATGGCGACCTTCGGGGGTTGGATGAGAGGGTGGTGGCGAGGAGTTAGAGGGAGCAGGTGGGGTCGACGAGTGGGATGGCGGCGAGGATCGAAGAGGATGGTCACAGCGACGGGAAGGCGAGTAGTCGAAGGTGATGGGTTGGTTTGGAAACGAAACAGAAAGGGAGTCGGATGTGAGGAGGAAGAGGGTTGTCGAGGTCGCGAAGTGGGGCTAGGGTTTCGGTCGGGGTCGGGATTACGAGGAAGAGTAAGAAGGTGAGAGAGAGGGGGGGAGGTAGGTGACGGTGAAGTAGGGTTACGGTGATTTTGTAATTTGGGGAAATTAGGGTTTGAGTAATTTTTATTTGGGAGATTTTTAATTTGGGGTAAATTTTAGAGTTTATCACAAACCCTAAATTTGTATTAGGATTTATCACAAACCCTAATAAGTTGGATCTCAATTGTATCACACAAAGGATAGAAAAAGAGTAAAACTGAACACAATAAATTTTTAATCAACAATGACATCTTTCTCATTAATCTCAAGGCCTATATATAGGCTCAAAATAAATCAAAATACAAATCTCAAAATATTCTCAAAATCTAAAAAATATAAAAAAGATTACATATGGTTATAATTGTCAAAAACAAATATGGTACTGAAATAAAATACTAAATAGAATAGATGTCCTCATCATTCTCTCCGGGCGGGAGAGAGCTCGACCTAGTCGAGTCAAAACTAGTGATCCTGTCATGATGCTCCAAAAGATCTGGATCCAGTTGTGGGAGCTCCTCACGATCACTGCGAGTGCCATCTAATTTCGGCTTGTTCTTCCACCTCACCAAATATTTGTGTATACCACAATCTCTTGTAGAGATTATCTGATCATCTAAAATATTATTCAATTCTTCTGTCGGTAGGTGAATAGTATCAGGTAGAGGGGTAAATGTGGGAATCTCACCATTATGCTGCAGGGTAGGCTCATCTATAAGAAAATTTCTAGGGTTGAATTTTGAGCCTTTATAGAGTACTAGATCCTCAATATTGAAAGTTTTACTTATGCCAAAACCTTCAGGAAGGTTAACGACATAGGTATTATCATTGATTGTATGTAGAATCTTAAATGGGTCTGCAACACGTATGTTCAAGTTCTTAATGGGTCCAACAGAAAACCATTTCGGATGAATCCGAACCATCACCTCGTCACCAATATCAAAAGTTATAAATTTCTTTTTAGTATCTGCTATTAACTTGTAGTTAAAATTATTATCATTAAGTTTCTTGGAAATTTCTTTGCAAGTCATGAATGTGATATGTAAATGTGGGTGCAGACTCTGTGACTCTAGGATGTTCTAACACATGGATAAAATCTATAGGCTGCCAAGTAACTTGGGATAGGATGGGTGACTCAGGTACACTCAATGGAGGTGATTGGACAGACTGAATATAATTGAGAGACTGGTTATCCTCTTTTTCATCAAAGTCATCACTTACATTAGGTTCATAGGTAAACTCAGTGTCGGGCTCATCAGCGATGACTGCGGTACCCTCTACTATATTGATCCTACTTGGGCTGGGACAGTTGCCAGCAATATGGCCGTATCCCTTATATTTATAGCACTTAGTGAGAGGATCAATCTTAGAATAGTCACTTTTAGTGTTCTTACCCGTGTTGTCATTTCTATGTGGATAGGAATTTGAAGTACGTTTGTTTGGGTAAGACTTGTTAGGGTACCGAGGAGAAGAGTGCTCAGGTCTAGAGGGATCAGAAGGATTCATTCTGGAGGAATGATCCATCGAATCACTGGACTTGTAATAAGAATTTGCTTTAAGGGAATCCATATTGAGGACACGAGTATAAGCTGCCGCTAATGAGTCCACAATTTTATGAATTAGCTCGTTCCTCAGATCGGCTCGTAATCTAGCTCTGAACCTAGAGAGAGTTTGTTCTTCACTCTCTTTACCTAAATCATTGCACCGAATAAGGAAATTATCAAATTTATCAACATATTCTTGTGTGGATTTACTTCCTTGATACAGTTGGTTCTACAAATCTAGCAATCGGGTGTGGAACGATAACGGTACATATCTCTCAGTGAACTTCTCTTTCATGGCTTTTCAAGTGGCTATGGGTGTCAGGCATCGACCTCTGCGGGCATGTTCAAGATTGGTCCAGTGTTGTTGAGCTTTACCCATCAATGTCATAATGGCAAATTTAACTTTCAGGGTTTTGTTCATGTCAAACCACACAAAGTATTGGTCCATCGCACGGATCCAATCAAGTTAAGCTTGGGGTTTCATGTGGCCTTCAAAATGGGAAACGTCGGCCTTAACGTTCTTCTTATATTGTTCGTTAGGGTCACGTTCTTGACGTCGATTGTCACAAACATTCCTTTGAGGGATCTGACGATCAGCATGAAGCTTAGGGGCAACAGTTTGATTTAATTTCACTTTCACAAGCCTCTTATTGATATTGGCAAGAGTTGCTTGAATGACAGCTAGGGTAGCGGAAATATCAGAGTTGTCCATTTCAGTTCGGGAAGGTCTAGGGTTCCTAGTTGGGTGATTTTGGAGGGATAAGAAAGGCTCTTCAGGATCTGGGATGGTACTGCGAAGACGCATTCACCAAAAGTGGAAAACTAGGAGTCGTGTGTGTGCTAGTTTTTTTTTAATAATAAATCTGAAATGATCTAAAATAAAGAAAGAAAAAATAAAAGACTACACGATCCTAAATGAATGCAAAAATTGATGCCTAAATGATGCAAGAACTAGGGTTTTAAGAGCCTTCGCTCTGATACCAAAATGATGTAAAACTAACCCTAAAATAGAGAATTTTCAAGAATCTTAACGGGTTAATTTTACCAACACGTTATGCGGATTAAAGTTAGATTAAACAGTTAATTGGTTTGATGGATTTTCAATAACTGAATCACGTTTAACAATCCCAATTAATAATTCAATTTTAACAATCAATAATTAAATTCCTAAGTGTTCTTAGCAAGTAAAAGATTCAATATTGATTTGTACTCTAATTAAGCAGGTAAAACGCTCAATCTCAATATTTGTGGTCGACAGTTAAATTGAATAATATAATAGAGATGATGAAGTAGTATAACACAAATATTGGAGAATTGGAAAAATTATACCGAGGGTTCGAAGAACTCAGCGTAGATTTCGGGTTGAACACGAAGAGCACAACGATCAGCAACAATAGCGGAAGCAACAACCAAGGGCAATGACAGCAACCAGCAAGGGCTAGCGGATCTAGGTCGGCGTCGGCGCTCGGGATGGTCGCACGTCGAGGATGGAGGGTCGACTGCGATGGGTTTCGGGTTCAAGCAAAACAGGGATGATGACGAGAATGGGAAAGATGAGATGGCGACCTTCGCACGTTGGATGAGAGGGTGGTGGCGAGGAGTTAGGGGGAGCAGGCGGGGTCGACGAGTGGGATGGCAGCGAGGATCGAAGAGGACGATCACAACGACGGGAAGGCGAGCGGTCGAAGGTGATGGGTTGGTTTGGAAACAAAACAGAAAGGGAGTCGGATGTGAGGAGGGAGAGGGTTGTCAAGGTCGCGAAGTGGGGCTAGGGTTTTGGTCGGGGTCAGGATTAGGAGGAAGAGGAAGTAGGTGAGAGGGGGGGGGGGGGGAGGTAGGTGACGGTGAAGTAGGGTTAGGGTGATTTTGTAATTTGGGAAAATTAGGGTTTGAGTAATTTTTATTTGGGAGATTTTTAATTTGGGGTAGATTTTAGAGTTTATCACAAACCCTAAATTTGTATTAGGATTTATCACAAACCCGAATAAGTTGGATCTCAATTGTATCACACAAAGGAGAGAAGAAGAGTAAAACTCAACACAATAAATTTTTAATCAACAATGGCATCTTTCTCATTAATCTCAAGACCTATATATAGGCTCAAAATAAATCAAAATACAAATCTCAAAATATTCTCAAAATCTAAAAAATATAAAAAAGATTACATATGGCTATAATTGTCAAAAACAAATATGTTACTGAAATAAAATACTAAACAGAATAGATGTCCTCATCAGTTAGGGTTTTAAAGATGTTTTTCAAGGAGGAGAAGAACAATAGTAAGTCAGTTAGGTGTGTCGAAATTCAATGGATTGAAGTTTAAGTTTTATTGAGGAAATGGAAAGGGGTAAATAAGATTGGGATGTGAAGAAGAAACATTTAAGGAGAACGAAGATGGTACTTTGTTATTTCAAATTTTTTTTGTTGGATTAAAACCCGATGAAAAGAATATTCTAGGAATATTCTATTAACTTAACAGATCTAGTAATGTTAGGTGGGTTTTTGGAATATATTAAATACCTAGGTGGGTTTTTGGAATATATTAAATACCTACAGTTGCTATATTGGAATTATAAAAACTACATGTGCTATTTTGGAAATATCAAATCTTTCGAGTGTCATTATGGGAAAAAACCCTAGTAGAAATTGCTTTGCTAAGTAAAACTAACCTATGTTCAACATTGAATTTAAAGAAGAAAATGGATGTTTGTATCATCAAGTTGTAACTCCTATGTGTCAAATGAGTGCCCATCAATCAAGCACATACACCTAGTGGTGTGCAACTGTTAATACTGCCATTATTTTCATTTTCATTAAAAAAACCCAAGCCGTAACCGAATCCGAAGTAGTTTTAAATTCATGACCATAACCAATGATTTAACCCCAAAACAACCGAACCGTATTTAACATGCTCATTAGTTCGGTTTTCGGGCAATTTTGGCTAACAAAAATATTGCAAAACTATTTTTTTTTTATTTTAAAGAACAGCCAAAAAAAATATATTAAGAGAGAAAATGTGGTGAATTGATAGATTATGATGAAAGAGAAAAGGCGAAGAGATAGAAGGAGCATGAGATGGAAAGGAAGGATGAGAGATAAAGAGCGAGAGAGAGTGTGAGTAGAGAGAGAGAGAGAGAGCGACAAAGAAGAACGAGAAGAAAATGTTCGTGTTTTTTTCCCTTTTTTCTATTGATATTTTGGTTATTGTTTGATTATTTGGTTAAAAGTTGGTTAGACAAAAGAAACCGTTATCGAACCAAATTTAATTGATGTTTAAAAGCAATAACCGAAACCAAACCGATAAGTTTTAACCGAACCAAAACATGTTTTTGGATTTGGTTCGGTTCGTTTTCTGTTTTAACCAATCTATGCTCACCCCTACATACACCTGTATTTTGGATGCCATGTTGTGTAGGATAATGCACATTCCAATACAACTTCTAATGTCAATGTAGTGTTGTTGAATTTCCATGTGTCAATTTTTAGTAGTGCGATATGTTCCTGTTGTTGTATTTATGTCTATAATTCTTCAATAACCATAAATATATTGTAAGAACTCTTAAGCATCGTGTTATTTCTGTGTACAATATATCACAACTTTTGCTACCAACAAATAATATTATAATTTGATGCCATAAGCAGTTGTGGGTATATCATATCGAAGAATCAATACCAGTCCTCGGATGTGGTCAAAATAGGGTGCTACTTTTTTTTTCCTTTTCGCCGAACATAAAAAATATGAGTTGATGAATATTGTCTTTATGACATTTCTTACACTTAAGTATCAGTTTTCCATTATTACAATGGGTGAAGATTGATTGATGATAGTCTTTTCAAGTATGATTCATATGAAAGCAGTAGATTATGAACACCTTTCATATAGCACAGTCAAATTAGGTAAATTTTCCGATCCTTCTTTTTCTGGCATTTTCAGAACTTGTAGATTAATATCAAGGAAGTAAAAAGAACTTATAGCAATTTAATATTTTGGAGCTTCATTATCTTCATATGTGATTAGAAATTTCGAATAATGCCTTGTGGTCAGGAGGCCTATTCTCCCATGTGAAGTTTTCTCCTAGTTTAGATTATTCTGTATTTGGTAGAAATTGTGAGAATGTTAGTAGATATGTATATCTGAATGCTTTCTACTTTAAATTTATTTTACAGGTAGGTGAGGAGCTATTATGGGAATTATTTGTCCAAGCAGGTCCTGTTGGTAAGTTCCAAATACTATCATATTGTTGTGCTTGTTGAATCATTAATAATGTCTTGTGTTACGATGTAAATAAGACAACCGATTATGTTCTTATAGTTATAGCATCTTTCAGAATTCAGTCATTAATAATTGTAAGTTATCTGTTGCCAAGGTGGTTTCTGATGTCTAGTTAATTAAGATTTGCAGCTGTTGAAACAACATAGAAACAACATAGCATGTAATAGTTTGGTTTTATGTTAGTTGTTCCCTTTCTTTTTCACTTAATTCACTTATGTCTCAATGTTTTTCATCTTAACTACAAATACTCTGTCTGCTGTGTATGTATTACAGGCTTGTATTGTATTGGGGATTTGTGGTCATTCCATGTAGTTAGGTTACTGTAATGATTTAAGCTCTAACCTGTATGTCTTTAGATAGATTGGACAGTCACTGTGCTATGTTAGTTACAAGAGGTTACATTTAGAAGTGTGCTTCGTATACTGCAAATACCTATACCTGTAGTACTTCTCTCGGAAGATTGTATGGTACATAGCCCCAGAAAACATTATCATTTGAAATAAAAGTAACATTATTCTTATTGTGATATTCCCAGAATTCCCATCTTTGTTGCCAAACACATCGGGCAATGCACAAACTGATGGTGGAGAAAATTTTTGGATTTAGATTTGGACATCTAGAAAGTTGGTCAGTGCTAGGTCAACTAGGTGAGAATTAGAGGGTGCTATTTGCTTATGGCTTGTGAGTAGCTTGCTTGAATCTTTTTTTTCTGTTTTCTAGGAATAATAACTGTAGGGACAGAACGGGCTTTCATATTATCATCATCCTTCATCGGTGATGTATATGACTTGCTGTCGCTAAATTGGATTTAAACTCTCACTTTTAAATAAGTACTGTTTCCATACTTTATTAGCTTTAGTACCGAGTCTATAGGCAATTAATTCTTTTTGTACCAGTTATTTTGTATTAGTTTCATTGGATTTAATAGCACATGCTGCACATCCCATTATTTCCTCATACAAACTATTTTATTTTTTTTCATTTTCGCTCATAAAGAGTGTAGTACTTTTTCCCCAAAAAACAGTGTTTTTATTTTATTCTCACATATATGGAACAAATCGGTATTTGGACACTCATTTTCTTAATGTAGATGTATAAATATACTGGATACATTTGGGCTCTCAGTAGATTTGGTTATGGGTTGTATTTCAGGTTTTTCAGGGTTGGGTTGGGTTTGATCTGCGCAGGTTTGGGAAAGCATATATTTATTCATACAGGTTTTAGACCTCTAAGACCCTCTTATTCTGGTTCAGGTCCAACCCAATCCAGTGCACAACACTAACGGTGGGAACATGATTTGTATAGTTTATTAGATGTTATTGCAGCCTATGGTTGTTAGCAGTATGTACTTCTTGAATTTGCTCAACTTTTTTGTCCAAGTGACTTTTCAATTGTGCGAGTACCTTAGTTTACTGAATGATAATAGTTAATGCTCGATGGTCCTGGTTTGCTTTTTAATTTAGTATAATGATAATTCATATCTTATATAATCTTTCTATAACAACATGCTGTCATCTTTCTGCAGTGAATGTCTATGTTCCAAAAGATAGAGTTACAAATCTACATCAAGGATATGGATTTGTGGAATTTCGTAGTGAAGAAGATGCTGATTATGTAAGTATAATATATGTACATCATTTCCTTCTGATCATTCAGTATTGACTATCTCGCGAGGAGTCCTTGAGCTTTTACTTCATCTGTTATTCACAGAAATGACTCAATCCTTCTTTGGTTTTGCATCTGTTCAGGCTATCAAGATATTAAACATGATCAAACTTTATGGGAAGCCAATACGTGTGAACAAGGTGCGTTTATTTTCTTCTTTTTTCTCTGCATTTTAATGAACAACTGTTATTGTTTATAATGGGTTTGTTAGTTTCCACTTAGTTCAACAATTAAAAGTGTCTTTAGTTGTATACATACTTCAGTTATTTATCAGTTATAACGTCTACTGTCTTGAGCTGTGTTATTGATGTAGAGAGGGTTAATTCGTTAATCGACAAATAAATCCTTTTAACCGCCTAAAGTGCACCTGAACCAAATCTTCCAAAACTATGTTCGTCCTCAGTTATTTATTCTTTTATTAGCTTAGCGAAGAAGGAACTCTTTTCAAAATTTGAAATTTTAAGTTATTATGTATGCATCACATTCTCGTTGCATTGATAAAGTTGGTTAGGGAATTGTATTTAACCATCAGTGAAGTTGACTCGACGATACTGGCCTGCCAGTCAAATAATGATATGGGAAGGATCTAATGATGTTGCCAGTCATTATAACTATATATCCTCCAGTTAGATAAGGTTTTGGACTATTTATAGTGACCCTGCATGCCAGATCCAGATTACACGCATACACAACAAGAGAGGTGTAGTTAGCATACTAGTACTGATGCAGCTACCCTTTTTTTTTGTTCTTTCAGTTTGCATTGTGAATGATGCACCCCCAACACCTTTTTTAACTCATGCAATATAATACCTTTTAAGGACTTGTTGTCCAGGTTATCATAGTCAAGATCTAAGATGACCTTAGCTCGTCGAGCTTTTAGAATTTCCACTTCTATGTCAGTACCAGGCTTTGTAAATCTTTCCTAGGGGTCACCTCACACACTCTTGACTTCTGCCCCTTGCTTTGTATTCAGGCATTGGAGATGTGCATATGTTTTAAGGATAGCATTTTACTTGGGTTTGCCTTGGGAGAGGGATGAAGGGGAGGAGAGGGAGAGGGGTTGTGTTTGTTTTGTTTGGTGTGTGCATGTATGTGTGGAGGTGGCAATTGGTTGGGGGTTTATCTTCCAGGTGACTGCGAAATATGACATCTGAAATATAGTGAACCAAAATTTTGTATAATAGTTAGATTCTCATCTAGGCTGAGGAGCCCGAGAGGTAATGTGTTCTCCTTGTATTAGTTAATTGTTGATGTTTCGCACGAATTTTATGTGAACTTGTGATATTGTTACATAATGAAGATAGGTTTATTAATACCAACATTTAATCATTTATATGTATACGGTCCAAGTTCCTGAGATGTTGTGATCAGTATCGATCTTAAAAATAAAATGCTAATAAGTTTGATGTCTAGACATTGGCCAAATTATGCATGACTGCTAGGGGGCTGCATAGTGCCTAGACATAGGCAGGTGGCTAAGTGGTTGCCAATTTAGGCTCTCCCTTGTAAATTTATGTTGAATATCATGATTCATGTTTTTTGAATTAAAATAATTGGGGTAAATGCTAAAATTATACTACTACCGAAACTTGCTACAGGTTTTTTCCTTTTTTTCTATATTTCCAGTGAGGTAGGGTGGTAGATAGGATATTTGTCAATTAATATATAATATTGTAATCCATTATTGAGTAAATAGCGGTTAGCTGCATGAACTTTCGATCAATTGCGGACCCCCCCCCCCCCCCCCCCCCCCCCCCCCCCCCCCCCTTCCAGTTGTTTCAAATTTTTGTAATTAAGCGGTGTTAATTGTACATGTCAGTTACTCGTGATTTATTGTGAACTCAATTTTTCAAAATACTCTCATCTTCTTCCTTTCTTACTCAACCTACTCAACCTCCTTCCACTTCTCCGCCGGTGCTCCTTCCTCCTCCACCTCCTTTCTCTCCTCTCCTTCTTCCAACTCCTCCATCTTCTACAATTATTGAACCATAACCCAAACGCAAGCCCAAGCCAAAACATCCTCCCCTAAATCATCCTCCACCACATCCCCATCCTCCTCCAATTCGCCTCCCTCCTCTCCTTCAAACTCAATCTGCCTCAATTTATTAACCCAAACCCATACTCTAAATATTTTCCCGCAAATCCTTCTCCTCCTTCCCTTCCTATTCGTCTCTGTCATCTCCTTCTCCGAACTCATTCACCTCCTTAAACTTTTGAATTCTACCCTAACTCAAATCTCCTACTCCGAATCCTCCTTGCCTCCATATCCCACATCAAACTTCAAATCATCTTTGTCTCCATCTCCCACTTCAAACTTCTTCACCTTCATCTCTTTATTAACCCTAGGCCTGACCCAAACTTCTCCCTCCATTCCTTCCCGCCCCCGTCGCCGCTGCCGCCACCATGGCCTCCTCCATCCTCCAATTCTTTTTTTCCCCTAGCAAAACCTAACCTAAAGGGTAAGTCTGTCAAATTTGGAAAAAGAAAACACATAATAGGCACGTGCATCATTAAGACTCCTTAATAAAAAGGAGAAAAAAAAAGGAAGTTAGAGGGGGAGTTATTGTCTATCGTTGGCCTCTATGGTAGAATAAGCTGGGGAGGCCTGAAAGGCGGTGGTTTACCCTGCGGCGGATGTCAGCGGTTTGAGCCCGCTTTATCTCCAGTCTATGAACTTAGCTGATACTATGATAACACCCAATTTTTTCAATTCGGCAGTTCGGCCTATGATTTCTCATTCATAGATGTTGATAAGATCCTTCCATTTAGCAGCACCTTAGGATGGCAGAGCCTTCACATTAATGGTGAGGTTCAAACGAGGAAAGGCTTACGGTGGATACCTAGGCACCCAGAGATGAGGAAGGGCGTAGGAAGCGACGAAATGCTTCGAGGAGTTGAAAATAAGCATAGATCCGGAGATTCCCGAATAGGTCAACCTTTCAAACTGCTGCTGAATCCATAGGCAGGCAAGAGACAACCTGGCGAACTGAAACATCTTAGTAGCCAAAGGAAAAGAAAGCAAAAGCGATTCCCGTAGTAGCGGCGAGCAAAATGGGAGTAGCCTAAACCGTGAAAACGGGGTTGTGGGAGAGCAATACAAGCGTCGTGTTGCTAGGCGAAGCAATGGAGTGCTGAACCCTAGATGGCGAGCGTCCAGTAGCCGAAAGGGGTTCATGCGGGTTATCCGTTATTTACCCTTCATTATTTAATATTATGTATGTTATTACTAGATAAAGAGAATGCTTTTGTGTAGTCATAGAAGATGCTATATGAGTAGTGAAATGCCTTAGCCTACTGAAATACTTTAGGTGTTATTAGAACGTGCCACACTAGTGACTCTCTGTGTAATGCTAGTTATTAAGAACCTCATTTCTCTCCCCACTGCACAGATAATGCCAATAATTCCATATTTGATATAACAAACAGGCATGAAAAAGGCATGCTCAGTAGTCAGTATACATGCTAGAGGCCACGTATCCATGCAACCCTGCTCCAAAGGGAAGATAAGGCTGCCCCCTTTGTGGAACTCATTTTGGGCTGCTACCCAGTGGGTAAGTCACCAGCTTGGGCATAGAAGTTAGACCTCGTAAGCCTTATGAGAGGTGTTTCGGTAGTTGCTCCTCCTACACACTTGGAGAGGTGTTTGTGTCCCAATCGTTAACCCTAGCATGTACCCAGGTTGGTGTTTTGTCAAGCATTCTTCATTGACACCAGTCATGCAGTTGAAGGTATGGCAAGTTAGTTTTGATCTAATTTGGGATGTGTTGTGACTGCTTTGTTGACATAGACTTGTACGTTAATTCATTTACTCTATTTCCACCAGATGCACTCGTAAGAAACTTCTCTCTTTTCATCACGAGGTTTCTCCATTTTTTTCTCCTAATGGGAAAGTCTTTATTAGTGCTGTTGTGGGAAAGGAAAAAAAATTATCTGTATTAGTCGTAGGAATTGTCTAATTACCTTAGTGAACTACTAACTGAGAAGTTCTGAGATCTGGATGTTTGTATGCAAAAGTTCATTTTGCTTGGTTTGCCATCATTTCGATTCTAGAATTTGTGGTGGGAAGAAACTAAGAGGTGTCCTGTTTATTCAGAGCCTTGGTTAAGATACGATGTGTTTGTCTTTGGATTTGAAACCTGATAGTTTTGAGTTCCTGAGATAATGTTAGCCCCTTTATTTGTGCAAGAATACCTTGCGTGTTTTCATCAATGTTAGTATGTTACCAAGAAACACTAATCCCGCTGCGATCCACGAATGGGAATCACGTCCCCAAATGTGGTACATTAGCTAGTTGGAACGAAAAAGATGAACATTCTGAATCTTTTACTTGACTCTGCAATTTTAGATTTTTCCTTTAGATTGGAAAACTTGGAAGGGAGAACAGGGTTTCATTTTCTGCTCGTCTATAATACATTTTTTCCCTTGAACAAAGAAAGCTTCTTTCTTATTAAAGTTACTGGTTTGTATTCACTTTCTTCTGTTTTTGCAGGCTTCTCAAGACAAGAAGAGCTTGGATGTAGGAGCAAATCTTTTTGTTGGAAATCTTGACCCGGTATGATTTTTTTTTTCACATCTATACCTTATACATACAGTGTTGAAGTGTGAACTTATTTAATCTTCTGAATTTGGCTGCAGGATGTGGATGAGAAACTCCTGTATGATACATTCAGTGCTTTTGGTGCTATAGTCACGAACCCTAAGGTGATGCTATTTACTTTTAGCGAGTTTTACTTATATTATTGCTGCAAGAATCAGTCATAGTGTTGGACCCTGATTTAACAACATGATGTTTTATATGAATTGATTCCTGCAGTTGTTTATCTTTGACCTCCATTGACCCTAAATAGCTCCGTTACTGACCATGCATAAGTGGATAAGTGGTACAACACTAAAATATTAGATAGTAAATGAATGCAGTCTAAAGATTGCTTTCATTGAAGTTATATCGAGGGCCACGAGACGGTTTGTGAATTTGCAAATGTAGAAACAATGGGGCACACTCGGAAAAGAGAGAGAATATGGTTCATGGAGAAGATTAATGAAAACTTTAAGGCTATAATTAAACCAAACTCGGATCCAGGTAATTAGGAAGGATGTAATAATCATTAATTTGAGAGGAGGAACACCCTTAGGAAACTGGAATAAAGAAAAAGGATTTATTTGTCTGACCAGGGACCACAAACATTTGGGATAAAGACTCCTTTTTCTTGCAAGTTTGTGTTGCTGCAGATATTATAAAAAAATCATACACTAATTCAGCTGGTCAAATTAAAACTAGACAATTTCTTCCAAAAAAAGGGAGAAAAAAAAACTAGAAAGGAAATGGAAATAGTTTAGATATTTTCATTCTAGCTGTTTGAATCAAGCTCACCAAATTATACTAAACTTTGGGTTCAGTTTATCATTTGTTCGAGTTCAGTAATCTTCTCTTTCCTTCTTTTCTCTCTTATGTGGTTAGCTATTGAAAGATCTTAACAGGATTTGGGAACTACAGTTTAGATGCCTCACTATTCACTGACATTATTTAGGACTATATTATTTAATATGAAGTTTCAGGCATACGCACAGTGCATAAGTTGCAGTCATAGAAAACACTGTTATAAGTGACTTACCACAGTTGAGAGTATTTTTAGTTTGTTGCCGTGTATACTGACTCGTATCTGAATGATGTTTATTCAAATTACCTTATGTGCTCGTCATATGCAGATAATGCGGGACCCCGACACTGGAAATTCTCGAGGATTTGGTTTCATTAGCTATGACTCTTTTGAAACATCTGATGCTGCGATCGAGGTAAATTGTATCTATCTATTTACTGGATTTATTATTGCATTTGAAACACACTGCACATATGGCACACCTTAGCTATAACAAAAACCCAGCAGATGGTAAACTTATATCTACCCGTGGATTCCATCAATTTTCAGTTTGCTAACTTTATCTGATTGGTATTTGTTTATGCAGGCCATGAATGGTCAGTACCTCTGTAATCGGCAAATCACTGTCTCTTATGCATACAAGAAAGACACTAAAGGAGAACGTCACGGCACTCCAGCAGGTATGCTTTATTTATTTGTTAGATTAATCAAGTTATTCAATGTATAAATCATTGCTTTTAAAGATGTTACAATTACCTAATTTATAAGCACGAAATGGATTATTTATGCCTGAAGTGATAATATGCCTTCTAAACCTTGGCAGAGAGAGTTCTAGCGGCAAGTAATCCAAGTGCGCAGAAGCACAAGCCACATACCTTGTTTGCCAGTGGACCTCCTACTCTCCCCAACGGTGCGCAAGCTAACGGCACCATGGCCCCACCAATCCCTCGACCATTTAGCAATGGCCCTCCTATTCCCATAGGTGGCCAGATGCCACCGGTTCGGCCCATACCACCTCCCCAAAACGGGCAGTTTCCACCTCCAATGCATATGGCTCCCCCGCCCTCATGGCCCGGCCAGCCACAGCAAATGACCCAGGGGCGCCCTCCGTCTGTCATGCCACCTCCACCACCACCTCAGCTTCAACAGTATCAAATGGTAAGGGGCCCACCACCAAACATGCCTCCACCACCACCCCCTCAAGTCATGATGAGGCCACCACCTTCTGCAGGTGGTATGCCGCCACCAAACATGTGGAGACCGCCACCGCCACTTCAACAAATGGGAGGAAGACCGATGCCACCGCCGCCCATGTCGATGATGCCACCCCCGCCACCTGCTTCAAACCAGTGATCTCGAATTTTTGTGGAAGTCCATATGTAATTGGTGTGATATTTCCCAGAGATGTAAGAAAATCAGCAGAATTGAGTAGCTTGTAGAATCAGTTTTAGTTGAGAATATATACAATTCAAATTAAGGAGGCGGGCGTTTGATTAATATTTAGTTGTGGTTGGTAGTTTCTAGGTTTGTGAGAGCATCCACATTTGTCTGCTATATATATATATATATATATATATATATATATATATATAGAGGGAAAAAGGGGTATGAGCAACTTGCTCATTTAGTAAATAAGCAATTGATGATGTGGCATAAATGTGATTGGGAAATTCTTAAAAGGGTTAGTTGTCCAATGTATCACATGCATGCCACATAATCAATTGCTCATTTACTAAATGAGCAAGTTGCTCATATCCCTTTTACCCATATATATATATATATATGGATAATATGCATATCTTAGCTTTTTCAGTGCTCATCTGTTATACATTCATATTATCCCATTTTTGCTACAGGATAATGCTATATTTGAGAGCAGATATTGCAATATGCATATTATAGAGGATGAAATATCATATTTTCGTTTTAAATATTTTATAATATTTTTAATCTATCCGATGAAACATCATGATTGGGACTGTTGGATTATCTGCGGATTATTGATTGATTCATATGATTTTCTATAGGTAACTAAACTATAGGGGGAAAAATTAAAATAAAACAGCCAAAGTGACTGACGGAAAAAACATTATGTTTTGTACGTCGAAAAAAAATATTTTTTTCTAGTTGACGAAACATTGTCCACACAAATAAATAAATAAATAAATAAATAAATAAATAAATAAAAATTATATATATATATATATTATTCAGACAAAATTTTATTTTAATTTTTTTTTAAAATTCGGACAGAACAATTTTTTATCTCTTTTGCTATTTTTTAGCATTTCATAACTGCAGCGAAACTACACTTTGCTATTTCTATTTATCTAGTTTGTCATTTTTTAACTTTGATGACTGTGGATGCTTTGAATGTATCTTTTACATGATAGTGATGCTGGAATGGTGATGAAGTTTGATGTCCACAATACACAGAAGTAGAGACAGTGTTGGTGTATGTTGTAAGCATATTTATTTCTGTAAGTGTATGCCGGTAGTAAGGTGTATGCTCAGTTGTGGTTTTCAATATTCAAAATTGAGGGGGAAAACTAGAACACTAATGGTGACAAATTCTATTTCAGGGATTGTGTTCTGCGTATCATCTTTTGATGGCGGCATGATATGCCACGAGTAGGAGGCATAGGGTATGAGTTTTATTTGTGAACTCAATATTCGTACGCATTGTTTGAGATAGTAATACGTCTGCTTGCTATCTGTATTGTCAAGCTCTGTAGCCTCATTATTCTGTAACTGCTTCTGTTAATATACTGCTGCATACCGGGAAAAAAATAATCTTTCTAACTTTTTTATTTTTCATTATTTTTTATTTTTGCAAAAATAAAAAGATTATATATGATACCACCAAAATTGCCACCGCACGCTCTCCATTTCTACTCCTATTGAAATACTCTGATTTTGAGTGGGGGCAAACAATGAAATCTACAACAACAATATTGAAATTGAGTATATGTTTAAAACACTTCTTTTATTGACAATATTATCTTATGGCCCAACGGTTAAAGTTTCGAGTTCACATGAGGTTGAGGGTTCAATTCCTATATATATATATATATATATATATATACTAGTTGGAATTTACTGCTTGGTGCACATAAATGGTTAAAATTTTATCTAAACATACTTCCATTTAGCACACCTATATTATTCAAACTACACATTCGATGAAGTCAATCATCCTAAAAAGCTAACAATGGATTTCAAAATTACTCCAACAACAACAAGCTCATCGAAATAAAATTTGAAGTAATTATCGAGAACCCAAATTTAATCAATTCAAGCAGAATTTCAATCAAAACAAAGCAACAATGGATCAAAATTCGAACGATGTAAAAGACAGATATATGCGTAATAGTTTTATCTAAAACATAATTTAAAAAAAAAGTTATTTAAAAAAACAAATTAGTAAAATTCCTTGACAATATTTTTAGTTGATGTAGCTAAAATTCCTTGACAATATTTTTATTCAAACTACACATTCGATGAAGTCAATCATCCTAAAAAGCTAACAATGGATTTCAATATTTTTAGTTGAGGGTTCAATTCCTATATATATATATATATATATATATATATATATATATATACTAGTTGGAATTTACCGCTTGGTGCACATAAATGGTTAAAATTTTATCTAAACATACTTCCATTTAGCACACCTATATTATTCAAACTACACATTCGATGAAGTCAATCATCCTAAAAAGCTAACAATGGATTTCAAAATTACTCCAACAACAACAAGCTCATCGAAATAAAATTTGAAGTAATTATCGAGAACCCAAATTTAATCAATTCAAGCAGAATTTCAATCAAAACAAAGCAACAATGGATCAAAATTCGAACGATGTAAAAGACAGATATATGCGTAATAGTTTCATCTAAAACATAATTTAAAAAAAAAGTTATTTAAAAAAACAAATTAGTAAAATTCCTTGACAATATTTTTAGTTGATGTAGCTAAAATTCCTTGACAATATTTTTATTCTAGGGGGCCTTGGAACATATGATGATATTTTGAATAATACAACGACAGATAGGCCTTGGTTTTGTGCTTATTTGTTTTACACAAATATTACAAGATGGAAAACAATCTCTTTCTATACCAAAAGAATACACATACAACCATTTAAACATTTTTTAATCAAAACAAAGTATATTACGGAGAATGAACAGAATCTAAACAAGAGAATGCAAGCTTCCCTTCTTTCGTCTAATCATATGTATTTTGTTTCCAATATTATAATCTTTTATTCTTTCACTGTGTAAACAAAGTGTAATATAACTCTGATATACTACTGAAAAAGTTTTAAATTTTCTTGTAAAATTGTACGAAATGAAGTAAAGATCCCGTGAAATCTCGAATTCGACCTTATTTGGAATTCGGAACGTTACATCAAAGCTCTAACATGGTTGGTTGACTTTTGATAATTAGAGTTTGAGATTGACTACTCGAATTTGAGGGAAGAAGAAGAGAGTTGGATTATGGGAGAATTTTCTACAGAAGGCTATTGGTTTTTAGTTGGGTTTTGATTATGATCCAAACTCAATCATAGCCGTTCATCTATTAGATCAGAAAAAATAAATAAATGGTCTCGATTTGCTAATTGATGTTTATATATATATATATATATATATATATATATATATATATATATATATATAGTTTTGGAGTACATAATGCAAAGTCAGGTAGCTCGGAAGGTACAAGAACTCATCAACATCAATGAATCCAACCCACTCACAAGAATCCCGAGCACGGAGAGCACAATGAGCAAACCCTGCTTCTTGGGTCTTAATCCAAGGCCACTCGTGAAGAGAAACCGATCACATTGACCTCACAACCACCTCACTGTCGTCATCACTGTTGTTATCGTAGATAAACCACCGTTCTACTCCAATATGAGAGTGGTAAGCAATCCATTCACGGAAGAGTCATGCTTGGTTTCAGACCATAGTGCAAACACACATTATACACAGCTTCCTTCTCTTTCCCCGCTTTAAAGTTGAAACTATTTCTGGGCGAGCAACTGAAGGTAATGTGATAGAGCCATGGCCAGTGGTCTTAATGGAGACCAACAAAGGTTTACTCCTCAACCGGTTAAGAACACTTTTAGGGGTTTACAGTGAAAAGTCTCTGGAGCAGCAGAAACAACCTCTGTGGTAAACAAATACTTCGGATTGAAAAAATGCCACCCGAAAACACATTTATATCGGTTCAGATCAAATAAGAGAGCATGTAGAAGACTAAGCCCCTTAGCAAACACAGCAGTAGTGTTCTCCCGGTGATCCAGAACCGCAGAGTACGCCAAATGATCCCTAGTAACAGGCTGTACATGAGGTAACGAAACCAAAGGTGAATATGACAGAGAAACTGAGAAGCCATTCATAGGTGGAGGGCATCGAATAAACAGGTTCCGACTCGAAGACGAGTTTCATGGTAGTTTCCTCAGATGAATTCGAGTAATATAGGCACTGTAGGTTTAAATTAGAAACTGTTGATGGGTTTTTTATGAAGAGAAATACCAAGTCAGGGAATGCCACAGCTTGCTGAATTTGAACAAAGGGGGTTGGTTCAGTTTCAAGGGTCAATGAAGTATCAGTTGAAACTACATTCATGGCTGATTTTTTTTGCCACGTGGAGATCAAAACTGGCCGGAATGAAACTGTTACAAACAAAAAAGTTTTAAAATTTTCAGACAGGAATCACATAAGCTAATCACAGATTGGTGATGACATCTGACACTACTAAGCAGACAAAAACACACGAATGCAATGAATTCCTTCAAAATATAATTAAAGAACAGAAATAAGACAAGCATAATAAATTGAAGCTGCAGATGTCAACTGACAACAAACAAAATTCACACAAAACACATGAACAACATTCAGATCTAAAATAGATCTCAACTAAAAAAATCCTACCTTTAACACCCAATTAAGGTTTGGACCTAAACAGTCATAAATTCAGTAAACTAAACACTACCCAGATGATAAAACCCGATTTTTAAGACTAAAAACTATTACTTTCGTGAATTGCAATAAGTAATCAGTATCAGTGATGGGGTAGTTTTAAAGTGTTTTATTTTTTACCTCTGAATAGCCGAAAAGTTGTGAAGGCAGCTGTGAAGAAGAGAAGGCAGTATAAGAGAACATAGGAAGAAGAAGACTTCTTCTTCCTTGTTCGAGCTTTCATGGCCTCATCAACCTTCTTCTTCCCTCTTATCATTACTTCATTACACCCAAATTTCCAACCAAACCGAACACCAATCCAGATAATTCCAACCCAATAAACATAATCAACATAAAAAAAATCTACAGTAAAAAAGTTCAGTTCATTGAATACGTTTTAGTTTGCAAACTGACTTGATAATGTCAAATAATATTATAATTTGCGATGATATTGTGTATCTATACCTTGCAATTTCTGCACTTCTTGGCTATCTCTGTGATTTCCTCTAAATACCCTTCTCAACACTGAATAGCCACTCTCGCTTTTCCCCTTCAAAGTGTCCTCCAAAGCATCAACTTGGAGAGTAATTTGAAGCTCTGGCTTCATACAACTTGTAACCTCATCCTGCAAAAGAACTTTCTTGATCATAATCACTTCAGGCATAATGTACTTCAATTGTGCCAAATGTGCATTTAAACCTCCTATATCCAACACAAGAACAAACCATCAATCTTCAGCTAAACCAAACCATAACAAAACCATAATGTAAAACCACAGCTAAACAAAATAGTATTAATATGCAAATAATTCTACAGTCAAAAGCCAACGGCTTCGTTGGTTATATGAAACTACCGCCAGAAATTTGTTCCTAAAAAGAGACTTTTTTTCAGGTTCTCAATTGGAAAAACAGGAAAAACAGAAGAAGAAATTCTGTGTTACTGAAGTAAAGAATATAACCTCAAAGGTCACTCTTCACCATCTCCAACAAAGTCACTGATCTCAATCTCCTTCAGTATATTTAAGTTACAATTTTAGCTTGACATCGAAGGTTTCATGTCTTCTGCTTCAGTTGCCGCTTCCGGAGTGTTGCATTTCTACCATTTTGGGGAGCATCTACACAGAAAATGAAATATATCTGAAGTTAGCCATAACTGAAATCTCAAATAAGGGTGGAAGTGTACTCAATACCTGAATTACACTCCCCATCAGCTTTAAAGTCTTGGCATTAGAAACCATAAAAAATGTGCAGGTTATTAAATGTGCAGGTCATGTAAGTCATACATGCTGGTAAATGAAAATGTGCAGGTTATTAAATTAAGCCATCTCTTTCGAGAAGCATTAATGGAAATTGTCTTTTAAAAATATGGACTTATCACCACATGTTAGTAGATGATAGATTGTGAGGACTGAGCTATACGGCCTATAAATATGGAGCAGCTAAAGTAAATCCATGTGAGAGTCTATAAATTATAAATGTGAGGTTGACATTTAATTGGGCAATGCAGATGGTTGATATAACTTGGAAGTCCTGAGCTGAAGAAAAAAAAAACGTGTGGTTGAGATTAGTTAAAGTGGGTGGGTACTGGGTAGTATACAATTTGTGATTTAATTAGATTTTAAATCAAAAATTTTAATGCATTTGCACAAGCACACAATTTAATATAAACTGATGTAAAACATATTAACAATATAAAAGCAAATATGCATACAACAAGCAATCTATAGCTGTTAAGATTCACAAGAAGGCTACCAAAAGATCAAGGAAGAACAAATACCTTCATGGAAATAGATCATGGACCTTTCGTACAAATTCTTTATTTAACCTGCTTCTCAAGTTCTCAATCTCTTCTGTGCTTTCCAAAATCTTAAACAAATTTGACTCTCTATTCCAAAGGGAACAAAACCTCAATAAAATCTCCTCTTCCATGTCCATGAATACTCCTTGATCTTGGTTTAAAACCAAATCTTCCTGGAACTAAAGGAAAAAATAAATTCAGCATAAAAATTTGGGAGAACATAAAGCATGTGTAATTGAAGTTTAGTAGGTGCATACAGTTTCTTTTTAATAAGTTTCTAGGAAAATATTTGAAACTCTTCATTCATGTTGAAGCTCATACAGGTTTATTTGATTTTGGTATACCCAACTAATATGAAGGGATGTTTATTAGTATAGCACAATATTTCTATGTTTCTCTCCCGCATATTTAGCCTTGTTGCATTTTCCCATACTGATATATGCACATTCAATTTCAACCAGGCCAGAGCTTTTATAAAATAAAACCTTATTGAAACTAAATTATTTTATTAAGGAAAAATAAATTCCAGCAGCACTTCCTTGACGTGGAGTTACGATCTAATTTTCAACCAACAAGTAGGGTACCCATCCTGTGGGAAGCTGGTTCATCTCGCCACACCTTCAGAGTTTCCGAATAGTGTGGTTCATTTCACAGTTGCATGCAACAACAATTGCTGCAACTGATGTTGGATTGCAATTTCTCGATGTAAGAAACTGAACAAAACATAACAAAATCAACCTCCAAAAGTTGGGCCGCATAAGTTTATTCTAAAAGCAAGTAACTTAATAAAATTTATATTAGTAAAAAAGAAGTCATTTTAGTAAGAAAGATGTGCGAACAAGAGTTCATAATTCTATAATACAAAGGATGAAGATAGAACCTTACTACACTATGAAATAGATAGCGTGGTTATCCAACTTCTGAGATCCATCCCTTCATCTGTTAGATTGTCGAGTTCAGTTGAAACAATCTCTTTCTGTTTTAGAAGCTTATACAATTTCCTTTCCTCTACCTTTGGGTACTCCAGTATTGTTGCCACATACTTTTCTAGTGTCATCTCTTCAGTACTGAAAGCTCTCCGGTTCCTCTTAACAGCCCCATTTCACCATCTCCAACAAAGTCACTGATCTCAATCTCCTTCAGTATATTTAAGTTACAATTGTAGCTTGACATCGAAGGTTTCATGTCTTCTGCTTCAGTTGCCGCTTCCGGGGTGTTGCATTTCTACCATTTTGGGGAGCATCTACACAGAAAATGAAATATATCTGAAGTTAGCCATAACTGAAATCTCAAATAAGGGTGGAAGTGTACTCAATACCTGAATTGCACTCCCCATCAGCTTTAAAGTCTTAGCATCAGAAACTATAAAAAATGTGCAGGTCATGTAAGTCATACATGCTAGTAAATGAAAATGTGTAGGTTATTAAATTAAGCCATCTCTTTCGAGAAGCATTAATGGAAATTGTATTTTAAAAATATGGACTTATGACCACATGTTGGTAGATGATAGATTGTGAGGACTGTACGACCTATAAATATGGAGCAGCTAAAGTAAATCCATTGACACACAATATATTCTCACAAATTCCCAACGTAATAAACGTTCAAGGGATGCACTTAATGGATCTCAAAATAACTGTGTGAATTATAACAAAGTCCGGTCTTCAAACTTAATATCAACACGTGAATTCCCAATGATAAATTTATGTCAAAGCGTAGAGACCGATCCCAAAAGAGATATAGACCTCCCCTGAGCTTACAACAATAGTTCTCAGAGGTCTATGCCAAACAACAGAATAGGTTGCCAAGAATAGATTAACAAACAAATTAAGAATCTAAGTTAGTCAAGCAAATTAGCTAACTTCCTAATTTATACATACATTGATGTATATTAGCACTACTTTCTGCTAACTCTAAAATAGGGATTAAGAAAAAAGTTTTATCACGACCACAATTCCTCTATTCTTCAAAATGAAATTTGATGCATCCCATTCCCATGTCACATGACCAACCCTAATTATGCCCCATATTTTTTCCAACTCCACAGGAACTACACAACGCTATCCATCTATTAGTAGCATATGCATTTCTGTTACATATTTGTTAACTCCGCAAACAAAAATGTACTTGCCATCTTGCCCCCAGTTTAGTCTGAGAAAGTGGACACTTTACCTAATTGTTGCTCGTATTTTCCCCCAACTCCAAAAGAACTACGCCAGGCTATCAAGTAACAACCTCTTAGTATCATATGTAACGATGTCAAAGATTAATTTGCCTTAAAAAAAATGTATGCAACATCGTGCAAACTGTTTTGCATGCTCAGGTTGACATTGGACACAAAAAAGGATCATCCCTAATATCAGAAATCTACATTAGAAAATGAAACATCACTGAAACTTGGATCCGTTGCTATTAAGTATAGATCCGAAGATCTTAGATTGTGGTTCATTGTAGTTCCAATTGTCCCTAGATTGCAAATCTAACTGAATTGAAAGTCAAAACAAAGTGTGAATTTTTTTTTCATATTATTTTTAGGCGAGGGAATACACACACACACACATACACACAGTTAAGAGACAAGTGTTGAAAGACATGTACCATTTACACATATAAGATGAATTTAAAAAGCCTAGCTCAAGGATTGTATTTTGGTCATTGTTTCATAATACTACATAATTTTAAAGTAGTTTAATTTGACGTTGTTCAGGTTATTCCTATTCCAAAACTTGATTTGCATAGGCATTTCATCAAATACTTAGAATACCATGATTTGAAGTTGAACATGCAAACATATTAGCATATGTATTCAAGAAAAACTTGATAGCAAATTAAGATATAAATTAAAAAAATCTCATCACTAATTAGTTATAAAGTTTCAAAATTAGTTCAACTAAATTCATGGAAATAATTATACATAAAACAAAAGAGATAAATGAAGGCAAAACCGATGTAATACAAAAGAACTGATTTTGATCGATTAAACTACAATATATGTATTATTTGAGAACCCTAAAAAGAGAAAGAGAGCATAATAGCAAATCTCCTTACAGTTACGACAATAAGCTTTTTTCTGAGTTAACGACAATCTCAATATAAGATATAAATTACTAACTTTAGATAGTCAAAAAATTATTTTAAAACCCTTTTTAATTCCTTTCCTTTCCATAAACTTCCTTCTATCACAAACTTCCTTCAAGTTATTCATAAATAATCATAAAAATCAAAACTTTTTGTTCATATTCAACGCATTGTTCATCATGCACCCATCAATATAAATCAGATTTAAAAAAAAAAAAGAATAAGGAGGATACCGATGGTGGTTGGGGGGGTCGGCGTCAGTCATCGGATGCGGGAAAGTGTGGCGGCGCACAGATCAGGGCAGCGGAAGGAGGGCCGGGGTTGCTGGAATCAGAAGAAAAAAAAATTAAAAAGAGATTAAGGAGGATACCGATGGTGGTGGTGGTTGGGGGGGTGGGGAAGGGTTGTCGGCATCCGGCGTCGGATGCGGTCCGTGGCGGCGCGCGCGTCCGGCGTCGGATGCGGTCCGTGGCGGCGCGCGCGTCCGGCGTCGGATGCGGTCCGTGGTGGCGCGCGGATCGAAGCAGCGGAAGTAGGCCGGGGGTTGTTGGGGTTATCTATTAGGATTTTGGGGTTGTAGATGGGAATACATATAGAAGAGAGGAAAAAAAGCATTGCACATGTAATACACGTTCTTATTAAATTATTTAATCTGAGCCTTTAATCGTGTAGATCAATATAATAGATCGACGGTTCAGATCTTCTCTCGACAGAATTTTTTTTTTATTGTGGCTTTTATAATAGAAATAGATATATAGTGAGAGAACTAATTTGGTGAGAACATAAAGAAATCAAGTAATTTGAAGTTCATTTGCCCATGATTTACATCAAAGCAAAATTGTATGGCTGAAAATTCTACTCCATTTGATGGATGTGCAAATGAACTTCAAATTACTTGATTTCTTTATGTTATGCTATCTAAGACATGTAAAACGAGATGACCGTTTCAGATTTTTCATTGGGGGTTATGGCTGAAAATTCTACTCCATTTGATGGATGTGCAAATGAATTTCAACTTACTTGATTTCTTTATGTTATGCTATTTAAGACATGTAGAACGAGATGACCGTTTTAGATTTTTTTATTGGGGGTCTACTTCGTGAGTTCTTATGGAGTTCTCACCAAAATTAGTTCTCAACCGAATGGCTCCCCATATATATATATATATATATATATATATATATATATATATATATATATATATATATATAGAGAGAGAGAGAGAGAGAGAGAGAGAGAGAGAGAGAGTCTGAGTTAGTTGCTCTAGCTACGGCTAGTGAGGCAAGCTGGTTGAGAAATCTCGTCTTACATTCTTCAAGGAGTAGACCTATACCTCCGATCTTAATCTACTCAGATAGTACTGTTGTGATAGCTAAAGTATAAAACGTTTAGTATAACGGTAAGAGATTAGCGATTCGTCGCAAGTACAGAACGGTGAGAGAGCTCCTCACGTCTGGTGCTGTTACTGTGGATTTTGTGAGATTGAAAAGTAACCTTGCAGATCATTTGACAAAAGAATTATCTCGAGACAGTTTGGAACACATCGATAAGGATGGGACTGAAGCCCATTTAGGATCACAGTTGGTGGGAACCCAACCTATACGACTGGAGATCCCAAGACATAGGTTCAATGGGAAAAACAGGTCATACTGTGATCGGAATCATGCAACCAAGGAGTTTACCACTCCTTAGTCCATCTTGATGTGTATGTGCATGATGTCTTGTAGCATTAGTAAGGATGAGCTTGGCTCTTAATGAGGTCTATATCTCTGAATGAGAGGAGTGCCTAGCTACAAGAGCACTCTTGATAGACTCACCGTGGTGATTGTGAAGTGTGGCTGCTTTTATAAGTGAGGCTGATTCTCTAAAACATTCACCTATACTGGGATAAGCCCAAGGCCGGAATGTGCTGGCATTTAGAACTTTCACCTGGTAGAATCACGTGTGGTTTTCTTTCACTATGTAAAAATGGGTAATGAGTTCAAGACTTAAAATCACTCATTATTCTTGCAATTTGGGGATTGTCCACTATGTAAGGTTCAAGTCTTCGGACACCTTACTTATGCATGGTTCTATACTTTTGAAAAACTGCTTCTATTCAAATTAGTGTTTTAAATATATAATGGGGGATTGTTGGAATTGAGTAGACATTCAAAACAGTTCTCTTGTTTACAACATTGTCTTATGGCCCAACGGTTAAAATTTTGAGTTCACATGAGGTTGAGGGTTCAATTCCTACATTCCACATAATATATATATATATATATATATATATATATATATATATATATATATATATATATATATAACCGGGCCGGGCCTTAGGGCCTGTGGTCTATTGAAAAAAAAAAGAACTTTTAAATTTTTTGAACTTTAGAATTTCAAACAGATCAAAAACATTTTTTCCAATTAATAATATAACTATTTCAAGAAGTAAATGGGCTTTATGTTATAGTTGTTTCAAGAATTAAAGGATCTTTATGATGTAGCCGTTTTTGATTAAATGCATACAGTTTTTATTCTTCATGATTACTAGTTATAAAAAGGAATCATTTTTTTGGAAAAAAGAGTATAGAAAAACAATGTAGTCATTCTCTTTTTCTAATCTATTTTTAGCGGTTTTTTGCCTTGATTTGGGTGGTGCAAGTTGGTACGTGCTACTATTGGAGCATTAGGCAGCACTGTAGACAGAAGCTCGTTGTATCCCAGGAGAAGTGTTTGGTGATCAACGATTCATCTCCAGAATTCGTCAAATAGTTTCTTTAAAAAGTGCAACCCACGCCTCGAGGCACTTTTTACTTTCTTCTTGTTGTAGATCAACTCCAAAGTCATTCTCAGAAGGTTCATTTGGTGCCCTCAGGTTTAACCCATTTTCTTAACAATTTTAAGGAACTATTCTATGTTGCTCTTGTTTCTGACCGCAAGCATGAATCCAACAAACCCGAGAAATTTACTGGCCTGAACTTCAAGCGATGGAAGAACAAGATGTTTTTTCTATCTGTCGCTGAAGGAAATTGCCTGTGTTCTTACCACCGACTGCCCTATAATGCCTAAGCCAGAACCTGTTGATGTCCATGAAAATGAACAAATCTTAGATGACATATCAGAATGGAATGATGCCGATTTTAAATGTAGAAACTTTATCTTGAATGGGCTATCCGACGAACTATATGACTATTACTTACAGTCTGATACGGCTAGATCTGTGTGGGAAGCCCTGCAAAAGAAATATTACATCGAATAGGCTAGCTCGAAGAAATTCACAGTCAGTCGTTATCTCAAATACACCATGGTCGACAGCAAGCTGGTAACTATTCAATCACACGAGTTACAACACATTTCTCATGAGATCATTTCAGAGGGAATACCCCTCGATGAGCAATTTCAAGTAGTTGTGATGATTGACAAGTTACTACCTAGTTGGAAAGACTACAAGAATATTCTGTGACACAAATCAAAGGAACTAACCATGGAGAATTTGATAACTAGGCTTAGAGTTGAGGAGGAATCCAGAAAACAAGACCAGAAAGAAGAAGTCTTGCTTGTTCAACAGAACAAAGCGAAGGTCCATTTGAAATCAAAGAACAAGCCGTTCAAGAAGAATGTTAGTCGAAAGTTCAATTCGAACTTCCGTCAGAATGGTCAGAATGGACGTCAGAATCCGAATAAGGGAAATAACTAGCAAGCCCAAACCAACAACAATGGAACAGATCCTATCGAGTGTTGGAAGTGTCATCGCTTCGAGCATATCGCTAGAAACTACCGATAGTGTACGCCTGCACCACAGGAAAATCCTATCGAAGGGCCTTTAGTGGCTATGATCACCGAGATCAACATGGTCGGTATAACCGACAGGTGGTGGGCTGATACGGGCGCTACTAGGCATGTTTGCTATGAGCGCAGCTGGTTTAAAACTTATAAGGAGACTGAAAATCAGAAAGTGCAACTTGGTGATTCACACGGTATCAATGTGATGGGCACTGGAGATGTAGACTTGGAGTTTACCTCTGGCAAGACTGTAACCCTCAAGAATGTCTTGCACACTCCTGATATGAGGAAGAACTTGATTTCTGGATACCTTCTCAACAAGGTTGGGTTTCATCAGAGCATCGGATCCGACCGGTATGTTATAACTAAGAATGAGATTTTTGTGGGAAATGGATTTGCTTGTAATGGGATGTTTAAACTCAGTATTGAAATGAATAAGAAAGATACTTCTGTTTACTCCTTGTCTTCTTTTAATTTATGGCACTCTAGATTATGTCATGTTAACAAGGAATTGATAAATATTATGAGCAAACTTAGCATGATACCAAAAGTTAACTTAAATGAATTTGAGAAATACATCTCCTGTAGTCAAGCTAAGATAATTAAAACTCCACATAAAAGTGTATCCAAAAAAACAAAAATTCTAGACTTGATACATTCTGATATATGTGAGGTGGGTGAAACTTTAACTATAAATGGTAAAAGATATTTCATTACGTTTATTGATGATCATTTAAATTATACTCATGTTTATCTTATGACACATAAAAGTGAAGCAATTGACATGTTTAGAATTTATGTAACTGAAGTGCAAAATAAATTTGAAAGAAATATTAAGAGATTTCGTAGTGATAAAGGTACAGAATATGATTCCAATGAATTTAAACAATTATATGCATCATTTGGAATTATTCACGAGACTACCGCACATTATTCACCTGAATCTAATGGAAAAGCTGAAAGAGAGAATAGAACTCTTACTGAATTGGTAGTTACTTCGCTTATTAGTTCTGGAGCACCCAAATCCTTATGGGGTAAAGCTCTTTTATTTGTATGTCATTTTTTAAATAGAATTTCGCACGTATCTTCTGATACACCACCATACAAATTATGGAGAAGTAGAAATCCTAATATTGATTATTTTAGAGTTTGGGGTTGTTTAGCATATGTCAGAAAACCTGACCCTAAAAGAATCAAACTTACTAGTAGAGCATATGAATGTGTTTTTATTGGTTATGCAGATAACAGTAAGGCTTTCAGATTTTTAGACTTGAATAATAATGTGATTATTGAATCTTTAGATGCTGATTTTTATGAGGATAAATTTCCTTATTTATTGAGGACCAGTGGAGGTAGTAGTGGGGGTTCACAACCCTCTACTTCCTTAAGCGTACCTCAAACTAGTACACATTTTAATATTGATATGGATTCTGAGCCTCGTAGAAGTAAACATGCTAGAACTGCTAAAAATTTTGGTGATGTCTATGTTGTATATGCTTTAGAATCTGACCCTAGTTCAATCAATGAGGCCTTAACCTCACCCGATGCCAATTTGTGGCAAGAAGTCATAAATGACGAGATGGATTCACTAACCTCTAATGGTACTTGGGAGTTAGTGGACTTACCTCGGGGTAATCATACTATAGGATGCAATTGGATTCTTAAGAGAACGCTAAAACCAGATGGTACTATTGAAAAATTTAAAGCTAGACTAGTAGCTAAAGGATGTGTACAAAAGGAAAATATAGATTCTTTGACACTTACTTTCCTGTGACTCGTGTGACTACCATTAAAGTTTTATTAGCTATTTCTGCTGTGCATAATTTATTGATTCACCACATGGATGTTAAAATAGCTTTCTTAATGAAGAACTTGAAGAGGATCTTTATATGGATGAGTCTGAAGGTTTTGTGATTGCAGGACAGGAACACAAAGTCTGCAAGCTAAAATAAGACTTTATATGGTCTTAAGCAAGCTCCTAAACAGTGGCACGACAGAATTGATCAATTATTACTCTCAAATGGTTTTTCTATTAATAATGTTGATAAATGACTTTATATAAAGCATCCAGTGATAGTTGTATTATGCTTTGTCTATATGTAGATGATTTACTCATTTGTATTTCTTCGCTTGAATTGATTTCAGAGACTAAAACTATGCTTAGTCAAAATTTTGATATGAAGGACCTAGGTGAGGCCAATGTTATTTTCGGCATGAGAATCACACGTACTGAGACAGGTATTACTCTTGATCAATCTCATCACATTGAGAAGATCTTGAAGAAATACAATTACTTTGACCGTAGACCTGCATGTACACCTAGTGACCCTCATATTAAACTTTTGAAAAATTCTGGTGCTGCAATTAGACAAAAAGAATATGCTAGTATTATTTGTAGCCTTCACTATGCTAATGACTGCACTAGACTTGACATTGCATATGTTGTAGGGGTATTATGTAGATTTACGAGTTGTCCTAGTTCTGAGCATTGGAATGCTATTGATAGAGTCATGAGGTACTTGAAAAGGACCATGAACTTAGGACTACATTATGAGAGATTTTCCGCTGTCCTTGAGGGATTCAGGGATGCAGATTGGAATTTATTTTTAGATGATTCCTAGGCCAGAAGTGGATAAATTTTTAGTATCGCTGGTAGTGCTGTTTCTTGGAGGTCCAAGAAACAAACCAGTTTAACTTACTCTACTATAGAGTCTGAGTTTGTTGCTCTAGCTACGGCTAGTGAGGAGGCAAGCTGGTTGAGGAACCTTTTTTCTTACATTCCTTCATGGAGTAGGCATATACCTCCATTCTTAATCCACTCAGATAGTACTACTGCGATAGCTAAAGTACAAAATGCTTACTATAACAGTCACAGTACAGTGAGAGAGCTCCTCACGTCTGGTACTGTTACTATGGATTTTGTGAGATCGGAAAGTAACCTTGCAGATCCTTTGACAAAAGGATTGTCTCGAGACAAAGTTTGGAACACACTGATAAGGATGGAATTGAAGCCCATTTAGGATCACAGTGTAGCACCCCGAATTTCTAATATAATAACTTAGAAAATATGTGGCACAATCCCAGCATCAACTTCAATGTAATAGTACACATAACTCAAAACACAAATAATTTTATTCCAAACTTTTATTACAACAATCTTTTTCAAAACACAGTGGAAATGCAAACACCTTGAATTACAACTTTCTTTTCACAATATTTTTTTTTTTACACAAATTTACACAAAGCGCTATTACATTAGTTTATCTCAAAACTAACTCAAGCATCCAAGCCTCCAAACTCTAAGCAACAACCTGTAATACATGAGGCTAGAAATGATCCCTAATCTCCAAAACTAAAGGGGTCAGCCATAAATGGTGTGAGTGATATAAACAACAACAAAATAAACAATAAGCATGGATTCTTAAACAACATGTACTGAACGAGAGAAGCAAATACTGAACATGTATTGTGAAGTAGAAATGACAGGAAAACATGAAAACATCAAATGTAGCTTAACTAAGTGTTAGAAGCAGAAAACAGAAAACTCATGCATAAAATCAAGTCAAGAAAACAACACCACCGATCAGATACCCGGTTATCAGTCACTCTCAACACCGCAGATTGGATACCCGGTTATCAATCACTATCAGTGATTCTCAACACCGCAGAGTATACCCAACCCCAGAGATCAATGACTCTCAACACCGCAGAATATACCCATCTCTCAATCAATCTCAATACCACAAATTGGATACCCGGTTATCAGTCACTGTCAACACCGCAAATTGGATACCCGGTTATCAATCACTATCAGTGATTCTCAACACCGCAGAGTATACCCAACCCCAGAGATCAATGACTCTCAACACCGCAGAATATACCCATCTATCAATCAATCTCAATACCACAAATCGGATACCCGGTTATCAGTCACTCTCAACACCGCAGATTGGATACCCGGTTATCAATCACTATCAGTGATTCTCAACACCGCAGAGTATACCCAACCCCAGAGATCAATGACTCTTAACACCACAGAATATACTCATCTATCAATCAATCTCAATACCACAAATCGGATACCCGGTTATCAGTCACTCTCAACACCGCAGATTGGATACCCGGTTATCAATCGCTATCAGTGATTCTCAACACCGCAGAGTATACCCAACCCCAGAGATCAATGACTCTCAACACCGCAGAATACACCCGACTATTAATCACTCTCAACACCGCAGATCGGATACCCGGTTATCAGTCACTATCAGTGACTCTCAATACCGCAGATTATACCCGACCCCAGAGATCAGTGACTCTCAATATGTCCATAATTCACTAATCCATCGTTAAACGGTCAAAGGAGAAATCTCTCCACTCAACAAACCCAAGTCTTTAATAAATTCCATAATCCAAATCAATAAAGTATATTGAAAACATATGTTCTATAAAAGAATAATATTTATAAGGGTAGGTTATAGATCCAAAACGTTTAAAGAAATAGTCATTTAAAGAACATCAAAACACCTTAGAAAAGTATCAGTACCATTCGATTGCAAAAGGTCACCAGTCGACTGTCCAGAGGGAAATTCAGTAATTTTAAGAAAATAAGTTAAGTATTATAAGTTGACTTATAAAAATCATAAGTCGATTTACCAAAAACATAAGTTGACTTATAAAAGTCATAAGTCGACTTACCAAAAATATAAGTCGACTTACCAGAGAGAAATTCCAAAAATCTTTAAGAAAATATTCTAAGTGTCATAAGTCGACTTGTAAAGTCATAAGTCAACTTAAAAGAGAATATAAGTCGACTTACCAGAGAAAAATCTACGATAACTTTGAAAAATAAATTCTAAGTGTACCAGTCGACTGAAAAGGGTCTAAGTCGACTGTCCAGAGCGGATTTTCAAGAAAACTAAAGATACAGCAGCTGGGTCATACCAGTCGACTGAAAAGTTACCAGTCGACTGTCGGCCTTCAGTCTGCAAGGTTTTGGTTGTTCATGATAATCAAAATTAGGGTTTTCCAAAGCAATCATGGTTTACTAAAATAATTTGTATTCGAATAAAACGATAATCTCAAATAATCCTCATTATGGATACGTTTCCTCAAATCAACCAATATATCTCAAAACTCAATTCTTATGTTCTAAACTCCTAATTCTTCCATTAGGATTTCTCAATACTGAATTTCTTTCACAACTCAAAACCAAAATCTGATTTGTAATTGCGAGATCCAGATGTTCATCCATCCAATCCCTTATTGTCATAATCATACTCAAATCTTAACATGCTTTCAAGCAATAAAGAATTCATTAATCAAGATCTACTAAACGTTCATAGATTTCACATACATAATACAAATAATAACTATTGCATCGTTCACATACAAGATACACTAAATAAACAAGGATGTCGAAACAAAACAACACACAATCATTCACATAAATCAATCAACAAAACAAAGTTCATATCACTCACCTTAGAATGAAGAAATCCGACAAGAAAGTCTCCCTTTTGTGAGATCCAAAAATCCTCCTCTTCAATCACCAAGAAAATAAAAGATATAATAAAATTTGAGTTGTGCAGCGAATGACGGCTGCAAACCCTTTTTATATAGGCCGGAAATCAAGATTTAGTGTTTTGGAAATGCATTTTGCAAAATAGTCCTCCCAAAATATAAACTTACATATATAACTCTATTCTTGGAAACTCAATAAAAATCATTTAAATTAGGATTTAAAAGTAAAATATACTCATTAATCTCAATTGGTACAGTCCAAAACATCCAGAAAATACAATTTGCATTTTAACCCCTGAAAACGACAAATTTGCAAAAAGATCATTCTTTTCTCAAAAATTGCAAATAGATCCAATTAATTTCAGAAAAATTGGGAAAATAATAAATAATTTCCAAATATTAAAGAATGATTTTTCATGAAGAAAACTTGACTTTTGAACCTCTCAAGAAAATATTTGCACGTGTTTTGCACGTGCAAAAAGCTAACTCTTTAGAAAATATTTATTAAATCTCCAGAAAATTATTTTAATTCATTTTCAAATATTTAAAATAATATTTGAAAATACGGGGTTTTACACACAGTTGGTGGGAACCCAACCCATACGACTGGAGATCCCAATACATAGGTTCAATGTGAAAAATAAGCCATACTGTGATTGGAATCATGCAACCTAGGAGTTTACCACTTCTTAGTCCATCCTGATGTGTATGTGTATGTGCATGATGTCTTGTAGCGTTAGTAAGGATGAGCTTGGCTCTAACTGAGGTCTATATCTTTGAATGAGAGGTGTGCCTAGCTACAAGAGCAGTCTTGATAGACTCAACAGGGTGATTGTGAAGTGTTGCCGCTTCTATGAGAATGAGGCTGATTCTCTAAAACATTCACCCATATTGGGATAAGAGCATCCAGTTGTTTGCTAATATGCATAATATGCATATTTCCGCTCAAAAAACGCTGCATTCGTTAGCTATTTATGCATTTTTTTACATTTTTTGCGATAGTAGATTGCTATATATGAGAGTGGCTTTGAGAGAAATGCATATTATGCAGGACGCAACTTCACTTTGTATCCGACGAAAAAAATTATTTTTTATTCCTCCAACGCAACTTCACTTTCCGTCCCAAAAAATAATAATAAACCGTAATAAAAAAAACTCAAAAAAAGTAAATAAAGAAAATAAAAAATTTAAAAAATGGTTGGAAGCAACATGAAGTTGCGTCCCACACTTTTTGGTGATTATTTTTTTCTCTTGGGACGTCCCACCATTTTTTCGTGATTTTTTTTTTCCTCTTCGAACGCAACATGAAGTTGTGTCCCACACCATTTTTTGTGAATGTTTTTTTCTCTTCCGACGCAAAGTGAAGTTGTGTCTGACCATTTCTGTGTTTTTTTCTTCTTCCAACGCAAAGTGAAGTTCCTGTTGGAATTTTATATACACTTAAGAACATGCATAAAATATTAATAACAATCGAAAACATGTTTCCTTGAATCTAGATCTTAATCATGTTGCAAAAGTGCTTTAATATAAAATCCTAAATCATGATACTATAGATCTTTGCTAAATTAATAGAAGAAGAACATTAAAAGCGGAAGCACCAACCTGAAGCCATTGATGGAGATTGCGCAGAGGGTTTGGATCTTCCTATATGATACGCACTTCTATGAGATGTCTCTCTATTCTTCTGTTGATGGGATGACAGATGGAATAAAAAGATGCGTATATATAGGGGACCATAACCCTAATTGATAATTATTGATTTCCAATTTTGCCCATCACAAGCTACTTTACGGTCTCTACACGTGTTATATCACACTTAACATTATATGCTTTTAACCCATTACTTAATCTTGATTAGATCACTTTGATTTGGGTTAGACTTTAGGATAGCAATCATACATTTAGTCACATATGTGAACCCACATAGATTATTTTCCAACAGTTCCGTCTACCTATTAAAAAATAATTAAATTCCTCCGATGCAACTTCAAACTAGGTCTGATATGAGATTTTTATTATTTTAAATTAAATTGCTATAAAATACCATTCGACGACTGTAGCCTAGAGGCAAAATGCTATATGCATTTATGCATTTTTTAAAAATCACGATTGTGGATGCTCTGAGCACAAGGCCAGCATGTGGTGGCATTTAGAACTTGCACCTGGTAGAATTACGTGTGGTTTTTCTTCACTATGTAATAACGGGTAATGAGTTCAAGACTTAAGATCACTCATTATTCTTGCATTTTGGGGATTGTCTATGTAAGGTTCAAGTCTTCGGACACCTTACTTATGCATGGTTCTATACTTTTGAAAAACCGCTTCTTTTCAAATTAGTGTTTTAAGTATACAAGTCGGGGATTGTTGGAATTGAGTATACATTCAAAACACTTCTCTTGTTGACAACGGTTAAAGTTTTGAGTTCACATGAGGTTGAGGGTTCAATTCCTACATTATATATATATATGACCGGGCCGGGTCCTCTTGAAAAGAAAAAATTAATTAATTTTTTGAACTTTCGAATTTCAAATAGATCAAAAACGTTTTTTCCAATTTATAATATAACTGTTTCAAGAAGTAAATGGCTTTATGTTATAGCCGTTTCAAGAATTAAATGATCTTTATGATGTGGCCGATTTTGATTAAATGCATACAATTTTTATTCCTCATGATTACTAGTTATAAAAAGGAATCATTTTTTTGGAAAGAGAGTACAAAACAATACAGTCGTTCTCTTCTTCTAATCTATTTTTGAGCGGTTTTTTACCTTGATTTGGGTGGTGCAAGTTGGTACGTGATGCTATTGGAGCATTATTCAGCACTGTAGACAGAAGCTCGTTGTATCCCGGGAGAAGTGTTTAGTAATCAACGATTCATCTCCAGAATCGGCCAAATAGTTTCTTAAAGAAAGTGCAACCCACGCCTCGAACCAATTTTTACTTTTTCTTGTTGCAGATCAACTCCAGAGCCATTCTCAGAAGGTTCATTTGGTGCCCTCAGGTTTAACCGATTTTCTTAACAAACAATAACAAAGTATTTTTTTCCAACTAGTTGAATTTGGCTATATAAATTCTGGTTTTTCATTCTGTCCGATTTACCGCAATATTTTATGTAAGACCATAAGTTATTATATCTATATAATAAAACACAAAGAAAGCTATCAAGTGGCTCTCCTTCAATTCCCCCAAAAATCAAAGGCCGAGATCTAACCTCACAATACATATTTTCCCCCCCAAAAGTTTTCCTCCAAAACTCAAATTCAAATCTCCCACCTAAAACAACTCCTATATTTATTTTAAAAAAAAAAATTTCTCTCTCTCCCTCCCTCTTCTATTAAAAAAAATTAAGAAAATACAAATTTAAAAAATTTATAAAAAAATAAAATTTAATAACTTTAAAAATAATTCAAAACAATCAAAAAAAAAATCATATAATATGTTTTTTGCTGGACCTCAAAAGTTTCGCATATAATATATTTCCTACTTCAATTAATTTGCTGGATCTCCAAAACTATTTTATATGATCAAATAAGGTGCACCGTTCCGAAGACGTGCCGTATGCACGTGTCAACGGGCAAACCTAGTCTTTTCACAATTTTTATCTAAGTAAATGTAGGTCTTTCACTACTTCTAATTTTACCATTAATATTTATTGAATCAGTCTTTCTAATAGTTTTCTAATAGGACACTGTTAGGTGTGGGACATATCCAAACAAACAGTGAAACCTAAATCAGTTTTAATTTTAACCACATGTTAAAGTTAGAGTTACTTATATGCACCACCTGCATTTTTTTAAAAGTAAATATGATAGTATTAACTGTCTATGCTACCAGTACCCACCCCGTTAAATCTTAACCCCCACATTTATATATATATATATATATATATATATATATATATATATATATATATATGTATAAATATATATATAGGAGTCGGTTCGGGTGAGAACCAACCCTGGGGTGAGAACCTAAGAGCCTATCCTAGCCATTCATCTGTGTAATCTTAACGGTCAAGATTTTTTAAAATTAAACAATAAGATTAATTAATTTTTGCATTAAGATGTCAATCCCTTTAATTAAGGGATGGGGACCGCGTAATAAAAGGAATAATTATAAATTGCCTTTTTTTGTGTGCGACGGTTAAGGCAAATTTGGTCAAATTGGAGAGAGAAATAATTTATTCCCGTAAAATATTGGAGAAGATTTTGTTTCCCAAATTAATAGCAACTGCAGAATCATTCACCATTTCGTTCCTTACAGTTACTGTTTATTACAGTTGCTATTTATAATTATTACAGTTGCTGTTTAAGTGGTCAGGTATTGCTGTATAATTATTTCAGTTGCTATTTATAATTATTTCAGTTGCTATTTATAATTATTACAGTTGCTATTTATAATTATTACAGTTGCTATTCGAGAAGATTTTGTATCCCAACTTAATAGCAACTTCAGAATCATCACCAATTCGTTCATTCACCAATTAGTTCACTATATAGCAACTGACTGTATTGTAAGTATATACAATAGCAACTTCAGTTGCTATTTATAATTTTAACTTCAGTTGCTATTTATAGTATTCCTTCACCAATTTCAGTTGCTATTTATAATTATTTCAGTTGCTATTTATAATTATTACAGTTGCTATTCGAGAAGATTTTGTACGTAGCAACAAATGTTGTTCATCCTGATGAAGATTGTGGTTCGGCTGAAAATAAAATAAAAAAGGCAATATATGTTGCCTAATAATCTGTGATCTACATTCCTTTTAAATAAAATAAAAAAGGCAATATATGTTGCCTAATAATCTGTGATCTTTCATTCCTTTTATTACGCGATCCCCATCCCTTAATTAAAGGGATTGACATCTTAATGCAGAAATTAATTAATCTTATTGTTTAATTTTAAAAAATCTTGACCGTTAAGATTACACAGATGAATGGCTGGGATATGCCCTTAGGTTCTCACCCCAGGGAATGGTTCTCACCCGAACCTTTCTCTCTCTCTCTCTATATATATATAGGATATGGTTCGGGTGAGAACCATGTCCTGGGGTAAGATCCTAAGGGCCTATCCAAGTCACTCATATGCTTAATCTTAACGGTCAAGATTTTTTTCAATTAAACAATAAGATTAATTAATATTTGCATTAAGATGGGAATCCCTTTAATTAAGCGCTGTTGACCGCGAAATAAAAGGAATCCCTTTAATTAAGCAATAAGATTAATTAATATTTGCATTAAGATGGGAATCCCTTTAATTAAGCGCTGTTAACCGCGAAATAAAAGGAATGAAGATCACAGATTATTACGCAACATATATTGCCTTTTTTATTTTATTTTCAGCCGAACCACAATCTTCATCAGGATGTGAATTCACTATATAGCAACTGAATGTATTGTAAGTAGATACAACTAGTGCATATTTAGCAGGAATATATATATATATATATATATATATATATATATATATATATATATATATATATATATATATATATTGTTTGTTTATCAATTTGCAAACTTATGTTGTACATGCTGTCAGTTTCCATATCGCAACTGAATGTTTTTTGAATAGCAACTAACTGCATTGTACGTAGCAACAAATATTTCATATTTAGCAACAATAAAAACTGACTGTCATATCAATTACATGCTGTCAGTTTTCATATAGCAACTGAATGTTTTTTGAATAGCAACTAACTGCATTGTACGTAGCAACAAATATTTCATATTTAGCAACAATAAAAACTGACTGTCATATCAATAAAATTAAATGATTCTGCAGTTGCTATTAATTTGGGATACAAAATCTTCTCCCATATTTTACGGGAATAAATTATTTCTCTCTCCAGTTTGACCAAATTTGCCTTAACCGTCACACAAAAAAAAAATTCTGTACAGTATGATCTATTACCTTATTATGTAGTTGCATAATCTCAGCCATACAAAATGATTTGATGAGTGGTTGGGAGAGGCCCTTAGGTTCTCACCCCAGGGTTGGTTCTCACCCGAACCAACCCCTATATACTTGGGTGATTAGAACAAATAAATTATGTGCACCAGGAGTGCTTAATTACTAGTTATGATTAAACTAGTCTTTTATACTCGGATATATATATATATATATATATATATATATATATATATATATATATATTCGATTATTTGGATATTCTTTTGTATTTCTGATGTTTATCCACACCTGTATCCGAAATTTTAGAGGACAGATATCGGATATCCATGTTAGTCAAATGCAGATACAAAATCTGGTCGGGGTTTGTCTATGTCCATTTACATCCAAAATCATTATTTGGAATAGGTTTGCACCTACTTTATATGGTTAAATTTTACAGCTTGGTTAAATTTTACAGCAAGCTGGGAAATCGATGTTCGGCAGTGACCTCGAGCCACTGTCTATCTTTTACAGCAAACAATGGGCTTAACGTTCGGCAGTGACCCTTGGCATCCGAGCATGGAGGCTCGTCCACCGATGCTCGACCCTCTAAGCGCCAATCATAAGCTCCGAGCCGAATTCCTGGCTCTCAGGCTATGGCTCGGCACTCGACGTTCGGCTCCTGATCATCGGCCCTCGGCCCTCGATGCTTTTTTCTCCGGAGGATCTCCTTCGTCCTACCCCACTTACCACTCCCAGAAACTACAAATCATACTCTCCAGACACACCGCTCCACTCTTCCTACGGGGACAGACTACTCCTCCACGGCTGGCTTACGCCGCCCTTCAGAAGTGGGGGGCTCCTGATATGGGGTGGATGACGTGGCCCCATCTGGACCATCAGATCTCCTCAGATTTCGCTCTCCTGTGATCATCAGGTCAAATGGGTCAAACGGGCTTCAGCCTATTCAGGCCCACAGGCAAACGGCTCCGAACCGGTTCGTTAGGGTCTCAGACCCGTTTATCCCTGCCTATAAATACCGGACCTCCTCATCACTTCCAAATGTAATAAACTTTTTCCCACCTGAACCCTAGCTACTATTGCTTTCTTAGTGACTAACTAGATCGTCGGAGGGCCTGTCGCCGGAAACTCCCGGTGTTTTTAGGCAGTGTGCAGATACAAGAGTCCGAGCAGAGTCTCGAAGATTCGAGCTCGAAGATTTGAGCTGAGCTACTTCATCCGAGCCAAGCCTCGAAGATCCGAGCTGAGCTACTTCATCCAAGCCGAGCCTCGAAGATTTGAGTTGAGCTACTTCATCCGAGCTGAGCTACTAGATCCGAGCCGAGCACCCGGCCTCTACCTCTCTTCGGCTACCCCCGAGCCGGCCCTACAGCCTAGGATCGGATCGACCCAGTACCAAAACTTCCGCTACACAAATTACAAGAACTCACACCTATTGCCCCCACACCCCAATAACCAACAGCATAAGGTTGGCACCGTTTATGGAAAAAAATTTGGTACCGATGTCAGTCCGACCCCAGCCAGGGAAGTCATCTCAAGTCTAAGCTCTTTCATGGCTCCGAAAGCAATGAGGGCCGTCACCTCCGGATGTCGTCCTGATCCTCCTCCCCATCATAGCCGTGCGGACGCCCAGGGCTCTAATCAACCACAGATCAATGGCGCAGTCGGACTCGAACCAGGCGTTTCTCACTCAGTCGCAACTGACTTGCGGCGCTTCATCCAAAATCGACAGGCCAGTCGAACCAGGGGAGGGGTCGCTTCCAACTCGGTCCCGAACCATGACAGGTAGCCTACCCCAGAACTGGAGACGGGACACAGCCGCTCGCCCCGAGGACCTCAACCATTGCGTGACCCGGTGGGGCAAGCTCCAGTTTCGATGGCCGAGTTTCAGAATTTTGGGGATGAGGTCCTCTAGGCGATCCTAGGACCGAGGCGCGCAACGACTCCATCCCTCTGCTAGAAACCCGGGGCAGCGAATCCCACGGATTGACCCACCCACTTAAACAGGAAGACGCCTTCCTTCGACGCCTCCGAGAGATGGAGAACCGCCTCACCATCTCGGCGAGGGTGGGCCGATGCCAGGCCAGGGTTATAGACCGACCAGACCCCCATTTTCCAGTCAAATCTTGGAAGCCGAAATCCCGAGAAATTTCAGGCCTCCCCAATTTGAGACATGCAACGGCGAGGGTGATCCCGCTGATCACATGGAGGGGTTCAAAACCCTTATGATGATTCACAGTGCTTCGGATCCCCTCCTATGCCGCACTTTTCCTGCCACCCTTCCCGGTCCGGCTCGGGAATGGTTCTCGAAACTCACCCCCGGCTAAGTCTTCTCGTTCAACTAGTTGAAAGTGAAATTTCTAGCCTATTTCATGACCAGCCGAAAGGTAGAGAGGACGAGCGCGTCCCTTCTGGACCTCAGACAGAATGAAGGGGGGTCACTCCACGAGTTCGTTCAGAGGCTCACCACCGAGATGAGATCTGTCACCTCCCTCGATGCGGGCGTCTCCGCGGCAGCTTTTCGACACAACATTCGGCATGGGCAGCTTAAGGCTTCCTTGGCCAAAAAACCACCCGTCGACTTCCCCGACCTGTTCAACAGGGTCAAGAAGTACATTCGAACGGAAGAAGCCCTAAACCCTGAGGACACCAAGGAAGCCACTACCAAGGGAAAGCAGAAGGCAGACGACGTTGAGCCAGTCAAGAAAGTCACAAAAAAGGCAACCAGTCTCAAGAAAATTCCTCCGGTCCCCCAATTTGAAAGGTATACCCTGCTGACCCAGAATGTGCAGCAATCCTGATGGAGATCAAGGATAAAGGGATCGTCCGACACCCTCCCTAACCGAGCAACAACAAGAAGCGGGACCAGAGATTCTACTGCTGCTTCCACCGAGACAATGGGCATGAGACGAACAATTGTCGGGCTCTCAAAGACGAGATCGAAGCCCTCATATAGCGAGGGTACCTGAGGGAGTTCACCCAGGATAACTCAAGAGATCAGAGGGATCCGAGGAATCTGAGGCTTTCGCTTCCCCCTCGAACGATCAACCAGCGACCCCAATGGGACCCCGAGCCCGAGGAAACCGGAAGGCAGGTCATCCTACACTACGTCCATGGTGGACCCATGGGAGGAGAATCCAATACTTCCCGTAAGGCCTTCGTCCGAGAGGTTAACTCCGTTCGTGACCATCCCTCCCCCCAGATTCAGCAACGACCAGTTTCCTTCTATGGAGAAGACCTGTAGAGAGTTCGGCTCCCGCACTGCGACGCCCTCATCATCAGCCTCGTCATGGCAAACTTCGATGTCCGCCGAATTCTCGTGGATAACGGAAGCTCAGTCAATATCCTCTTCTTGGAAGCATTTGAAAACCTCAAGCTTCCCCGAGATAAGCTAAATCCGGCTGGGTACACCCTGCACGGGTTCTCGGGCATCCCAGTGCAAATTGAAGGGATCGTGACGCTAGATATAACAGCCTGAATGACCCCCATCATACGGACCGAATCAATGGGCTTCATTGTGGTCAACATCAAGGCGGCATACAACGCCATCCTCGGTCGACCCAGCCTCTGCTTGTTCCAGGCCGTCCCTTCGGCCTACCACTTGAAGTTGAAATTCCCCACTGACCTCGGGGTCGGCGTTGTCAGAGGGAATCGGGAGTCTGCACGTTCGTGCTACATGACTACAGTCGGAGGCGGGGTGTTCCCCCTTGACGCAGTTGAGCTTCCGCCTGAGAGAGGCAAGTCCGAGTCCGAACCTACGAAAGAATTGGAGGAGGTCTCATTCTAGGCAGAAGACAAGTCTAAGTGGTTCCGTGTGGGCCACACCCTTTCCCCCGACCTGAAGCCAGCTTTAATTGATTGCGTCCGACGCAATTTCGACCTCTTCGCTTGGACCCTGTCTGACATGCCTGGGATTTCCGAAGACCTAATCATGCACAGGTTGAGCATCGCCCCGGGCTCCAAGCCGATCTATCAGAAGCGGCACAAGTTCGCCACGGAGAGGTAATAAGCAGTAAAAGTGGAGGTGGACAAGTTATTGTCCGCCTGGTTCATTCAAGAGGTCAGCAACCCCGAGTGGCTGGCTAAAGTCGTGATGGTTAAGAAGGCCAGCGGGAGTTGGAGAATCTGCACAGACTTCACAGATCTCAACAGGGTATTTTCCAAAGATCCTTTCCCCATCCCGAGCATCGACGCTCTAATCGACGCAATGTCGGGTCACGAGCTTCTGAACTTCATTGATGCCTTTTCAGGCTATAATCAGATCTGTATGTTTCCTCCGGACATAACCAAAACGTCCTTCGTTACCGACCAAGGTCTCTACTGTAACCGGGTCATGCCCTATGGGCTCAAGAACATCATAGCCACCTACCAGAGACTTGTCAACCGCATTTTTAAAGATCAGATTGTTCGTAACATGGAGGTATACGGCAACGACATGCTCATTAAGAGCCGACGAAGGCAAGACCATGTCACCGACCTCGAGGAAGCCTTTGGCATCCTTCGGTCCCACAACATGAGGCTTAATCCCTCCAAGTGTGCCTCCGGCATCTCCTCAGGAAAATTTCTCAGGTTCGTCGTTAGCCAGCGCGGAATGGAGGCAAATCCCGAGAAAATCCAGGTCATGTCGGACGGGGTAAATCCCAAGAAGATTCAGGCCATGTGCAGAGTCGACATGGCCCCTCCCAGAAACATTAAGGAGGTTTAACGGCTCACGGAAAGACGAACAGCCATCGGCCGCTTCCTCTCCAAGTTTGGAGAGAAGTCCCTCCCCTTCTTCAAGGCCTTGCGGGGAGCGAAAGGCTTCGAATGGGGCGACCCCCAGCAACAGGCGTACGACCAATTGAATTCCTACCTCGCCAATCCCCCACTCTTGAGCAAACCTGAACCAGGTGAACCCCTCTTTCTATACCTCTTAGCCTTGGAAAATGCACTCAGTGTCGTGCTTGTCCAGAAAGAAGAAGGTGTTCAGAAGCCTCTCTATTATGTGAGTAAAGTCTTGCTCTCGGCCAAGACAAGATGGAAAAGGTGGCATACACCCTGGTAATGGCCACGTGAAACCTCCGTCCTTACTTCCAGGCCCACTCTATTCAGGTCCTTACGGACCAGCCTCTTAAGGCCGTCCTCCACAAGCCCAAAAGTTTCGGCTGATTAGTCAAGTGGTCGATCGAACTGAGCCAGTACGACATCAACTACCAGCCCAGGACAGCCATTAAGGGGCAGGCCCTCGCCAAATTCATCACGGAGTGTACTATCTCTGAGCCATCCGACGTTCAAGAACCAGATCCGATCTGGGAAGTTTATGTCGATGGCTCATCTTACATTCTCCAGTATTCTCTCTGACTAAACTTCCCAGCCCAGAACAACGAGGAAGAATATGCAGCTATGATCCCCGAGCTTACCCTGGCCCACAAGGTGGGGGTCCAAACAAATCAGGGCCTTTAGCGACTCCCAGCTCGTGGTCAACCAGATCACGGGGGAGTACGAGGCTCGTGACGCTCGAATGGTCCAATACTTAGCGGTAGTCCAGCAGCTCTTGACTTCATTAGATCACTCCTCGGTGGAACGGATCCCTACGGAGATAAATTCCCAGGCTGACTCCTTGTCAAAACTCGCCTCGTCATCCTTCAAAGGCCTCGACCACACCGTTCTAATTGAAGTCCTCCTTAAGCCCAGCATCGATCTTCCCGAAGCCTTCTGCCTCACCACCGAACCTCAACCAGACAACTGGACGACTCCCATCCGGAAGTTCCTGGCGGAGGGCGAGCTTCCTTAAGATTGGGCCGAGGCGAGAAGGATGAGGGTCCGTTCAGAAAGGTTCAACATAATCAATGAGACACTCTTCAAGCGCTTGTACACAACAACGGACGGCAGACCCTACCTTCGTTGCCTGGCCCCCGATGAGGCCAAGTACGCTCTGAAGGAACTGCATGAAGGAATCAGGGGGTGTCACATAGGGAGCAGGTCGCTCTCCAGAAAATCCCTAAACCACAGTTACTACTGGCCGACCATGTTACAAGATGCCCAAGACCTTGTTAAAAGGTGCGGTCCTTGCCAAAGATTCTCCTCGGTAAAAAAGGCTTCCACAAGCCAACCTTCGCTTGCTGACTAGTTCGACCCCCTTTGCTATGTGGGGAATGGACTTGATCGGCCTTTTTTCCAAAAACAGCAGGCTAAAGGAAGTTCCTTGTGGTGGTCATCGACTATTTCACCAAATGGATCGAGGCAAAGCCTCTGGCCACGATCACAGAACACCAAACTCAGCAATTTTCTGGAAGCACATCATCTTCCGGTTTGGGATCCCGCAGGTACTTATCACAGACAATGGGACCCAATTCGCAGGCAAGAACTTTCGGAAGTTCTGCAAAGACATCGGTGTCCAACAGAACTTCTCATCAATATGTCACCCTCAGTCAAACGGTCAAGTCAAAAAGGCGAACGGTCAAATCCTTGACGGCCTCAAAAAGTGGTTGGATAATTCATCCAAGGGTCTGTGGGTCGACGAGTTATCAAGCGTACTTTGGGCACACCGGACGACGAAGAGAATCCTTACAGGCGAGTCACCGTTCAACCTAACCTATGGCACAGAGGCGGTTATCCCCCTAGAGATCGGGCTCCTTTCACCCAGGATCATTGCCTTCGATGAAGAGAATAACTCAACGAACCTCAGAGCCAAAAAATCCACCATCAGAAGAAGCATATACCAACAACGGATCGAGAGGTTTTATAACAAGAAGGTCCGCCCCACCGACATCAAGCTAGGTGACCTCATACTCAGGAAGCTAGTGGTATCCGACCCCAGTAAAAAGAGAAAGTTGACCCCTAATTGGGAGGACCCGTATAAGGTCTCCGAAATGGTACGGCCTGGCACATACCGTCTCGAAGAGCTGGGGGCCAGGATAATAAAGAGGCCCCAGAACATGGAACACCTCGTCAAGTTCCTCAAATGGGAGGACTAAACTCGTTTTGTAACCGAAACTCATGTAATAGGCACCACGTGCCCCTCCTTTTTGTGTAAATAAAAAGTGTAACATTTGTTTCTTCCCTTCTTTTTTCATTTTAAGGCAAATTTCGGTGCTTCCGGCACACCCTAGCTTTCTCAAGCTGTACGGACTAGGCGTTCGGCAATGACCTCAAGCCACACCATAACTTTTCTACAAATGCATAAGGGGCTCGACATTCGGCATTGACCTCGTGCAATGCCCTAGCTTTCTCAAGCTTTATGGGCTAGGTGCTCGGCAGTGACCTCGAGCCACCCCTAACTTTCTCCAGCTTTCTGGGCTAGGTGCTCGGTAGTGACCTCAAGCTGCCCCCTATCTTTTACAGAAAGCTATGGGGCTCGACGCTCGGCAATGACCTCGAACCATACCCTAACTTTTCTACAAAGCATAAGGGGCTCGACATTCGGTATTGAACTCGAGCCACACCCTAACTTTTATACAAAGCATAAGGGGCTCGACATTCGGCATTGACCTCGATCAGTGCCCTAGCTTTCTCAAGCTGCAGGGGTGGCGGTCGGCAATGACCTCGAGCCACACCCTAACTTTTCTATAAATCATAAAGGGCTCGACATTCGGCATTGACCTCGAGCAATGCCCTAGTTTTGTCAAGCTTTATAGGCTAGGTGCTCAACAGTGACCTCGAGCTACCCCTAGCTTTTACAGTAAGCTATGGGGCTCGACGCTCGACAATGACCTCGACCCACATCCTAACTTTTCTACAAAGCATAAGGGCCTCGACATTCGGCATTGACCTCGAGCAATACCCTAACTTTCTCAAGATTTATGGGCTAGGCGCTCGGCACTGACCTCAAGCCACACCCTAATTTTTCTACAAAGCATAAGGGGCTCGACATTCGGCATTGACCTGGAGCAATACGCTAGCTTTCTCAAACTTTTATGGGCTAGGCGCTCAGAAATGACTTCGAGCCACACCCTAACTTTTCTACAAAGCATAAGGGGCTCAACATTCGGCATTGACCTCGAACAATGCCGTAGTTTTATCAAGATTTATGGGCTAGGCGCTCGGCAATGACCTCGAGCCATACCCTAACTTTTATACAAAGCATAAGGGGCTCGACATTCGGCATTGACCTCGAGCAATGCCCTAGCTTTCTCAAGCTTTATGGGCTAGGTGCTCGGCAATGACCTCGAGCCACACCCTAACTTTTCTACAAAGCATAGGAGCTCGACACTAGGCTTATGCTACAGGCTGCGTCCTAAGTTTTCCTACAGATCGGAAGGATGGAAAAGTCCAATTTCATTCATCATAACGCCTTGAATGGCCACAGTACAATAGAAATTATTACAACGGTTCTTTTTACCCCAACCTAAGTGTTTCGCGTGGGGCTTATTTGGCTGACACGAACCATCTCGAGCCTCACTGAGCGGGTTCGTCCTCTAGTGTGCTCGTCCGGCACCACCGGCATCGCCAGTGTAGACATCCCGGCAATAGAGCTTTGCTCTTCAGCAGGCTTTGCCATCTTCAGATAGAGGGTCAGTGAGGAACCCGAGACAGAGTGGCCTCCTCCCCCAAAAGGGCCGAACCGAGATCCGCCTGTACCGAGCATGACTTTCAACCTCTGAATCTCCATCTCCTTTTCTACCACGACCTCACGGAGAACGGACTCAGAGGTCGGTCGCCTAGTGGAGGTATCAGACATTGACCAGTTCGTCTCGACACTCCCCCAGTCTCGGTCGGCTATAGCCTTCTTCAGGTGCGCCGCCTCTAAACTGAGCTCCTTGGACTTGTTCATAAAATAGCGTACCGCAGCTTCTTGAATGCAGGCCTGTTTGCGATAGCGGATCAAGACACTCTCCTTGAACTCTAGCATGTTCTGAAGTCGCCGGACCTCGGCAGAACTAAGGTCGGCCCCTAGGGTCTCGTCCATCTGACAGAAAGAAGAGGAAACAACAATTCACTTCAAGCTTCCCAAAGATGCGCAAATCATAGCAGGTCGGCCAAAAATACGATTACATTAATTCTAAAAATTAGTTACAAAAAGTGGTGACCAGTCTGCTCTCGACAAATACAAGAAGAAAAAGAATATAAAAAACTATTCTAAGGGGGGATCTGCACCTCTTCGTCGGCCGTCACCTCTTCCGCCTCTCTCTCCAAGTGCGGGTACCTCGGCGCCTCATCTCCCTCGCCCCTACAGGTCAGCAGAAGCGCGGGGGGCTCCCAACCATTCTGGAGGTGGTCAATTTTGGCTTGGGGGTTGTTACCGCTAAATCTGGTGTGGGGGCAAACAGATAGTATTTGTGGATTCTTGGAAAACTTGAATAGCAAACCTGAAATCTGTTTCGCCAGAGTTTGACCGCTGACTCCCGCCGTTCACCTATAAAAACTGCAAGACACCGGGGTTGATCCCGGTGACGCACCCTCCGATGCTCAAGTCAGTAATCAGGAATGATTATGAAAGAGCGTAAATTGGCAAAAGATTGATTACCTCTTAATGGTGGTGGATGGGGGGTATTTATAGCCGCCTTTGGGATCTAATTAGGAATGTAATCCCTGTGATTAGATAAGGAATGTAATTCCTAATTCCCAGTGGAAGGATAGATGTGAATCAGGCTCGTTGATTAGGATTAATCAGAAACCCTAATTCTATCCTACTGGACCGGGTCAGCAGCGGGTTGAAACCCGCTCCCAGTTGAGATGGATCCATTCGCAGGTTATTGGGTCCCTGGAGAGAAGACCCAGTACCCACTTCTGACCCACTGATAGGTAAAATTACCGTTTTACCCCTGAGCTTTGAGATCCGTGCCCGATTTGGACGGTCCCGATTTAACCCCATTTTTGGCCATATCACGAGCCTCCCACTCCTGAAGATTGAGCTTGATCAGCCTTTGAGGTGTAGTTTTACTGTTTCCATGGCTTGCAGGGTTGTATCAGAGTCCAACGGGGAGTTTCGAATCTTTGTATGAGACAATACGGTAATTTTTCGAGCTGGTTGCGTGCTCTGAGTTGTTCTTGAGCTCTTCTGGACATTTGGTGATTTTTATCTATTTTTAGGATTATTTATTTAATTTTGCGAAGCGTTGATTCGTCGTTCGGGGGTCTTAATAAACCGTTCCAGGCAGCAATTGTTCATTCTGGGGCTCGAAAATGTACTCCCGAATTCATAATTACTTCCTAGAATTTTTAGTTAATTTTCTCGAATTTTTAATAATTTTTTCGCAATTTTTAAATAAATAAAACGATTAAAATAAATAAAAACTAATTTTTAATACCGATTTATGACGTGGCGCGATCTGGCCCCTCCATCAGCTTCGAGCGTGATTTTCTGGGGGATCGGATGATCCAAGTTGGTCGGCAAGTAGCTTCTCCGTATGAGAGGGTCGGCACCTTGGTACCTCGGCTCGGCTCCTCGGCAGCTCGGCTTGGAACCTCGGAATCTGCCGAGCTACGTGGCACGATCCTGAGCGTCCATTACGGCACAGATCCCCAAAAAATGCTATCTTGTCGTTTAGTAGACGTGGCAAGCTCTGGGCTGTCCAGCGCGTCGGGCACGTTTTTTGACAAGATCCAACGGCTGAGGAGGGTCGGCAGAATTTTTCTCCATATGTGGAGGTCGGTACCTTGGTACCTCAGCTCGGCTCCTTCTGCAGCTCGGCTCGGAGCGCTGGTATCTGCCGAGCTACGTGGCACGATCCTGAGCGTCCATCACGGTGCGAATCACGAGGACGTGGTTCGGATCACGAGAAAACGTTATCTTGTCGTTTTGTGGGCGTGTCGCCATCTGAACCGTCCATCAAGTTTCGACACGAATTTTGGAACAATCCGATGGTGATTCTGACTCGGCAGAATTTTTCTCCATATGTGGAGGTCGGTACCTCGGCACCTCGGCTCGGTTAGAATGGCGGTTCGGTGGCTGGTCAAGGCGTTGATTGCCAAAGGATGGAGTTAAGCGTTTTGATGGGTTCTTGTCTTGAACCGTCGCCACCCTCCGACCCAGTAGCTCGGTTGCTTAGCCAAGCTGTTTGGTAGCTCGGCCATGCACTCCAGTGGCCGGCAGCTCGGAAGGAACGCGTGGCTAGATCTGGAGCGTTCATCATGGTGTGAATCACTGTTGGATCCTGTAGGTTAGACAAAAAACACTAGAGGGGGGGTGAATAGTGTTTAATAAAAACTGCGGAAATTTTTCTCGGTGCAGTCGACTGAGTTATGAACCAGTCGACTGATATGTCCAAAATAATTGAAAACAATAACTCTGTGCAGTCGACTGAGAATGAGACAGACGACTGAAAGCACAATGAAACTACAAGTACAAACGGCACTGACCAGTCGACTGATAGTGCAAGGAGTCGACTGTCCAGAAGCTTTTTGCAGAACTTAAATACACAAGAGTGAATGCAAACACAAGACAATCAATCACAGAGTACACAAGATATATCCTGGTTCGGTCCTCCCGACCTACATCCAGTCCCCAAGCAACCCACTTGAGATTTCCACTATTCTTGAAAAATTACAAGAATACCCTACGGCGTTACGACAACAACCTTGTCTAACCCGTAGTCCTTTCTCTCAACCAGAGAAAGCCGACCCACTCTACTACCAAGAGTGAAACAACAAACGACTCTACAACCTAGAGTCAAAAACACTCTCCAACCGAGAGCAAGAGAACAAGAATACTTTACAGTCAACCTATAGCCTTGTTGTTGTATGTGTTGATGCACGTGGCTAAAAGAACAGGTCGACTTCTATACTCAGTCCAGAGCGAATTCAATGCTATACTGGACTGAATGTAGAGAACCAAAGAGTATGAACTTGAAAGCTTTGTTTCTCAAAAATGTCACTGAATTTTTTCTCAAGAGTGCTCGGATTGCAAAAGTAAAATCTGTAGATCTTTTCAGTGAGATCTGAACTCTACTTAAAGAGTTTGATCTCCTGAACGTTGGGAAACAATTACTCAACTGTCAACCAACGGATCTAAGCTTTTGAGTTTGAAAAAATTCAATTTTAAAAAACAGAAAACGGTCAAAAGCTCTCGAACAGTCGACTGGATTGCCATATGAGTCGACTGATCAGAGTTTGAATAATTTTAAACAGTTTTGTACTATCAGTCGACTGGCAGAAGCTTAAGTCGACTGGTACTCAAGAGTTAAAATTCTTCAAACTGTTTTGAATCTTTTTGGGGTTTTTTAAGAGACACACATTATGAAATTTTGAGTGTGTGTGTGTGTGACAAGGCTTTACATCAGACTAAGACTCAACAAAAAGTAAGATACAATGTTTTTACAAGACACTACAATTTTGACATAATTGACCTAAGGTCTTGAGTCTTGAGTCTTGTCTTGAGTGAAATCTTGGATCTTGTCTGAGTGAAGTCTTTATCTGTATCCTTTTGAGCTTGTTCATTTGTTCAGCTAGAATTATCTTTGGTATGTTCACTGCAATGTTAGCTGTATAACATAGACACATGTTGCACTGTGTTGTGATCATCAAAATCAAGAATCAACATTCTCCCCCTTTTTGATGATGACAACACAATAGCTGATAATAAGAGATAATATATAAGCATAGTGAAGACATGCTCCCCCTTATAAAAACACAAAATGCATTGTCTTAAAAAAATAACATGTATCAGTCGACTTATATAGAATATTAGGCGATCGACCTGAAAACCATACTTTAGAAAAATCATAACACAAAGAGTAGCATCAGTCGACCGAGATGCCTGGTGGGCAGTCGACTGGCCAGAGAGTTAGTCCAATACCCAGTCATAATATAACACAGATAATAAGCAAAACAATATAACCATAACACAGATATATCTCTCCCCCTTTGGAATCATCAAAAAGCACAAAGTAACAAGCTTTTGCATTAAAAAGGAAACTTAAGACAAAGTCTTATACAAAAAGAAATGCATTAAGAAAGAAAAGTACATAATAGAAAAAATAAAAAATCTTCAATCTTCTTCATCGGAGTCTTCATCGTCATCTTGAGAAGGAGGATGAAACTGAGAGCTGAAGAGATGAGTGAGGTTGTCAAGCTTAGAGTCAATGTGGTCTAGCTTGGAATCGAGGTTATGGAGTTGGGTATCTACAGTGGCTGAATGTTTCATTAGGTAGGAAACACAGTCGTAGAGAGTACGAGGGTCATCAAAATTTGCTTGAAGAAGTGGATCAGAGGAGGTAGAAGCTCTAGAGGGTCGAGAAGTAGAACCTAACGGAGCTTGAGAAGGAGGAGGAGACCTAGGGGGTGATCGAGTAGGAGCATCAAGGAGTTTCATACGTGCCAAACTAGCACGATCGAAACACTCATAACGAGTAACAACATTTGTCTCCGAATCGAGATCAACACCAAAAGCTATAAAGACTCTAGTAAGAAGACCTCCAAAAGGTAGAAAGTGAGTGTGGTCTTGATTAAGTTTAGAAAAGATAACTTGACCCCAATTAACAGCAATTTTATCAAAAATTGCATAAATAGTTTTTTGTAATTCTATAGAATATTGGTCATAACTACCCTTTTTAGGAAGGATGTTATAGGCTAATATTCTACCTACAAGCTTAGCAATTGGTTTGATATTTTTGCTTGTCATTGGAGGGCCATGATTGGGTAAGAAAATTCTAGATAAAATAGAAGGATTATCTAAAAGAATTTCATCAAGAGGTAATCCCACATCATCAATACCCAAAATTTCATTCATCCTAGTCGGTGTGAGTGTCATTTTAATATTCTTCACAGACGACCGGATTAGGACATCCCCATCTGGTTTTTGGACTACTCTCATATTTGTATAAAACAAATAGATGAGTAGGGGATAGTAATTAGGTTGGTTTGATAATGAGAGAAAATCATAAAGACTGCAGTTTTGGAACAGGGGAATGAGATTGAAACGATCTAGGTCATTGAAATTTACAAATCTTCCAGGGAAGATTGTAATGGTACAAAAAAGATACCAACGATCAATAAGATCGGGACTCAAGAGATATTGAGTGTAGTATTGGGAAGAAGAACTACCCTCATGAGATCTTTTAGATCGTTTGGGTGCCATGAAAAGAGAGGGGAAAGGATTTTATCTAAGAAAAAGAGAGATTCGATCAGGGGCAAGCACAAGCAGCACTGAGAGAGTAGATCACCTTCTTCTCCAAAAGCTAGGGTTTTGAAATTGGGGGTAAAAACTTGAGATCGGTAAGGGGTTAAAACGGCTGGTAAAGGGGGTTTTAACAGCGAATAAACGACTGAGATCAAAGAGAGATGAAATTGACGGTAGAGATTAGAGATCACGGGTGAAAAGAGAGGTGAAATCCATCTCAAAAGACGCGATGAATAGTCGCTGAAGACAATTGAGCTCGCGACAGTCGACTGGTAGGGAGATCAGTCGACTGAGTCGAGAAGAAAATAAACATTTTATGTCTACTAATCAGTCGACTGGTATAGGAACCAGGCGACTGGTCTGATACAAAAATTGATTTGTTTAAAAACCAGTATAGTCGACTTATTCAAGAGTACAGTCGACTTAACAGAAACAATTTTCAGCAAATATCAATAAAATCACAAATTCCAAGTTCTCTTCTTAAATTAATGAAAGTATCTTCTTTAAGGGGCTTGGTAAATATATCTGCTACTTGTTTATCAGTAGAGATAAAGTCTGAAGATATATCTCCTTTTAAAACATGATCACGTAGAAAATGATGTCGAATATCAATATGTTTCGTACGTGAATGTTGAATCGAATTTTTAGATAGATTAATTGCACTGGTATTATCACACATAATTGAGGGTTTCTCAAATGAAATACCATAATCTAATAAGGTTTGTTTCATCCATAAAATTTGTGCACATGCCAAACTTGCAGCGATATACTCAGCTTCTGTAGTTGATAGGGATACGGAGTTTTGCTTTTTACTGCACCAAGATACTAGGGAATGTCCCAAAAAGTGACATGTACCACTAGTACTCTTGCAATCAGTTTTGCTTCCAGCAAAATCGGCATCGCTATATGACAAAAGTTGAAAATTATTGGTGCGTAGATAAAATAAACCATATTCAGATGTGCCTTTAATATATCTTAAAATTCGTTTCACTGCTTTTAAATGAGACTCTTTAGGACTAGATTGATATCTAGCACATAAACATACACTGAACATAATATCTGGTCTACTTGCAGTAATATATAAGAGTGAACCAATCATACCTCGATAGAGTTTTTGATCAACACTCTTACCTAATAAATCTTTGTCAAGAGTAGTAGTAGTGGCCATAGGTGTGGATTTACTACTAGTACTATCCATGTTAAAACGTTTGAGTAGTTCCTTTGCATATTTGCCTTGATTGATAAATATGCCATTTGAGGACTGTTTAATTTGAAGTCCAAGGAAATAATTGAGTTCACCCATGTGACTCATCTCAAATTCATTTTTCATGGTATTAGCAAATTCTTGACATAGATTATTATTAGTAGAACCAAAAATTATATCATCAACATATATTTGTATGATTAAGATATCATTCTTAACTCTTTTGATAAACAAAGTAGTGTCTACTTTACCTATTTCAAATCCTATTTCTAAAATAAAAGTTTTCAGACGATCATACCAAGCACGAGGTGCTTGTTTAAGACCGTATAAAGCCTTTTTCAATTTATAAACATGATCTGGAAATTGTTCATGTTCAAAACCTGGTGGTTGTTTAACATAAACATTTTCCTTAATAAACCCATTAAGAAAGGCACTTTTCACATCCATTTGATAGAGTATAAAATTCATAAAACAAGCAAAAGATAATAAAATACGAATAGATTCTAGTCTAGCAACAGGAGCATATGTTTTATCAAAATCTATACCTTCTTCTTGATTATATCCTTGAGCAACTAATCTAGCCTTGTTCCTTACAACTTGTCCTGATTCATCTAACTTATTCTTGAATACCCATTTGGTACCAATGATAGTCTGATCAGGAGGTCTAGGAACTAAATCCCATACATCATTCCTTATAAATTGGTTTAGTTCATCTTGCATGGCATTCATCCAATATTCATTCTCACAAGCTTCTTGTATATTTTTCGGTTCAAAATCCGACAAGAATACTGTATGAGAGATCATATTAACATGTGAACGTGTCTGAATACCATGAGAGATGTCACCAATTATTAAGTCGTGAGGATGATCTTTAACTTCAACAAATGACTTTGGTAAAGTTGAAGATATCACAATCGGATCAGTCGACTTGACTTGTTCTTCAGTCGACTGCTTTACGTCAGTCGACTGGTAGACCTTATCAGTCGACTTATCAGACAGATTAGTTTGCTCTAAGGATTTAATCACATTATTTAAAGGTGATAAATCAGTTTCATCATCTTTATTTAAGGTTGATGAAGGTAAGGATTCATCGAATGTAACATGCATTGATTCTTCAATAGTCATTGTAGACTTATTGAAAATTCTATATGCTTTACTCCTATTTGAGTATCCTAAAAAGATACCCTCATTAGATCTAGGATCAAATTTGTCTAAATTATCTTTTGTGTTTAGAATAAAACACTTACAACCAAATGTCTTAAAGTAAGAGACTTTAGGAATTTTATTGAAAAATAACTCATAACACGTCTTCTTTAGTTTAGGTCTTAGAAGAATTCTATTTAAAACATAACAAGCTGTAGCAACAGCTTCAGCCCAAAAATGCTTTGGTAGATTGCTTTCAACAAGCATAGTACGTGCGCATTCTTGCAAAGTCCTATTTTTCCTTTCAACCACTCCATTTTGTGGTGAAGCTCTAGGAAATACAAATGAATGTGTTATACCATTCTTGTTGCAATATTCTGTAAATGTTTCATTTTCAAATTCTCCACCATGATCACTTCTAATAGTGACTATGGTTAGATATCTTAGATTTTGGACACGTTTACAGAAATGTGCAAATTCTTTAAAAGCATCATTTTTATGTTTTAAAAAGAATGTCCAAGTGAATCTTAAAAAATCATCTACTAAAACAAACACATATCTACTTTTATTTAAAGAAGCAACTCTAGTAGGGCCAAATAAATCCATATGAATTAATTCGAGCGGCCTACTAGTAGAAATTACTTCTTTTGTTTTAAAAGTGGATTTGATTTGTTTTCCTAGTTGACATGCATCACATAACTTATCCTTTTTAAAGGATAGTTTTGGCAGTCATTTAACTAGGTTATATTTAGATAATTTTGAGAGATTTTTCATGTTCACATGTCCAAATCTTCTATGCCATAACCAAGATTCATTGTTAGAGGCTATTAAACACAAGTCATTTGAAAAATTAATTGCATTCAAACACAATTCATAAATATTATTTTTACGAAAACCTTGAAAAACAACATTTTGCATAGTAGAGTCATAAATCAAACATGCATCTTTTTCAAAAACTATTTTATATCCTTTATCACACAATTGACTAATGCTTAACAGATTATGTTTTAAACCACTAACCAATAACACATTTTCTATAGTTGGGTTAGAAGTTTTACCGACCATGCCAATGCCTATGACTTTGCCTTTGTTGTTATCTCCAAAGGTGACGGTTCCTCCATCTATGCTTTGAATGGTGGATAGTAGGTTGGCATGTCCTGTCATGTGTTTTGAACATCCGCTGTCTAATATCCAGCATTCTTTCTTGGGTACCTATAAAAAGTTTAAGGTAAATATGCTACCCTTTTTATTGGGTCCAAAACACATTAGTTTGGGGGAAACCAAACCCATGAAGAGTTTGACCTTCCTCCATAAGCAGGAATATAATAAGTAGAATTACACACATTTAACATATATGAGTAAATATAAGTAATTCTATCATTCTGATTTAGACTGACTGGAACCCATACTAACTTGTTCTGTCCAGTTGACTTAACAGTGTCTTTCAGTCGACTGTTGGTGTACATCAGTCGACTGGTTGATACAGTAGGTCGACTTATAAGAGGTTTTGATCTCGTTGAATAAGATCCAATTTCTCTGGACAGACGACTGGTTGTATGGTTCAGTCGACTTAACCAAACGGTAGTTTTGCTTTTATCACTAAAATTAACAATCTTAGGCTTTGCAAAGAAATCATACAACTTGTGTGTAACACTGGAAATAGATGCTGATTTATTTTTACTAGTGTTTACAACAGGAGATTCTTTTACAGACGATTTTTTAAAGCCAAGTCCATATTTTTGACTAGATGTAACTTGATGATGAATCATATCATTTAAATCTCTTTGCCTTTGTTAAACTTAGATACGTTCTTTGAAATCTCTTCATAATTCTTTTTGAGAGTTTCAAGATCAGTATCTAAACTTGCAATGCGAGAATTTAGGGATTTTACTTCCTTATCAAGGTTAAGATTTTCTTGATTAAGTGTTTGATTCACTTTCTCAAGATTCTTAACTCTAATTTTTTCTTTCTTTAACTCATGGAATATTTCATTAAAAGCATCAAGAAGATCTTCGGAATCATAATCATTACTTACATGTTCTTGTGCAGCCATGAAACACACATTTGCCACTTCGTTATTTTCATCCGTTTCTTCTTCGGAGGATGAATCACTATCATCCCATGTAGCTTGATAAGCCTTCTTGTTCTTGGCAAATTTGTTCTTTGGATATTTGTCCTTCTTGAAGTTGGATGATTTTCCCTTGTTCTTTGCATTTTCTAAGGGACAATCCTTCTTCATGTGACCTATTTTATTGTACCTGAAACATGTAGGAGGGTCATTAGAATCTTTAACTTTAGAATGAATCTTACCCTTCTTTAAGAACTTCTTGAATCTCCGAGTGAACATTGCTATTTCTTCTTCATCTTCTTCCTCATCTTCTGAGTCTTTCATGGCTTTAAAAGCCAATGATTTCTTCTTTGCTTGGTGTGATTCTGTATCTTTCTTTCGATCTTCAAGTTGGACCTCATATGCCATGAGATTGCCAACAAGATTCTCGAGAGAAAGTGTTGACAAATCATTCGCTTCCTCTATTGCTGTGGTCTTCTTCTCCCATTCTAGAGTGAGTGCACGCAAGACTTTTCTAACCATCTCTGCTTGAGTGTAAATCTTTCCAAGTGCCACAAGAGAGTTTGTGATGTCTGTGAATCTAGTAATCATCTCAGACACAGTCTCATTGTCCTTCATTCTGAACATCTCAAACCTGTGGACAAGAATAGAAATTTTAGACTCTTTTACTTTATTTGTTCCTTCATGTGTTACCTCGAGTGTATGCCAAATTTGATGTGCGGTTGTAGCATTTGATACACGGTTGAATTCTTCCTTTGTAAGTGCACAAAATAAGGCATTCATTGCTTTGGCATTGTTCATAGTCTGATTCTTTTGATCATCATTCCATTGTGCATATGGAATGGTGGGAGCAGTGTATTCCGTCTCTGTCATTTGCCATATCTCGTAGTTGATTGATTGGAGATAGATTCTCATTCGGCACTTCCAATAATTGTAGTTCGTTCCATCAAATAGTGGTGGCCGTTGTGTAGATTGGCCTTCATGGTACTGATTTGTATTTAACGTAGTTGCCATAGCCTGTAACCTTGCTCTGATACCAAGTGTTAGATCCTGTAGGTTAGACAACAAACACTAGAGGGGGGGTGAATACTGTTTAATAAAAACTGCGGAAATTTTTCTCGGTGCAGTCGACTGAGTTATGAACCAGTCGACTGATATGTCCAAAATAATTGAAAACAATAACTCTGTGCAGTCGACTGAGAATGAGACAGACGACTGAAAGCACAATGAAACTACAAGTACAAACGGCACTGACCAGTCGACTGATAGTGCAAGGAGTCGACTGTCCAGAAGCTTTTTGCAGAACTTAAATACACAAGAGTGAATGCAAACACAAGACAATCAATCACAGAGTACACAAGATATATCCTGGTTCGGTCCTCCCGACCTACATCCAGTCCCCAAGCAACCCACTTGAGATTTCCACTATTCTTGAAAAATTACAAGAATACCCTACGGCGTTACGACAACAACCTTGTCTAACCCGTAGTCCTTTCTCTTAACCAGAGAAAGCCGACCCACTCTACTACCAAGAGTGAAACAACAAACGACTCTACAACCTAGAGTCAAAAACACTCTCCAACCGAGAGCAAGAGAACAAGAATACTTTACAGTCAACCTATAGCCTTGTTGTTGTATGTGTTGATGCACGTGGCTAAAAGAACAGGTCGACTTCTATACTCAGTCCAGAGCGAATTCAATGCTATACTGGACTGAATGTAGAGAACCAAAGAGTATGAACTTGAAAGCTTTGTTTCTCAAAAATGTCACTGAATTTTTTCTCAAGAGTGCTCGGATTGCAAAAGTAAAATCTGTAGATCTTTTCAGTGAGATCTGAACTCTACTTAAAGAGTTTGATCTCCTGAACGTTGGGAAACAGTTACTCAACTGTCAACCAACGGATCTAAGCTTTTGAGTTTGAAAAAATTCAATTTTGAAAAACAGAAAAACGGTCAAAAGCTCTCGAACATTCGACTGGGTTGCCATATGAGTCGACTGATCAGAGTTTGAATAATTTTAAACAGTTTTGTACTATCAGTCGACTGGCAGAAGCTTAAGTCGACTGGTACTCAAGAGTTAAAATTCTTCAAACTGTTTTGAATCTTTTTGGGGGTTTTTAAGAGACACACATTATGAAATTTTGAGTGTGTGTGTGTGTGACAAGGCTTTACATCAGACTAAGACTCAACAAAAAGTAAGATACAATGTTTTTACAAGACACTACAATTTTGACATAATTGAGCTAAGGTCTTGAGTCTTGAGTCTTGTCTTGAGTGAAGTCTTGGATCTTGTCTGAGTGAAGTCTTTATCTGTATCCTTTTGAGCTTGTTCATTTGTTCAGCTAGAATTGTCTTTGGTATGTTCACTGCAATGTTAGCTGTATAACATAGACACATGTTGCACTGTGTTGTGATCATCAAAATCAAGAATCAACAATCACGAGGACGTGGTTCATATCACGAGAAAACGTTATCTTGTCGTTTTGTGGGTGTATCGCTATCTGAGCCGTCCATCAAGTTTCGACACGAATTTTGGAACGATCCGACGGTGATTCTGACTCGACAGAATTTTTCTCCATATGTGGAGGTCGATACCTCGGCACCTCGGCTCGGTTAGAACAGCGGTTCGGTGGCAGGTCGAGGCGTTGATCACCGAGGGATGGAGTTAAGCATTTTGACAGCTTCTTGTCTTGAACCGTCGCCACCCTCCGACCCAGTAGCTCGGTTGCTTAGCCAAGCTGTTTGGTAGCTCGGCCATGCACTCCGATGGCCGGCAGCTCAGAAGGAATGCGTGGCTAGATCTGGAGCGTTCATCATGGTGTGAATCACGAGGACGGGGTTCAGATCACGAGAAAACGTTATCCTGTTGTTTTGTGGGCGTGTCGCCATCTGAACCGTCCATCAAGTTTCGATACGAATTTTGGAACGATCCGACGGTGATTCTGACTCGGCAGAATTTTTCTCCATATGTGGAGGTCGGTACCTCGCCACCTCAGCTCGGTTAGAACGGCGATTCGGTGGCAGGTCGAGGCGTTGATCGCCGAGGGATGGAGTTAAGCGTTTTGACGGGTTCTTGTCTTGAACCATCGCCACCCTCCGACCCAGTAGCTTGGTTGCTTAGCCAAGTTGTTTGGTAGCTCGGCAATGCACTCTGTTGGCCGTCAGCTCGGAAGAAACGCGTGGCTAGATCTGAAGTGTTCACACGGCGCGAATCACGAGGACGGGGTTCAGATCACGAGAAAACGTTATCTTGTCATTTTGTGGGCGTACCGCCATCTGAACCGTCCATCAAGTTTCGACACGAATTTTGGAACGATCCGATAGTGATTCTGACTCGGCAGAATTTTTCTCCATATGTGGAGGTCGGTACCTCGGCACCTCGGCTCGGTTAGAACGGCGGTTCGGTGGTAAGTCGGCAGTTTACGAGGAAAACAACCCGAGGGAGACTACCGAGGTGGACGAAATTGCCTCGGTATTATCTAAGAAGGACCTGCTCCGGATTAGAAAGGGGTTCGCCATCACTCCGGAGTACAAGCTCATCCTCCCCGGCCCTGGGATGCGGGCGAACTCCGAACTGTCGCCGGATACGTGTGTGTTTGACTTTGACTCTTTGAACGCCGGCTTGCGCTTCCCTCTGCATCCCTTCGTGCTAAAGGTACTTCAGTGGTATTCCCTGGCACCGACCCAGTTTATGCCGAACTCCTGGCGCCACGTGCTTGCCTTCTTGCTGCAGTGCCGCATCACCAAGGTCGAGCCTGACATGGTGGTCCTCTGGAGCCTGTATCGAATCCACCGGATGAATAAGGCCGAGCCTCGCTACTACTTGTCACCCCAGAAAGGCGTTAGGCTCATAGAGAATCCGGATTCGATAAAAGGTTGGAAGGAGAAGTTTTTCCTGTTGAAGGGGCCCTCGACGCTGGACTTTCCGAAACGGTGGATGGTAGAGGTGCCGAAGTTTGCAAGGGTCGACCCGGTGCTGACTACGGCCGAGGAGGAGGTGGCGGCGAAGATCATTGCTCTCCCAATGTTGAGCTGGAGAGAAATGACCGAGGAGGTGCTACACGGTTCGGGCCTTAGTTCGATCGACCCGAGTATGCCCCTGACATCTTGTCGCAAATTTTTTTTTTCTTTAAGTTTCTTGTTCGTTTTTCTAACTTGTTGTTTGTTTTGTTGTTCAGAACAGAAGCGCCGAAGATGGATTTCATGGGGATGATGAATGAGCGAGGTAAGGTTGCCGACGGTAGGAAGAGAAAAAGGACGGGCACAGGTCCTTCGTCTGGCCACCCTACCAAGGCTCCCTCGGTAGTCGCCGACCCTACCCCCGCTACTCAAGTTCCATCGTCGGAGGTGGCTGTTCCCGCCGACACCTCGGCTCCTGCTTCGTCTGTGAGACCTTCTCCGTCTCGGCGGCGCTGTCGCTCGAGGCCCCGCCTCTGACGACTCAGGCCGGGGTGATCCTGACCGAGCAGCACAAGAAGCTGTTCGTCCCCGACTGGCAGGTCAGGAACCACGACGGCTTCCTCGGTGACTCGCAGATGTGTATGCAGGCCGTGAAGCATCTCGAGACCCCAAAGGATCGAGCTGCTCTGAAGGCGGGGACGACCGGCGACGACACCTATGAGGTCGCCCGGTCACTCATGTCGGTAAGTCTTGAATCTTCTTTTTAAGAATTTTGCCTAAGTTCACAGCTCGGCTCTAACTCCTTCTTGCCACAGGCCACCTGTCACTTCAGCCATCTAATTCAAGAGTTCGCCGACCAGGAAAGGGAACTGAAGGCCACCTGTGACAAGGACAGGGCGGAGAAGGTGAGGGCGGTTAGGCAGCTCGAGGCGGAGCAACGTCGCTCGGAGGGCTTAGCAGTTCGAGTCGCCGACCACGAGGTGGACTTGGAGCGAATGAAGGAGCAGCTTGCCGCGGAGGTTGCCAAAGTCGCTAAGGTTGTCGAGGAGTTGGCAGAATCGGCGAAGGCCCTGGAGGTGGCGGAGGCGGAGAAGGATGCCACGGTGGCAGTGATAAGGGCGGAGGTCGAAGCCGAGGCGAAGAAGCACATGGCTGGGAACATGGAGAAGTCCTACTCCAGGGCGCTCGACCATGTCCAGGCTCGGGTCCCCGGCTTTCAGAGAGTTGGGTACCGGCTGTGGCCTGGCGGCGAGGACGAAGGCGAAGAAGTTGAAGAAGATGACGATTAGGAAGAGGAGAATGAACCTCGGGACGGGGAGGTACCAGCTGACCCCAAGACCGCGTCGGCCGATCCCCCGAGGTGACGAGGGGCGAACGGCCATCTGGCGAGGCGCAGGTATCTGAGCTGCCGCCCCAGGTGGATCCCTAACTTTTGTTTTTATAATTTTTCTTTTTGTGTAAGCCTTATAGCGGACTGGCCACTGCTCTTTTGATGTGAATGAAAAAGCTTCTTCTCGAAAATTTTGTTTTGAATTCGTCTAAGTGTCTGGATCGGATATAGTCTTATAGTCTTTCAATGTGATGCCCTCGTCTTTCAGATCGTCGAACTTGATTCGGACACCGCAGCAGCTCGGCGTCGTGCGGAACTATTCAAGCGGTCTCGCGAAGCTCGTCTCGAGGGCGAGATCGAGCTGATCCGGAGAGTGTTGTTCAATGTGGAGAAGAAGAACAGCGAGTTACTAGCCGAGGTGCATCACTTGCGGATAGCCGAGGAAGAATTTTCGGCCACGGAGGAAGAGTTGGCCTCGGCGCTGGCCGAGCGAGACGAGCTCGCAACGAAGGTCGAGCCGTTGCAGAGGGTTACAGTCGACAAGAGCATCGAGGTGACCAATTTGCGTCGCATCATATCTGATAGTGCTGAGTGCCCGGGCTCGGCGAAACTCCCTCGGCTCAAGATATCGGTGAAGGACGACACTTTGAAAGATATGATCGTCTAACTCGAGGAGGAAGTCGCTCGTATTAAGCCTCAGCTCGTGAGGATTAATGTCCACAGCACCTCGTGTACCCGCGAGGAGAGTGAGCGAGGAATCTCTTTCTACGAGCTCGCAACTCGTCCTCCTATCACTGGTCGAGCTGCGGCCGATGCCCAAAGTGGCGTAGCAGTTTCCTCGAGCGAAGCCTCAGTCGGAGCCACCGTTAGAGTTAGTGGCGAAAAGGCATCTTGGTTCGTCGGCCTAGAGACGAGTTCGGAAGTTAAGCGACGCCGACCCCGCGTGTCTCTGAATCAGAACGTCCCCGTTCCGAAGAGGCATTGAAAAAGTTGTACTGGGCTCTCGAGTTTTTATAGCGCCTTTTTGTAATAACCTTGCCTTGTAAAATTATTAAGTTGTTTTAATAAAATTGGAGTTCGCCTATTCGCTGTTGTGCCGTAGTTACTTTACTTTTGAAACGAACCATAAGAACCAAAAGTTAGCTCCTTTTATTCGTTCTAGCTGTAGAATCTTCGTTCATGCTCGGGGTGTGCCGAGGTCTCTTTGCTTTTCGATAGTTAGGTAGCTCGGATCTATAGCCGAGCTACGTGGCTTAACCTGGCGGTCGATCATGATCACGGCGCGAATCACGAGACAAGAGGCTCAAATTTCGAGAAAACATTATCTTGTCGTTTTGTGGAGACGTGGCACGATCTGAGCCGTTCATCATGTTCTAGCACAAATTTTGAGACAATCAGACGGTGAAACCGACTTGGCGGCTTTTTTCTCCATATGTGGAGGTCGGTACCTCGTCCACTCGGCTCGGTGACTCGGTAGTTCTTCCCCTGCCCACAGTAGCTCGGTAGCTTGGTGTGCTTAAGGAAGCAGAGTCGAGCCAACTGTTGGACCCCGAACTCGTCGTTAGAGTTATTCAATGGCTGTGGGAGCAATTCCGAATGGCGAACCACTTCTAGCTCGCTTAAGAGCGAGCTTGCGAAGTAGAGTCGAGCCAAGTGCTGGACTCCGAACCCGTCGTTAGAGTTGTTCAACGGTTGTGGGAGCAATTTCGAATGGCGAACCACTTCTAGCTCGCTTAAGAGCGAGCTTGCGAAGTAGAGTCGAGCCAAGTGTTTGACTCTGAACTCGTCGTTAGATTTGTTCAACGGTTGTGGAAGCAATTTCGAATGGCGAACCACTTCTAACTCGCTTAAGAGCGAGCTTGCGAAGCAGAGTCGAGCCAAGTGTTGGACTCCGAACTCGTCGTTAGAGTTGTTCAACGGTTGTGGGAGCAATTCCGAATGGCGAACCACTTCTAGCTCGCTTAAGAGCGAGCTTGCGAAGCAGAGTCGAGCCAAGTGTTAGACTCCGAACTCGTCGTTAGGGTGAAGAGTAAAAGCAGAGAGATATAAGAAATGTTACAAGTAAAATATGAAAAAATGTTCTTTACTGATAACTACTAGTTGGCTGCTTCTAAGTTGCGAGCCGTTATTACATAGGAGAAATAAAGGGAAAAAATACAAGTAAAAGGAGAGGAACGGTTCGACATCCCAGAATACTTAGAGAGGCGTTAAAGCGCTCTCTTGGTATTTCAAAAGATGGTCGGCATTCCAAGTCCTGGGAATCTCTCTGCCTTCGAGGTCTTCTAGGCGATATGTCCTGGGCCGAACCACTTTGGTGACCTTGTAGGGTCCCTCCCAATTTGGAGCTAGTTTACTCTTCTGATTAGGAAAAGATATTGCTAACTTTATGAGGACCAAGTCCCCTTATTTGAGGTCGGTGGGACGGACTTTCTTATTGTACGCCAACTCGATCCTCCTCCGATAGCTCTGTTGGCGGATTGACGCTCTTTCTCGTAGCTCGTCGATCAGGTCTAAGTTTGCCCGAAGTTCTCTGGCATTCTGTTCTTCTTCATAGGCAACAAGGCGAGGAGAAGGTATCTCGACTTCCAATGGGATCACAGCCTCGGACCCATAGGTGAGGTTGAATGGCGACTCTCCTGTGGGGGTCCGTTTTGTGGTGCAGTAGTTCCACAGCACGTTAGGGAGTTGATCGACCCATAAGCCTTTAGAGCACTTATTCAGCCTCTTCTTAATACCAGAGAGGATTTGTCGGTTAGCATTCTCCACTTGAACATCCGACTGTGGATGGGAGACGGAGGAGAAACGTTGTTGGATGGCGAGGTCTTCACATAGAGCTCGGAAGGCGGCCCCGGTAAATTGGGTTCCATTGTCTGTTATGAGGACTCGAGGGACACCGAATCGGCAGATAACTTTCTTCCAAAAGAACTGAAGTACTTTGTTCTCGGTGATTGTGGCCAAGGGCTCGGCCTCTATCCACTTCGAGAAGTAGTCGATTGCCACGACTAAGAATTTGAGCTGGCCAGGAGCTGGTGGGAATGGCCCTAGTAAATCCATCCCCCACATTGCGAAAGGGATAGGACTTGATAGGGAGGTGAGTCGAGCTTGTGGGAGGCGACGGATGTTGGAGTACTTCTGACAAGAGCTGCATTGCTAAACGTGCAGTTCGGCATCTTGTAGGAGAGTGGGCCAGAAATATCCATAATTCAACACCTTCCGGGCTGGAGATCTGGACCCTGAATGTGCCCCCCCCGATGCCTTCGTGGAGCTCTTGCAGGGTGTAATCGGCCTGTTCCGGGGAGAGGCATCTCAAATAAGGCCTGCCATCTACTTGTGTGAAGGAGCGCTTGTATAGAATGCCCTCGATAAGCGTGTACCGCTCTGCTCGGGTTCTTACTCGGCGAGCTTCTTTAGGGTCTTCGGGGAGGAGCCCATCCCTTAGGAATTCGACCAGGGATTTCATCCAATTATCTTGAAGCAGGACGGGTAGCGACTCCATCAAGTCGGAAGTTTCGTCTTCTATACTTGGCCTTAGGAGCACCTTGATCAAGACGGTCTGCTCGAGACCTTGGAGGGAGGAGGAGGCTAGCTTGGAGAGGGCATCGGCTTGGGAATTCTCTTCTCGGGGGATTCGCTGGATGAGAGCTTCTTCAAAATGGGGCCATGAGATTCCTGACCTTGGCTAGGTATTTAGCCATTCGGTCATCTCGTGCATCGTACTCGCCTAGGACCTGATTTACGACCAGCTGAGAGTCGCTAAAGATCCGGAGGTGCTGCGCCCCTGCCTTGCGAGCCATTCCGAGGCCGGCTATGAGTGCTTCATATTCTGCTTCATTGTTAGAGGCCTTGAAGTTGATGCGGAGGGAGTATTGGAGGACGAAATCATCTAGGCCGACCAGAATGACCCCGGCTCTGCTTCCCTCGTTACAAGTGGATCCATCTACGTAGACCGACCAGACAGGCGGTCCCTTCATTTCTTGGCTGACCTCGGGGATGGTACTCTCGACGATGAATTCAGCTAAGGCCTGAGCCTTGATTGTGGTCCGAGGCTGATACGATATGTCGTGTTGGCTCAGCTCGATAGACCACTTCATGAGGCGACCGGAGGTCTCCGGCTTGTGGAGGACTTGTTTCAGCGGTTGGTCGGTAAGAACGACCATCGAATGAGACTGAAAATATGGGCGAAGCTTTCTTGCGGCCATGACTAAGGCGTATGCCATCTTCTCTATCTTTGGGTAGCGGAGCTCGGCATCCCGAAGTACCTTGCTTACATAGTAGATGGAATTTTGAGTCCGGTCTTCTTCCCTTACCAAGACGGCACTAAGGGTATGCTCGGAAGCAGCTAAGTAGAGGTAGAGAGTTTCGCCGGGAATAGGCTTGCTGAGGAGAGGAGGGTTGACTAGATAGGCTTTTAGCTGGTCGAATGACTCCTGTTGCTGTTGACCCCATTCGAAACCCTTAACCCCCCTGAGAGCCTTAAAGAAGGGGAGTCACTTTTCCCCTGACTTGGAGAGGAAACGCCCAATGGCGGCGAGACGCCCTGTTAGCTTCTGAACTTCCTTGACGTTCTTGGGCGGAGCCATGTCCAATATGGCTTTGATCTTCTCGGGGTTAGCTTCGATTCTTCTTTGGCTGACCATGAAGCCCAGGAATTTTCCCGAGGAGACTCCGAACGCACACTTGTTCGGATTAAGCCTCATATTGTGCTTTCTTAGTACATCGAACGCCTCCTGCAGATCGGCCACATGATCGGCCCCGTGGATGCTCTTCACAAGCATGTCGTCAACATATACCTTCATATTTCGGCCGATCTTTGCTTGAAAAACCTTGTTGACGAGGCATTGATATGTGGCACCGCGAAGGGCATTACCCTGTAGCAGTAGAGGTCCTGATCGGTTACAAAGGAGGTCTTTGGGATATCCGGGGGAAACATACGAATTTGATTGTAGCCTGAGAAGGCATCCATGAAGCTGAGGAGTTCATGGCCTGAAGTGGTGTCAATCAAAGTATCGATTCTTGGAAGAGGGAATGGATCTTTGGGCCATGCCTTGTTGAGGTCGGTAAAGTCGATGCAAATCTGCCAGGTCCCATTGGACTTCTTTACCATAACTACATTCGAGAGCCATTCGGGATAATTGACCTCCTGTATGAATCGAGCCTTCAAGAGCTTGTCCACCTCCTCTTTTATAGCTTGCTGGCGCTCGGGAGCGAACTTGCGCCTCTTCTGTTGGACTGGTTTGAATCTCGGAGCGACGCTGAGGTGGTGGACTAGAAGCTCTTCAGAAATTCCAGGCATGTCAGTGGCCGACCAGGCAAAGAGATCGCAGTTCTTTCTGATACATTGAACTATGTCCGAGCTTAGGGCAAATGGGAGGGTTTTGCTGATAAAGAACTTGCGGCTCTGATCCTGCTCAGATAAGAGCACTTCCTCGAACTCATCCACCGGCTCGGACGTTGGCCGGACAACATCTTGGGGGATTTCAAGAGTTTCGAGGGAGAGGACTGGACCCATAGTAGAGGTCATGTAGCATCTGCGGGCCATTTCCTGACTGCCTCTTACTTTCCATACTCCTCCCCGAGTGGGGAACTTCATCTTGAGGTGATAGGCGGAAGGGACGGCTTCGAGAGCAGCTAAGCCGGGCCGACCCAAAATGACATTATAAGCTGCAGGGACATCCACGACCATAAAGTTCATCGACTCCGTTCGGGTAGTAGGAGTTTTGCCAGCGGTTACGTCGAGGGTGATCACCCCTTCAATAGTCACTGAAACTCCCGTGAACCCATGGAGTGTGTAGCCGGTGGGTTTAAGTCTGTCTCAGGATAGTTTGAGGCCTTTGAAAGCGGCTAGGAAGAGGATGTTAACGGAGCTGCCATTGTCCACCAGGATCCTCTCCACTTTAAAGTTCGCCATATGGAGGTTGATGACAAGCGCGTCACAATGGGGGGTTCGGACACCCTCAAGGTCTTCATCTGAGAATGTAACGGGTACTCCGAGACCTTTAGGAGGGGGCATGGCGCGAACCGAGTTAACTTCCCTTATAAATGCCTTTCGAGAGGAGTTGGAGGAACCCCCCATTGGGCCCCTATGAATGAGGTGTGGGACATGCTCCTCTTCAAATTCGGGCATTTCATCGTGTTCAGGATGCTTGTTAGCCCCCCGAGACTGGGGAGGAAGATCGGCTCGGTCCTTTCTCACGAACTTGGTCAGCTGCCCCCTCTGGATGAGGGCTTCCATCTCGTTCTTCAGGGCCCGACAATCATTGATGTCGTGGTTATGGTCCCGGTGATAGTGGCACCACTTCTCTTTTTCCCTCTTCTTGCCAGGGGTGTTCATTTTTGGCGCAGGAGGTATCACCCCCTCCTTCTCGACTTCCATGAGAATTGTGGAAATGTTGGCATTAAGAGGAGTGAACTTTTCAAATCTGGAGGGAGGTCGGCGCTGACCGCCATTGTCCTTCTGAAGTTTCTTGACCCCTTCTTCTTCAGTTGCCTTTCTTTTTGTCCCGAAGGTAGACCCTCCGAAGCCCGGGAGATATTCGGCTTCTTCGGCCCGAATGTACTTCTCGCTCCTAAGAAGGAGGTCGAAAAAATTATGCGGAGGCTTCTTGGCGAGGGAGGAGCGAAGGTTAGAGTTGAGGACATTTGATTGGAAGGCGGCCGCCGCAACTGACTGGTCGAGGGAGGAGATGGATCTTACCTCTGCAGTGAACCTCCTCACGTAGTATCTCAACTTCTCTCCCTTCTCCTGGCGAAGCTGGAGTAACGAGATGCTGGTCTTCTCCGTGCGTCTGCTACTCACAAAATGAGTGATGAAGAGGGTCTCAAACTGTTCGAAGGAGAATATGGAGGATGGGGCGAGGCGGGAGTACCATTCCCGAGCCGAACCTTTAAGAGTGGCGAGGAAGGTCTTGCACAGCAAGGCATCGGAAGCTTGGTGGATTAGCATGAGGGTTTTAAAGCTTTCGATGTGGTCCACGGGGTCTGACTCCCCCGAGTAAATTTCGAACTGCGGGGGTTTGAAACCTCTTGGGATAGGAGCCTCCATGATGGTTCGGAAGAAGGGAGGCCTGCTCGGGCGGATGGTTCTTCCTCTTATCTCCTCATCCTTGTCTATTCGGCCGATGTGCCTCTCCATCTCGTGGAGACGGCGGTAGAGAGCATCGTCCCTCCGACGGTAGTCGAACGAGCCCCTAAACTCGTCTTCATAGGAAGGGGAGCGGGGACTACGGCGACGGTAACCCTGGAAGCGGCGAGGACTAGGGATATGCTGTTGGTCGTTAGAAGCCGGAGGAGTTATTGACCGATGGTGAGGACTTTGGACCCGTGGGGGAGTAGGGACCCTTTGGGTATTATTGTTGTTGGGTCGGAGGTTGAGAGCTTACAACACCGTTGCTTGGAATTGCTGGAACTCGGCATGGGTGATGGGTGCCTCATCGTCCCTCGGATATTGCCGACCGGCAGGGGAATGGGGTCTTCTCCTGTGATTCTCAGGGGACTCTCTCCGTCCTCTTCGGGTAGGGGACCTTCTGTAGGCTCGGCGGTGAAGAGATCGCTCATCCGAACGTTGTTGGCGGGAGGCTCCCTCTCGGGCCCGCTTTTCATCCAGATGGCGGCGAAGATCCTCATCCTTCTGCCGATTGAGGATGGTATTGTGAAGGTCGGAAGCTCGGGAATTGTGGGAGGCCATAGAATCCGTAGAGGCATTGTGTATTGAGACGCGGTCCTGATGGAGAGGTTGTTTCTGCGGGTTGGGACGCGAGGCCCCTGCACCGGCATTTTGAGGACCAGGGGACCCTTAGGAGGTTGCTGATTCTGAAGAGGAGGCTAGTCCTACTGGAGAGGGTCCTCAGCTTGTAGAGGAAGTTGCCCCTGCTACTGAGCGGGTTGGATGGGGACTTCCTGTTGCTGATCGACGGGGTTGGGTCCACGGTTGGACCCTCTGGATCTTACTTTCCTAGGAGGCATGACTGGGGAAGGTCTGATCTTTGGGAAGAGGAAGAGTTGCTATTTGTGGTGTTTCCCACAGACGGTGCCAATCTGTTACCGCTAAATCTGGTGTGAGGGCAAACAGATAGTATTTGTGGATTCTTGAAAAACTTGAATAGCAAATCTGAAATCTGTTCTGCCGGAGTTTGACCGCTGACTCCCGCCGTTCACCTGCAAAAAGTGCGAGACACCGGGGTTGATCCCGGTGACGCACCCTTCGACGCTCAAGTCAGTAATCAGGAATGATTATGAAAGAACGTAAATTGGCAAAAGATTGATTACCTCTTAATGGTGGTGGATGGGGGGTATTTATAGCCGCCTTTGGGATCTAATTAGGAATGTAATCCCTGTGATTAGATAAGGAGTGTAATCCCTAATTCCCAGTGGAAGGATAGATGTGAATCAGGGCTGTTGATTAGAATTAATCAGAAATCCTAATTCTATCCTACTGGACCGGGTCAGCAGCGGGTTGAAACCCGCTCCCAGTTGAGATGGATCCGTTCGCGGGTTATTGGGTCCCTGGAGAGAAGACCCAGTACCCACTTCAGACCCACTTATAGGTAAAATTACTGTTTTACCCCTGAGCTTTGAGATCCGTGCCCGATTTGGACGATCCCGATTTAACCCCATTTTTGGCCATTTCAGGGGTAAAGGAGTAGGAAATGCTCCTTCACCCGATCATATGCCTCGTCTTGGGCATTCATCAATTCCTCCGAAGCAGCCAGCGCCAGCTCCTCGTACTCCGCAATCACCTTCCCCCAAACCTCTGCCAAGGCATTAAAGGTGCTGGTCTTATTGATAGGAGAGGCCGGCTTGAAGGGCCTGGGCCACCCCCTAAGTGGTCGTCCGCTCGACCTTCAAGTCCTTCGCTTCACGAAGGTACCGATCGGTATTCCAGGTACCGATCGACATTTCGCTTCTCGGCATGGACCTCCTTCTCGAAGCACCTCTTCAGCTGCGCCCCGGTCATCAACGCCTAGTTGAAGAAAGACAAGGGTCAGGAAAGAGCGCCAAGTACAAAAAGAAGCAAACAACAAACCAACACTTACCACCACTTGGACTTGAGCCCACCTCATGTAGACCGTCTCCACCGTCTCGGTTGCCAGAATGGTCCGATCGCAGGCCGTGGCACGGTTGTCTACCACTTTGATCGAAACCGAGCCCTTGGCCAGCGAGTCGCCCTCCTTGACTGCCCAGTCCGGGGCAAACGGCCTTAGCCCGCACTTGCCCACCATATGCTAGGCATCAGGGCGCAAGAGGGGATCCCCGCCTTTAAGACCTCAGCAACCTTACAGCTGCTGGAGCTCGACCTCGACTCTAGTGCGTCTTTAGCCAGAGGGCGCTCTTAGATTTCTTATGGGACTGCTCCTAGGGGGCCTCGGAGCCTCGCGGGGCAGACCCCACCTTCGGTGCTGCCTTTTCGACCCTCCTCTTCTGATTTAGAGCCGGCAGGTTCTTTCTTGCATCAAGCTTTGACTGATCCATCGCTGCAGAGAAAAAGGGGGAATGTTAATACGAAAGCAGAAAATTAAACGAAAATAAAACAACAACATACAAGGGTCGGATGTGCTCAGTCCGGCTCGAGCTAAGTGCGACCCTGTCACGTTTGGCCAACCGATGTTGTGCCCCTCAACAATTCTATCAACGTCGGCCCACTCTGTCTCAGTCAAGTCCCTCCGCCTCGGGGGCTTGTGGTTCGCTTGTAGAAATTCCAAGCCGTTGGAATTTCCCAAGGTACCTCACTTTTGACCACAAAATACTTGGCCTTCCACCCCTTTATGGAGTCTGGATGTCCATGCACCACTTTTTTATGGGGGGAGGCGAGATGTAGAAGATGCCCTCCTGATCTCCGAGTGAGCTAACCCCTAAGACAGCTTGAAAATATTTCAGCTTTAGAGACATCTTCTTCTCCTCGCACTTCAGAATAAAGCAGACTAACTGCTTCCACGAATTGGAGCCGTACTGCATCGGGCATAGCTCCCCCCACCTCAGCACCCTCTTGATAAACGGGTGCAGCGGAAGCCTCAGTCCCAAGACGAAGGCGTCTTCGGGAAACATACAGAATCCGGGGGCCAACGAGGTGGTAAGGCGGAGACCAGGGCTCGGAATCATCAAATCGTACTCCGGCCCAATGAAGTAGCTGGCCCTTATCACGGACAGATAGTCGGCCTTCAGGACACACTGAACCTTGTCCATCCGTATCTGGGTCCGGCCCGGCGAAGACACCTCCATGCCAAATTGGACCAAGTTTTTGACGTCGTCAGGATACATTCTGATCGACCGAGGATTCTTATAGTAGGGGACGTCGAGCCCGTGCACAGACTCGACCTTGTCTGGTGTCCTTGGACTATCCGGCAGATGTCACTTCCTCTTCTTCTTCTGAATGCGAGGCGCCTTCGGCGGAGACAGTGTCGCCAAAGGCGGAAAAGGGGGGAGAGCCTCTCCTTCCTCGCTACCTCCCTCATTCGCCTCTCTCTCGGATCATCCCTCACGGCCTCCCTACTCCACCACTCCCTCCTCAACCTCATTTCCTAATATCTTGACCTCTCCAGTTGAAGCGGACTCTACCACGAGCGGCATGCGACTTTGGAGCGGAACCACATTCAATACTTGATCGTCCATATCCCAGGACATGGAGTCCGACTGATAATCCACCTCCAAAACCTGGCCATCCAGATCTCAGGACGTGGAGTTTGACTGACGATCCCCCTCATTCCGACCAGAAGAACTCGCCTCGGAACCGGACTGAAAGCGCGACATAACAAAAGAAAATACTAATCTGAATACCGTGAACGGAGAGATCAACGAAAAATTCATCGCCGGCGGATTAGAGAGAGAAGCTCCTGTTTTTAGAAAGAGAATGCAAAGTGAAGAAATGGAGAGGGAGTGGAGGATTTATAGAGCGATAACGATGCTCGAATTCCACATTGAAATCCTGACTGTTCAATCTTGATCATCAAGATCTAACAGCTAATGAGATTTCAATGCCTCGAATTCTGCGTTGGAACCCTGATCGATTAGATGTTGATCATTAAAATCTAACGGCTGATAGGATTTCAATGCCTTGAATTCCACCCCTATTACGTCAACATCACATACCTACCTTTTACAGCAAGCTATAGAGCTCGACGCTCGGTAGTGACCTCGAGCCACCCCCTAGCTTTTACAGCAAGACGAGGGGCTCGATGCTTGGCAATGACTTCGAGCCACCCCATAGATTTTACAGCAAGCAGGGTGGGCTCGACGCTCGGCAGTGTTCTCGAGCCATCTACTAGCTTTTACAGCAAGTTGGGGGGCTCGGCACTCGACAGTGACCTCGAGCCACGCCCTAACTTTTATAGCAAGCTGGGGGGTTCGACACTCGGCAGTGACCTCGAGCCACCCCCTAGATTTTACAGCAAGCTATGGGGCTCGGGGCTCGGCAGTGACCTCGAGCCACCCCCTAGCTTCTACAACTAGCAGGGGGGATCGGCACTCGGCAGTGACCTCAAGCCACCCCCTAGCTATTACAGTAAGCAGGGGGCTCGACGCTTGTCAGTGACCTCGAGCCACCCCATAGCTTTTACATCAAGCTGTGGGGCTCAGCGCTCGGCAGTGACCTCGAGCCACTCCCTAGATTTTACAGCAAGATGGAGGCTCGACGCTCAGCAGTGACCTCGAGCCACCCACTAGCTTTTATAGCAAGCTATAGGGCTCGGTGCTTGGCAGTGGCCTCGAGCCACCCCCAAACTTTTACAGCAAGCAGGGGATCTCGACACTCGGTAGTGACCTCGAGCCATGCCCTAACTTTTACAGCAAGTTGGGGGGCTCGATGCTTGGCAGTAACCTTGAGCCACCCCTTAGCTTTTACAGCAAGCTGTGGTACTCGGTGCTCGGCAGTGACCTCAAGCCACCCCCTAGCTTTTACAGCTAGCTGGGGGGCTCGGTGCTCGGCAGTGACCTCGAGCCATCCCAAACTTTTATAGCAAGCTATGGGCTTTTACAGCAAGCTGGGGGCTCGACGCTCGGCAGTGACCTCGAGCCACCCCCTAGCTTTTACAGCAAGTTATCGGGCTCGGTACTCGGCAATGGCCTCGAGCCACCCCCTAGCTTTTACAGCAAGCTGGGAGGACGCTCGGCAGTGACCTCGAGCCACCCCCTAGCTTTTACAGCAAGCTATGGGTCTCGGCGCTTGGTAGTGACCTCAAACCACCCCTTAGCTTTTACAGCAAGCTGTGGGCTCGATGCTTGGCAGTGACCTTGAGCCACCCCTAGCTTTTATAGCAAGCAATGGTACTCGACGCTCGACAGTGAACCTTGACATCCGAGCACGGAGGCTTGCCTACCGATGCTCGACCCTCGAAGCGCCAGTCATAAGCTCCGAGCCAAATTCCTGGCTCTCAGGCTCTGGCTCGGTGCTCGACGTTCGGCTCCTGACCATCAGTCCTTGGCCCTCGACATTTTTTTCTCCGGAGGATTTCCTTCGTCCAACCCCACTTACCATTCCAAGAAACTACAAACCATACTCTCCAGACACACCGCTCCACTCTTCCTACGGGGACAGACTACTTCTCCACGACTGGTTTACGCTGCCCTTCAGAAGTGGAGGGGCTCCTGATATGGGGTGGATGACATGGCCCCATCTGGACCATCAGATCTCCTCAGATTTTGCTCTCCTGTGATCATTAGGTCAAAGGGGTCAGTCGGGCTTTAGCCCATTCAGTCCCACAGGTAAACAGATCTGACCCGATCCGTTAGGATCTCAGATCTGTTTACCCTTGCCTATAAATACCAGACCTCCTCCCCACTTCAAAAGGTAATAAATTTTTCCCCACCTGAATCCTAGCTACTGTTGCTTTCTCGGTAACTAACTAGATCGTCGAAGAGCCTGCACCAGGACTTCTTCTGGTGTTTCTAGGCAGTGTGCAGGTACAAGAGTCCAAGTCGAGCCTCGAAGATCCGAGCTAAGCTACTTCATCCGAGCCAAGCTACTAGATCCTAGCCGAGCACCCAGCCTCTACCTCTCTCCTGCTACCTTCGAGCCGGCCCTACAGCCTAGGATCGGATCGACCCAGTACCACATTTTTCACTACACAAATTACAAGAACTCACACCTGTTGCCCCCAGACCTCAAAAACCAACAGCATCAATAGTATTAGTATTTTAACCACGTAATTAGAATGACTTAATCAATTTAGATTTATGCTCTATATGAATTTTGTAATGAATAGACCTTGGTCAAAGCAATGTATGTAAATTATGATATTATGACATATAAAATGTAGTCGCTTATTATGTGGCATAGGTATGTTCTTCGGACTATTTTTTAGGCAATGGAACTTAATTCACTTTTTGTAGTATTTATATTTATACGTATGTGAAATTTTGGTATGCCCCCAAATCGTGGATATAGACTTCTTAGTTCTTATCGCTGTATGCATATGAATTTTGCTCTATATGTTGCGTGTTTCACGTGAAATCGATGTTAATAGTGAGAACTGTCATATTTAATTTACTTTGAATGGTATTATGAATTACTCTTATTTCGCTATTTTTTTATTAATGAAGAATTGTGGCGTTTGCCATCTTTGAGTTAAAAAAATAAATAAAATACTCTGATTGTGAAGATTCTTCGATAATACTAACATTACCTCCCATAATATGGCATGGTGTGTTGGGTTTCTCTTAATTTGTATTTTAGGCTTTCTTACCTTTCTTGTGGGCGAAAGGAGAAAACTTTCTTAGCAAAAGGGGGGGAGGGGAGAGCACTTTTTCCTTCAATATTTTGGCCAAAAAATCTATGTACGTTGCCCCGAGCATACAAAAAATTTACTTCCAAAAAGTTTACTTGACACAAAGCAATAACTGAGTAATTGACATATGAATCATATGCAGTATGCTTTGAGGTTTGTGTTACCCGATGAATGAACGAATCTTTTTTTTTTTCTTGATAAAGAATTAGAATTCAATAAGGATTCCAGCTAGATTGGCATTAAAAATAAAACTAGTAATTTACACTTGCAATGCACGTTTTAATAATTTCAAGAAATAAAAATAAAAATTTTGACGTAGGGAAGATTTAAACCGGAAATCTCCTTTATATTAAGTATGTACGTGCATTGCATATGTTGGTAGAATAACAAAATGACAAATGATACTAAGGCCTTCTCCCATTATAATATTAGAGATTAGAGATACAGCAATTCATAAAGTACACAGCATATATATAATCCTGTACTTTCCAGTTTCCGGTCAGAAAAAGTTTATACCTTTGACAAACCAGGCTGTGGATAAATGTCTCCTGTCTCAGAAGGCATGCATTTCCTTAGTAATGAAATTGCATCTCTATCACATGAATCATATGGCTCCTACGTTAAGGGAGAGCAAAAAAGCATATGCCCTAAAGCAACTATCACCCAAAAGTGGTGGGTGCTACAACTCCAACAGTTCTAATAGTCGAGTCAGATAATCCAAAGTGATCTTTAAGGACCACTAACCTTTAGAGATCAGTTTCCCAAAGTACTGAAGTAGTATTTGGGGCCCAAGTGCACACAGCACACTGTCTGTCTTATGCCCCACGTTTGGCCAGCTCCAACCAAGCATGGAAAACACACAGTAAACACGTAAAACCCCACGAGATTGCTGCTATTATTATTATTGCTTGCATTAGGAAAAGCAACCGACATTAGTTTGTATAATTAGTACGCCAATCTCCACACACAAAAGAGGGGCCTATCTCAAAACAAAGTTAAGCTAAGTAGATAATCAAAGTTATTTCAACTTTGAAAATACAAAGAAGAGAAACTTTGCACAAAGTTATTTTCATAGTTTCATATTCCCCCTCCCCCCTCCCTCTTTTTTAATGAGGTAACTATAGTCATCTGAACTTTGAAGTTGCTTTCGAACATGCTAAAGTTAATTAGAATTTTCTAAAACTATGAGAGATGATTCTAGTTGGTCTAACTTAAACTTTATTCCATGACCAGTTTGAACCAGTCAGGGCTTGTTTGGAAAGCGTGAATTGCACCCCAGGATTTAAAATCCAGGGAATAGCATTGTAGCAGAGCGTTGGATGCCAAATCGATTTGAAAATGGAATCCCATTGTTATGCTAGAGTTGCCCCAAAAGAAATCGCCCTCCGAACTCAACTGAAGCACACTGTAGCACTATTGTAACACTTATTTAATTATTTCTCTTTCCTATTTTTTTACTTTATCCAATAATAAAATAATTTCACCTAACTCTCTATATTAAATTTCTTTCTTCTCTCTCCCACAATATAATACAACTAGATTTGTCCGTTGACACGTGCCTACGGCACGTCTTCGAAACGGTGCACCTTATTTGATCATATAAAATAGTTTTAGAGGTCTAACAAATTAATTGAAGTAGAAAACATATTATATGAGAAACTTTTGAGAGTCCAACAAAAAACATATTATATCATTTTTTTGATTTTTTTTGAATTATTTTAAAAGTTTTTAAATTTTAAATTTAAATTTTTTTTTAGTTTTTTAATTTTTATTTTTTTAAAAAAAAATTCAAATTTTTTTAAAAAAATTATTTTCTTAATTTTTTGAATAGAAGAGGGAGGGAGAGAGAGGAAAAAAAATATAGGAGTTGTTTTGGGTGGGAGATTTGAATTTGAATTTGGGGGGGGGGGGGAACTTTTAGAGGGAAAATATGTTTTGTGAGATTAGATCTTGGCCTTTAATTTTTGGAAGGATTAAAGAAGAGCCACTTGATAGCTTTCTTTGTGTTTTATTATATAGACTAGGTTTGCCCGTTGACACGTGCCTACAACACGTCTTCGGAACAGTGCACTTTGTTTGATCATATAAAATAGTTTTGGAGGTCCAGCAAATTAATTGAAGTTGCAAACATATTATATCAGAAACTTTTGGCGGTCTAGCAACAAACATATTATATGATTTTTTTGAATTATTTTGAATTATTTTAAAAGTTTTTAAATTTTTAAATTTTTAAATTTTTAATTTTTTAAATTTTTAAATTTTTAATTTTTTGAATTTTTAAATTTTTAATTTTTTGAATTTTTAAATTTTTAAATTTTTAAATTTTTAAATTTTTAAATTTTTAAATTTTTAAATTTTTAAATTTTTAAATTTTTAAATTTTTAAATTTTTAAAATTTTAAATTTTTAAATTTTTAAATTTTTAAATTTTTAAATTTTTAAATTTTTAAATTTTTAAATTTTTAAATTTTTAAATTTTTTAATTTTTAAATTTTTTAATTTTTAAATTTTAAATTTTAAATTTTTTAATTTTTTAATTTTTTAATTTTTTAAAATTTTAAATTTTTTAATTTTAAAATTTTTTTTTCTTAATTTTTCGAATAGAAGAGGGAGGGAGGGAGAGAGAGAGAGAGAGAGAAATAATTAGATAAATATAGGAATTGTTTTGAGTGGGGATTTGAATTTGAGTTTTGGGGGGAAACTTTTGTGAGAAAAATATGTTTTGTGAGATTAGATCCGGGCCTTTGATTTTTTGGAGGATTGAAGGAGGGCCACTTGATAGCTTTCATTGTATTTTATTATATAGATTACATCCAACCAAATCATTTTTTTGGGAACTCAAATTCATTTTTTTTTCTTTTCTTTTCCGTAAGAGCATCTGTAGTCGTTACTTGCCAAATTTTGGGTAAATAGCAATTAAAAATAGGAAAAAAAGAATCTTGTTGCAGTCGTTCAAAGCCATATTCGATTCGTCGTTTGTTTTTTTTAAAAAGATGAAGATTATCTTTCGTCGTAGAGTGTGCGGTTTGAAAAAAAAGCAAGGAGATCATATTATCTCTCGTCATTCTCCAAGCCGCATCTTTCGGACGGGGTTTATTCAATCGTCTGCTTCAATTTATTTATTTTTTTTTAAAAAATAAGCAAGGACGGGATATAATCTCCTGTCAATCTCCTCGGACGGGGTGTAATCGGCCGTTCGTTGGCTTTTTTTAAAAAAAAAAAAATTTTAAGCACTAAAAGACAAAAAAATAAAAAATAAATAAAAAAATCAAATTTTGGCCTAAGACGGTTGGTTACATCCCGTCAATCTGCTTTTGGCATCTAGCAAATTTTGCAATTGACGATGTATAATCTTCCGTCTCTGACATTTTTAATTTTAATTTTTTTTCTTTTTTCAAACGGTGTTTAATCCATCGTCCGATGTACTTTTTGTACGTGTCACCTACGAGACGAAATTTTATCTTTCGTCAATTCTGACGGACGAAATAAAATAGTTCGTTAGCTATATTTTGCATTTGGCCAAATCGTCTGCTATATTTGGCAAAGCATTATTCATCGTACATTCAAATTTTTTAAATTTGGACGACGACTGCAGCACTTTTTTTCCAATTTTTTCCAAAATTTGAATATTTAGCCCACGACTACAGATGCTCTAATCTAATAATTGCATAACAGTTTTCCGTGTGAAAACACATGGGCGACATGTAAAAACGAGATTGTAGCATTAGAGAAAGGACGGTAGTACGTACAGTTTGTGCGCAAATCTGTAGAAGGAAATTTATAATTGGATACTTGGATTTAACTTCACTTATTATAGCTGAGCTGAGCTGTTGGATCTATCTCTCTCTCTCTTCACTTATTATAGCTGAGCTGAGCTGTTGGATTTCTCTGTCTATCTCTCTGTCAACTGTAAATTGTCACTGCCCTCACGCGCTCTACGCGGTTATAACAACTGATTCTTCCAAGTGTCAAGTCAAGCTTTTGAAAATTATATCCAGGAAAAGGACGGCGCTGGAATTATATGACATCATAAAATATAGCAAGTCATAAAGTACACAGCATAGAATCTTGTACTTTCCAGTTTCCAGTCAGAAAAAGCTGATACCTTTAACAAACCAGGCTGTGGATAATGTCTCCTGTCCCAGAAGGCATGCATTTCCCTAGTAATGAAATTGCATCTCTATCACGTGTAGGGATAGGGATGGCATTCGGACCACCCAGATCTATCCGGGCCGGATTTGACCGGGCTTTGACCGGTTTCAGTCTACCTAGATTGGGCTCCGCCACTATGCGGGCCGGGCTGGGCTGGGCTCAAGGTTGGAAACCTTGGCCCGGACCTAGCCCCCGAACCCAAGTGTGGGGGCCGGGCCCGTATTTAGGGCGAATTTTTTTCGTGTGTAAAATATTAAAGATCAAGTATATGGATTTGTAATTTCATAACAATTACAAAGAATAAAATTTCATAAATAACTGAAGTACATGATTTAATAAATTTGAAATTCTTAAATAAAATGAAGTACATGAATAAAATTCATACAAATTAGATCAAATTACAAATCAAGAGAATTACCTGAATTTAAAGATCGAGATGACCTCTACTTAAATTGAAGAGAAGGCATTGGACTATTGTCGTGCACTTCAACTTAACCTAAATATAGAATCTCATCACCCTAAATTTTCCAATTAATTACAACTAGTAATTTACACGTGCGATGCACGTTTTAATAATTTTTTAAAAAAAACTCTAGCGTACGGAGGATTTGAATCGGAGATCTTCTTTATATTAATTATGTACGTGCATTGCACATGTTTGTAGAATGACAAAATGACAAATGACACTAAGGCCTTCTCCCATTATAATATTAAAGATATATTGAACAACATTTTAATGTAATTAACTAAATGTAATCGTTCATTCATCGCTACTTGTTGATCCAGCTCCAGCTTGTGCTTCAAGTAAGTCTTGGGTCCTCTCTTCCGCTTTCATCCAATCTTCGGCGCATACTAGCATCTCCAAATTTTTGGCTGTCAATCGGTTCCTGCTCGGGCTCATTATCCTGCCATCAAGAGAAAAAATACTTTCCGATGCAACAGTTGGCACCGGTGGTGTTAGCAAATCTTTAGCCATACGAAAAAGAATATTAAAAATTGCTTCATTACTCTTCCAAAATTGTAACACATCTTCTACATCTTCAACTGCACTTTGTGCATTATACCAATTCAAATCATTTGGTGAATTAGTTCTTGGTTTTTTTGATTTAATAAGATTTAAGACACCAATACTAGCTTGACTCTTTCCTTTTGCTAATATGGAGGAAGAAAAAGAAGAAGAATCAACATTTTGTGTTTGTGTTTGTGTTTGAATAATGTTAGATGAATAAATCCTATCATAAGAATCATATAACCTAGTCAAAATATTCTCAAATTTACGAGTAAAAGCAACATGATCAAAATCTAGTATTGCATCGTGTGGGGCATAAGTGTAAAAAATTTCAATTAAATTTTTTGTACCATCTAATTTAATCATATGATTCATTACACTAGCTACACAATATAACATATGAATTGGATGAAAATATTTCAAAAATTTAACATATGCCGCATTAACCTATCTCCAATAAAATGGCCATTTTGCAAATCTTTAATTGTTGTCATCATAGTCACAATTTCAAGTAAAATACCACTAGATGTAGATGTATATGTTTTTGAAAATTACAAAATTGCATCGTTAAAAGATTGTAAAAATTTATACAAACTATCGGCAAAAAACCAAAAATCATCATCTAACATACAATTTTGCATACCCATTGCGATACAAAAATATATAAGATTAAAACGATAATGAAGAACAACACCTAATAATTCAAAGGTAGAATTCCAACGATGTCGTACATCTTTAGGAAAACGTTTACATACAATGCTCCTAAGTTTATGTTGGATATATAGGTATATTCTCAATATAATAGAATATTATTGTGTATAAGGTTCTATGGGGCAACACGTGCTTTGCACGTGTTATATGTTTAATTGTTGGACCGGGTCGAGTGGGCATAAAGACCAGTACCCTAAACCCAATTCATCTCATATAAAAGCTGGTCTAGAGATAGTGCTCTGTGATATTCCAATACTGATAAGCAGGGTATAATATCTTAAGCGGCTATGAGATATAAACCCTAACCCTAATTACTCATCTTAATCTAACAATCTTAAGATATTAGCTAATAAAAATCTGAGATTGAAAGAGAGAGAGTTGATCCTGTTCATCAGAATATGTTGTCGCCTATACCCGCCGACGCCGTCGCCCACTCCCGCTGACGTCGTCGTCGACTTCGACGAAGTCGCTGACGCCCACCGCGATCCCACGCTTCCGCCATTGGATTAACCCGCCATCAACACCCTTCCCTTCTCTGATCACGATCAGGAGTGAGGAGAAGAACCCAGATCCATCAATTTGGTTGGGTACTTATGGTATTTCTTCTTCGGGTTGAAGAGGGGATCAAGGTGTTGGATTTGACTCTTCGACAGTCACCACCGCTGCCAGCATCGCTGGCATCACTGCGAGCCACCTGGCTGCCCTCGCTTGCTGTCACCTTCATGATCTTTGCAGGCACCATCGCTGGCGTCGCCGTCATCGATGGAGTCACCGTCGGCTACCGTCGCTGGCATCCAATCCACGATCACAGTCGGGCATCATCGTCTCTCTTCTTTCTCCCATTGCTGATTGAAGGAGTATTGGGAAAGAAGAAGAATAGATCCAATTTGCTGATTGCATTAATTTGGTGTTATGTGTTTAGAGTTTGATCAGATCCACACAGTACACGGGATCTACACTGTGAGTGTACTTTGCTTAACTGCTGTGTTTGGAGAGACTACGGGATCAACCGTTGTGTGCCTCTAATTCAGATCCAAGCTTTCATTACTCTTAATCTTCATCAAGATTTATGCAGGCTATGAAGATGTTGCTTGGACTATATGAATGGATCCAAATTAAAGACAGGTTCTTTAACTTCTTATACTTCATTAAAGGCATTTGTTAAATATTTTGCTGTGTGCTATAAGTTCAAAACATTCGTTTTCAGTCTATGTTTTGAATTATAGAATTACTATGATGCTAAGTGGTTAAGTTCAAAACTGTATTAATCATTTGTTTAATTAAATATAAGTTGAACAGATATTTTGGCTATGTGCTAAAATCAAATACCTATTATTGATAAGTTAAACGGTTTGGTTTTGACTATAAAGTTCGGTTCTCCAATTAAATTGTTGTGAATTAGATAATGCTAATAATTTTTTTAATTGCCTAATCTTTAACAATTTGATGAATGTAGGAACTCCAAAGTTACTTACAAATTGTGTGTATTGGAGACGTTGGATTTGTATCATGGTATGATAAGTCTATAATACGCAGGCTTCTCCATCGAATTTGGAAAAACACTTCTAACTTGAAGTGTCGGTATGATCTACTCTAATCTTTTTAAGTATTTTCATGTGATGAATGTGTTAACGTTTTGTGCATTTGATCATATGATTGAGAGTTTTAGATCATAGTGATTCTCGCTTTGAAAACTAGCTTATTTAGGGTTGTTAAGTGCTTTATCATACTATGTGTATAGATATTTTGACAAATTCATTATCTGCAGTTTGTGTGAGATTATATATTTGCTTCTCTTATTGAAATAAATAAATGATGCATAAGATCTGTAACAAATGTCCGTAACTTAGATAAGAGCATTTTGTAATGCAGTATATGACTTCATTAGTTACGTTTTGTTCTTTCTCGTTCATTGTACTGTGTGTGTAAAAGTGAATTATAAAATATTGGTCATTATCTCGTTTAGCGTTTCGAAGATGATGAAGAACCAATAAAGAAAATATAGCTCAATTTGTTTGAACAAGTGGACATTGTTAGAATCACTAGAGAAAGCAAACAATTTTGTAAAATGTGATAGAATAATTTTGTTTTAACTATTATAATGTGCATATATTATGTATAAGTTGAGTTTAACAAATGAGACAATTAATAATAATAGTTCTAATTGTGTATTGTTCCTGAACATAGCAAATTGGCTAAGATTTGAGAACTATATATTAAATTGTTTGTTCTTGTTAAAACTCATAACTCTGCTAAATGACACTCCATTAAATATGACAAATATGAAAGTTGTGCTCAGATTATGATCATTAGAAAATCATTTAGTATGGTATCTAGGAGCACATAACTTCTTGAGTCAATACATTCTGATATTTGTGATCTCAGTAGCTTTGTGACTATATGAGACGATAATTGGTCAGAAGTATTTAATCACTTATGTAGATGATTATTGAATGTTTGTCATACATATATGGAGGATGTAGCACTCACTATTTTGATGAATTAAAATCTAGTTAAATGCTAAAAATCAAGGGTTCAGAGTTGATGGAGGTGGTGAATATGTTTAATAATTTTAGAGTAATTTGTATTTGGCATAATCTCTAGTGCACTATATTTACCATTGTCAAACAGTATTGATAAAGTTAGAATCAAACACTCAGTGAAATGTTGAATTCTATGTTATTGACTGTTAGTTTGACTTTGAGTAATTATGAGTGATGTTAAATTATCAATCATATTTCTAATTTGTTACCACACTCTAAGTTACTTACACCTTGTAGATTAACGGTATAAAAACACAAATAATTTTGTCAAAGTGAAAAATGTGGTATGATACATTTGTTAAAATACATGATCCCAGAAGACCTAAAATAGGACCTATAACAAATATTTGTGTATACTTAGAAAATGTAGAATGCGGTTCTATGGACAGTTTTGGATCTATCTAATCCGGGTTAGTAGAATTTGGACTTGCAAAGTTCTTTGACAATGTGTTCATCAAAGAAAAATCTATGAAATTATCAGTCCTACTGTCACGGTCAATGATTCACAGTTTGAATCAAGAACTAGTCCTACTGACACTTAAACTTGAATGACAAATGAGCCAAGAAAAGTTTTTAGTAGACAATGAGATGATTTTGTGTCATACAATAATGCTTTAAATTAGTTGATCTGCCGAAATGGGCTAAAACTATAATAAGTGGGGTTTTGTAGAAGAAACTTAATTTTGATTGTTCCGTATCAATTTTAATGCACTTCTAGTAGCTTAAGAATTGATTGAGATAAATGGGATAGATTGATTTGTTGTCTACTCACATGTTTGTCATATTGCTACAATAAGTATTCTTCTTACCCTTATATCTATTGAAAATTTTGTCATTCATAAAGGATATTTAAAAAGTTTTGTACTTAACATTTTTTACTGAACAATTTTGTACTGGAAAGTTTTGGACTAATATGTTTAGTGAACAAGATTTACAATTTAGTAAAATCATCGTATGCTTTAAAACATGTAATATAGCTAACGTATAAACAATTTGACAAATTTCTCAAAGAGCCTAGTATATGAATTAAGTAATTCAGATCAGTGCCTTTAACTTTGTGGTGTGTCAAATATAATGGCTATTATTTACTTGGTTTTATTGACATGCATGTTGATTGGAAGTGACATCTCTATTATAAATGGAGTTAAAATTGTACTATCCAAATAAATTTAGCACCTAAGTGGTGTGTACACCATATTTATTATGTATAAGGGTGAGTTTTGGTTGGCAAGGGATAACCCTTAGTCAAACTTGATAAATCAATAATGTGTATCAAAAATGGGGATAAAGTGATTGTAAGTGTGTTTTGAAACACCTTATGATTATAATAAAAGGTTAACACCTTATGATGGTGCAACTATGAGACAGGTAGTGTAACGCCCCGGATTTTCGTCATTGGACATCCGTGACACAACCAGAATCTTTGCCTTCAAATTCATCTCAATACAGTAAATAACACGAAAATTTAAACACTATTATTGCCATAAGAATTAATACATCAATAATTACAAATATCAATTTAACAAGGCAAACTGTAACGCTCCCCTTTTTTTTGACTCCAAAATAAATTCTTTCAATTTCTATATCACTTTAAACATAAACTAAGATAGTTATATTTCACAAAAAAATCGGGCAGAGTTTTTCCTGAAATTTCTATCCCGAAACACAAAAAACTTACGGAATTCTGCTCTAAATTTCGTAGCTCACATCACAAGCAATAATTTCACGGGCTCCCCAGGCCAAAATGAGTAGAATCACACAGGCAATATATATATATATATGCTCTGGGGGCCAAACTCATAATAGAATATCAAATATCAAATAAAAACCATAAATTCCTTTGAAAACGTAGTAAGGTTTTTTAGAAATTAACTTATAAAACATACCACAGGGCCCGGTACTCCACAACGAGATGGGTACGGGTCAACAACATAACATGCCACTCCACACTATACTCATTATCATCATCCACATACTTATACATCGAAAATACAATTTAAACCATAACTTTCACTGCTCACACAACTAAAACTATACAAAATTTCCAAAAATAAGAACTCCACTCTACAGATCTATGCCTCACCTCTGCACTGCTGAGGACCTGTAATCGTAGGGGATCTAGGATAGTCAGGGACTCCCTAACCCCCCCCCCCCAAATACTAAGGGGTTAGCCATTTCTGGTGTGAGTGTAATTTATTAATTAAGCAAATAAATTAAACTTATAAGTAAAGCAAAACGAACTTACGAATACCAAGGTAATCAAACTTTACTTGAAATCTGAACATGTAAACATCATAAATGGGATTTCACATCAAACACTCTCTAGGTCATTTCCTGTATGCATATCCATACCCGCTCACAACATACATATCTTTAGTTTGGAAATCATTTCCAAATTAGTCGCTTAAGGCCCATCACTTTACGCCTTATGAAAATATTCCTATAGCTTTATTTTCCCATAAAGCTTTACATTTACCAACAACTCTATTTCCACATAAACCGCACTTCGTTTATCATTCATTTGCAATTACAGACTCACAACTTATATTCTTTCCCAATCTCATATCACATAACATCGCATTCATTCATTCTTACGATATATATCATCATGTCTCGCAATGCTCGCACTCATTATACACTTTCATCATGGATGGAAAATAAATGTGTATTCTGATTTCCTAGTGTTCGTGTATGCTATGACTTGAAGTCTAATACAAACACAGAATGCAGAACAGATGCACTTAATCTAATGTCAGCAAAACTCTGGACACACATGCATCCCATACTACATGTGGCCCAGATCAAGCCGTTTCTCCAGTTCAGGGATTTGAACCCTCGTTATGCATTGCATTCTAATTTGGTCTACTTCCTGTTCCCGATAGATAGATCGTGGCAATGAGGTTAATGATATACGGTCCCACCGTTCTGCAGTCGACGGTCCCACCGTTCTGCAGTCAACAGGCGTGACAAACTTAATGATATACGGTCCCACCATTCTGCAGTCAACGGTCCCACCGTTTTGCGGTCAACAGTTGTGAAGAACTTAATGATATACAGTCCCACCATTCTGCAGTCAATGGTCCCACCATTCTGCAGAGACGAACTTAAAGAAAAACGGTCCCACCGTTCCGCAGTCAATGGTCCCACCGTTCTGCAGAGACGAACTTAAAGAAATACGGTCCCACCATTCTGCAGTCAACGGTCCCACCATTCTGCAGTCAACAGCCGTGACGAACTTAAAGATATACTGCAGCATACCTATAGCGCTGTATCCCTTACGACCCGTTCGTGTCCATCAGCATGTACCTAGATCCCATTCAACAACCATGACGAACTTAAAGATATACCGCAGCATACATATAGCGTCATATCCCATACGACCCGTTTGTGTCCACCAGCATGTGCCCGGATCCCATCCTTCCTTACCACGGTACCTCAGGAATTAACAGTGCAAGATACGCCCGCAATACGTATCCCTAATGATAGGAAGAGACAACCCCAAAGTATCACCATCTAGTGCTAACTCTCAGAACAAGTTGGATTATAGGGAATCACCCTTAACACTAATTCGGTGTTCAAGCAAAACAATAAAAGAAAACCTAATCAATGCAGTTTATTGGAACAAGTTGTTACCAAGTCATGCTCGGTGTCGATCAACAATGTCGAGTCTGTCCGGTCAGTCAGACAACAATCATAACAGGAATCGCATCCACTGATTTCCAATACCTTCACAGGTCCGCAACCAAATAATCTTGGCCCGTGACCTTTAGCGAGTGGTCCAACGGCACCCCAAGGATGCAATACAAATCAAATGAAGGTAAGCACACATATAACCATCAATTCCTGACCATTGACTGACTCAGGTATCGAGACACCAAACACAAACCGACCAGGACTATATCCCAATTCCCTCATGTCCACTATGAGTATTAAGCCCAGGAACTTATCCAAGTTCCAAACGAAATGCTAAAACATCCTTAAAACCTGATAGCTCATGATCACCACACTGCGGTATGCAGAGGGTTCCTCATCAATTGTCCGATGAAATAATTCAAAAAATAGCAGAAGCTGTGACCCAAGCTACGCTCATCGGAATTCAACACAATCAGACTTCTAGAAGGGTAGGGAGATCCACAGCAATCCCCTAGTGGGCGACTCTCTCAAACATTTAAGAGCTCAAGTCCCCAGGCGAACTTAATCTTGAAGTCAATCTCAACTACAGTGTGCTAAACTTACAACAACGACAACTTCCAATACACAGCTCAGATTTGCTTGACGCCACCCATTCTGAAAATCTAAGACCCTGGTCTACAACTCTCCAGCTAACCATTTCTCAAATTCAATAATTAAAGTCCTCAACCACTGACAGCTCCAGCTGCAGCTTCCAGACCCGTTGCATTCTACAAATTTTTCGAGGCATCAAACGACCTCGAAAAAATTATAAGATTTTAGACCATAGTTGTGGACGGATACAAGAGTGTCCACACAAATTCCTAGCTCAAAACGCCCAGGCTACCCTAAGATACAAAATCGGAAAAACACAGTAAATCGTAATTTAAAATTTCCACAACACACCATGTGCGTAAAATAAAGATGTCATACTCACCATATTTGATATCATCATATAAATATAACTCATCCCCGAATACTCGTATACGTTATTCCGATACCCTTGATCCAAACACGCCTTATCCGTAATTCATACCAACCATTCAGGTTATTATAAAAATTTTCTTAAAACACAAAATACGTAAATAAATTCTTACTCACAAAATATCCCGCGAAGACTCGAAGTGCTACCGCGCCATTTTGCATCCAACGTCGCTAATATATTTTATCATCAAATTTCAAAGCAATTAAAACTCAAACCATCCAAACCAATCACAAAAGCTAATAACACTATTCCAAACATCACACAAGCGTTTATTGAACGCCTGGGATACATATGTGCGATGCACGTAATAATCAAAATCCTACGGGATCTTTATTTCCCAAACGATAACAAAAATCATTCCTAAAATAACCTAATGGCCCAACAAAAATTCTATGACCATAAAAGAGACAAGTTCTCATATACTTACTCCCCCTTTATAAACCCAAAACCCTAATTTAATAGCAAATTGCAAATTCTCTAACAACTTGCTAATTTCTCGCATCTACCCTTTCCAACATCTTTTAATCTTCCTACCATATTACCCCTACTCAAAGAAATTAACCACACTAAATTTTATACAATAACATAATCTAGGGTTTACCTTCCCGAAATCCTTTCGAAAAACGGACACCGCCACGATATAGAGAACCCTTCTATTAGTCTATCCCTCAATTTAATTTGAAAACGATGGAGAAATGGAGGGGATTTGAGCGGAGAGAGGGAGAGCCGAAGTGGGTCGGGGTGGGTTTCTTTCGGCTGGGAAGGAAACGGGAGAAGGAAGAAAGAGAAGGAAGGAGAAGGTGGGGGGTGGGTGGTTTACAAAAGAATAAATAAATAAATAAATAAATAGATAATAATAATAATAGGGAATATTACCCATAAGCCCCCAAGTCTCAATATATTTTAAATAAACCCCAAAAATCTACTTTAATAATATAAACAATACAAAATACACTAAAACTACCTCGTAATAATCCTTCAAAATTATAAAATAAAGTAGACAATAAATCTGATATTTCTCAATAACAATCAATTGTTATTAGAAAAATACACAATCGCGTGCAATTCTCAATTGCGCACAGATTACAATGCAAAGTAACCATATGCTATTTTTGTGGGGTATTACAGGTAGATCATTCTAAAAGAATTGAAAGTTTCGTGTATACAAAGATCTGCACTAGAATAGAGCCTTTGAGGTAGGTATGATCTGCAGATTCACTAATAATCTCATACACATTTGAGTGCCCTTAAGAGGCTAATGAGATACCTAAGTGGTACTCAAGAGTTTGCTTTGTGCTACTCAAAGTTTAGTGGAAGTCGACAACTAGTTAATATGTGTTCACACTAAGAGGAGCAAAAAAATTATGGAGATTAAAAGGTAAACAAGCATTGCGTTCTCATCCAAGAAATCAGACCTCTATGTGTTATCCTCTGCAGGGGAAGTGGCTGAGTGAATTGAATGACTTATTGCTAATCATCCATTTGAGAAGTTTAATGTAAATTCTCTAATTCTGTTATGCGACTATCATGCTATAATGCACTGTAGCTCATAACTCACTCTATAATAGTAAGAAGAGTATATTAAAGCTGAAAGAAGCCTAGTTGAACTTTCTCATAGATAAAGTGCAATTGTGACAAGTATGGCCAATGCTCTTGCTAAGAGACTTGAAAGTGATCTAATTATCAAAACAGTGGGGAAAATGGAGTTAAAAGCTAGAGTCAAAAGCTTTAACATCCAAGTTGTTTTGAGATTTAGAATCCAATTGGAGCCTTAGAGAAGTTCAAACTGAAGCATCAATTTTAGGCAGTTGATATGCTTTAGATAATTTAAAAAGTTCTATGTAAATTCTGTTAATATATAACTTCATTCCAATTTTGATGATGCTATATATTTTCATAATTTACTTAGAATCATCTCATTATTTCAAAAGAGAGCATGAAAACTTGTCGATGTGTTTTCGATGTTTAGAATGGTTGTTATATCATTCCAATTTTGATGATATAACTCTTTTATGGATTCATGTTTCATTCCAATTTTAATGATTCAGAATTAACCATAATTGATTTGACTATTCTATCATTCCAATATGAAACATAGTATAGTTCTTGTGCAGAAACTGTAATAGTTATTGTTCTTTATCTTGTTAAAGAAACTTGATTGTGATGCTTGCGTTACATCTTGCTAAGCTATCGTTGAATTATACTAAGTTCTTTAGTAGAACTAGACACTTTATGAAATTCACTAGAATTCTTAGAGACGTGTCTCTTGATATTCTTGTTTTCAATAAGCTAGCAAAGATGGAGAGTTGGATCTGCCAACATAGATTTCAGAATAATGATTTGTTCAAAATGGAGGAGTAAACATAAAGTGGTTTGCAAGGATATAGTTTGCGTTTATTTATCTAAAGAATAAATTTGTCATTTGCTTGATAAAACTTCTGTTGGGTTTAAGACTCATGTGTTCATGAGCTTAAAACTCATATTTTGTTCTTGAAGTTTATTTACTTTGGTTGATTTTGAAACTATGACAAATTTCTCTAGTTGGTTTAGTCATTGTGAACTATTCTGTTTTGATATGGTCTTTGAACTATTTGATTATTTTGGTTTAGTCTCATTAACTATTCGAGTTATAATTGATTTAGTCTGTGAACTATATTATTTTTGTGAGCCAATGATTTAACGGGGCATTGCCTAATATATTGAGAATATAGGATATATAGGTATATTCTCAATATAATAGAATATTATTGTGTATAATGTTCTATGGGGCAACACGTGCTTTGCACGTGTTATATGTTTAATTGTTGGACCGGGTCGAGTGGGCATAAAGCCCAGTACCCTAAACCAAGTTCATCTCATATAAAAGCTGGTCTAGAGGTAGTGCTCTGTGATATTCCAATACTGATAAGCAGGGTATAATATCTTAAGCGGTTATGAGATATAAACCCTAACCCTAATTACTCATCTTAATCTAACAGTTTACACCAATCATGAAAAGCTTGATAAATTGTACCACTCAATATAATATAATGAACACAATCTCTCATTGCTTCTAGTTTATCATTTCCATATTTTAGTGCATCTTGCACACAAAGATTTAAAATGTGACAAGCACACCTAACATTAAAAAATTTGGGTTCTATAGGATCTAAAGTAATTTTTAAACTCTCAATTGCCTTAGTATTATTGGAGGTGTTATCAAAACCAATAGCAAATACTTTATCATAAATACAAAAAATATTACATGCTTAAATAATGTGTGTGGCTATAATTTCACCCTTATGTGGGTACCTAACATATCCAAAAGAAATTATTCTCTTTTGAAGTACCTAATCCGAATCTATCCAATGACATGTTACACACATCATTGGAACGCCGTTTACTCCTACCCACCCATCCGATGTCAATGAAACTCTAGTGTTTAATGATTTTAGTGTTGCTATTAAAAAATCCTTAATCTCATTGTAAACTAATTTACAATCACTCTTAACAACATTCCTAGCAATCTTTTTATAATGGGGGTTGAAGGAGGTTTGTACAAAAGTCTCTACATATTTTTTTCACCAAACGAATATGGTAATTCATCCCTAATTACTAATTTAGCCATTTCCATACGAACGAGATCGTGATCATAGCTATGACTATCTACTTGACCGATTTTAGGATGTATTTTTTGTTGTGTGAGATTATCTTTCAAAAATTATGGTTGACATTTATTTAAGTGACATTGAAGTGTACCCATACACGATCCTATTTTAAACTTATATGGTGTTTGACACTTCTTACATATTTTAAGTCCTACACTCTTATCATTTTGTGAAGGAACAAAGTTGAAATAATTGTGCACTTCGAAAGTAGTCCCTCTTATTTTCCTTGAGGTTAGAGAAGGACCTTGTTCCAATGATTGTGGTTCTACATGATCTTCTATTTCTATAGGATTTGAGCGTGTTTCATTCAAATCGGAAAAACTATCATAATTCATGATGTTTCTTCACTATCTATATATGGGTTTGGAATGGAAGGAATGTGATGACTAGTAGATTCTTGACTATTACGTCTACCACCACCGCGTGATTGATTAGAGGCCATTTAACTATAAAAAACTAGTGTATGTAAAAATTAGAGAGAAAACAACAACTAAATGTACGGCAACTAATAATTAAAAACAAACAACAATCTATCTCAATTAAAAAATAACAACAATATCAAGAACTAGTGAGTGAGTAGTGTATGTTTCTTTTACCACTTTACCAAAATTAAAAATAACACTACAACACATCATCGATTTACCGGCGTATCTTCCCCGGCGTTTTACTATTTGCGCCGGGGTAGGAAGAGACCAGGAAAAAAGCGTCAGATTAGATGGCTATACGCCGGCGGCCTCCATAAAACGCCGGGGAATTATGATATTCACCGGCATTTTGTGATAAAACGCTGGTGAAGTGTAATATTCACCGGAGTTTTAATAAAACACGCCGGCAAATATACAGACGAATGTGACCAAAAGTCTTCTCCCATTCACCGGCGTTTGTTTTTTAAAATGCCGGTGAATTAACTGGGATAAATCCCCGCGAACCCTAACATTTCGCACGCTTTTTTCCCAAACCCAATTTTTTCGCGCGTCGCCCTTCGTTTTCCCTCCTTCCCTTCGTCAAATTTGGAGTTCCCAAAGCCGATCAAAACTCCCTCCTTCCCTCGTCTTCCCTCTCTCTCTCTCTCACCGTCGACTTTGGAGTTTCCAAAACGCCCTATCCGAGAGGCGTTCGAAAGGAGCCATCTTCGACAGCCCCACCGTCACCGTCCCCATATCCTCCGTCGTCGCCCCAGTCCCAGTCCCCCCCACCGCCATCTCCGACAGCCCTAGTCCCCCCACCGTCAACAACTCCTCGGACATTGAGTGGTATAATGCTTTATTCTTCTCGTGGATGCTTGGGATTTCATGAGAACATCTTCATGATGGAAGAGTTCTTCGTTTATTTTTCATCCATTACTGTTTACAAAATATGTTGGACATATTGTGTTTGTGATACTGTGAACTAGAACATAAAGGTCTTTTTGATTGCATAATGATGTTTGATGCCTCGCGAGATGAGATTTTGGCTGTGGAATTAAGTGGGTTTACTAGATTGATGTGTTATCGTGTGAAATTTCATTTAATGTTTCCAATTCTATGTTAGATATGTCATTTGGTCCATGGTTTAGGTGTTTTGACATTTGGTAAGGAATAGTTTGTAGACTATATTTTAGATGCTTGAGATGTCATGCAAGTATGGAGTAAACTTAGGAAGTTAAATAAGAAATTTCCATTTTTTAGTTGTTGTCCATCATTGAGTAAACTGTTTGCTTGACAAATGATAATAGAGGAGAATATAATTTGTTTGTGGTATTTAGGGATGGGTGTTTTATGAGAGAATGAGTAAATGTAAATCTGGAGTTGGTGATTTGGGGTGATGGATACCTTTTGACATTGTTCTTTGATAGTTCACATTATTATTATTATTATTATTATTTTGGGATAGATGAGAACAAATGTAGTCCACTTTAATTAAGGTTAAATGAGAACAAATGTAGATGAGGTATAGGGATTATTATTATTATTATTATTATTATTATTATTTTGGGATAAGTAACTGATTATTAGTAGCCATGAATAGAATAGTTCATGAGTCATCAGATCTTCTTGTTATCGTATTTACAGCACGGCACCCTCGTTATTCGTCCTATTCCTCTTCCTCAGCAAATACTCTTTACCATCATCATCTCCTTGAACGGAAAGCCAAATACAGGGGAGACTGTAGTCGAATCGATATTACACTCGAACACAAGGTGTGCGATAAAATGCCACTAAGGTGGTTGAGATAATTTCCACAAAGGTAGTTTAGGGTTATGTGAATAGAGTATATTGTATTAAGATTTAATTGTTTTTTCTAAATTTTTGGAACTGAGATTTCTTTATTTTACAGTTAATTGTTATATCGTTTATTTATTTGCAGCTAGGGATGGTTTTAAAAAAGGTGAAATTAAATATAAAAAAGCCTTTTAAATCTAATACTATTTAATATATCAAATTTTAATTTCAGATTGTCTGCTATTGTTATAATGGATAGAAGTTGGATTAGTAAACCACGATTATCCAAGGAGTACCGGGATGGTATTAAAGATTTTATTATCTTTGCCAAACGACATTCCCGTGATCCCAACCTAATCCTTTGTCCATGCCTCAGGTGTACAAATTGTAATTTGAGGACATGTAACGTAGTACATACACATTTGGTTGTCAACGATTTTTTTCAAGGGTACACACGGTGGTTTTGTCATGGAGAGGATCATACGTCATCTCCTGTTCGTTCGGTTGTATTAGAAAATGAAAATGAGCCCTTAGTGAACGAAGACTTAAGTGTTCCCGATGAGATGCATGCTTTGTTATAAGATGCCTTGGGGATTCATAATGTTTCTTTCCACACCAATAATCCAACAACTCAAGTTCATAATTAGTCAACAGAAACATCACACATTGGTGGTGAGGTGGACGAGAAAATGCCTGACCCCGCCTCTGAAAATAATAAACAGCAAGAATCCTTCGCTAAGTTGTTTGAAGATGCTAGTACTCCGCTGTACCGCGATTACACCAAATTCTCTAAATTCTCATTCATTGTCAGACTATTTCAGATTAAATGTTTAAACGGGTGGTCAGCTAAGTCCTTCACTATGCTACTTGAACTGTTGAATGAAGCATTTTCAGAAATCTGTATTCCAAACTCAGCCTATAAAATCAAAAAATTCCTAAGTTCTTTCGATCTAGGGTATGAGAAGATAGCAGCATGTCCAAATGACTGTATACTTTTCACGAGAGGTAAGGAAAGTCTGGAGAATTGCAAAGTCTGTGGTTCTTCGAAATGGTCAGAAACACCAAATCAAGATGATCAAGCCAGTGGATCTACTAAGCAAAGTAGGAGAAAGAAGCCTGCCAAACTATTGTGTTACTTTCCTCTTATTCCTAGGCTACAAAGGTTATTTATGTCTTCGAAAACTTCTTCTGATATGAAATGGCAAGCTGAAGGTCGCATTAATGATGGGATTCTTAGACATCCTGCTGATTCTCAATCTTGGAAAAAATTTGATGAAAGATATCCCGATTTTGCGGAAGAACCTCGGAATGTGAGACTTGGACTAGCTAGTGATGGTTTCAATCCTTTTAGGCAAATGAGTAGTACATACAGCATATGGCATGTTGTGTTAATACCATACAATTTGCCGCCTTGGAAATGCATGAAGCAGTCCTCATTTATTTTGTCCATGATAGTTCCTGGACCGAAAGGTCCTGGAAATGATATAGATGTGTACCTATAGCTGTTAATAGATGAACTTCAGAAATTGTGGGTGGGTGTTCCAACCTATGATGCAATGGCTAAAGAAACATTTTCTCTTCGGGTCGTGTTATCTTGGACAATCATTGATTTTCCAGCATATACAAATTTATCTGGATATAGTACTAAAGAACGTTATGCATGTCCTTATTGTGCTGACCAAACTAGTTCAAGGTGGTTGTACAATGGCAGAAAGTTTTGCTATATGGGTCATAGGAGATGGTTGCCTGACACACATATATTTCGGGCCGAGACAGCGACATTTGATGGTACCGACGAGTGGGAACATGCTCCTGGAGCTACTTCTGGGTCAGATATTTTGAGGCGGGTAGATGGTCATCAGTTCAAATATGAACAAGTGTAGAACCCCGTATTTTCAAATATTATTTTAATTATTTGAAAATGAATTTAAATGATTTTTGAGGATTTAATAAATATTTTCTAAGAAAATTATCTTTTGTACACGTGCAAAACACGTGCAAATGACTTTTTAGAAGTTTGGAAAATTAAGATTTCCTTATGAAAAATCATTATTTATTATTTGAAAATTATTTAGTATTTTTCCAGATTTTTCTGAAATTAATTAGTACTATTTGCAATTTTTGAGAAAAGAGGGACTTATTTGCAAAATTGACAGTTTTGAGGGTTAGAGTGCAAAATGCATTTTCTGGACTTTCCAATCAGTATTTGCTGAGTTTAGAAATATATTTTCTATTAGATCCCAATTTAAACGATATTTGAATTGATTTTTCAAGAAAAGAATTATATATGTAAAAAGTATTTTTGGAAAGGATTATTTTGCAAAGAGGGAATAAAACCCTAATATTTTACTCCGGCATATATAAGGGATTTCTTATTCCCAGCCGTCATTTACAATATTTAGACTTTTGAGATTTGTTTGAGGAACAAGAGGAGGATTCTTGGATCTAGCAAGGAGGAGCTTTTGTGAATATTTTCTTCAAAACAAGGTAAGTGGTTGTTTTGTTTTGTTTTGTTTGTTTGTGTACTTTGTTTGCTTGATTAATGATGGACATGAGACCTTTGTTATGATTGTTGTGATCGTCATGCTATTGTTTGTTAATCTCATGGTATATATGATATGGATCTTTTATTTGATATGGATGATTAGAACTTTTATTGATATTTGGACCATGATGAGAAAAGATTTAGATTCGTTGAGGATATGTTGATTTATGAGACCATGTTGTTAGAAAGCAAATTAAGAACTGATTATGTTGTGATCAGATATTACACATCTGGATCTAGTGATTGCAAACCAATCTTGTTTATGGGTTGAGGATGACATTTAGTTTTGTTGAGAAAACCCTAATCAAAGGATTAAGAGTTTAGATCATGAGGAGATGAGATTTGAGTGTTTGATTAATTGAGAAATGTATCCATGATGGAGATCTTTGAGAGTTGTTTAATTGCCTGGATACAAGTTAATTTGGTGATCAGTAAATCTTTAGAAAACTCTAGTTTTAATCTGTGTTCAGATCTATTCTGTTTGGAAACCTGTAGCCGTCGGTCGACTGGCATGTAGAGCAGCCGACTGGTTCGAGCCTACTGATGTACTTGTAGTCTTTGAGATTTGTTCGGGACAGTCGACCTAGACTGAGGTCAGTCGACTGATCTTCTGTTTGTATTTTGTTCAGTCCTTTCGGGACAGTCGACCTATGAACCCCTTCAGTCGACCGATATACTTAGATTATTTCTGATGAGAATTATTTGTTTTTGTCTCGGGGAAGTCGACTGATGACTTACCCAGTCGACTGATCATGCCTTAGTTTATTTTTGAGAAATTTTGGATTATGTCCTCTGGACAGTCGACTGATCTGATATGCAGTCGACTGGTCCTGAGAGATCTTTGTATTTGATTTTGAGATCTTTTGATTAGTGTTTGATTTTGAGATCTTTTGTACAGTCTTTGATTTTGAGATGTTCGGTTAAGAACATGATTTTGAGATATTCAGTTGAGCCACTTGTTTAGTGGGAATTTATTCAGATATTTGTTTTGAGTCTCTAGAGGTATGTGGCCCTAGTATACCGGTGTTGAGATATTTGTTCAGTTATTTGTTGAGGCCCTTTGAGGCGAATTCTCAGTTATTCAGATTTTTTAGTCCGGTAGGGTACACTGCTCTAGGAGATTGTTCAGTAACCCAAACTAATAAGGACAGGCATTAGTAGTGTCATGACGAATGGGAACTTGAGTTATGCACCTCAGTATGGCTTTTGATGTAGGATTTAATCTCCTGAATTATCCAAGTAGTTAACTTGTGATGTGTGATTTATCTCCGGAATTATCCAGGCAGTTAACCTGTGATGCGAGATATTTCTCCTGAATTATCCAAGTAATTATCTTGAGATGCGGGATTGAACTACGGAATGATCGGAGTCGAGGCGACGCTTTTGGGGTATTCTTGTGATTATGAGTCTATGTTTAGATGTGGGACGATCTCCTGAATTATCCAGGGAAAATACCTGTGATGTGGGATCAATCTCCGGAATGATCAAGCATGGGCAAATTATCATAGTTTATCTTAATCTCTTAGTAGTCATCGTTGTCAGCATTTAGTCACGATGTCTTCTTGAATCACTTTTATGCATTTGGTTTCCTGTTTTTACACACACTCGGCTTTTGGTTTTGGTATCACCCGTTATTCTTTTGTTGTTATTTCATACTTTAGTGTTTGATCGTTATTCGTTGGATATTATGTTTTAAGTTCATTTATGTTATTTGTTGATCTGTTACCACTCACACCATTTATGGCTGACCCCGTAGTTTTGGGGGTTAGGGTTCAACTCTAGCCTCACATGTTGCAGGTTATTGCTTAGATTGGAGGTTGGATGCTTGAGTGGGCAGTTTGAGATAATGGGATTATTTAGTGTTGGTGTAAAATTGTTAAGATACATTTGAATCATTATTGAGTTGTAAACAAAAGATTAATTTGTGTTGAGATGTTTAGACTTCCGCTGTAATTGTAAAATTGTTGTAATAAGAGAAAGAAAAATTTTAGTGGTGTTGTTGGTGTTTATTGTTGTATTGAAGTGGATTGCTAGGATTTCGCCACTTAATTTCTAAGCTCTCATATTAGAAATTTGGGGTGCTACAGAGATTGATATCAGAGCTCCGCTTCAATGTAATAATAGACTTAGTATGACAACCAACCTAGGTGTGGACACTAGAGAGTGAGTACCTAGGTGTGGACATCAGAGTGTGAGTATCACATAGAATTAAATTATGATGTTTGGTTTGAAATCATGGTTTGGGGTGTGGTTATGGCCTTGCCATAGGGTAATGATTTGAGTTTGAATTGTAGGTGTGCTCTAACTTTACCCTCGTTTTGCAGTATTCAAAATGGTTGCACCCAGAGGTAGGAATGGTGGCAATAATGAGGATGGATCTGGTAGTTCCCGAGGGAATGGGATCGACCTTGAAGCTGAGTTTGCCAAAGTATATTAGACGTTGAACACATTGATGGCACTCAATGTGGCGCAGCAGCAAGCGCAGCAGCAGAACCCGCAGCCGAATCATGGAGCTGGGCATGGATTGGTGAATGCCGACCCCATCAAGCAGATTGAATCCTTTAAGAGGATGAGGCCGCCAGTCTTTGAGGGGCAAGCTGATCCAACAGCAGCAGACGATTGGATTCGGAAGATGGAGACGATCTTCGAAGTATCGGAGACTCCAGCAGCCAGCAAGGTGAAGTTGGCTTCTATGCAGCTCGAGAAAGACGCTGGTGTCTTGTGGGAGTCACTGAAGAGGACCCTGGGAGATCAGCCTTTGACATGGGAAGCTTTTCTGGAGGAATTCAGATATCGCTTCTTTCCTCTTGATGTTCAGGAGAAGAAGGCGACTGAGTTCATGAACCTTCAGCAGGGGAGCATGACTGTTCGGGAGTATGAGACGAAGTTTGCTCAACTTTCGAGGTATGCACCAGAATTGGTCATGGATGAAGCAAAGAAGGCCAAAAAGTTTGAGCAGGGCTTGAGGCCGAACTTGAGGTCAAGGATGGTTCCGTTGGGTATCAGGAGATTCGAGAAGTTGGTCAGGAGGGCCGCGATGACTGAAGAGGATATGGAACTGTTTCAGAAGAAGCAGGATACATGGAACCGGAACAAGAGGCCAGCATCAGGCCAGAGTGGGAAGGGATTCCCCGCGAAGCAGGCGAAGTTCAGTGGACCGATGCAGAAGGCACCTGGAGCTCAGGGAGTGACCTGCTACTACTGCAAGGAAGTAGGACATTACAGGTCAGCATGTCCGAAGTTGGCAGAGCATGTTTGTTCTCAGTGTGGGCAGACTGGACACTCAAAGCCCCATTGTTCACAACTGAAGAAAGATGGTTCGGGTGGAAGCAAAGTCCCGAAGAGGCAAGGCCGAGTATTTGCATTGACCGAGGAGGATGCGAGAAACTCGGAAGATGTAATACAGGGTATGCAGGAATTTTGATTTCTTTCATTTTTGAATCAGTGTAATGAATAAAAGCTTTTATTTCAGAACAAATTAAGATTGAGTATCATTCTTATTGTAACAGGAGTTGTTTTAATAAATGGAATAAAAGCAAAGGTTTTGTTTGACACTGGATCATCGCATACATTTGTATCGCCAAGTTTTGCAAAGATCTTAGGTTTGGAACCTAAGTTATTTCCAGGCAGGGTTTTGTCGGTGGCAACGCCGTCAGGTGAAGAGCTAGTAGCGGATCGATATTACGAGGGCTGTGATATCGAGATTGGTGGAAGGATGTTCGGCATCGACTTGATCAAGCTACAAGTGTTGGGAGTGGATGTCATCGTAGGCATCGATTGGATGGCTATTTATGATGCCACAATTGATTGCAAGCAGAAGGAGGTGTTGGTGAAAGCACCAGGTGGACCTGCAGTAACTTTCCGAGGGAAGAAGAAGATTCCGCAGGTGGCTGCAATGGTATCTAAGAAGTCTATTGCAGATGAAGTCAAGGGCATTCCGGTGGTTCGAAAGTTTCCTCAGGTGTTCTTGGATGATTTTCCAGGATTACCGCCGCAGAGAGATGTGGAGTTTTGCATCAATGTTCAGCCGGGGAGTGCGCCGATTTCCAAGGCTCCGTACAGGATGGCACCTGTAGAGCAGGATGAAGTGAAGAAGCAGATTGAAGAGCTTTTGAGCAAAGGGCTTATCAGACCGAGTTCATCTCCGTGGAGAGCACCAGTGCTGTTAGTCAAGAAGAAGGATGGGTCGATGAGGATGTGCATTGACTACAGGGAGTTGAATAGGGTGACTATTCAGAACAAGTACCCACTGCCGCGGATTGATGATTTGTTCGACAGGCTTCGAGGAGCAGCGGTGTTTTCGAAGATTGACTTGAGGTCAGGATATCATCAGGTGCGAGTCAAGGAGGAAGATGTGAGCAAGACAGCTTTCAGGACTCATCATGGGTTGTATGAATTTTTGGTGATGCCATTCGGGTTGACGAATGCGCCGGCAGTTTTCATGGACATGATGAATCGGGTGTTGAGGCCATTCATTGATTCCTTCGTGGTGGTCTTCATCGATGATATCTTGGTGTATTCGAAGTCGGAGGAGGATCATTCTAAGCACTTGACAGCGGTATTACAGACATTGCAGGAGCACAGCCTGTATGCCAAATTGTCAAAGTGTGAATTCTGGAAGTCTGAGGTAGCTTTTCTTGGTCACATTCTTTCTAAGGAGGGAGTGGCTACTGATCCTCAGAAAGTGGAAGCAGTGAAGGATTGGCCCAGGCCGACATCAGTGAAGGAAGTCAGAAGCTTCTTGGGATTAGCTGGTTACTACCGGAGGTTTATTCAGGGGTATTCTCAGATTGCAGTTCCGTTGACAGGTTTGACCCGGAAGAGTGTGGCATTTGTGTGGACAGATAAGTGCGAGGAGAGTTTCCTTGAGTTAAAGGAAAGGTTGACTACTGCACCTATATTAGCATTGCCGCAAGCAGGGAAGGATTATGATATCTACAGTGATGCATCTCTCAGAGGTTTGGGATGTGTCTTGATGCAGGAAGGCAAGGTCATTGCTTATGGTTCGAGGCAGTTGCGTCCGCATGAGAAGAATTATCCGACGCATGACTTGGAGTTAGCGGCTATCATTTATGCCTTGAAACTATGGAGGCATTATGTCTATGGTGAGAAGGTCAATATGTACACTGACCACAAGAGCCTGAAGTATATCTATCAGCAGAGGGATTTGAATCTTCGTCAGAGAAGATGGTTGGAGGTATTGGAAGACATTCGTCCTGAGATCAAGTATCATCCGGGCAAGGCGAATGTAGTGGCTGATGGACTTAGCAGGAAGAGTAGTTTGTCAAGGTTGATCACTACTCGAAGAGAGTTGGCAGCAGAGATCGATCAGGCAGGTATCGAGGTGGTACTGCGAGGCTTAGAGGCATCTTTGGCTCAGTTGAGACTGCAGCCGTCCTTGAGAGGGAAGATTGTGGAAGGTCAGAGATCAGATTCAGAGATCCAGAAGATGTTGCAGCAGGTTTCAGAAGGCAAGTTATCAGAATTTCGTGTCCAAGATGGAGTTCTTTGGTTGGGTGAGAGGTTGTGTGTTCCAGGTGATGCAGAGTTGAAAGAGAGTATCTTGCAGGAGGCACACAGCACATTGTTATCAGTTCATCCAGGAGGTACGAAAATGTACAGGGACATCAAACCACATTTTTGGTGGTCTGGTATGAAGCGGGATGTAGCAGATTTCGTGGCAAGGTGTCTGACTTGTCAGCAGATCAAGGCAGAGAATCAGAGACCTGGAGGTTTGTTACAGCCATTACCCATTCCGGAGTGGAAGTGGGAGAATATCAGCATGGACTTTATTACGGGATTGCCGAGGAGTTCGAAGGGCAATGACACGATTTGGGTTGTTGTGGACCGATTGACTAAGTCGGCACATTTTCTAGCCATGAAGATTACTTGGTCGATGGAGAAATTGGCTGAGTTATACATTGGAGAGATTGTGAGACTTCATGGAGTTCCAGTTTCGATTGTATCTGACAGAGATCCGAGGTTTACATCAAGGTTTTGGAGAAGTTTACAAGCAGCTTTGGGCACCAGGACTGATTTCAGTACAGCATTTCATCCGCAGACAGATGGTCAGACGGAGAGGGTGAATCGAGTGCTGGAAGATATGTTGAGAGCTTGTGTTATGGACTTTGGTGGTAGTTGGGAGAAATACTTGGCATTGGTTGAGTCTGCTGATAACAACAGTTACCATGCGAGTATTGGGATGGCACCGTATGAGGCTTTGTACGGGCGGAAGTGCAGGACACCTGTTTGTTGGTATGAGGTTGGCGAGAGGCAGATGTATGGTCCTGAGATCGTGCAGCAGACGTCAGAGCAGATTGAGTTGATTCGCAAGAGGTTAGTTGAAGCTCAGAGTCGGCAGAAGAGTTATGCTGACACTCGACGAAGAGATTTGGAATTTGAGGTTGGGGATGCAGTTTTTCTCAAGGTTTCTCCGACCAAAGGAGTGATCAGATTTGGTAAGGGTGGCAAGTTGGCGCCGAGGTATATTGGACCGTACAAGATCGTGGAGAGGATTGGCAAGACCGCATACAGATTGAAACTTCCTGAGGAGTTAGCGCAGGTACATGATGTGTTTCATGTGTCGCTATTAAGGAAGTATGTGGCCGATCAGAAGCATCAGTTGGTAGAAGTTCCCGAAGATCTACAGGTGAACTTGAGTTACAAGGAACAGCCTGTTGAGATCGTTGATCGTAGGGAGAAAGTCCTTAGAAGCAAGGTGATACCTATGGTCAAGGTATTGTGGAGGAATCAACAGTTCGAGGAGGCTACTTGGGAGCCAGAGGATCGCATGCTGAATGATTTTCCTGAATTGTTTGAATGAATGTATTTCTTGTATGTGAATGAAATTCTTTGAATGATTGTACTATTGATTGATACATGATGTAATCTTTAATTTGATTGTGATGTTATATGAAATTATTTGGATTATGATCTATCTATGAAGTATTGTTTCCTTTTGTTGGTATGTGTTTGAACCCATTAGTAGTAGTTCTGAGGACAGAACTCTTCTAAGGAGGGAGTGATGTAGAACCCCGTATTTTCAAATATTATTTTAATTATTTGAAAATGAATTTAAATGATTTTTGAGGATTTAATAAATATTTTCTAAGAAAATTATCTTTTGTACACGTGCAAAACACGTGCAAATGACTTTTTAGAAGTTTGGAAAATTAAGATTTCCTTATGAAAAATCATTATTTATTATTTGAAAATTATTTAGTATTTTTCCAGATTTTTCTGAAATTAATTAGTACTATTTGCAATTTTTGAGAAAAGAGGGACTTATTTGCAAAATTGACAGTTTTGAGGGTTAGAGTGCAAAATGCATTTTCTGGACTTTCCAATCAGTATTTGCTGAGTTTAGAAATATATTTTCTATTAGATCCCAATTTAAACGATATTTGAATTGATTTTTCAAGAAAAGAATTATATATGTAAAAAGTATTTTTGGAAAGGATTATTTTGCAAAGAGGGAATAAAACCCTAATATTTTACTCCGGCATATATAAGGGATTTCTTATTCCCAGCCGTCATTTACAATATTTAGACTTTTGAGATTTGTTTGAGGAACAAGAGGAGGATTCTTGGATCTAGCAAGGAGGAGCTTTTGTGAATATTTTCTTCAAAACAAGGTAAGTGGTTGTTTTGTTTTGTTTTGTTTGTTTGTGTACTTTGTTTGCTTGATTAATGATGGACATGAGACCTTTGTTATGATTGTTGTGATCGTCATGCTATTGTTTGTTAATCTCATGGTATATATGATATGGATCTTTTATTTGATATGGATGATTAGAACTTTTATTGATATTTGGACCATGATGAGAAAAGATTTAGATTCGTTGAGGATATGTTGATTTATGAGACCATGTTGTTAGAAAGCAAATTAAGAACTGATTATGTTGTGATCAGATATTACACATCTGGATCTAGTGATTGCAAACCAATCTTGTTTATGGGTTGAGGATGACATTTAGTTTTGTTGAGAAAACCCTAATCAAAGGATTAAGAGTTTAGATCATGAGGAGATGAGATTTGAGTGTTTGATTAATTGAGAAATGTATCCATGATGGAGATCTTTGAGAGTTGTTTAATTGCCTGGATACAAGTTAATTTGGTGATCAGTAAATCTTTAGAAAACTCTAGTTTTAATCTGTGTTCAGATCTATTCTGTTTGGAAACCTGTAGCCGACGGTCGACTGGCATGTAGAGCAGCCGACTGGTTCGAGCCTACTGATGTACTTGTAGTCTTTGAGATTTGTTCGGGACAGTCGACCTAGACTGAGGTCAGTCGACTGATCTTCTGTTTGTATTTTGTTCAGTCCTTTCGGGACAGTCGACCTATGAACCCCTTCAGTCGACCGATATACTTAGATTATTTCTGATGAGAATTATTTGTTTTTGTCTCGGGGAAGTCGACTGATGACTTACCCAGTCGACTGATCATGCCTTAGTTTATTTTTGAGAAATTTTGGATTATGTCCTCTGGACAGTCGACTGATCTGATATGCAGTCGACTGGTCCTGAGAGATCTTTGTATTTGATTTTGAGATCTTTTGATTAGTGTTTGATTTTGAGATCTTTTGTACAGTCTTTGATTTTGAGATGTTCGGTTAAGAACATGATTTTGAGATATTCAGTTGAGCCACTTGTTTAGTGGGAATTTATTCAGATATTTGTTTTGAGTCTCTAGAGGTATGTGGCCCTAGTATACCGGTGTTGAGATATTTGTTCAGTTATTTGTTGAGGCCCTTTGAGGCGAATTCTCAGTTATTCAGATTTTTTAGTCCGGTAGGGTACACTGCTCTAGGAGATTGTTCAGTAACCCAAACTAATAAGGACAGGCATTAGTAGTGTCATGACGAATGGGAACTTGAGTTATGCACCTCAGTATGGCTTTTGATGTAGGATTTAATCTCCTGAATTATCCAAGTAGTTAACTTGTGATGTGTGATTTATCTCCGGAATTATCCAGGCAGTTAACCTGTGATGCGAGATATTTCTCCTGAATTATCCAAGTAATTATCTTGAGATGCGGGATTGAACTACGGAATGATCGGAGTCGAGGCGACGCTTTTGGGGTATTCTTGTGATTATGAGTCTATGTTTAGATGTGGGACGATCTCCTGAATTATCCAGGGAAAATACCTGTGATGTGGGATCAATCTCCGGAATGATCAAGCATGGGCAAATTATCATAGTTTATCTTAATCTCTTAGTAGTCATCGTTGTCAGCATTTAGTCACGATGTCTTCTTGAATCACTTTTATGCATTTGGTTTCCTGTTTTTACACACACTCGGCTTTTGGTTTTGGTATCACCCGTTATTCTTTTGTTGTTATTTCATACTTTAGTATTTGATCGTTATTCGTTGGATATTATGTTTTAAGTTCATTTATGTTATTTGTTGATCTGTTACCACTCACACCATTTATGGCTGACCCCGTAGTTTTGGGGGTTAGGGTTCAACTCTAGCCTCACATGTTGCAGGTTATTGCTTAGATTGGAGGTTGGATGCTTGAGTGGGCAGTTTGAGATAATGGGATTATTTAGTGTTGGTGTAAAATTGTTAAGATACATTTGAATCATTATTGAGTTGTAAACAAAAGATTAATTTGTGTTGAGATGTTTAGACTTCCGCTGTAATTGTAAAATTGTTGTAATAAGAGAAAGAAAAATTTTAGTGGTGTTGTTGGTGTTTATTGTTGTATTGAAGTGGATTGCTGGGATTTCGCCACTTAATTTCTAAGCTCTCATATTAGAAATTTGGGGCGCTACAGAGATTGGTATCAGAGCTCCGCTTCAATGTAATAATAGACTTAGTATGACAACCAACCTAGGTGTGGACACTAGAGAGTGAGTACCTAGGTGTGGACATCAGAGTGTGAGTATCACATAGAATTAAATTATGATGTTTGGTTTGAAATCATGGTTTGGGGTATGGTTATGGCCTTGCCATAGGGTAATGATTTGAGTTTGAATTGTAGGTGTGCTCTAACTTTACCCTCGTTTTGCAGTATTCAAAATGGTTGCACCCAGAGGTAGGAATGGTGGCAATAATGAGGATGGATCTGGTAGTTCCCGAGGGAATGGGATCGACCTTGAAGCTGAGTTTGCCAAAGTATATTAGACGTTGAACACATTGATGGCACTCAATGTGGCGCAGCAGCAAGCGCAGCAGCAGAACCCGCAGCCGAATCATGGAGCTGGGCATGGATTGGTGAATGCCGACCCTATCAAGCAGATTGAATCCTTTAAGAGGATGAGGCCGCCAGTCTTTGAGGGGCAAGCTGATCCAACAGCAGCAGACGATTGGATTCGGAAGATGGAGACGATCTTCGAAGTATCGGAGACTCCAGCAGCCAGCAAGGTGAAGTTGGCTTCTATGCAGCTCGAGAAGGGTCAATAGCTCAGGGATATCTATCAGAGGAGTGTTCACATTTTTGTTCCAGGTATCTGCAGGGTGTAGAGACATCTTTGACTAGACCAAGGAGAAATCCAGACATTTCCAACCTTGATGGTGCTAAATATCTTTTCGATACCGCTGGCACTACTATTGGTAAAGTTGATGCATTTGAGCTAGATAACTTAACGTGGGAGCAGGCACATCGATATGTGCTAAACCACCATGCATCAGTGGAGCCATTTCGAAAGTAAGTTGCTTTTGAATTTAAATCGAATATAGTGAAAACCGCAGAGTTCGATATTAACTTACATTTGTTATTCCTTATTTCAATTGCTTGTATTTTAGCGAATTTGTCAGGGACATCAAACGAAGGGCTAGACCAACAAGACTGCCACCACGTGAACAAAACAAGCTGATGAATGAAAATTTTCATAAGTGATTTGAATCTCATGTAAGTGAATTAGGAAAATGCAAGTTAATCTTGATTATATCTACATTATCCACGGTGCTGATATGATTTGCGCACAATTTATAGGTACATTCTTTGGGTCCTGAAGGTGTGTCATATGAAATACAAGTACTTGTCAAAGGTTCCTATAAGATGGTCAAAAGATACTGAGGATACTTATTCAATGGCTTTAGATTTCGTACTAAGGATCATGAATGTAATTTGAAATCTCAAAATAGTGGAATGGGAGTGACTTCTAAGACTAGAAGTTATGCTTCCAAGTCAGACACGATGCCTGTAGATGGAGATCTCGACTACTATGGAGTGCTCATGGATATCATTGAGTTGAATTATTTTGGTCATTTTCGTGTTGTCTTATTTCGTGGGGATTGGGCTGAGTTTGATAGGAATTTTGCTAATAACAAGGATAAGTTAGGCTTCACAGTTGTAAACTTCTCAAAATTGATTCACATCGGTACACACATTAGCCACGAACCATTTGTGTTCCCATCCCAAGTGCAACAAGTATTCTACATTGAAGATCCAACCCTGCCAAAATCATATGTGTCTCTCATTATGCAACCAAGAGATGTATTCCAACTGGGCGATACTTCAGAAGATGAAGACGATGAAGTCATGAACAGTTACATTGCTTCTGATTTTCCTATGTTTGATGTAAACACAACCGACGGCAGAATTTGCGGGACTTGGCTCCGCAAGGATGGAGAAGAGGGCGATGTATTGGAAGATGTCGTATTGTAGTTTACTTGATTTTCAATCTTAATATTATATGTCCTGTAATTTTCGTGTCTTAAATCTTGTTGTAATATTATGTCTTGTAATTCCGAACATGTTGTGTGTGAATTTAATAATTGGTTTAATTATCTGTTAATTTAAGAATGGAACGATTTCTATAGATTGTTCCTCTTTGTCACTCTTTGTCGCCTGGGTTATGGATTACCTTTGATGGTTATTATATACCATTTAAGGCTATGGATGCTAGATTTTTAATGTTGTGCTACCTTTTTACTAGTTTTCCTTACATTGCATTTCCAAGTCTGAGGAGATAATAATAATCTTAACTTTAACAAAGCAACATTGCAAATGTTTTTATTTTCATCTACCATTTTGCCTGCAATTTATATAATATAATGCTTAGCGTTATTGAAGTTGAACATGGGATGGATGTAGGTCATACATTCATTCTTTTTCAGCTACCAATTTGCTCTCAACCATTAGTGTATTGTTGTAACCTTGATGTTAGCAACGACGGTTTCTTTTCTCTACTGCTTGGTGTCATTTACATTAAACTATGTTATTAATTAATTTTGCTCCTCTAATGAATTTATTGAATCTTTGACAGGTACAAGATGCCGAGACGTGGAAAAAGGATCAACGTAAATGATGGCAACGAAATCCATGGGGATGAGCAGCCACTACATAATAGTGACAGTCAGACAGAGGAGGGGGAGGGTAGCACGCCCACTGTCAAGAAACATCGAGGGAAAACTAAGATGACGAACATATGGAAACTTAAGAACGACGAACGGATTGTGGTGGAGGAAAAAATGTCGGGCAACTGGTTGGTGATAATGCAAGCAAATTCTCATCCTTTATTAGGGCAATAGCAAGGAACCCACGAATAATTTTTTTGTCGTACGAGAGTTGGCCGAAGGTGCCCACCATGACAAAGACAACTGCAATTACAACAATCAAGGTATTTTCCATCTAAAATAAATAATTGGTTTATGCAATTCATATGTATAGGCAATCTAAAAGTTTGAAAAAGGGATTATCACCACAATAGAATTATATACATCCTGTTTTAATGAAATCAAACCATGTACAGTATGAAATCAAATTAGGGAATTCATACATGTATATATTAATGAAATATGTATTTTTAGTGATGGGTAGTTGGTTTATGCAATTCAGTTATCCTTTTGTTAAACTTCATAAATTTTGCAGCAATACTTCTCGTTCCCGGACTCCCTTACGCCTTGGGTTGAAAAGTCACTCTCCAAAAAGTGAAGAGACTACAAGAGTGACTTGAAGGCTAGGTATTTTGACAAAAACCAGTCAGAGGCGGATAATGCAAGGGATGTGCCACCCGATGTAGAACCTTCGGATTGGAAATTCCTTGTGCACTACTGGAGTTCGGCGGTCGGTCAGGTATTTACATTACTAACCAAAATTTAATGACTTTGTGATTGTATGGCTACTCTAATTAAATTTTTTGTTAACTTCATTGTGGCATGTACAGAAAAGGACGGAGGTCGGTGTTGCCAGTCGGTCAAAGCAGCTTGTGTTGCACACTGCTGGCACACAGAGCTTTGCTCTCATTCGGGAAGAATTGGTAAGCGCAATCAAATTGAACACTTTTGACTTACAGTTATTTGTTTATAATAAATTCATCTTACTAATATATAGGAAGAAGATTTGGGGGGTCCTACGGAGTTTGGCGACATAGATTTTTTTGATGCCACCCACAAATCGAAGGATGGGACGTATGCGACCCCTGAGGCACAACATATTGTGGTAATTTGTGAACTAATATCTATCAGATCTACAATTGACTATCATTATAACTATTTTAGTGATGGGTAATTAAATATTTGGTGAATTGAGTTGGAACACAAAATTGACTATAGGCTATGACATAATATTTTAGTGATGAGCTTTTAGAAATTTACTGCTATAGGCTATAGCAATGTTATATGTTTATGCAATTAGTAATACTAGTAGACAACACCGGGACCGATTAGCAATTGACATAAGAATGACAGGGTCAATGGTGTTGAAAAATTGTTATACAAACAGTAACATAAATGTTCGGGTGCACTATTATACAAACAGTAAAATAACAGTTTCATAGTGGTTTTATTTTAAAGGTTTACTCATCTTTTTATATGTGTATATCTGATTTTATTGTTTATATATATCTTCTGTTGCTTTTACTTTTTGATGATTTATAGCTTATTTTTGTAAATGGCTAATGATAGTCAAAATCTCTTCTGCTTTTAACTCTGACTGTATGTCCTTTTACAGACTAACGTTCGAAAAAAGTTTGATGAAATCTCTTCCGCTTCAGATTCTGATCGTACGGCGGCTTCCACAGATTTCCATACCCGGCAGCGACTTGCCTTGACTGTAGTGAGGGGAAAGGAGAGGCATGGACGTGTCCGTGGTATGGGGCTAGGACCAACCCCCTCGCGGTTATTCGGACAGAGTGAATCTACAAGTGGGACTCGGGACGAGGAGATGACAGAATAAGGCACAAGTGGCACTCCTCCAAGAACAAATGTCCCAGTTAATAAGGCAGCAATCTCAAGTCCCACCACCGGTAAGTCTTTAAATTGGTAATTTTAAAGAGCTTATAATTTTGAATGCATGAAAGATACGTATTAGTGTTTGTGAGTCTGCATTGTGGCTATCGTATAGTGGTTGTCGTCTATGTTCTTAATTGGGCTGTGATTAGAAAGAGAGGGCTCAAGTGGAGATCTGGAAACCCATATAGAGACATCTCGTTTATTATAATTTATTATTATTGATGTTGTTGTCGCTCTTGCTGTTGTTGCTGATGTCTCTTTGTGTGCGTGTGCTGAAGAGAAAGAAGGGATGAGAGAGAGATGAGGAAAATGCCGCTATGTTTGCCTGGTGTATCCTCATTCTCTACCATTCCTCTTTCTGTTTCCATTTATGGCTTCTATATTTAATTGGTTTCCTTCCACGATGACAGTTCCTTAAAACTACACTTGATATGAGCCCAATTCTTATTTTTCTTCAATACGTGTCTTTCATGCATTCTATGACCAACCCCATTTTGGCATATAGCATGCTTAGATGATAATTACCCCATTTTGGTATACAGCATCCTTAGATGACAATTAACCCATTTTGGTAAATAGCATGCTAAGATGACAATGACATGGCTAATATCCAGTATCTAAAACAGTAAAAGAAATGAAAATTTCCAGTATCTAAGCATGTTTGACTATTCTTCATCCCAATTTTGCCAATGATGTTTCTGGCTCCAAAAGAAACCTGCACAAGGTTTGTTCTGACCAATTCTTGACAGATTTGAGAATTCTGAAGATTTTAGATCCAGGATGACAAATTTTAATTGGGTTGTGATTGGATTGTTTGGTGACTGACGTCTATGTTCTTAATTGGGCTGTGATTAGAAAGAAAGGGCTCAAGTGGAGATCTGGAAACCCATATAGAGACATCTCGTTTATTATAATTTATTATTATTGATGTTGTTGTCGCTCTTGCTGTTGTTGCTGATGTCTCTTTGTGTGCGTGTGCTGAAGAGAAAGAAGGGATGAAAGAGAGATGAGGAAAATGCCGCTATGTTAGCCTGGTGTATCCTCATTTTCTACCAAGTCCTTTTTCTGTTGCCATTTCTGACTTCTATATTTGGTTTCCTTCCACGATGACAGTTCCTTAAAACTGCACTAGATATGAGCCCTATTCTTATTTTTCTTCAATAAAAATGGGAGTTTTGGTGATCCAACAAACATGTATCCTCATACTTCCAAATGTCATTTTCTTTAGAAAGTCGGTCTCCAAATAATCGATCTATGACTAGAATCACCAATCACAGCCCAATCAAAATTTGTCATCCTGGATCTAAAATCTTCAGAATTTCCAAATCTGTCAAGAATTGGTGCTGAACAAACTTGTGTGCAGGTTTCTTTTGGAGCCGGAAACATCATTGGCAAAGTTGGGATGAAGAATAGTCAAACATGCTTAGTTCCTGGAAATTTTCATTTCTTTTACTGTTTAGATACTGGATATTAGCCACATCATTGTCATCTAAGCATTCTATTTACCAAAATGGGTTAATTGTCATCTAAGGATGTTGTATACCAAAATGGGGTTGGTCATAGAATCCATGAAAGAGGCGTATTCATCTTTTTAAATTTTATTTGTCATCCTGGATCTAAAATCTTCAGAATTCCCAAATCTGTCAAGAATTGGTGCTGAACAAACCAGTGTGCAGGTTTCTTTTGGAGCCGAAAACATCATTGGCAAAGTTGGGATGAAGAATAGTCAAACATGCTTAGTTCCTAGAAACTTTCATTTCTTTTACTGTTAAGATACTGGATATTAGCCATATCATTGTCATCTAAGCATTCTATTTAGCAAAATGGGTTAATTGTCATCTAAGGATGCTGTATACCAAAATGGGGTTGGTCATAGAATCCATGAAAGAGGCGTATTAATCTTTTTTAATTTTATTTGTCATCCTGAATCTAAAATCTTCAGAATTCCCAAATCTGTCAAGAATTGGTCTGAACAAACCTGTGTGCATGTATCTTTTGGAGCCGAAAACATTATTGGCAAAGTTGGGATGAAGAATAGACAAACATGCTTAGATATTAACCAATTTTTATTTCTTTTACTGTTTTAGATACTGGATATTAGTCATATCATTGTCATTTAAGCATGCTATTTACCAAAATGGGTTAATTGTCATCTAAGGATGCTGTATACCAAAATGGGGTTGGTCATAGAATCCATAAAAGAGGCGTATTAATCTTTTTTAATTTTATTTGTCATCCTGGATCTAAAATCTTCAGAATTCCCAAATCTGTCAAGAATTGGTCTAAACAAACCTGCGTGTAGGTTTTTTTGGGAGCCGGAAACATCATTGGCAAAGTTGGGATGAAGAATAGACAAACATGCTTAGATATTGACCAATTTTCATTTCTTTTACTGATTTAGATACTAGATACTAGCCATATCATTGTCATCTAAGCATGTTATTTACCAAAATGGGTTAATTGTCATCTAAGGATGTTGTATACCAAAATGGGGTTAGTCATAGAATCCATGAAAGAGGCGTATTAATCTTTTTTCATTTTATTTGTCATCCTGGATCTAAAATCTTCAGAATTCCCAAATCTGTCAAGAATTGGTCTGAACAAACCTGTGTGCAGGTTTCTTTTGAAGCCGGAAACATCATTGGCAAAGTTGGGATGAAGAATAGACAAACATGCTTAGATATTGACCAATTTTCATTTTTTTTACTGTTTTAGATACTGGATATTAGCCATATCATTGTCATCTAAGCATGCTATTTACCAAAATGGGTTAATTGTCATCTAAGGATGTTGTATACCAAAATGGGGCTGGTCATAGAATCCATGAAAGAGGCGTATTATTCTTTGTGCTCTAATTTGTCATCCTGGATCTAAAATCTTCAGAATTCTCAAATCTGTCAAGAAGTGTTCTGAACAAACCTGTGAGCAGGTTTCTTTTGGAGCCGAAAACATCATTGGCAAAGTTGGGATGAAGAATAGACAAACATGCATAAATACTGACCAATTTTCATTTCTTTTACTGTATTAGATACTGGATATTAGCCATATCATTGTCATCTAAACATGCTATTTACCAAAATGGGTTAATTGTCATCTAAGGATGCTGTATACCAAAATGGGGTTGGTCATAGAATCCTTGAAAGAGGCTTATTATTCTTTGTGCTCTAATTTGTCATCTTGGATCTAAAATCTTCAGAATTCCCATATCTGTCAAGAACTGGTCTGAACAAACCTGTGTGCAGGTTTCTTTTGGAGCCGAAAACATCATTGGCAAAGTTGGGATGAAGAATAGAAAAACATGCTTAGATATAAACCAATTTTCATTTCTTTTACTATTTTAGATACTGGATATTAGCCATATCATTGTCATCTAAACATGCTATTTACCAAAATGGGTTAATTGTCATCTAAGAATGTTGTATACCAAAATGGGGTTGGTCATAGAATCCATGAAAAAGGCGTATTATTCTTTGTGCTCTAATTTGTCATCCTGGATGTAAAATCTTCAGAATTCCCAAATCTGTCAAGAATTGGTCTAAACAAACCTGTGTCCAGGTTTCTTTTGGAGCCGGAAACATCATTGGCAAAGTTGGGATGAAGAATAGACAAACAAGCTTAGCTACTGGAAATTTTCATTTCTGTTACTGTTTTAGATACTGGATATTATCCATATCATTGTTATATTTACCAGTTAATTGTCATCTAAGGATGTTGTATACCAAAATGAGGTTGGTCATAGAATCCATGAAAGAGGCGTATTATTCTTTGTGCTCGAATTTGTCATCGTAGATCTAAAATCGTCAGAATTCTCAAATCTGTCAAGAATTGGTGCTGAACAAACCTGTGTGCAGGTTTCTTTTGGAGCCGGAAACATCATTGGCAAAGTTGGGATGAAGAATAGTCAAACATGCTTAGTTCCTGGAAATTTTCATTTCTTGTACTGTTTAGATACTGGATATTAGCCACATCATTGTCATCTAAGCATTTTATTTACCAAAATGGGTTAATTGTCATCTAAGGATGTTGTATACCAAAATGGGGTTGGTCATAGAATCCATGAAAGAGGCGTATTAATCTTTTTTAATTTTATTTGTCATCCTGAATCTCAAATCATCAGAATTCCCAAATCTGTCAAGAATTGGTCTGAACAAACCTGTGTGCATGTTTCTTTTGGAGCCGGAAACATCATTGGCAAAGTTGGAAAGAAGAATAGACAAAAATGCTTAGATATTGACCAATTTTCATTTCTTTTACTGTTTTAGATACTGGATATTAGCCACATCATTGTCATCTAAGAATGCTATTTACCAAAATGGGTTAATTGTCATCTAAGGATGTTGTATACCAAAATGGAGTTGGTCATAGAATCCATGAAAGAGGCGTATTAATCTTTTTTAATTTTATTTATCATCCTGGATCTAAAATCTTCAGAATTCCCAAATCTGTCAAGAATTGGTCTGAACAAACCTGCGTGCAGGTTTCTTTTGGAGCCGGAAACATCATTGACAAAGTTGGGATGAAGAATAGACAAACATGCGTAGATATCGACCAATTTTCATTTCTTTTACTGTTTTGGATACTGGATATTAGCCATATCATTGTCATCTAAGCATGCTATTTACCAAAATGGATTAATTGTCATATAAGGATGTTGTATACCAAAATGGGGTTGGTCAATGAATCCATGAAAGAGGCGTATTAATCTTTTTTCATTTTATTTGTCATCCTGGATCTAAAATTTTCAGAATTCCCAAATCTGTCATGAATTGGTCTGAACAAACCTGTGTGCAGGTTTCTTTTGGAGCCGGAAACATCATTGGCAAAGTTGGGATGAAGAATAGACAAACATGCATAGATATTGACCAATTTTCATTTCTTTTACTGTTTTAGATACCGGATATTAGCCATATCATTGTCATCTAAGCATGCTATTTACCAAAATGGGTTAATTGTCATCTAAGGATGTTGTATACCAAAATGGGGTTGGTCATAGAATCCATGAAAGAGGCGTATTATTCTTTGTGCTCTAATTTGTCATCATGGATCTAAAATCTTCAGAATTCCCAAATCTGTCAAGAATTGGTCTGAACAAACCTGTGTGCAGGTTTCTTTTGGAACCGGAAACATCATTGACAAAGTTGGGATGAAGAATAGACAAACATGCATAGATATTGACCAATTTTCATTTTTTTTACTGTTTTAGATACTGGATATTAGCCATATCATTGTCATCTAAGCATGCTATTTACCAAAATGGGTTAATTGTCATCTAAGTATGTTGTATACCAAGATGGGGCAGGTCATAGAATCCATGAAAGAGGCATATTATTCTTTTTTAATTTTATTTGTCATCCTGGATCTAAAATCTTCAGAATTCCCAAATCTGTCAAGAATTGGTCTGAACAAACCTGAGTGCAGGTTTCTTTTGGAGCCGAAAACATCATTGGCAAAGTTGGGATGAAGAATAGATAAACATGCTTAGATATTGACCAATTTTCATTTCTTTTACTATTTTAGATACTGGATATTAGCCATATCATTATCATCTATGCATGCTATTTACCAAAATGGGTTAATTGTCATCTAAGGATGTTGTATACCAAAATGGGGTTGGTCATAGAATCCATGAAAGAGGCGTATTATTCTTTGTGCTCTAATTTGTCATCCTGGATCTAAAATCTTCAGAATTCCCAAATCTGTCAAGAATTGGTCTGAACAAACCTGTGAGCAGGTTCCTTTTGGAGCCGAAAACATCATTGGCAAAGTTGGGATGAAGAATAGACAAACATGCTTAGATATTGACCAATTTTTATTTCTTTTACTGTTTTAGATACTGGATATTAGTCATATCATTGTCATCTAAACATGCTATTTACCAAAATGGGTTAATTGTCATCTAAGAATAATGTATACCAAAATGGGGTTGGTCATAGAATCCATGAAAGAGGCGTATTATTCTTTGTGCTCTAATTTGTCATCCTGGATCTGAAATCTTCAGAATTCCCAAATTTGTTAAGAATTGGTCTGAACAAACCTTTGTGCAGGTTTCTTTTAGAGCCGGAAACATCATTGGCAAAGTTGGGATGAAGAATAGACAAACATGCTTAGCTACTGGAAATTTTCATTTCTTTTACTGTTTTGGATACTGGATATTAGCCGTATCATTGTCATCTTAGCATGCTATTTACCAAAATTGGTTAATTGTCATCTAAGGATGGTGTATACCAAAATGGGGCTGGTCATAGAATCCATGAAAGAGGCGTATTGGTGTTTGTGCTCTAATTTGTCATCCTGGATCTATAATCTTCAGAATTCCCAAATCTGTCAAGAATTGGTCTGAACAAACCTGCGTGCAGGTTTCCTTTGGAGCCTTTAACATCATTGGCAAAGTTGGGAAGAAGAATAGACAAACATGCTTAGATACTAGAAAGTTTCATTTCTTTTACTGTTTTAGATACTGGATATTAGTCATATCATTGTCATCTAAGCATGCTATTTACCAAAATGGGTTAATTGTCATCTAAGGATGCTGTATACCAAAATGTGGTTGGTCATAGAATCCATAAAAAAAGCGTATTAATCTTTTTTTAATTTTATTTGTCATCCTAGATCTAAAATCTTCAGAATTCCCAAATCTATCAAGAATTGGTCTGAACAAACCTGTGTGCAGGTTTCTTTTGGAGCCGGAAACATCATTGGCAAAGTTGGGATGAAGAATAGACAAACATGCTTAGATTTTGACCAATTTTCATTTCTTTTACTGTTTTAGATACTGGATATTAGCCATATCATTGTCATCTAAGCATGCTATTTACCAAAATGGGTTAATTGTCATATAAGGATACTGTATACCAAAATGGGGTTAGTCATAGAATCCATGAAAGAGGCGTATTATTCTTTGTGCTCTAATTTGTCATCCTGGATCTGAAATCTTCAGAATTCCCAAATCTGTCAAGAATTGGTCTGAACAAACCTGTGTGCAGATTTCTTTTGGAGCCGGAAACATCATTGGCAAAGTTGGGATGAAGAATAGACAAACATGCTTAGCTACTGGAAATTTTCATTTCTTTTACTGTTTTGGATACTGGATATTAGACATATCATTGTCATCTTAGCATGCTATTTACCAAAATGGGTTAATTATCATCTAAGGATGCTGTATACCAAAATGGGGTTGGTCATAGAATCCATGAAAGAGGCGTATTAGTGTTTGTGCTCTAATTTGTCATCCTGGATCTAAAATCTTCAGAATTCCCAAATCTGTCAAGAATTGGTCTGAACAAACCTGCGTGCAGGTTTCTTTTGGAGCCTTTAACATCATTGGCAAAGTTGGGAAGAAGAATAGACAAACATGCTTAGATACTAGAAATTTTCAAATTTTTTACTGTTTTAGATACTGGATATTAGTCATATCATTGTCATCTAAGCATGCTATTTACCAAAATGGGTTAATTGTCATCTAAGGATGCTGTATACCAAAATAGGGTTGGTCATAGAATCCATAAAAGAGGCGTATTAATCTTTTTTAATTTTATTTGTCATCCTGGATCTAAAATCTTCAGAATTCCCAAATCTGTGAAGAATTGGTCTGAACAAATCTGTGTGCTGGTTTCTTTTGGAGCCGGAAACATCATTGGCAAAGTTGGGATGAAGAATAGACAAACATGCTTAGATATTGACCAATTTTCATTTCTTTTACTGTTTTAGATACTGGATATTAGCCATATCATTGTCATCTAAGCATGCTATTTACCAAAATGGGTTAATTGTCATCTAAGGATGTTGTATACCAAAATGGGGTTGGTCATAGAATCCATGAAAGAGGCGTATTAATCTTTTTTCATTTTTTTTGTCATCCTGGATCTAAAATCTTCAGAATTCCCAAATCTGTCAAAAATTGGTCTGAACAAACCTGCGTGCAGGTTTCTTTTGGAGCCGGAAACATCTTTGGCAAAGTTGGGATGAAAAATAAACAAACATGCTTAGATATTGACCAATTTTCATTTCTTTTACTGTTTTAGATACTGGATATTAGCCATATCATTGTCATCTAAGCATGCTATTTACCAAAATGGGTTAATTGTCATCTAAGGATGTTGTATACCAAAATGGGGTTGGTCGTAGAATCCATGAAAGAGGCGTATTAGTGTTTGTGAGATAATTTGTCAGATAATGCCATTTTGAGAATCTGAAAACCCTACTATTTAGTTGTGTAGTGGCTGTCGTATATGTTCTTAATTGGGCTGTGATTAGAAAGAGATGGCTCGAGTGGAGATCTGGAAACCCATATAGAGACATCTCGTTTATTATAATTTATTATTATTGATGTTGTTGTCGCTCTTACTGTTGTTGCTGATGTCTCATTGTGTGCGTGTGCTGAAGAGAAAGAAGGGATGAGAGAGAGATGAGGAAAATGCCGCTATGTTAGCCAGGTGTATCCTCATTCTCTACCATTCCTCTTTCTGTTTCCATTTCTGGCTTCTATATTTGGTTTCCTTCCACGATGACAGTTCCTTAAAACTACACTTGATATGAGCCCTTTCTTATTTTTCTTATTTTTCTTATATTTGGTTTCTTTCCACGATGACAGTTTCATGGATTGTCTGAACAATCCATGAAAGACATGCTTAGATACTGGATTTTCATTTGTTTTACTGTTTTAGATACTGGATATTCCCAATCAGAGGAGAATATAAAGGTTTCACGTTAAATACTTGATTTTCATTTGTTTTACTGTTTTAGATATATTCAAAAACAAAATTAAGTACTAGCTTTTTAACACTGCAATATAATTATTTTACCTCTCTATATATCATTAACAATTCCATTTGCAATTGGCACTTTGATCTTAGAACTTATGAATTGGGTAGATCTTTTTGCAAGTTCAAAAAATATGTATATTCTGTATTGTGGTCTAGTGTTGAACTAAATTATTATTTTTTTTCACAGAGTGGTCCGATCAATCAATCAAATGTGAGTCTCCCAGATCAAGAAAATTCTGATGATCAGAACTGAAGTGACTCGAGGGGTATGAATCTGGGTCGGCCTAGTCTAGTTGTTGTTGTTATGTTGTCCTTGTTGTTGTTATGTCCTGGATTGTTGTTTTAAGTAATTGTTGAGATATTTGGGATGTTCATTACTGTATTTGTTAATTATGACACTGTTAATTTTGCGGTGAATTTGGACGATTAATGGACTATGTGTGAAACTTTATTATCTTTAATTCTTGTGTTTGGCTGTGATTTGCGTATTAATATGCCTGAAATTGGTTGAATCAGTTGTGAATTAGTTTACAGGTTTTTTTAATGAAATTGTGAATTGAAATCGAATGAAAAAACTGGAGCACAAAAAACAAACGATCATGCACCGGCATTTCGTAAAACACCGATGTATCCAATTGATTAGTTGGAAATTTCGATAGAGAGGCGTTTCCACACACGCCGGTGTACCCATAAGCTGCAACAGCACTAAGAAACACCGGCGTTTTAGAAAATGCCGGTGAATCTCACTATAGCGGCGTTTTTACAACACGCCGGTACTTGTAAGTAGGGAAAATAGGTCACTCTGAAATAAGCATATACCGACGTTTGTCGACCGCCAGTAAATATTGAACATACACCGGCATTTGTGGAAACGCCGGTGAAGAAAAATATACCGGCGTTATGTGACCGCCGGTGAATGTATATTGGGAAAAAAGAACGGCACTCAGAAATGCCCATATACCGGCGTTAGCTGACCGCCGGTATATTTTCAAGATCTACTGGCGTCCAGTGAAAACGCCGGTGTATACCTCTATCTTTCCGCGACGCTCGCTTCGACGGCATTTGCACCGGCGTTTATAAAAATGCCGGTGATTGTTTCACCGGCGTAAAAAACCGCTGGTGAAGATCTAAAAAACGCCGGCGAATAGCTTGTCTGTTGTAGTGTAAAATCTAAAAAAATGAGAGGACGAAGATCAAGAAAATCCAAATTATATGAGAATAATGAATAATCAACTATGTTAATTCTACAAATTAAAATTATACTAAAATACCATAAGAAAGTTGAGACTTGAGAGCTAGGAGTAGAAGTAGTATTGATTGTTGTTGTTGAATGTTGATGAGTTGATCACTTGATTGTTGTTGATTTTCCTTCCTTCAAAATGTAGAGAGATTTGATCTTGATCACTTGAGAGAGTGTTGATCACCTAATTGTTGTTGTTGATTGGAGAAATAGTAGAGAGAATGAGAGATTTGAGTGAATTAGTGATGAGAAATGAAAGAAATGGTATGGTATTTATAGAATATGTCATTTTTTTATTTCCTAAAGTACCCCCCAAAACTAGCCAGTATAAATCCGTTGGGGATGCATTTTTTTTTAAAAATTATTTTCGGGAAAAAAAAATAAAAATTTGCCAACGGTCGGCCCGGACCGACCCGAGTCCGGGCGAGCCGGTTCAGCCGGTCCCGGGCCTTGAGTGGGCTGAGCCTAACCGGGCCAAATGCCGAAAACTTAGGACCAGCCAAGACCGGGTCTTATGGGGGCCGGGTTGCGGTTCAGCCCGGGTAGAAGGGGAGCCGGGCCGGGTTGCGGCTCAGCCCGGGCCTGGGCTGGCCCGGACCTGATGCCATCCCTAATCACATGAATCATATGGCTCCTAAGTTAAGAGCATCCACTATCGTTTCCTATGTCAATTACTATATATAGCATTTAGAAATAGCAATAGAAGGACCACACTACAGTTGTCAAAGTCTAAAACTAAAAGCGACGGAAGATCATCTTCTTCTGTTTTTTTTTTTTTTTTGGTATTCAGTAAAAAAAATCAAAAAAATCAAAAAATCAAAAAAGTCAAACAACACACCAAACGGATGATCATCCGTCTGGGTGTTTTTTGGGGTTTTTTTTGTTTGTTAAAATCATTAAAAAAAAACCAAAAAAAAAAAAAAACACACACACACACACACCAAACGGATGAACATCATCCGTCTGGGTGTTTTTTGGGTTTTTTTTTTGTTGAAAAAAAAAAAGAAATCAAAATAACACACTAGACGGAACAACTTCATCCGTCTTGCGTGTTTTCAGTGATTTTTTTAAAAATTTGTTTTCGATGAGAGACGGAAGATCTTCATCTGTCTCTCATCATTTTTTTATTTTTATTTTTATTTTTATTTAACTAGTCGGCATATCTTCATTCGTCCCTTTGTGAAACCGATAAACATCGTTCGTCTTCTATATTTAGCAATCGGCAAGGCGCTGCGGAGTTTAGCAAGCTACTGTTTATTTTTATTCTAAATTATAGATTTTTAGCAAACGACTGTGAGGTGTGAGGTGTATTTCTAAATCAATTTCTATTTTTTGAGTTCTTAAAAAACGATGGTGGATGCGCTAAGGGAGAGCAAAAAAGCATATATGCCCTCAAGCAACTATCACCCAAAAGTGGTGGGTGCTACAACTCCATCAGTTTTAATAGACACACTCAGATAATCCAAAGTGATCTTTAAGGACCACTAACCTTATTAGAGATCAGTTTCCCAAAGTAGTATATGGGGCCCAAGTGCACACAGCACACTGCCTGTCTTAAGCCCCACGTTTGGCCAGCTCGAACCAAGCATAAAAAACACACAATAAGCACGTAAAATTTCGGGAGATTGCTGCTATTATTATTATTGCTTGCATTAGGAAAAGCAACCGACACTAGTTTGTACAATTAGTACGTCATTCTCCGCACACAAAAAAGGGCCTATCTCAAAACAAAGTTAAGCTAAGTAGATAATAATCAAAGTTATTACAACTTTGAAAATACAAAGAAGAGAAACTTTGCTTACAGTTATTTTCATAGTTTCGTGGTTTTTTTTGTCCTTTTTTTAAAAATGAGGTAACCATAGTCATGTGAACTGCAAAGTTGCTTCCGGACATGCTGAAGTCTAATTTTCCAAATCTATGAGAGATGATTCGAGTTAGTCTAACTTTATTCCATGACTAGTTTGAACCAGTCAGGGCTTTGTTTGGAAGGCGTGAAGTGCACCCCAGAATTTAAAATCCAGGGATTAGCATTGCAGCAGAGCGTTGGATGTCAATTCCATTTGAAAATGGAATCCCGATAGTGTGCTAGAGTAGCCCCAAAAGAAATCCACAGAAAATCCTCTGAACTCAGCTGAAGCGTACTGTAGCACTTATTTAATTATTTTTCTCCCATAATTTTTTACTATATCTAATTAAATAATTCCACCTAACCTTCTATATTAAATTTCTTTCTCCTCTCTATCCTACAATATAATACAATTACATTCTACCAAACAACTTTTTTACAACTCAAATTCTTTTTTATTTCTTCAGTAATCTTATAATTTTAGAAAAGTTTTCCGTGCAAAAAAAATTGAGGATGACTACACATACATGAATTTTTACCCCAAACATACATTATAAATACATTGAGTCACACTTCTCACTAAAAGACAATATGTCTTTTAGTGAGAAGTGGGCCCCAATGCAATTATAATGTATGTTTGGGATAAATATCCATGTATGTCTAGCATTTTGCCAAAAAACACCTCTCAGTGTAAACACATCGGCGCATGTAAAAAACGAGGTTGTAGCATTAGAGAAAGGATGGTAGTACGTACAGTTTGTGCGCAAATCTCGAAGGAAATTTATAGTTGGATTGGATTTAACTTTACTTAGAGCATCCACAGTCATTTGCTATATTTGCCAATTTCTCATATTTTGAGAAAGTCGACGCTCCAGTCGTTTCTTATTTTGTCATAAAATGGCAAAGTTGCTACAGTTCGTTCTCATATATGAGAAACGAAATTGCAATTTTCATAATATAGCGGACGGAACATGTTGTTCCGTCCCAATTTTTAATTTCTTTTTTAAGTTGATCAGACGACACATATTGTTTCGTCTTGTTTTTTTTTTAATTTTAAAATTTTTTTTAATAATCAGACGGTACATGTTGTACCGTCTAACAAAAAAAAAAATTTAAAAATGGTCGAACGGGACATGTTGTCCCGTCTCATGAGAAAAGTTCTCAAACGGGACAACATGTCTCGTCTGAGAACTTCCCCATTTTTTAATTATTGTTTAGGTCACTATCACACTTAATTAAACACTTAATTAAGGTATTAGTGATTATTTAAATATAGTTTAGGTTAATTTAATAGTTAATTATTTTACTAAATAATATTTTAACTATTAAACTCAATTTAATTATAAAAAAAATTTATGGGGCGGAACAAAATGTCCCGTCCGCTCAAAAATGTTTAAAAATTTGCCAAAATATATCAAACGATCATTACAATAATCATGTCTATTTTCTATTTCTATTTGTATCATTTTTTTTAAATGTGAGAAATACCATTGTGAATGCTCTTATTATAGCTGGGCTGAGCAGAGCAGTTGGATCTCTCTCTCTCTTCACTCATCATAGCTGAGCTGAGCTGTTGGATTTCTCTCTCTCTCTTTCTGTCAACTGTAAACTGTCACTGCCCACACGCGCTCTACGCGGTTATGACAACTGATTCTTCCAAGTGTCAAGTCATGCTTTTGAAAATTATATCCAGGAAAAGGACGGCGCTGGAATTATACGACATCAGTTTGAAGTCTAATTCAAATCCACCTGTTTATAGGATTCTGTGCTTATCATCCACTTTTCTAGATACTCTGATTAGTCCCACTACAAGTACTAGAACTTATGTGGAGATCGACGACGATGGTTCTCCTAGAGTTCAAGAACCACCGCCGGAATCCGGCGCAAGTCAGCAATCATGAGAGGCATCCCCGGAATCTGGCGCACGTTAGCACAGAAGGCGAAACCATGGAAGAACGGAAGATCAATCAAGAAAACAGCACGAAGATTGAGAGAACGTTACGTTTTTGCGATGATTTGATTTTGTTTTTTTTTTTTGGGGGGGGGTTTGGAGTTTGAAGACTAAAGCATAAGTGATGAGAGCTTTAAAGAGGAAGCAAGAACAGAAGGTGGTATCAGAAAGGCTGATATTACGGTTTTTAGTCTTCGGTCTTCGTAATTTAGGAAGAATGTACTATTCTTTATTATAACTAGTATTAGACACGTGGATACGTGCACGTGGTAAAAACCGTAGGGATAATGAGTAAGGTAAAAAAGAAAATAATTTCCAAACTGATCCACTTTTGAAATATATTTACCAATCTGGTATACTTTCGAAAATATTTACCAAAGTTAGGCCATAACCCAAAAGAAAATAATTTCCAATCTGATCCACTGCCAAAAATATTTACCAAACTGGCCCACTACCGAAAATATTTACCAAAGTGGGTCATTTTGTCAACACGTGCGCTGCACGTGCTGTCTTCAAAATGACAGTCGCTGACACTAAGGCCCTTTCCCATTATAATAGTAGAGATAGAGATAATGGATAAGTTCATTAATAAAACTAGTATTTTTCACGTACGATAAACGTTTTGATAAAAGTTTGAGAATTTTTACGTGTAATACATGCGTTAAGAAATAATTTTGAAATTGGATGTGCGTTACACGTAATTGAAAAAAATATTTTGAAGAAAAGACTACATGCTGTACGTGCAATGCACATATTTATAAGTAGAATTTTAGTTATACGTGCAACAAATGTGTATTTTTGGTGTTAAAAAATATTGAAAATTTATTTTGCACGTGCTTTGCACATTTTAAATAGGTGAAAATTTTTTGTTTGTTAGTTTTTTTTGTAACTAATGGGAGAGTTTGAGTTGCACGTACAATGCTAGGGTTTGTATGTTGACAAATTACAACTCCAACTCTCCCATTATAATATTAGAGATTAGAGATTTTGAGTACTTACTAAGTTTGGGTAATTATATATAATTAATTAACTTAATGAGTGGCCCCTATATCTTAGGGATGGCAAACGGGCCGGGTCGACCCGCGAACCGTCCGCGACTCGCCCGCCTAACCCGGCCCGTGAGTGACCGGTTCGGGTTCGGGTCAAACCCGTTAATGTAAACGGGTCGATCCGGATCCTTAAAATAGCGAATTCAACCCATTGAACCCGGCCCGATAACCCAGATGAACAGTTCTCGACCCGCCCACGAACCCGCAGGTCGACCCGCGAGTTGCGAACCATTTAACCCATGCGGGTCCAACGGGCCTAACCCCTTGAGAGCGTTAACGGCTCTTTTAGCCGCTGATTTTTTTTTTTTTTTGGTTTTTATTATTATTATTGTTTTCCTATAAATACCCCTAAAACCCACACTAAAAATTTACACCTTACTCTCTTACTCTCTCTACTATTATTACTCAATTCATTTCAATTTTTGTGAATAATTGAACAAAGTAGGTAGCAAAATATAAACGATCAAACGAAAAATTCCGATCGTATCGAATTCAACATTCAACTACGCCTTCAAGTCTTCTACTCCTCCAAGTGATCAAACAAAGAAGCTCTCTTCAAGTCTTCAATTCCGGACTTCTACTTCTATTCTTATTTTCACTCTCATTTTATATACGACTATCCGCAGTTAACGGTATCAAAATTGCACAACCATCATCTTCTATTTTTATTTATTTTGTAGTTATAATTTTTTGTATCATATTTCTTTGTTGGTTTTTTTATCTTCTCTCTCACAACCCTCTTGTTTTCTAGATTCTTTTTTGTAACTTATCACGCCTACATTGTATTTAATTTTTTTACATACGCTACTATATATCAACATGTCTAGATCACGATGTAGCAGCCGTAGGGACAAGATTCTATCGGCTCTTCCCGTAGGCCTCCAATTGTTCCACAAAATGAGCCCGCCGAAGAGTACCATAATCCTATGACCCAACTCATTGGTACATACGATGAGTTTGTAGGAGACATAGAATTAGAAGAAGAACCATAAACACAAGCAATCGAAACAACACAAGGGGCTAGTAGTAGGAAAACTAAAGGAGAAAGTAGTGATTGGCACAAATTTTATGATTATATTCCGGACGAAAATGTACCGGATGTAAGTTTAAAAGTGTAAAATATGTTCGAAACCATACAAATGGAAGAGGAGTGAGGGCACGGGTACAATTAGATGACATCCAAAATATGCATAAAGAACTTCTTGTTGACCTACCCGACCAACAAAAAATTCACCTTAGAACCGATGTAGTTGATAGCCATTCTTATGATCCCGAACTTGTTCGTCAGGAAATGACCCGATTAGTAATCAAGGAAGAGTTATCATTTTCCTATCCCGAGAGTAGGGACTTAGAAAATTTTAATCAAACCGCCTTAAACCCCCATTTTAAAATAATCCTTAGGAATCACTACAAGGAATTTGACTTATAGTGACAGCAAAAATCCGTGGGTAAAAGGCGAAAAACCGTAGATATAGCCCGTAAAACCTATACCAACGGACATATTTTTCCGTCGTTTTTAATTAGCTATGCCCACGGCAAAATGCCGTCACTATAGCCTATAGCGACGGTTTTTTCACCCGTTGGTATAGGTATCGGTGTTATACCCACGGTTTCGTATCCGTTGGTATAGGTTTTAAAGACACCTTTTGCTTTCCTATACCCACGGTTGAAACTCCATTGCTATAGGTTTTAGCAATGGTTTTAGCATCCAATTATTTGAATATATACCCATCGCTCTATACAAATTTTTTTCTTACTAATTACGCGTATGATAATTTAATATTTTCTTTTATAATCTTAATTCAATTATAAACTAAATACATAATAAAATAGATAAATATATTTATGAAACAAAAATAGATAAAATTAAACTTCAATCATATTAAAAATTAACGAAATATTACAAGGATGTCAAATTACAAAATAGTTAATAACCAGATACACAATTGAAGAAATCCACACTTGGGCTGAATCACTCATCATAAGGCAACTACAGTTCTCTCGGCTCTTTAAGGAGCTGTGGCAGTAACATAAGATACAACTACAGTGATGTCGTCGAGTTTGCCTCCATAATAACGATATCCAGCATCTTGGGCTGCAGTTGAGAAGGGCATCTTCAATACAACTGAAGCACCTTGATAAAAGTTGAAATTTCAACCAAGGACCAGCATATAAAGTAACCAAACATTTCCGAAGGACTTCTTCCAGGCATAATTACTGAATAAATTCATAAGCAGAAGAGTGATGAATAGGGCAGAGAACTTTTTTTTTCCTGCAAAAGATATTAACTGGTTGAGAAAGGTATATGCATTGGAAGAAGAAAAAAAAGAACATAAACAATAGTTACTGAAAGGGAAACAACTAGCAGAGACACCTTCCAATTGGAGAAACGAACAGAAATTCAACTCGTTTTAGGAAGATATCCAACCAAATAACCCTGTTGTCAGACAGTTGAAACCAAAGTCGCCATGATACTCCTAACCACAGATTTCATCACAGCTGCAGCAATCAGTTTAGATTCATTAAATTCAGAATAGAGCCACGATGGTTGCAAATTGGATATTGGACGAATTGTTGATTGCAACTATACCTCAGGTTCAGCAGCAACTTTAGGCTCCTCAGTACCCTTGGCGCTTTCCTCAGCTGTAAGGCATATTCAAACTTGAAACTTTAACATGAAAATAACGAGTACAAACATCATACCATCTCTAAAATTATAAGGGGAAGTTGGGGTTGTCATTTGTATAAATATTCATTCAACGATCTAATCTCAACCATTTATTTTTAAGTGGAAGTTATATTAACCATTCATTTACTCAATTGTTCTTAGTTACCATAATAGATAACACCCCCAAATTTCAAATTTACTTACGATATAATTATTTACAAAAGTGCCACTCATATAAAATAAAGTTATGTGATGAGTAAAGGGATGCCAGATTGTCTTATTATTTACTGTAAAAAAAAAAAAAATAGAACGTGCATCACACGTGCATATTACTAGTACAAGTAATGATCATAAAAGACAATAGAAGTACTAGAATAAAAATCGACTTGCATTGGCCGAGAAAGCGTCATCTTCTAGAAAGATTTACTATAAGTGTAATAGAATGTTCGAGTGCACTTGTTAAAATATTTGCAGAAATTTACTATTGAATACCTCCATCTTCAGGTAAATCAGAAGTCCATAGAGTAAGGTTGTCCCTCAGCAACTGCATGTTCAAAGTGCTATCCTTGTATGACTCCTCACTCAAGGTGTCCAGTTCAGCAATTGCCTCATCAAATGCTTGTTTCGCCAAATGACATGCCCTGAAAATTTGTTCTCAGTAAAGAGTGGGAAAAAAAAAACTAAAATCACGAGAGAAAGAAACTACTAGCACATACCTTTCAGGGGAGTTCATGATTTCATAGTAGAAAACAGAAAAGTTGAGTGCAAGACCAAGCCGAATTGGATGGGTTGGGGGGAGGTCTGAGCTGGCTGCACTGGATGCAGCCTAAAGAGAAGTAAAACGAGTTAGAGATGTAACAAGAACTACAATAGACGACTTCAGTAATACCTGGTACCCCTTCATAGATTGGTCAGCTGCATCTTTCCTTTCTTGATCACTCTTAAACTCCGCAAGATAACGGTAATAATCACCCTTCCTGCATTTTGGACAATAGGAGAGAAATATATGTAATTTGTAGAGGCGAAAAGAAATGTAGCTAGTTACAAAGAGAACAGAGAGCTCCAAGTTAAGAAAAAGAGTAAATACTCATAGCAAGAATACAAGGAAATATCAATAAACTTTGGGACTAAAAAACAATCTAATCAGTAGTTTGTCTAGATGATCAAACTACTATAAGATACAACATAACCGCAGCCAACTTTGTGTTCAAAACTTTAGACAAGTCCAGTACCTCAGTTATTCTTACTACTTAAGGCCCATCGTGCCATTATGTAAGATATACACTAGGGTATGACCACAGAGTTGATAAGCTCGATAACTGAATCTCCAAATGTTCTATATTCAACCTACAGAGGGCTACAAAATTGCATGAAAATAATTCTGCTGACAGCTAGGGATGCCAGAATGCAAACTCATCTAACATGATGAACACAAATAAGCAAAAGTACTACATTGAGCACTCATGCACAAAAAATATGCATAGTCATGATTTAAAAAATTAAATATAAAGTAAATTTTCAGGTACAAGTTATAAACAATACATAAAACATTCAAAGATTGGTTTGGAAACCCAAATAAATATAATAAACATATCAGAAGAATAAGAACGGAGGGTCAAAGCAACCTACATCTTGTAGTAGAAAACAGTAGATTCCCCAGAACCTGAAGAGGGAATTAGATGCTGATCTATGATGGCCAAGATATCGTTGCATATTTTAGTGAGTTCGTCCTCCACCTTCTGACGATAGCTCTTAATCATTTTAACATTTTGCTCATTCCCTTTCGACTCTTCTTTCTGCTCGATGGATGACATAATGCGCCACGATGCTCGACGAGCCCCAATTACATTCTTATAACCCTTGACTGACATGACATAATGGACTACTCAAAAAGACTGAATGGACTACTCAAAAAGACTGATAGACTCAATTACATTCTTATAACCCAATTACATTCTTATAACCCTTTCGACTCTTCTTTCTGCTCGATCCATGACATAATGGACTACTCAAAAAGACTGATAGACTCAAATAAGTTTGAAGCATAGAGATGATAAATCAAGATATCAATCCATTGATCAAATTCAAAAGTGCATACCATGCCCCAGTATCTAGGGTACAAATAAATGATTTCAATTAAATCTAATAAGAGTTATAAGAGGCAAAAAAAAAGAACAATACCTTAGCTTGTGAATGTAACACGACGGGTAAAACGAAAGCCTAGTCACTATTGGGGGCCTGGTAGTAGTTCCTCCATTTTTTAAACCTCAACTGAAAGCCTAGGCTCTAGTCTCTGGTCTCAGCTGCTGCTTCTGACCTTATTCTGAAATCTCTGGCTTTAAATATGTCAAGTAAAATTGCTCTCTATAACAGAATGATGGCCAGAATTGTTTGATTTGCAAGTCAGTCAGGATTACAAGGGATTTACAGAGGTTGATACTTCGACATTATGTCTTCATGAAGTCTTGCATTCAGCAGTATAGCTTATTATGCAGTTAATAAATGCAGTTGGGAGATAATACAATACGTCATTAAATTTTTGGTTTCTTTCTATGTTTCTGCGGATGCCTTCATGATCTTGTTTGGTTTTGCTAGTAATCTCGTTTTGTTCCTACTGTAAAATTGAAGTAAAACTCAAGAAGCCAGTACGGCAATTGTTCACGTGCAAATTGGATTATTAAAATTGTCATTTATGTTTTTTGTTTTGTTTTGTTTGAATATGGTTGTAGCCACATTCACAATAATCTCATAATAAAAGGGATGATGCAAGCGGAATTAAACGTCTGGCTTCTTGTTCACTAGCTAAGAGGTTTACCAGTAGCACTTGCAAATTGTCTAGGAAGTTTGTGTCATCTCTTAGCAATTATTGTGTTTCTATCCATCTTTGAGATGCATTTATAAAAAAGTTTGACAAGAATAATGCAAAATTTGATAGTTCACTTGTGGGGAATTAGTGAGCTTAAAATAGCATGGAATGGACTCAAAAGTCTATATTCAGCTCCTTATTTATAATTTTTCTTTTTATGTGCATTTGAGAGGGTCCACTAATAGGCTAATCGCTCAAGAATGAAAAAATTATATTGTATTTGTAGTTTTGTACATTTTAAAATGAAAGCATGTTTACTATATAGTATATACTGTGCTCATGACTATACATCTGTATGTACAACCAACTACCAGAAGCAATAGAACATTCAACTATATGACGGAATGCACAACTAGCCAACATATCCTTTTCATCTCAAATATATTCCCTCAAAATATCTTATAAAAGCCATCCTCTAAAGAGGATCCAATCAGTTCCTACCAAGTGCGGGACTCAAAATAAGATGTATAATGATAGCTTCAGGAAATCTTACCGAAACATTGTTGCCACTGCCATATTTGCTCTGCATCTGGAACAAATACCCATTGATTGTGTCAGAATAATCAAAGGAAAAAAACACAAACAAATAAATATACAAATAATTGAATTACAAACCTTGAGAGAAAAGTCAGTTACATCTAGCAACAACAATTTGGCCTCGAATTGATGGGCTATAGCCTTCGCGAGCATCTGCTGGTATAGCTCTTCAAGTGTGAATCTCTAGAATCCGTATCAAAAAACTAGAAATTCAATCACCAAAAAAATACATGCTACTTACTAAACCTTAGCAGTTAATTACACAAAAATTAGACGTTGCAATGTGGTATTTGAAAGTTATTCGATTAGGGCATTCTTCAAAAAAAATCCCCTTTTTGAATTTCTGAAATTGCGGAAAATGGGGGAGAAATTACCAGGTGTTGAGGAGTGAAGATCCACTTATGGCAGTGAGTGGAGGTCTTGAAATCCGCCATTGATGACGTCGGAAACCGTAGAAGGAGGAAGGAGCTAGGGTTTTAGAACTAAGACGAAGGACGACGGCAGGGGAGGGAGACGGCAAGGGCGATGGTGGTGTCCGGGGTTCGGGAATGAGAGGGTCGGAGAGAGATTAAGGGAGGTCGGATGTGGAAGACGGCAGGGGACAACGGCGATAGGTTTCGGTTGAGGAGGAGGTGGGCGACGACGGTGGGTGGCGGCAGAGGAAGACGATGACGGTGGAAAAGAAGACGGCGGCGGTGGCGGCGAGGGAGGAGCAACGGCGATGGTGGTGGAAGGGGGACGACGACGGCGATTTGGTTGTGAGAGAGAGGAGAGAAAGAGAGAGAAAGATGGGTGTGACCGTCTGAGAGAGAGAGAGTTTATAAATTGGGAATTTGGGATTTGGGGGGAAAATGAAAAAGTTGGGGGGAAAAATAAATTATGGAATATACCCAATACCTATACCCACAGTTTATTATATGTCTGTGGGTATACAATGTCTATACCCACGGTTTTAGTGATCCGTCACTATAGGTGTCCGTTGGTATATGACAAATTTCTTGTAGTGAATACTTACAAATCAGATTATTTTAAAATGTACAATGAAATGAGGGAAGCTTTGATTGCAATTTTATGGAGTTTAACTTGTACAATTTCTTTAACTTTCGATTGTTGGACGGCTTGTAACAATATTTCAATGATGGGAATAACCTATTATTGGATTGACAGTGATTGGATTCTTCAAAAAAGGATCATATCACTTGCCGTGTTGCCCTATCCCCATAGTGGTAATAAAATTGCAAACCGTATTTTAGAAATTTGTGATGTTTTTTATATTCGTGATAAAATTATGTGTATAAGTTTTGATAATGCTTCTAACAACAATGCATCAATTAGTATTTTAAAAACCGCATTAAACCCTCATTCTGACAATATTTTTCATGTTAGATGTGCATGTCATATTTTAAATTTGTGTGTTCAAAATGCATTAAAATTAGCCGAACCCTATATAGTTAATATTAAGAATTGTGTATATTTTATGGAATTAAGTGTCACCATATTTAAAGAATGAAAGCTTGGTGTAGGCTAAAAAATGTACATTTTAGAAAATTTTCAAAGGATGTTAAACACCGATGGAACTCTACTTTTGATTTTCTATAAGTTGTTACTGAATATAAAGAATGTATAAATGATTTTTGTATTGCAAAAAATATGCCGAATTTTGAAATTACTCCCCAACATTGGTATTATGTCGAATCTTTGTTGAAACTTTTAAAACCTTTCAAAACCGCAACTTTCAAATTTTCAAAATCTTATGAATGTACTTCTAGTAGCATTTTTATTTCAATAGTTACTATGATGCAAACTTTTAAAAAAATGATCGATGATGCTTTTATTGGTCATATTGTGAAACCTGCATATGTAAAATTTTTGAAGTATTTTAATCCTCCTCCTATGTTATATTGTGTTGCTAATGTGATGGATCCTCATATCAAATTAGAAGGTACGAAGTTGATTGAAATATTTTTTTCTTTACTTGGGCCAGATGAATCTGAAATTGATTGCGCAATATTTTTAGTTAAATTTGAATCGACATTAAATAACTTGTATGAATATTATGATAGAAGTTTTGCATTTAGTAGTACAACTTTTTTGGTTAGTTCTTCTTCTGCTACTTCTAAAGGTAAGGGTAAGAGTAAATTAGATGATAGAACATTTAATTTACTTGCATAATTTCAATCAAAAAAACTTAGGACTAATCAACCAAATGAATTGCATTAGTATAATCAACAAGATTCTGAGTCTTTGACTTCTTCAGTAGAAATTTTACAATGGTGGAAAGATCATGAACACACTTATAGTATTTTTAAATATAGGGCTAAAGATTTACTAACTTCTCATGTCTCTACAGTTACTTCAGAAAGTGCATTTTCTACAAGTGGCAGGGTTCTAACTGATTTCAGGAATCGCTTGAAGCCCCAATCGTTGGAGATACTCGTCTGCACAGAAGACTGACTGAAGGCCGAAGATTGAACTCGAGGAAAAGCATTCGACACGTCCACAAGTGGGAGCACCTCGCCGAAAGAACAACAACAACAACAACAACAATAGCAACCAAAATAAAGAATTCAAGACCAACAATAACAAAAACAAATTGAAGACAATTGCAAATATATAAAAAATTGTATAAAATCTTTGTTTGTTATTTAAAATTAGGAAAATTAAAGAAAATTGAAATTGTATCTAAGAAATTTGTTATTGTATAAAACAAATTCTAGAAAATTTTTATTTCTTATTACAAATTGTGAAACTTGTATAAGTTGAAATCATATTAATAATATATACAAAAAAATTGACAGTTTCACACTTTCAATCTTATTATTATTATTACATTTTTTGTTTGAGTAATATATATATATATATATATATATATATATATATATATATAGGGGGAAAGGGGTATGAGCAACTTGCTCATTTAGTAAATAAGCAATTGATGATGTGGCATACATGTGATTGGAAAAACCTTAAAAGGGTTAGTTGTCCAATGTATCACATGCATGTCACATAATCAATTGCTCATTTATTAAATGAGCAAGTTGTTCATATCCCTTTTACCCATATATATATATATATATATATATATATATATATATATATATATAGACGGGTCAACCCGCGACCCGACCCGACCCGGGTTGGACCCGAAAGGGTTCACGAGTTGGGTGGGTCGTGAATTAGAGCTATCAACCCGGTCCGGTTAACCTAACGACCCGATCCGAACCCGCCTAAGTTGGGTTCCAACCCGGGCGGGTTCGACCCGACCCAGCCCGTTAGACCCGTTTGCCAACCCTACTATATCTGATCAAAGGCATACAGAAATAGGGTAGTTTTGGTTTTTTTGGGTAGTGCTTATACAATACACCATCCGTTTCAAAATATAAATTATTCTAGGTTTCTACACATCTATTAAAAAAAATCTATAATCAACAAAAAAAACTAACAATGCCTCTTTATCTTTTGAGTTGTTCTGCCGGATCAATCGCTCAAGATCTTTGGTCTTCCCTCGGATCCGGTGAAAAAAATCGGAAACATTCTTAGCTTTTGAAACTCATAAATGAGCTATAAATTATAAAATGTTCAATTTGTCCTCCGCTATAATTTTAGTATTACTCCTTTATAAAAAAGACAATGATAAAATTGTAAATTTTATTAAAAAAAGTACTTGATAGACATTAAAGAATAACAAAATATTTACCTCAGAAACTTAACGTGACTTATATTTTGAAACGGTAAAAAAACTATAATGACTTATATTTTGGGAGGGAGTAATAGATTGTCTGGTAAACTTTTCTTAAGCCTCTAGCAAAAAATTATCTACTTTCTAATCCCTTTAACTAGTCAATCTATACTTTTAGCCCCTAGATACTTAAATTCTTCATGGTAAGCCTCTAAGTATTCATGTATATACTATTGAAATACGGATTATGCTGTATTCTGAAGAAAGAAAAAACCCAATTCTACCATTTAATATTAACAATTATCAGTAATTCTTATAATATAAATAAATATTATTTTTTCTCTCCAAAACTCATTAATTCCCTCTACAACCTATATTCTTCCTTCCAAAAAATATCTCCTTCCTCCAAACTCCACAACTATCCTCAATGATTCTCTATGGACACAAATTAACTCTTTCATAGATATCTTTTTCTTCCTCCATTATGTATGACATAACAAAACCCAGAATTTTCTCCAAACCACTTAATCTCCCATTTAAATTTCATTTAACCCCCCCCCCCCCCCCCCCCCTCCTCTTCTCTTAAATGCTTTCCTTTTGGTCACACCAAAAAAATAAAACAAATAAAAATAAAGAATGATTCGTAAACGATTCTTCCAACCAAACCATACGTTCCTTTCAAAACGGTTTAATATTTCAAAATTTGTATTCTAAACATTAGCATGATAACCTTGTATAAACAAAGAAAACTCAAGCATTTATCCTTGGTATGCAGCTCTTAATAAACATCATGCAATTCTTAAAAACTAAATATCACATGCACAAATGTGTCATTTTAAATATATATATATATATATATATATATATATATATATATATATATATATATATAGAGAGAGAGAGAGAGAGAGAGAGAGAGAGAGAGAGAGAGAGAGAGAGAGAGAACAGTCATTTCTCAACTCAGAATTTTCTTATCTGAGCTACTCTCTCCCGTTCTCTCTCTTTCTCTTTGACGAATCCAAAAAAATCTCAGCTCCCCCGTTCTCTCGCTCTCTTCGACGCGTCGCCCATCTCACTTCCTGAGCGATTCAAAGCTAGGGTTTCTGATTTGTCCATTTCTCATCTATCCCGTTCTCTCTCTATCTCTTTTCGATGCGTCGCCCATCTACCTTCCTGAGCAATTCGAAGCTAGGATTTCTGATTTTGGTCCATTTTATTGCTATCAAAATCCACCCGATCGAAACCCTAACTCCACCTTTCTTCTCCACCCCGTCATCTTCGTTCAGGTATAATTTTGTAAACATTTTTTTTTCAATTCCCTTATTTTATAAATTAATTGCTATGCTTTGAAAATTGTTATATGTTTTCCATTTACTTGTTCAAACTCTTTATTGTTAATTAATTTTTCAGGTAATGTTTGCATCTCAAGAATAGTGTGTGGAACACGATGATCAGCTACAATATGTCAGGAAAGTATTCGAACCCATTTATCCATTTTGGGGTTTGGTCTTTCTATATTTTAGGTTTGATTGTTGATAGTTCGATTGGTGGTGGTTCACGATGTGAGACAAATCAGTATCATTCTATTTTATGTTTGGTTTACTGTTGACCATGACTTTATTATGTTGTAGTAGTCTACTAGTCTGTTATATTCATGTGATTGTGAGTTCGCTTCTTCGTTGGATAACTTGGATTCTAGTTTTACAAGTGATGATGAGATGGATTATGTTTCTAAAATTGCACACTATGAATCATTTATTTAATGATTTGTAGGAGTGACTAGTGATGAATTAATCCTATCTGAGCTTTATTTTTCCTCATTGGTTATAAGTGATGATGAGATGGATTATGTTTCTGAAATTGCACACAATGATTTAATGATTAATAGGAGTGACCAGTGATGAAACAATCCTATTTGAGCTTTACGATTGTTACTTCAAATGACTGTTTTTTCGGGATAGCTAAGATTTTTTCGGATTCGTCAAGGTGAGAGAGAGAGAACGGGAGAGAGTAGCTCAGATGAGAAAGATCTGAGCTGAGAAATGACTGTTTTGCCCTTCAACATATCAGTTGATGGTCGGATCAAATCTTGACCATTGGATCGCAATCGAATGGCAGAGAACCTCAGCTCACGATACTTGAATTCGTAAAAATTTTGTTTTGAGTTTACTTGAATAGTTTGTTTTGCATTACAACAAGCAATTTTCCCTTATTTTTTAAAAGTGATGATGAGATGGATTATGTTTCTGAAGTTGCACACTATGATTCTTTTATAATTTAATTAAAGATTTATAGGAGTGATCAGTGATGAAACAATCCTATTTGAGCTTTATGATTGACTGATTATTTGTTGCTAATTCTTAATCTACATGTCTATTCAAGTATGTGCAGGATTGAGTTGTCAAGTGCAAAATGCAAATTATGCAAGTGCAAAATGCAGTTATACTTATACAGTTCCACACTTCCACTCCTCTGTATACTGCAGCTCTGCCTCAGTGCTTTTGTAACACCCCGCAAAATTGGAAATTACAATTTTGCCCTCGTGTGTTATGCACGTGTATTTTGTAACGTGTTTTCACTACGTATTTTGATTACCGACTATTTATGCACTTTCCATATTGATTTTTTCTTATTTGTGTCAACTCAAATGCAATATTTCAATCTCTGTATTTTTACGTGTTTTTTACGTGTTTTGATGCACATGTCGATTATATATTTCCACCGCTACGTACAATATTTTCTATGTGTTTAAATTATTTATTTTAGGTATTCAAATCTATTTTTATAAAACGGAAATTCATTTCCACCTATTTTGGAAAAAATGCATTTTTAATTTTTACACGTATGATGCACGTGCAAATTTTATTCTCATTTTGATATTCTCATTTACAAACTTTTAGCATGCGTAAGTTTAATTAACCTTTCTTTGATCCTGGACCTATAGATTAAAATCTAGCCCATTAAGAGAATAGCCCACTAGATAATTAAATAAATTTATTAAGAAGTGAACCCACGTAGCAAGCCTATGGACCAAAATCAGAAACCCTAGCTTCGAATCGATCGGGAAGGGAGATGGGCGACGCATCGAAGAAAGAGAGAGAACGGGAGAGATGAGAAATGGGCGAATCAGAAACCCTAGCTTCGAATCGCTCAGGAAGTGAGATAGGCGATGCGTCGAAGAGAGAGAGAGAACGGGGGAGTTGAGATTTTTTCGGATTCATCAAAGAGAAAGAGATAGAAGGAGAGAGAGTAGTTCAGATGAGAAAGATCTGAGTTGAGAAATGACTGTTTTGCCCTTCAACATATCAGTTGATGGTCGGATCAAATCTTGACCATCGGATCGCAATCGAACGGCTTAGAATCCCAGCTCACCAGCTCTTAATAGACTAACTCTCTCTCTCTCTCTCTCTCTCTCTCTCTCTCTATATATATATATATATATATATATATATAAAGATTTCAACTAAAAGTAGTACATATTAGTTAAAAACATATCGTATTCAACAAAAATTATACATCTCAGTAAAGAACAACTCGTGTTCAACAAAAAGTACCATTCAGTATAAAACAACTTGTATTCCCGAAAAGGAGTTTTTTAGTTCACATAAACAGTATGTATTTAAGCAGAAAAAAAAATCAAAGTGATATATGACTCTCTTGAGAAATCCGGTGATGAATCAGGCGAACGACAACGAGAGAAAGATGGCTAGAAGAATTTCTTTGTACGGATTGGTAGGTGGTTGTGCCAGATAAAAGAGAGTGGAAGAGGTTGTTGTTGGCGAACTGCGGCGGCCAAGTTGCACCTCCAATGGAAATGAGTGTTGGAAAAGAATTGGAATCGGTGGGAATAAAATGGGAGAATTAAAAACTGTGATTTTAGTGATGAATAGGTATATAAATATGTAGGGATAATTTAGAAATTCACAAATATATTTATACGTCTAATATACTGTACCAAAAATTATAGATTTTTACATGTTAAATAGTATATAAGTGGCATAATACGAAGAATTTAAGTACCTAAAGGGTAAAAGTGTAGATTGATTAGCAAAGATATTAGAGTGAAGCGAATCTTCGGCCAAGGCTTAATAGAAATTTAGTCTATACTAATAATTTACACGTTTGATGTACGTTTTAATAAATATATATAATTATTTTTAAAGTAAAAATTTAGACGTATTATAGATTCGAACCTGAAACTTCATTTATATTAATTATGTGCGTGTGTTATATGCGTTGATAAATTTACAAATGATATTAAGGTATTCTCTCATTATAATATCAGAGAATTTTTTTATCTTACTTTAGCTAGTTCAGTAAATATAATATGATTTCTTGCAATTGACTATCCATTAATGTTAAGAACGTGTTCAATCCTCTCGATTCCAGCTTAGATTTTTTAACCTGTCTTCATCTATTGATTCGTTTGTACTGATCTTAATCGTGATGAATATTGGTACATGTTAAATTTTACTGTAGGACATTATGGTTTAAGACTAATTTTAGTACAAAATTAAACCCGTGGTATAAGCGATTCAAAATTTCTTTCTAGACGTATTTTATGAAGTCAATTGAGGAACTATATGAAAATAGCAGTTTGTTAAGGACGAAAAATTCAAAAATATCTTATGTTTAACTTTCATCATTGAACCAGCGGAAAGAAAGTCAGAAGTCAAGATACCAAAATTCTCCAGATTGTTCTAGAACTGGTGAATTGGCTGTATATTTTTCTCTCTTTAGAATTATTCTTTGGAAATTACTGCATGGAGAATATTTTATCATTTCCATGAAATTAAAACATATCTGTAATATCTCTTATTATAATGGGAGAAGACCTTAGTGTCATTTGTCATTGTGTCATTTTGTCAACACGTGCAGCGCACATGTTAGTAGATTTTTTTCCCTTTTCATTCTCCTTCCCATTTTTTCCACGTGCAACGCACGTGTATAATACTAGTTAATAGTATAATGGGAGAAGACCTTAGTATCATTTGTAAATGTTTTATTAATCTACCAACCCGTGCAATACACGTGCATAACTATTATAAAGAAGATTTTAAGTTCAAAGCCAGACTATGTCTAAATTTTTATTTTAAAAAACTATATTTATTAAGATGTGCATTGTACGTGTAAATTACAAGTATGAATAATTCATCATTGTTAATCCAATATTTGATAAAATTCAGCATTATACCTCACAGTGTCTTTTTTTTATTTTTTTTTTAATTATGAAATATAATTACTATATTTCATTATTGAGAATTTAAACATAATAAGTCAAAAAATTGAAGGGTGTGAGGACATCAGAGAAACAGGACTCGTGGTTCTTTTAATCATACTAGTATTTTCCGCTTTGATAAGTGTTTGAGGATTTTCACGTACGATATGTGTTAAGAAATAATTTTGCAGTTGGACGTGCGTTGCATTTAATTGGAAAAAATATTTTAAAGAAAAAGCTACATTTTGTACATGCAATGTATATGGTTATAAGTAGAATTTGAATTGTCGTGCAACATATGTATATGTTTGGTGTTAAAAAATATTATAAAATTGTTTTGTACATGCGTTGCATGTTTTAAATAAGTAATTTTTTTATTTGTTTATTTTTTTATAATTAATAGGAGAGTTGGAGTTGTACGTGCAAATGTACGGATTTGTATATTGACAAATGACAGCCCAACTCTGCGATTATAATATTAGAGATTAATCAACCATGCCGAGCAATAAATAAAATAAAATAACAAAATACATATATACCAGCAGTATTGTTATCTGTACGTGCATGTACAAAACTTTCCAACAGTCGATAACTAACCGTACACATGTCCATCATGTCAATGCCACATAAAAGACCCGGTCCTAAAACCGGCACCCATACCAGGAAATGCTTCACTGGGCCCCACCCCAGAACCTATCATAACTATCCTCCCGGGCCCACCCGGACAACAAAGAATAATCTCACTCGTTTTTTTTTTCCCCTCTTTCCTCGTTCATGGCACCGTCCAAATCCAGGGGCACTTCAACTCCACTCCACTCCAAAATTCCCAAAATAAGAAAAAACTAGAAATGGCCCCAGCTGGATCCTCCCTTTCTCCAACCTGGCATTCCGTGTTCCCGCCGCGGCGCCACCCCAAATATAAACCCCAACCCCCTACCCCCATTGCATCATCATCTTCATCATCAATAACAACTTCAATAACTTCAATAAATAAATATTTACCACTGAACACACACTCTCTCTCTCTCTCTCTGCAATGGAAAACAACTTCAGCGGCAGCAATGGCTCAGACGAGGACAGTTACTACACCACCATCGACTCTGCGCCCCCGAAAAGGCGCGCCGGCCGGACCAAATTCCGTGAGACGCGGCACCCCGTCTACAAAGGAGTGCGCCAAAGGAACACCGACAGGTGGGTTTGCGAGGTGAGGGAGCCGAACAAGAAGTCGAGAATCTGGCTTGGCACATTCCCAACTGCTGAAATGGCGGCACGGGCACACGATGTGGCGGCGATAGCGCTGAGGGGGAGATCGGCTTGTCTGAATTTCGCTGACTCGGCGTGGCTGTTGCCGGCGCCGGAGTCGTCGAGTCCGAGGGCTATTCAGAAGGCGGCGGCGGAGGCGGCGGAGGCGTTTCGGCCGGCTGGGAGTCAGGAGAGGGGGAATGAGAGTGGAGGTGGACCGGGGAATGCAATGTCGTCGTCGACGGGGATTGATAATTGTTCGGGACAAGTGGATGGTGCGTTTTATATGGATGATGGGTTGAGTTTGGGGATGCAGGGGTATTTCGACATGGCACAGGGGATGCTGATCGATCCGCCGCCGATGTCGATGGCGATGGGGGATGAGGAGGACGAGCAAGAGGTGGGGGAGAGCAGTGGGGAAGTGTCACTGTGGAGTTACTCTATTTGAAGTATGTAGCTTGGACCGGCACCGACCTTGAGGCAGGTGAGGTGACCACTTCACCCCCAAAATTTTGTATTCCTCTTATAAATATAAGAAATTGTTTTATGCTTATAAAAAAAATAATATTGTAATTAGGGGCTAAAAAATATTTATTTGGGTCTCTCACCTTGGGTTCCGGGAACTCAGGGCCGCCCCTGTGTGTAGCTAGCAGTGCAGGGTGGTGGTTGTTTTTTTTTCCTTTTTTGTGTAGATATTAAATGGGTCAGTGTATCAGTGTATGTAACTGTGTAAGAGTAGGAGAGTGTAAGCTGAAATAAGGTGCCAAACTCGGAGGATTATTTAAATCCTGAGGGAGGGTCGAGCTTGTAACCATTAATTTTTATGTTAATTATAATGGTAATCAGCTGTACGCATCAACCTCTGTTTTTAGAATGAATAGTTCCCTGCTTCGAAATCCTTGGTCCTCTGTTTTTGTTTTGTTTTGTTTGCTCTGTTTGTTTGTTTTTTTTTTTTTTTTTTTGTGTTTCTTAAAAAAATGGATAGCTCTCTATCTCACTAATCTATCTACCAAGCACAATACAGACACACAGCAGCAGGAAAAAGCCTTTAAAAATACTAGTAAATACACGTGCAATGCACGTCTGAACAATATTTTTTTATATTCTATTTATCTATATTATAATGGGAGAAGCACGTGCGGAACACGTAAAATAATAGACTGATATTCACTGTTCATGATCCTTCCCCCACGGGACAGGTGCAGAGAGAGAAGGAGATGAAGAGGGTAGAGTTTTTGGTTTTTTTGAAAGATAAGGAGAGGGTAATAAATTTGAACGTGTACTGTACGTATTTCATTAGTTTATATTGTAGAGTTTAATTAAACGTACATTGCACGGGTTGGAATATGGACAAATTACACTGAGGCCTTCTCCGTAGAGAAATTGCAATAACTACTACATATAATCATATGTCTAAGAAACACTACTACTAGATAGAAGTGCTTTTATTTCATAGATATTAATTAATATGTAATGGTGTGTTAAATTATACTATTTGGAATGAGTAAATAATGAGAAGATGTCCCCTAACACAGCAGTACGTACGTATATTGAAGATTGAATGTGTCATGTTTTAAAACTGATGATGATTAATAAGCATTACACATACCAATATTAAGATGAAGAAAGATTAATATATGTATTATACATATTTTCTGTTTGTGAAGCAAAACTGGTCAACGTAAGGTTAAGACTTAGGAAGATTCTGGTGAGTTAGCTTTTGGGAAGATTGGGTGGGGCCAGTCATATGTATTGGCAGTTATTAGTTAGTAGCTGATACAAGTATCATGTGCTTCTTTTTTTATTGGAGTAATATTTTTTGCTAAGCTGGAATATCATGTACTAATCGGGGAAATAAATGGATGAATAAAAAATTAGAGGTCAAAGAGTGGAGAAACTGAACCAGCTGTATGAGGCGCCGCCCAACTGCTGCTGCTGCTGCCTGCTGCTGCACTGAACTGTTGTACATCAGATATATCCATGGATGAATGCAGTGGACCCACATATACTAAGCATTTTGTTAATCATTGGTTTAATTGCTAATTAATTAGATAGAGGCACTTTCGTTCGAACCACACGCATCTATCATATCACCCCAATGAAGCCAACCAGCAATGCTTTTGACCGTTTTTTCTTAGGCTAGGCTAGGCATTGTACTTCTTTGGTCCCAAGGCAACTTTTTTATATCTCCCATCTCTAATATCATAATGAGAGAACACCTTGGTGTTATTTGTAAATCTAGATTGTAAATCTACCAGCATATGTGATGCATGTACATAACTAATATAAAGAAAATTTCAGGTTCGAATCCTCACTATGTAAAAGTTTTTTTATTAAGATGTATATTACGCGTGTAAATTACTAATATAGATAATCTCAGTATTTTATTAGAGTAAAAATCAAAACTGTGTAGCAAAATGCTTCCCTCGGATGCTTTAATTCTTCTAGATGCATGTTTGTGTATGTAGAGCCACTTACTATACATGAACACCCTTTATTCTATAATTTATGCATTTATAGGAAATAGAGAGGGAAAAAAAGTTTGTATCTGTACCTGTAGCACTTTGTTCATCTTAGGTAATTTATACAATAGTGTAATTTCCAAAATCCAAATCTGACCAATTTTCAAGTGGGCCCGTTTTAGGGCATGCGTAATTTTTCGATACTAAGTTGTTAGAGCATTGTTAGAGCATCTGTAGTTGTTTACTGTCAAAATATTCATATATGGATAAATAGAAATATGATTCTCAATTTTGCTGCACTCGTGCAAAGCTATTTTATAGCAATTTATAATAAAATATTAAGCGACGGCACATGAAGTGCCGTCGGAGTGGAACGGAGCCGTCATTCGAACAAAAAAAAATTAAAAAAATTTCAAAGCACTGGGAGGAGTCCAAGAGCCCATGTGCTAATTTTGGTCATCTTCCATTTTTAGTAAATTAAAAAAACAATTCATTAATTACAAAAAAAATTTAAAAAATTACGAAAACATAATTCAAAAATTGCAAAAAAAAATTTAAATAATTGTAAAAATATTTTCAAAAATTGCAAAAAAAAAATAAAAAATACAAAAACCTCCGGACGGCACTTCAAGTGCCGTCCGAGAATTTCGGGATGGCCAGATCATTTTTTTTAAACAAACGGCACTTCAAGTGCCGTCCGACGAATAAAAAATTATTTTTTTTCGTGGGACGGCACTTCGAATGCCGTCCCTCACTTATCGATAAAAGCTATATCGCTTCTCATTTATAACAATCGACTGTAGCGATTTATCAATAAAATGGATATTTGGTAAACGAGTGCAGCACGTTCGTTTGCCAAATATTCATTTTATCGATATTTGGCAAACGACTACAGATGCTCTTACAGCCTGCATATTTTTCTTTAAAGCGGGTTAGTTTAAGGGCCCGGCCCAAACTGAAACTGGGTCGGATTTGAATAGCTTATAGGATCCAAAACCCAGAAACTTAATCCGCGTAAATCCAGCGTGAATACCGCGTAGCGTACATAATACACAAAAACCTCTACATATACGCGGTATTATACCTATCCGCGTAGCGTCAAGAGTAGGCAAGTCCTGTATACGTATATATATACCTTGTTACTTTTATACTTTTCTCAGTCATCCCTGTTCTCCCATATTTTCCATGTCTTCTTTTTTCCAGCGTTTTCTCGAAGTTTGGGGACGATCAAGAAACGACGAAATCGCTGATCTTTTTCGGAAACCCTAGAAACTTGTCAGGTACTATTCTCCTCCTCTTCTCATCTCTAACCCTAATTTCGATTTCGATGTTGATTCTTGAGTTTCCCCCCAATTATAACGTGGATTTTGGCGAATCTTATGAAGAATCGCAGGAGTTCGGTGATGGCTCTGAAACCCTAGCAATTCAAGAAGGTCAAGTTCTCATCTTTTCCCTCTTTCCAATATAATTTCACTTACTGTATATTCCCTAATTATCTCTCTTCTTTTTAACAGGAATTTTCGGATGAACGATCTCTTGAAATTGGCAGTTGGTCGAAGCCCCAAGTATCCAAAAAGGTATGATTCGGATTTCTGTTTGAGTTTCTATGTACTTTGAATAAATATGAGATGGTTGTTGATTTTGGCTGTTTGTTATTGTTTAATCTCTGTAAATGAGTATGTTAGGATGCATAATGTTATTTAGTATTGTTTAGTGTTTGAATCTATTTGGCTAAATTTAAAAAAGGGCAAAAAACAAAGTACCCCCCTAACGTTTGGACTTAATACAATATGCCCATATAACGTTTGAAAAAGTACATTTAACCCATTCCACCGTTAACTTTAACCCCATCCGTTAAGTTAGAATTATTGAATTACTTTTTTACCCTTACCCTTTCATAATCAAATTTCTTCTTCTTTTTCTTTTTCCTCTTTCTTCATTGCATTGAAAGAGTTTTAATGACTAGTATGCTATTGACTAAATTTGTGACTGAAGATTCTCGATTCAATGTCATATGTTGTCTACAGTCAACCTTACAACCGTCATTGTAGATTTCACCTCTTTGTCAATGTTATGACGTGAGTCTCTTGATTTCATCTCAAGGTCAACTGAGTTATAATCTACCTAATAGCTTATATTCTTCACAAGTTAAAGTTATAATTCTTACTTCACTACATCATCCTCCACTATTTAAACTTCACTGGCATACATCTTAGTTATCTCCATAAATATCTAAAAAGATATCTTCGTTGATTATGTTCAAATTATAATAAAAAGTAATCTAAATACAAGCAAAAGAATATAGGTAAAAACTAAATGTGTACATGCACGAGGGTCTCACAATAACCAATAACTTAGCAGCATTAAGAACTTACTACACGGAAAAAGTCCACCAACTGACTTGCAAATGGAATGATCTTCTCTCCAACATGTTCAATCAGCACAGATATCAAATTTAAAACTTGGACCCGTAACGAGGTGCAAAGACGGTTTCAGCAGACACATAAAACAAATGGCTTTATCGAGTATATAGTGCAAAATGAGTTGAGGGATAAATTACAGTAAAAATTTGCAACATTGAAATAAGTATGTAGTCAACAATGTAGGCATGCTAAACATGCATTTCATATTGTCCAATTTAGGAGAATATATCAAGGAAAGCACAGTTCTGATTTGCTATTTTAGTTTCCAAGAGTTCCACGAACTTGTTCTTGGGAGAACACAATAAGTTCAATCATGACTAGGATAAAGAAATTTTCAAGGAAGATAAAATGAAATTGTATATTCAAATATTTCCAAGACATCTTCAAGAGATTTGATCAGCAAAAGGAGAAACCCAGTCCAGTAACATCTTCTTTCTCTTTCACCTTGTTTCATTCTTTTCTCTGGATTATAAGAAGTTTAATTTCATTTCAGAATAAATGTTTTTTTGTAGAAGGTGTGGAACGTGTTTGTTTTATTCAATCTGTGAAATGAATTAGTGATATATGGTAATCATAATACAGCAGGCGGTTAGCAATAAGGAATGCTCACGAAAACCAAACAGATTATAACAAGCAGACAAAACTGCCTCACATAGCTACTTCAAACCCTCACCAACAATGTGGTGCAACATGTGCAAAAGCCGAACCCAAGTGGAAGACAAGCCCGAGCTATAACAGGTCATAACGAAATTTAAAAGTCCAACCCCTCCTAGCTTTGTTAGAAACACTGACCTCATGAAGGCTGGTAGCTAAAGACAGAAGCACTAAACATAGAACACCTTAGACTAAAAGAAATGCCCAGTCAGAGAAAGAGTACGATATACAACCTATATGCACAAGCTAAATGGCCATAATCTGATATAACATTCGGGTGCGGCAGATACAGACTTCTGTAAGAGTTAACAGATTGGTCCTGGTCCTGAGTTTGCAAATTCATTGAGGTACTGATTACAGGTAACTCGTTTGTTTAATGAAAGGATATAAGTTCAAAGCATACCAAGTCAAGATCCAGCCAGCGTGAATTACATACAGCTCATTCTAAATGTTGAAACAGGATATGGTGTGAATATTCCGAGTATGCAAAATACAGATATTAAAGCTATTTTAACTAGCTGACCAACAACAAAATATAGTTCATTGCATGTTCTTCAACTCATCCATATAACAACAATCTCTCATAGTCTAAAACCTTAACAATAGGAAATGTAAGCTGACCATTAAAAGTTATAGCTATTACAAAAAAAAAGGTGTACTATCCAAATCATGCATCAATCCACGATAGCTTCACATGACTTATCCTCCAACGCACCTACATCATTGAGAAAACATAAGAATGCATGTTAGCAAAGTTTGAATAAAGGTATTGGCTGTACAAAAAACAATTGAGCTGTACAATGTTTTTACCTTATCAAAGTATTCCACTAGCTCATCCAACTCTACCACTAACTCCTCTGCTCCTTCCACCCAGTCCCCTGCCTCTTCCTCTTGTTTCGAGTTGTCGAGTAGAAGGTGGCTTTGGAGGCCTTACAACTTGTTCTCTAGGCTTGTTAATCTTGGGGTTCTTGCAGCTCCTCGTGTTATGATTGAACTCCCAACAATTATGGCATCTTTAAGGTTTGCCTTTGATTGTCATCACCTCCTTATCACCTCTTTTTACAATATTTGGTTGCAATATTTCAAGTTTCTCATCTTCACCTCTCTTTCTCTTCTTTCGTGGCCTACCAGGTTTCCTTCTCCATATAGGTGGTTCTAACAAATATCCTTGAACCTGATTCTTTGGCCAAAATCTTGCATCTCTAATTGGAAAAAGGCTTTCTTTGTATGCCCTCCTATATGCCCCCTTCTTGTAGATGTTATCAACGTACGCTTCTATCTTTCCACCCTTTCTCAATATGGCTGCTATACCGTGTTTGCAAGGGATACCTGAAAGTTGCCATAAGTAACAACTACATGTTCTAGCTTCGATATCCACAACCATGCTCTCATTTCCAATAGTAACCTCATATTTTCCATCCACACAATGTAAGACACCGAAACTAGAGGCTCCTTTCCTTCTCTTAGCAATTTTGTTTAAAATTGCTGGGCATACTTCTTGCTTCCACCTCAAGAAATTTGCTTTCTTAGAAGACAACCTCCTAGTAATTAGTCTTCTAATGATATTCATCAAATTGATTATAGTTTTATCTCTAGCCTTTAGGATCCAGCTATTGAAGGACTCACAGATATTGTTTGAAACCATATCACTTTTACTCCCAAGTGGAAATCTATGCCTGCACCAATGATCCCTGTTGGTTGTGGTCTCTAAATACTCCCATGCTCGAAAATTTATACCCTTGATTTCTTCCATCAACTCCAAGAATTCCTGCTCGGTGCCTGCTTTTGCTGCTGCGTGCACTTTCTCTTGCAACTTAGGCCCTCTAAGTCCTGCAGTAATCATGTTCTTGAACAAGTGCCTTATACAGAACCTATGTTCCACATGTGGAAGTACTTGTTCAAAAGTTTGGACCAAGCCCTACAATAATAAAAACAAGATTATTTGACATACATATCACAATTTAAATATAACTTAAAATAAATAAATAATGGAGTTAGAAAGTTATTTATACCTTTTGTCTATCAGATATAAAAGTGATGCCTTTGTCACCGAGACCTCCCATAGCCGACTGTATATGTTCCAAAAACCAAGTCCAACTGTCTTTAGACTCATTTTCCACAACAGCATATGCAACTGGAAACATACCACCATTTGCATCGACACCCACTGCACACACCTGGCAGTCCATTTGTTATATGACAACCATCAAGTCCTAAGAAAGGTCTACACCCATCATAGAACCCTTTCACACAAGCACCCGGGCATATAAAAAGTCTTTTGAAATACAAAGGGTCATTCTCCGAATTCCTTTCTTCTGTAAGGATGTCAATATATGTACCTGTTACTTTGCCCTACTTCACTGACATAATCTCTTAGTCTATGATATTGCTCTCTCTCCATGCCTTCAATCAATTCAATTGCCTTTCTTCTTGCCCTGTTAATTTTGTGATCACTTACAGTGACATCCAACTCTTCAGATAAGATAGACTTCGTCTCCTTCTTTATACTTGGATCAGCTCTAATAATCTCCATAAACCTGTGTGCTATCCAAGTCGAACCCACAGTGAAATTCTCTTCAACTCTTTCACATTCATGTACATTGTTGTATGTCCTGACCACGATCATTTGTTCTCCTGCATCCCATGTTGCATATATACTCCAATCACATTTGCGACACTTGAATTGTACTTTATCCCCATCATTCCTAGGAGTGATGACATCATATCCACCATATCTTGCATTCTGTCTGACAGCATGCCTAAAATCAGCCAATTCCAACTGCAAGCTCAGGAACCTCCTTTGGGTCATGGTTTAAGTGTACAACCTTGTAATTGATTTTCTCTCCCCCACTGTCACTACAAATAGGAAGCAAATTATCACTGTCATAACACTGTGATTGTATACTCTCCACATCTGACTCAAGTTGATCTTCCTCTTGTTGTATTTCTTCAGCATGCTCATCAACTACTTCTATAAATAGCTGTATTGTATGCAATCCCTCATTTGCATAAAACATTTGAATCAAATCCAACTCATTTCGCAGCTCAAAAACACCCAAACTGCAACCAACATCTTGTGGACAACCACAAAATACTTTGAATTCCTTAGAACCAATGTCCATAATACCTCTGACTATGCCAAATAGTTCACGTAAAGATGTTTTGCCATCAACTATTCCATGATAATAGTTGAGCTTACCATCTATATATTCACTCATCCTTTTCCTTTTGCTCCAATTGCCACCATGATGAATCTCCAAAATATAACCTTCGGTTTTCATCTACATTAGATAGTAAAGCTAAGTTAAACAAAGAACAAATACAACCCATAATTATTAAGTGCATATTATTAGCATTCAGTTGAAATAGCATGTCATTAATTCAGTTGAAATAGGATATGTTCAAAAGTATTATATCAGACATATAATATCAATAGGAAGTATTATTTCTCAGTAGTAACTTGACTCATAATTCTTATTGCAGCAAATTAGTTCACTGGGGAAAGAAATTACCCATTTCAGGTTGATTCCGTTAGTTGCAACTTGGGCAGGTTGGCAATTTAAAGTTTTAAACCCATCTAAATCAATACCACACATGACCCAAAGCAATGCCCTATAGATTACTAATGACTTGTGAGAAGGAGAATAAATGATCAATTTGAAAAGGTCTGACTTACATGTTTTACTTCTACAGATCTACCTGTAGTGTGAAATAGTTCTACACATTTGTGTGACAGATCGTAGATATGGTTTACACTACACATAGTTTTACTTATTTGTAATTGCATGTTTGAATTGTGATTATAACGATGTCTTTTTTTCTAACGTTTATGTGCTTTCATGTTGACGGACACATATTTGAGTTGTAACCAGTATAGATTGAATTACACAGATGATATTTTGAATGTCTCCGCTATATACTTCACATTTAGCAGGGGTATTTTTATCTAACTCGACATTCAGATAACTTCATGTATCCCCAAAATTTCCTCGAAACCAGACATTAAAATTTGTAAGCTAAAAGGAAATCTAAATCCATCCAGATCTTGATGACTATTTGACAAAATTGGTGTAGATTAAGTTCAAATGGCAGCTGCTATTTTATTAAAGATTCCAAAAAATATCATCAAATTCACATTGATATGTAGAGAAAACGTAGAAAAAAAGAACGAAAAAATATCAGAAAAAAAAGTGATCAGAAAAATTTAGAAATTAACATGAACAGCGAAACTCAAGGCAGACTTGTTAAAAGACTGTAAAAAATAAGCTGAAATGAAATCAACAATAATGAAGAAGTAAAAAACCTAAAAGAAGTAAAATCTAACCGGTTGAGAAGTAAAATCTGACAAATTCCTAACCGGTTGAGAAGTAAAAAACCTAAAAGAAGTAAAACCTAAAAGAAGTAAAATCTGACAAATTCCTTAAGCAACTTTCCCCAAAAACTAGGGTTGAGAAGAAGTAAAATCTAACCGGTTCATTTACCATGGATTTTGGGGGAAGAAGAAGAAAATTGAAAAGAGAGTTGAGAAGCCCACCTTCGTCGCTGCTCCTCTCAGCCTCGTGGACGCCTTGATTTTGGGGGAATTAGCACCTGTAAGCAATCACCTGGAAAAATTAAGAAAGAAAAAATGGATGAAAAAATAGAGAGATAATGAATATGAAAGGGTAAGGGTAACAAAGTAAATTAATAATTATAACTTAACGGATAGGGTTAAGTTAACGGAATAATGTGTTTATTGTATTTTTTCAAACGTTATATGGGCATTTTGTACTCAGGCCAAACGTTGGGGGGGTACTTTGGCTTTTGCCCTTTAAAAAAATGTCACAATAGTTTGGCGCTGTTTAAAAAAACGTCACAAAACTTTGACTTTTTAAAAAAACCGCACAATGTTTAACTTTCAACTCACGGAGTTATCCAACCGTTAACTGGGTTATACGTAATGTTTAAAAAAATATCACAAAACTATTGTTTTGTTTAAAAAAATAACACAGAACTATTATTCTGTTTAAAAAAATATCACAAAAGTTCTCATTTGTTTTAAAAAAACATCACATAACTATTATCCCAGTTAACGGTTGGATAACTCCGTGAGTTGAAAGTTAAACATTGTGCGGTTTTTTTAAAAAGTCAAAGTTTTGTGACGTTTTTTTAAACAGCGCCAAACTATTGTGACGTTTTTTTAAATTTTGCCCATCTATTTTTGTACGGTTACATTGAAAACTCGAGTATAAGTATGGTGGACATGGGATTGTAGATGAATAAGAGGATTGAAATGTAGATTCAGTGTTTTTGTAAGCAAGGCACGGCGGTTAGCTTATATACTTAAAATGAATTTTATATTTAACTTTTTAATGAAAAGGTTTATTAAATAATCAGGAAAAAATTATGCTATGCAAAAGAATTAGTATTAACATGCAAATATTAGAAAACCCTTGAAAATTATTAGAATATCAGTGCACCCCATTTAGTTTGAGCACGAAGGGAAGGCCGGGATGCCGTTCCATCAACCGCCTCTACCTAGGCAGTGGCCGCCTACAGAAAGGTTCTAGATTAAATTTGATTCCTTTGGCGAGAATCAGTGAATAGTTGAGTTCCCTCTAATTCTAATGCTGTTTTTTGGTTTTTCTTCTTCCTTTAGGATTTCGAAAGACAACCATTCACATAAGCCCTAGCAACTTAAGAAGGGTGAACCCCCCCCCCCAAAGTTCTAAGTTATATTTCTATATATTTCTTAATTATCGCTCTTTCTTGGTACAGGATTTCTTAAGAGACCAATCTTTGGATGTCGGCAGTCCTCCCAGAACAAGGTATGATTCTTTTCATGTCCCCTTCACATTTATAATTTTCAGTTTAGGATGCTCTTTTCTTTTGGATTATTATGCTTAAAAAGTTTTGACTGCTGTTACAATGAAGGGGTGGTTTGTTTTGAAGGTTGTTGTTGGAAACTATTTCAAGTGTTGTATTTCAAGAGTAGCACATTGTTCATAGTGTTTGAATGTAAAAGAGAGTTGTAGAATTTTTCTCTGCTGAACTACTGTAGCATGAATGGACCCATTTGATTTCCAGCCATAAAGAAAGAAAAACGGAGGATCACTATTAATTCATCTTTTTTTATAATTTATATTTTTATACCTTTTGTTCTTTCTCTTCACATTATCCAATAAAAATGACTCAACCTACTTCTCTACATTAATTGTTTACTACTTTTATAAATTTCTTTATCTTTTCTTTCTATCCTACACTACAGAAAAACTACCCAAACCAAATTTTAGAACTTATTTTCAAATATTTTTTTTTCCAAACAATAATCTTTTAAGATTGGATACACTTTTATAACCAACTTAACCACCCCAAAAGTGTTTAATCTCTGCAATGATCAACTGCATCAGTCACTGTGTGAACCTAGGTGTTGGGGAATGTCGATGAAACACCGGTGGCACAGTGAAACTGATTAGAGCAATGAGGAAGAAGGCGAGGTAGATGAGACAAATCAATTGAACAACCAAACAAATAAATCTATCAATCCAACACAAACACAATCACAATGAGAATTTATCCTGTTTAGCTTTTGCTTAATCCGGAGAAAAATATAGGGAGATAATATTCAACTAGAATAGATTACAAGGAGTTAATGATTCATTTAATACTAGGAATTAAACTCACTCAATAAGAACTATCTCTCTTAAGCATCTCTTTGCAATGAAAAAATATCAATGAAAGTACTCTATCTCTCATATTAGAGACTATTACATTATATAGGAGAATAATAAAGAGAACCCTAGGCTAGTCTTGATTCTCAGTCGTCCGATATATCCTGTAGAAGAAGTAACTGAATAAGAGCCGTTCGATCTGACTTGAAGTTGAAGATTGACTAAAATGATCACCAAAATTGAGGCCCAAAAATAACACAGCAACGCGGTCGGTCGACTAGACCCAAGTGTGGTCGACTGTTCCCTTCTCGGGACAACCCTGTACATTGTGCGGTCGATCGCAATCTTGGACAGTCGACCGTAACTCTGCTTGCACCTACTTGTACTGATTCGATCTTCGACTGCTTTGACCTCCGTTCTTTATTGTATCTTCTAATCTGAACCACGAATATACAAGACATAATTCTAATAACCTCCTCCTTGGATTGCATACGAGTGTGATCAACATGATGTGATTATTCATCTCCAAACTCTACTAAAGAACTCTACCTGTGAATATACTTGGAACAATGGTTTGTTCTGCTAGTTTCAAATCTTCTACCAAATCTCACCGATCAGTTTACCCCCTTCAAGGGCATACCTAACACGGAGTTTCCAACTTCGCATGAACTCTACCTACATTGAGGCACTCTCGATGATATTCGAACATTGTAGTCTCGTTTCGATGATGCTAGTTACGACAAACTAGATGAACTTGCGGGAACAACGAGAGAAGTATCAACACTTTGTGCAAGTATTTCAGATTCTCCAAAGTTTGTAGAGAATAGAGATTGCTTTGGCTTGGCCCAACGACTCTCATACCTTTAATCATCTTACGATGACAATGAAAAACAGATAGAACTCGACCTCAAACTGTGTACCTACAACCCCGTGTTTCAAGAGTTTTCAAGGAAATCCGATTCTGTTTCAGCTGAGGATTAACTTTCCTTAGAGTGAACATGTTTAGATCTGACATCTTCAACTCAACTGTGTGTACCTACAACCCCGTGCTGCAAGAGTTTTCAAGGAAATCCGATTATGTTTCAGCAGAGAAATATGCAAGACTTTCCTTAGAGTGAACATGTTTAGATCTGACATCTTCAACTCAACTGTGTACCTACAATCCCGTGCTGCAAGAGTTTTCAAGGAAATCTGATTCTGTTTCAGCAGAGGAATATGCAAGACTTCCCTTAGAGTGAACATGTTTAGATCTGACATCTTCAACTCAACTGTGTCCCCTCACCTATTACTTCAGGAAATCTTTTCAGTTTCCGACGCCCTGTAGTAGACTTATAAGTAGAAAATAACTCCCTCTCGGAGCAAATATGAGTAGAACTTTCCGAGTCAAGAAATCAACCAGAATTTACTTCTAATGAATTTGAAACAAGAAAACACAAATTATTTGATTCAGAGGGTAAAACCACATTTGCGATAGTATTGCCATTATTGGCGCTCTTCTGATTCTGCAATTTTCAACAATCTTCCTTGATATGCCCTGACCTCCTCCAATATCAGCAACGGATCGAATTCTTTCGCAATGCACTTTGACTATCAGTTGAAGGACCTTCTATTGCTATACAACTTATAGGAGTAGATGATTTCTGAGTCTCCTTCCTAAGTTGATTTTCCTTAATATTTTGATTACATCATCTATTGTAATAGATGATGTAACAAGGTATTAACTGAACAAGGTAGAATTTTTAACTTGATATATTCACTATCGGATTTGCACGAGCATTTGATCACTACCATTCTACATGGTAAATCTGCCATGAAGTTCAGTTAATACCTTGTTAAACTCTGTGATGTGATCTTGAAAATCGGTACCTTCCTTCATTGACAAACGGAATAACTTCATCTTCCAATGCATCCGATCGAATAACGACGAAACAGAGTAGTCAGCTATGAGTTTCTTCAAGAACTTGCACTTGACCTCGTCCCGCCAATGATAGTCGGATTAAATTTACGGCTCTTTCACAAATATCATCTCAAACATCTTCCTTCATATCGGATGGTTTTTCCTTATTTTTGATGGCTAAATGCATACGTTTTTGAACTAGGACATCATACATGTTTACCTTCCAAATATTGAAGTTGATATTTTCATCGAATTGCTTGATTTTCAAAAAACTGTGGCCTATCATCTTAATTAAGAGATTCGGTAACCTGAAGCTCTGATACCACTTTGTAGGGGGATGTCGACGAACACCGGTGGCGCAATGGAACTGATTAGAGCAATGAGGAAGGCGAGGTAGATGAGACGAATCAATTGAACAACAAATAGATTCACGTTCACCAATCCAACGCAAACACAACGAGGATTTATCCCGTTTCGCTTAATCCGGAGAAAAAATTTAGGGAAAATATTCAACTAAAAGGGATTACAAGGAGTTAATGATTTATTCAATACACGAAATTAAACTCACTCACCAAGAACTATCTTTCTCAAGCTTCTCTTTGCAATGGAGGAAATATCAATGAAGTACGCAACCTCTCATATTGGAGGCTATTACAATATATAGGAGAAGAGTAGAGAGAATTCTAGGTTAGTCTTGATTCTCAATTGTCTGATATATCATGTAGAAGAAGCAACTGAATAGAAGTCGTACAATTTGACTTAGAGTTAAGTATTGAGCTGAATCGATCACCCAAATCGAGGCCCAAAAATAATACAGCGCCGTGGTCGGTCGACTACACCCAAGTGCAGCTGACTGTCCCCTTATCGGGAAAACCCTGTATAATGGGCGGTCGAGTGTGCAGTCGACCGCAATCTTAGATAGTCAACCGCAACTTTGCCTGCATCTGCTTTTACTGCTTCCATCTTCGACTGCTTCGACCTCCGTGCTTTATCATATTTTGTTCTAATCTGAACCACGAGTATACAGGATATAATCCTAACACTAGGTGTGTGCATAAGTTACTGGAATTTTGAACCTACGAGTTATATTAGGATGGACATTAGTGCAGATGTATATGAGATTGAATTGCTAGGATAAGAAATGGGGTGTGCTCAACGGAGAAAGTCCCTTCATAACTGTGTCGTTGAGTTTGCAATAACAATCACTGTCCTCGCGGGAAATGTGAAATCACTTATTTTCATTGTTAATCCTGTGGGTGGTGAGACAACAAAGAACAATGGGAAACTGAATAGGCCTACTTCCTTGTGGTTTTATTGTGCATACAAAGGTTTTCTTCAGAGAAAATAAGAACTAGAACTGCTCTAAATGTACAAACTGAAGCAGACTAGTTGATTGATTATCATCTTTCGCTTAAAGAGAGAAACAGAGTCAACTGCAGGATTTCGCCTAAAAGTGCCTAATGGAAATTTAATTTGATAACTAGCTATGTTTTGGTTCTTGAGTTTGTCATAATCCAGCTAGTTTGATGAAGAAAAATTACAGTTTGCTATAGTGGTGGTACATTGGAAACTTTGCCCAGTGTCGGGCCTTATAGCTGTTACTGAGACAAATGAGCATGAATAGTCCAATTGTAATGTAATTTTCAGTAACCCCATATATTTAACTCCCCAAATCTATGTTTTTTGCCGGAGCACTCTGTGTTAAAAGCCTACACTTAGAGATCTCGTTGGTTTTAAAAGTGTTGTTTTACTGGTAGATTTTGTGATATTGATTGTGTCTCATTCCATCTTCATGTTATATATAGTATACAATTTGACCATTGAATCTTGAAGTTGCATTATTTGATTGCATTAGATTCCTGTTGGCATTCGCCTCATGTTAGTGGCATCTTAATTTTTGACAAGGTTCATCGTTGCATCATTTTTTCCGACACATGTTATTAGATTTTTGTTACCAGATTTATAATTTGTTCTATAGTTCTGTTACCCCCATTTGTATTTTAGATCTGTTTCGGGTCATAGATAAGCAGTTACTTGTGAGTTGCTTGTGGTTAGCTTGAGTTCCTCATATGGGAAATTACTATAGGATGTAGCCGCTGGACTTGGCGGGTTGATTGCAACCGTTTGTGTTTTATTCTATAATTGTTGCTTAAATATTGGTTTTACGTAGAGGGTTATATACTTATATGTTTTAAACTGTTGTGGTTTTCGCCTGGTAAACTGAGATGAGGGACTTGGAACATTGACTTTTGGATAAGAAAGTCAGCAGTCTCATCATAGGGTCTCTCTAGTTGGCCTCATATGTCGGGATTAAGCTGTGTTTTTTTCAAATTATTTTTTAAAAATTTGTGTAACAAAATAATGCAAGGTTTATGCCTCTTAACAAATTGTTTGTACATAAGCATTGAAGATTCTCTTATACAGAATGCCTACAAGATTTAGTTAACCATCTTGCAAGTGCTTACATGATGAATTTGTTGTTAAGCTGTTATGAGTTATGAATATTTAGTTGAAGATATTGCTTTAAATACTTATTTTTGAGTACCGGGGTTTTCTATATGAGAGTTAGTCAGTTAGAACTTGTTTGGTTTTACTTCCATGACCGTAGATTTGGCCTTGTTAACACATGTAGACTCTGAAGCACGGATACTTCACGGAGGGTGCCGTCCCCGTATCCTGTACGTATCCGATACTCGTGTCCCCGTATCCTGCATTTTTTTATTATCCAACTATTTGATACGGCTGAAACTTGTCCCACTATTTGATTTGTCTGCTTATGTTATATTGCTGATGAACTTGCTTTGTTTACTTATGTTATTGCTTATACTTATGAACAATTATTGTAGCCTTTATGGATTATCTTATTTATGTTTAATGAAAGATATTTATCTTTTCCTTATTAACAAGAGATTATTTAGTTAAGTGTAATTATATATATATATATATATATATATATATATATATATAGCCGTATCCCGTATCCTACTTTCTTGAAAATTGTCGTATCCCCGTACCCGTGGCCCCGTACGCGTATCGCCGTACCCGTATCAGTGCTTCATTGTGAAAAATGAGATTAAGTTGGTTTCTGTGTTGTGTCTTAGGGAGTACGGTCTTGGTATTTTTGGGTACATTTTGGGCCTTAGTACATGATTAGTCGGACCTTTTTACTGGAGGGGATCACATTATCCATCTAGATTATTATGTATGAAGCTTTACCAGTGTACAAAATTATACTCTAAAATTTGCAGTATAGTTTGATCCCAACTTCAGTTTTCATTGTTGGACTTTACGGCGAGAAAACGGTTGCGCACATGTTTCATGTCTATTGTATACCGTTAGGTTTTAATGTTTTATATGGTTTCCAGAATTGACTATAAGTTCTTGTTGCATATAACTAATCATCTTTTTGTTTGGCGGACATCAATTATTCATTTAGAATTTAGCCATAGATTTTATGACCTCAAAATTTGACCAAATTCACTCGTCGGAATGTGAGAGAAAAAAGAGCTGATGGTGAGGACACACAGGGAAGCTCACATCTTGATGGTAGAGGCTAGATAACGTCAAGATACAAAGATTGAGAATCTGAACTATAAAGCATGATGGGTTTGGGAGGGCCTTAACTCCTGCCACTCGAATTAGAAGCATCTTGTTGGTATAGATTATTATTGTTGCTCGTTTCTGGGTAGTCATCCTTGGCCCATTTTGTAAAGAAAAAATTTCACTTTTCTTGACCCATTCAATACGTAGTTAAGAACCATAAACATGTTGGTCCGAACTTATTGACTCAATGTCAAGATAACAAAGATTGAGAACCTGAACATGTTGGGTTCGGGGAGGGCCACTGATTTTAGTGATTTTAGTGAAAACTTTATATTCTGATGTGTCCGGAATTCAAAGCATCTTGACATTTATATATATATATATATATATATATATATATATATATATATATATATATATATATATATTGTTATTGATTGTCGTGTCGGGGTAGTCATCCTTGACCCATCTCTAATACTATAATGGGAGGGAGAGTTGAGGTTGTCATTTGTAGACAGCCCACCTCTGCATCTCCCCTACATAATTAATATTAGTAATTACACGTGCGATTCACACCTTATTAAATATATATTTTCAAAAGTAAAAACTCCGATGTAGTCTGATCTTGACCTAAGACATCCTATATATAGTTATGGACGAGTGACGTCGGGTTCGAAGCCAGACTACGTCGGATTTTTTTATCTATTTAAAAATATGTTTATTAGGACGTGCATCACACGTGTCAATTACTAGTTTTTTTCAAAGGAAAAGTTTCACATTTTTTTTTAATCTGAAAAGGTTGGCCGAAGCCCCCCCGGGTTTCATTAAAAAGTTTTTAATAAAACAAACACAACTTAGGTAATGATATTCATGTATCCCATAGGCGGGCCATGATACTCATTCCCCTAACCCAAAATCAGGAGTCTCTCCTCCATACATGATTCAAACAAACAGAAACACAAAAGTACCAAAATACCCCCGTCAAACTACAATTCCCAAAATACATAATCAAATGAAGTGTTTTCTCCAAAAGAAGTGTTTTCTCCTCCCTAAGCACTGTAGGCGATCATTCCTCATCTGGTGTACCGTCCCTTGTGATTCTCCCCCATTGTTTGCCCGACCATTGCTGGTGAACATATCATTGATCTTCTTAGTCTGTTATTCACCTGCTATTGTAGACCAAAATATTATATTAGCAGTAATCTTGAGAATCAGTTGTTGATGCATGCTGTGCCTGTGTATAATTCTAAAAATTCTATTATTCCGTTCTAACCAAAGACCTCAACATAATGCCGCAACACCTAGACCCCAAATATCATAATTGGTTCTGCCAATGTTCCCATCTCGCCATTCCCTCCATGCATGCAGTATTGTTTGCGGTCCTGCCCCTACGGTCCCTATTATTTGAAGTAGATCCCTCCAGATAGGCCTCGCGAAGCTGCATGTCATTAGCAGATGGTCCACCGTTTCGTTGTGCTGATTGCACATAACACAGATATCCGGACCCAGCCATCCTCTTCGAATCAAATTATCCCGTGTTAGAATGACGTTTCTCAAGGCTAACCAATTAAAAGTCCTGACCTTGAAAGGTACTTTTGCCCTCCAGATTGGGTCATATACTCTAATTCCCCGTCGTTAAGCCTTTTATATGCCGACTTCACTGAGTAAACGCCTCCCTTCTCTCCCTCCCATTTCGGTTTGTCTTCATTGTCCATACCAGTTGGTTTTCAATCCTATAAGAAGCGTATAAGTTCATGCGTTTAATCTGCCTGTGAGCCTTGGTCTCCATTGATCATTCCTCCAGTGTCTTGCAACCTTTTCATATTTATCGGAGGCGAATTTGTAAGCTTCTGGGAATCTTCTCTTTAGGTTGATAGTGTCGCACCATTTATCCTTCCAGAAACATGTAGCCCCATTTCCAATAATGTTACCCCTGATATGAACATATCTCTAGTATGACCGACTCCTCGCCAGAATCCCGACATGGATCCCATGTTTTTCTGTTTTTGGTGTATGCAGCCATTCTTCATATAAGTTGCCTTCACCAGTGCACCCCATTTTGACTTGGTCTTTGCCTTTAGCTTCCACCACCATTTCCCTAGTAAGGCTTGATTCATCTGGTGAATATTGACAACCCCCAATTCGCCCAGTTCTTTTCGTCTGCAGACTATCCCCCATTTGATTAGCACGAACCCCCTTTCTTCCCTGACCCAAACTAGAGGAACCGTTTTCTAAGTTTGTTAATTTTTTTTGAAACCCATACCGGCATTTCATAAAATGACATAAAATAAAGCGGTATGGAACTGACCACCGAATTTATTAGGATAAGACGTCCTCCGAATGATAGCATTTTGCCTTTTCATCCTTCCAATCTGCTCGCTATCCTCTCTATGATACCATTCCAATCCACCCTCTTGATATTTCTGGTACCGATTGGCAAACCCAAGTACCTCGGTAGCTTCTTGATCGGGCAATTAAGAATACCGGCTATTGTGTTCCCTTCTTCCCCCGTCTCACCTAAGAATGTGATGGAGCTTTTGTGGAAGTTCTTCACCTTTAGCCTGGACCATTCCTCATAAAGATGAAGTTCCCATTTCAAGAATGTTGCCTGTGCCACATCGCATTCCCCGAAGATTAATGTATCATCCGCATATTGCACATTCATTACCGTGGAGATCCCCCTCCTCATACCAAGCCCCTTAATGAGTTTGTTTTCTCTGTAGGCCTGTATCATTTTATGTAACCCGTCTGCTACCAAAGTGAACAGCAAAGGCAAAATCGGATCTCCATGCTTCAGTCCCCTCCTACATTTGATTTCCTTGCCCGGTACCCCGTTGACTAAAACATTACCCTTGGACGTCGTTAGCCATGTCTTTATCCATCCGATCCACCTCTCACCGAATCCTCGTCTCTCAAGAATCTCCAATAAACATTTTCATTCGACCTTGTCATATGCCTTCTCAAAGTCTAGTTTTAGCATAAACTCCGCCTTCTTACGTCTCTTTGTATCTTGGATAACCTTTTGAACTAGTGCCACCCCTTCTAGAATATTCCTCCCTGCAATAAACCCCATCTGATACTCCTCTACAATATCCCCGATAATCCCTCCTAGTTTATTTGCAAGGACCTTCGTGATGATTTTGACCGAAAGTTAATCAAGCTGATTGGCCTAAAATCACCCACCTCTCTCGCAGCTTGTTTTTTCTGGATCAGACAAACATGAGCGTAGTTAATTCTCTCAAAGTTCAGACTACCATCATAAAATGCATGCATGAGGTCCATAATGTCCAATTTAATGACATCCCAAAACTGCTTATAGAACAAAATATGGAACCCATCTGGTCCTGGGGCCTTGTCCTGTTCCATCCCCCATACCGCTGGCCTTCACCTCATCCATAGTGAATGGTTCTTGTAAAGCCTCCACTCTTGCACGTTCCTCGCTTTGCAAATCCTCCCATATATTATTATTGGATTCAATTTGTCCGCCTCTGCTCCTCCCGAATAATTCCTTGAACGTATCATGAACATGACCGGCTATCTGCCCCTCATCTGATACCGAATCACCGTTGATGTCCAAGGAGTGGATGTAGTTTTGTCTGCGTCGCATACTAGCGATCTTGTGAAAGAATTTAGTATTTGCATCCCCTTCTGTGAGCCACTTGACCCTCGATCGTTGTCTCCACATGATTTCCTCTTGAATATATGTCTCCTGGATATCTTGTCTGCATGTTGTTAATCTTTGAAACTGGTTGTCATCTAGCTCGGCTGCTTCCTCCTTCCTTTCCAGCTCGTCGATTTCGTTAAGGATTTCCTCTTTTCTTTTGAAGACATTCCCAAACATGTCGATATTCCATTTCCTTAACCTTCTTCTAAGAATAAACAGTTTTTTGTTCAGCCTAGCGGCTGGTTCTACCTGGTCGCTCGCCTCTTCCCATGTACTCTTGACCATGTCGTGACACTCGTTGTTTGTCAGCCACATTTTCTCGAACCTGAATATTTTCTGTCTTCTTCTTCTCTCTTCTCCCGTACTAATGAGGATAGGAACATGCTCTGAGGTATTTCACACACAAGATCTAGCCATCGCTAAGGGGAACTTCGTTTCCCAATCAGTGGAGACTAGAATCCTATCGAGCTTCGCAAGACTTGACTTCCTGCGTCGGTTAGACCACGTAAAGCTACGGTCATTGATCGGAATGTCCATCAACTTCAAGGTTGATATGATCCTATTGAATTTCCTCCTATCATGCCCATTGCCGAGGCCTCCCTTTCTCTCGAAAGTACGTCTGACAATATTGAAATCCTCCCCAACTACCCATGGTAGACTCCATTTTTCCCTGATGTAAAGTAGCTCATCCCAAAATTGTGGCCTGTTGGATCTCTCATTTGGTCCATAAACCACCGTGATGGTTTGCCGCCACCCGTCGTTCTTTCTTTGAACGACAACCGAAACACTAAATGTCCCCACCCAGTCATCCAGTAAATAAAATTTACTGGTATTGACCCCTACCATAACCCCTCCTGACGTCCCTATAGCGTCCCTTACCCTCCAATTCTGAATGTGGTCTAACTTAAGACCCCTAAAAACCACGTCCGTTGGTTGAGTTAGTTTAGTCTCTTCCAAGCAGACAATGTCGATATTGTTTTTCCTAACAACCTCCTCTACCATCCTGCGCTTGGCAGCCTTGCCAAGCCCTCTAACGTTCCAGAAAATGATGTTACACAAAAATTATCATTCCCACCCTATGCCTGCAGAGTTGATTCCAACTCTGCAAGATTAGGGGATACGCAATCCACTTGCGTTTCCCTCTCCAGAACCTGATGTACGTTATCAATATTCTCCAATTCCCTATCCCGAATCACGTCAATAATATTGGTGTGTGCGTCATGATGCAGATGAATACCATATATGTTTGCAAGTTGAATTAACAAATAATCCGGAATAGAACCAAAAATAGAAATATTGGAGTTTGTACCTGCGATGTATTCATAGCTTTTTCACTTCTCCACCTTTTTCTAAATTTTTTTGACAGTCATTGGCTTTTTCCCTTTGCTTCGCTGTCTGACACTGCGTCTGTATCCCTCCTTCCCTGTGACAGCTTTTTTATTTTTGCTCGTTTCTACCACCGTGGCTTCCTCAGCGTTGTTTAGGAACTCTTTATCATCTCCCGATTGTGGCTCCTTCGACCTATTGGAATCGGTTTCCGATTCAGAAGATACCTCTGATTTTCCTTTGCTTCGCTGTCTGACACTGCGTCTGTATCCCTCCTTCCCTGTGACAGCTTTTTTATTTTTGCTCGTTTCTACCACCGTGGCTTCCTCAGCGTTGTTTAGGAACTCTTTATCATCTCCCGATTGTGGCTCCTTCGACCTGTTGGAATCGGTTTCCGATTCAGAAGATACCTCTGATTTCTGCTTATTGGCTGCAGCCCAGTTGCCCAGCATAGCCTTCACTCTCTTTTTAACCTCCCGTTGAACTATTTTTTCAACCTCCTTTTTGAGCAACTCTTCCATTTGTGGATCCCCCTGTAGCTCTTCACTTTGATTAGCTTCTTCATGAATCATCTTTTCACTAACCGTGGACCCTGCGTGAATGTTAATACCCATTGTTGTTGATGGATCGTTTAGCACAGTGGGCTCAACCTTAGACCCCTGCCCTAAGCCCATAATAATATCTCCTTGTCCCATATTCGATTCACCCTGGCCCACGTTGAGTTGTGCCTCCTTAGAATTCAAAAACCCTTTGGCGCCATTTTGAAGAGTAGCTAGAGATGTCCATCTCCTATCCCTACTCTCCAGTGTTGACGTGATGGCCCTTACACTTTCTTGCTGTTGTACGTACTGTACCCCTATCGCCATACTCTCAGTCGCAGCTCCTCCCTCCTCCTTATTTCCCTTGGGCCCCACAACTGTCGTATCCACACCGAAATCCTCCTGACATACTGTTTGTATCGCTGAGTTGTCACGTTGAGTCCCCAGAGGCCACCCTACCTTCGTCACATCACATGCAGCGTCATTATGTACAATCTTTGTACGTTTCCCAAAAGAGAACTCCCCTACCATCAGATCTTCTCCCATTTCGGACCCCTTGTTGATGAGCGGTTGCCCCTGAACCGGTTCAGTCACCCCACCCGGTTCATCCTCTTTGAACCCATCGTCTTCAACCTCCTGTCTATTCTTTCCTGCGGCGATATCCGCCCATTTCCTCGCCGATCGATCTCCTCTGTCTTCCTCGAATAACTTCTTGGCCACCGTCTTCAAATGCCGCAACTCCTCCGTCGCTACCCCCCCCCCCTCTTCCTCCACTGAAACCTCCACCATATATGTCCTGTTCTCCACCATGACCCTCATCCACCTAGGCAACCTTTCCTCGCCATGTGGTGATAGTCTAACTCTAGCCTTCTCGGTTCTCTTCGCTGCCTTTTGCGCATCCATCTCAATAACAGTGCCGTACATACAGAGGACGTCTTGGAAACCAGCGACTAGATAATGTGACCCAAAAACCCCTCTCCTCATCATGAATGATTGCGCCCTCGTCGCCCGTCCACTGGCTAATAGCTATCCCATATTGACCACCTATGATCTTAAGTTCATTGCGACATGCCAATGCCGCTACACCTTCCGCTGTGGGGAACTCTGCGATCCAAAAATCTTTCACTTTATGGAACACCCAAGATCGGTGATTGAACGAGACAGATAGTTGCTTGAGACCCGTAACGATCTCCTCCGTCGACGAAAATCCTCGCACCGCCCTGATCACCCCCATCTTAGCCTTGAGTTTAACTTTGTTCTGTCGCATTTCTTCAGTGACCGCCAGAACAGTGCTTTTTGCCTCCACTTGCTTAGCCACCGAACGGTCGACTTGTCCCTGCCTTCCTCGCCGCTTCTCTTCTCTAACCGCACAAGTATGTACCTTGTGACCCGGTTCTTTGCATTCGAAGCACACGAAAATACCGAACGGGCAATCCTCCTTACGGTGTTGGTCGCCGCAAAACAAGCACGTAACCTCTCTCATCTTTGCTTTCGTCGCTTCCAACTTTTTAGATGAATTCGATCTGTACACCTCCCATCCAACTCAACACTGTGCTCTCCCCCCCCTTCGACGCACCTCCCGTAGGGCTGACAGAAGTTCCTGTTCAGTGAAGTTGGCAGCCGACGTAGGGGATCTAGTCGTCGGAGAGACGTGGTGGACGAGTGGCGTATGACCAAGGTGCAGCTCCACTTTTGGGGGGCTACGAGCAGTGGTGTGGCCGATGGACGCAACGGAAGGGCTAGCCAGCTTGGAAGTTTGAAGCTTGTTCAGTGGGCTCTTGTGTTCCCCACCTGAGGAATCTCTAGGTGATTGGTGGCTGTGTCGCTGACCGTGCTTGCGATATACCGGCGACCTAGAATGCTGGCACCGCTGTCCTCCATCTCTCCCCATCGGTGGTTTTGCGACGTGTCTTCTTGGAGACCTGGCTCTGCATGCAGCATGTCTAGGCCCCGCATCGCAAGGAACATGGGGTAGAGGAGTAGGTGTTGGGGAAGTTTTCGTGGAGATTGGTGGTGTGTTAGAAGATAAAAGGTTGATAGGTTAGCAGACAAGAAATATGGTAGAGTGGAGGAGGTAGGGAAGGGTCGGAGTAAGGGATGGTGGATGTAGTGGGGAGAGGTGGAAGTTGCTATGGAAGATTAAGGGGTGGTGGAGAAGGTGAAGGAGGACGGAGAAGATGTGGTTAGGTTTAGGGTTTGGTTTTTGGTTGAGGGGAGAGAGGGTCCTGAAATTTGGGAGCTCATGTTCCTTTTTCTTAAAAGTTTCACATATTGTCTCATCCAATATGTAGTTAAAGGTGGTTGACCATAAACATGTTGGTCAAAAGACTCAAAACTTATTTCGCTCAGTGACTTGTACTAGAAAGAGAGTTTACATGGGTTTTTGCCCAAAATCTTTGGGTCGAGTAGGTCATATGGATTCTCTTTCTACATTGAACTTCGTTAACGGTCACCTCCTTTATCAAAAGACATCGACTCTACTAATTAATTGCACTAAATCCTTCACTTGGTTTTTCATTTTCCCTTTTGTTTTAGATCATTGTTTTATTTGTTTAATATTTTTAAGTTCTGCCTAACTTTTCTTTGTTTTCAATTTCAAATTTTTAATGTGATTCCTTTTATTTTTGACTCCATATTGTTATTCTTATTTTGTTCTTGTGAATTTATTTCCTTATTATTGTATTTTCTTTGTTTATTTATACAGATATTAGTTTCCACTTAGGTTTTTGTTTCATTTTCATTATTCTTTTAGTATTATTCCTCTTATCATTTCCTTTTTTATCATTTAATTTTGTATTAGTTTCTTATCTTGGTTACTGCAAACTTTTTCATTTAGAGTGTACTTTTTTTTCCATTAACGGTGAGTCAAAATTTCCCCGTGTTCTTTAAAAGGGTTTTAACGAAACATACAACCAAAAGATGGAGTATGCGGTTCAGGAAACCCAACAGGTTGGGCCATGATATTTATTCTCCGCAAAAAAAAAAGAATCTGCCATATACAAGAGAGTTTTTTGCTAAAAAATAATAACTACATACATATCTATATAATAAAACACAAAGAAAGCTATCAAGTGACTCTCATTCAATAGGGCTGAAATCAATGGTCCAGATCTAAACTCACAAAACATATTTTCCTGCCCAAAAGTTCCCCCCCAAAACTCAAATTCAAATCCCCTCGAAATAACTCCTTTATTTATTTATTTATTTATTTATTTATTTATTTATTTTCTCTCTCTCATTCTCTTTCTATTTGCTCAGAAATTTATATTTTCAGATTTCAGGTTTGTAAATTTTCAGATTTTTTATGTATTTTTTTATTGCTCATGTTACATTGAAAATAGCAAATATCTCATCAACCGTTAAATTTCATCATTTTCCGCACTCAAAGTTCTAAGAAGTTGGATTTTACACCCCCATTTATAATTATTTTTCAACATATACTAATGGAAACATGGACATTTATTTACAACTAATTATTGTTTTACTATTCAAACTTGAGCTACATAATTGTTGTTTTACTGTTTACAAGACTTTTATATGTTGTATCGTTCCGAAGATGTGCCGTAGGCACATGCCCATAGGCAAATCTAGTCTATATAATAAAATACAAAGAAAGCTATTAAGTGACTCTCATTCAATAAGGTTGAAATCAATGGTCCAGATCTAACATCACAAAACATATTTTTCCGCCCAAAAGTTTTTCCCAAAAACTCAAATTCAAATCCCCCAAAACAACTCCTTTATTTATTTATTTATTTATTTATATCTCTCTCGCATTCTTTCTCTATTTACTCAGAAATTTATATTTTCATATTTCAGGTTTGTAAATTTTCAGATTTTTTATGCATTTTTTTAATCCTCATGTTACATTGAAAATAGCAAATATCTCATCAACAGTTAAATTTCATCATTTTCCACACTCAAAGTTCTAAGAAGTTGGATTTTACACCCCAATTTATAATTATTTGTCAACATATACTAATGGAAAAATAGAATTTTATTTACAACAAATTATTGTTTTACTATTTAAACTTGAGCTACATAATTGTTGTTTTACTGTTTACAAGACTTTATGTTGTATCGTTTCGAAGACATGCCGTAAGCACGTGCCCACAGGCAAATCTAGTAATACAACAAATTTCAATCACAAAACACATTCCCCTCCCCCAAAAAAAGTTTCTCCCTAAAACTCAAATTCAAATCCCCCAAACCAAAACCTGTATTTATTTAATTATTTCTCTCTCTTCTATTCAAAAAATTAAGAAAATATAAAAATTTTAAAAATTTTAAAAAAATAATTTAAAAACTAAAAAAAACTAAAATTTTTTAAACTTTAATAATAATTCAAAAAAATAAAACTTATAAAAAAAAATAAAATTTCAAAAAATAAAATTTTAAAAAATATTTTAAAATTTTAAAATTTTTGAAATATTAAAAATTTTTGAAAATAAAAAATATTTTAAATTTTAAATTTTAAAGAAAATTTGAAAATTTGAAAAATTTTTAAAAAATTTTGAAAATTTGAAAATTTGAAAAATTAAAAATCTCAAAGAAAATCCAAATCCAAATCCAATGTCGAACCCGAATCAAGAGGTCGTCGCCGATATCTGATCCGCTGCTGATTCTGTATCGGTGACTTCCCTCCACCAAATCGAGCGCGAGTATCAAGCGACTACGTATCGACTCTAATTTTGTGTGTGCAGGGGATTACTCGGTTTTTTGCTAACTCGAATTTTGTGTGTGCATGGGATTTAAGTTCAGAGAGGTATGATTATTTTTTTTTTGGGTTTAAAAAATTTTAACTTTGTGATTTATTTGATGAGTTTTTTATTTGTTTTGATTTAAGGTGTACGCAAGTGAGAGATGGATTATTTGGTGGCCTCAATTTGAGCTTCCAAACCATAGCAGGATTAGTAAGCTGACTAACAACCTAAAATAACTTGGCAAATATGTAACATTAATATCTTTACTACAAGAGAAAATACAATCGTGAAGTGTTCCCTTCAATGGTTATTAGAAACCATGGATAACATAACATATAAGAACTTTTAGTGTATGTTTGGATATATAGGATTGTAATGACTAAAGTTTGTCGGTGAAGGGTGCAAACTCTCCACTCAAGAAAGACAACTAAAGTAAATTTGTTATTTATCCATTTTGATTTTTTTTATAAAGGTACAATGGAGAGATAAAGTGGAGATAAAAGAAATGATTAGCTTCGATTTGAGTTTTGAGAATTTCATGTATTTCATTTTGGTTGAAATAATAATAAAAAGTATTTCAATTGCAAACTGAGTCTCAGACAAACAAATATTTAGATTATTGGAATTGTAATCTAAACATCTGCAACCACAGTTGTCGTCTCCCAACGGTAACACAAACACGACCTCCAAACTCACTGATACGAGAGAAACCCTAGGTATCCACCCAATATGACCTGAATAGGTCAAAATTGAGCTCTTGACCTTAGCACTTAGCTTGCTTACTGTTAACTGTCACTCTTAACCACAATCGCAACTGCCATCACCCCCAACGGTAACATAAACACCACATCTAAGTCCACTAACACGAGAAATCTCTGGCACCCACTCAATCTGACCCGAATAGGTTAAAATTGAACTCTTTCTTCCACTAGCTTGTCCACCGTCTACTGTCGCCCCATAACAAGTAGATATTGGTTTTCTTGATTATTGTATAATATTGGTTGTCATTTGGATATGAGTTGAGACATTTCGGTGGGGGAAGGGAAAAGCTAATGACCTCCTCTCCTCCCTAAATCAGCACTTAGTGGAGGATCCGGAGAGAGAGAGGGAGAGGAGGGGTCGGGTTCGGATGGGGAGGGGTTGGGTCGGATCTGGAGGAGGGAGGAGATTTTGAGTATACTTTTATTTTTAGGTTTTATTATTTAATTCTACATTTATGCTACAAATTTGTTATTATCCACTGTTATTTTTAGTTTTTTTATTTATTTATAACATATTTAGTTAAAGACATTCATATTTAGGTTTTAGTTTTTGGTTTTATAAAAAATTTATAAAAAAAAATTTATAAAAAAATGTTACAAAAGAAACACCACTTTTTTCACTACACAAACATGTGCATCGCACATGCAACTCCAAATCTATTTTTCAACATGTGCATCACACGTACACATCAAAGTTTTTCCTTCTTAATTTTAAAAAAATACATGCATCGCCCGTTCAGCTCCATTTTTTAAAATTAAGACATTGCATGTGCTAATTACTGTTGAATTACGTGTATTGCACATTTAACTCTCAGCTCTTTATCAAAACGTGCATCGCAAGTGAAAAATACTAGTTACGCTTAATGAGCTTTCTTTGTTCTTTTTTTCATTTAGAAAAATTTTCAAGGAAATTAATTTGAACAATTTTAACTGCAAGTTAATAGCAGATATTAGAAGGAAATTTAAAACTCTTGATGTCGATGACGAAGTGATGGTTCGGATTCGTCCAAAACGGTTTCCAGTTGGATCCGTTAAGAAATTAAAAATGTGTTGCAGACCTATTTAAAATTCTGCATAAAATCAATAATTATGCCTATGTTGTTGATCTTCCTAAAGATTTTGGCATAAGAAAGTGATGAGGACATCCATTCTATTTAGTTTAGTATTTTATTTCAGTACCATATTTGTTTTTGACAATTATAGCCATATGTGATCTTTTTTTCATGCATTAGAATATTTATGAGATTTTATGGTATATTTTGAGATTTGTATCAAGATTTGTTTTGAGCATATATATAGGCCTTGAGATTAATGAGAAAGTATGTTATTCTTGATTAAAAAAATTATTATGTTCAGTTTTGCTCTTCCTCTCTCTTTTTGTGTGATACAATTGAAATCCAATTATTAGGGTTTATGATAAGTCCTAATAAAATTTTAGGGTTTGTGATAAATTCTAAAACTACCCCAAATCCCCAAATCAATTAAATCAAAATCCTAATCCCCAAATCCAAAACCCTAATCCTGCTTCTTCCCCCTTACAAAATCCTTAGTCGCTACTCTCATTCTCTCTCTCCCAATCTGTTTCCCGCCTAAACACCCCAAACCCGTCTCTAATCGTCTTCCCCGGCCAACTCCAGCCGCCCTCCTCGACGCCACCTCCCGACCTCCTTCTAGCGCCTCCCCACTTCCCCTCGACGGCCAGCGCCACTACAGAAAACCACCCAAACCCCTTCCTCCTCTGTCCTCGTCAACAACGACAGCCAAAACCCAATCCCCCGTCGACCCCCTTCGTCAACGTCGACTGCGATGCCGTCCGACCTCTCCCGTCGCGTCGATCCCACCGCCACCTACAGCCAGTCGCGCCAGCACCCCCGTGACTCCCTTGTGCTGCTCCTCGCCCCTTGTGCCAAGTTGAGATCTAACACTAGTTGCTTCGAACTTCGGTATACTCTTTTCACTTTTGCAATATTTGTGTTATACTGCTTTATCATCTCTATTATATTATTCAATTTAACTGTCGACCACAAATATCGAAATTGAGTGTTCTACTTGCCTAATTAGAGGATGAATCAATATTGCATCTTTTACTTGCTAAGAATGCTTAGGGATTTAATTATTGATTGTTAGAGCTGAATTATTAATTGGGCTTGTTAAACTTAATTCAATTCTTGAAAATCCATCAAACTGATTAATTGTTTAAGATTCTAACTTTGATCCGCATTACATGTTGGTAAAATTAATCCTTTAAGATTCTTGGAAATTTTCTATTTAGGATTAGTTTTACATCAGTAAGACTTTTAATATTGAGAATCTAGTACTCTATGAAAGCCTAAAATTTAACCCCAGAAATTCTCTTATAAACGAGCCTACCCTGAAACCTAATGGTGAGATTTTCACATTTTCCCTTTTACCTGATACTACTTACCCACTGATAAACAAATTGGTTAATATTTGAGATGATCAGATAATCTCTACTAAAGATTGTGGTATTCATATGTATTTGGTGAAGTGGAAGAATAAGCCGAAGTCGGATGACACTTGGAGTAATCGTGAGGAGCTCCAGCGCTTGGATTCAGATCTTTTGGAGCAAAATGACAGAATCACTGGTTTTGATTCGACTTGGTCGAGCCTTCTCCCACCTAGAGAGAATGACGACATCGGTTCTGTTTTATTTTTATTTTGATATTTAGCCATATATAGTTTATTTAAGAAATTTGTTTGAGAGATTTGTTTGAGATTTGTTTTGAGCCTATATATAGGCCTTGAGAATAATGAGAAAATATATTATTCTTGATTAAAAAATTATTGTTTTGGATTTAGCCATATATGGATTTGTTTTTAGCCATATATAGTTTATTTAAGAAATTTGTTTGAGAGATTTGTTTTGGATTTGAAAGATTTGTTTGAGAGATTTGTTTTGGATTTGAAAGATTTGTTTGAGATTTGTTTTGAATTTGTTTTGAGCCTATATATAGGCCTTGAGAATAAGGAGAAAATATGTTATTCTTGATGAAAAAATTATTGTGTTGAGTTATTGCTCTTCATCCCTCTTTTGTGTGAGACAATTGAGAAAATTATTAGGGTTTGTGAGAAATCCTAATAAAGTATTAGAGTTTGTGATAAACTCTAAAACTATACTCAAATCTCCAAATTAAAATCCTAAACTCTAATTCCCAAATCCAAACCATACTCTCCCCTTCATCTCCTTCCTCTTTTCTTCCCGATCTCGATCCCGATCAGTCGACGTCGGCTTAACCACCACTGTAACCCAACCCCCCGTCGCTCTCTCCTTCCACTGCTGCCTTGCCGCCGCTTGACGGCCACCGCCCCACCGCCAGCAACTCTTGACAGCCACGACCTTCCCTCCTTTCCTTTTCCTTCGTCGATCCAACCCCCCCCCCCCCCCCCCAAATCTGTTGTTGCCTCCTTTACCATCGTCGCCGTCCACCCGAACCACCTTTGACCTCCGTCGACAGCTGCCCCTAAATTCCCTCTTCTCCACCCACCTTTGCTGCCCTAATCCCGTCGACGACTCTGATCCTGCCGGCATCCCGCCATCCCCCTGCTGTCTACACCCCCCCCCCTCCTCCCCCGCGTCGACGTTTTCACAATTGCCAGACCCTCGCCCCAATCCCCTTGACTACTGCCGACAGTCTCTTCTGGTTGTGACATCGCCGCGACCGCTCGTGACCTCAGATCTGATCTTGGTTTGATTGGATTGTTAGTTGGTGTTAGGTGTTTGAGCAAAGGATTGGATCTTTGTGTGAGAAGCATGACACGTAACAATACGTTCTTCGAACCTGGTAAACTCTTTTCACTTCTCAAATATTTGTGTTACTGGTTTATCATCTCTATAATATTATTTGATTTATCTGTTGTCTACAAATATTGAGAGTGGGTGCTTCTACCTACATAGTAGAGTACGAATCATTATTGCATATTGTACTTGCTAAGAACATTTAGGTATACAATTATTAATTGTTATGGTTGAATCTTTATTGGGCTTGTTAAACTTATCTCATATCTTAAAATCTATCAAACCGATTAATAGTTTAATTTCTAACTTAATCTGCATTACGTGTTTATAAACGTAATCTTTTAATATTCTTGAAAAGTCTCTATTTAGGGTTAAGTTTATATCAGTTCTTCTCTAGTAAAAAAATTATGCACAAATTATGTATGGTTTCAAGAAATTTTTGTTTATTAGTATTTACTCTAGTATGATTGATTTCTTTTAATTTTGTTCAGTTATAACCAGTTTTTAGGTTTGGAATTTGCCCTCCAGTGCTTGCAGACTCTTATGGGACTCGCTATGTTTATGCAATTTTATCTGTGTAATATCAGCGGCCGACTGCATGTGCCTGATTTTATGTCTAAACTCTAGCAAAAATACTGAAGCGCACAGATCTTCTATAAACCATTTGAGAGAGAAAAAAAAGAAAAAAGAAAAAAAAAAAACCCGTCATATGGATGTAAAACCTATAAAAGTTTTTAATTCACAATAACTTCTTGTTACTATGAGAACTTACAATGCAACATTTTGAATTGCTTTCACGTGGACATTCAAAATCTGTTATTTATATGATTATGAAGAAAAATCAACACACATAACCATTGAATTTGGTCATGAAAGCGACCTGATATTAATTTCTTAGTACAACTGCTGTTCATTCATTGAGCGTCCATGCTCTTCTTACAGTCTCACTGCCTGCTGCTTCTGGACACGCAAGTAGATGCCAGCCTTTAATTCATATGTAGAGACAAAGGAGAAAAGGCGGACACGGAAAGGGAGATGGACCTGATATATGTTGATTTTTCTCTCCTGATCTAATTAGATGGGATGCTTCAATTTGTTAGCAAAGATGTGAATTAGTTACTGTTAGGTGGCGTAATAGAATTGGCACGGCAATTTGTGCAACTGCCTTGTCACATTTAGTCATTATATTTTCCCACCCATAATATACCTATGAACTTTTGCCTTTCACTTCACATGTGCATATAAGAATTCTCAATCAGCTTATTGCAAATGGGCTTATAATATCTATGGCTGGGGACACGAATCTGTCTTGTTTTCAGCTTTGAATCAATTATTTCAGCTTTAAAATATCGATAAATTTTACTGTAGCAATTAATGAATTTAATTTTTCTGCCTAAGTCCATATTTTGTGGTCTATTGTAGGTGTAATTACTGGCTCAACTAGTATCTTGTACTCGCACATCTGGTTATTAGCTCAACTAGGATCCAAGATGTAATTGGGCACATTGGAGTGAAATTGTACCTACTGATACTGTTGATACCAATACCAAAGGTGATAGGCCAGTTCTGATCCCATTGTTGAATATTTGAACAATTGAACCTTGGTTAAAACCATCTGATTTTTTCCTGTATCTATTTTTCTTAACTAAAGCTGTTTATATATAACATATGCACTCATTTCTTGTCGTAACTTACCAAGATCCTTTCAACGCTTTCATGTGTTACATTGTTCCTCATTCAGTAAAATATTTTTATAAATTAGAAATCACGTTTAGGGGCCTCACTCTGATGCATTTAGAGGCTTCAATTTATATGCTTTTTCCTAACAGAAGAACGGAGACCACTAGATCCAGTAATAGAACAATCTTAGACCATGTCATTTCTCTTCCAATGATGGTTAATTGAAGTGTGGGGTTGACTGTGGTATAATGTATATGTGTATATCAGGAGTGCTACACTGACATGAAAATTTACCCCAAACATACATTATAAATGCATTGGGACTCATTTCTCACTAGAAACAAGGTTTTATTATTTTTTTATTCATTTTTTAAAGATAAAGGTTCATCCATTCACGCTGTCACTCAAACTACTACGGTACTACCTATTTTGTTCAGGAAATTTTGATTAGGGTCTTCACTCTGGTGCATTGAGAGCTTCAGTATGTATTTTTTTCCTAGCAGAACAAAGGAGGCCAGTAGATCCATAGGAACAAAAAAGAATCTAGGCCATTTTCCTTTCATAGATGATAGGAGGGTGTGGACTTGGCAGTAGTAGGTCCATAAATAATGTACATATATGTATACATTCTCTATACTACTATAAAAAGTAAAGTTGTAATATTCAACTTATGAATTCCATCTATCGGTTTTTCTCAGTTTTTCTGATGATGGGAAACCCGGATATTTGTTTGTGAATCTTATAAGATCTATGGATTAGCATGGTCATATTGACAAACTGTACACAAACCTATTTGATCTAAAGATTTAGTCTAATCCCATTTCTCATGCAGTCATGCTGTCACTCCAGTGCTAATTTCTTTCAGGAAATCATGATTTGGGGATTCACTCTGATGCATTTTGAGAGGCTTCATTTTCATGCTTTTCCCTAGCAGACAAAGGAGACCACTATTTTCATGGTAATAGAAAATTCTTGACCATGTAATTTATCCTTCATAGATAATTGGGTTGTGGGAGTCGATCCATACATAATGTATATTTGTGTATGCATTCTATTATAATTTCCGTCTGTCTTTTTTTCTTTGATGCAAAACTCTGGATATTTGTTTTATAAATCTTATAGCATATATAGTTTGTATTTCCTTCTATCAGTTTTTCGTCTGATGCAAAACTCTGGTAAAGAATATTATCAAGCAAGTGGTTGTGTTTTTCTCCTTATCTAGCAATGAAGATTGTCAGTATGTTTTACCACACTATGGTTTTTACTAAGCAGCTATTATCTTTCCGCTGCTTTTCAATTTTATGGGTTCATCATGCTGTACCATTAGCTGTATGTGTCTGTCTCTTCTTTCCTTTTTTTGCTTGTCATGGAAGTTGTTAGTTAACAGAGTATGGGTTTTTTTTAACATAAGGATTAATGCTTCATTGCTTGGTTGGTTTTCCATTGTTTATTGCTAGTTCACTTGCTAATTTTCTTACTTTCTTAGATTCTTCAGAATGATCGTTTTGGTCTAGAAGCTGCCAAAGTAAATATATCAAACGTTCTTATGTTTGATGAAATCATCAACTTCCAGTAAATATGTAGACAAGCAAGCCATAGCTGCCGAGTGTCAATTATGGGCCAACAAAGTTAATTAAATCTTCTACATTTATCTATGCAAAATCCAGTACCAAAAGCAATCATACACTGTTCCGATTCTTAGGTTCAAGCATAGACATTAATGTGCCCAAGTAGGCCTAAAATTTCAGCCACTTTATTGCGCCGTTCAGCTTTGATTGTCAGTACTTTTGCAAGATAATCCAGCATCCAGCATTATTGCATCTTTTTTTCACCAAATTTGGGGAAACTTTTGTGGGTTGTTAGAACACACCCATAAATTTGAGCTGCAACCAAATCGAAGTTCCTAGCTTGAAGAAACGGTTACTCCCACACGCAATGCACTGCTGCTAGTTCTCCTTTTCCAGCCAGAAAAAAAGTATCAGCACAATAATGACATCATCCTCTAAATCTAAATGTGCAGAGTATAATAATAGCTTAGGCCTCATATATATATGCGCAGTTTAGGTAATCCTGACGACGAATGGTGTAGGTTAATAATTCATTAGCTTAGGTAGGATTGTAAATACGGATTCAAATTGGTGTTCTTGTGTTGGATTCTATCAAGTCATATATTGCAGTTGTAGGATTATAAACTAACTATGAAGGGTGGCCGAGCCCATGATGCTGTTTTGCACATATTTTGATGCACCAACTTGCCCTCTATAGCAGCAGAATACTCTTTGCTAATTCTAAAATTTTCTTGGAATCAGATAAGAGTTTGGTAACCTCTGCTAATTGTTTTATGCAGAAAGATGATGAACATAGCAGCAACTCATGATTCATGTCTGGATAACTAGAGGAACATGCCAAAATAAAGTAGTCATAAATATAATTTTCTTACTATATTAGCAGTCAAATTAAAGAGTAATTAAAATAGCATTAGTAGCAAATTAAGTAGGAAATCACATTGTTTACGAGTGTATGCACATGATTTTGCACTTGACACTGAGAATCTTAAGCTGGCACTTACGGACAGTATGGCTTGTCTTGTCCTTCTTCGTAGGTACCCACCCTATGTATCCCCGGCGAATCTTAAAGTAATCGTGTCTGAGAGATTTTGAGCAAGAATAAAATCACATTGCGTCTTTGTTAAATCGCCTCACTATTTGAGAAGCAGAGAACTTGGACATGTATCTGAATGTAGTAGTATAGTATGTATGCATTAGGGAGATAATGTGATTGAGTTTACTTTTGCAAGGTTTCTAACAGAACTACCAACAATTATAATTAAATTGGGCAAAGATAATGTTTGATGGTTGTTCAATGTTTCTAACCTAACTACCAACAATTATAATTAAATTGGGCAAAGATAATGTTTGATGGCTGGTAACAGGACATGATATATAGACTTGAGAAACATGAGGTTTGAGTTCAAGTTTAATAATATATTTTTGATGAAACGGATAGAGTCATCTGACTCCAGCCATGAAGTTTAATAATATACAAGAGGAAGAAATGCAAATGCATAGAATGCAGAAACATTAATTTGGTCTGTCCCGGGCATGAATGATTGTGAAGAAAGTAGTAGTAGTAGTAGTAGTGTTCTCCCACTCTCTATTACATCTAATTAACCTATAGCATTGAATAGCCTACTTTTTCACAGTAGTACAAGATGAGATAGAGAGACTGAGTAATAAACATGAGGGAGGTGTATACTAACTAGCATAGGATCCTAAATACTACTGCACAATCCACAGCAATTCGATCCCAATTGACTCAACTGGAGACCAGATCTGACCCCTCCATCTATATTCCTTCATGAATTTCCAAACTTAGTTATATTAATCACACACAAAATTTTTAGTAGGCTGTACATTTTTAATTTGAGTTGAGGCAATATAGAAAAGAAAGAAGGAGAAAAAAAAAACCGCATATAACAGTAGTGCCTGTATTACAGCTGTACCCGGCCCGAATCTTAAACAAGAAGACAACACTGTAAAATATGCGCAAGATTTGGCTTTTGGACTTGACCTAATTTCAAGGACAAATAGTATAAAATTTTGGATCCCTGGATCCTCACTCAACCTTAATAATGAATGAATGAATACGAAAGATCAAGCATGGAATTGAAGAGGGTACCGTTCTAGTACGGAGCCGACTATTTGAACACCAGCATGCGTTTGGAGTATTGTTCGTCAGTTTGATGAGTGTCTAGGCTGGGGACCGGTACTCATATCTTTTTTGATGGAAGAGTCTTGGCTTGGCTCGAACCAGAGAAGCTAAATTCGAGCCGCTACTCAATTATCCACCCCACCCAATACCAATCACGACATTGCTTGTTGGTGACCGGTACTCATATCTCAAAACCGTATGTACATGATGTTCTCAAAATTCTCGAAATTCAAGAGATCCTATATCAGATTCTGTATGATTTCCATGAAGTTCTGATAGACCTTGCAAAGAAAGCATACCTCTCGATCTAAGCCTGCAGGGTTTGCTTCAAAATAGATAGCGACGACTTTAGGTGTTCTTGGATCAGTTTTTGAAAGTAAGTGACATAAGATTGTAGAGTAACATTATTGTATACAAAGTTTTCGACTAGGTAAATGTCTCAAAATTCATACAGTTAGAAATGTGATGATTCTTGGAAAGGAAAATGTATGTCTAATCTTTTTCTATACATTTTGTTGTTCGCTATGTGTGACATTGCTCGCGGAACTCGTACAGAGTGATCGTTATTGTTGAGACAAGACAATCCGAACCTTCATTCTCCTCTGACTAACAGACTGCATATATAGGATTCCAGCTTTTTTGAGTCGACCGAATGATTATGAATTATGATAAGCTACCTGCTGCCAATCATAAGTGAATGATAAAAGTGAATTCCTTAATGATTAAAGGACCTAACAGAAGAGTTATAGTAGTATATAAGGAAAGCCACACTCTGTACAATAGTTGAGAGTATGATTACATAATGTGGTCCGTTTTGTTGTACTTAGACGACCAAGTTGAACCAAATGTAGCTGGCTTGTGGCCCTGTTGTGACTTGTGACAGCATCCACTAACACTATCATCATTGTCAAATTTTGCACTTTTAGCAACTGGCATATGGCAATGAGGGGAATAGTCTGCTTGCTATCTATTCGTTGGTGCTAAATCTGCAAAATAAAAAATAAAAAAAATCAGACGGAGCTTCTTTCTCCGTTCATTTATTTTTAATTTAAAATGATATTTTCATAATAGTTAAATGAAACAAATTGGCAGAAGTGCTCAGACGGAAGAAAATCTTCGGTCCAATTTTTTAATTTTTTTTTAAATGACAATTTCGTAATTAATTAATGTCATCTTCGTAATATTTGAATGATATTTTATTAATTTTTTGGAAAAGAAAATTTTGAATACTTTAAACTTAATTTTTTTTTAAAAAAAAGACGAGAGACGGGGCTTCTTCATCCGTTTCTCATCTTTTCATTTTTTTTTTTTCAAATTAAGCGACGGATGAAGCATCATCTTCCGTCTGTCTGATTTTTCCCTCAAACAGAATATCTTTTTCCGTTTTCTATATTTAGCATTTCTTCTATTGAGCTTCTATATTTAGTGAACAACAGTGTTTACTCCTATTTTAAAATTTGGATTTTTGAGGGAACAACAGTGGGGTGTTTTTGATTTCCTTTCCGTCCACTCAGAAATTGCTAGAGGTCACCGGGGCCATTGCCTTCGACTTTGGGCACTTCAAGCTTGACTTTGAGGCTTGGTCACCTAGCTTTGGTGCGGAAAAACCCCAAGGTTCAAGATATTGGGTTTGGATACATAACGTTCCTCTACATTTCTGGAAGAAAGAATCATTGCAAGAGATGGTGTCCGAATTCGGATCTATTGAAGAACTAGATGAGAAGACTATTCGAAGGTCGGATATTGTTTCGGCGAGGGTTCTTTTAAGGAGTAGGGACATAACCTTGATGCCGAGGTTTGCGAAGGTCTTCTCTTATGAGGACTCCTATTTGATTCGATTTGTCTTGGACAAATGCGCCGACGAGGAGATTGCGCAACCGTCCAACACCGCCCCAGCACCTCACTCCTCCCTCAGAGACGGGAGGAGCTACAAACAAGTGACAGCGCCATTATGGGATCTCACAATCGATGGCTCCCATGAGGTCGAGAGGGCCCACCGAGATGTGATTGAGGCGGCCAGAAAGGCGGAGGCACTCAAAGGGCGGTCTAGGGATGGATCTGAGATGGCGGAGGCGGGGAGGGACGCCGATGAACAGCGCCGAGGCCGTAGCAAGGGATCCAACAGCCAGGCACCCACCATCCCAGATCCAGTGAAGCTGCTGCAACCTCAACCTTCCATCACCGATGGCCTCTCTACTGATGGATCTCACAAGGAAATTTTCATGGCGGCGAGAGATCAGGGGAGCCAGCGGCCAGATCTTGAACCGCTGTACAGTGAGTATCGTCGAAGGGACCGTCCCGTCCAACCCAACGGTCAAAAGTCCTTTGGGACTCTCAACACGCCGGATCGAACGGTGGTTCCGAGCGGCAATACTTTTTTGGTGGGTTCTGCAGGAGGTCAGAGGGAAGGGTCAGGGTCAGCTCCTCAAAATGGCTTGGCCACTGACTACCGTAACATGCAGAGGACGACATCCGCTAGCAAGGCGACAACTTTGGGGAAGGCGACAGAAGTAGGGAAGCTTTCGACCAAAGAGTGGGTCGAAAAGCTGTGGCATGCGCCAGTTAAAGCAAAAGAAACATCTGAGGAGCAGTTGCGTCAGGAGCCAAAGCGGCCACAGGTTAAAGTAGTGTACCAAGAGCTGACCAAACCCAGGAGAGAGGGAGCTTTGGCGCTCGAGATGAACACAGAGGGAGTAGGTGGGAGGATGTTGCTTTTGGAAGGGGGTGATTTGGGGAAAAATGGCAGAGGCTTTGGAGCGCAGGGGACGAGCGTATTTGGAAATGAAGAGGTTGAAGAAGCATTGCCTTTTGCAATGGTTTCGAAAGGCACCCTCAAAACGGATAGTTCCAAAGGCGCTTCGTTCTTGCCGCCTGCTGACAGCACCGTAGCGAGTCCCAATGGGTCGCTGCCAGCTGTCCCCCTCGACAGCTGTGAAGTGACTGGCCTCGATGTGATCGAGGTAGGCGTTAAGGTGCACCGCGGGTTGGGGAACTCTTATGCTGCTTCGGTTGGTTTGTTACAGGGGTCCAATATTGGGCCCTGTATAGGGTCTATTGGGCCCAATGAGGGGTCCATAGAGACGGTTATTGTGTTTGGGTCAGACAACTCCAGAGTTTCGAGCGGTGTTAGACAAGTTACTTTGGGGAGTGGGCCCACAGAGGGGTCCACTTTGGGGGACATTTCTGCTATTAATGAATCTCCAAGCTGCGGGCTCAATGAGGAGTCCGCTCTGAGAGTGTCTAGTCCACAGAGGGAGATACAACTCACAGATAGCGAAGAGGACTTAGAAGGGCGGCTCAACCTTGATGAAGAATTCTCGTTCACGAACGAGGAATCTGAGGATCTCGAGTTCATTACCAACACTCAGAGGGAGATTTCACCCGAGATGGTTCTTTCCACTCTTCCAGAGTCGGCTCCTAGAGGAAGCGATGGGCCGTCTCAGCGGTCAATGGGGTTTAGAGTGCTTTGCTCATCCAAGAGGGCTCATGCGGAGTCCTTGGATGACTTTTTGGAGAGAGCTACGGCCGCCAAAGCGGCTAAACACGTCAATGGAGGTACAAAAACTTTTCTCGCTAATATTTTAAATTTCATGTCAGATGCTGAAGTTTTCCTATTAGCTACTACCTGTGGTTTGGAAGTTTGTGATAAAGAACGCAATACGTTTCTTCTTAACAAAATGAGGGATTGGGAATCTGTTAGGGCTAAACCTAGTGCTTTAGTGGATCTAGGAACCAACTCCAGGGGGAGTACGATCTCTGTGGGCGAACCACGCCCGAGTCCCCCACCTACTGATGCCTCGGACATAGTTCCCCAATGAATACACTGTTCTGGAATGTCCGGGGTTTAAGGGATAAAGGTAAAAGAGGTATGGTTAGAGATGTTCTCACAAAGTCTAAGGTGGACGTTGTGGGACTTCAGGAAACCAAACTTAGTCATGGGACCAAGTTTAAGAGAGTAGGAGGGAATAGAATCAAGGAATGGGTCGTACACCCGTCCGAGGGGGCATCAGGGGAAATTGCCATTGGCTTCAACTCGGACCTGCTCTCTTGTTCTGAGGTCTTTCATGGTACTTTCTCTCTTTCTGTTCGACTTGAACGTCGAACGGATAAGTTTGTGCAAACTATCACTGTTGTCTATGGACTGAACGTTGCTTCAGACCGTGAGGCCTTCTGGCAAGAACTTGTCCATATCCGACTCCGGTGGCCGGGGGCGTGGATCGTCGGTGGGGATTTCAATATTACCCGATTTGAGTTCGAACACAAGGGTAGAGGTTCCAGCGACAGGCACAGAGCAGAGTTCAATAGGGTGATTACGGAGCTGGAATTGATTGACATCCCCATTAATGATAGATTATTTACATGGTCTAATATGCAAGCTAATCCGATTATGGCAAAATTGGACCGAATTCTTGTATCTATGGAGTGGGAATCTAAATTCCCACTTGCAACGGCTAGATCGATCCCTAGGCCTACGTCAGATCATTCCCCAATCCTTCTTGACATTGGGATTCGGGGAGAGAAATGCCAGAGAAAATTCCGTTTTGAGAAGGCCTGGCTGGAGATTCAGGGGTTCCATCACATGGTGATGGAAAATTGGGCGCTCCCGGTGTCTGGCACAGATGCAGCAGCTAGATGGTGTGAAAAAATACGCAGATTAAGAAAACGGCTGCGTAGATGGAACCGTTCTAGGTTCTCGGCCATCTGGCGCGCCAAAGATTCCATGTTGGAAGAAATTGATGAATTTGAAAGGGTGGAGGAATCGAGAGACCTAGCACAGGAGGAGAGAAATAGACTCCTCGAGCTCCGGGATAACATTGCCAATCTCTATAAAATGGAAGAAATTAAATGGCAGCAAAGATCTAGAATTTCGTGGCTCAAAGGGGGAGACGCGAATTCTGCCTTCTTCCACAGAGTGGCAAGTGCTAGACGCAGGTCTAATCTTATCTTATCCCTAGAAACAACTTCGGGAACGGTTCAAGATGAACATCTGATATCCTCAGCCTTCCAAGGGCACTACAAGGACCTTTTGGGGAAGAAGAATGACTTCCGGGTCCCTCTCAGGAACGACTTCTGGCACTCTTACCAGGGTGAGTCGTCGCCGTCACTTTCCTGCCTGGAGTCTCCGTTCTCGGAGGAGGAAGTGAAGAAGGCCATCAGTCAAATGGGAGCGGATAAATCGCCCGGGCCAGACGGCTTCCCAATGATGTTCTTCCATATTTTCTGGGACGAAATTAAAGAGGATTATATGGCTCTTCTGGAAGACTTTTTTAACCATAAGCTCAGATTGGGGATGTTCAACTTTGCAGATGTTGTCCTGATTCCCAAACGAGAAGGGGCATCCAAAGTGGGAGATTTTAGACCAATCAGCCTCATTAATTGCTCGGCGAAGATTATTACAAAAATTCTAGCTATCCGCCTTGGGGGCATCATGGACAACCTTATCGACAAATCTCAATCAGGCTTCATTAAGGACAGGAATATCCTAGATTGTGTGGCAACGGCAGAACAAGTTATCCACCGCTGTCACACGACCAATTCTAAGAGCTTCCTGATTAAGCTAGACTTCGAGAAAGCTTATGACTCGGTCGATTGGGAGTGCTTGCTGGAAGCCCTCATGGGCAGGGGCTTCGGGAAGAGATGGATCTGCTGGATCAGACAGTGCTTGCAGTCGAGCAAAATGGCCATAGCAGTGAATGGTCGGTCGGGACAGCCGTTCTCATGTCGGAAGGGCCTCAGACAAGGGGACCCGCTTTCTCCGCGTCTGTTTACTATCGTAGCGGATGTGTTGAGGGTGATGCTGGTGAATTGCGAAAAAGGTTGGATCACGCCTGTGGCCTGTTCCGCGTCTACTAAAGGGTGTACGATCCTACAGTATGCAGATGATACCATACTCTTTGCTAACGGATCTAGACGAGAAACTGCCTGCTTTAAAGGGATCCTATACTGTTTTGAGGCCTGGTCAGGCCTTAGGATTAATTTTAACAAGAGTGCGCTGACTCCAATCTCCCTATCTGATGCTGAAGCAGGGGAACACGCAAATATCTTGAACTGTACGACGAGTGGCTTCCCTATCAAATATCTGGGACTACCACTCAGACCCGGAAAATTATCTAAAGCAGACTGGTTGCCTATCATTGACAAGGTGGAGAGCAGACTGTCGGGTTGGAAAGGTAAATCGATGTCCCTAGGGGGCAGAGTGGTACTCATTAACTCTGTATTATCTAACCTGCCAATCTACTACATGTCTTATTTCGAACTCCCGAGGTGGGTGATCCAGAGGATTGATCGAATTCGTAAACGTTTCCTGTGGAAGGGAGCAGACTCGGATAAAGGAGGTTACCACCTCATCAAATTGAACATCGCCTGCATGAAGAAGAAGCATGGAGGACTTGGTATCATCGATCTCAGAGATATGAACCTTGCTCTGCTGGGGAAGTGGTGGTGGAAGGTTTTCCACAACAGTGGGGAAGGATGGCAGGACTTCATTCAACCTTATCTCAGGAGTAAGGGCACAAGAAGCCTTGGCTTCCGAGTAGCGGCTAAAGTCTCGCGATTCTGGAAAGGAATTGCCAAACCTAGCGGCCCTTTCAACTCGGCTGTTTCGTCAATTATTGGCAATGGCCGGTCCACCAGATTTTGGTGGGATAGGTGGTGTGGGACCCACACCCTGAAAGAATTGTTCCCAGAGCTGTTCGAGAGGACGAGCCGTCCGAATCTGTCTGTAGCCGAAGGTTGGAAAAGGGGAGGATGGAATCCGGCGATCCGAGGAACGCTCACCCCATTTTTACAACAGCAATTGCTTGATATGCAAGCACTCATTAATCGGGCTGGCACCAGGTGCACACAAGGCCCCAACCAGAAGCGATGGGGACTCGAGAGCAAGGGGGTTTTTTCAGTGAGATCTCTGTACCATCGGATCCACTTCCGAGGATGCAGACCCAGCTGGGCACAGGTGTTGTGGAAGGCGAAAACTCCCCTTAAAGTCAGAGTCTTCTTATGGCTAGTGCTCAATGATGCTATTCTTACGAGGCAAAATCTCGCCAAGAGGCAACCACAGGTGGCGACCAACTGTGGTTTTTGCGATCTTCATATGGAAGATCTAAATCACCTCTTCATCCACTGCCCCAGAAGTAAGGCAACCATGGTTGAGGTTCTCCGGGCCTTAGGAATAGGCGACTACCCCTTAGTATATGAAGATTTGTGGATAGGTCCCAAATTTGCAACGATTCGCCATGATATGAAGGATGCGTGGTACATCGCAATTGCGGCAACGACTTGGGTGTTATGGCTTGACAGGAATAATTTTTATTTTCGTGCTAAATGTAATAGTATCTCTGGTAACCGGTCTCACATAATGCATCTTATATCTTTTTTGGGCTACAGCTGCGGCCACAGGGGCGAGAGGAAGGATAGCCAGAGTTTTCCACGTTGAGGAGTTCGATGATGAGGAGGTAGAGATCGGCCCGACGCTGGACTGAGGGGCTGGCTCCACCAGTCACGACTGTGCGTTTACCAGCTGGCATTTTTGTTTCCGCCTTCTGTTCTTTCGGGTGGATTGACGTTTGAGTAATTTGACCCATTCTCCAGGGCTTGTTAGGGGTCTATGTTTGTTTTTCCTGCATTTTCCTTCTGCATTGCTTTTTTTTTAGTATTGTACTGTTGTATTCTTCCGGTATGCCGGAGTTGTTTTATTAACTGCTTATTAATGAAACAGGGTGGCCTTATTCCACCTTTTCCTCAAAAAAAAAAAACAAAAAAAAAAAAAACAAACAGTGGGGTGTTTTTCTAACTCAAACTAACTTTTAGAGTTTTTACAAAAAGACGGTGGATGCTCTGAGCCCATCATTTTTTGCAAAGAGCTAAAGGAGTCGCTTTCGATCGCTGGTTAAGGTACATTGAGATGCTATTCATGATATAAATCAATAATTGAATGCACAATTGACATGATTGTTTAACTAACAGGATCGATATTTGTTTCTAGATTGATTCTGTCGACTGACTAATTACTGTATCTTCTAGATTGAACAGTCAACAACATGATCAAGAGAGATAAACTAATTAACATCTTAAAGGTTTCGCATCAGATAAATATATATATGCTAGCAGTCGTCCGATAGTTATTGACTCATAATAAAAAAAAAATTGTTGTTGTGCTACATATTCTTGCCTCCTGCTATATATAGAAAATCAACCCAACATCAAAACCTACAGAGATTTATCTCTCCCGACCACAAGATTAAAAGATTGGTTGCGCCAAGGTTCACTTTGATGCATATGAACTAGTTGGTGTTCTACCCATCAGATTTACTTTATAAACGTGCCTGCAGCCTCCTACAACAACGTTTCAATTCCAACAACTTCTTTCAAGGCCACGCTTCTAAAGCAAAAACAATGATTAAACCTACTGGTTCACATGCATCATGTTAACTATGGTGCAGCAGCACCATGTACGGCGTTTTCCATAGCCAGCCCGGGATGGCAAACGGGTCGGTTCTGTCCGAAACCGGACAAGACCGGTCTGGACATGACCGGCTTTAACAACTTTAAATTTCTTGTAAATTAACTCAAACTTTATATTTCTATTAACAATAATTCTACATTTTACAATAATAATAACTACTGAAATATTTTTCAATATTACATTTTTTACAACGTTAAGACAAGTGGGAAAAAAATAAAAAATCGGCCCAAATTGGCCCGCCTCAGCCTGGAACCATGGCGACCAAGCTGCTGGTCAGTTCGGGCTCGCCACCTTTCCCTTGGAACAGGACCAGCCCGAACCGGTTCTGATATGACCCAGAACGGAAACCAGCCCGGTATAGTAATTAGTCCGGCGGCCGTGAACCGGCCTAGGGCCTTCGGCCCTGTTTGCCAACCGTACCTCTGCCAGCTAATCAGATGGTCAATTCTTTACCGAATTTTTTTTATAACCTCGAAGCAGGCAAAAATGGGACCACAAAAGCCACCACGAGTGCAAGGACCCCACCACCCTCTCTCTATCTCTCTCAGTAATCAATGCAGAACATCGGATCCTGATCACGGGCACAATCTCCAACCCTTTGGCTTTTGTCCCCCCCACCGTCAGTCAAATACACCCGCACGTCCTCTCTCTAAGCTCTGTACTGCCACGTGTACGGCCCTGATCTTTTTACCTTCTCCGTGAAACAAACCCACACCTCTCATTCAAACTTTCAAATTACCTTTCCGTCTTTAGTCTCTTCCCACCTTTTTACATAGGGTAATTTTAACAGAGGTGCCCGACTTATACTGAGATTCCAGTTAGAGTAAGAGTAATGCTTCGGCCACTACCAATTTCATTATCTTAGGTGGCATATTCTTATCGGAGAGTTCTCCCACCTATTCTATCTTTTCCTACCTAATGGAGTGTGCCACCTAAGGTAGTGAAGAGAAATGTAGTGAAATTGGTAGTGGATGTAGCATTACTCTTCCAGTTAAGTTCCAGACAATTGACTATTTTCATATTAGTCCTTCGAATTTTTTTTTCCTAAAATAAGGCGGTAATCACATGCCCTACTCATAGTTACATTATATATATATTAATTGAGAATTTTATAGTGCAAGTGGGATTCAAACTTTTGACATCTTACTCATAAGTGATAAAAATCTCATTAGCAAACTATGCTATACTAATATTTGTCATTTGATTCATGTTGAAAATGATCACAAGTGATTAATTTAAAACCTAATTGTAACACAATGTTAATTGCGATCTTTTAAACAAATTTTGGAGATAAAATTTTAGAATTAATGGACTATAAAAGAATGACTTTGAGTAGATTTCGTTGTTTCTTAAACTATCTATTATTCATTTCAAGTCATTTCAAGTCTTCAAACAGCAACACTGGATTTTCAACAAGGTGAAAATTCTTTATTCATTTCAAGTTATTTGAGATTTATTAATCCACGCACTTAAGTGTTATAAATTGTATGGCTGAATATCGTTATTTTTTATAATGACATGATGAATGGATAAATGAACTTCAAATAACTTGATTTTACATATTTAGACTAAATTTCTTATTCTAAACAATGTCAACGGTTCAGATCATTCATATGATGACTATGTAAAAAGTTTACACGAAATTTATCGTGAGAACTAGTTCTGACATAATCGCTCCCTATACACACACGCGTGCGTGCGCACACACGTGTGTGTTTTGATGCGATTTCGATGATTGTAAGAGTAAAAAAGACTAATGAAAGAATTACATCTTTCAAGTTCAATGACTCAATTTTTATGATGCAGCATTAGATCTTCTCGTGAAAGCTAAAAACTGGTAAAATTGCATAATTAGAAATAGCGATTTGCGGCTTCACTGCAATCAAGAAAACTAAAAAATAATAAAGTTGAGAAAAAATTGAACGGACAAAACACGATGTTTTGTCCGATCCAAATTTCAAATTTTTTTTTTCATATTTTATATTATTTTTAATTAATTTTTTTATAATTTGGGAAGAGAACAAAAAGGCAAAAGTCAACCGATGAAACATGGTGTTTCGTCCGTGACCTTGCTGCTTAGTTATTAATTATATAACTAAACCTAATTATCTAAATAATTATTTAACTAATTATCTAACTTATTATCTAATTAAACTAATTAACTATTGTGACGGTGTAAAAATGGCCTGAGGCCCAACCAGGGCCCAATACAATTCCCACTCAGAAAGGTAAAGATAGCAACCTGGTTCGGCTCCGGACCACTTCAGGGTCGGTGCCGAACCTCGTGTTTGCCCTCACGGTGCCGGCCTCCTCGTACTGACGAGCCTCAGTAGCCCTCGGAGTCCGATCCGGGGCAGTCCCACAGGCCGTCCCCCCTCTCTGGCGGGGCAGAAGGATGACCTGGTGCAGCCTAGGCCCTCCGATTCCCCCCAGAGGCACAGGGGGCTCACGATGGGCCACGTCAGCTCCAAATACCGCCAAGGGTTTCGCCACGTCAGCCCTATACCACTCCTGGTATCGCCACGTCCGCCCTAAACCCCCTGGGCCTTCTGCCACGTCAGGCCCATGGGCTTTCGGATCCAAACCCGGCCCCCAAGTGGAACCAAACCCGGTTGGGATTCTCTATAAATACTAGACCCACACCCACCTTTTGAGGTAATCAATCTTTTGCCACTTAAATATACCTAGTTATTGCTACTCTCTCACAGAGACTGACTAGAGCGTCGGAGGGTCCACCACCGGGACAAACCCCGGTGTTTCAGGACCGTCTGCAGGTACACAAGACCTCGGATCCGACCCATCCGATCCGAGCCCAACCTTCAACATCTTTCCGAGCTCATCGTAGGTCCCAGAAGGTCAACGGAAGGTCGGCAGACGAGCGGCAATCTCCTTCAATACAAATTGAGTCCGAACTCACACCTGGTGCTTCCACACGTTTCTCAGAAATAAACAGCATCAGGTTGGCGCCGTCTGTGGGAACCAGCTCCTCCAAAAGCCGATCCGACCCAGACCCTCAAAGGCCATCGACAGCCGAACCCTCATGGCCTCCAAAGGCAAGGGGGCTGCTTCCTCCGTCAACCAACGGGACTCGCCCCCACCCACTGATAAAGCCAGGCCGCGCACGTCGAAACACAAGGCTCCCTCTCGGGAGTCCCAAAGAAGCGTCGGCCGGCCAGCCCAGCCCGACCTCCGGGGAATAATCCTCAACCGCAAGATTATCCGCAGCAGGGGAAGGGCCGCTTCCAACCCGGTCCCGAACCATCCTAGGCCGCCGCCCGAGGTACGAAGACCCGCGCTCAGCCGAGTCGGAAGACAACCCTCGGACCGGCCAAACCGGGTCGAAGGAGCCCCCGTCACTCACAAGGAGTTCCAAGACTTCCGAAGAGAAATTCTGGGAGCCCTCCGACGGACCCCCAGGGAAGAAACCCCCCATTCCCAAACAGGGTCGGACGCCGAAGCCAGCGCGTCCCGCCCTTCAACGATCCAGCCGGAAGACGATGACGTACTCCTAAGGCGCCTACAAGAAATGGAGGACCGCCTCGATCACATAGGGGACGGCGGCCAAAGAGTGCCTCAGGGGTACAGACCTGTCCGTCCTCCCTTCTCCGCCCCCATCCTCCAAGCAGAAATACCCCGGAATTTCCGACCCCCTCAATTCGAGACCTACGATGGAGAGGGAGATCCTGCTGATCACATGGAGGGTTTCAAAACCCTCATGATGATTCACAGCGCCTCGGATCCCCTGCTCTGCCGAGCCTTCCCTGCCACCCTTCGGGGTCCTGCTCGCGAGTGGTTCTCGAAACTCGCCCCCGGCTCCATTTACTCCTTCGACCAACTCGAGGGCAATTTTCTTGCCCATTTTGTCACTAGCCGGAAGGCCGAAAGGACCAGCGCCTCATTACTTGGGCTCAAGCAGATAGAGGGGGAATCACTCAGGGTGTTCGTCCGGAGATTTACCGCTGAGGCAAGGTCGGTCTCCTCCCTCGACCCAGGCGTCGCTTCAGCGGCATTCCGACACAACGTCCGCCCCGGACAGCTGAAGGCTTCTCTGGCTAAGAGACCCCCCGTCGACTTTCCCGACCTCCTTAATAGGGTCGAGAAATACATTAGGGCAGAAGAGGCCCTCAATCCCGAAGATGCCAGGGATCCCACCGGGAAAGAAAAGCGGAAGACCGAGGAAGTCGAACCACCAAAGAAAGCTCCAAGGGACCCAGGGGCCATGAAGAAGGTCCCGCCAGTCCCCCGCTTCGAGAGGTACACTCCCCTGATGCATAACATATCCGCCATCCTCTTGGAAATCGAAGACAAGGGCATTGTCCGACTACCCCCCCGATCTAATAACAACAAGAATCGAGACCAGCGCTTTTACTGCCGCTTCCACAGAGATCACGGGCACGAGACCGACCAATGCCGAGCCCTGAAAGACGAAATTGAAGAACTCATTTCCAGAGGGTACCTCCGAGAATTTACCCGAGAAGGCCCACGGGATCGGCGAGACGCTAGGAACCGGAGGCAATCGCCTCCGAACCCTCCTCCAAACCAGACCCAGGGTCGGGACCCCGATTCCGAGGGAGCCGCAGATATCCCTTTCATCTTGCACTGCGTCCACGGAGGGCCGATGGGAGGTGAATCAAAAACTTCCAGAAAAGCCTTCATCCGAGAGGTGAACGCTGTCAGAGACAACCCCTCGCCCAAACTGCAATCAAGGCCGGTCTCCTTCTCAGGGGAAGACCTTGAAGGTGTTCGCTTGCCCCACTGCGATGCCCTCGTCATTAACCTTCACATGGCTAATTGTGAAGTCCGCAGGATCCTCGTCGACAACGGTAGCTCGGTGAATATTCTTTTCCTCGAAGCCTTCGAAAATCTCAGGTTACCCCGAGGCAAACTCAAGCCAGCCGGGTACACCCTGCACGGGTTCTCAGGCGTCCCTGTCGTAATAGAAGGGATTGTTACCCTCGACGTTACCGCTGGGTCGACTCCTGTCAAGAGGACCGAATCCATGGACTTCATGGTGGTCAACGTCAAGGCGGCTTACAACGCCATACTTGGCCGGCCTGGACTATGCTCCCTACAAGCAGTGCCTTCGGCTTACCATCTGAAGCTCAAGTTCCCCACCCCTCAAGGAGTCGGCATCGTCCGAGGCAGCCAAGAAGCAGCGCGATCATGCTACATGACCACCGTCGGGGGAGGTGTGTTCCCCCTCGACGCCGAACGAGCATAGATTATGGCCCAGCTAAATGTAAATCTGTTTTTGTGTAAACCCGTGTTTGTAAAGGGCTGCCTTAGCGGCCCTCCCTACCTTATACTAAAAATATCCCTTTTTGTCCGAACCCAAATGTCTCGATAATCTCAATACGAGTCCGGACCGAAGGTCCTTCCTAAGGCCCCACTTCGATCCCTCGCGGAACGATGGAGCCAGACCTTGCCTCCGACATTGCGTACTACACTACTGGCCGGAGCGAGGAAGGAAAAGGATTCTTCTTTCATACCCCTTTATTTTCGTTCCAAAGAGAAAAAATAAAACGAAAGAAAAACAAAGACCGTTACAAGACCGCTCCACTCATCTCAAATCAGGAAGATCAGGGCCCCTCGGGCCCAACGAGGGACGAAGAGTACTTCAACCAAGCAACTAGGGGCCCCTCCCCTCGTTGTGGTATTCCTTAGCCTCAGCCACAATCGACACTCCAGCCACAGAACTCTGGGCGTCATCCGGTCGCGCCCACTGCAACAGCAGCAGCGCAGAGGGAACCCCCTCCGCCTGTCGACCCACGGAGGAAGAGAACGAGGCACCCAACATCGCCTTGTAACGAGGCATCTCCATCTCCTTCTCCACAAAGACGTCGCGAGGTAACCCCCCAGGAGAGGACCTCGGCACCAAGGTACTAAGCCCGGCCTGTCTAAGGTCCGCACCGCCGAGCTCCCGATCCCACATCGCTCTTCTCAACCGGCGCGCCTCCGCACTTAAGACGGCGGACTTATTCCGATAAAAGTTACAAGCCTTATCAGTGTCCCGAGCCCCCCTTCGATGACGAGCCAGCGCGGCCTCCAGGACCTTAACCTTACTCCGGAGTCGCGCCACATAGAAACTACGGGAGTCCCCCTCAGGGAGGAGAGCCGCGACCTACAAGATAACTGATGCTGTTTATTTCTGAGAAACGTGTGGAAGCACCAGGTGTGAGTTCGGACTCAATTTGTATTGAAGGAGATTGCCGCTCGTCTGCCGACCTTCCGTTGACCTTCTAGGACCTACGATGAGCTCGGAAAGATGTTGAAGGTTGGGCTCGGATCGGATGGGTCGGATCCGAGGTCTTGTGTACCTGCAGACGGTCCTGAAACACCGGGGTTTGTCCCGGTGGCGGACCCTCCGACGCTCTAGTCAGTCTCTGTGAGAGAGTAGCAATAACTAGGTATATTTAAGTGGCAAAAGATTGATTACCTCAAAAGGTGGGTGTGGGTCTAGTATTTATAGAGAATCCCAACCGGGTTTGGTTCCACTTGGGGGCCGGGTTTGGATCCGAAAGCCCATGGGCCTGACGTGGCAGAAGGCCCAGGGGGTTTAGGGCGGACGTGGCGATACCAGGAGTGGTATAGGGCTGACGTGGCGAAACCCTTGGCGGTATTTGGAGCTGACGTGGCCCATCGTGAGCCTCTTGTGTCTCTGGGGGGAATCGGAGGGCCTAGGCTGCGCCAGGTCATCCTTCTGCCCCGCCAGAGAGGGGGGACGGCCTGTGGGACTGCCCCGGATCGGACTCCGAGGGTTACTGAGGCTCGTCGGTACGAGGAGGCCAGCACTGTGAGGGCAAACACGAGGTTCGGCGCCGACCCTGAAGTGGTCCGGAGCCGAACCAGGTTGCTATCTTTACCTTTCTGAGTGGGAATTGTATCGGGCCCTGGTTGGGCCTCAGGCCATTTTTACACTGTCACACAAGCCCCCCACTCCTGCAGGGGGTGCGGGAGCTAGCCGTGGAGGAGTGCCTATGGTTGTAGAAATGGGATGGCGAGTCACTGGGCCTTCATGAGAGGGTTATCCTGATGGTGCTGGACCTGACCTCGAGCAGGTCGAGGGATTACGGGCCAACAAGGGGGGTGGCGAGCCGTTGGCCTTCCTGAGAAGACCACCCTGGTGCCAGACCTGACCTCGAGCTTGGCGAGGGATTACTGGAAGGCAAGGGCGATGGCGAGCCGTGAAGCCTTCCTGAGAAGACTCCCCTGGTGCCAGACCCGACCTCGAGCCGGTCGAGGGATTATGGGCCAACAAGGGGGGTGGCGAGCCGTTGGCCTTCCTGAGAAGACCACCTTGCCTTCTCGTAATCCCTCGCCAAGCTCGAGGTCAAGTCTGGCACCCATTAAGAGGGTCGAGAAAGTCGACGGGGGGTCTCTTGGCCAGAGAAGCCTTCAGCTGTCCGGGGCGGATGTTGTGTCGGAATGCCGCTGAAGCGACGCCTGGGTCGAGGGAGGAGACCGACCTTGCCTCAGCGGTAAATCTCCGGACGAACACCCTGAGTGATTCCCCCTCTATCTGCTTGAGCCCAAGTAATGAGGCGCTGGTCCTTTCGGCCTTCCGGCTAGTGACAAAATGGGCAAGAAAATTGCCCTCGAGTTGGTCGAAGGAGTAAATGGAGCCGGGGGCAAGTTTCGAGAACCACTCGCGAGCAGGACCCCGAAGGGTGGCAGGGAAGGCTCGGCAGAGCAGGGGATCCGAGGCGCTGTGAATCATCATGAGGGTTTTGAAACCCTCCATGTGATCAGCAGGATCTCCCTCGCCATCGTAGGTCTCGAATTGAGGGGGTCGGAAATTCCGGGGTATTTCTGCTTGGAGGATGGGGGCGGAGAAGGGAGGACGGACAGGTCTGTACCCCTGAGGCACTCTTTGGCCGCCGTCCCCTATGTGATTGGCACCAGGGTGGTCTTCTCAGGAAGGCCAATGGCTCGCCACCCCCCTTGTTGGCCCGTAATCCCTCGACCTGCTCGAGGTCAGGTCCAGCACCATCAGGATAACCCTCTCATGAAGGCCCAGTGACTCGCCATCCCATTTCTACAACCATAGGCACTCCTCCACGGCTAGCTCCCGCACCCCCTGCAGGAGTGGGGGGCTTGTGTGACAGTGTAAAAATGGCCTGAGGCCCAACCAGGGCCCGATACAATTCCCACTCAGAAAGGTAAAGATAGCAACCTGGTTCGGCTCCGGACCACTTCAGGGTCGGCGCCGAACCTCGTGTTTGCCCTCACAGTGCTGGCCTCCTCGTACCGACGAGCCTCAGTAACCCTCGGAGTCCGATCCGGGGCAGTCCCACAGGCCGTCCCCCCTCTCTGGCGGGGCAGAAGGATGACCTGGCGCAGCCTAGGCCCTCCGATTCCCCCCAGAGGCACAGGGGGCTCACGATGGGCCACGTCAGCTCCAAATACCGCCAAGGGTTTCGCCACGTCAGCCCTATACCACTCCTGGTATCGCCACGTCCGCCCTAAACCCCCTGGGCCTTCTGCCACGTCAGGCCCATGGGCTTTCGGATCCAAACCCGGCCCCCAAGTGGAACCAAACCCGGTTGGGATTCTCTATAAATACTAGACCCACACCCACCTTTTGAGGTAATCAATCTTTTGCCACTTAAATATACCTAGTTATTGCTACTCTCTCACAGAGACTGACTAGAGCGTCGGAGGGTCCGCCACCGGGACAAACCCCGGTGTTTCAGGACCGTCTGCAGGTACACAAGACCTCGGATCCGACCCATCCGATCCGAGCCCAACCTTCAACATCTTTCCGAGCTCATCGTAGGTCCTAGAAGGTCAACGGAAGGTCGGCAGACGAGCGGCAATCTCCTTCAATACAAATTGAGTCTGAACTCACACCTGGTGCTTCCACACGTTTCTTAGAAATAAACAGCATCAATAACCAACCAACTCAACACACATTCTCAAGAAGATTCAGAAATGTCCAAAGTCAAAACAACCGGCCAGTCAAAAGAAAAAAAAAAAACTTTTCTTGCCACTATAAATCCAGGTGCTTCTTACAAAAAATGCGGTGGCCAGTCCGCGGGAGGCAAACACAATCGAGGGAGGGAAAAAGAGAGACAAAAATTACACAACTCATTGACCCACCTCCGCGTCGACGGACGGATCCACGGGTGCGTCAGCCGACGGGTCGACGGCAGGCCCTTCTTCGCCAGGAGTCTTCGACGTCCCCTCGATCTCCATATCATACTCAAACTTGGACAAATCGAGGGCCGGGAAGAAGTGCCTCACGTGGCTGAGGGCCTTCGCATAGCTTTTGTCCTGGGCCGCGATCACCATCAGCTGCCCCGTAGTCAGCACCTCCTTCGCCTCCTTGGTGTACTTCGTCTTCAGGGAGGCCATCTTCTTCTCCCACTCCACATCCTTGGCCTTGAGCTGGAGCTCCAGCTGCTGCTCCCTCTTATGCGAACCCTCGAGTTCGATCCGCATCTCCTTCATCTCCAGCTCACTCTTGTCCGCTCGAGCTCGCTCTTGGGCCAGGGACGCCTCGTACAGGTTCTTTATGTTGGCCCCCTGTATGCAAGCCTACAGCCAACGGCAGACAAAGATCAGGCCTCCGCACGAAAATCAACAAGGAGGGACAGGGTCGACAGACTTACCTGCACAGTGGCCTGCGCCAGGCGTGCGAACGCCACCTCCACGGGCTCACCCTCCATTGCCTTGCGATCGCGAGGGGTCGCCAGCTTTTCCACCACTTCAACGGCTTGGACCTCCTCTGTCAGGCGGTCCCCCATCAGAACCGACCAGTCCAGAGCCCACCGCTGCCGCAACAACTCCACCACCGGATCCTCTTCCTCAGCCTCGACCCAGGGACCTTTCCCCTTGTCGAGAACAGGGGCCCCCGCCAGGCCCTGACCCTTCGAAGCAGCCACACCCTTGCTCGTCTCCGAGCGGCCCCTCTTGGTCCTCGGCTCGAGTTGGACCTCCGAGATGATTAGGGACGACCCCCTCAGCCTCTTCGCCGCCTCCTTCTCAGCCTTCTCCTTCCTCATGGCGAGCCTCTTTGCCTTGATCGACGCCTCGTCCATACCTGCGGGAAAAACCATTAAGAGCAATGAGCAAGAAAGCAAGAAAGGACCAAGAGAAAAGAAACAACTACATACACATAACAGCTGGGCTCAGTCCAGCGCTCGCCAAATGGCTCTCCGTCACCTCCGTCCAATCAATGCTAGGTGACTGGCGGAGGCGCTCGACAAACCCCCGTTCATCGGCCGACAGATCCCCCTGCCTCGGCGGTTGGTGGTTCGGCTTGGAGTGGTTCCATCGAGTGGGAATGTCCCATGGCTCTTCACTCCGGATCACCAAATATTTCTCCTTCCATCCCTTGATGGAATCCGGGTGGTGGCGAACGACCTTCCCCCCACTCCGGGGAGAGATATAGTATACACCCTCGGCCGACGGATTGACCATCAACATCGCACGGAACACATTCAGCCGCAGGGGTACTTGCTGTTCCTCGCACATCAGCACAAAGCAGATAATCTGCTTCCAAGAGTTCGGCCCGTACTGCATGGGCGCCAAGGAGGCCCAGTTCAACACGTCCCTAATGAACGGGTGGATTGGCAACCTCAGGCCAGAGATGAAAGCGTCCACTGGGAAGACACAGTACCAAGCTGATAAGGGATCGGTGGGGCGCAGAGTAGAGCTCGGCATCAGCAGTTCGTAACCAGGCCCTATATGATACGCCAGCTGCAGAACCTCCAAATCCCCGTCCTCCAAAACGGTCGAGATCGCGTCCATCATCACCCTCCTCCGGCTCGGCGAAGAGGGTTGCACTCCGAAGAGCTCCTGGTCAGAAAGGTCGTCGGGATACTGACGGAAATGCTTCGGCTGAACGGGCGAACCCGTCATCAGATTACGGAAAACAGGCACCTTGCTCGAACCGCCGGTCCTCGACCCCGGTTTTCCTGGAGCCCTCTTTTCCTTCTTGACTCGCTCCGACGGTCCTCGACCCTGAACGGTGGATCTCCTCGCTATATTTCCCTCGCCCCTCTCCTCATCGGAAGACAGCTCCAGCACGCGAATGCCGTCCGAACCCTCGCCGGCTCCCTCCGACCCGCTACTCTCCACCACAAAGGGACGTCGGGAACGCGACGGCCTCGTCTTGTGTACCGCTTCCCCCTCACCTACTGAGTCCTCCAAAGAAACCGAGCCAGTAGGGCCCACAACGGGCACCGACCCCTCCTCGAACACGGGCTCTTCCCACGACGTCGACGGAGAGTCAGGCTTTACTTCCCCCCTGGACGACGACGCCGACGAACCGGACTGAGCCCTATCCATCTGTGCCTAAAGATAAAACAAACTTACCAAACTAACCTGGGACCGCTTCGGGAGGGCGAGCCGAGTACGGCAAACTGCAAGAACAATTGCTGAAGGGTTGGGAGATTTTTTGAAGAAGAAAGCAGCAAGATTGAAGTGGGCGAAAGGGAAAAAGGGGGGAATACTTATATAAGGGAAGAACGGCTCCTCGACTTCCGCGATTACTGTTCACTGATTGACGCACAACTGCCGCCTGGAAAATCGCGCCGCGTCCTCGAAACCTGTGCGGAGGACGTCATCAGATGCCAGACTGACAGCCCAACTCTGAGATCGGTTCGGGTGGAATACGCGACGGAGAAAACATTTTTACTTAAGGTTTAAGGCGCCGTCATATGACAGACGCCCCGGGCTCCAGCGCTCGACCAGTTCCCCTCTCACCCTCGAGCAGCCCGGGGCTTACAGCTTCGGCAGCCGAAACCCCGAACAGTTCGAGGGTGGGACAGAAACCGCCATCGCCTGCAGCCCTATCAAGACGGACTGACCGACCCCCGATGGGTGGTGGTCCCCCCATCCGAGGCCCTTCAGCCCCAAGACCGGAATACGGTTGGTGCATCTTTTCGTCTGGATCTCCCCCGGGCCAAACATCCATGACAGGGTAGTCTGACCCGAAAAGGGATCCAGACGGCAAAACCACCACCAATCCGAAGCTCCTCTTCCAACAGCACGGATCTCGGCCGTTACCCCTCTCGCCCTGATCTCCCATAGATCTGGTTGCCGTATCAAGGTCCATCAGATCCAAGAGAAGATCCGGGCGGCAGAGTAACCACCTCTCCGACACTGCTAGGGTCGAAAATATCAGCAAAAGACAGGCGTCCGCCGAAGCAGACACCTCTGAGGGCCAATGGGCCACCCCTATTCTGATGGAGGGGAGAGGTATTTATAACCTCCCCCAGGGACTAACCGTTGGGGCGCGGGGAAGGTCAATCAACGGAAAACCATGCACCATCTACATTTATTAGGCGGCGCCATTAAATGCCCCTAGGAAATTGGACCATCACACCGTTCTCGGAGAGCCTTCAATACTCCACAGGAATGGTGGGATATCCCCGCTCAATCACTCTAGGGCGCCAACCGATCGCCATCCCCCTTGTTAGCCCGAAATCCCTCGACCAGCTCGAGGTCAGATCTTGCACCAGGGTAGTCTTCTCAGGAAGGCTTCACGGCTCGCCATCGCCCTTGCCTTCCAAGTAATCCCTCGCCAAGCTCGAGGTCAGGTCTGGCACCAGGGTGGTCTTCTCAGGAAGGCCAACGGCTCGCCACCCCCCTTGTTGGCCCATAATCCCTCGACCGGCTCGAGGTCGGGTCCGGCACCAGGGGAGTCTTCTCAGGAAGGCTTCACGGCTCGCCATCGCCCTTGCCTTCCAGTAATTCCTCACCAAGCTCGAGGTCAGGTCTGGCACCAGGGTGGTCTTCTCAGGAAGGCCAACGGCTCGCCACCCCCCTTGTTGGCCCATAATCCCTCGACCAGCTCGAGGTCGGGTCCGGCACCAGGGGAGTCTTCTCAGGAAGGCTTCACGGCTCGCCATCGCCCTTGCCTTCCCGTAATCCCTCGCCAAGCTCGAGGTCAGGTCTGGCACCAGGGTGGTCTTCTCAGGAAGGCCAACGGCTCGCCACCCCCCTTGTTGGCCCGTAATCCCTCGACCGGCTCGAGGTCGGGCCTGACACCAGGGGAGTCTTCTCAGGAAGGCTTCACGGCTCGCCATCGCCCTTGCCTTCTCGTAATCCCTCGCCAAGCTCGAGGTCAAGTCTGGCACCAGGGTGGTCTTCTCAGGAAGGCCAACGGCTCGCCACCCCCCTTGTTGGCCCATAATCCCTCGACCGGCTCGAGGTCGGGTCTGGCACCAGGGGAGTCTTCTCAGGAAGGCTTCACGGCTCGCCATCGCCCTTGCCTTCCAGTAATCCCTCGCCAAGCTCGAGGTCAGGTCTGGCACCAGGGTGGTCTTCTCAGGAAGGCCAACGGCTCGCCACCCCCCTTGTTGGCCCGTAATCCCTCGACCTGCTCGAGGTCAGGTCTAGCACCAGGGTAGTCTTCTCAGGAAGGCCTCATGACTCGCCATCTCATTTCTACAACCATAAGCACTCCTCCACGGCTAGCTCCCGCACCCCCTGCAGGAGTGGGGGGCTTGTGTGACGGTGTAAAAATGGCCTGAGGCCCAACCAGGGCCCAATACAATTCCCACTCAGAAAGGTAAAGATAGCAACCTGGTTCGGCTCCGGACCACTTCAGGGTCGGTGCCGAACCTCGTGTTTGCCCTCACGGTGCCGGCCTCCTCGTACTGACGAGCCTCAGTAGCCCTCGAAGTCCGATCCGGGGCAGTCCCACAAGCCGTCCCCCCTCTCTGGCGGGGCAGAAGGATGACCTGGCGCAGCCTAGGCCCTCCGATTCCCCCCAGAGGCACAGGGGGCTCACGATGGGCCACGTCAGCTCCAAATACCGCCAAGGGTTTCGCCACGTCAGCCCTATACCACTCCTGGTATCGCCACGTCCGCCCTAAACCCCCTGGGCCTTCTGCCACGTCAGGCCCATGGGCTTTCGGATCCAAATCCGGCCCCCAAGTGGAACCAAACCCGGTTGGGATTCTCTATAAATACTAGACCCACACCCACCTTTTGAGGTAATCAATCTTTTGCCACTTAAATATACCTAGTTATTGCTACTCTCTCACAGAGACTGACTAGAGCGTCGGAGGGTCCGCCACCGGGACAAACCCCGGTGTTTCAGGACCGTCTGCAGGTACACAAGACCTCGGATCCGACCCATCCGATCCGAGCCCAACCTTCAACATCTTTCCGAGCTCATCGTAGGTCCCAGAAGGTCAACGGAAGGTCGGCAGACGAGCGGCAATCTCCTTCAATACAAATTGAGTCCGAACTCACACCTGGTGCTTCCACACGTTTCTCAGAAATAAACAGCATCAACTATCTAAACAATTTCCTAAAAGATCACGCATTCCACTCGGATGAAACATGTTTCGTTTGCGATATTTTTTTTATTCAAAAATTTTCTCGGACGAAACATCATTTTTCCTCCGATCAAATAAAAATATTATAAAATATTTGGGACGAAACATGATGTTTCGTCAGATGGATTAAAGTATTATAAAATATTTTGGACAAAACATCATGTTTCGTCCGCTATAATAAACATATTGTTTTTTTTCCTGCCAAATATAGCAGTTTACTGTAGCTCATATGTCATATCATGCATATATAGCACATAAATGTAGCACTACGAAAGCTAAAATATGCATAAAAGGACAAAATACCACACAACTCTGAATGCTCTTAAGGCTTTGATGGATCTATCTAGGTGCTGACCAAGTGACTAATTCGGAAACACTGATTAATTGTGGACTTAAATAGGAAATTTCAAATATTTGTTGGGATGCTTAGACCATCTCCAACCATGCTAGCTGTTGCCGCTGGATTCTGGTGTGGGAACAATAGATGAGATTTGTAGGTTCGTGAGGAACTCGAACAGGCGGAACCCTTCTTCTCCCTTGATAATGTGTTGTCTCCTTGGTGCTCCCGCTGACCTGCATAACCGTTCGAAACACCGGGATGGATCCCGGCAACGAACCCTCCAACGCTCAAGTCAATACACAGAAAAAGTGAAGAGAAAGAGCTCAAGTGTGCAAAGAGTGATCACCTTTAACAGTAGGAGATAGGGGGGTTTTATAGTCGCCATGGAGGTCCTTTTCAAGATAAGGGTAGATCCCTACTTTTCGGTATGGCTAGTTGGAGTTGGTTACAACCATCCCCTTATGATAGGGACAAACTAGGATTTGCTCCTATCTTGTTGGACTGGTCCCTAACGGGTTGAGACTCATTCTCTGTCTACCAGATTCATTCATGGGCTAGCGGGTCCGAGAGAAGAGGCCCAATACTCGATTCGGATCCGTCCGCAAACGAAATTACCATCCTGCCCCTGCGACTTCAAGATTCGTGCCCACTTTGAACGGTTCCGATTTAGCCCTATTTTTAGCCATATTACGAGCCCCCCACTCCCAAAGACTGTGTGTTACAGCCTTGTGGAAGTAGTTTTGTTATTTTAATGGCGTATAGGACTTTATCGGAATTCTCAACGGGTGTTCGAATCTTATCTGATGGGTGATGTCGCTTTTCTGAGCTGGTAGTATGCTCAGAGTGGCTTCTAGGTTGTTCTCGGTCTTTGGTGATTTTTCCCGATTTTTATATTATTTGTTCGAACCATTTATTCAATTTTGCAAGGCAACGATTTGCTCTCCGGAAGCACTAATTAATCATTCTGAGCAAGAATTATTTATCCCGGGACTCAAAAATATTTTTTCGAATTTATAATTATTTTTCAGAATTTTTAATTAATTTTCTAAATTTTTTAATCGTTTTTTGCAATTTTTAAATAAATAATCCGAATTATTAAAATAAAAAAAAGGAATTAATCATCGTATTTACGATGTGGCCAAATTTGAGCCCTTGATCATGCGCCGGCAAGGAATTCTGGGTGATCAGACGGCCAGGAGGAAAGGGGCTTCTCGCATCTTCGGTTCGGAACTGCGACTGTACGGCGATCTGGTCGTGCGGTAAGGCGAACGCGCCGAACAGGGAGTCGAGCTTGGAGGACGGTGCGTTGAACACAGCGAACGTTATGTGGAGTTTGGCGAACAGTGGGAAGGTGTTGATTGGTCAACGCTTTTTTTTTTGGTGTTTTCAACTCGGAAACACGTTTGCTCGGATGTGACAGCGAGCTTGGCGAACAGGGTGTCAAGCTTGGCGAACGAAACGGTGAGCTCGAAGAACGTTGACTGGTCAATGCTTTTTTGGGTGTTTTCAGCTCGGAAACACGTATGCTCGGATGTGACGGTGAGCTTAGCGAACGGGGTGTCGAGCTTGGCAAAGGAAACGACGAGCTCGAAGAATGTTGACTAGTCAACACATTTTTTGGTGTTTTCAGCTCAGAAACACGTCTGCTCGAATGTGACGACGAGCTTGGTGAACAGGGTGTCGAGCTTGGTGAACGAAATGGCGAGCTCGAAGAAAGTTGATTGGTCAATGCTTTTTTTGGTGTTTTTAGCTCGGAAACACGTCTGCTCGGATGTGATGGCGAGCTCGGCGAACGAAACAGCGAGCTCAGCGAACGAAACGGCAAGCTCGAAGAACGTTGACTGGTCAACGTTTTTTTTTTGTGTTTTCAGCTCGGAAACACGTCTGCTCAGATGTGATGGCGAGCTTGGCGAATGAAACGGCAAGCTCGAAGAACGTTTACTGGTCAACGCATTTTTTGGTGTTTTCAGCTCGGAAACATGTCTGCTCGGATGTGACAGCAAGCTTGGCGAACGGGGTGTTGAGCTTGGCGAACGAAACGGCAAGCTCGAAGAAAGTTGACTGGTCAACGCTTTTTTGGTGTTTTCAGCTCGGGAACACATCTCCTCAGATGTGGCGGCGAGCTTAGCGAACGGTGTGTCGAGCGATTCGAACGAAGCAGCGAGCTTGAAGGGCGTTGACTGGTCAATGCATTTTTTGGTGTTTTCAGTTCGGAAACACGTCTGCTCGGATGTAACGGCGAGCTTGGCGAATGGGGTGTCGAGCGATTCAGACGAAGTGGCGAGCTTGAAGGGTGTTGACTGGTCAACATATTTTTTAGTGTTTTTTGCTCGGAAACACGTCTACTCAGATGTGGCGGCAAGCTTGGCGAACGGTGTGTCGGGCGATTTGGACGAAGCAGCGAGCTTGAAGGGCATTGACTGGTCAACACATTTTTTGGTGTTTTCAGCTCGGAAACACGTCTGCTCGGATGTAACGGCGAGCTTGGCGAACGGTGTGTCGAGCGATTCAGACGAAGCGGCGAGCTTGAAGGGCATTGACCGGTCAACGCACTTGAGCTGCTTCTGGTTGCTTCTTTTTTGTCGTTTCGTATTCTGATTGCCTAGACTTCCGCGCTTGTTGGGCCCCCTAAGCTGCGCGGCCCAAGCCCGTTAAATTTTACCATAAATCCCCACCCCTTCTACTTTTCACCTCACTTTCTCACTTTCACTTCACCGGAGATTTCTTCTCTTCAAAGCCTTGAGCGGAGCTTTCGATGATCCTTTCCGTTCTCCGATGAGTATTCCGACCGTGGTTGTCACTTCTGAGGTAATTTATTTTAATTTTAAGAGATATCTAGGGTGTCTTCCGGCGAAGAGGCCTCCTCCTCGGGTCAGCCCGAAGTAGCCCCCTTGTCCAATCCCTTTAGGGTCGATAAGAAGAAGGGCCCCCTTGTCCTGTTCTCTCCGCAAGTAGGAGAAGATCTCGTTGTCAAAGATGATGGCGGAGAAGCGGCTCTCTCTTCGTCGGTGGTGGAAACAATAGTGGAGAAAGATCAGAGGATGGGCACGTTCGGGAGACATTCGATCGCCGTGTCCACCCTTGGAGGGACCCGGCAGTGTGGTGCATAGGAGTTGAGGCGAACGGAGCAAGGGTTGGCGCATTTTACGAGGAGAACAATCCGAGGGAGCGCACAGAGGTGAACAAAATCGTCAGCATCCTGAAGGAGTCGGATCTGCGAATCATCCGGATGTGCTTCATGATTCTCCGGAGTTCGAACTCATTGTCCCTGTGCCAGGAATTCAGTCTTGTTCTTCGCTCCCCTCCGATACTTGTATTTTTCCTTTCGATGCTTTCCACGTGGGGCTACGCCTCCCTCCACACCCTTTCGTAAGGGCGGTGCTGCAATGGTATGGGGTATGCCCTATTCAGCTGATGCCGAACATTTGGAGGCATGTCATGGGGTTCGTTCTCCATTGCTAGGTGGCCGGGATCGAACCCAGGATCAGCGTAGTTCGTCGTCTGTACAAGATCCATCAAAAGACGAGGACGGAGTACCGTTTCTACCTTACTGCTCGGAAGGGCGTTAAGTAGGTCGACAATCCTGACTCCGTGAAGTGTTGGTGAGATAAATACTTCCTTGTTCGGGGTAAAAAGCCGTGGGACATTCCCCCGGTATAGAGGGAGTATGTGCCGAAGAGGGCGAAGATGGAGCCGACCTTGAGTCCCGAGGAGGACAAAATGGTTGGCATCCTCTTATACCGACCTACTCTGCATTAGAAGGAGATCTTTGAGGAGAGCCTCTTTGGGGGAGGCCTTAGCCTTATGGACCCTAGTACGAGTTCTCTTTCATCGATCGTATTCCAAATATTTTAGTAGTAACAAAATTCTGATCTTGTTTTTTCTATTTTTTCTATCTTTTTTCGCAGGATCTACTGCCATGGACTTTGAGGATATCATGAACAGGTGATCGGCGCTGAGTGGCAAGCGAATTGAGGAGGAGAAGAGGAAGCGTGCCGTTGCTTGGCCAACTCCGTCGAAGGTAGCTCGAGTTGAGAGTGTCGCCGCCCCCGTCTTGGACTTGGAGGCTGTTCCTTCTCCCGTTTCTTCGTCAGCGAAGGAACTCGACCTTTCAGCTACGCTCACCCTGAAGGCTCCGCTTTGTACAGTAGCGGCGGAAGTCATACTGATGGACGAGCTGAAGAGACTCTTCGTACCTAATTGGCAGATCCTTAGGCACGACGGTTTCCTCGGAGACTCGACGAGTTGCATGGACGCTGTCCGCAACCTTGCCACGCCCAAGGATAAGGCGGAGAAGGAGCACGGGACATTGGGCGACTCGGCCTTGGAGATTGCCAAAGCGCAGATGATGGTAAGCCTCGACCTTCTGCTCGACCTCTGCCCCCTTCTTTGTGTCCCACTCTTAAACCACTACTTTTCTCGCAGGCGATCTGCCATTTCAGCCACTTGATGAAGCGAGTGGCGGAACAGGAGAAAGAGCTGAAGGCTCTGCAGGATCGGAAGAGGTTGGAGCGCTCGAAGGCCAAGAGAGAGCTAGAGGCGGCCGCTCTCAAGGTAGAAACTCAAGCCACCGAGATCAGGCTATTGGAGGAGGCACTGGCGAAGACGAAAGACTCTGCCGCTACGGAGAAGGAGGAGATGGCTCGGGAGAGGGCGGCTGAGAAGGAAAAGGCAGCATTCGAGATGGACATGGTGATGAAGGAGGCCAAGACTGTGGCGGAGAAGGAGGCGATCGGCTATTTGGAGCAGAACATGCGAAGAGCCTATGCCAAGGCGTTGAAGGACGTCGGCGAACGTCTCCCCGGCTTCGATTGTTCGGGGTATTTCTTAAATCCCGACGAGGAGAAGGCGGTGGCAGAAGGAGAAGAGGAGGCTGACGGCGAGGAAGACATAGTGACCGAAACTTCGTTGGCAATGGCGCCGGCGTTAGAGACAGCCGAGGGTGGTGGACGCGCCTTAGTGCTTGTGGATCCATCCGTTGAGGTGGATACTCAACTCCCTTAGTATTTCTTCTGTATTTCAGCTATAGTTTTTCATCTAGGCTCTTTTTGTATCGATGCCTAATAGCGGACTGGCCACTGCTTTCTTTTGTACTCTTTTGAACTTCAATGAAACGAAGAACTTTTGAGATTTTGGCCCAAGTGTTTACAACAACATGCTTTGAAAATTTGGCTAAGTGTTCAAAACAACTTGTTTTGAAATTTGGCTAAGTGTTCACAACAACTTGCTTTGGACTTTTCAGATTGTCGGAGCGGCGCCACTTGCCGAAACTAGTCTAGAGGTGATGAAGTTGTGCCTCGCTAGGAGTCGAGAGCGGCTTCGCGAAGTTGAGTGGGAGCTTCGCAAGGCAAAACGCGAGCGGAATCATCTACGACTAGTTTTAGGCCGTCGAGACCTCGAGATCAGGCGGTTAGAAGAGAAGCTGAGAGAGACGTCCCCCGAAGGTGAAGATTATGGTTCGTCGACGGCCGTCAGCCTCGGGTTGAGGCTTAGGCGACTTCGTCTCTCTTTGGCCAAGATGACAGCGGAGAGAGATGCACTGACGACGGAGAAAGATGAGTTGAAGAAGGTGACTGTCGACAAGAGTATGGAAGTTGCTCATCTTCGGTGGGCTATTGCTGACAGCGCTCGAGGTTTAGGCTCGGTGCGGCTGCCTCGCTTAAATATAACCGTGAAGGATGACTCGTTAAGAGAGCAAATTGTCGAATTAGAGACAGAGGTCACCCGTCTTCAGCCACAACCCGAGCGAAGCAACGTCAGATCAACTTCTTGTACTCGAGAGGAGCGTGATAGGAGGATAACTTTTCATGAGCTCTCTCGCAGTTTGCCCTTTACACATCAGAGCTCGGGCGCTGCACAAAATGGGGTGGCTGCCTTGTCGAGCAGAGAGTCCGTTGGGGCCACCGTTAGAACTAGTGTGGACGATGCCACTTAGTCTGCCGGCCTAGAAACGAACGCCGAGGCTGGACGACGGCAGTACAGCCTTCGTCGTCCGCAGGTGTCTCTAAACCGAAGTATCCCCGCCCCTAGGAGGCGTTGAAGTAGTCTTGTACTTTTTGTTTCTGAAGCTTTGTATCTCGCCTTAAGGATGAGTAGTTGGTCTTGTAATTAGTACTCGTTCCCCAAGCCTTTAAAAAAATGACAAACTTTAGAGAAATGATGCTTGTTTTTCGCACTTAGCACTTGTGTGTTTTGTTAGCATTTGTAGTTGTCAACAGTTGTAGGAGAAATTCCGAATGGCGAATCACTTCTTACTCGCTTACGAGCAAGTAGTCGAAGCAGAATCGAGCCAAGTGTTGGACTCCGAACTCGTCGTTTAAAGAGAGAGTCAACAGTTGTGGGAGCAATTCCGAATGGCGGACCACTTCTTACTCGCTTATGAGCAAGTAGCCGAAGCGGAATCGAGCCAAGTGTTGGAATCCGAACTCCTCGTTTAAAGAGAGAGTCAATGGTTGTGTGAGCAATTCCGAATGGCGAACCACTTCTTACTTGCTTATGACCAAGTAGTCGAAGCGGAATCGAGCCAAGTGTTAGACTCCGAACTCGTCGTTTAAAGAGAGTCAACGGTTGTACATGACCCCATCCAGGAGTGTGTTCCACTCTGCCTGTGTCCTGATCCTCCTTGCTTCTTTTGGATCTTTGGGAAGGACTCCATCTCGGAGGTACTCGAGGAGGGGCTTCATCCAGTTTTCCTCAAGTGTTAGGGGGTAGGCTTCTATTGGCTCCGAGCCATGTTCGCCGATGCTTGGTTTGAGAAGGACCTCTATCAAGACGGTCCGTTTCAGACCTTGGAGAGACAAGGAGGCGAGCTTAGAGAGGGCATCCACTTGTGTGTTTTCCTTTCGGAGAACCCGCTGGAGTTGAACATCTTCGAATAGAGCTAGAACCTCCCACACCTTTGCCAGGTACCTAGCCACACGGTCATCCCTGGCCTCATACTCCCCGTATACCTGATGACCACCAATTGGGAGTTGCTGAAGACCCTTACACGCTTGGCCCCCGCCTTACGGGCCAAGTAGAGCCCCGCTATGAGGGCTTCATACTCTGCCTCATTGTTTGATGTCGGGAAGTTGAGGCGAAGGGAATACTGAAGGATGAAAGCATCGGAGTCAGTTAGGATGACGCCGGCCCCGCTTCCATCGGCGCAGGAGGACCTGTCCACATAGACGGTCCAGACAGAGGGGTCAGCGGGCCACTCGCATGAGTCGAGGATGGTGTTCTCCACAATGAACTCTGCCAGAGCTTGGGCCTTTATTGCCGTCCTGGGCTGGTAGCTAATGTCATGCTGACTCAGCTCGATGGACCACTTTATGAGCCATCCGGAAGTCTCAGGCTTGTGGAGAACCTGTTTCAGTGGTTGGTCGGTAAGGACAACCACCAAGTGGGATTGGAAGTAGGGATGGAGCTTTCGGGCCGCCATGACCAGGGCGAGAGCCATCTTCTCCAACTTCGGATAACGGAGTTCGGCATCGCAGAGCACCTTACTCACACAATAGAAGGGCTTCTGTGCCTTATCCTCTTCCCTCACGAGGACCGCACTGAGCATCTACTCCGAAGCTGCGAGATAGAGGTAGAGGACCTCCCCAAGCACTGGCTTGCTCAGGAGTGGGGGGTTGGCCAGATACTCTTTGAGCTTGTCAAAAGACTCATGTTGTTGCTGTCCCCATTCAAAATCTTTAGCCCCCCTAAGGGCTTTGAAGAAGGGAAGGCACTTTTTCCTGGACTTGGAGAGAAATCGCCTGATCGCGGCGAGGCGCCCCGTGAGCCTTTACACTTCTTTGACGTTGGAGGGGAGAACCATTTTAAGAATGGCTTGGATCTGTTCGGGGTTGGCCTCTATGTCCCTCTGGCTGACCATAAACCCCAAAAATTTGCCCGATGAGACACCGAACGCACACTTGTTCGGATTTAGTCTCATATTGTGCCTCTTAAGCACCCCGAAGGCTTCTTGAAGGTCGAGAGTGTGCTCCTGCTCCTGGGTGCTCTTGACTAATATGTCGTCTACATAGACTTCCATGTTTCGGCCAATTTTCTCTTGAAAGACCTTGTTCACAAGGAGCTGATAGGTAGCTCCCGCATTTTTCAAGCCAAAGGGCATAATACGGTAGCAGTAGAGGCCTTGGTCCGTCACAAACGAGGTCTTCAGGATGTCGGAAGGGAACATTCAGATTTGGTTGTACCCTAAGAAGGCATCCATAAAACTGAGGAGCTCGTGCCCGGAGGTCGCATCGATCAGGGCATCGATACTGGGAAGAGGAAAAGGATCCTTCGGGCGTGCCTTGTTGAGGTCGGTGAAGTCAATGCATATTCTCCAACTCCCATTGGCCTTCTTGACCATCACCACGTTGGAGAGCCACTCAAGGTAGTTCGCCTCCTGAATAAAGCGGGCGTTGAGGAGTTCCTCATCCTCCTCCTTGATCATCTGTTGCCTCTCGGGGGCAAATTTCAGCCTCTTCTGTTGGACAGGCTTGACCCCAGGGGTGATGCTCAGACGGTGCATTGAGAGCTCCTCTGAGATCTCGGACATGTCTGCTGCAGTCCATGCGAAGAGGTCGTAATTCTTCCGTATGTACCAGGAGATGTCTTGCTTGGTGGAGGGGGGAGAGAGCCTTGCTGACGCGGAATGTCTTAGTGGTGTCTTCTTCGGAGAAGGCCACTTCCTCTAATTCGTCCACGGGCTCGAAGATAGTTTGACCGCCCTCCTTAGGAAGTTCGAGCGCTTCCAAAGAGAGAACCGGACTCCCCATCGAGGTCGTAAAGCACTTCCGAGCCGCTTCTTGGCTTCCCCTCACTTCTCCCACTCCTGAGGGGGTGGGAAACTTCATCTTCATGTGGTAGGCTGAAGGGATGGCTTGAAGCGTGGCCAAACCTGGTCTACCCAGGATAACATTATAGGCGGTCTTGACGTCGACCACCATGAAGTCCATTTGCTCTGTGCGAGTTGTCGGGGCCTTTCCAGCCGTTACGTTGAGGGTTATAATTCCCTCGACCGTAACCAGGACACCGGTGAACCCGTGGAGAGTGTAGCCCGTGGGCTTGAGCCGGTACCTGGACAGCGGAAGGTCTTTGAAGGCTTCCAAGAAAAGGATGTTGACGGAGCTGCCGTAATCTACCAAGACGCGATGAACTTCGAAGTTCGCCATGCGGAGATTGATGACAAGGGCATCGCAGTGGTCGTGCGGACGCCCTCCCCCTATTAGCCCCCCGTGTATCAGGTGCAAGATGCCCTCTACTTCGGCCTCCGGAGTCTTCGTGCGTTGCTTATTTTGCCTGTTAGCCCCCCGAGGCGGCGAGGGCGGATCGGCTTGGTCCCTTTTTACGAACCGATTGAGTTGCCCTCTCTGAATGAGAGCCTTCAAGGCCCGACATTCATCTTTGTCATGACCGTGGTCCCGATGCAAACGACACCACTTACTCCGGTCCCTCTTCATTGTCGGAGTATTCATCCTTGGGGGAGGCGGTAAGAGGCCATCGTTCCCTATCTCCATGAGGATGGCAGATACACTCGCGTTAAGCGGATTGAATTTCTCGAACTGAGGATGAGGATGCCGCTGACCCTCATTGTCTTTGTGGAGCTTCTTAGCTCCTCCTTTCTTCTGCACCCTTTCGCTTATTCGCGGAAGATGAGGCCTCGAAGGTGGGGCGGCGGACGGCTTCTTCCGCTCGGATGTACTTCTCGCTCCGGAGTAGGATCACTGAGAAGTCCCGAGGGGGCTTCTTGGCGAGGGACGCCCTGAGGTCAGTATTGAGGACGTTGGACTGGAAGGCGGTGGTGGCAACCAAGGGTTCCAAAGAAGCAATGGACCTGGCCTCGGCAGTGAAGCGTTTGACATAATCCCTTAGTTGTTCGCCATTCTTTTGGCTGAGGAACAATAGGGTGTCGTTCGTCTTCTCGGCGCGCCAACTGCTCACGAAATGCGTGAGGAAAAGGCCCTCGAACTGGTCGAAGGAGAAAATAGATGTCGATGCAAGCTGAGAGTACCATTCCTATGCTAGCCCCTTTAGTGTGGTTGGGAAGGTCTTGCAAAGGAGGGAGTTTGATGCATGGTGGATTATCATGAGTGTTTTGAAACTCTCAATGTAATCTGCGGGGTCCGACTCCCCGGTATAGGTCTCGAAATGTGGAGGCTTGAAGTTGTTGGGAACTGGAGCCTCCATAATGGTACGGGAGAATGGGGGCCTGCTCGGACGAATGTCCCTTGCATGTCGCCCCTCGTCTCGGTCGAGCTGGCCGAGGCTCCTCTCCATCTCGTGGAGACGGCGGTAGACCGAGTCCTCCCTTCGGTCTTGTCTGGACGAGCCCCAAGATTCATTCTCATGTCGAGGAGGGTTGGGGCTGCACCGGTGATGGCTCAGAGTGGGAGGTGGACTGACTGAGAGACGGGGGTGACTTGGGGTAGGACACGGACTACGGGAGCGGCGGTGGTGATCAGGTGAAGTTCGACGATGGCTTGCAGCCTGCCTAGGACTTCGGGAGCGGTGAGGATGGTGAGGAGCCGGCCGAGGACTACGGGAACGGCGAGGATGGTGAGGAGCTGGCGGAGGACTGGGAGCCCTACGACTGTTGTTGGGGGCAACGTTGAGAGCCCGGAGGACCGCCTCCTGGAATTACTGGAATTCTGCCCATGTGACGGGAGCCTCCTGCTCAAGATGGTCCCGAGGTGCATGGCGACCTGCCGGGTAGCGGCTCCGTCTTAGGCAATGTTGGGGTGACTCTCTTCGTCTACGGGGAGAGTTAGACCCCCTCGGTTTGATCGGCGTGGCGAACGGTCCCTGGCCTACTCGCGGCGAGGGTTCAACCCTTGGGCCCGTTCCTCCAGATGGGTACGGAGATTGGGTCCGGGCTCGGTCTGCCTTTTTGATCACATTCCGCAGATCCTTTGGAGCGGGGGGAGTATAGGAAGCCATGGAATCGGTGTCAGCATTGTAGATGGAGACTCGAACCTGATGGACAGGATGCTTGTGACGGCTTCGTCGAGAGGGTTCCCCCAATGCAGCTTGGGGTCCCAAGGGTTGCTGGATGGACTGCGGGGCTAGAGGATCGAGCAGCTGGGTTGGTTGGTCGGGATGGGAAAGATCCCCTGCGGAGGAGGAGGAGGATGAGATGAGGTTGTCCTTCGGTTAGAGTTTGCGGGTCTCTTCTTGGGAGGCATGGCTGGGAGTCACGTGGGTTGAAGGAGAAAGACGAGATTGCTTGTCGAGTGGGTTCCCACAGACGGTGCCAATCTGTTGCCGCTGGATTCTGGTGTGGGGGCAATAAATGAGATTTGTAGGTTCGTGAGGAACTCGAATAGGCAGAACCCTTCTTCTCCCTTGATGACGTGCTGTCTCCTTGGTGCTCCCGCTGACATGCACGACCGTTCGAAACACCGGGATGGATCCCAGCGACGAACCCTCCGACGCTCAAGTCAATACACAAAAAAAGTGAAGAGAAAAAGCTCAAGTGTGCAAAGAGTGATCACCTTTAACAGTAGGAGATAGGGGGTTTTTTATAGTCGCCATGGAGGTCCTTTTCAGGATAAGGGTAGATCCCTACTTCCCGGTGTGACTGGTTGAAGGTGGTTACAACCATCCTCTTAAGATAGGGACAAACTAGGATTTGCTCCTATCCTGTTGGACTGGTCCCTAAAGGGTTGAGACCCGTTCTCTGTCTACCAGATTCGTTCATGGGCTAGCGGGTCCAAGAGAAGAGGCCCGGTACTCGATTCGGACCCGTCTGCAGACGAAATTACCATTCTGCCCCTGTGACTTCAAGATTCGTGCCTACTTTGAACGGTTCCGATTTAATCCTATTTTTAGCCATATCACTAGCCATCTTTAAATTTTAGCCAAAATAGTTAATATAAGGATAAAAATATGCTCCAACGGGACTAGCCAAACCACTCGCCAAATCTGGCGAGTATGTACCGCTCTCTAAACTTGTTCCCAAAATCACAAAATTTTGAAATTGCGAAATCAATCGCAAAAATTGCGAAATCAATCGCGAAAATTGCGAAATCACGAAAAATTGTGGAATCGCAACATTTATATTTCTGTTGTTGGAGCCTGCGGAAATCAATTGCGAAAATTGCAAAATTTTATTTTATATTTTATTTAATTTAATTTTGGACTTTAAATTATTAATTGTTATTCAAAATAGATAACATGGTTGGAGTGAATACTTTTTTCGCTAGCCAAATTATTCATTTGTTATCCATTTTGGCTATTTTAGTTAGCTAAAATAACTAACGTGGTTGGAAATGCTATCAGTGGAAAAACCCTTTTTACATAAATATCCATAAAAATTAAAGTACATTTTTTTTTTGTTGCATGGTCCAAACCAGTCTCCATCCGACATGCCCGTCTCCTTCTTAACCCTAACCCTACAGTAAAAAATAAAAATAAAAATAAAAATAAAATAAATAAAATGATTCTAAAGAGAACCATCCATGCTCATTCTTATAACCCCAGTTGCTTCACTTCTTGTTTCTTAAAATAATTCCCTTGTCTCAATTCCATTTTTCATTTCTAGAGATCTCCAAACTTTGGAAGCTACCTCTCACCTTCCTCTGTTCAATTACCTCCTCCATAAAACCAAACCCCCCCTAACTCTCCCTATCTCCTCATAACTCCATTTTTCTTGTTTCCACCATAAACTCCAAAAACATACATACTACCAAACATGCCGCCAAAACCCCTACTCCTCAAAGATTTTCTGGAGCTCGATCCGTTCATCTCCGATGATTCATCGACAACTGTCCGTTACCTCCTCGAATCGGAGCTTTACAGTAAGGGGAGCAGGCTAATTCGCTCCCGGTCAAAAGGTGCACTGACAAAGATTTCCACCGTGATTAATAACGCCGTCAAGAATTTCCCACTCTCGTCGCCAACCAGGCCTTCGGGGTTTTCCAAGAAGCTTAGGAGGAGGTTTTGGAAGAAAGAGGAGGAGGAGAAGGTTGGTTGTAAGAAGGTGACGGTGAAGGACATTGTTCGTTTGAACTCGTTCGAGTTGTATGGTTTTAGTAACCATAAATCGTCACGCTATTTTCCGTCCCCGGTTGTTAGCAGTTGTTCGGAAGAAGCCGATACGTTGTTTGGCGGTGGTTTGTCACCGAGGAGTAACATTGATTCCAATGTTGATGGCCACCTCCGACAACCCGAGGTAAAGAATACTTTTTTTAAAAGTAGTTTTGGAAAAAAAATTATCCAGCTCATCGTCACGCACATTTTTTTTAAAAGTATTAAATATATAAAAAAAATCCTAATGCTTGAAAGCTTTTTCCAAAAAATACCCGCGACAAGGAATGCATATTATATAGTGAAAATGTATTTTTTTAAAATCTTTACTATTTTAATGGAAGAGTTGGGGTTGTAAACAAATAAATCCTAATTTTGTAACTAAGTAAACACGTGCAATATACGGCAAACTAAATCCACCAAACATATCCGTGTGATGCATGTGCAGCTCCTAAAAAAAGGATATTTTAGCAAATACTTCCATTTAAAATGTGAAAATTAGTATATACCCCCACTATTTTTAAAAACTAAGAAATACTCCTATTTCTAATATTATAATGGAAGAAGACCTTAGTGTCATTTGTAAATGTTTTGTCAATCTACCAATCCGTACAATACACGTGCATAACTATTATAAAGGAGGTTCAAAGTTCAACTTCAGATTATGTCTAAATTTTTATTTTAAAAAATTATATTTATTAAGACGTGCATCATACGTGGAAATTACTAGTTTAAGAATAGCTTGAATGACTTTATGTAACAGAGTGAAAATTTATTTGAAATAATTTGATTTAGTTTATGAACGCATGTTTATGGTGGTAAATAGAAAATCAAACCCAACGGAAACTTGAGCTCAAAATGTTACATGTAAATTAGGACATCTTGGTTGTGATCCAGAACTAGTCTCACACCCAACTTTGGAACCATTCTGTCTACAGCAACACCACCTACACCATATTCTTAAAAACAAAAAACCAAAAAACACCAACTACACCGAATTATATTTATTGACTCGAAAGTATACCAAATAATATTATAAAAAATTATTTTTGTCATAAGCAATTATTAAGCCAACTACCAATGAAACCAATTTCATCAAAAGTAATTTTCAACACGAGTATCAAATTAATGATTAACATTAAGTAGACAACTACAAATGATATGAGTCACAGTTGAAAATTTGAACCAATCTTTTTTCATTTGATAGCCGGCATGATTGTTACTATATTGACGGCTAATTACGCTAGTAACAATACTATAATTAGGCAATTAGCATAGCTTAATTAAATTAATAATTGGAATTATAAATTGGCAGCCTTCTGTTTGCATGGTTTTTGTCGTGTAGTGAAAGATTTTATTATTTCGATTCAGTCCAGTTCTTGTCGGTCGTTGAAGGGGCCGGCCCGGCCTTAAACACTTTGATGAATAGTATTTAATTATCTCTTTTTGCGTCCACGGCCACGCCTCTGTATTATACGCTACTACCTACCAGAAATTATTAGATCACCCTATATATAAATTATTATTTTTAATTTTTTTTAAAAAATAATTTGGTGTAACCAAAGTCTTTGACTCATTATCTAAAAGTTGTGCACGCGTGCTTTGGCTACTTTAAATTGTTCTCCTACTTTTTACTTTCTCTCTCTATTATTGACCATGACCATAAAGTGAAACTCAATAACTAATTACAATTACAAAGACTAAGGTAATTATTTGATGATTAATTGTTAACAAATTGTAGGAAGTGGAGAGCCAAGGATGCAACTCAGAAGAGGAGAAAGAGCAGTTGAGTCCGATTTCGGTCATGGATTTCCCGTACCAAGAGGATGAAGAAGGAGACGATGATGAGATCAACGAAGCCACTTCCTCGTGCTTCCAACAAAATCTTGTCAATATCGAAAGTACGTTGTAGTAAGCCTTATATGTATTGTACATATTTTTTTATCTAAGCATAAGCATGGGCATTACGTAACTAATTCATATACCTTAACTTGCGCTAGCTCTATAAAAGTCCAATGCAAACGTTAAATAAACTTGGCCCGACATCCAGTGTTACTCCAACTGTCCTGTATGATTAAAAACCAAAGCCCTTCGGTTGTCGTTTTATTGGGCTGTTCAGCAATAGCTTTCTGCGACTAGGCCCACCCTCAATCGAAACTCCATGTTCAAAAACACCCTTTGTCATCTTTCACCGTACGCTTTTGGGGTTTGGTTAAATTTATACTAGTAATTTAAACATGCAATGCCCGTTTTAATAATTTCTAAAAATAAAAATAAAAATAAAAATTCTGAAGTAGGGAAGATTTGAACTGAATTCTTTCTTTATATTAGTTATGTACGTGCGTTGTATATATTTGTAGAATGACAAAATAATAAATGACACTAAGGCCTTCTCCCAATATAATATTATTAGAGATTTTTTGTTTCCACAATAATAAACGGTACATTGTTGTAAGTCTCTTCATCAGTAATAATAAACGAGAAGTTGGAGATTTTAAGGGTTCAAAATCTGTTTATGAGTACGACAATAATAAAAAAAAAAAATTGGTTTAATTTAGTCTTTCTTGTGTTGTTCAGGGACAACGCACCAGCTACTGCAAAAGATCAGACGGTTTGAGAGCATTGCTGAGCTGGACCCTGTGAACCTCGATCAATGCTTTGCGAATTTTGAGGAGGATGAAGACAGTAAATCTACCAATCATGTGGCATCATTCGGTGAGGATCAAACGGTTGATATCTCAGCGTGGGATTTGATCCGACGGTTGAAATCAGTTAGACAAATGGGTCCACATGGGAGCATTGAGAAGCTCTTGGTGGACTACTTTATGGAAGGGTTATACTGGTCCAAGAGCACACCAGCTTCAAGTGCTGAGGTGGACGGGTTGATCTCAGCCGCCTGTGATTGGATGGACGGTGCAGGTTGTTTGGATGAGAAGGAACACGGTAAGGATCAGTTGACTGTGATGGAGAGGAACGGACGGTGGAGATCGTTCGAGGACGGGAAGGATGACGTGGCGGCTGACGTGGAGGCTAATGTTCTTAGATCGTTGCTGCATGAACTGGTACTCGATCTCGTATATTAATTAATTATGAAAATGTGGAAGGGCTTGTATGTATGTGTCGGTACAAACTGTATTAGGGTCGGGGGATTGCGACTTGTAATCCGATTTTGAGAAAAGGGCTTATTTGCATAATTTCTTTAACGTTCTATTTATTCCGTTTTTGAATTAGCTCGCAATCACATTTCATGGGAAGTCCCTCAATTGCTACATATCATAAAATTTTTAATAACAATATGCATGTGTACTCTAAAAGTTACACACGGACTGAGTCACAGATGGTAGTCGGTAGAATAACAATATGCATAGGTCTTATATAGAATTTCAGGACTACATAGGATAATGTTCTTTTATAATTTGGACGTTAGTGCATAGATTTTAGCGCCGAATATTTGAGAGGTAAAATAGGCGTCGGCGGCGGTAACTCCATTGCACGTGCAGTTGATAATCTTCTTCAAAGTTGTTTCTGGAACGGCGGTGAATAATTTGACGGTTTCCGTTTTAATGAGTGTGAAAATTTTGAGGTTGACCTTTTGGGTCTCGATAAATAATAAATTACTATCCCTCTCTGTATTTCTTCATTTCTAAGTTTGGCCTTAATAAACAACTAGTAGTTTACACGTGCAATGCACGTTTTAATAAATATAGTTTTTTTAAATAAAAATTTAGATTTGAATCTAGGTTCTCTTTTATAATAGTTATGCACGTGTGTTACACGAGTTGGTAGATTTACAAAATATTTATAAATGACACTAAGACCTTCTCGCATTATAATATTAGAGATTATTAAAAGAGTTGCATTACTGGACTGTATGCAGTAAACATTGTGGTACACTCTGACTACCAACTTTTACAGTTCTGCTGCTTATCTGCAATACTCGTGAATTTTGTATTTTGGTTTTTGTAATGTAATTATCTTCGTTGTGAATTAACTTGTTATCGTATGTAACTAACATTCGTAAGTGTGTAGGATCAGAGTATTTTCCTCTTCCTAATAATTACTCATTTTAAAAGCACTATCTTTAAATGTTGGAAAAAACTCCGGCCCGGTCAATAACAACATAATATATAAACCACCTAAGTTGTCTATATCATTCTTCATATAAGAAGATAAAATTATGCGAAACATCTTGAAGGGTTTCATCTGTGTGAAGAGTAAGCTCTTAAATAAGCAGCTAAGTTTGGAATTGACTTTGTTAACTAAGGAAGAATAGTCTAAATAGACAATAGCTGTCAGCTCATGATACTGCTTGTTTTCGGTGCGGAAGCAACATGTACGAGTTCTTGTAATTTGTAAAGTGAAAGGAACGGATCTCGATCGCGACTCGAGTATATTCCTGGAGGTCGGCTCGGAATAGCTATTGGTGCTCAGACGACCAGGGTACCTGCAAAAAGCCTAAAAACATCGAAAGAAATTCCAGCAACAGACCCTCCGATGATCTAGTCAGTCACTGAAAAATATACTGGACATCTAGAGTTTAGGTGGAGAATTTTTGATTACCTTTGGCAGTGAGGAGGGGACCTGGTATTTATAGGTAGAGACAAACGGGTATCTGACCCTAATATGCCGGGTTAGACCCGTTTGTTTGTGGGCCTAAAGTGGTAGAAGGCATGTTGGACTTGTTGACCTGATGATCGGAGATGAGCGAACTCTGAAGAGATCCGACGGTCCTGATTGAGCCACGTCATCTATACCCACATCGGCAGATATACAAAATCTCCTTTAAAATTCAAAGGAGCCATCCAAATTAAATTAGTTTATATTTCTTTCCACTGGTCTTTTTAGAACTTGAAATATATCGCTATATATGTCGGCCGAGTTCAAAGCCCATGTAGAAACGAAGTATTGATGAAACCAGATATTATTCAAAAGTGACTTGATAATATAGGCCCATACTAAAGCAGACTTGAGTGATTTTTCCCCGCCTTTAAGTCTATGCAGCTGTTAGTGCATCCAAGGAGGGCAAGGGCATTAAGTCAGGCCGAAGAACTGATTGATCGTGGTGAAATATCCATGAACCTTGGTCAACTCGATGGAGGTTTGGCATACGGAATTGTTTGTTTATGACCAAGGGAGTTAGTCTATCTTTATTATTGTGTTTTTTAGGGATCAGGCTTGTGGATTGGGTTATTTTGTTAAACACTTATTAATGAAGCCCGTCGGGAGTTTTTATACCTTACCTTTTTTATCTATTAAAAAAAAAAATCTATCCTGCTGTTCTTGGATCACTGAGTAGTTCAATTCAGAGTGAAGTGGAAAACGTGCAGTCCTTAAAGCCCAGTCTCGAGGCCCCAGCAATTTTAACATTCCTAATAACAAAATAATTAATTATAACTCATACAATCACGAAGACGTTTTTTAATGTAAAATGCTAGATCTACATGGGTTTTTACTTCAAACATACATAATAAATGTATTTGGGTTCACTTTTCAATTGTCTTTTAGTGAAAAGTCAACCTCAATACATTTATCATGTATGTTTGGGATAAAAACCCATATGTATAGTTATTTCCTTTTTTAATTGTCACTGCTGTATTATAACTCTGCTCGGATGATTCAACATGCCGTTGTTATTACATCATTGTCATCCTCCGAGTAGTCTTTCTAAATTATAGCCATCATTTAGAAAACTAGTAAACTAGTGGTGGAGCCAACTACAGTTTGCTATGACTTGGTGCACACTTCGTTAAAATTTTCACCTTCAAAACTAGTAAACTAGTTAGTAGCCTTTTATACAGTTAACATAGCCTTTTATACTATGAATTTGACATGCATATTTAATGAATGAAGTCCACTTTAAAAGATTATGTAGAGTCAGAATGTAAGGTTAGTGAAAAGATGGTTCGAGAGTTGAGGCCTCTAGTCTGGCCGAATGTCAAGAAACTGATTGCGTGTTCTTGGGCCTAGCCCACTTGCGCATTTACTACCAATTCACTTTTATAAAGGACAAAAAACAAAATAAAAAATTAACCTTTTTTTTTCTAAGAGGATACACAAGTAAGAGCATCCACAGTGGGGTTTCTTATTTTTAGGTAAAATGAAAAGAATAGGAATGAAATTGATTGTATGGTCTGCAGTCATATTTGCCAAAATTTTCTTATTTTTGGTTGGAACGATACATCTTGTATCGTCCCTAAAAATGATTCAAAAAACAAACCAAAAAAAAAAAAAAAAAACTGAGAAGCCCTCGGACGGGACATCATGTCCCGGCCGATCAATGATCAAACGGGACATGATGTCCCGTTGGAGGTGTTTCCCAATTTTTTTTTTTGCAAAATTCGGCAAGGACGATACATCATGTATCGTCCGAGCCATTAAAAAAAAAAAAGCGACGAGACATCATGTATCGTCCTTTATATTTCTATATTCGCTGCGCGACTTCTCAAATATGAGAATGCACTGTAGATCGTTTGCTATTTTTTGAGAAAATAGCAAATGACTGCAGAGCACAATTCTCATATTATTCTCAAAATATAAGAATATGAGAATTATGAGAAACGACTGTGGATGCTCTAAGAGACAATTCCCCCTCTCCTCCTATGGTGTATCAAAAACATATTTTCGCATTCAAATTTTGTGATTCATACTGTTTAAGTTGATCTTTATACAATAAAATATAGATTGATATAAAATCACTAAATTTTAATATTTTTGTTCTTTTTATCATGAAGTTACAAAATGATCAATTTTTCGGCAATAGAATGTATGGGTAAAACATATTCAAGTTAATGATGTTTTTTCTTCTCTTTTTTAATAACTTGCTGAATACAGTGTGAATCAAACATTTTAGGAGGAAGTGATAGGAATTTTAATGGTGACTTCTTATGTCACCTTTTATTCCGTTTTATTCTGTTTTCCCATTTTCTAATATTTTATATTGGTTTTTTTTTCCCCCTCCTATCAAGCATAGTTAAATTTTAGCCGTAGCTCTCTTTTATGAACATTCAGTAATGCACCCCCAATGCTGGAATCACATACATTCTGAAAAATAGGGGAGTAATAACTGTAACAAATGTGGATATATAATTAGAAAATAATGAACCTAAACAGGTGGTACAATGAACCTAATAGAAATATATATATATAATTTTCAACCTTCATGCAACTCTAATTTCGTTATTGCTCTTTAATGAAACATGATGGCATATGCTATATTTGTGAAGACTTAAACCCAAAAACACAACACAATGATATTTTCTGGATGAAACTCTTATCAAATTTAAAGCAGACTTTTGGCTTATATAGCGGAGGGGATGGAAGGGATTTTAATAGAGGGGAGGGGAGGGGAGGGGAGGGGAGGGAAGGGATTTTAATCAATACTCTGTTTGGTTTAAAGGAGGAGAGGGGAGGGAAAATAATTATGTTCTTGTTTGGTTCACAAGGGGAGGGAAGGGATTTAAATTACTTTTATATTCTTTTATATTTTATAACAAAACTCAACCACATATAAATACGTAGTATGCTTCTAATTCTATCACTGAGGTATTCAAATTTGCATAACAATAATCTGAAATAAATGTGCCATCACGACACTAAAAAAAAATAAGACACATAGTTTCCGCATGTTAAACAATTACAAGAAGTTCACTACCAATATTCAACTTTGAAAACAAAATTGATCAATGTCAAGTATGAAATATTTTCTTACCATTTATCATGATATCTATGACTGAGCTGAGAGATATCCTGGTCATAACATTCCGATCTGGACAAACCATTTTTGCTATATATTGTATGCATAAAGATTGTGATATATCAGATTGCAAAATAAAGTTTTTTATGAATGTGACAGCAGCTATCGCAGTAAATTGACTGCATTTTCCATTGATTTGTACAGTAGAAATATCTACTAAGTTGCTGATTTGTACGACCTTTCTATCATACTTTCATGCAATTGTATGACCTTTCTATAAATCTTTCAAACTGTGTAAGCCGACTGAATGCATATCAACCCTATGGTCATCCTTAAGACGGACCAACCCCCTTGGAAGAAAAAACTTCCAAATAGTCCATGGGTATTTCTCACTTAAGAACTTCGAGAGACGATGACTTCAAACAACTATTAAGACGAGAAATAACTTTGCTATTCTCCAATTTACTATGAGAAATTCAATTCAATTGAACTATGAGACTCTTTAACCAGATGATATAGTAGCCAAAAATGGACACCAACACTAACATTATAAGCAGCAAAAAGTACGATACTGATATATTAAGATGCTATAAAAAAACTCACAAACTGTGAACCAGTTGAAAAATGCACGCTGATTTGGTTTAGATTTATAGGGATATAAAAAGGATAATTTAGTCCAATCACTTAGACCCAATTTCTCTCCTCTCCAAATCCCCCAATATTGGAGGGGAGCCAAAAGTGACTCAGGAGGGATTCTGCACCCCTCCATTCCCCTCCTCTCCCCTCCTAAAAAATCAACCAAACAAGAAATATTTAAAAAAAAACCTCCCCTCCCCTCAATTCTCCTGCAACCAAACACACCCTTACATAGGTACTAGAAGGGAAAGCAACAAACCACGTTCTACACTCCTACAAACACACTCCTAGAAACGTGCTAACTAACAGAGGACTTTAATCAAAAGCAAACTGCATGGCCCTAGTCAATAGGACTTAATAACAAAAGCAACAAACAACACTCTGACTTCTTCAACAGTTTCCACCCTTAAACTGTTTTGCAGTCTGCAAGCAGTTTAATTCTGGTAGGACACATACCCGAGCTGCTCCCTGAGCTTCACAAACGCTTCAAGCTTCAATGCCTTTGTCATAACGTGTAATGCTTCATCCACTACCAATTTCACTATCATTTTGTTCACTACCTTAGGTGGCATATTCCTATTAGAGAGTTTGCCCACCTACTCTATCTTTCCCTACCTATTGGAGTGTGCCACCTAAGGTAGTGAAGAAAAATATAGTGAAAATGATAGTGGATGTAGCATTACTCTTGTCATAACATTAGCAATTTGACTTTCTGTGGTACAATGAACTAGCTCTACAACACCATCTCGAGTAAGATCACGAAGAAAATGATATCTTACATCGATATGCTTGCTCCTTTCATGCAGCACCGTATTCTTTGAAAGCTTGATGGTCGAGCTGTTATCACAATACACTGTTGTACTTTTGTTCTGAGTGTGACCGAGTGCTTCAAGAATTCTCCTCATCCAAATTCCGTGGCAAGCACATGAGACACCTGCCACAAATTCTACCTCGGTTGAAGACAATGTTACAACCGGCTGTTTCTTCGACGACTAAGTCACAGCTCCACCTCCAAGCAGAAAGACATAACCAGAAGTACTCTTCCGATCATCTAGGTCACCTGCATAGTTACTATCAGCGTAACCAAGCAAGTTTCCATCTCCACCTTTCTTGTACATAATTCCCAAGTCTACAGTCCCTTTTACACACCAAAGCACCCTCTTTGCAGCCTGTAGATGTAGCTCAGTAGGATTCTCCATAAACCTGATAATTAACCCAACAACATATAGTAACATATGTAAAGACCATAGATTTTTGTGGGACATCACGACTGGGACGGTTTTGTGGTCCCTTTGGCGAGAAATGAATGATATTTGTTTTCATAATTATAGGTGCTCTTTCAAAATGTCCTTGCATAAAATACTGGCTCTTATTGATTTTTGGACAGGTAACACAGCAACAAGGAAGAAAATCAGATTCGAAGGGGGCGAGTAATTCAGTAAGGAAGGAGTGCAGGCCTCTACTAGAGACTGGAGGACTTACACTGCCGTTGTGGGCACTGGGTGACATCTTTTGTTTGGGTATTTTGAAGGGTGGATGTAAATCCCTAGCTTGATGTATCTCTTAGCTCTCAGCTTTTTGTTGTATTGTTAAATTTGGGGGAGGGCCGGTAGTGCTCGTAGGAAAGGAAGATTTGTAATATGAATATTTTGTTGGATATATTGGTATATTCTCTCTATATAAATATTGCATGTGCATATGAGTAACACGTATATTGAACATACAATTGAATGGATATTGGAATGCGGGTTTGTGGGCTTATAACCCGATACCCAAATCAGTATTTAGAGATAAATACTGGCTTGTGATAGCAGTCTAGGTATTCCAATCTTGATACCTAGGGTGAATATCTCAAGCAACTTAGATCTAGAGATAAACCCTAATTCCCAATTGTTAATTTCTCACAAAATCTAACAATCTTGAGATATTATTAATCAATTTGTGAGATTAAGAGAGAGATCGTTGTGGTCGAAATCACTTAATCACCGTCTCCGACCAAAGCTGCCGCCGCCACCGTCGACGACGTCACCCGTGTCGTCGCAGATCGAAGGGGCACCCAGATCGTTGGTGTCGTCGCTATCGTCGCGGATCGAAGGGGCACCCAGATCACCGGTGTCGTCGGTGTGGTCGAAATCCAGATCAACTGGATTCGGTGGCGATCACGACCGCTGGAGGAGCCTCACTCGCTGTCGTTGGGCGACGCCACCACCCCTGACGTCGATGGGCGCCGCCGACGCCCCTGCCGACGCTGGGAGCTAGCCGCCGGAGGTCGCCGAAACCCACATCTGGACCTATGCTGCCTCATTATTACTTCATCTCCATTAATCTTTGTGTGAGATAGAAGGAGAAGAAGGAGACAACTCAGATCCAAAATTTGATTTTTCGATTGGTGGATTATGGTGTTCTGTGTTCAGGTGGTTGGAGCAGATCCAGATTCAGATCCAGTCCAACAGCTACTCTATTGGTTGGAGATTGTTGTTTGGTGTTTGGACTGTTGGAGCAGATCCAGATTCAGATCCAGTCCAACAGCTACTCTATTGGTTGGAGATTGCTGTTTGGTGTTTGGACTGTTGGAGCAGATCCAGATTCAGATCCAGTCCAACAACTACTCTATTGGTTGGAGATTTGTTGTTTAGTTTTTGGACTGTTGGATCATATCCAGATCCAGATCCAGTCAAAAGGAATCAAATCTGGATCTAACCAGTGGAGACAATCCATTGGATATTATTTTGTATTCCGTGTTTGGGGAGAATACTGGATTTACTGCAGATATAAATTAAAGATAAGTCTTCATCAAATTTAAATTGTTATTTAATTATTTGTTTGAATTTTGTTGCTAAGTGCTAAAGTTCAAAACTGTATTATGCATTGTTTAATTTAATACAAATTTGAATAACTGCTTTGGCTACGTGCTAAGGATCAAATACTCATTTTGATAAATTATAGGTTTTGACTATAAAATTGAATCTCCAATTAAATTGTTGTGAATTAGATAGTGCTAATAATTTGTTTAATTCGCTAATCCTTAACGATTTGGTGAATGTAGGAACTTCAAAGTTACTTACAAACTGTGTGTATTGGAGACGATGGATTTGCATCACGACATGATAAGTCTGCACTACGCAGGCTTCTCCATCGAATTTGGAAAACCCTTCTAACTAGAAGTGTCGGTATGATCTACTCTAATTTTCTTAGTATTTTTCATGTGATGAATGTGTTAACGTTTTGTGCGTTTGATCATATGATTGAGGGTTTTAGATCATAGTTATTCTCGTTTTGGAAAACTAGCATGCTTAGGGTTGTTAAGTGTTATCATACTATGTGTATAGATATTTTGACAAATCCATTGTTTGCAGTTTGTGTGAGATTACATATTTGCTTCTCTAAAATTTTAGAAATAAAATAAAAATTGTATAAGATATATAACAAATGTCTGTAACTTAGGAGAGACCATCTTTTAATGTAGAATATGACTCTACTAGTTACGTTTTGTTCCTTCTCGTTCATTGTACTGTGTGTGCAAAGTTGAATTATAATATGTTAGTCATTATCTCATTTAGCGTTATGAAGATGATGAAGAACGAATAAAGGAAAGAACTCTTTGCTCAATGTGTTTGAGCAAGTGAACATTGTTAGAACCATTAGAGAAATCAAATAATTTTTGTTAAATGTGATAGAGTAATTTTGTATTAACTCTTATAAAGTGCATATATTGTCAATCGCATGTATATGTTGAGTTTAACAAATGAGACAATTAATAATAATAGTTCTAATTGTGTTCTTGAACATAGCATAATTGGTTAGGATTTGAGAACTATATATATTCAATTGTTTGTAAGGAAATGTGATTTAATTATCAAAACTGTGGGGAAAATGGAGTTAAAAGCTATTGAGTAAAAAGCTTTAACATCTAAGTTGTTTTGAAATTTAGAATCGCTATGAACTATATATTAAATTGTTTGTTCTTGTTAAAATTTATAATTCTACTAAATGACACTTCATTAAATATGACAAATGTGAAGTTTGAATTCAGATTTTGATCACTAGAAAATCATTTTGTATGGTGTCTAGGAGTTCATAACTTTTTAAATCAATACATTCTGATATTTGTGATCTCAGCAGCTTTATGACTATGTGAGATAATTGTTGGTCAGAAGTATTTAATCGCTTTTGTAGATGATTAATATAAGTCAGTCATATATATGAAGAATGAAGCACTTGTTATTCTTAATGATTTTTAAAAAAAATATATAGTTAAATGCTAAAAATCAAAGGTTCAGATTTGATAGAGGTGGTGAATATGTTTTAACAATTTAAGAGAAGTTTGCATTTGGCATAATCTCTACTACAATCTACTTACAACAGTTAAACGATATTGATAAAAGTTAGAATCAAACACTTAGTGAAATGTTGAATTCTATATTACTGACTATTGTTTGTCTTGTGTAATTATGAGTGATGTTGTGCTGTTAATCATATCTCCAATGTGTTACTACACTCTAAATTGAATACACCTTGTAAATCATGGCATGAAAACATAATTAATTTTGTTAAAGCGAAAATTTGTGTTGTGATACATCTGTTAGAGTACATAACTCTAGAAGGCCTAAAGTAGGACCTACAACATATATTTATGTGTTTAGAAAGTGCAGAATGTAGTTCGGTAGACAGATGTTGGATCTATCTAATTTGTGTTAGAAGAATCTAGACTTGCAGAGTTATTTGAGGATGTGTTCATCAAAGATAAATATATGAAATGATTTAGCCCTACAGACACGGTCAATGATTCACTGTTGGAATCTAGAACTAGTCATACTGACACTTAAACCTGAATGACAAATGAGCTAAGAAGAGTCTTTAGTAGACAATGAGATTATTTTGTGTCATATAATAATACTTTAATATAGTTGATCTGCCAAAAGGGGCTAAAACTATAGTTAGTATGGGGGGTTTTGTAGAAGAAACTTAATTTTGATTGTTCAGTAGCAATTTTAATGCTTTTTAGTAGCTAACAGATTGACTGAGAAAAATGGGATAAATTTATTTGATGTCTACTCACATGTTTGTCATATTGCTACAATAAGTATTCCTCTTACCTTTACAGCTATTAAAAATTTTTCATTAATAAAGGATATTTAAAAGGCTTTGTACTGAACAGTTTTGTACTGGAAAGTTTTGAACTAATATGTTTAGTGAACAAGATTTACAATTTAGTAAAATCATTGTATGTTCTAAAAACATGTATAGCCAACGAATAAATAATTTGACTAATTTTTGAAAGAGCCTGTATATGAATCAAGTAATTCAGATCAGTGCCTTCAACTTTGTGGTGTGTCAAATATAGTGGCTATTATTTACTTGTTCTGTTGATATGCACGTTCTTGGAAGTGACCTCTCTATTACAAATGAAATTAAAATTATGTTATCCAAAGAATTCAACATGAAAACCTAGGTACTGTGGACACCATAGGTTAAGGGTGAGTTTTCAGTTGGCAAGGGATAACTCTTAGTCAAACACATCAAATTAAAATGTGTTTCAAAAGTGGGGATATGGTGATTGAAAGTGTGTTTTGAAACACCTTATGATTATGATAAAAGACTGACACCTAATGATGGTGCAACTATGAGACAGGTAGATCATTCTAAAGGAATTGACAGTCTTATGTATACAAAGATCTGCACTAGAATAGACATAGCCTTTGAGGTAGGTATGATCTGCAGATTCACTAATAATCCCATACACATTTGAGTGCCCTTATGATGCTATTGAGATACCTGAGTGGTATTCACGAGTTTGCTTTGTGCTACTCTAGTCATTCTTCGAATGAATTGTAGTACCCCGTATTTCTAAATATAATTTTAAAAGTTTATAAATGAATTAAAATGAATTTTGGAGATTTAATAAATATTTTCTGAAGAATTATCTTTTTACACGTGCAAAACACGTACAAATATTAAGTTCAAAAGCCAAAATTTCTTCATGGAAAATCATTATTTATTATTTGGGAATTAATTGTAATTTTTCTGGATTTTTCTGATATTTATTGGATCGATTTGCAAATATTATGAAAAAAAGGATCTTTTTGCAAAATTGTCAATTTGAGGGGTGAAAGTGCAAAACTATTTTTCTGGACTTTCAAACAGTGCTGACTGGAAACAAGGAGTTTATTTTGCTTTTAAATCTCAATTTAATTGATTTTATCAAGTTTCCAAGTATAGGGATCTATTATGTAAAGTTATATTTTCAAGGGGTTATTTTGCAAATGTGTTTTAAAAACCCTAAATCCTCAATTCCGGCCTATTTAAAAAAAGTACAGCCCTCTTTCGCTACACAACACAAAGGGCTTATTATTTTTGGAGTATTAAGAAGAGGATCTTGGATTTCGCAAAAGAAAGACTTTCTTATCAAGATTTCTTCATCTGAGGTGAGTGACTTGTTTGTTTTGCTTTGTGTATTTTGCATGTGAGTGATTTTGTTGTTTTGTTTTATGTATGTGAGTGGTATAATTTGATTGTTTGATCTATGAATGTTTTAATGGATCTTGGATATTGAATTTTAATTGCTAGAAAGCATGTTTAGGGTTTGAATAGAAATATGCACATTATGAATTGGATGGATAGATGAAAAATTGGATCTTGTGAAACTCTAGTTGTTTGTAAATAAAATTGTATGTGGGTAGTCCATCTCTTTTGGATCAATGTTGGATTGATTGGATATGGTAGATTTTATACATAAACCTAATAAAGATGAGATTTTTATTATTTTGGAGTATTGGTTGAATGAAACTGGATATGGCAATGTTATAAACTGATTATGTGTATGAGTTATAATGGTGATTGAGATTGAGGAAATGTTGAGAAGGACTGATGAATTAGGAGATCATGTCTTGAGATTTGGATTTGAGATAAATTGGATTGAGTTTGATGAATATACTCAAATTGGGAATTTTCTTGAGATTTTGGTATTGATACGATTTGGATCTGCATACAAAGCAATTTCAATGAGTAAATGATTTTAAGAAACCCTATTTTTGACTATATGCACAATCCATGTTTTAATCGAAAGAAATCAACAAAATCTATATTTTTATAAATTCAAGTAGTTTTGATTTAGTTTTATGGACTATTATATGTCCTACAAGTTGTATTTGATTATATAAGAAATAAGCTTTTCGTAGAAATCATTTTCATTAAGTAAAACTACGTATCGGTTGAGATGTGCATAACCAAAGGTATGCAGTCTGCAGGTCGACAGTCGACTGGTATGACTTCTCAGTCGACCGACACGACCCGGCTGCTATGCTCCCTAGTTTTTCTTGAAATTTTGTTTGGGACAGTCGACTGGTGCCACTTAGAATTATTTTCTCAAAGTTATTGTATTTTCACTCTGGACAGTCGACCGATGGTTTTAATAGTCGATTTATAACACTTAGATTATTTTCTTAAAACCATAGAATTCTCTTTCTGGACAGTCGACTTATGCTTGTTATTAGTCGACTGATACTGATGTATCTTTATATTTTTGAATGTTCTTTCAACTAATTCATTCTCTAAATGATTTAATCTATAACTTACTATTCTATACTTTATCTCCTACTGAACATATGTTTTCAAGTTGTTTTGACTGAGCAATTTATATTGGAAGATTGGTTTAGATATTGGGTGTGAGTCTCTAGAGGGTGTGTGTGACCCTAGTATACCGGCAGTTGAGATATTTATGTTTGGGCCTGTCGAGGCATTTAGTTGATCAGTTGTTTGAGTTAAGTCCGGTAGGGTACACCGACTCTAGGAGATTCGTAAAGTAATTAAATAATCTAAAAATGATAAGGACAGGCACTAGTGGTGTTATGATGAACGAGAACATGGGTTATGGACCTCAGTATGGCTTGCGGTGTGAGATAATCCCCGGAATTATCCAAGTGTGAGTGAATAGTCTCCGGAATTACCTGTGGTGTGAGATTGATCTCCGGAATTATCGGGGTCGAGGCGACGCACATGTGGTATTCGTGTGATGAGGTGTCATCGCTTGCGGTGTGGGGTAATCTCGAAGACTCCCAGGTGTGAGTGAAATAGTCTCCGAAATTATCTGTGGATAGAGATTGACCTCCGAAATTATCATAGGCTAATACTCATAGTTTATCTTTATCTCGTAGTAGTCATCGTGTTAGGATTAGTTGCATAGTGGGGGATTAAACCCTACAATGTGGAGACGTTAAGGGTTTGTACAGGACCTATGTAGAGTGGGATGCATAGACTCCAACAAGTACGCATTAGAGAGTCAGCATATAGAATTGTGGTTTTCTTGATTTGGTTTCACGCATGTGTTTTCTTGTTTTTCTATACTTGACACTTAGTCTAAATTCACTTGTTGTGTTTCCGCATTTCGTGATTTCTCTATTTTCACCTACTTCAGTTATTTCCTGGCGTTATGAATCTATGCTTTACTTATGTTGCTTGTTTTATGTCACTCACACCTTTATGGCTGACCCCTTTAGTTTTGGGGTTAGGGTTATTTCTAGCCTCATATTTTACAGGTGATTTCTTAAGGCTCGGATTTGGATACTTGAGTTCAGTTGATATAGCGACTTATGTAATTTGTAAAGTGTTGTAAAAAAAGAGAATTTGTGATTTAAGGTGTATTGTATTCCGCTGTGCTATGTAAATGATTATTGTAACGAAAGTTGAAAAATTTTATTGGTGTTAAGTTGTGTTTAATATTACATTGAAGTTGATGCTAGAAATTGTGCCACGTATTTTCTAAGATATCATATTAGAAATTCGGGGCGCTACATGAATGGCTGATCTGATGCATTATGATGCTCAGAATTTAGTGAAGGTCGATAACTAGTAGATATGTGTTTACACTAGGAGAAACAGAAATGTTATGGAAATAAAAAGCAAACAGGCACTGTGCTATCATCCATGAAATCAGACCTCTATGTGTAATCCTCTGCAGGGAAAAAGGCTGAGTGGATTGAAGAAATTGTTGCCAGTTATCCATTAAGAAGTTTAAGTAACTCTCTAATTCTGTTATGCGACTAACAAGCTACAATGCACTGTAGCTCATAACTCACTCTATAATAGTAAGATGAGTATATTAAGGCTGAAAGAGGCCTAGTTGAACTTTCTCATAGATAAAGTGCAATTGCGACAAGTATGGCTAATGCTCTTGCTAAGAGACTTGAAAGTGATCTAATTATCAAAACTGTGGGGGAAATGGAGTTGAAAGCTATTGAGTCAAAGCTTTAACATTCTAATTGTTTTGAAATTTAGAATCCAATTGGAGCCATAGAGAAGTTCAAACTTAAGCATCAATTTTAGGCAGTTGACATGTTTTAGATAATTTTGATGATTCCACATAAATTCCACAAATATATAATGTCATTCTAATTTTGATGGTATTATATATCTAGGGAATTTACTTACAATAATCATATTATTCCAATACGAAACATGAAAACTTGTCGATGTGTTTCCGATGATTAAATTGTCCTAAATATCATTCCAATTTTGATGATATGTCTTTTATGGATACTTGTTTCAGTCCAATTTTGATGATTCAATGTTAAACCATGATTGAAACGGCAGTCTTTTCATTCCAATATGAAACATAGTATGGTTCTTGTGTAGAAACTATAAAGTTCATGTACTTTATTTATTAAAGATACTTGATTGTGATGCTTGCGTTACAATTTTGCTAAGCTAATTATGAATTGTACTAAGTTCCTTTGTGGAACTCGATACTTTGTGAAATTCGTTAGAATTCTTAGAGATGTGTCTCTTGATATTCTTGCTTTTTATAAGCTAGCAAAGATGGAGGAGTTGAATCTGTCAACATAGATTTCAAAAATAATGATTTGCTCAAATGGAGGAGTAAACATAAAGCAGTGTGTAAGGATAGAGTGTCAGTTTATTTCTTTCGAGAATAAATTAGTCACTTACTTGGTAAAACTTCTGTTAAGTTTAAGACTCTTGTATTCATGAGCTTAAAACTCATATTTTGTTCTTGAAGTATATTTGCTTTGTTTGATTTTGAAACTATGACAGATTATTCCAGTTGGTTTAGTCTTTGTGAACTATTCTGAATTGGATATGGTTTGGAACTATTTAATTATATTGATTCAGTCTTGATTGAACTATTCAGTTTTATAATTCTATTGGTTCTTACGAAACTATACCTTTATGATGCTTTTCTTTTATGGACTGCTATCAGCTAGTCCATTTTATACTGAACTGATGAGATAAATCCTATACTTTATATATTGAGAATATAGGAGGAGATTGTTGGATATATTGGTATATTCTCTCTATATAAATATTGCATGTGCATATGAGTAATACGTGTATTGAACGTACAATTGAAAGGATATTGGAACGCGGGTTTGTGGGCTTATAACCCGATACTCAAACCAGTATTTAGAGATAAATACTGGCTTGTGATAGCAGTCTAGGTATTCCAATCTTGATACCTAGGGTGAATATCTCAAGCAACTTAGATCTAGAGATAAATCCTAATTCCCAATTGTTAATTTCTCACAAAACCTAACATATTTTGTGGTTTCGTTAATCGTTCATTAATGAAATCGGTAACTTAGGTCACTTTTATCTCAAAAAAAACATACATCAAATCGGGTCTTGTTGTAGTTAGATACCTCCGGCTCTGCTTGAAAGCAGTAGCATTGACTTTAACTCCCATTTCAACTTTCATTAACTTCGACCCTGGCACAATCGAATTTTTTGAATGATTTGCTCTCTAACATTCTGAAACTCTCGAGCCCATCTTTGGCATATTTCCTTTGGCTGATATAAATCCCTTCTTCATTTTGTATAACTTCAACTCCAAGAAAATATCGCATCCTCCCAAGATCAGTCATTTCAAACTCATGCATCATGGACTTCTTAAAGCTTTCGAACATCCCCAGATCATTACCAGTAAATATAAGGGCATCCACATACAGAGTAACTATAACAATTTTACCTCCCAAACTGGATTTAATGAAGAGTGTGTGTTCAAAAGTGAACCTTTTGAAGCCTTCCTTGACAAAGTAGGATTCGATTCAACTGTCCTACGCTCTCAGAGCTTGCTTGAGGCCATACAAAGCCTTGTTCAGCCAATATACCTTGTGCTCTTCTCCTTTCTTTTCGTAGCCATGAGGCTTATCAACAAAAACTTCTTCCACCAGCTCACCGTGAACGAAAGCACTCTTCACCACCAATTGAAAAATGCTCTAACCTTTATGTGCCGTAAGAGCAATCACCATTCTGATCGTGCCCCATCTTGCAACCGGAGCGAATACTTCATTATAATCAATTCCCTGCTCATGTGCATATCCTTTTGCCATAAGAGGAGCTTTGCACTTGTCCACTGCATCGAGCTCATTGAGTTTTGTTTTAAACACCCATTTTACACCAGTTTGCTTGGCACCAGCTGGTAGAGTTGTCAACTCCCATGTCTCATTCTTCTCTATAGCTCTTATTTCAAGATCCATAGCTTCTCACCATTTTTCACTTTTGACCGCTTCATTATATGTGATGGGATTAATAACAGCAAATAGCACGAAGTTGTTAGCATCATCCTCTTCCTCTGATAAGCCCAAACCACCACCACTGACATAATCTTCTAACCAGACATGAGCTCTCCTAATACTCCCTTCATTCGAGCCAGGTGACCTCGGTTCTGACTGCCTCCCTTCATCAGGGCCGGCCCTACCCTAGAGGCGGGTAAGGCGGCCGCCTTAGGCCCCCGGAGATTTCGCAATTTTAGGGACCCCCAAATTTGAACTTCCCTTGTAAATATAGGTACGTATTTTGCGCGTAAAAAAGATGTTATTAGGGGCCCCCATGTCGGAAGTTCGCCTAGAGCCCTCGGGAACTCAGGGCCGGCCTTGCCCTTCATTCGAACTAGGTGATGGATGAACCACTTCTCGACCTTCTTCTTCCTCATGATCACTGCCATCAACCTCATCCAGACCCTCTTCATCATCTCTGTAGCGCCCCGACTTTCTGATATGATATCTCAGAAATACATGGCATAATTCCCAGCATCAACCTCAATTGTAATAGTAAATATAGCCAAAACACAAATAAAATTTTTCAACTTTTATTAGATTAATTCTTTACAAAGTACAGTGGAAAAACAAACACCTTGAATTACAAATTTCTTTCTTTTACAACACATTCTTTTACAATTTACATAAGCCATAACATTATTCTATCTCATGCATCCAAATCCCAAGCTATAAGTACCTACCTGTAAAACATGACGCTAGAGATAAACCTAACCCCCAAAACTATAGGGGTCAGCCATAACGGTATGAGTGACATAAAAATAAATGCAACATAAATAAAACATGAGGCATAGAGTCATAAAAAACATGTACCAACAGCAAAAATAAATAAAATAAGAAATAACAATAAATAAATATGAAAATATCAAGTGAAACTAGACTAAGTGTCAAGTGTAGAAAAATAGAAAACAACATGCATAAAACCAAGTCAAGAAAATATCAATGCTATATGCTGATTCTCTAATGCATACTTGTCGGATTCTATGCATCCCACTCTTCATATGTCCAGTGCAAGCCCTTATCGTTCTCCACTTGATAAGGTTTAATCCCTCGTTATGCAACTAATCCTACTACGATGACTACTATGAGATTTAGACATTCTGCAAGTATTGGTTCTCGCCCTTGGAATACTGGAGGCCAATTCCACTCTGCAGATCATTCTGTGGCCCTTTCGTCAATCGTCCCGGAAAACTGGAGATTGCCTCACTCCGCAGGTCATCCTGGAACCCTTATTGCACAAACATCCCAAGAGCGTCGCTCTCGTCCTCGGAATATTAGAGATCAATCCCCCTCCGCAGATCACTCTGTGGCCCATACATCCATCGTCCCGGAATACTGGGGAATATCTCACTCCTTGAATCATCCTAGAGTCCATAACTCACGTTTGCACTTATTTCATCATATCACCATCTAGTGCTTATCCTTATCTTGTTAAGTTAATTAATTAATTACGAATCTCCTAGAGTTAATGTACCCTACCGGACTGAACTCAACTGATCACAATACAGCCACAACTGACCAAACCACAAAACCTCGACTGTCGGTGCCTAGGGTCCGACGCATCATCTAGAGACTCACAACTCAACCATCACACCAAAACTTTCAATAAAACTCACAAATCCATCATTAAAACGATTATACGAAGAAAACTTCTTAAATCAACAAAATCCAAAACTATATAATGTACTCATGAAATTCCAGAATCCAAATAAAATATTAAATCCATTAAATAAAAAAAAATCATATTTTGAAGTCGTAAAATATCACCAAAACATGAATTCTTTGAAAACACATATAACCCTCTTAATAAGATCATAAGAATACAATTAAAATTCTATTATAATAAAAATATAACTCTCTGTGAAATACTGTAATCTGTAGTAAAAACATCATATAAAACAGTATAGTAAATATCGAGAAAACAATCATTTAAAGAAACGAAGAAAATCAGCAAACAGCCCAACAGAACAATTGACAGTCGACTGGCAATTGAAAATCCACAAGTAGCAGCGTGACGGTCGACCGTGCGGTCGATCGTGACTTGCTGTGCAGCCGAAATGGCTCTTGGTGCATGTTTTGATATGATACTCGATTAAAACTTCGTAAAATCAAAATTAAATTTCTTGAGATGATTAATTATAACTTGTATAACATATAGGAATTATTAAAACACATCAAAACACATCAAAACACATGAAGATCTTAAAGAGTAATTTTTCACCAAAATATTTCAAAATCAGCAAGGTATGTATGTATATGCCCATATGTGTGTTTCAGCATCAGTTATGCATCAAAATAACATCGTATATAGGTAATATATCGTTCAAGACTATCTCAGTACTCAAATAATCAAAATTCAAATTAAAACTTCACAAAACACTAAAAAAAACTCAATTCTTCAACAGTATAAGTGTATATATATATATATATGGTGTAGTTTAGTGTATGTTCACATCAGTAACTTCAAGAAACTCATTGTAGATTTATAGTATGAAGTTCAAAACCATCTCAGCAATAAAACCAATCAAATCCAATCGAAAAGATTTGCAAAACACAAAAACTCAATTTTCGGCCATACCCTTCAGACCAGAATACAAAACTCCTCTTTCACATTCAAAACTTGATTCCTTTAGTTCAATAATCCTTCCACAACTTATTATATACATACCCCACTAAGTACAATAGTTTACTTGTGAATATATGTGTATACTACATCCATATCATCGAGTTCCACTCATCCAATTTCATAACAGATCATATGTGCATACATACACAGTAAAGGTGAAGATTTATTTTACTTTTTGCAATAATTAACTTACAATCTCATTATAATAATTTAAATAGCAAGTATATGAAGAAAGACACCCTACGCATGAGTTCTATTGTGTTCTTTAACAATCTTAAGTCATCAAATTATGATTTTAATCATCAATAGTGTAGTTTCATGAAAAGATTCACTTTTTAGTTCATCTACTTATCAAAATTCATTATATCTTCATACAATCATCTAACATGCTTTCTAATAGATAAATCATCGCATACAACATGCTTAGAACAATAAGAGAACAAACATAAATCACTCACCTTATTGAAGAATCAATCGAAGATAATAAAGAAATAAGAAAAATCTCTCCTTTCGCAAGAAAACCAAGATCCTCGCTTTAAAACTCCAAGAAAATAATATTAAAAAATCTCTTTGTATTGTGCAGCAAAGAGACGGCTGCACTCCACCCTATATAGGCCGGAATTGAGGGTATCTAGGGTTTTTTAGTAGATTTGTAAAATACCTCTTGTAAATATATCTTTACATATATAGATCCTTATACTTGAAAATTAAATAAAATCATCTTAAATGAGATTTAAAAACAAGAATAACCCCTCTAGTATTAGCCGGCACTGTTTTGAAAACCCAGAAAAACGAAATTGTACTTTTGCCCCCTTTGAGTGACAATTTTGCAAAGAGACTCTTCTTTATCAAAACTTGCAAAATAAATCAAATTTATTAAAACAAATGGTAAACTCTTTACCTCTGAGTTGACTAGGCATCATACCCAGCCCAAAAATCTAAAAATCTGGAGTTTTCACTCCAAGTTGTAATTTTGCACAAAAGTCCCTCTTTTTGTAATATTTGCAAATAGGTCAAATAATTAACAGAAAAATCCAGAAAATTCACAAATAATATCTGATAATAAATAATGGGTTTTCTCAAAATAATTTTTGACTTTGAACTTCTCAAGAAATTATTTGCATGTGTAAAAAGGTAAATTTCAGAAAAATATTTATTAAATTACCAAAAATCATATTAATTCATTTATTAATCTTAAAAACATTATTTAAAAAATCTGGGGTATTACAATCTCCCCATTCTAACACATCTAGTTTCACTTCTTCCATGCTCTTTCCCCAATCCCAGCACTCATTATCTTCAAATACTACATCTCTGCTCACTACAATCCGCTTAGATGTGGGTACATAAAGCCTATAGGCCTTAGATTCAGCACTCACCCCAAACAACACTCATTATGATCTTTTATCATCCAACTTTACCCATTTGCTTTCCGGTATATGCACATGTGCAACACACCCGAATACACGGAAATAATCCACTGTAGGCTTGATACCGCTCCAAGCTTCCAATGGAGTTTTATCCTTCACCACCATGGTTGTGCTTCTATTCATCACGTGCACTCTATTCATCACGTGCACGCTCCAATTAACAGCCTCTGGCCAGAACTCCTTAGGAACCCTTCTTGCAGACAACATGCTCCGTACTAAGTTCAATACGGTTATATTCTGACGCTCAGTGACCTCGTTTTGCTGAGGGGTATAAGTCGATGCTAATTGCCTTCTAATGCCATTGTTCATACAGAAATATTGATTTCAAAAGATGTAAATTCCCCTCCTTTATCTGTACGTAAGCATGTTATGAAATCACCACTCTCCTTCTCAACAAGTTGCTTGAAAGTTTTGAACACACCAAAAGCTTCAGATTTTTTACACAAGAAATAAATCCATATTTTTCGGCTAAAATTATCAATGAATGTCACGCCCCGCTTCCCAAAAGGAATACGGAATAAGAATACGCGATAACGTCCAGCGAATGGCTTTCACCATTCATAAGTTGTAAGGATCTTTACAAAAATACACAAGAATAAACAAGGAATAAATATGTAATAATCATCCACGCATGCATGAAACAATTAACATAACTAACAGAATTACATGAAACAAAAGTGAGTGGGTTTTTTCCAAACTCGTTTTCTGAGACAGCGAGTGTCGTTTGGGGGTTTTTAATACCCCACTCATTTTTTTTCCTCTCTTTATCTCCATTCTAATAGAGGATCTCGAAACATTTAAACCATGTCAAATTCCAATATGTTTGGTTTGTTTTATCAACTTTGTAGTAGTTTGTAATTGTTGTATTATGTGATGTGGATTTTCTACTAATTTGTATGCGTTTAATTTTAAACTATGATAATTTCCATTTGTTTCAAAATCATGAAGAAATGATTTTAAACTATGATAATTCCCATTTTTAGAGATTGTGAATGAATTTTAATTCATAGATGTTAGAGTAGATATGAAGTTTAGAGATTGTCTATGAATTTGGTATTGTCAGTCTATGCCATGTTTTTAACTGAAATATTTTTAGAGACAAATATGAAGTCCAAAATTACCTGTATGAATTGGTATTGTCAGTCTATGCCATGTTTTTAACTGAAAAAACCATCAGTAGAGATTACAAAAATGAGGCTTATGCTTAACAATGCAATGGGTTGGGTAAATTAGTTCTGATTAATCAGTATTACCTAAAGAATCTTGGATACTTTGCATATAATGGTCCAGTCTGAGATTTCATATTAGCCATTAAGTATAAATTGCAAACTTTATACCTATTGAAGACTCGTTTTATTTTGCAGTTGAGAAGGAGCGGCTTACCTAGGCCAACATCATCATCCTTCATGAGGAATATGTTTGAACACTGAAAAGCAAATATGCTGAAATGAATTATTAGAACATCATCATCCTTCGAGAGGAATTAGTTCACATTATCATCCTTTTCTAAATCTTTTAATCAAGTGTTTCATAGATGTTTTAATGATGGTTGTGTATTAAAGTGATGGACACAACTCTTAGAGGTTAGTGATCTTTAATGTTGCATATTTAGAATGCAACTGAAGGATTTTATTATACTATGGCCTCTTTGATTGTACCAAAGTTCTTATAGAAAGGTAAGTAAATTTTAAATATAGATATGGATATAAATTTTGAAGTATCTTTAGAAGGTAAGAGTAAGAATAGTGATAAGAAATATAAGTTTCTTTTGGGAATGTGGTTATTTTTCAATAATATAGATTAACTAGATTTGCCCGTGGCCACGTGCCTACAACACGTCTTCAGAACGATACAGTATATGAAAAGTCTTGTAAACAGTAAATCAACAATTATGTAGCTGAAGTTTGAATAGTATGACAATAATTAGTTGTAAATAAAAATCCATGTTTCCATTAGTATATGGTGAAAAATAATTATAAATTGGGATATAAAAGTCCATGTTTCCATATATATATCTATAACTATTATAATGGGAGAGATGGGGTTGGAAACAAATAAACAATTTTTTATTCCTTAGTGTGAGTGTGTCAACACGTGCAGCGCACGTGTTGGTAGATTTTTTTTTGTCCTTTTCATTCCCCCTCCCCATTTTCCCCACGTGCATTACACTAGTATATATATAGAGAGAGGGAGAGAGAGAGAGAAATAATTAAATAAATAAATGAGTTGTTTTGGATGGGGAATTTGAATTTGAGTTTTGGGAGAAAACTTTTGGGAGAAAAATGTGTTTTGTGAGGTTAAATCTGGGTCATTGATTTTAGGGGAGATTAAATGAGAGCCACTTGATAGCTTTCTTTGTAATTTATTATATAGATATATGCATAATGTAGATGTAATTATATTTATATTAATATAAACAAAATTGTAGAAATTTGAATTTGTGCTTATTTTACACATTAAAGTTTTTAATTTTTAGATAAAATAAAAATTTGAATTTGAATGAACTAACAGTTTTACTATTAAAAATAGTTTAAAGTTTTCATATATATATTGATTGAATATTTTTAAACCAATAAAAGATTTTAAAGTACCATGAGAAGGTAAGAGTCGGGATAGTGATAACAAATATAAGTTTCTTTTTTATTTGTGAAGATTTTATTTGTAAATAAGATAACTAATCTGAATTTGAATGAACTAACAGTTTTACAATTAAAAATAGTTTAGAGTTTTCATATATATATTGATTGAATGTTATTCAACCAATAAAAGATTTGTTACACTAATTTCAACAACTTTTTTTCTTGCAAATTTACTCTCCTATAAAAACAGCATATAGGACTAGGCTTTGAACGCACAGAACCATAATCTTCTTCTTCTTTTTCTTTTTCTTCTTCTTCTTCTTCGTCTTCTTCTTCTTCCTCTTCTTTTTGGTGGACCGTGGAACATCAAGAGAGAAAAAGAATGATCGCCATCAATAGGTGACTAATTCTTCGTTAATGGTGCTGATTTTATTTCTTTATCTATATTTTTTTTGTTGAAGTGGTACTTCAATTAGGTATCATTAGAGAACCCTCCAAAATAATCAAACAAAGATCAATTAAAACATCATTATGTTCAAAAATAAACTTATTAATAATTATATTTTTTGCAGATTATCTATATCAATGGATAATTCTCACTATGAATACTCCTTTATCAATTCATTGCAAGAAAATCAACAATTGTGGACTATTAAAGTTTGGTTACGAAACATTATGGTGTGAAAGAATACAAAAATAGTATGGGCACAGGGAAAATCTCAAAAGTGGCACTTATGGATGACGAGGTATGACACTTTAAATATTGTTAAAATATTCATACATATACATACATAAATAATTATTATTACTAAATTTTCATCTTTTCTAGGGAACTAGAATACTGGCGATAATGTTTAATGAAGCGGTGGAAGCGTTTCAACATACTTTTGATGAGCAAAAAACTTACTTAATTTCTAATGGAATACTAAAAAATGTTGACAAAAGATAACCCAATGCACGATAAATTTGACATCATTTTTAAGTTGGGAAGTGTTGTAGATATTGAGAAAGATCTTATCATTGATAAGGATAAGCACAAATTTGCAATTGTAGACAAATTTCAAAGTACATCTTCTACTATCTTTAAAGGTAAAAAATTACGTTACTCATATATATATATATATATATAGGGGTCGGTTCGGGTGAGAACCTAAGGGCCTATCCCAGCCATTCATCTGTTTAATCTTAACGGTCAAGATTTTTTAAAATTAAACAATAAGATTAATTAATTTTTGCATTAAGATGTCAATCCCTTTAATTAAGGGATGGGGACCGCGTAATAAAAGGAATAATTATAAATTGCCTTTTTTTGTGTGCGACGGTTAAGGCAAATTTAAACAAACTGGAGAGAGAAATAATTTATTCCCGTAAAATATTGGAGAAGATTTTGTTTTCCAAATTAATAGCAACTGCAGAATCATTTACCATTTCGTTCCTTACAGTTACTGTTTATTACAGTTGCTATTTATAATTATTACAGTTGCTATTTAAGTGGTCAGGTATTGCTGTATAATTATTTCAGTTGCTATATATATGTATTACAGTTGCTGTTTAAGTGGTCAGGTATTGCTGTATAATTATTTCAGTTGCTATATATAATTATTACAGTTGCTGTTTAAGTAGTCAGGTATTGCTGTATAATTATTTCAGTTGCTATTTATAATTATTACAGTTGCTATTTATAATTATTACAGTTGCTATTCGAGAAGATTTAATAGCAACTGCAAAATCATCACGCGTAATAAACAGTAACTGTAATAAACAGTAAAGATATATCTCCGGGGTTTAACAAGTATTGTATATAGCTATCATCGACAGGTTTACCATCGAGTTGATCACACTTTTCTTGACCCAAACTGGCGTATACTTGATTAATTGCAATGCAGTTGCTATTTTGTTTTGAGTTTCTATGCAGTTGATATGCAGTTGCTAATTAATTGCTATGCAGTTGCTATTTACTTGAAATATTGAGTTTCTAAATAATCGCTATGCAGTTGCTATTTTGTTTTGATTTTCTATCCAGTTGCTATGCAATTGCTAATTAATTGCTATGCAGTTGTTATTTTGTTTTAGTTTCTATGCAGTTGATATGCAGTTGCTAATTAGTTGCTATGCAGTTGCTATTTACTTGAAAAATTGAGTTTCTAAATAGTTGCTATGCAGTTGCTAATTAATTTCTATACAGTTGCTATTTTGTTTTGTATTTCTATGCAGTTGATATGCAGTTGCTTATTAATTGCTATGCAGTTGCTATTTACTTGAAAAATTGAGTTTCTAAATAGTTGCTATGCAGTTGCTATGCAGTTGCTAATTAATTGCTATGCAGTTGCTATTTTGTTATGAGAGTCTATGCAGTTGCTAATTAATTGCTATGCAGTTGCTATTTACATGAAATATTGAGTTTCTAATTTGATATTATTCAGTTGCAGTCTAATTCTTATGCAATTGCTCATTACATTAAAATGTCATAGAATAAAGTAATGATAATGTATGTTTGTCAATATTAAAAATATTCTTATTGTGGAATAAAATTTAATTTTTTTATTATGAAAATAAAAAAACATATAATGAATGTTTTTCATTAGTATACAAAAGAACCATAATGTTTTTTCCTTTTTGTGTTTAGGAAATGGTGGACGGAAAAACAAATGATTATCAACAAAATGTTGAATGGGCGCAAATTCCTGTTAGAAATACTTTTAATAATCTGTGATCTTTCATTCCTATTATTACGCGGTCCCCATCCCTTAATTAAAGGGATTACGCGGTCCCCATCCCTTAATTAAAGGGATTGACATCTTAATGCAGAAATTAATTAATCTTATTGTTTAATTTTAAAAAATCTTGACTGTTAAAATTACACAGATGAATGGCTGGGATAGGCCCTTAGGTTCTCACCCCAGGGAATGGTTCTCACCCGAACCTTTCTCTCTCTCTCTCTCTCTCTCTCTCTCTCTCTCTATATATATATATATATATATATATGGAAGTCTTCCGTTGTGCACCACCTATGGTGCACACGGCGTGTGCACTCAGCCTTCCTGCCTTCGTATCGACGATCCGAACCGTTCACATTGATCTACACATCTAAATTAGTCTAAATATGTAAAATCAAATCATTTGAAATTAATTTGCCCATCTATTGAAGTGTTACAAAATTGTATGGCTGAAAATCATTGTTTTGAAGTGTTACAAAATTGTATGGCTGAAAATCATTATTTTTTATAGTCACATGATGGATGGGCAAATAAATTTCAAATTATTTGATTTTACATATTTAGACAAATTTAGATGTGTAGATCAATGTGAACGGTTCGGATCGTCGATACAAAGGCGCGAAGGCCGAGTGCACACGAGTGCACACGGAAGGGTGGTGCACAATGGAAGATTTTTCTATATATATATATGGTAAAAGAGTATGAGCAACTTGCTCCTTTAGTAAATAAACAATTGATGATGTGGCATGCATGTGATTGGAAAATCCTTAAAAGGGTTAGTTATCCAATGTATTACATGCATGCCACATAATCAATTGCTCATTTACTAAAGGAGCAAGTTGCTCATATCCCTTTTACCATATATATATATATATATATATATATATATATATATAATTGCCTATTACTGATACATGATATCAAATACTAATTACATTGAACTACAAATCTTTGTTTAGTAGTAATTAATGCACGATATTGTTAGGGATTTCTACCGAAAATCCCTTTTAGGATATTGTTGAGTTATTCGATGCAATCAACACAAACCACCAAGCACATATGAGATCATACCAAACACACCAAAGCACACACAAATTTGTCCCGGTTGGGGCTTTCACCTTAATCCAAGAGAGAAGAAACCCAAGATGTTATTCAACTAGAGAAGATACAAAAATATTACAATTCTCATCACGACCCTCTCTCAAGCTCACCAGCAAGTACTGGTTGTTTACACTTAGAGAAACTTTCAAGTTTTGCCTTCAATGAAGTACTCTCTCTCTTCTTGGCTCTCAATAGAGGCCAATAACAACAATATATAGAGATCTAGAGAAACCCTAGTTTGATATCTTGATACAATAACCATTGGATATTCTTAAAGATAACCCTACGATAAGAGCCGTAAGATCTGACTTGAAGAGCAAGTTAGGCTTCTCACGAATCACCAAGACCCGTCCCAAATAATCCATCAGCACCGCGTTCGGTCGACTGCACCACAAGGTCAGTCGACCGTCCCCCTCTCAGGAACTCTGTGCAGTCGAAACGGTCGACCGACCCCAAGTGCGGTCGACCCTCACTCTCCGTCTCCGATCGTCTTGATTCCTCTATCGTCACATCGTCTTCTTATCCAACATAGTATGCAAGACATAAACCCAACAATCTCTACCTTGGATTGCATACTCATGAATCCACACATGTGTGATTAAAAACCTTCTAGACTCTTTTCCTTCTCTTCTTACAAACAACTCGTTTCAATGACTTTCTCTGCTAGTTGAATCTATCTCTACTTGTTTTACTCCCGTTGTATGCCCCCCTTAAGGGCACATCCCAGTAGATGTAATCATGGAGGTGCCACCCTCCACACGAACTCCACCTACCTCAACGCTCTCTCCACCTTCCGACAATATTCGAACGTCGCAGTCTCGCTCGGATAATTCTAGTGACGGCATACTAGATGATGCTTTAGGAATAATGGGCTTCGAAACACCCGTGCAAGTTTTTCTGTTCCTCTAAAGCTGGTAGAGGTTGTGTTGACCCTGCTCAATCCCCCTCTAACCTTTCATCACCTCATGATAACTTTTCCAAACTGAATGAACTCCACCTGGATCTGTGTACCTGCAGTCCGTACTTCTAGAGTTCTCATGGAAATAAGGCTCCGCTTCATCAAAGGAATATACATGCCCTCCTCTAGTGTGTATCCCCTTCCATCTGTCATCTTCAACTCATTTGTTTTCTCACTCCTTACTTCACAAGTCTTATCAATGTTCGTTCCCACACAACGACATGAGGCAAACTTGTAAGTAGAAACCATTACTTCACAAATCTTATCAACATTCGTTCCCACACAACGATATGATGCAAATTTGCAAGCAGAAACCATCTCCCTCTAGGAGCAAACTTAAGAATAACTAACCGAATCAAAGGAATAACCGGAATTCACATCTAAAGAACTTGAAACAAACACATTGTTTAAGCCATCACCTGATTCAGTGGCACTTGATTTGTTGCCTCTCTGACTCAACCGCTTGCAACAGTCTCTCATGTAATGCTCAATCCCTTTGCACTGGTGGCCACGGAACTTACTTGTAATGCCCCTGCCCCTAGCTCAGATAATTTATACAATTTAGAAGACAAATTAGATACTATGTAGTACAACTGCCCACCACAGGCTGCCTCTCAAAAGGTGGTTAACCGAATTGGTGACTCTTGATCATAGGCAATAGTATTTATTAACATAATATTATAGTAATCTCCCGATATGGGACTAATTTATCACCTTACTTCCGTTCTCTCTCTCCGAGAGACCACATCAGCAGCAATAACATGTTACTCTCCCTGGTGGCGGCCCCCCATAGCAGCCACGTCGGCTTATAGCTGACGCCTACAAGCAAAGACAACAACAGCATGATCTGCTGTTTTTAATTCACGGGTGCCCCCCCCCCCATTTCACTATTTAACTTCACATATTTACAAAGAATACCATCATGCATTAATTTTAATACAAACAGCCCTCTACTATATATATATATATATATATATATATATATATATATATATATATATATATATATATATATATATATATATATATATATATATATATATATATATATATATATATTATTTTAGAAATTACGGGGTGTTACATTACTCCTACATACACTTGTTCTTCCAATCAAAGTATAATCCACCTCCAAGCAACTCACAGAAGTTGACGCCGATTTTTAACTCTCATTCCTAAGTGCATCCTCTTCCAACCCCTTGATCATACTTGCTATGAAAAACTTCTCCTTGGTAGATTTCTCATCTAGCACGGTTATCATGTTGGATGAATTTGGTGATGAATATATCAAGTTGGAAACATTTAGATCATCTGCGTTGAACGCCCTCAGTTCAAATAACTCCATATTGAACTTCATTTTATGATCAAGAAGAGCGATACTTTCCTTCATTGAGAAACCCTACAACTTTCTTTGCTGGTACATCCGGCCCTGTGATGACGATCCCGAGTAGTCAGTTCTGAATATTGCCCAAAGACTCGCCGTGCTTCTCCTATACCTGACTTTGCTCGTCGATGACAACTGGATTAAACCCAAGGCTTCTGAACATATCTCCTTCCACTTCTCCTGCTTTGTGCCGATTGGTCTCCCTTTATCTCCTTCTAGGACTAGATCAAAGTCCTGTTGAACCGATGCTTCATGCATGTCCACCTTCAAAAGATCAAAGTTGATCTTGCCTTTGAACCACTTGATTTTCGTGATATAGTCTGCCACCATCTCCAAGAAACTTGAACAAACCCTTGAACCTGAAGCTCTGATACCAATTGTTATGGATTTCTACCAAAAACCCCTCTTAGGATCTTGTTGAGTTATTCGATGCAATCAACACAAACCACCAAGCATATATGAGATCATACCAAACACACTGTAATGCCCCAATTTTTTTATTTTTATTTTTGACTCCAAATTCAGTTCTTTCAATTTTTTTATATCACTTTAAACATAAACTAAGATAGTTATATTTCAAATAAAATTTTGGCAGAACTTACCCCAAAATATCTGTCCCGAAACACAAAAAGCTTACGAAATTCTGCTCTAAATTCCGTAGCTCACATCACAGACAATAATATCAAGGGCTCCCTAGGCCAAAATGAGCAGAATCACACAGGCAATATAATATCATGCTCTAGGGCCAAACTCATAATAAAATATCAAATATCAATTAAAAACCATAAATTTCTTTGAAAACGAGGAAATTTTTTTTTTAAAATCTTTATAAAACATACCACTGGGCCCGGTACTCCACAACGAGATAGGTACGGGTCACAAACATATCATACCACTTTGCACTATACTCATCATCATCATCTACATGCTAATACATTCAAAATACAATTTAAACCATAAATTCCACTATTCACACAACTGAACTTATACATAAAATTTAAAGTAAAAGCTTCACTCAACGAAATCTACGCCTCACCTCTGCACTGCTGAAGACCTGTAACAGTAGGGGCCTAGGGTAGTCCGGGAACTCCCTAACCCCCCAGACACTAAGGGGTGGTGTGAGTATAATTCACTAGTCTAGTAAATAAATCAAACTATATAAAGAAAATAAATTAAACTTACAAATACCAAGTTAAAAAGATTCAACCTGAATCTGAACATTAAAGCATCAAGAATACGACTTTATATCAAGTACTCGGCAAATCTACATCCGTCTACATATATATCCATAACTTCACACCCTTCAATAAATGCATCATATTAATATACTAGATTTGCTCGTGAGCACATGCCTACGGCACGTCTTCGGAACGATACAACACACGAAAAGCCTTGTAAACAGTAAAACAACAATTATATATTTCAAGTTTGAATAATATGACAATAATTAGTTGTAAATAAAAGTCCATGTTTCCATTAGTATATGTTGAAAAATAATTATAAATTAGGGTGTAAAATCCAACTTCTTAGAACTTTAAGGGTGGAAAATGATCAAATTTAACTGTTGAAGAGATATTTGCTATTTTTAATATAACATGTGCAATAAAAAAATATAAAAATTCTGAAAATTTTACAAACCTGAAATCTTAAAATTTAAATTTATAAGTAAATAAAGAAAGAATGGGAGAAAGAGAGGGAGTGAGAGAAAGAGAGAAATATGAAAAACTGAAGAGAGAAGAGAGAGATAATAATAAAGTAATGAGTTTTTTTAGTTTTGGGGAAAAATTTTTAATTTTGGGGTTTGAAATTTTGTGCAGGAAAATATGTTTTGTGAGAATCAATCTAAGCCATTGGTTTCAGGGGAGATTGAATGAGAGCCACTTGATAGCTTTCTTTGTAATTTATTATATAGATAACTGTATATATATAAATATATATATGTGTGTATACAACTCCTTCAATTCACACTCAATTACAAAGTAGTATATTAATTCACATTCCATTACTTTTCATTTTGAAATCTCCAACACAAATACTCATCTTTTCACAATTACCATCACCTTATCATTTCTTTATTTTCATAAATAATCACATAAGGTCACTGCCACTTTTCTTCATACTTATTTACCGACGCACTTCATTTACCATTCATTTGCATCTACGAACTCACGACTCATATTTTTTTCATACTCATTTTCATTCATAAACATTTTCTTTCTCATTCTCATATTACATAACACCACATTCATTTATTTCTTATAACACATATCATCACGTCTCGCAATATATCACTTTTACTCTCATCATACACTACAACTATCTTCCTTACACTCTCAATACATCATCATACTCATCATCAAACTCATCATGGTTATAACTTTCATTTTCCCTTATAACACATATTTCAATTTACTTCACTTTTTATTTCCAACCTGCAATACGGGCATCATATTAACAACTCACCCATTCATCCTGAAAGTTGTGCCGAGGCAGGTAGTTCCTACCATTTCCATGAAAATAGCGGGCGAGTAGTTCCTCGACACACTTCCAAGGTACAACAACCTCATAACACAACATATATTTTTTTAATCATCATTTTCGTGACCACTCTCGTATTATATCATCACTATCATTTATAAGATGCATAATGCATTCTCTCTCTACTTCCCGTATTCATTCTCATAACACAATTTCTTTATCCTTAACTCATAATACACTTTCTTTCTCCACTTTCTCATATTCATTTCATGTCATACGTTATTGTCACTTTCTCATTTTCATTTCACGGCACAAGGTATTCTACTTTTCATTTTCCATCTCATTATACAATTCACATTAACTCTCATTCTTTTTAGATAATACACTGCACCCCAAACATAGTTTGGGTAATATACACCGCACCCCAAAGCCGATAGCTTGGATAATCATCACTGCACCCCAAGTAGAACTTGGGTAGTATCACATCACATCTCAAGCCGATAGCTCGGTTATTAATTTACTTCAATTACTTTTCATCTTACACTTAACTTTATTCTTTATTTCATACCGATATTAGATTAACCACTCACCAGCTCACCCTGCGAATTGTGCCAAGGCAGGTGGTTCCCACCATTTCCACGGAAATAGCGGGCAGGTAGTTCCTCGACACAATTCCAAGGTGCTTCAACTCATATCATATTGCATTTTACTTTAATAATCATCCTCATAATATAATTACTTCATTTACCATTTCTTTTCATATACAAACTCATAACTTGTATTCCTTCATACTCGATTTCATTCATAATCACTTTCTTTACTTTTTCATTTCATTTTACACCAAGTATTTTCTTCTCTTTCTCATTCACATTTCACATCATGTTCATTTTATTAATTGGTCGACCAGTGAGCCACAGTATCCCAAGTCTATCCTGGGGTATCAACTCTTTCCCAGGTCTATCCTGAGGTATCAACTCTCTCTTCGATCTACCCGGAGGTATCTGCTCTCTCTCTGGTCTACCCGGAAGTACCTACTCTCTCCCCGGTCTACCCGGATGTATCTACTCTCTACAGTCTACCCGGAGGTATCAACTCTCTCTCAGGTCTACCCTGAGGTATCAAATCTCTCAGGTCTACCCTGAGGTATCAACTCTGGTCAACCGAAATTATTGCTATTAATATTTTCTTTTCATATTTTCATCTCCTTTTATCATCATAGCATCTCATCTTTTATTTGATCTTATTCACATAAACAATGATCATCATCTCACTTACCCCTTCAATGCATCACATATAAGACATATCACGGTAATCAACAAATAAAATCATCACATCATATTATTGCACATCACAACTGTACGGTATTATTCATTTTATCATTACCCCGCACATCATGAGTACGCTATACTATTTATTATCTCATTATCACATGTTTGCGTACGCCCAGTAGATCAACACATCACAACATCATATATATATATATATATAAATACACACAATACATTACCATCACACTGAATATTCAAAATCACATCAATCCACCATATACCGACATCCTTATATAAATATAACTGATCCCCATATATATATAACTAATCCATCATCTATAAATTTATATCAATACACAAGAGACTTTAATCGTCATATAGCACACCAACACCGAGCACTAATTCCCACTTATACATACACCTTATTCCGTAATTCTTACCAACCATTCAGATTATACTAAAATTTTCTTAAAACAACAGATACGTAAATATATTCATACTCACCTGACAAGCCAGCCAGAAGACAATCCTCACTCACCCGGTCTCTAATCAAACTTGTTAATACCTATTAAGAAAATTATCCACCCCGCAAGCCATTTACTTAAAATATACATTATCTATCCCCTGAATGCACATCATACATACTCACACATCTTATGCAACCTATATAGGTATGTCAAATCAACCATTCTCTAGTTCAATAACCAAATCCAAAATTTGCCCTCGATAGAAGGAATCTTAATCAATACTTCATAACACCATATATATAGGTCGTTTTCCAAAGTGATAAATGTTCGTCTCTTTATCCTCTCAAAACCATTTTCAAGACAGGTTGTATGATGCTTAGAAGAGATTTGACCCAAATAACATCTTAACTTATTTGAGGATAAACTAATTACGAATCTATATTATCAAACCAACCCAACAGCTATTCATGAAATTTCCTGCATACCCAGATCCCAATAAACCCCTATGGTAACTAAAAACATACAAGAAATATAACTCTAAAGTTTCATGATCTAAAAACTTTACAATTTCATTTGACACCGAAACCCATTAAATTCCACCAAAAAGGATAGTTGTCTTTTTGTTCTGAAGACACTAGAATCAATAACACACTTAGTGAATTCAAAAAAAGGTATCTCCTCTATTGCATATAACATCACAAGTTATTGGACGATAAATGAATCAAGAATCTATCCGATCAAATCAAACCAAACCACCCGCTACTAATGATTTCTACCACACACCTCCTAACCGCCGTACTACAACATTTCTATTCAATAGAAATTGAAGCCACTTAATTCCATACAAATAAAATAAATTAGGGTATACCTTTCCGTTGTTTTTTCTCCAAATTGACGCTACCACGAGCTAAAGCACCCCTCACTGGATCTACCCTGCGAATTAATTTAGGAACGATAAAGAAATGGCGTGGTTTTTGGGCGGGGAAGGGCACAGCCGAAATGGATCGGTTTCGGCTGGAAGGATCGAAAACCAGGAAGGGAAGGAGAAAGGAGAAGAAGGAAGAGAGGAGAGGGGTTTTTGGAAAATGTTCTATAAAATATAAATATAATAAGGGTTTTTAACATATATGTCCCATTGCCCCCTCACAAATATATATTCTCATATTTATCCTCCACAATATATATCACATCTCTTAATTACCCCTCTAGTTAAAAAAAAAACTCAAAACGATGAAGAAATTTTAATTTTTTTTAATGGACTTGATAAAAAATGACTGAAATATTTTCTTCTCTACCATTCAAACTTTATCTTCTCCATGCTTGTAAATCCGGGCAATTGTTAATCCAACCAACACTCATTAACTTTTTTCAAATTTCTTCTTTTTTTTTCTTCAAGAAATTGACAAACTAACAATACATCTTTCAAAACTATGTATTCTTCATCATGTTACTTCTCCAAAATTGTCATCAATCCTATTTTTTAATGATAGATTATAAGCTTCCTTAATTATTTTTCTTAAAACTCTTAAATCTTTTATCATTTGATTGTCTAATCTAATCTTTTAATTTGAATTCTATTTGTCTTGTAGGGGTAAAATCATGATTAACTTGATGATATCTAACATAAGGGTAAATATGAAATAAATTCCAAATTGTTAGGGGCATATACGAAAATACACATTTGTGAGGGATATATATGATATTATCATATTTGTTAGGGTTATACATGTTAAAACCCATATAATACATCCACAACCAATTTCACTACATTTCACTTCACTACCTTAGGTGGCACACTCCAATAGGTAGAGGAAGATAGAGTAGGTGGGGAAACTCTCCAATAGGAGTATGTCACCTAAGGTAGTGAAGAAAATGATAGTAAAATTGGTAGTGGCTAAAGAATACTCTTTATATAATAAAAGAATTTTTAAGGGGATATTTATATATAAACCCCCAACCTCCAAAATATTTCAAGTTAACCCCCAGCTCCCGCAATTAAAATACTAACAATCTGAAATGCATAAAATAGTCTCATAATAATTCTCTAAAATTATAAAATAAAGTAAACAATATTTCTGCACACAAAACTCGACTCATAAACTCCAATATATCATCTACACCAATCCAACAAAAATATTCATACCAATATCAATATTTAAAAATAAAATACAATAAGATATAACTTAAAAATAATTCTCACCACTATAAAAATATAAAAATGAATATTTTTGGTTTTTTTAAAATTCGAGGTGTTACATATTACACACCTTAAAAGAAGCTCGTCCTCGAGCTACAAGAATTAAGAAAACTATTCAAACAATTCCAGATACTCACTCTTCACCAACTTCCCGATGTTCCAGATACAGCCATTGAACTTAACACACCACTGAACCTTCAGTAACCGAGCAACTTGATGTTTTGATTGCTGCTGATCTGCATAACCCTCTTGTCGACTACACACCTCAAAAGAGACTTATCTATTCTCGCATAATAACTGTTACCGCTGAATCTGGTGTGGGGGCAAACAGATAATGTTTGTGGATTCTTAGAAAAACCGAATAGAAAAAAACTGGAATCTTCTCACCGGAGTTAGACCGTTGACTCCCGCCGTTCACCTGCAAAAAGTGCGATACACCGGGGTTGATCCCGGCGATGCACCCTCCGACGCTCAAGTCAGTAATCAGAGAAGATTATGAAAGAGCGTAAATTGGCAAAAGATTGATTAGCTTTTAATGGTGGTGGATGGGGGGTATTTATAGCCGCCTTTGGGATCAAATTAGGAATGTAATCCCTAGGAACATATTAGGAATGTAAACCCTAATTCCCAGTGAAAGGATATATACGAATCAGGGCTGTTGATTAAGATTAATAAGAAACCCTAATTCTATCCCGTTGGACCGGGTCAGCAACGGGTTGAAACCTGCACCCAGTTGAGATGGATCCGTTCGCGGGTTGTTGAGTCTCTGGAGAGAAGACCTAGTACCTACTTCAGACCCGTTTATAGGTGAAGTCTCCATTTTACCCTCAGGCTTTAAGATTCGTGCCCGATTTGGACGGTTCCGATTTAACCCTATTTTTAGCCATATTACGAGCCCCCCACTCCCAAAGACTGAGTATGATCAGCCTTTGAGGAGTAGTTTGACTGTTTTAATGGCTTGCGGAGTTGTATCAGAGTTCAAATGGGAGGTTTCGAATCTTTGTACGAGGCAGTACGATGATTTTCTGAGTTAGTCGCGCGCTCTAAGTTGTCCTTGAGCTTTTTTGGTTTTTTGGCATTTTTTCTTAATTTTTATCTATTTTTTGGATCATTTATTTAATTTTGCAAAGTGGTGATTAGTCATTTGGGAGTCTCAATCAACCATTCTAAGCAATAATTATTTACTCAGGGGCTGAGAAATGTTTTCCCGAATTTATAATTATTTTTTAGAATTTTTAATTAATTTTTTCGAATTTTTAAACATTTTTTCGCGATTTTTAAATAAATGACCCGATTTTAATAAATAAAAACTAATTTTTAATCTTGAATTATGACGTGGCGAGATCTGGGCCGCCCATCTCGTGTTGGCACGAATTTCTGGACGATCAGTCGGTCAAGGTTGCTCGGCACCATTTTCTCCATATGAGCAGCTCGGATGGCTAGTTGCTCGGATTCCGAGCGATGTAGCTCGGCGTCATTTTCTCCGTGTGAGCAGCTCGGATCGCCAGTCGCTCGGATTCCAGTTTCCGAGGGACGTGGAGCGATCTGAGCTGTTCATCGGGTCAGGGCGCGAATTTTGAGAAGATCCAATGGCTTTTATTGCTCGGCTTTCTTTTCTCCGTGTGAGCAGCTCGGATCGCTTATCGCTTGGATTTTAGTTCCGAGGGACGTGGAGCGATCAGAGTCGTTGGATCACAGCGTGGATCTCGAGGCAGGCACGGTTCTCGAGAAAACACTATCTTGTCATTTTGTGGGCGTGGCACAATCTGAGCCGTTTATCATTTTTGGTGCGATTTTCGCAACGATCCAACGGTTGGGGTTGCTCGGTTGCATTTTTCTTCAAATGTGCAGCTCGGATTATCGTTTGCTCGGATTCCGAGTGACGTGACTTCGTTCTCTCCCGTATTGTGAGTAGCTCGGAATTCTGGTCGGTCGGACGGGGATCCCGAGTTACTTTCTCCGCTCGGATCTCCTGTCGCTCGGACTTTTGCTCCGAGGGACATGGAGCGATCTGGGCCATTGGATCATGATGCGGATCTCAAGGTAGGCTCAGTTCTCGAGAAAACACTATCTTGTCGTTTTGTGGAGGTGGCACGATCTGAGCCGTCTGATCGAGATCTTGCACGAATTTTGGAGAGAAAGTCGTTTTTCTCTAATTCGTAGCTCGGATTGGCAGTTGCTCGGTTTCCGAGGAATCGTGGTCCGATCTGAGTGCTTTTTGGTTGCCAAGTAGGGTGCATCGGCGACCTATGGCTTGAGGTGCAGCCGAGCAGAGCGGCTCATACCGAACCGTCGTCACTTCTCGTGAACGGTCGCCGCTCTTCGCTACTTGGTCGTTTGGGCTTTGATAACGCCTTAGGAGGAAGCCCAAGAGTTGCGTCTTTACGTTACAAAGCCCAAGAGTCGTTTCTTTTACTTTAAGTCTTCACCCCCCTCACACTTTTCCTCATTCTTCACTTTTCATTTCTTACTTTCACTTTTACTCTCTACTAGCGGAGTTTTTGCTCTCGGGTGGCGCTACTAGCTGTCGCGGCAAGGCGCTTTCAGATTCGGCGATCTTTTCCGGCCATTCACGTCACTTCAAGGTTAGTGTCTCCCCTTATCCTTAGAAAATGGTTAAGTTTTCTTCTGAGGATGAGACCCCCACCTCGGACCAAGGCATCAGCCGAGCGGTGGTGGTTAGATCAGACAAGAGGAAGGAGATCACCGAGCCGATTGAGGTGATAACGGTGAGGCCGAGCAAGGGGAAGGGGGTTGCCGAGCCGATCGGGGTGGCGACAATAGTCGAACATCCAAAGATGGCGAGCGATTTGGGTTGGCACCCATCTGTCTTATCTAGCGTTGGGGGTGTGCAGAGTTACCCTGAGGACCTGTTGGAGAAGGTGACGCAGGGCATGGCTCCGTCATACGAGGAGAATGATCCGAGGGACCCTTCCGAGGTGGATCAAATTTCCTCAATCTTGACCGAGTCGGACCTGCATCGGATCAGGAGTGGGTTTCGGATCCCCAAAGAATACGCTCTTCTACTCCCCGGCCCCGGTGTCCGGGCGTGCACACCTACTTCGACGGATACTTGCGTCTTTCCGTATGATGCCCTAAATGCCGGACTTCGGCTACCACTGCACCCTTTCGTAAATGAGGTGCTGCGGTGGTACGGCCTGAGTCCCTCTTAGTTTATGCCGAACATGTGGTGACACGTGATCGCCTTCGTCCTTCAGTGCCAAGAGATTGGTGTGCAGCCGGAGATGGTCATACTTCGGAGCCTCTACCGCATCTGCCAGATGAGCAAGATGGAGGAGAGGTACTATCTGTCACCGAGGAAGGGCGTGAAACTGATCGAGAACCCGGACTCGATCAAGCACTGGAAGGAGAAGTACTTCCTCATCCGTGCTCCCGAACCGTGGGTCTTTCCGACGTAGTGGAAGATCGGGGTTCCGAAGCGGGCGAAGAAGGAGCCCGTGCTCACTAAAGAGGAGGAAGAGGTGGTGGAGAAGCTCCTCGGCCTTCCGACCCTTAGTTGGAAGGACATCACCGAGGAGGTTTTGTTTCGTAGGGGTCTCAGTCCGATCGACCCTAGTACGCTTTTCTCTTCTTTTCTTGCTTCAGCTTTATCTCTTGGTTAAAATTTTCTAACTCCTTTTGCTCGGTTTTTTCAGAGACAACCGGCATGGATTACAAAGGACTGATGGCCAAGGCTTGTGCGGCGAAGGAGCAGGAGTCGAGAAAGAGGAAGAGGACTGTGGCCGGGCCTCATGGTGGCCGAGCTGTGAAGATCCCCTCGGCCTCACCGACCGTTGTGCAGCCGGTGGTTGAGGCACCTTCGGATGCATCCGCACAAGGCACTTTGGAGACGTCTGCCGCAGCTCTTTCGGAGGTACCGGCCAAAGTTGCTCAGGTTGAGGCGCCCGGGTCATCGAGCGGGGCGTTCGACGTGGGTGCGGCCTTAGCCCTTGAGGTCCCCCCACTTACAGCTGAGGCCGAGAAGATCCTTACCAAGGAGCACAAGCGCCTCTTCGTCCCCGACTGGCGGGTGATGAAGGTGGACGGGTTCCTCGGAGACGGGGGCATCTGCATGCAGGCGGTGAAGCACCTGCCGACCCCAAAAGACCGCACTGCGCTGAAGGCGGGTTCCGTGGTCGATGACGCCATGCAGATCGCTCGGAACACTATGTCGGTGAGTATCATAAGTTTCTTCAACAATTATTCTAAGTTTTTTCGCTCGGGCCTAATAGTTTTTTCTTGTGCCGCTTGCAGACCCTATGCCACTTCAACCACTTGCTCGAAGAGTTTGCGAGCAAGGAGAAGGAGATGACCGTGCTGAACGATCGGGAGCGGTCGGAGCGTGCCAAGGCGGTCAAGCTGCTCAAGGCCGAGCAGATGCTTTCCGCTTCGCGGGCAGCCAAGGTGGCCGGTCTTGAGGCGAAGCTCGCCGAGGCACTGAAGCACTCGGCCGCCGAGGCTGCCAAGGTCAAAGCTTTGGAAAAGGAGACGGCTCATCTCGAAGAGGAGTTGTCCAAGGCACTGAGGGCGTCGGAGGAGGCTCTGAGCAGCCACGCGTCGAAGGTGGCGACCGCGGAGCAGGCGGTTTGGGACGAGGCCGAGGCTCACATGTTGACAAACATGGAGGAGGCATACGCCCGAGCGCTGAAGCATGTGGCCCCTCGCATCCCTGGGTTCGACGGCTCTGCCTACTACTTCTACGACCCCATAGAGGGGGAGGAAGAACTGCCTCTGGCCGAGCTCGCCCCCGGGTAGGAGGGCAAAGATGCCGAGGACGAGGTGGGCGCCGAGGGCGCGATAGTTACCGTGCCGAGCGATGACCCTTCGGAACGACATCATGAGGTCGACCCCTGACTTAGTCGCCTCTTCTCAAATTTTTTTTTATTTTTTTTATTTTTTTGTTTTTTTTTGTTTTTTTTTGTAACGCCTAACTGCGGACTGGCCACCGCTTTTGTGTAAATTTTGAATTTTCAATGAAACTTCTTCTCTTTTGAAATCTTTGGCCGAAAGCTGAGATTTCGCAAAGTGTTCAACGCTTTTCGCTCGTGTTGTGATCTCAAGTGTTGAAGACTTCTTTTGATATTCCTTCACTTTTTAGGTCGAGTCGAGTTCAGTGGCTGAGGTTTCTCGCCTACGCACTAAATTGAAAACAGTGAAGCGAGCTCTCTCTCGCAGCCGAGAGTACCTTTTCAAAATCATGTTAGATCTATCGAAGGTCAAGGCAATGGCGAGAGGCTATTTTTCCGAGCTAAAACAACTACGGAAGCGATCTCGCGAGGTTCGTCTTGAAGGCGAGGTGGAGTTGCTCCGAAAGACGTTGTTCGACGTTACTCGAGCGGAAGGTGCTCTTGTGGTGGAAGTTCGAGACTTGAAGATAGCTGAGGAAGAACTTTTGGCGGAGGAAGACGAGTTAACTTTGGTTGTGGGTAAATTGATGGCCGAGCGTGACGAGTTGACGGCGAAGGTCGACGAGTTGAGGAGGGTTACGGTCGACAGAAGCATCGAAGTGACCCACCTTCGTCGAATCATAGCCGATCGCTCTGGCGCTGAAGGTTTTGCTCGGCTTCCTCGCTTTAAGATTTTTGTGAAGGACGACTCCTTGAAGGAACGGATTATCGAGCTCGAGGAGGAAGTCGCTCGACTCAAGCCTCAGCCGGCAAGAATCAACGTTCGGAGCACGTCGTGTACGCGCGAAGAGAGTGAGAGGGGAATCTCTTTTTACGAGCTCGCGACTTGTTCTCCTGTCGTTAGGCGGAGCCCGGCCGATGCTCAAAGCGGGGTGGCTGCCTCGTCTAGTGGTGTTTCGGTTGGGGCTACGGTCAGAGGCAGCGCCGAAGAGGCATCTCGGTCTGTTGGTCTACAGACGAGCTCCGACGTCAGAAGATGCCGTTCCCGAGTGTCTTTGAACCGAAACATCCCCGTCCCTAAGAAGCGCTGAATGAGTTGTAATTATCCTTCTTTGAGTTTTTTAGCACCACGTAATAGTAACTTGGTCTTGTAACTGGAGCGCTCTTGTACGCTAAAATTTTATGAGTGAAAGCTTGTTTCTCTTCTGTGTTTGTGTGTTTTGTTCGTAGGTTTTTATTCGAGGACAACTCCTCCAACTTTTGACAACTACTCAAAATCGGAAGCCAGTCTTCCTTCTTATAGGCACGGAATGTCTCACTTCAACTTTAAACGAACCATGGGAACCAAAGGTCTAGCACCCCCTAGTATTCTTCTCCCTTGTCTAGTGTAGTTGTAGACATTTCGCGCACGTGGTTTAAGTTTCAATGGTTGTGGGAGCAATTCCGAATGGCAAACTACTTCTAGCTCGCTTAATAGCGAGCTTGCGAAGCGGAGTCGAGCCAAGTGTTGGACTCCGAACTCGTCGTTCGAGTTTGAAGAAGGTAAAGCAGAGAGATACAAGCAATTTTACAAGTAAAATATGAAAAAATGTTCTTTATTGAAAACTAATAGTCGGCTGCTTCTGAGTTGCGAGCCGTTATTACATTGGAGAAATAAAGGAGCAAAAGTAAAATTACAAGTGGGGAGGAACGGTTCGACATCTGATGGTACTCAGAGAGGCGTTCATGCGCTCTCTTGGTACTTTAAGAGATGGTTGACATTCCAAGTCCTGGGAATCTCTCTTCCTTCGAGGTCTTTTAGACGGTAAGTTCTGGGTCGAACCACCTTGGTGATCTTGTAAGGTCCTTCCTAATTTGGAGCCAGCTTACTCTTCTGACTGGAGAATGAGATAGCTAATTTTCTGAGGACCAAGTCCCTTCTTTGAGGTCGGTGGGACAGACTTTCTTATTGTAGGCCAGGTCGATCCTTCTTCGGTAGCTTTGTTGGCGAATCGAAGCTCTTTCCTGGAGCTCATTAATCAGATCCAGGTTCGCCCGAAGTTCCCTGGCATTCTGCTCTTCTTCATAGGCAATGAGGCGGGGAGAGGGTACACCGACTTCCAAGGGGATCACAGCTTCTGACCCATAGGTGATATTAAATGGAGACTCTCCTGTAGGGGTCCGTTTGGTAGTGCGGTAATTTCACAGTATGTTTGGGAGCTGGTCGACCCATAAACCCTTAGCGGACTTATCCAGCCTCTTCTTAATACCAAAGAGGATTTGTCGGTTGGCATTTTCTACTTGACCATTTGACTGTGGGTGGGAGACGGAGGAGAAACGTTGTTGGATGGCGAGGTCTTCACATAGAGCTTGGAATGCGGCCTCTGTAAATTGTGTTCCATTGTCGGTTACGAGGACCGAGGGACACCGAACCTGCAGATGACGCTCTTCCAGAAGAACTGAAGGACTTTGTTCTCGGTGATTGTAGCCAAGGGCTCGGCCTCTATCCACTTTGAAAAGTAGTCGATCGCCACGACTAAGAATTTGAGCTGGTCAGGAGCTGGGGGAAATGGACCTAGTAAATCCATTCCCCACATTGCAAAGGGGATCGGGCTTTATAGGGAGATAAGTTGAGCTTGAGGTAGGCGACGAATGTTGGAATGCTTTTGATAAGAGCTGCATTGCCGAACGTGTCGTTCGGCGTCTTGGAGGAGGGTAGGCCAGAAGTATCCATAATTCAGTACCTTTCGGGCAAGTGATCTGGAACCTGAATGTGCTCCGCCTATGCCTTCGTGAAATTCTTGCAAGGCGTATGTGGCTTGTTCGGGGGAGAGGCACCTCAGATAAGGTCTGCTATCAACTTGTGTGAAGTAGCGTTTGTACAAGACCCCCTCAATAATGGTGTACCGCTCCGCTCTGGTTCTGACTCGGCGAGCTTCCTTAGGGTCTTCAAGGAGGAGCCCATCCCTTAGGAATTCTACCAGGGGTTTCATCCAATTATCTTGAAGTTGAACAGGCAGCGACTCCATGGAGTCAGGAGTTTCTTCTTCTATGCTCGGCTTCAGGAGCACTTCAATCAAGACGATCTGCTCGAGACCTTGGAGGTAGGAGGAGGCCAACTTGGAGAGAGCAACTGCGTGGGCATTTTCCTCCATGGGGATCCGCCGAATAAGTGCCTCTTCAAAGAGAGCCATAAAATTTTGGACCTTAGCTAGGTACTTAGCCATTCGGTCATCTCGCGCTTCATACTCGCCCAAGACTTGATTCACGACCAGCTGAGAGTCACTAAATATGCGGAGGCATTGTGCCCCTGCCTTGCGAGCCATTCCGAGACCGGCTATAAGGGCTTCATATTCCGCTTCATTGTTGGAGGCCTTGAAGTTGATGCGGAGGGAGTATTGGAGGACGAAGTCATCGGGGCCTGCCAGAATAACCCCGGCTCCGCTCCCTTCGGTACAAGAGGATCCATCAACATATACCGTCCAAATAGGAGGTCCGTTTGACGCTTGACTGACATCGAAAATGGTGCTTTCAACTATGAATTAAGCTAAGGCCTGAGCCTTGATCGCGGTCCGAGGTTGGTAGGATATATCATGCTGGCTCAGCTCGATCGACCACTTCATGAGGCGGCCAGAGGTCTCCGACTTGTGCAGAACTTGCTTCAGCGGTTGGTCGGTAAGAACGACCACTGAGTGAGACTGGAAATACGGGCGAAGCTTCCTAGCTGCCATAACCAAGGCGTATGCCATCTTCTCTAGCCTTGGATAACGAAGCTCGGCATCACGAAGTACCTTGCTTACGTAATAGATAGGCTTCTGAGCCTTGTCTTCTTCCCTCACCAAGACAGCGCTGAGGGTTTGTTCGGAGGCAGCTAAGTAGAGGTAGAGTGTTTCCCCGGGGATAGGCTTGCTGAGGAAAGGGGAGTTAACTAGGTAGGCTTTAAGCTGATCGAACGACTCCTGCTGTTGCTGACCCCATTCGAAGCCCTTAGCCCCCTGAGAGCCTTGAAGAAGGGAAGACACTTCTCCCCTGACTTGGAAAGAAAGTGCCCTATAGCTGCGAGGCGCCCGGTTAGCTTCTGAACTTCTTTTATATTTTTGGGAGGAGCCATATCCAGTATGGCCTTAATCTTCTCAGGGTTGGCTTCAATCCCTCTTTGGCTGACCATGAAACCCAGGAATTTTCCTGACGCGACTCCGAACGCACACTTGTTTGGATTGAGCCTCATATCATGTTTTCTTAACACGTCGAACGCCTCCTGCAGGTCGGTGACATGGTCGGCCCCACGAATGCTCTTCACAAGCATATCATCAACATACACCTCCATGTTACGGCCGATCTGATTTTGGAAGACTTTGTTAACAAGGCGTTGATAAGCGGCGCCTGCATTCTTCAGTCCGAAAGACATCACCCTGTAGCAGTAGAGGTCCTGATCGGTAATAAAGGAGGTCTTCGGGATGTCCGGGGGGAACATGCGGATTTGATTGTATCCGAAAAAAGCGTCCATGAAGCTGAGAAGCTCATGGCCCGAAGTGGCGTCAATCAGGGTGTCAATGCTTGGAAGGGGGAATGGATCTTTGGGGCATGCTTTGTTCAAGTCGGTAAAGTCGATGCAAATTCTCCAGGTCCCGTTGGCCTTCTTTACCATCACAACGTTCGAGAGCCATTCGGGATAATTGACCTCTTGTATGAACCGAGCCTTTAGGAGCTTGTCCACTTCCTCTTTTATAGTTTGCTGGCGCTCGGGAGCAAACTTGCGCCTCTTCTGTTGGACCGGTTTGGACCCCGGAGCAACGCTGAGGTGGTGGACTAGGAGTTCTTCGGAAATTTCAGGCATGTCGGCGGCCGACCAGGCAAAGAGATCATGGTTCTTTCTAATGCACCAGACTATGTCGGAGCATAGGACAGATGGGAGGGTCTTACTGATAAAGAACTTGCGGCTTGGATCTTGCTCAGAGAAGAGCACTTCCTCCAACTCATCCACCGGATCGGACGTTTGTCGGACACTTTCTTGGGGGATTTCAAGTGTTTCGAGGGAGAGGTCATGTAGCATTTGCAGGCCATCTCCTGACTGTCTCTTACTTCTCCTACTCCTGCCCGGGTGGGAAACTTCATCTTGAGGTGATAAGCAGAAGGGACGGCTTCGAGAGCAGCTAGACCGGGTCGGCCTAGGATCACATTATAAGCGGCAGGGACATCGACGACCATAAAGTCCATCGGCTCCGTTCGGGTAGTAGGAGTTTTGCCAGCGGTTACGTTGAGGGTGATCACCTCTTCGACAGTCACTGGCACTCCCGTAAACCCGTGGAGTGTGTAGCTGGCGGGCTTAAGTCTATCCCGGGATAGCTTGAGTCCTTTGAAAGCATCGAGGAAGAGGATGTTAACGGAGATGTCATTGCCCACTAGGATCCTCTCCACTTTGAAATTCGCCATATGGAGGTTAATGACTAGTGCGTCACAATAGGGAGTTCGGACGCCTACCAGGTCTTCATCTGAGAATGTGACGGGTACTCCGAGGCCTTTAGGAGGAGGCATGCCATGTACTGAATTGACTTCCCTTATGAAAGCCTTCCGAGAGGAGTTGGAGGAGCCCCTCATTGGGCCCCTGTGAATGAGGTGTAGGACACGCTCCTCTTCGAATTCGGGTGTCTCACCGCATCGTTCCGGACGCTTGTTAGCCCCCCGAGGAGGAGGAGGAAGGTCGGTTTGGTCTTTTCTCACGAATTTGGCCAGCTGCCCCCTCTGGATGAGGGCCTCGATCTTATTCTTCAGGGCCCGACAATCATTGGTGTCGTGGCCATGGTCCCGATGATAGCAGCACCATTTCTCTTTGTCCCTCTTCTTGCCAGGGGTGTTCATCTTCGGGGCAGAAGGTATCACCCCTTCCTTCTCTACTGCCATGAGAATAGTGGAAATGTTGGCGTTAAGAGGAGTGAATTTTTCGAATCTGGGGGGAGGGCGGCGCTGACCGACACTATCCTTTTGGAGCTTCTTGGCTCCTTCTTCTTCTGTTCCCTTTCTCTTGGATCCGGAGGAAGGCCCCTCAAAGTTGGGGCGGTGCTCAGCTTCCTCGGCCCGAATATACTTCGCGCTTCGGAGAAGGAGATCGGAGAAGTTCTGCAGGGGCTTCTTGGCCAGGGAGGAGTGGAGGATGGAATTAAGGACATTTGATTGGAACGCTACTGCAGTGACCGACTGGTCGAGGGAAGCGATAGACCTAGCTTCTGCAGTGAACCTTTTTACATAGTCTCTCAGCTTCTCACCCTTCTTCTAGTTGAGGTAGAGTAGCGAAATGCTAGTCTTCTCAGTTCGGCGGCTACTCACGAAGTGGGTGACGAAGAGGGTCTCGAATTGCTCGAAGGAGAATATCGAAGATGGGGCGAGGCGAGAGTACCATTCCCGGGCCGGACCCTTGAGGGTAGCGGGGAAGGTTTTACACAGCAGAGTATCAGAAGCTTGGTAGATGAGCATGAGGGTCTTAAAGCTTTCGATGTGGTCGACGGGGTCGGACTCCTCGGAATAAGTCTCGAATTGGGGAGGCTTGAAGCCTATTGGAACGGGCGCCTCCATGACGGTTCGAGAGAAAGGAGGTCGACTTGGGCGGAGGGTCCTTCCTCAAAGCTCTTCTTCTCTGTCTGGCTAACCCAAGCACCTTTCTATTTCGTGAAGACGTCGGTAGACAGTGTCATCCCTTCGACGGTAATCAAACGAGCCTCTGGACTCGTCTTCGTATGAGGGAGAGCGGGGGCTACGACGACGGTAGCTCCTGGAGCGGCGAGGACTAGGAATGTGCTGGGGGTTGCTAGGAGCTGTGGGAGGAGTTAGGGATCGTTGGCGAGGACTTCGGATTGGAGGAGTGAGGACCCTCTGAGCATTGTTGTTGTTGGGTCGGAGATTGAGGGCTTGTAAGATGGTTGCTTGGAATTGCTGGAACTCGGCACGGGTGATGGGCGCCTCATCATTGCTCGGGGGTTGTCAACTAGCAGGAGAATGGGGTCTTCTCCTATGGTGGCCTGAGGACTCTCTCCGCCCTCTGCGAGGAGGGGACCTTCTGTATTCTCGGCAATGAGGAGATCACTCATTTGGACGGTGTTGGCGGGAGGCTCCCTCTCGGGCCCGCCTTTCATCCAAACGGCGGCAAAGATCCTCTTATTTGCGCCGATTGTCCAGAGTGTTGTAGAGGTCATCGGACGCTCGGGGATTGTGAGATGCCATGGAATCAGTATAGGGGTTGTACACGGAGACGCGATCATGTTGAAGAGGTTGTTTCTGAGGATTGGTACGGGAGCCCCCCCGCACCGGCATTCTGGGGCCCGGTCTGACCCCGAGGGGGTTGAAGATTCTGAGGAGGAGGTTGGTCCTGCTGTGGGGCCTGATCAGGTTGAGGGGGAAGTCCCGCCGGCTGGACGGTTTGGAGAGAGATCTCCTGTTGTGGTTGAGGAGGAGTGGGTCCACGGTTGGACCACCTAGATCTTAGTTTCCTTGGGGGCATGGCTGGAGGAGATCTGACCGACGAGAAGAGGAAGGATCGCTATTCGTGGGTTCGTTTCCCACAGACGGTGCCAATCTGTTACCGCTGAATCTGGTGTGGGGGCAAACAGATAGTGTTTGTGGATTCTTAGGAAAACTGAATAGCAAAAACCTGGAATCTTCTCACCGGAGTTAGACCGTTGACTCCCGCTGTTCACCTGCAAAAAAGTGCGATACACCGGGGTTGATCCCGGCGACGCACTCTCCGACGCTCAAGTCAGTAATCAGAGAAGATTATGAAAGAGCGTAAATTGGCAAAAGATTGATTAGCTTTTAATGGTGGTGGATGGGGGGTATTTATAGCCGCCTTTGGGATCAAATTAGGAATGTAATTCCTAGGAACAGATTAGGAATGTAATCCCTAATTCCCAGTGAAAGGATATATACGAATCAGGGCCGTTGATTAGGATTAATCAGAAACTCTAATTCTATCCTGTTGGACCGGGTCAGCAGCGGGTTGAAACCCGCACCCAGTTGAGATGGATCCGTTCACGGGTTGTTGGGTCTCTGGAGAGAAGACCCAGTACCTACTTCAGACCCGTTTATAGGTGAAGTCTCCATTTTACCCTCAGGCTTTAAGATTCGCGTCCGATTTGGACGGTTCCGATTTAACCCTATTTTAGCCATATCAATAACTAATATCCTTCTTCATTCCAAGCCACCAAAATATTTTTTTAGAATTTTGATACATCTTCATGCCAACGGGATAGACAATATACTAAATACACTGAGCAATTTCCATCACTCGCTATCATAAACCATCCATATCAGGAACACCAAGTTTATAATTATGACGGGAACCTCCTTCACTGCCTCTAACCAATATGTAGGAACTCCATAAATCTCGTCCAGAATGAGGTCATGCACCCTCTGCAACTACCAAAAATTTCGAATCCTAATTCGACTAACCAGCTGTATAATAAACGATTGTACTAATAAACTGCCCACATATAAGGTAATGTCGCCCTCCGCTACTAAAAAAAAATCAAATTGACCAAATAATTCTAGTACCGTCCACTCTTGGGACATAATAAAAACCAATAACCTACTTATACTTAAGACATCTGTCACTCTATTGCTGTCGCGGGTAATATTTCATGTCCACATCAAAAGCTACTAAGGGACTCGCATCCCCACTTAATAAAACTGATACCTGTTAAATCAAGAACCTGCTCCAATTCCATCCCGAGTCCTGCCCACAACCCGAGCTCAATTAAATCCAAACCAACCCAGACCCGTAAACCATTATCATATTCACAATCAAAATAAATAAATCATGCCCTAGATATTTATCGAAACCCCTTCTTAATCAAACACGATAGAAAGATCAGATATTGATCATATTTTTCTGCAAGGCATCGTACTGATAATATGTTACGAAAATAGATAGATTGAGAGATGTAACCGCAAATCCATGTCATATGACATTTTATTCATAACATATATATATGGAGAAAATTATGATTAGAATATGATAGTGGGCTTTGGCCGTCACCTGAATAGATGGATTTGGACCGACATCTTAATAGATGAACATCACCTAATAGATGTTCACTATTTCACAACACTATTATTAACAACGATCGTTCACGGTGATAGGACTTCAAAGTTTTAGTGCAACACTATAGTCGTTCTCAACTAGAGATTTGACTATTCCAAAAGATTCGCTACATATTTTAGGCTTGTTTATAGTAAAATTGCTGAAATATAACTAATCTGATCATCTGAATATGCACAAAATTCCGAAAAATATGACTATATCAAAATTTGCCTCAGAGAACTTTATAGTATTTCTAGTTCACACAAAATAACAAACCTTCCCACAAAATCCATTTCATCTTTTTTCAATATTTTTATATCTCTAATCTCAATATTATAGGAGAAGAGGAGTTGTTATTTGTAAATTTATCATCTTGCTCGTATAACTACAACTCTCTCATTATATTTTAAAATATATATTTTATTAACACGTGCCTCACACGTGCTATACTATATTACTTTAAAAAATATATTTATTAAAATGTGCATTGCATGTGCTAAATACTACTCCCTACGTTTCAAAATATACATCATTCAAGGTTTCTATACGCCTATTAAGAAAAAATATAGGATCAAACAAAAGTTCAAGACATTATTGGTGTTTGAAACTCATAAATGAGCTACAAATTGTAAAATGTTCTATTTGCCCTCCTTTATAAATGAGCTGTTAGAGCATATGTAGTCGTTTGCCAAATATCGATAAAATGGATATTTGGCAAACGAACGTGCTGCACTCATTTGCCAAATATCCATTTTATCGATAAATCGCTACAGTCGTGTGCTATAAATGAGAATCGATTTGAGAATTATCCATATTTGAGGGACGACACTTCGAGTGCCGTCGCACAAAAAAAAATTTTTTTGCAGCGTCGGACGACACTTCATGTGTCGTCCTTTGATTTTTAATTTTTTTTTTCAATTAAAAAAATCCCAGCGCAGACCGAAATCCTCGGACGGCACTTGAAGTGCCGTCCGGAGGGTTTCGTAATTTTTATTTTTTTTGCAATTTTTGAAAATATTTTTGCAATTTTTTAATTTTTTTGCAATTTCTGAAATATTTTTGTAATTTTTTGTAATTATTGAAATGTTTTTGTAATTTCCGGAAAAGTGGAAATTGACAATCACCTGCCGTCCGTGCTTTGGGTCCTTTTTTTTTTTTTTTTTTTTTTCCTTCTCCGACGACACTTCACATGCCGCCGCTCCTTGTATTTGATTTGATTTTTTTTTTTTTTTTTTTGCGATCGGGCTGCACTTCGAGTGCCGTCCCACAAAATTAAGCGTTTTTTTTCTTCTCTCCGACGGCACTTCATGTGCCGTCGCTTATTATTTTACGATAGATTGCTAAAAAAATAGCTTTTAACGAGTGCAGCCAAAGTTCGATTCTTATTTCCATTTATCCATATATCCATTTTTTCACCCACAACGACTACAGATGCTCTTAAGAACATCCACTATCGTTGCTGCTAAAATATAGATATTTGGCAATAGTTAAATAGAAACGAAAGAGTTGCGCTGTTATCGTTAAAGCCAAAATTGGGGTTAAAAAAATAATAAAATATACAGACGGAAGAAGATCCTCTGTCTAATTAAAAAATATTTAATACCCAAAATTTGATAGACGGAGGATCATGTTCCGTTTAACAATATTTAAAATAAAAAATCTGAAAGCCAGACGAAAGAAGATATCCCGTCTGGGATTTTAAAATTTTAAAAAAAATACCCAGCCGGAAGAAGAACTCCCGTCTGGGTGTTTTCAAATTTTTTTTTATATATAAAAAACCACAGCCTCTCAACTTTTCTGTCCTGTTCTCTACTTATAAAAAAAAAATTTAATAATTGTTCTCTCCTTTTTCTTTTCTAAAAATTAAAATGGAGACTTTTGATCATTCAAAAGTCTTCAGACGGAAGAAGATATTTCGTCTATTTGAAAATGTTTGAGAGACGGTCTTCTATATTTGGCAATTGTTATTTCACTATGCTATATATAGCAATCCACTATTCATGATTTTGCAGAAAAGCAGGTATTTGACAAAAAATAGTGAAAATTTTTTGGTTAAAAATTCCATATTTTAGGTTTTTAGCAAACGATAGCGGATGCTCTAATAGGTATTAGGTAGGAGTAGTCGAAAAGATAATGGTAAAATTTGAAACAACTTAAAAAAAATTAATTGTTAGACATTTAAGATTGACAAGACATTTGCATTAAAAACTTAATATGACTTATATTTTGAAAAAAAGAAAAAAAAAAACTAGAATGCCTTAGAGCATCTGTAGTCGTTTGCCAAATATCGATAAAATGGATATTTGGCAAACGAACGTGCTGCACTCGTTTGCCAAATATCCATTTTATCGATAAATCGCTACAGTCGTGTGCTATATATGAGAATCGATTTGAGAATTATCCATATTTGAGCGACGGCACTTCGAGTGCCGCCGCACTCAAAAAAAAAAAAAATGCCGCGTCGGACGGCACCCTTGATTTTTTTTTTTTTTTTTTAATTAAAAAACACCCCTCCCATCGGACGGCACATGAAGTGCCGTCCTTTGAAGAAAAAAAAATTCCAGCCCAAATTCCTCGGACGGCACATGAAGTGTCGTCCGGAGGTTTCTGTAAATTTCAATATTTTTTTGCAATTTTGAAAATGTTTTTGCAATTTTTTATTTTTTTTTGCAATTTCGGAAATGTTTTTGTAATTTTTTATAATTTTTTTGTAAATAGTGAAATGTTTTTGTAATTTTCGGAAAAGTGGAAAATGACAACAAATATCTTCACTACCCTCTTCGACGGCACTTCATGTGCCGTCCGTGATATTCGGTCCATTTTTTCCCCCCTTCTCCGACGGCACTTCATGTGCCGTCGCTCCGTGTATTTTTTTTTCCCGATCGGACGGCACTTCGAGTGCCGTCCCACAAAATTAACTGGTTTTTTTTTTCCTATCCGACGGTGTGCCGTCGCTTATTATTATAAGATAGATTGCTAAAAAATAGCTTCGAACGAGTACAACAAAAATTCAATTCTTATTTTTATTTATCCATATATCCATTTTTTCACCGTCAACGACTACAGATGCTCTTATACCTTACAACATATGGAGTATTATATTTAACAGTACCACCAGTAATTTACATGTGCTATGCACGTTTTAATAATTTTAAAAAATAAAAACAAAAACTCTGATGTAGGAAGAATTTGAACTGAAAATTTTATTTATATTAGTTATGTACGTGCATTGCACATGTTAGTAGAATGACAAAATGATTAATGACATTAAGGTCTTCTTCCATTATAATATTAGAGATTAGAGATTAGGGATTAATTGCTGTCGCATTAAAATGTTACTATATTTTAGAGGAATCAGATTTTCCTATAATAGCCATATTAAAGTCTTTATAATTAAAAAAGAAAAGCAAAAGTAAAAGAAAAACGAATGTATGTGAAGCAGCCTCAATATTATTATCACGTGATCAGCCATTCCTGTCCATGTACATATAATTGAGTCGTAGGTGCGTTACGTAATTTCGCCCATCAAATCATATCATGCAATATTAGTATATTACGCCATTTATTAACTACTATTACGCCCCTAAAGTAGTAAAAACCCAAACCTGGCTAACCACACCAAGCCTTTCGACATCGAAAATCTTCACCATCCATCATAAAGTTTCGCGAAATTCAAAGCAGAATTCAGAAATGAGACCCGGCTTTAGCAAACCCAATACCCGCCCTTTTCCTAAGACCTAATCCCTAATTAGCAATTATCCCATAACAAAACATAGTTAATCTTTTATGCGGGTATTGTAATCACTTACAGTTATATATATAGAACGCAGGGAGAGAGAGAGAGAGAGAGTAGAGTCCACTGAAAGCGACGACTCTTCTCGGACTCTAGAGTGAGAAAGTGAAAGAGAAAGAGAGGAGAGAGAAAGCACTTCCCTGCTCTCTCCCGCGCCTCCTCGCTCTCTCCTTTTGAGAGCGATAAGATCAAGGTAGTTCTCTCGAAACCCTAGCTTAGAACTCACCGGTCCGTACTCTCTCTTTGTTCGTTGTTTCGCCTTTTTGTCCTCATTTTCCGATTCGCACTCGCGAGCTCGTCCGAACGAGGTCCGTACATCGCCGCCGCCGCCGTGATATCCGATCGACAATCGGAGCTCGGTTTCGGCTTCCTGATGTTGTTTCTGTTCCGTTTTTGAATGATTAGAATGCTGATCGGAGTCGGAGCGTTTTTGAACTCGCGATCGCCGTCCGATTTGACGGATTCTTTAGGGTTTCGGTTCCGATGCTTAGGATTTCTTGAAATCGGATTCGGTTTTTTAAAAATTTATTTTGTTTTTGGATTTCGAGATGATGTAATTGGTTTTGTTTCTTATTACGTCTGTTTATTGTTTGTTGTTTGACTGAATGTTAGGATTTGGATCTGTTCGGAAGCGAAGTTTGGACTGAATGGATCAGGTGAAGCTCTGTGCAAATTTATTGATGATTTTTTTTTTTTGTGTGTGGATAATTTTTGTAATATTGTTTTGAGGAATGTGAATGATTATTTGTGTTGACAGTATGAGAAGGTGGAGAAGATTGGGGAAGGGACTTATGGAGTTGTTTATAAAGCTCGAGATCGTCTCACGAATGAGACGATTGCTTTGAAGAAGATACGATTGGAGCAGGAGGACGAGGGGGTTCCGAGTACTGCGATTAGGGAGATCTCGCTGTTAAAGGAAATGCAGCATGGTAACATAGTGAGGTAAAATTGTTTAGCAACTGACTCGTGTTCTATTTATATTTGAGGATATATACTGTGTACTTTTCCGTGTTGCATTTTTGGTTAGACAATAGCGCAGTTGTATCTGGTAGGTTGGGATGACATTGACTGAGGCAGTACTGTACAGATATGTAGATTTTGGAAACAGTCTTAGGCTTGAATTTTGGCATTGGCCTATATTAGTGCTTGGAAAGCAAGTGCTATCGATATTCCTTGCAATTTGCAAAGTTGTTTCCTTATCATTTTAATTCATTTACCTATTTTAGTTTGTTTATGCGGGAAATTATTATGTGTATGTGCTGAATTGGTCACCTGCGAATACTAAGGTGCTGCCAATGGCAGCAAATAAAATTCAGCATTGACTTGTAAAGAAACAATCTGAAATTGTTGAAAAGATTTTGGTTCAATCTGCGCATATTTTGGCTGTTTTTTATGTTACTGTGCAAGACCTATCTTTTAAGCATCAAGTAACAGTTGTACTAGTAACATCCTTCAGTCTTTGTCATGTAAATGCAGAATAATAATGTCCATGAAGTAGGGGTGGCATTAGGGCTGAGCAAGCCCGACCCGGCCAGCTCGGTCCCCGGCTCGGCCGGGACCAGGTTGAACCGGCCCGGTCCGGGCTGGCCCGCGGGCCGACCCTTGGCCAAATTTTTTAAAAAAAAAATAGAATTTTTTTAATAAGAAATTCGGTTTGTGTGCTAAATATATGTATAGAAATATATATATACTGCAAAATATATGTATACATGTATATATATACATATAGATATACTGTAAAATATTTTCAAATTTTATAAAAATGAGTGTAGACATCAAAATTAATTGATCACTACTCATTACTCAATTTGCCAATTCTCACCATAGCTATTTATAGCCACTCCACCTCCTCACTTCTCTAATCTCACCATTGTGGGATTAAAAGTTTTCTACTTCAAATGATCTTAATTATATATATCTCTATTATCAAACTTTTAATGAAATATAGTTTCAAGTTTGATTTTATTGGCTAGTGTGCGCAAATTAGTGTGCTGAGTTTGGGTTTCTCGCTGGTTCGATCCTGAGAGGGCTCAGTTAATTTTATTTTTGAATGAATTAATCACTTTTTTTGATCAAATTTATTTTTTCTTTATTTTATTTTTATTTTTATATTGTAATTTAATAAGATTTGTATGTTACTTATCTATTTGATTAATTTAAAATTTTGTAATTCATAAGAATAATTTAATTTATGAATTTCTTTTTTATCTATATGTTCAACCTAATTGTTCATCATTTTCCTTTCCATTTGTCTTTGCACCCCCCCCCCCAAAAAAAAGGCCCGCCTAACCGTGAACCCTCAACAAACCGGCCCGGCCCAACCCGTGAAAATCCCAGCTCGGCCCGCCTGAGCCCGGGACCGGGTCAAACCCGCGGGGTTTCGGCCCGGCCCTGTGGAACAGGATGCTACCCCCACCACGAAGTAGGTAAAATATGCATGCATTAAGCATTTTTTGCAGAAGTAGTTTCCTTATTAAAGAAGTTAATTATAGGATCCTTGTACATAATGCTTTATTTAATCCTTAAATTTGCAAATAACCTCGAAGGTGTTTAGCATGTCCCCATTCAAATTTACTCTGTCATGAACATGTTGTTTTGGTATATTTTGCTAAGGCTCTGTTTGGTTCAAAGAAGGGGAGGGGAGGGGAGGGGAGGGGAGGGGAGGGGAAGGATTTTAATGGAGGGGAGGAATTTTAATCAAGACTCTCCTATTGTTCAAAGGAGGGAAGGGGAGGGAAAATAATTATCTTCTTGTTTGGTTCACAAGAAGAGGGAAGGAATTTTATAATTAAATTACTTTTATACCCTTTCATATTTTAGGAGAGCCTATGTATTATTGTTTCTAATTCTAATTTCGTAATATAAACAAAATAATGAAGACCAATAAACAAAATACTGAAGGCAGATTGATTGATAGTACTTGAACAAATTAAATCAGATTCTGGCCCCAAATGCTACATTCTCTGAGGCCACCAGTTGGCTAAACCACTACTGTAAGTCCAATATTTATGTAATATTATATATAGACAAAAACAGTAACAAGATTCAACTCATCTAGCTCATAAGAAAAAATACTTTAATTTGTATTCTTTCAATTCACTTTTCGTGATTGAAGGAAGTCTTCTTGCTGCCTTTGTGGACGGAAAAGGAGATCAAAATTCAAACTGTGCAATGTATCCCCAACTGTTAACAGAGAGACCAAGTATTATTCAGACTCTTGCATTGCATGCCAAAGCTTTAACATACAATAATATTTTTGCTTAAAAGAAATAAATAAATAAATAAATAAAATAAAACTGGAAATGTCGGGAGAGAGACGAGTCGTGAGAGAGAGGATATCTGCTCCTCACCTCCGCAACGAGGAGGGGGAGAAAGAGAGAGTGCGAGTGGGAGAGAGAGAGAGTCGGGAGAGAGATATCTTTTTTATTTTAGGGATTTAGATTTTAAAAAGGCACTTTAGTCCAATCACTTTAAAAAAAATTAGACCCACTTTCTCTCCTCTCCAAATCCCCCCAATATTGGAGGGGAGCCAAAATTGGCTCAGGAGGGATTCTGCACCACTTCATTCCCCTCCCCTCCCCTCCTAAAAAATGAACCAAACAAGAAATGTTTTAAAAAATTCCTTTCCTTCCCCCCCCCCCCCTCCCCTCCATTCCCCTCCAACCAAACAGGCCCTAAGGATTTCTGACCTTGTTTGAGCGCTGATTAATACACAAATCTTTCGTCATTATTTTTTGAAGGGGACATTCCCCTTTTCCAGCATATCGTGCCCAATAATTTAGGAACTTTCGAGTGCACTTGCTTTGTCCTAAACTTCCTTACCCTTTCTCCACCTGGATGTCATCTAATTTATCGTCTGAAGATGTAGTGCGAACCTGGTTGGTTCATCAATGATACATTCCATGGTGGATGAGAGAGAGGAAATATGGCTGCATTCTTATAGCTGTATATGTAGTCTAAAGAAAATTTGTGCAGAAAATTCGAGAAAAGGCTCGTTTCAAATCTATGATTTTGCTGATTTTGTATTATAAAGTAAATATCTAATGTATGTTTTGGATTTGTTTCAATATTGCTCTTTTGTCTCTTGATTATATCTTTCTTCTTTCTCAATGAATCTTTTTTTCAATTTAATTGATATAATCTTTCAGTTTGTGCATTTGATGCCTCCTTATTATAGTGTTCTTGATTTATCCCTTAAGTTACTCATGAAAGTTATTTAAATCTGAAGAGATTCATCAGAAATACTACTGCATAATGCTTTGAATAGATTCATCAGAAATACTATTGTATAATACTCTGAATAGATTCATCAGAAATACTTTCGTGTGCTCATGAATTAATGGCCAGTAGAAATTTGGTTTAAGGTATTCTTTATCTTCTGAAGCCAATGATTAATCTGTGAGAGCTTATTTCATCAGGATATTGTTGGTTTCTATTTGGTATATAGTTTTCTTAGTTATATTATTACCATTTACGGTAGCTTTCTGATCATCATGTTTCTGACTATAATTGGTGTCAATTTAGTATCAGAAAACGGATCTACAGAAATGTAGGCATTCTTGGAAAATGTTAGTTTTGTTATTTAGTAGTTGAGTGACACTACCATATACTACTGGAAAGATGCAACAATCTCCAATGTCCGGAAGGTGAGGTTTACTGTAGTACAAGTGTTAGTTTGATATTGAAAGGTGGAAGTCTACCGAGTAACACAATCTATATTTAATTATTTATTGTTCACAATGGGGAATTGATGTTAACATCTGACCTCAACTTCTTGTAATTATCCTTCATAATGATTGATTACATGACATATTTCAGAGCGTATTGAATTACATTGGTGGTATATTCTGATTGCAGATTCTGCATTTTAATAAAGGTTTGATGCTTAAATATCTGATGTGATTCTGCTAGATTTGAGGCAGTTCAATATCTTTGCTTTCCGGTAAAATTTAAGAATGCGATAATATTGGCTTGGTTTCAAGAACCTATAGTTCTTACATATTTCTTTCAAAAATGTTGCTAGTGCTAACTTTCCCGCATCCTGCAATTCTTTACTGTTTTGGTATCGAAAATTCACAAAGAGAACTATTACCTTAGCATGTCCTGTATTCCATTGGTCGAACAATTTTGTTTGTATCAATGTATGAACATTTAGGCATCTTCAAAATATGTTAGCTATATATGTGCATTTGGGCGGCACTCTGCAATTTTGAACAATTATCACCTTTTTGGTTAATCAGTGTGATTCAATCCTGCTGTAAGTGACTACTAGCTTATTCTATCATAATATATTGACATAATTCAAAGGCAAACTATAAGATCTGCATGATCAGTAATATCAAGGCCATCTGTATATAAAGCATAATTATTATTTTGCACTTGTTTTCTATGTTTTCTTATCTTGATTACTTTATACATGGAGAGATAAATTTGTTATGTTTCTACCTTGTTTGTGGGTAACAGGCTGCAAGATGTTGTGCATAGCGAAAAGCGGATATATTTGGTATTTGAGTACCTGGATTTGGACCTCAAGAAGCACATGGATTCTTGTCCAGATTTTGCTAAAGACCCCCGTTTGGTGAAAGTAAGATTATTTGCCTTTGGATTTATTTCTAAAAACCTGATTTGTCTTGCAAGTGCTACATTCAGATTTGCTTGGCTGTGCACTACACATATAGTTGGTGTGCTTGCCAGAAGAAAAAAAATCGAGATTTATTTATTTTGACCTGTATGACAATCAGTATATCCAGATATATGCCTGGTTAGTCACCGTATGTTCTTGTTTGAATTTTTTTTTCAAATATTGGAACCTTCATCTTCCAAAATCTCGTAGTTTTTGGGTGAAAATTATATTCTTTCAACCGACATCTAATGCTATGATGTTGGGGGGCATTAGCTCATGTCGCATGGCTGTGGTCATGATACCAGGGAACAACTCTTCAAATTCTCCTAGCTCGAGACAAGATAAACACAAAAACAACAAAATTACTTTCTCAGCAGATGCTGTGCATATTGGTAGTTAGCTCATAATAGTTTAATTGTTAAAAAAATAAATGAATAACCAGTTGAACTTATACACATAATTCTGTTGGTTGAATTTCAAATTAGTGTATAACTTCAGGAGCATGACTTAAGGGATTCACTAAATAAATCAATGATTTTTATGTGGACTGATTTTGCACATCTGGTGGGGGCATTTTTTGCTTCCTTACCCTTTTGCAGACATTTCTTTATCAGATTCTCCGTGGCATTTCTTATTGCCACTCTCACAGGGTTCTTCATCGCGATCTGAAGCCTCAGAATTTATTGATAGATCGGCGCACTAATTCTTTGAAGCTTGCAGACTTTGGGCTGGCAAGGGCATTTGGTATTCCAGTTCGAACCTTTACCCATGAGGTATATTTGTGGTCATTAATATGTTCTCGTAATATTTTCCTAGTTTCAGTTCAATTTCATGTTGTAAAGCATATGTTTATTAAGTTTGACATGAAACTTGAAAGGGAGAGGAACACATCCCTAAGAGCAACTCCACCAAGTAGCCCTTTGGGTTGCCATTTTCATATTTGGCAACCCAAATGACAACCCCTCCTCCCCCCCCCCCCCCCCCCCCCCCCCCCAACCACACACACACCCACCCACCCAACCTCTCATTTTGATTGCCAAATATAAAAAATGCCAATTTCCCCTCAAATTTGGCAAACAAAATGGCTATTGCCATATGTCACATCACCAAACTTTTTCTCTTTTCCCCACCAAATTTGCATATATTTATGTATATATATACACACACTATTATAGATATATTTGGCAACCCAAATGACAACTATGGGTGTAGTACTTATTGCTATTTTTGAGAAAAGTTATCCTGTGGGTTGCCAAAAATGAAAATGGCAACCCGCCATTTGTGGAGTTGCTCCAAAATGCTAGATTTGAAGACGCTTGATATATATTGGTAGCTTTTCTAGTGTTGTGAAAGATTGTATGCAGATAGAAGCAAAAAAACATTGTGCGAGTTTCATACTTCAGCAATAATAAACACCAATGCTAATTCATAAATAGTGCGGTTCTGAGAAACAGAAAAACCAGGGGAAAATATAAAAATGTAAAAAAAACCAAAAATGAAGGAGATACTTCACTGATCAAGATATAATCTATATTTCAGTAAATATATTTAATAAAATCAGCAAAAGGAAAAGCTAATAAATTTTTTGTTGATTTTATTTTCTAATGCCATAGAAGTAATGATCCCATGGAAATATACGTGCAACAAGCAGTAATCTGTAATTTCAAAATGAGAGTTAGCTTGAAGAATTATGAAACTGGAAGGGCGTGAGCGAAGCTTATACACATGATATTAGATGCAGATGAATTGAACTTCCGAGGGTTTATTATAACCATTGTTATGCTGAATTCATTGCTAGCTTTGCAGCTTTGACTATGGCTAGGACTAAAGAAGGTTGATAAAAGAGGCAAAAAATGGGAGATATCTTTCAAATCAAATTCAAAGTGGGGTTAAACCTGGCTAGATCTTGCAGAATGTAATGCTTTCTATAATGAGAAGTAGGTCATTGGCTAGCTAACAAGTGGGCATAGTAGGTTCCAAATTGTGGATCATTCTACGCACTTTGTAGCACCACTTTGAAATAAAAAATCCTGAGGCCTCTACATGAATTGAATCCTTACGTTTACATGTCATTAGGACAATGGGCACATTGGAATTTGGTATAATGCATTGATCCTCTTGAAACAAATCTGTCTTAATAATTTAACCTTTCTCCTCATTAGCTAAATAGTGTATCCGAACATAACAAATATCATTATATTTCTGCTGTGTTTAAGCTCAGGATGAAGAGATCTTGGTTTAAATCATGAATGGTTCAGGGTAGCCCAATTGATTGCATCTATTTCATAAATGTAAACACAGAAGTAAGTTCTTCTTTTAAGCATAAATCAAAAGCACTTTTGATATGATTGTTTTCCATTTTTAACTTCTCTCAGGTGGTCACACTGTGGTATAGGGCACCAGAAATCCTCCTGGGTTCTCGTCAGTATTCTACTCCTGTTGATGTGTGGTCGGTAGGTTGTATATTTGCTGAAATGGTGATCCAGGGCCCTCTGTTCCCTGGAGACTCTGAAATTGATGAACTGTTCAAGATATTCAGGTATGCAGGAAATTGGCACTCTCTTCCCAATTGATGTTTCATGATTTGTTTTTGAAAAAAAAAAAAACACTTATATTGTTATTTCTTATTTACATGGTTAATCTTGAAGTGTTTTGGGCACTCCGAATGAAGACACATGGCCTGGTGTAACATCATTGCCTGACTTCAAGTCTGCTTTTCCCAAGTGGCCTCCTAAGGTATTTTGTACAGTTACTTGCTTCAATTGCGAGTTCCTTTATTAATTATTCATATTAGTATAGCTAGGTCTATTCATGCTCATTCCATCTATTTCGTTTTTATACTTGCAAATGCTGCCATCAAGGTTCCCAGTTGACCTGAAAATGTCTTTTGTGCAGGATCTAGCTACGATCGTCCCAACCCTTGAAGCAGCTGGAATTGATCTTCTTTCCGTAAGTCTATTCAGCTTTCAGCAACTAAACCTTTTTCATCTTAGCAGATGTGTGGTAGCTACCTCCACCCATTCCGTCTGTCCTAATTTTTTTATAAAAAAAACTAAATAATGTAACAGCAAACATCACATTATTGCATTCCAAACTTCCAATGTTAAAGGCCAATATCGGGTGTTTATTTGTTATTACCTCCCCTCCCCCACCCCACCCACCCAAAAAAAAAAACCCAAAACACCAAAACACCCACCCACACAAATTACTGCCACTATTACTAAATGTCAACTTGATATGTCTGTTCACAACATTAAAACATATGAAAAATGTAATTGCAGTAATAACAAACAATCTCCTAGTGTATGCTTTTAAAAAAATATATAGTTATTCGAAACTCCAAATAGAAGAGAAATATCTCTCATCTGAAAATGGCGGAGTCCTTGCTTAATGGATCATCATTTTTTTGTCAGAAAATGCTTCGACTTGAACCGAGTAAAAGAATCACAGCTCGGCAGGCACTTGAGCACGAGTACTTCAAGGACCTCGGGATGGTACCGTGAGCCTCATTGCCTCTTCCCCATTGTATATTATTACAGTCAGAGCATCCTATGGACCATCAAATTCGTATTGTTGTTGGTGTGATTCAATTGTTTTGTTTGGTTTATTGTTTTGTTTTCATTTTTTTCTTCTGAAACACTTCCTGAACTGCTTTGAGTGAAGTTGTTTGGGTTGCTTTTTTTTTTTTTGGATTGTAAGTGTATGTTTTTGTCAAGAGCTGTAGAAAACTTTAGATGACATCCTTTTCAGTTTTATAGGATGTCTGGCATTGTTGCTTCTTTAGAAAATATTGCTGTTAAAGACAATGCTGTTGATTTTTTTGGGTATTCTCATACCCAAAAAGCCCAATTTTCTATCAAATGAGTATCTGTTAGAGCATCTACTATCATTTGCAAAACTCAAAATATGCATTTTTTGACAAACAAAAAATCATTTTTAGCAATAGAAATGAATAGTGAGGTTCTAAATATAACAAGAGGTTTAGCAGTTGCTAAAGATAGAAGACGGAACAAAATATTCATTTGTTAATTTTTTTATGAAGGTTATCCGTCCATCAACTTCTTTACATTTAAAAATTGATTTAAGAATGAAAATAAAAGAAGAAATTTTCTAAAATTACTAAAACGTCATTCCAAAAATTATGAAAATGCCATTAATTTTTTTTAAATAAAAGGCTCAGACAAAAAATCTTCGTTGCCAGTGGCGGAGTCAGGATTTTTATCCACCGGGAGTGAAATTATAAGAACTAAAAAAAATTCCATTGTTGTTTGAAAATTGAACTAAAATTAAAATTGTATCAAATAAATTCCTAATTTATTATCAATAATCAGTCAATCAACAACATAAGAAACCTAATTTATAAATGATCTAGTCGCCGGTGGATCTTTGGTCAGGGAGTCGCCTGACAGTAACGGAGACTCATCTAAAAGGCAGAAGAGAGATGCGAAGAAGGTGGAAGGAATGGAGATTGGAGCAAGCATCAGCTGGAGCATGTATCAGTTCGTATCAGTCCCTAGGGAATTAAACATCTTGCAGGGTTTTTAATTGTAAAATTGTCTTCAGTTTGGACAGCTGTACAAATATCATTAGTGGGATATTTTGTAGGACCCATTCCAACCGATTCTGTTATTTGTCAAAATACGTGCTTCACGCGTATCCTCTGAACTGTATAAATAACCCATTGTAATAAGGTTTGGATATGAATAGAAATTCCACTTGAATGTTTGTTCATCGTCTTCCTCCTCTGTGTCTTCTTGATTCCTAGCTGGGATTGCAGGTTCAAGATGGTGAGGAGACGTCCAGTTGTGCCTAATTCCGTTGCCAACGGGCAATTTGGATCAATGGTATCAGAGCCAGATTTTGATCCCTTAAACAACACGGAGCCAAATCAAGATCAAGAAGAGTATCCAGAAGCTGAGAATCTTCAAGAATCTAGGCTCGGTTCTTGATCTGAGCATGGGGAACAGGATATGGGTGCGGAAAACAACGAAGGAGATGGGGGAGAGTTTCACAGATGACCCGGTCTTGATGAGTGTCTCGATCGATTTGGAGATGTATTCAAGCGATTGGACCGGTTTGAGGAGAGGTTTAGTAGATTTGAAGCCACTATGAACCATAATGTTCAAAATTCTGGAGGCTTTAACAGAACACCAGGTGTTCGACTCCAAGAACAATGCCAGTCACGCGGCTATGAAGAATGTAATGACCATGAATAGAATGGAGGTTGGTGCCGAAGGCGAGAGACGAGCACTAACCGAGATCAAGATTACAGATCCGTTTGATTTCAAGAACACTGAGGTGGGCGGAATCAAGAACCCAGGTTCGATAGAGGCCCAAGTTCAAGAATTTGGGATTGCTACCAAGAGATAGGTAACACCTTCTTCCCAAAGCATCCTAAAATTGATCTTCACAACTTTGATGGCTCTGAGGATGTCCATAACTGGATTTGCCATAGGGAGCATCATTCTTTGACTCAAATGATTCACAATAGTGACAAACTAGCCTTCAGTTTGTACTATCTGAGAGGTGAGGCTTTGATGTGGTGGAGGTGGTTTGAGCAACAAGAAGAAGAAATGATTGATTGGGAGATGTTGAAGCACGAATTGTTGTTACAATATGGGCCAATGGAGTTTGATGACCCTGAAGAAATACTATACAAATTACAGCAAATAGGAACTGTGGGAGAATATCACAAAGAGTTTTTAAAATACAGTCACTTAGCCAAGACTGTGGCAAAATCTTCTCTGGTGAGTTGTTATATATCAGGGTTGATAACTGATTTGAAGAAAGAGGTTAAATTGAAGCATCCAAGAACGGTTCTTGAAGCTTATAAAGAAGCCACTGCTCGTGAATCAATTGTTAATGATCAAAAGAAATATTGGAAGTATAATGTGGTAAACAGGGGAAATTCTTTGAATTTGTTCCCTCCCAAATCTGCAAGTGTTCCTTTTAATGGGAGTGTTACTAGCAATTCTGCAAGTTATGCATATAAATCTGTAGTTCAAGCTTCCGCTACTAACCTTTATCCTACAACAAAAGCTAACAATTCCCAGTTCTTACAGTACATGAAGGAAAGAAGAGAGAAGGGATTATGTTTCCATTGTGACGAAAAATTTGTTCGGGACCACAAATGTGCAGGAAAAACGTTTATGCAAATGGTTGGTAACTATGAAAGTAGTTCCTTGATGCAAATGCTGGGAGTATTAGATGGTGATAGTGAGGAACTGTTGTCTTACTCAGATGATGATTAAGACAATTCTCAAGAAAATTCCCTAGACAATGAAGAAAGTGGTCGGAAAAGTGGTCGGAAACCTCTGCAGTTGTCTTCACTGAGTCCAACTGCTGCAATATCTTTAAATTCTTTGCAAGGTAGTCCTAGTCTTAGATCCTATTCAAGGTTGTGTGTGCCTTGCTTGATTCTGGGGCTACTCATAATTTCATCGATGAGCAAATTGTGGAAAAGTTGAGACTACCTGTAAATCCTAAGGTTCGCTTGGAAGTGACTGTGGCGGGGGGACAACAACTTAAATGTTCTGGTCTCTGTGAAGAAGTAACCTTCCTGTGTCAAGGAGTTCCTATAGTCACAGATTTTTATGTACTACCCATGGATACAAGCCAGCTTGTTTTGGGAAATCAGTGGATGGAAACATTGGGTGATGTTGTATGGAATATGAAAGAAAAGAGAATTAAGTTTCAGTTGAACAATAAAGAGAGAACTCTATTTGGGGTTTCTAGCCAGGAGTTGGAAGTTGCCGATCCTAAATCTATATCCAAAGCTTTATTGCAATCTAAGGTTGGGTGGCTGTTACATATGGTAGGGGACATGTCTGTGCCTATTAAGGAAGCAGTAGTTGATACACAGTTGCATAAGGTAATTGATGAGTATGTGTTGGTTTTCAAAGAAGACATGGGACTCCCACCACATCGCAGTTGTGATCATGGAATCTCTTTAGTACCTGGATCTAGGCCAGTATCATTGAGACCCTACAAGCATCCTTGGCACCAAAAGAATGAGATTGAGAAGTTAATTAAAGAAATGTTGCATACAGGTATTATCTGTAATAGCAACAACCCTTTTCCTTCTCCCATTGTTATGGTCAAGAAACCCGATGGAAGTTGGAGAATGTGTGTAGATTATAGAGGGTTAAATGACATAACAATCAAGAATAAATATCCCATTCCGGTGATTGATGAACTTTTGGATGAATTGTTTGGTGCATCTGTGTTTAGTAAGCTGGATCTTCGAAGTGGCTATCACCAGATTAGAATGAGAGATGAAGATGTGTACAAAACAGCTTTTCGAACCATGAAGGACATTATGAATTTTTGGTTATGCCTTTTGGATTAACGAATGCTCTGTCCACATTTCAAAGCTTGATGAACGACATTTTTAATCCTTATTTAAGGAAATTTGTCTAGTGTTCTTTGATGATATATTGGTATATAGTCCCAGTATGCTTCACCATACTGAACACTTGAGGAAGGTCTTGCAAACCTTGCAGCAACATCAATTATATGCTAAGCGCAGCAAGTGTTCCTTTGGTGTTTCTTCAGTAGAGTATCTTGGGCACATAGTGTCTGCGGAGGGTGTATCTGTCAACAAAGAGAAGGTTCGAGCTATTCAAGAGTGGCCTGTTTCTAAAAATTTGAAAGCATTGCGTGGATTTCTTGGATTAACTGGCTATTACAGGATATTTAAAGCCAACTACAACTCCATAGCTTATCCTCTGGTCAAGTTAACTAAGAAAGGTGCTTTTGCTTGGTCGGAAGAAAGTTGCTTGGCTTTTGAACACATGAAACACATTTTAATGACACCTCCAGTTCTTAGATTGCCAAATTTCTTTGAGCCGTTTGTGTTGGAGTGTGATGCGTGTGGTACGGGTTTGGGGGCTGTGCTCATGCAAGATAAGCGACCCATTGCATTTTTGAGCCAAGAACTCAAAGGGAAGAATAAGTTGTTATCGACTTATGAGAGAAAAATGCTTGCTATATTACTCGCAGTTCAAAAGTGGCATCAGTATTTGTGGGGAAGACAGTTCGTGATTAAAACAGATTATAAGCCATTAAAGTACTTACTTGAGCAACGTCTATACACTGATGCGCAACATCTTTGGTTGGTTAAGCTCCATGGTCACTAATTTACGGTAGAATACAAGAAGGGGTGTGATAATAAGGTGGCTGATAGCCTCTCACGACAGTTTGAAGAGGGTATAGAAGAAGAATCTCAAGGGACGTTGATGGCTATTTCTGTGATTCAGGCTGTGTGGCTTCAACAAGTGCAATAATTAGTTCTAACTGATCCCTTTTATAAGGAAATTAAAGCTCAATATGAAGCTGGTGTGCATCCTGATTTGGGGCATGTGGCAGGGGTATATTACTACAAAGGAAGAGTCCTCTTGAGTCCCACTTCAGATGTTAAGCAGCTGTTTTTAGAAGAGGTTCATGCAACACCTCAGGGAGGACACTTTGGAGTTGATAAAACTTGGCACAAACTTAAGCGAATTGTATACTGGAAGGGAATGAAAAGAGACATGAGGGAGTTCATCAAATCTTGTGATATATGTCAGAGGAATAAATATTTGAGTACATCACCGGCAGGTTTCCTTCAACCATTGCCAGTACTAGATCACATTTGGGATGATATCTGTTTAGATTTCATCGATGGGTTGCCTAGGAGTTCAGGGTACACTATGATCTTGGTAGTGGTCGATCGTTTATCCAAGTATAGTCATTTTGTTCCCCTAACCCATCCGTATATAGCAAAAGGGGTGGCAGCAGCTTTGTTCAAGCAGATGTTCAAATTGTATGGGTTACCTAAGACAATTGTGAGTGATCAGGATGCGATCTTCACTAGTAACTTTTGACGTGAATTGTTTGAGATGTATGGGAGTAAGTTGTGTCTGAGTTCCGCATTCCACCCCGTCTGATGGGCAAACAGAAGTTATTAACTGGGTATTAGAGATTTATCTCCGTTGTTTCACATCACACAAACCTGCAGAATGGTCGACTTGGCTAGCCTGGACAGAATTCAGCTATAATACCCATGTCCAGAGTTCAACCCAAATCTCTCCATACCAAGCAGTCTATGGGAAGGAGCCTCCTAATATCCTTTCATATGTTCCAAGAACTGTTAGAGTGCAAGCGGTTGAAAAGGAGCTTGTTAATAGGGATATTATGTTGCAGATTTTGAAGGATAACTTGTATCGAGCTCAGAGCAGGATCAGTAATAAGGCTAACACCCATCGCATAGATAAGGAGTACAATGTGGCTGATTGGGTATACTCAAATTGCAACCCTATAAGCAGTCTTTTGTCGCAGGACATAGGCTTCAAAAACTCTCATCGCTGTATTATGGTCCATACCAGATTACGGCACGCATTGGTGCAATGGCTTATCGTCTATTATTGCTTACAACATCAAAGATACATGATGTATTTCACATTTCGCAGCTCAAAACCCAGATACCTAGATCATCGGGAATGTCAATAGCTTCTAATGCTCTGCCTGAGTATTTTGTTGAGAATACTCCTCAACCTCTGTGGATTTTAGAGAGGCGGGTTGTTTCTAGAAAGGGAATTGCAATATCTGAAATATTGGTCCAATGGCAGCATGGGGTGGAGAGTGAAGCTACCTGGGAAAATTATTAGGACATATATTGGCGCTTTCCTAACTTCCGGAGCATCGTGGATGCTCCTCTTGAAGGAGGGGGTATTGATCCAGTCGCCGGTGGATCTATGGTCGGAGAGTCGCCTGAGAGTAACGGAGACTCATTTGAAAGGTAGAAGAGAGATGCGAAGAAGGTGGAAGGAATGAAGATTGGAGCAAGCATCAGCTGGAGCATGTATCAGTTCGTATCAGTCCCTAGGGAATTAAACATCTTGCAGGTTTTTAATTGTAAAATTGTCTTCAGTTAGGACAGCTGTACAAATATCATTAGTGGGATATTTTGTGGGACCCATTCCAACCGATTCTGTTATTTGTCCAAATATGCGCTTCGCGCGTATCCAGTGAACTATATAAATAATCCATTGTAATAAGGTTTGGATATGAATAAAAATTCCACTTGAATGTTTGTTCATCGTCTTCCTCCTCTGTGTCTTCTTGATTCCTAGCTGGGATTGCAGGTTCAAGATAGTGAGGGGACGTCCAGTTGTGCCTAATTCCGTTGCCAACGGGCGAGCTGGATCAATAAACCCCTAATTTATTATCAATAGTCAAACAACAACAATCATAAACTAATTTATAAACCCCTAATTTAGTATGAAAATCTAATTTATAAACCCATATGCTATAAACCCCTAATTTATAAACAGTAACCTGATTTTTATTTTCATTAATTTCCGATGTCTCTAACCTCCGAACAGGAACCTAGTTAATACCATTCAACAAAATATCATAAACTATGTTTTATGAAATTAATGAAAGTATAAATACCTCAAATTTGTGCCAAGGTGGACGAAGCTCAAGCATGTCATTTTAATAAACTAATTTTGAGGCAATTTTGAGTAAGATCCACTATAAATTAATGAGAGATCTTTATGAATTTTTGTTCACCTCCATGAGTACATTAAAATCATACTAGTATCATGCACGTGCGATGCACGTGGAGGAAGAAGGAAAAAGACAAAAAAAACTACCAACACGTGCGCTGCACGTGTTTGCACACATACAAAAAAAAATAAAAAATTGTTTATTTGTTTGGAACCCCATCTCTCCCATTATAATAGTTATAGATATTCCACATATGTAGTGTGATGGAGGGAGATATGGGAATGACAAGAATACTTTTTATTTCCAGTTTATGATTATTTTGGCAAATTGTGTTGTCAGACGAACAATGGCTACTCATGTTATCCTTTTGCGACTTTTATGAAGTTTATGCTTATGATACTGTTCCCTGCTTGCTTTTGGAATGAAAATAGATTTGCGGTCTATTCTGTTATTGTTTCGGTAGTTGTGTGATATTGTTAACTTGTTATTTTTATTGGTACTGATATTTGCCAAGGAATTTGTTGGGTCATATTTGGTATAACACCAATACCGAACCGTACCAACCGAAATAGTCGGTATACCGAACTTTTTGGTTGGTAATGGTTTGCATATTTTCATCATTAACATTTAGTAAATAGGTTATCCATTATAAGTCATGCATTATAGCATATGTTATGATAAATATGATATACTAATAAAATTATATAAAAATAATTTTATGAATTGTGTTTGCTTAAAATTCTAATTCTAAGTCAGGGGATGAGGTTGGGTTTGGGACGTGAGATTTGTGAAATTAGAAAGTGGGTGGTGAATAGACCGGATTTGAGGAATTAAGTTTTTTATTTTGTTTTGATTTTTTAATAAAATCATGCATAGTGCTCGTGTTGGTTGAATAGGAATCCATACTTTTTGTCTATTTTGTTTATCTCAAAAGAGAGAACCATAATAGGAAAGAAGATACGGAAACAGTAATCAAACAAAGAGAGCACTAAATCTCCAGGGATGGGGCCCACTTAATGCCAAGGTGGCAATGACATCATGATCAATATTTTCTCCCTTTTGGTACGGCTCACGCATACATACATACACAATAAAGGTGTAGTGCGCTCAAGTGTAGGTACAATGTTGCGTTGGTGGTGGTGGCCATCATTGTATTTTGCACCTTCGCTTGGGATGAATCTATATGAATGAGAGCAAGGTAAAAAGATAGTTAGTTAAATAGAGGGAGGGAAGGGGGACCAAATTGAGTTCATGTGCCCTGCAACCCTAACCATCCGGCCCAAACCTTAAAATCAATGTCTAAAAGTAGGGCCGGTTCTTATATTTATAGGGCCCTGTGCGAAAAGAAAAAACTGGTCTTCTTTATATATTCTAATACTAATTTTACTTTATTTTGATTTTAACGTCATATATATATATTAATATATATTATACGAATTCAATTGAAAAATAGTAGTATGGTACATTCTATATCTTTAAAATTTTATACGAATTCATTTGGGAAATACATTTTAAAGTTGCAAATTTTTTTTAGTATCTTCAAAAATTTCCAGTCTCTCTAAATAGGTTATCCATTATATCATAAATACCTCAAAATGTTTTATGAAATATCATAAACTATGTTTTATGAAATATTTCATAAAAAAACTAGTCCGACACGCACCGACTCGGCTCGGCCCGGCCCGGCACGGCCCTCGAGCGAGGGGCTAAGGGCCAGGTCCGAGTTAGCATTCCCTCGCCGTGGCCCGGCCCACACCTCCTTCCAACCCGGCCCGCTAAACCCGAATGCCACCCCTTTGCGTCGAATATTCAATATTGTTATCACCTTTATTAGTTTACTCAAAAAAGTCATCCCTTTATTAGTAAATATACAATTATTTCGAAAATTACTTGAGAACTATAAAATATAAATAAAACAAGTTTGTCCCTATCAATCAACCGCTTTTTGACTAATTTAGATATAGAAAAATTAGTACCAAACCCATATTTATTAACATGCAACCCAATTTCTTTTGCATCTACTTAATTAGTTACAAAAATATATGTATTCACTCGTGTTTTATAAATCCACATAATTTTATAATTAAAGTAGAACTAGTATGATGCACGTGTGATGCACGTGGAGTAGGAAGGAAAAGGACAAAAAAAAACCTCTAGTATGATGCACGTGCATTGATGTTGTTGACCGGAATTGGACCAAGGGAATAATCCCATATCGGTGGGATAAAAGGTAGAAATGAGAGATATATAGGAAAAAAGCCCATGATGAAGGGTTACCCAACGGTTAACCACCCTTTTGAGGCAGCCTGTGGTGGGCGTGGCTAGAATTTAGTTTATTGTGTGCGTACGAGTTGAGTGCGGGGCGTTATTTCCCTAACTTACTTCTTTCGTTACTTTGTCATTTCCATGGTAAGTTATAAGGTGTTTTGTTAGGTGATGGTAAATATTCATACATATTAGTTGGATTTTCTATAGGTCTTGTTATGATTTTGTCTTTCTCTTGATCCATTTTCTTTTTCTTCATTTGTTATTTCTAGATTTTGTAAGGCATCCTCTACTTCACCTGAATTGGGATTTGCCATTAAATCTTCTATTTCAAATATATTTATATTATGATTTGTTATGGCTTCTAACTCTTTCATACCCTCTTCCGTTATGCATAATTCTTCTTTTGTGTCTTCGATTATATATCTACTTAGTTCTTATTTATGATTTAAAAATATTTTCTTATAGTTCCAACAAGCTCTAGACCATTGTAATCTTCCATCATATGAATTTCTGAGAGTATTGGTGGTTCTATTTTTTGTAATATTTTCCATCTTAACTTAATTTCTATAGTTTTATATCTTGTATGATAATAGTTTTTGATAATACCAGCTTACTTCTTTGTTCCTATAATTTAACATCTTGTATGTTATTTTTTTTTGTATTTTTTTAGATAGTTTTTGGGTTACTCTACTTGTTAGTTCTAGATATTTTAATATTTTCTTATCAGTTCATAAACTATGTTTTATGAAATCAATGAAAGTATAAATACCTCAAATTTGTGCCAAGGTGGACGAAGCTCAGGCATGTCATTTTAATAAACTAATTTTGAGGCAATTTTGAGTAAGATCCACTATAAATTAATGAGAGATCTTTATGAATTTTTGTTCACCTTCATGAGCACATTAAAATCATATATTCACTTGCTCAAAATGTTTATTGGGTAAAATCATATATTCACTTGCTCTTTTTTTTTTTTTTTTTTTTTGGGTGGGGGGGGGGGGGGGGGGGGGGGGGGGGGGGGGGCATTTACATGCGACTTGCGTGCAACCATGCATTCTGCAAATACGAATGCCGAACCAAATTGACTATCCCGTATGGACTTCTTTTTCAACCCAGTTTTTTTATTTTTTGGAATTTTGGTAGCCATCTGTTATGAGAGAAAGAAGAACCGCTTGCAAGTTTTGAGCCGAATAAAGGAACAATCTTGACTGTTGGCCCAAATAGAAAAGCAGGCAGCAGTAAAAATGAGTATTTTCGAGGCTCAAAAGGAGCGGGCTTCATTACAGGGAGAGCGGATTTGGGAGACTTTAAAATTAGACTAGATAATCAAAATAATTGGTTGTATAATCAAAATCCAGGGTGCTCACCCTGAGATACATATGCATGTGTGATCTACATACCTTAATTGTTATCCATGCATCCAAGAAAATGAGACGAGAGATCTCCATGCAACCATTTTCTATATCGCCTGGCCTGCCTCATCTCTGATCTCTCTCATCTTCACCATTTCTTTTTAAATTATTTGTATGGAAATTCGTCTTTATTTTAAAACAATAAAAGAAAAACTCAAGGGGGTGCATGAGTTTGACTTATTAATTTGTTTCCATTTGTCCAGTTGAACTTTTCAATGGCCTTTGAGTGTTTCTTTGCATGCTCGGTATATGAATTTATGCTTATATTGTATAGTTATTAAGTTCAGATATTGAAGTTATTATTATTTTTTATATAAAACGAAACAGTCGGGAGTCATTATAAGAGACCAGTAATCTATATGTACAATGCACGTTCAAATATTATTATTTTTAAAGTGAAGACTATGACGTAGTCTGGCCTCAAAGTTGAGACCTTGGTTCACTCATCCCAAACCTCATACTCTTTATAAATTATTCTTTGTGGCACTAAGTTTTATTTGTATGAGTAGCATTTTTTTAAGCATTTTTTTAAATAATTACGTCGTAGTAATTTTTTGAACTTTGATGGTATTACGGTAACTGACAGTAGTCAGAGACGAAGTCAGAACAATATTTTCAGGGGGCCAAAAAAAAATTCTATGACTATATAAATATATTGGTGTTTTTTCATAATCTTTAGGAAGGCCAAATAATAAAATTTAATAGATTTAAGGGTGGTTTTTTAAAAAATTCAAAAATTTTAAGGGATTTTCTAAAATTTTGGGGGGGCCCGGGCCACCTCGGGCCCCAACATAGCTCCGCCAATGACAGTAGTTGTGTAAATTGATGGTTAATATAAATTTCACTTAAAAATAAGTGGCTGATGCGGTTTGAATCTGGGAGACGTGTGGATGCACCAGGTGTGAGTTCTTACTCGATTTGTATTGAAGGAGAAAGCTTCTTCAGAGGCGACCCTCGGCTGGCCGAGCGGTACCTGCGACAGGCTGGAGTGAGGTGGATGTCTGTGCTCGGATCAGGTGGCTCGGATCCGAGGTCTGGTGTACCTGCAGACGGTCTCGAAACACCGGGGTTGGTCCCGGTGGCAGACCCTCCGACGATCTAGTCAGTTACTTTAAGATAAGAGCAACAGTAACTAGGGTTTAGGGGAGAAAAGATTGATTACCCTTTAAGAAAGGAGAGGGCCTGGTATTTATAGGAGTTTCCAATCGGGTCTAGACCCGTTTGGGGCTGGGCCGGACCCGGTTACCCGATTGGCTGAAGCGGTGGAAAGTCGGGCGGTATAGGGCTGACGTGGCAGGTGCCGGAGTGGTTTCCGGGCTGACGTGGCAGATCTCCGGGCGGTTTTCCGGTGCTGACGTGGCTGATCTGGAGGATCAGGAAGGACGCGTATCCTGAGGAGATCTGGTGGCTCAGGGTGAGCCATGCTTTATTCCTGACCCATATCACAAGCCCCTCACTCCCGCAGGGTTGGGTGATCCAGCAGTGCGGGGGTGATTCCTGGTCCTCGGGGGAAGGGCAGACGTCAGGGTAAGAAGTAGGGTCTGCCGTTCCCCGAAGAGGGCCGGGGGCAGGAGGAATGGACTCCTCGTTTGGATGTGCGTGGGGTGAAGTTCTTAGGAGGGGATAGCCGGTAGTATGAATGCCAAGCTCACTAGGTCGGTGGCCGAGTTCGGGTCGGCAGACGATCCTTCGGGTCGGCGGACGAACCCATACGGGTCGGTGGACGAACCCTCCAGGGGTCGGATGACCGACTCGCTAGTTGGAAGAGCGAGAGGTCGTCCAGGCCGCTCGATGGGGTTCGTCTTTGCATGAGGTCGCGAGGTCGGCTGGACGAGTGTCTTGGCTAGTTTTAAGAGAGTGAGGAGAGGGGTTTGATTCGGATTTCGATCCGAGCGCCGAGCCCGCATTGAGGGGTGAGGCAGCCAGGCTTGAGCTCAGGGGGGGTCAGAGGACGAGACCGGAAGGCTCGGCGGACGAGGCCAAGAGGATCGGCGGACGACTGCCTCGCTGGTTGGAAGAGCGGGGGGTCGTCCAGGCCATTTTGTTGGGACGGCGTCCGAGGTCTGGTCGGTCATCCGAGCGTCTGGCCAGTTCGGAGGGTGGACGGATGAGACTCGAACTCTGATCCGAGCTCCGAGCTCGTACTGGGAAAGGAGGAGGTAGTATGGCTCGAATCCCTATCCGAGCGTCGAGCTCGAAGTGCGAAAGGAGGCAGTGGTGGGGCTCGAATTCTCATCCGAACGCCGAATCCGTATTGAGAGCTGGGGCAGTCCGGCTCGAGTTCAGGGGGTCGGCGGACGAGGCAAACAGGGTCGGCGGACGAGACCAAGAGGGTCGGTGGACGAGACCAATGGGGTCGACGGACGAGACCCAGAGGGTCGGCAGACGAGACCAAGAGCCCCACTTGTTGAAAGAGGGGGCTTGGCTCGAGTTCCCATCCGAGCGTCGAGCCCCACATGTTGAAGGAGATGTGGCTTGGCTCGATTTCTCATCCGAACGCCGAACCCGTATAGAGCCGAGGTAGCCTGGCTCGAGTTCCGGGGGTCGGCGGACGAGGCAAACAGAGTCGGTGGACGAGACCAATGGGGTCGACGGACGAGACCCATAGGGTCGGCGGACGAGACCAAGAGCCCCACTTGTTGAAAGAGGTGGCTTGGCTCGAGTTCCCATCCGAGCGTCGAGCCCCACATGTTGAAGGAGATGTGGCTTGGCTCGAATTCTCATCCGAATGTCGAACCCGCACTGAGAGCTGAGGTAACCTGGCTCGAGTTCGGGGGGGGGTCGGCGGTCGAGGCAAACAGGGTCGGTGGACGAGACCAAGAGCCCTACTTGTTGAAAGAGGTGGCTTGGCTCGAGTTCCCATCCGAGCGTCGAGCCCCACATGTTGAAGGAGATGTGGCTTGGCTCGATTTCTCATCCGAACGCCGAACCCGTATAGAGCCGAGGTAGCCTGGCTCGAGTTCAGGGGGTCGGCGGACGAGGCAAACAGGGTCGGTGGACGAGACCAAATGGGGTCGACGGACGAGACCCATAGGGTCGGCGGACGAGACCAAGAGCCCCACTTGTTGAAAGAGGTGGCTTGGCTCGAGTTCCCATCCGAGCGTCGAGCCCCCCATGTTGAAGGAGATGTGGCTTGGCTCGAATTCTCATCCGAACGCCGAACCTGTATAGAGCCGAGGTAGCCTGGCTCGAGTTCAGGGGGTCGGCGGACGAGGCAAACAGGGTCGGTGGACGAGCCAAGAGGGTCGGTGGACGAGCCCAATAGCCCCACCTGTTGGAAGAGGTGGCTTGGCTCGAGTTCTCATCCGAGCGTCGAGCCCCATACGTTGAAGGAGATGTGGTTTGGCTCGAATTCTCATCCGAACGTCGAACCCAACCTGTGAGAGTGGACGTAGCTTAGCTCGAGTTTCCATCCGAACGTCGAGCCCACCCTGTGAGAGGAGAAAGTAGCTTGGTTCGAGCTTTCATCCGAGCATCGAGCCCCACCATGTGAGAGGGAAGGTAGCTTGGTTCGAGCTTTCATCCGAGCATCGAGCCCCTACCCCCATGAAGGAGAAGGTAGCTTGGCTCGAGGTTCCATCCGAACGTCGAGCCCACCCTGTTGAAGGAGAAGGTAGCTTGGCTCGAGTTTCCATCCGAACGTCGAGAAGGTAGCTTGGCTCGAGCTTCCATCCGAACGTCGAGCCCCCCCCCCCTGTTGAAGGAGAAGGTAGCTTGGCTCGAGTTTCCATCCGAACGTCGAGCCCACCCTGTTGAAGGAGAAGGTAGCTTGGCTCGAGCTTCCATCCGAACGTCGAGCCCACCCTGTTGAAGGAGAAGGTAGCTTGGCTCGAGCTTCCATCCGAACGTCGAGCCCCCCCCCCCCCTTTGAAGGAGAAGGTAGCTTGGCTCGAGCTTCCATCCGAACGTCGAGCCCCCCCTGTTGAAGGAGAAGGTAGCTTGGCTCGAGGTTCCATCCGAACGTCGAGCCCTACCCCTTGAAGGAGAAGGTAGCTTGGCTCGAGTTTCCATCCGAACGTCGAGCCCCACCCCATGAAGGAGAAGGTAGCTTGGCTCGACTTCGCACTAGGCTCCCTCCGAGATCTCTGACTGGCCGCAACTTCACACTTTATGCTAGGAGGTTATTCCTGCCGGGCAAGTAGGGAGGGGCAGCATTGGAATTTCACCCTTTCTGCTGACGTGATGGCGCAAATTTCAACGTTTGTTTTAGCCGCTTGATCTTGTCAGATTAGATCTAACGGCTAGATGCTCATTTGCGGAAATCGAGGAGTCGCTGTCTACTTTAAAACCCCCACCCCCCCTCATTTCTTTTCACTTTATCGTTTCATAATTCCCAATTTTCCAGTTTTTAGCGCAGGCATTTCGATCGCTGTTGGCGGATTCTTTGCAGAGAAGCGTAACTTCCAAAGAATCAGGTTAGTAATTCTCCTTTTTTCTGAATGTCGCGTACTCAGTCTGGTTCCGAGGCTACAACGTCTGGTCACTCGGAGATGGAGTCAGATTTGGAAACGTCGTCGTCTCTGGGCAAGTACCAGGTTAAAGAGGAGGTTTTCTCCGAACATGGCTCCGAGGGCGACAGTGATGTAGCTCTAATCGTGCAACCGTTGAGTGTTCGGAGGCCAGGAAAGGAGCCGATGGTAGAGGGTGGTGCGGACGAGGATAGTGATGATGAGGACGAGGAGTCGAACGAGGGGTCGGACGAGGAGTCGGGTGCTGGTGATGAAGAGGACGAAGGAGAGCAGGGCGACACGGAGAGTGAGGAAGGGGAGGGCGTTGGTGCGCCGGATGCCGGCCACGTAGAGGATCTGCCTCCGTTGCCCCCCCGTCGACGCCGTCGCCCGAGCGCAAGCCCCGGCCGCGTCGGAAGAAGGTAGTCCTCACCATGCCTCAAAGTTCTTCTTCGTCTGACGAGGGTGCACCGAGGACGGGTCTTGATGTCCCGCCCGTCACCTTCCGAAATCCTGTGTCGATACGGATGTATCCCGATGATGTGAAGGACATCCAGCCGATCCCTCCGGTGCCTGGAGAAAATACAAGGACGAAGATTCGTGCGGACAGTACTCCCAGCGTCATGAGACCGGAGTATCTGAACATCATCAGGGCTGCTTACTATATTCCGAGGGAGTACGAGCTTCTGCTGCCGAGCCCGGGTATTCGACCTACGACGGTGTTGGCTCCGGGTTACTGCTTATTTCCGGAGCAAGCTTTCATCTCGGGGCTGAGGTTCCCCCTGCACCCCTTCGTGAAGACGGTCTTGAACTGGGCGGAGCTGTCCCCCATGCAGTATGGCCCCAACTCTTGGAAGCATCTCATCTGCTTCATCCTGAAGTGCCAAGAGAAAGGGGTGAGGCCGAAGCTTTCATACTTCCGCGCAATCTTCAGCATCGGTTCGCTCGGGGATATCGAGGGCGTGTTTTTCTTTACGCCGAGACCGAACAAGAAAGTGGTGCACGGCCATCCGGACTCGATCAAGAATTGGAGAGATAAGTATTTCGTTGTGAAGACCGAAGGGGAATGGGACATCCCGACCCAGTGGAATTTCGTGAAGCCGAAGCGCAAGCCCCCAAAGAGAAATGAGTTAACCGCCCAAGAGTGGGGGAGGGTCGATCATTTACTCCGGGGAGACAGTATCGCATGGCGCCGGGTGACCGAGGTTCACCTAGCGAGGGCCGGACTGAGTCCCGCCGACCCTAGTATGTTTCTTTCCTCGTTTTTTCATCTTTCTGCCTTCGTGTTAACGTTTAGCCTTCCTTTTCTGTCTTGTTGTAGGGATGACGACACAACAGGCACACGCCAAGCAGATCCTACTCGCTGCCGCAGAGAAGGCGAGACAAGAGAAGAAGAAGAAAGAAGAGCAGGAACGCCTCGTCGCCGAGAAGCGGAAGACTCCTGGCCAGCCTTCGCAAGCTGGAGGGCCCTCTACCGTGCCTCCCCCGGTGCCCGAGGAACAGCCTTTACCGAAGAAGCAAAAGAAGCACCACCATTCTTCGCGGTCGGCTAGAGACCCAGCGGGAGGGTCGGGGAAAACAGTTGAAGCCCCGGCACAACAGCTTCCCCCCGTACGTCCGAGTGCGGCGGAGTTGGTGGGAAGGATGGCGACGATGCCCTTCGCCCCTGATTGGTCGATCGTGAAGGGCGACTCCATCCTCGTCGGACCCGTATCGATGGAGTTCGTCTCGAAGGCTATCACCGATCGGGACGGAATGGCCTTGGCAGCGCAGACGGCCGATCAGGCCTACATGCGCTGGGCCCAAGCCAACCTCTCGGTAAGTCGTTCGAAGCCCACCCGGTAAATAGGCTTGTAAACTTGTAATTGTTGCTAAGTTTGATCTTTCTTAGGTCGTGGACCCCCCGGAGGGGACTCCCGCCCTGCCCGAGGTCGGAGCCGAGCTCCTGCACATGTTCTCGACCTAAGAAAGGCGATCCGAGCCGAGTCCGACGCTTGTGAGAGAAGCGTGTTTGGGCTCGCGATTTCATCCGAGGGACGAGACCCACGCTTGTAAGAGAAGCGTGTTTGGACTCGCGATTTCATCCGAGGGACGAGACCCACGCTTGTAAGAGAAGCGTGTTTGGGCTCGCGATTTCATCCGAGGGACGAGACCCACGCTTGTAAGAGAAGCGTGTTTGGGCTCGCGATTTCATCCGAGGGACGAGACCCACGCTTGTAAGAGAAGCGTGTTTGGGCTCGCGATTTCATCCGAGGGACGAGTTTTGTGAGGGGTCCTTCATCTGTTTATAAGAGTTGGAGTCATGAGCTTGTTTCTAGGAAAGCTGGTGTTTAGAATATACGCTTGTTACAGACAAGTCTAGGCACGACGTGCCGTTTACAGGACTTTTACAAAAGACAAGGCCCAACGAGCCGTTTTTAGAATTACGTTTTACATGGAGGCTATTCTCCTAAGAACTTGATCAAGTGTTCCGCATTCCAGGGCCTCTTGACAGACTTGCCGTCGGTGTCGATCAGGCGATAGGTACCCGGTCGTACGACCTCTGAAACCTTATAAGGGCCCTCCCAGTTTGGTGCCAACTTCCTTTTCTGGCCGGGATTGGAAACCGCCAGTTTCCGGAGGACAAGATCTCCGAGAGCAATGTTTGTTGGGCGCACTTTCTTGTTGTAGAACCTCTCGATCCTTTGCTGGTAGATGTTCCTTCTGATGGATGACTTCTCCCTGACCTCGTCAATGAGGTCCAGGTCTGCTCGCAGTTGCATGGAGTTGCTTGCTTCGTCATAAGCCATAATTCGGGGGGAGGGGATACCTATTTCCAAGGGAATGACGGCCTCAGCGTCGTACGTTAAGTTGAAGGGTGACTCCCCCGTTGGGATTCTTTTTGTTGTTCGATGGGCCCAGAGAACGCTCGGCAGCTCGTCGACCCATAGCCCCTTGGAGGAATTATCGAGTCGCTTCTTGAGTCCATCGAGGATCTGACGGTTCGCGTTCTCTGCCTGTCCGTTGGACTGGGGATGGCATACCGAAGAGAAGCGCTGCCGGATACCGAGGTCTTCACAGAATTTGAGGAAATGCTTGCCTGCGAACTGGGTCCCGTTATCCGTAACGAGCACTTGGGGGATCCCGAACCGACAGATAATGTGTTTCCAGAAGAATTGTTGAGTCTGCTGCTCGGTGATCGTAACTACTGGCTCCGCCTCGATCCATTTGGTGAAGTAGTCGATGGCAACTATAAGGAACTTTCGTTGCCCCGTCGCCTTGGGAAAAGGGCCTACCAGATCCATCCCCCACATGGCAAAGGGGGTTGGACTGGCCATGGATCGTAGGTTTGCTTGAGGAACCCTCTTGATGGGGGAGAATCTTTGACAGGGGCCACATTTCTTGACGAGATTTAGAGCGTCCTGCAGCATGGTGGGCCAGTAGTACCCGTGGTTCAAAGCCTTTCGTGCGAGCGAACGGCTTCCCATGTGACACCCGCCGATCCCCTCGTGTAATTCTTTGAGAGCATATTCGGCTTCACCGGGAGTGAGGCAGCGGAGATAAGGCCGTCCATCCGAGGTTGTGTAGGACCTTTTGAAGAGTGTTGAGTCGATCATTGCGAACCTTTCCGCTCGGGCCTGGACCCTTCTTGCTTCGGCTCGGTCTTCCGGGAGTTCTCCCTTGACGAGAAATCGTCTAATTGGAGTTGTCCAGTCCTCGGGGGGCTCTCCATCTTCGAGGCTCAGGACCTCCGGGATGTCGATACTGGGTTTTAGCATGACCTCGATCAAGACCGTGCGGTCGAGACCTTCGAAGGAAGAGGATGCCAATTTTGACAGAGCGTCAGCCTGGACGTTCTGTTCCCGAGGGATCCTCAAAACAGCCGACTCGTCGAAGGACGAGAGTAGGCGTTGAACTACAGCTCGGTAACGAACCATGCGATCGTCTCGGGCCTCGTACTCCCCGGTGATCTGGTTGACCACGAGTTGGGAGTCGCTGAAAGCCCTGATCTGTTTGGCACCGGCTTGATGAGCCAGGGTGAGCCCAGCGATCATTGCCTCGTATTCGGCCTCGTTGTTAGAGGCCGGGAAGTTGAGGCGAAGGCAATACTGCAGAAGAAAACCGTCTGGGCCTCGGAGGATGATGCCTGCTCCGCTGCCTGCCTCGCAGGAGGAACCATCGACGTAAACTTCCCATGCCTGGTCGCTCTCCGTGTTTGCAGGGTGCTCGGAGATAGTGCACTCCGTAATGAACTCTGCGAGCGCCTGCCCCTTGATTGCTGTTCTGGGCTGATAGCCAATGTCATATTGGCTGAGCTCAATCGACCATTTCACGAGTCGACCCGAGCTTTCTGGTTTGTAGAGTACCGCCTTCAGGGGTTGGTCCGTCAGCACTTGGACAGAATGAGATTGAAAATATGGACGGAGTTTTCGCGCGGCCATGACCAGGGCGTAGGCTACTTTCTCCATCCGGGAGTATCTGGTCTCGGCATCGAGTAAGACCTTGCTGACGTAGTATACAGGCTTCTGTGATCCCTCTTCCTCCCGAACGAGAACGGCGCTGAGCACCTTCTCTAAGGCAGATAGGTAGAGCCAGAGCGGCTCTCCCGGTTCGGGTTTGCTGAGAAGAGGGGGGTTCGCGAGGTATTCCTTTAACTGGGCGAAGGCCTCTTGCTGTTGGGCCCCCCATTCGAACCCGTCGGTGCCTCGCAAGGCTTTGAAGAAGGGAAGAGACTTCTCTCCGGACTTGGAGAGGAAACGGCCGATGGCCGCCAGTCTCCCAGTCAGCCGTTGGACTTCTTTGATGTTCCTCGGAGGGGCCATGTCCAGGATTGCTTGGATCTTTTCGGGGTTCGCTTCGATTCCCCTTTGGCTGATAATGAACCCGAGAAACTTTCCCGCGGAGACGCCGAAGGCGCATTTGCTCGGGTTAAGCCTCATGTTATGTGTCCGAAGTACCCCAAAGGCCTCCTCAAGATCGGCGACGTGATCCTCTCCCCGCCGGCTCTTGACGAGTGTGTCATCCACATACACTTCTATATTGCGCCCGATCTGTTCCTTGAAGACCCTGTTGACGAGCCTCTGGTATGTGGCCCCGGCGTTCTTCAGCCCGAAGGGCATGACTCTGTAGCAATAGAGCCCCTGGTTCGTGACGAAGGACGTCTTGGCGATGTCGGGCGGGAACATGCGGATCTGGTTGTAGCCTGAAAAAGCGTCCATGAAGGATAGGAGCTCGTGACCCGATGTCGCATCGACGAGAGCATCGATCCTGGGAAGGGGGAATGGGTCCTTCGGGCACGCCTTGTTGAGATCCGTGAAGTCAATGCAGATCCTCCAGCTCCCGCTCGCCTTCTTCACCATGACGACGTTTGCCAGCCACTCGGGGTAGCTGACCTCCTGGATGAAGCGCGCGGCAAGGAGTTTATCGACCTCTGCATTAACCGCCTGTTGTCGCTCTGGCGCGAACTTGCGTCGCTTCTGTACCACTGGTTTCGAGCCGGGGATCACGCTGAGTTTATGCATGATGAGTTCCTCGGAGATTCCCGGCATGTCAGGGGGCTTCCAGGCAAACAGATCGACATTGCGCCGGATGCAGGTGATGAGGTCGGACTTGAGGCGAGGCGCGAGGGAGTGACTTATTCGAAATCGTTTCGATGAATCTTCTGCCTCGAAGGAGACATCCTCCAGCTCGTCTGCCGACTCCGGCTCTGGCTGGGTCCTTTGGGGCTGCATTTCCACGGCGTCGAGGGGAAGCACTCCGCTTCCTATTGCTGTCATATAACAGGAGCGAGCGGCTTCTTGGTTCCCTCGGACCACTCCCACCCCGGTACTGGTAGGGAACTTCATCTTCTGGTGGTAGGCCGAGGGAACAGCCTGGAGGGAGCATAGGCCCGGTCGGCCGAGTATGGCATTATAGGCTGCCTTAACGTTGACAACCATGAAGTCCATCGACTCGGTTCTCCGATTCGGGGCCGTGCCCGCCGTGACATCCAGCGTGACGATCCCCTCGATTGTCACCGGTACTCCAGAAAATCCGTGCAGGGTGTATCCTGCCGGCTTCAGTCTGTTTCGAGGGAGCTTTAGGTTCTCGAAAGCATCGAGGAACAGAATGTTGACCGAGCTCCCGTTGTCTACCAGGATCCGCCGAGCATCAAAGTTTGCCATGCTGAGATTGATTACGAGAGCGTCGCAGTGTGGGAGCCGAACCCCCTCCAGGTCGTCACCCGAGAAGGAGACGGGGAGTGGTTGGATTTGAGGAGTGAGAGGCCCTTGGACGGTGTTAACGTCCCGGATGAACGCCTTACGGGAGGTGTTAGAATCCCCTCCCATGGGCCCTCCGTGGACGCAGTGCAGTATGGGTTGGTCGTTCGGTTCTTCCAGCTCCTGCTCTTGCCTGGGGAGCTGTAGGGGAGCTCGAGGAAGAGGTGAGGTTCTCCTGTTCCTCGTGTCCCTTTGCGGCCGAGCGTCATCTCTCTTATACTCCCGGAGGTATCCTCGCTGGATCAGTGCCTCGATTTCATCTTTCAGGGCACGGCAGTGATCTGTGTCGTGCCCGTTGTCTCGGTGGAAGCGGCAGTAGAACCGCTGATCCCTTTTCTTGCTAGTGTTGTTGGACGGTCGAGGGGGGTACTGAACGAGGTCTCTGTCCTCGATCGCAAGGAGTATGGAGGACACATTTTGTGTGAGCGGGGTATACCTTTCGAAGCGAGGAACCGGAGGTACCTTCTTCATGGTGCCCCCGTCCCTTGGAGCCTTTTTCGAAGGCTCGACTTCCTCGACCTTCCGTTTCCCTTTTCCGAGTGCTTCTCTGGCTTCGTCTGGGTTTAGGGCTTCCTCTGCCCTGATGTACTTCTCGACTCGGTTGAGGAGGTCGGGAAAATCGATCGGGGGCTTCTTCGCCAGAGAAGCTTTCAGCTGTCCATGACGGACGTTGTGCCGAAATGCCGCGGAGGCGACGCCTGGATCGAGAGAGGAGACTGACCTCGCTTCCGCCGTGAATCTCCGGACAAACGCCCTGAGTGATTCCCCCCCTTCCTGTTTGAGCCCAAGTAAGGAGGCGCTCGTTCTTTCGGCCTTCCGGCTGGTTACAAAATGGGCGAGGAAATTGCCTTCCAGTTGATCAAAGGAGTAAATGGAGCCGGGGGCGAGTTTTGAGAACCACTCACGAGCCGGACCCCGAAGGGTGGCAGGAAAAGCTCGGCACAGCAGAGGATCCGATGCGCTGTGAATCATCATGAGGGTTTTGAAACCCTCCATGTGATCAGCAGGATCCCCTTCGCCGTTATAGGTCTCGAACTGTGGGGGTCGGAAATTCCGGGGAATTTCTGCTTGGATAATGAGGGCCGAAAAGGGGGGTCGGACAGGTTTGTACCCCTGACCGGCTCCGACACCGTCGCCCATATGATCGATTCGGTCCTCCATTTCTTGGAGGCGCCTTAAGAGCACGCCCTCGGCTTCGGGCTGGATTGTTGAGGAGCGAGAGACGCTGGCCTCAGCGTCTAACCTGGTTTGGGAATGGCGTGCTTCCTCCCTGGGGGCCCGTTGGAGAGCCCCAAGGATCTCCCTTCGGAAATCCTGAAACTCCTGCTGAGTAACAGGAGCTCCCTCAGCTCGGGCCGGTTGGACCGGAGGTTGCCTCCCGACTCGGCTGAGTGCTGGCCTTCGTTCTTCCGGCGGTGGCCTAGGACGGTTCGGGGCCGAGTTGGAAGCGGCCCTTTCCCTACTACGGTCAGCGTGCCGACTGGAGATTATCCCTCGAAGGTCCGGTTGGATTGGAGGAGTGGGGGCCCGCTGGGATCCCTGACGGGAGGCCCTATGCTTTGATGTGCACGGCCCGGCGTTGGTATTTGATGGGAGTGTGTCTCGTCGGTTGACGGAGGACGCAGCCCCCTTGCCTTTGGAGGCCATAGGAGTTTGGTGATCGAAGTACTTCGGCGATAGTACTCGGGTCGGGTTCCGAAGTAGCTTCCCACAGACGGCGCCAACCTGATGCGGTTTGAATCTGGGAGACGTGTGGATGCACCAGGTGTGAGTTCTTACTCGATTTGTATTGAAGGAGAAAGCTTCTTCAGAGGCGACCCTCGGCTGGCCGAGCGGTACCTGCGACAGGCTGGAGTGAGGTGGATGTCTGTGCTCGGATCAGGTGGCTCGGATCCGAGGTCTGGTGTACCTGCAGACGGTCTCGAAACACCGGGGTTGGTCCCGGTGGCAGACCCTCCGACGATCTAGTCAGTTACTTTAAGATAAGAGCAACAGTAACTAGGGTTTAGGGGAGAAAAGATTGATTACCCTTTAAGAAAGGAGAGGGCCTGGTATTTATAGGAGTTTCCAATCGGGTCTAGACCCGTTTGGGGCTGGGCCGGACCCGGTTACCCGATTGGCTGAAGCGGTGGAAAGTCGGGCGGTATAGGGCTGACGTGGCAGGTGCCGGAGTGGTTTCCGGGCTGACGTGGCAGATCTCCGGGCGGTTTTCCGGTGCTGACGTGGCTGATCTGGAGGATCAGGAAGGACGCGTATCCTGAGGAGATCTGGTGGCTCAGGGTGAGCCATGCTTTATTCCTGACCCATATCAGTGGCTGAGATTACATAGTTGGTTTCTACAAATTACACGACCCCAACTCTCGCATTATAGTATTATTATAGTATAATGTACTTGCGATGCACGCCTACAATAAATATAGATAGATAGGAGGTGCGATCGATCTAAGTTTTTTTTGGGAAAGAGAAGGAGTTTCGGAGAGAGATGGACAGGAGGTGGGTTTTTTTATTTATTTAAATAATTAATTGGAGTTTAATTAGGTTGGGGTGAGATTATCATATGTGGTTTAGAAATAGTTAGGTTAGGGTTAGATCTAATTGTGTGGTGTAGATTTAATTGAGAGATTTTGTTAGATCAGGGTTAGATCTAATCTAATTATGTGGTGTAGATTTAATTGAGGTTGAATGCATACAAATCACAGGTTGTCTACAAATAACAACTCCCTCATTATAATATTAGAGATTAGGGATACTAATAATCTGCACGTGCGATGCACGTTCTAATTAATTAATTTTTATATAGTAAATAATAAGAAGTAATCTGGCCTTGAATATAGTACCTTTCTTCATTCATCACATACTCTTTATACATTACCCATATTGGTACAAACTTTTATTTTATATGAGTGATACTTTTGTAAATAAATATGTCGTAAATTAATTTGAACTTTGAGGATGTTATGGTAACTAATAACAATGGAGTAAATGAATGGTTAATATAACTCCCACTTAAAAATGAATAGTTGAGATTAGATAGTTGAATGTCTACAAATGATAACCCCCACTTTTCCATTATAATATTATACAGATTATACTAGTAATCTGTACGTGCGATGCACATTCTAATCATTTTGTTTTTATTTTTATAAAGTAAATAATAGGACGTAATTTGACCTCAAAGCTGAGACCTATCTTTACTCATACATACTCTTTACAAATTATCCCTCGTAGCACAAACTTTTATTTTATATGAGTGACACTTTTGTAAATAATTATGTCGTAAATAATTTTGAACTGTGAATGTATTATGGTAACTAACAACAATTGAGTAAATGAATGGTTAATATAACTCTCACTTAAAAATTAATGGTTTTAGATTAGAAGATTGATTGTCTACAAATGACAACCACAACTTTCTCATTGTCTCTAATCTCTAATCTCTAATATTATAATGGGAGAAGGTATCATTTGTAAATCTGTCAACACGTGTAATGCACGTGCATGAACTATTATAAAGGAGGTCTTAGGTTCAAACACAGGTTACGTCTGAATTTTTACTTTAAAAAAATAATATTTATTAAAATGTGCATCGCACAAACAAAAAAGTCGATCCTTAATCATTTGTCTAGGAGTGGAAGAAACTTAGATGGTGCCAGCCACATGAGCTTACATAACAACTCGAAAGTAGTTGAAGACCGTTTGCTCGTGGATATTAGTTTTATTTTACGTTGTAGGCTAAGGGACCCTAGGGGCTAATAAATAAGAAATAAGAAACATACTAGTTTGGTAGAAGCCTGTGTGATCCTTATATTTAATGTCGAAGCTATGATAAGTGACCCCAATTTATTGCCTAACATACGAGGACATGATGCCGATGAAAGACAATGGCACACTAGGTATAGTTCCCTTTTTCTTTTGCTAGGAATACCTTCATATTTAGATTAGATGTATAAAAAAATGATGGGCAGATGCCTTTTGAAAAACTTTTTGAAAAAAATTTGAACGCTTGACAAAAAAAAGGATTGATTCTAGAAGCTTGAAAAACTTTCTCATTTTTGTTAATGAACTAATTAATTACTGTGAACTTGACCCTCTCCGAACTTATTCTTACTAGTAATTTACATGTGCGATACACGTCTTAATAAATATCGGTTTTTAAAGTAAAAATTCAGACGTAGTCTGAATTTGAATCTAAGATCTCCTTTATAATAGTTATGCACGTGTTAGTAAATTTACAAATGACGCTAAGACTTTCACCCATTATAATATTAGAGATATTAAGGAAAGAGGAAAACAACATAATGTATTGTATATCCCTCCCATCATGTTTTTCCCCGTGGTAAGAAATTCTTATGTACTTTTCTTCATGCTTACATTCACACAAAGCAATTCGTGTTAGCAAACGAGATGGATGTGGCTTGGTGGCTTGTATGATGTTCGTATGTTGTTCGTTTGCTAGTTCGTTTGCTATACTGCCTCCACTATTTTGTCCACTCTTGGGGCCCGGATGCTATTCGTGGTCGCCACCATGTCCACACTCTCGGGGCCAATCACGACGATCTGCGACTATGATTTGGTTTTCGAGAGTTGGTAGTGCGCGTGAAGAAGCAGGAGTTTGCTTGAGGATGGTAGTGCCGAAGTGAGAGACGGCAGCGATTTTTTTAGTGAGGGCGGTTGGAGGAGCTATCTGAGTTGGTTTTGACTCGGTGTGAAGATTGCGGTGTAGTATGGTTGTGGGGCTAGGGTCCGAATACCCCCCCCCAATGATATGTGCTCACTCGTTACTCCTGTGTCATATGCCTTATGGTTCCTTCGGCGCCACCACCATGTCCACGCTCTCGGGGCCGATTACGATGATCTGCAGCCATGATTTGGACCTCCAGGGTTGGTGTAGTTGGCGTAGTAGTTGAGGTTTGTGATGATGGCAACGCGAAGATAGTGGCTAGATCTTGTTCTCCGTTCTGTTGGGGTGTGATCTTTGAGGGGCGGGGGCTGCATCCAGGTTTCTTCACCTGATGACCACAGTTGACGGGGCACCACCACCACTACGCCCTCATAATGGAAGCTGACGCCCAACGCCATTGCCCGTTGTGGCGAGAGGAGAAGGTGATACTTCAATCAACTGGGTCTTGTTTTGGTTTTCTGATTGAGAGAGAGTGTGTGAGAGAGTGAGTGAGTGAAGATGTTGCTCCTCACTACTCTATGTTGGTGGTGGTCTGGATTTGTGAGAAATCACTGGAGATAGCAAGGGCGTGAGAGAGGCGAAGGTATCCTCTTGATGGCTTTCTCCTTGACTGCGATTTTTGGTGGGGAAGTAATAACAACAAGATTGTGGGAGGATAGAAGGTGTAGACTGAGCTTGGAGGTTGTCAAAACTCTGTCTACGGGGCTTGGGCCCAAAGATGGCCCCCCCAGCGAGTAGACTGAGCTCGGTAGTTATCAAAATTCAGCCTGCAGGGCAAGGGCCCATAGATGGGATCCCCCAGCGAGGAGAAGGCAGGGCTCGGCGGATGATAAAATCCTGCCAGACTACTTTCAGGTGGGTGTGCATGTGTCGTGGAGGCACTGTACGAAGCTAAACTGACGTACATACAATTTTGATGGACCGAGCATGTTTGTCGGCCCACCCTCCAGGGTTGTTGGAGGAATTTGTTGTTTGTACGGGTTATGTTGCTTTATGTATGTTCTATTTTTTGTCTGTAGGTTGTACATTGGCCCAGTACTCTGGTTTGTTTCTTTAATTTCTTATTAATGAAACAAGGTGACCATATTCCACCTTTTTCTTAAAAAAAAAGCAAAAAAAGGGGGGGGGGGGGGGGGAATGGTAAAAAAGGTACCCCTTCAAAACCCTTACATGATCTATGATATGTCTCTCGAAAGTGATGTATTGTGTGCATCTTAAAGAGATCCAGTCAAAGTTACTAATATACCCCTGGTGGAATGCGATTTTCTTATATCCTCTAAGATAATTAGACATCTTTGTTTAAATTTAAGCTTTCGAAGAAGATAAAATGTCAATCTAATATATATATATATATATATATATATATATATATATATATATAGACAAATCTTCGGTTGCACACTACTTTGGTAAGCACTCCGTGAGCACTCACGAAATATAGCACCTATGACAAATCCGAACCGCTCATATTGTTCTATATACCTTAGATAGCCTAACAATAAAAAATCAAGTAATTTGAAGTTCATTTGCCCATGATTTACATCATTACAAAATTGTATGGCTGAAAATTCGAACAACATGATGGATGGGCAAATGAACTTCAAATTACTTGATTTTTTATTGTTAGGCTATCTAAGGTATATAGAACAATATGAGCGGTTCGGATATGTCATAGGTGCTCTATTTCATGAGTGCTCACGGAGTGCTCACCAAAAGTAGTGTGCAACCGAAGGGGACTGACTCTCTATATATATATATTCATCCACTACGAGCATCTGTAGTAGTTGGCCAAATTTTCAAATTTTGAAAAATTTGGCCAAAAACAAGCTACAGTCATTGGCCAAATATCCAAAATTTAGGTTTGAGCTGAACAATCGCCAGTCAAATTTGAGAGAAGAAATGACAAAAACAAAAATTTGGAAATCGGAATATCATATCCCAATATCCCATCCATCGAATTTTATTTTTTTATTTTTTAATTAAACAAATTGGACATGATTGATATCATATATAACCAATTTGTAAAAATAATAAAAAAAATAAATAAAAGAAACGAAATCACACCCGAGAGATTCAAATCTCATTTTCAATTTTTAAATCCTATACATTAGGCCTATAGTCCATATTATGGGTCCACTCATTCTTTAATTCGGGATTTTATTCTTGGGCGGAATATAATATCCCGTTCGATATTTTTGGAAATTAATTAATTTTTTTTTTGCTCCTACCGGAAATGATCTTTCGTCCATCTTTGAAAAGCCAAAATTTGAATTTAGATAACTACAACTATTTTTAAAATTTTCTATTTTTATATGCCAAGTACTTAAATTTTAACTAATTAACGACTACAGATGTTCTAAGACCATACGCCATATTCCGTTTTAGAAGAAAACAAAAAACAGGAAAAAAATAAAATAAAATGACATACTCCTAATTGGCCAGGCATTTGCCGCTGCCTGTGTGTGTCCTAAGAGCATCTGTAGTCGTTTGCCAAATATCGATAAAATGGATATTTGGCAAACGAACGCGCTGTACTCGTTTGCCAAATATCCATTTTATCGATAAATCGCTACAGTCGATTGCTATAAATGAGAATCGATATAGCATTTATCGATAAGTGAGGGACGGCGTTCGAAGCGCCGTCCCACCAAAAAAATTAATATTTTATTCGTCGGACGTTTGAAAAAATGATCTGGCCATCCGAAATCCTCGGACGGCACTTGAAGTGCCGTCCGGAGGTTTTTGTATTTTTTAATTTTTTTTGCATTTTTTATTTTTTTTTGCAATTTCTGAAATGTTTTTGTAATTTTTTAAAAGTTTTTTGTAATTAATGAATTGTTTTTATAAGTTTTTCAACAGCACATGGGCTTGGACGGCACTTCATGTGCCGTTCGTCCCAGTGCTTGTGATTTTTTTTTTTTTCTTTCTCTCGAACGACAGCTTTTCCCCTCCGACGACACTTCATGTGCCGTCGCTTAATATTATACTAGTATCATACACGTGCACACGTGCACGTGGAAAAAATTGAAGGGATAATAAAAAGGGTAAAAAGAAAATAATTTCCAAACTGATCCACTTTCGGAAATATTTACCAAACTGGTCCACTTCCGAAAATATTTATCAAAGTTAGTCCATAACCCAACACGTGCGCTGCACGGATTGGGTTAAGGACTAAGGGGTTCTCCCATTATAGCAGTAGAGATTATAGTTTGCTATAAAATAGCTTTCGACGAGTGCAGCGTAATCGAAAATCCTATTTCTATTTATCCATATATGGATAATTTTATCATAAAATAAACGACTACAGATCTACAGATGCTCTAATAACTGACCCAATCCACCAGGATATTTCCACAGGTCGTTGTTATGTGCACGCACAAAAAACCCATCGTTTAAACTCAACCTCACTTGCTATCTTTTCCCTCAATCACCCTCCCCCCAAAAAATGGCGGCCTCCAATTGCATTCACTCCTCCCCCACTCTCCCTCCCTCCCTCCTCACCAAAAATCAGCAAATCCCCAAATTCTCAATCTCAGTTTCAAGATCGCCATCTATAATAATAAGCAGTTGTAGTAGTGGTAGTAGTAGTAGAAGAAGAAGGTCTTCCTCCTCTTTTGCACGCGCGGCGTACGTGTCGGCCCCCGCCTCCGACCCCGATTCTATCGCCGATAATTCAGGGCTGAAATCGGCCGGATTTTCGGTTGACTCGTCGTCGAAAGCAGTTAGCTGGAGCGTATTATGGCCTCTCATTTCTCAGCACAAGCTGAGGATTGCCGTCTCTTTGGCTTCGCTTGTGGGGTGTACTTCTTGTACTCTCGCCATGCCCATATTCTCTGGTAAGGTCAGGTTGATTTTGCTCCTTCTTTTTGTAATTTTGGGGTTTTTAAGGAGGTTCTAATTTTGAGGATATATGGTATAATATCTAGTTAACTTGTGATGAGAAAATAAACTTGTCAATGCTGACTAAGGTTATTTAATTCAAGGCGCTGCCATTGAGATTCAACCAATATAATCGAAAAACTGAATCCCGTTATTTGATTATACATGTTTTCATTTTACTCTTTTTTTTTGTTGTTGTTGTTGTTGTTGTCGCCAGTGGCGGAGCCAGGATTTTCATTCACCCGGAGCAAAATTACAACTAAAAATTTTCATCCATAACTGTTTGAATATTGTTAAAAATTAAATTAGTATCAAACAAACAATGTGTCTTTCAATTAAGGTAGTGAGCTTATAGTTGCATATGCCTTAGGAAGTTAGGATTCATTCTTATTTCTTCATAAAAAAACAATCATGCATAAATGGAAGGATAAGGTACTGGTCAATTAGAGATCAGTCATAATAGAATATCAATTTCCTAGTTATTTAAACTGTGTTCTAAAAAATGGCCTAAATGGTCACTCAATTTTCTGCTAATATCTCATAAGAAATCATCCGATACTAATACTTAAAATCTCAAGCTTGGTTTTAAATTTTAACAGCCTCAAATCTCAATAGGAATTGCGACTTGCGACTTCAATATCAAATTTTCTCATATTCTCAAATATCAAACTTCAAACCTAGATCCGCAGCATCCGCTCATATTCTCAACAATCTCAATTTTTTTTTTTAAATCTTTTTTTTTGAACAATCTCAGATCTCAAATAATTATCTCATTTTTTTAAATATAAAGTATACTTGACTTTGACTGAGGAAGGAGAATTTGAGAGAGGGATTGAGGGTTTCGAAGCTAGGTTTTGGAGTAGATTGGGAAAAGAAAAATTAAAATGAAGAAGAAGAGAGCAGCAGAAGAAAAGAGATAGCGGATCGGGTCGGGTAGTGTGTAAGTGTTGGCATCAGGGGGAGCAGGTTGTTTAGGCTTACATTTTAAAAAATTAAAAATATTTTTTTTTATAGAGGAGTTGCCCAAGCCCAGGGGGAGCGGCCGCTCACCCTGAGCTTGATGTGGCTCCGCCAGTGGTTGTTGTGGTGATCGAAAACAGTGAGGAAGATCTCCCCGCATCCCATTAAAGAGATCTTAACGAAACATACAATCAAGGACAAGATTGATGCCCATACAAACCAACATGCTGGCAGTATGATGCCAATCCATACAAAAAATGTACTCCCTCTACACCAAAATACGTACAAGAGAGTATACGTGCATAACACCCTCACCCCCCCCCCCCCCCCCCAAAATAACCCCCCAAATAAGTACAAGTATACACTACTATAAGCGAAGTACATGCAAAAGAAGCCATTCAAAAGAACGATGGCCAACCCAAAAGACAGACTCCCCACCCCCGCTCCACCTCCACAAGTCAACAGAATCACTCCCTACTTGGTTGTGCGTCCCCCACCTGCTCGGCCTCATAGGTAGAAGTGACAATGTCAGCAAATCTCTCAGCAACCTTCTTTTTTGCCTAAGTCCTAATTTTTGCAAACCAAAACACAATATTCGTAAAAAAACATCTAAATGATGTATGTGTGTGCCTAAAATCCTATGATTTATTTCTACCCAAATACCCAATAGGTTGCAGTCACCACATATCCCATAGGAGCCGTTCATTGCCGCCGACTTGTGTAGCCCTCCCCCCCCCCCCCCCCCCCCCCCCACACACACACAAAACAAAGTTCTTCTATTGTTGCAGGCATAGGGGAGACAATGCTGCAACAATAGCTTAGTATCTTGTATCCTTCCCGGTACACCGGGGTTGTTTTATTAACTGCTTATTAATGAAACAGGGTGGCTTTATTCCACCTTTTACCTAAAAAAAAAATAGCTTAGTATCCTCCATATTTCATTTAAAAATGTACAATGCAGCAACAGGTGATTAATTGATTCATCCATCCGCTCGGTTACAAAGTGGACAATGTAGGGGTCCTTGCCACCCTCTTTTGGTGAGGTTATCCCCAGTAAGAATGGTGTTCTTGGTAGACAACCAATTGAACGTCCTAACCTTAAAAGGAGCCTTTGCCTTCCAAATGAAGGTCTTAAATCAGACACCTCCATCATTAATGAAGGCATACATAGAGCTAACTGAGAATTGACCTCCCTTCCCCGGCCCCCATGTAATCTCATCAAGCGTGCCTAGGGCATTTGGCTTCCAATCTTGCAGATAGAGCTTTAGCGCAACCATCTGACTTCTGGTCTCCCTGCTAAGGCGTCGTGCAGTTCTTGGTTTCCATCACCCCTTACGCCATTGTAAGTCCACACAGTCGAACTCAGCTCTTACAAAGCAAGACTTCAGGATACAAGTATTGAATAGTGACGGGGCCGCACCACCACTTGTCTTTCCAGAAGCAAATGGATGTTCTATCCCCGATTGAGTACGTGGACCCAGCAAGAAAGATATCTCTAGTACGATGTACTCCGCGCCAAAATTCAGACATAGTTGCCTATTTTTTTGGCTTTCGAAGGCGGTTTCCTTTATGTATGTAAACTGCCCTCACTATCTTAGCCCACCTGAGTAAAGGATATCCCCTTCTATTGTTACTCGGTCCTTGCCATATAAAACATTGCCTTCCATTTTCTTAGTAACCCATACTGGCATCTCAAAGAATGATATATAGAAGAGGGGGATAGATTTGATGACCGCATTGAGGAGAACCAGACGACCTCTAATTGAAAGTAGATTTCCTTTCCAACCTTCAAGTCTACACTAGACCTTGTCAATAAGGTCATTCCAATCATCTTTCTTGAGACTCTGTGGCCTAATTGGGAGTCCTACATACTTCACAGGGAATTATTCCATCTGACAATTTAGGATTTGAGCCACTGTTCTTCCTTTAACGTCTACCTTCTCCAGAAAGAAGATCGAACTCTTATGGAAGTTCACTCTAAGTCCTGACCATAATTCAAAAAGATAAAGTCTTCATTTCAGTAAAGTTGCCTGTTCTTGGCCACGTCTACCAAGTATGAATGTGTCATCCGCGTATTGGAGGTTAATAACTGCCGAAACATTCTTATGTTCCCCAAGCCCAATAGGAGTCATTGCCCTCTCTGTCTAGCCCACATCTTATGTAACCAGTCGGCAACCAATATAAACAGAAGGGGGAAAAGAGGCCCCCCTTGTCTTGTACCTCTTCTACAAATAATTTCTTTACATGGTTCGCCTTTAACTAGGATGCACCTTAGTCGACTCTAGCCACATTTTAATTCAACCCATCCATCGTGCCTCAAAATTGCGCCTTTTCATAACCTCCATTAAGCATTCCCATTCAATTTTGTCGTAAGGTTTTTCAAAGTCCAGTTTAAGCAAGAAGTTATTAATAGTATGCTTATTGTGTTGAATGACTTTCTATACTGTGGCTACCTTGTCCAAGATGTCTCTACCCGCTATGAAGCCCGTTTGGTAGTCCTCAATGATTTCCCCAATGACCTGCCTTTACCTATTGGCCAAAACCTTAGAGATGATCTTAAAAGACGCATTTAGGAGACTGATTGGCCTAAGGTCGGTCAGTCCTTGAATGACCTTTTTCTTAGGTATCAATGTAACAAGTATATAGTTCATTCTAGAGAAAGGACCAATGTAAAAGGTTTGCATCATTCGCATTAGATCTTCCTTGATGATGTCCCAGAACTGCCTGTAAAAAAGGACCGGGAAGCTATTTGGACCTTGAGCTTTTTCCTGTCCCAATCCCCACACCGCGTCTTTGACCTCCTCCAGTGTAAATGGAGCTTGCTTAATGTCCACCCTGCCTTGCAGATCTTCATCCATGGGTTCCCACATGCCACTGTCCACCTTGCAATGTGAACCATTATACGACCCAAAGAGAGCTCTAAAATGTTGTAGGACATGTTTGTTAATATGTTGATCTCCAACAATCGTCCAGATTGTAGGGAATGGTCCGAATGGATGAAGTTCGCTCGTCTACGGTTATTGGCCACCTTATGGAAGTACTATGTGTTGGCGTCTCCCTCGTTCAACCACTTCACTCTTGATCTTTGCCTCCACATGATTTCCTCTTTGGCGTAGGTATCAGTGATGTCAGCCCTAAGTGCGCCCAACTTACTGTGCATCATCTAAACACCTTGTTTCTTCTTCCATTTCTAATTCTTCGATTTCTTTCACGGTGGCCTCCTTACGCTGAACAATATTCCCAAAACAATCCCTATTCCACATTTAGTTCTTCCTCAACGACTTAGCTTGCGCTACATTATACTCTATTTTTGAATTGCTACATATCTATTTTTATCTCAAATAGTTATGTCTCAAATTGAAGATTCCTGAGACACTCAAAAGAGTTCTATGCATTGATGAATTAATTACTTTAGTTTGAGGCGCTTTTTTCAAGAAGTGAAATCAATGACATATATATAGTTCACGCTTAACAAAAAAGTTGCACAACACAAATAGATCTTATCATTTTCAAAGATTAGTGTACAGTGGGGCAGGTATGTTGCTACCTAGCAGGGCTGGCCCCTATTGTCACACCCCGCTTCCCAAAAATACGGAATACGAGTACGTAACAAAAGCCCAGCGAATGATTTTCATCATTCATAAGCTGTTCAGGAATTTTTTACAACATATCACAATAAAATCAGAGTCGGAAGCCAAAAAGTCAATCACATGCACATATGAACCAATTACCAACAAGAATACTTGAAATAAAATATATTAATCTCAAATAGTCATGATCTGAAATACACAAATAATCCTAGGTCACATTGCCCAAATACAAATAAATTCAAGTACACAAATACAATTATTGTTCAAGAAACTACAAGAAATAATATAATAAAATACAGCACTAATACTTCATGTCTCTGATACCATCTGGAACCTGTTCTCCAAAATCTGCAATTCAACGAATGCAGGAAAGAGGAAGGAGAAAAACAAGTATTCGTCAATTGCAAGTCGCGGGTCACAAATAATGTAGGATACAAGCACATGGGGAAACTAACTAAAAGTATGTCATAATGCATCAACAATAATATCTAGCATGGTATCCTAATTGTACAGTTGTTTTATGTCAAAGGCAGTGTCATAAGGCAACTAACAGTCCCTAGTAACAGTAAGCTCAGTATATCAGTGAATCAGGATAACAGTATATCAGTATCAGTCCAACAGTCTCAGTATAACAGTCTCAGTCTAACAGTCTCAGTCTCACAGTGTCAGTCTAACAGTATCAGTCTCACAGTGTCAGTCTAACAGTATCAGTTTTATGTTCTTAAAGTTTTGTGTGTATTACTAGCTACGTAGCACTTCATGCCGCCCATACAACATGGTTGCTACAACAAACAGTTTCGCTTAGTAAGATTTCATAGTGGACCATGATGGGGCAGTGTACTCAGGTATCAGTAACAGTAACAGTCAGAACCTAGTGGTTCTCTTCTACTCTACACCTTCATATAAGAAGTAATGTAGACAGGGTCAGAAAACAGTAACAGTCAGAACCTAGTGGTTCTCTTCTACTCTACACCTTCTTACATAAGAAGCAATGTAGACAGGGTCAGTAAACAGTAACAGTAACAGTATGGAACACTAGTTCCCTTCCAAGTAGACGTTTCCATATTATCCACTACTATATCTTTCCTTAACCCCGGCTTGGTTATTTTTATTTATTGTTATCAAATAAACATGAATGTGTACTAAATGGTGTCAAACCAATATGATATAATCAGTATTAAGTTCAGGGAAACAAATCAGCGTGCATAGTAATATACAGTCACATAAACGAGCAAAACAGTGTATGTTTATAATCAGGTTAGCACGACCAGTCAGTACTAAAACAGTGATTCTAAGAGCCACAGACATGCAAATCAAGATCCGTCGAAGGATCTGAAACTAGACATCCACACGCATCCAACGAGTATAATAAAGTCACATTCTAGTTCACAACATCTCAACTCAAAACTGATTTGAATACAGATTTCATGTTCAGCCAGAAAACAGGGGAACGACTTTAAAAGCATGAAAACAGCATGAAAACACATCAAATAATTCCACGAAAAATCTGGAGTATTTCCCTATAGGTATAGACTCAAAATAACAAGTTTCATAATATTCCAGTAAGTATAGATCAGCCATTAAAAATAAGAACTAATACGAAAACATAGTTTGACTAATTTGGAATTCTCAACACTGCTGTACGAAAACTAGGATATCTCGCAATCAGTGAATCGAAATCCAATTCCGCCAAAGGGACATGAAAATAGATAGATTTTACTAACTTTCATATTTCACAAAGAATTTGCACACAGTATAGGGAAGTATAATGAAATTAGAATTCTTTACTGAACAGTAAGCAAAATACAGCATGAGTAGATTTTAGAAAAGAGCATGAAACACCACATAAAACTTATCTTTAAAATTCATAAAAATTCTGGGTAGTCCCTACTATCATAAGGAAATACTGAGCAAAATATTAGATCAAGATAATATGTATAGAATAATTCTTAAAAATAGTTTGTTAACAAAATCAACCAAAAACTGAATCTGGAATAGATCGACACCTCTGTACCAAAACACACATAACTCAGTCATACGAAATCCAAATCAAGTAAAACCAGGGGGTTTGAAAATAGACAAAATTATATAAAATCTATCTTTTATTTTGGAGTTAAGATTTGGACTGTAGCATGGACGAAAACAACAAACAACACAGAACAAGCCGCAAATACAGATTTCACACCTCTAACCAAAAACATCATAACTTCATGAATATTGATCCAAACTCAACCAAACTTGAAATACAACCTACTAAACATCTAAACATCATGATTAAGGGTTTCTAACATGTCCACACCTATTATTTTCACATGGGTATTCAATCAAACACAACTCATGCAATAATCACATACACGCATCAAAATCAAGTTTTGGGCATAACCTATGTTATTATCCTATCAAACTTGGTGTCATAAGTCATCTATGGCCAAATTATCACAATAGAGACAAAATCCATCAAGAAAAACACAAATTTTGGTTGTCTCTAGACCCAACTACACTAGATGTGAACTTTTTGACTTGTATCAACCTAATGAATTGTAGTACAAGTTACTTGCCTCTGTTATGGAGTGAATACGATGCAAATAAACCTAGGAACAAAACCCACGAGCGAAACCCTTCCAAGCGCGAATCCAAGCGAACCCACAAACAAAAACGCCTACACGAACAATCTCCTTGATGCGACGAGCGAAGGGGAGAATACCCACTTCAAGGATCACAAAGAGAGGAGTTTTGTGATGTTTTTGGATGGTGGTGGTGCTGGTTTGGGATAGCCGGCCACAAGGAAGGAGGGTTAGGGTTTGCAGGGTTGTAGAAGGTTGAAGTATGGAGAGTTTGCAATGGGGGGTGTCGGATTGGAGGCTAGAGGGAGAGAGAGGGCTCGGTTTGGGAAGGGGAATATGCAGGCCGGGATACACTTGAAGGAGGAAAAGGAGGCCGGTTGTTTAGGAGGAGAAATAAAGATTAGGGTTAGGGTTTAAGGGGATTAGGGTTATATATAAGCGTTTAATTATGGGCTAATGGATTGTGGGTATGAGTATGTAGTAATAGGTATACAAATGGGTAATGGGTAGATTTCAATTAGGGATACAATTTATAGTGAATTCTATGGCTCCTAAAAATCTTCTTAAGGGTCAAAAATCATAATTTGGGTAAATCACCACCAAAAATCCATCACATCACCAAAATAAAAAATAAAAATGAACGAGGCCAAGAAAATGAGAAAAAGAACCCAAAATGGCAAAAACGAACCAAAACGACGAACAAACAACACAAGGAGCTCAAAATGAAATAAAATGAATATATATTGAAAATAAATCCAATATACGATCCAAAAAAATACAAGAGATAAAAATACACAAAAATGAAAAATACACCCCAAAATACATAAACTGGAAAACAGGGGTTACACCTATCTTAAGGCAGGTGAGGCGGCCGCTTCAGGCCCTGATTTTTTTGCAATTTTAGGGACCTCCAAATTTGTATTCCCTTTGTAAATATAAACACGTATTTTGCACGTATAAAAAGAAATTGTAATTAGGGGCCCCAAAAATAATTATTTGGGCCTTTCGCCTTGGGCCCCCGGGAACTCATGGCCGACCCTACCTAGTGTTTAACTGTGTAGGGCAGAAGGTCACATAAGAGAAAAATAAGTAGAGGAAACCTTCTTTAGTTACTTGACCTTTACTTTGGTAGAGATCTATGGATATTAGGATTTAGGAGCTCCAATATTTTTTCCAGTATGGTTACTGAATAGTGATGCTAAGAAGCAATAAGTTAGGGTTTCTGTTGGGCTTGGCTTATTAAAACTTATGAAGTGGATACGGTCTCCTAAGTGGGTTAAAATTTAACGCTATAAGTTAAAATTTAACCCACATCTAGCCATGTTATCCCATTTTCTCTCTTCGTTGTCTTCTTGACACCGATGGCATAGTGATGAGATGACGAAGATTTAGCCTTCATTCATGACAAATAGGGCCAGCAAAGGCAGAAGGAGGTTAGTTACCTTGTTTTAAATATTTGAATGCTGCAAAAGATCTCCCAAAAGGTCATCTGCATACGGAATTCTTGCAAGCTTGCGAAAAGATAATCTTCTTGTGGAATTCTTTATTTTTTTCACTTATTGTGAATTCCATGCGATGCATAAGTAATTCATGTTTGCATGTTTCACATTCCAACAAGATAAATTACTCTGCCAAAAGAGATGCGCTCTGAAATTTTGGCTACTACTATTTATCTTCTTAAATATCTTAAACAATTTGGGACAAAGACTCTATTAGGTTGTTTTATTTCTCAGTTGACATACTCATTAGTTATTATTGTTAATTTGATCTCCATTAGATCAATAAAATTATAGTTTATTATCAGTTAGTCAGCAATCCAGGTGAGAGCTTCTATAATTACTGATACACATTCTTTCACTTGTGGCAGGGAAGTTTTTTGAGATACTAATAGGAAGAGGAACTGAACCTTTATGGACACTTCTTTCCAAAATTGGTGTTCTGTATTGTTTGGAGCCAATCTTTACTGTTATTTATGTTATAAATATGACAACCATTTGGGAGAAGGTCATGGCAAGCTTGAGAGGTCAAATTTTCAGTAGGATGTTAATCCAGAAGGTATAGTCCATAAACAAATATGAAATAGCTATTTAATAAGTTGAAGTATCTTATAAAAAGCCCCTGAAACTAACAAATTCTACCGAATCCTATTTATGTTGAAGTGTTTGAAACAAAATCACCTCTCAAATCTTGGTCATGATAAACATTACTACATCCATAAGGACACTAGGGCAGTTTATGGTCGATGTGTGTTAATGAATTTTTTACGAAAGGTTGTTGGCTGACATCATGCCAATAACAATTTAGTAAGCATTGGCGTATTAGAAAAATCATGCTCTTGCTAATTAAATCTACCTGCTTTAACCATAAACCACTTGGAGTAGGAGTCTGGTACTGCACAAGCGCATTTAGTACTAACCTTTATAGTTGGTCCATGGTTAACTAGTAAGATTATATTTGCGTTGTGGTTATTAATGGTATTAATGTATTCAAAGTTAGGGTGTTTGAGTAGGGTTACTGAGAGACATTATTCTGTTTCCCCTGTAGTACTGCTATTTAGGTCATATTTATATGATATCATATTGTCAAACTATATTTCCTCTTTCTTTGAGTTATATTTCCTGCTTTTTCTGATTGATTACATTCTTTTTTTTTTCTTTTTGCAGGTGGAATTTTTTGACACTTACAAGGTATGCATTTGTGTATAATTTAGTAACCGTACTTTAACAATGGTACTGGTAATTTAGGGGCACACGTTTAAATGCAATGCCATGCATGATTAAGCTGAATGCACGGTATGTGAGTACGCACCAGACAGAAACAAATCTTATGGTGTTGTAGAGGTGGTTGGTTACAAGAACTTCTTCATCGAACTTGAATCAATGTAGAGGTGGTTGGTTACAAGAGGTGGTTGTTTTTAGATGTTTGCCACATAATGGCACTTTTTTGCATCCATATTGGGCAGACCCGTACTGATTTTATTCTAAAGTGTGAGTTTCTTGGTTATTTCCTCTTCAGTTTCATACCGAACCTGTGTCAGTAAGTCAGAATTGATTGATCTATGTGTGTGTTCATTATGCAATTGTTTTGCCTACCAATTTAGATATTCTTGTTTTTTGAATTCACAAGTCAGTATCAGCATTTTGATGCACTCTTCTATTCAATTTACTTAGTACATTTGTTTAAATTATAGTTATTGTGTGTCTAGATGTTGACCTGTTTTTCGTTCTTCATATTCAAGGAACTAAAGGGAGCATATTCTCTATATCTTTTCACCACCATCTTTTGGTCAAGGGGTGCTGATTCTAGAACATTTATGGCTTTTAACTATTGCACAAGTAATAGTAGATTAGATCTTCTTTCTCATTTCATATATGAATGAGTTCATAACTCCAAATTTCTATATACTATCATTTAAAAAAAAAATCTGTGTTTAGAATTTCTCCAACCTATTAATTTTTTTTCTTTAGATAATAGTGGCCAACAAGTTTCATTAATGAAGTGTTAACGAAACATATCTTACAATATTACAAACCATCTTAGTAAAGTCTAAGACATCAAAGCAAGACGAAAACACAAATTACTCTAAATACAAAAAGCATAAAGCGTACAACCCTACGACGAAGATAGAATCTCCCTCCATCAAGACACCCAAAAGTGGTAGAGTGAACACTCCATGCCCACCCCAGACCTACTCCTCATACTCCATTCGAAGCCTCTTCTTGATTGATGCTTTCTCTGTCCAGGTATTAATAAGACTCAATAATTTATACAACATCAAATTAAATCTACAGTTAATGGTATGAAAGCACTTGTCATTTCTATCTAGTCATAGGATCTAAAGAATGGCAGCTACCGAGATATCCCACACGCCTCTACTCTCTTTCCTAATGTGTGATGTACTCCACGTACCCCACATGTCATTGATACCAGTAGGAACCAAAACTCAATCCTATAACTTCCCATGTCAGCTTCGCCTTAGGACAATCTAAAAAATATGATTGACATCCCTAGATTACATCTTGAACATATGTTACATCGATCAGAATTCTGCGTTTTCTTAAGTTGACTTTAGAAAGAATAGCATTGTTCAAAACTAGCCAAAGAAAGGCTTTGACCTTAGAAGGTCTTCCAAATTGTATTGACAGCATGGTTCCTCAGCCCCTGTCATTCAGGTGCCGATACATTGATGATACCAAAAACAATCTATTGGACTCACTCCTTAATATCTTTATCTTCGTTTGCCCGCTGTCCCCTTTCTAATAAAAGACTGTTAAGTCTGTGGAGTTCTTCTTGATTTACTGAAGAGAGCTCCAGTGAAATCAAAACGGAGTCTATCATTCTTCCAAACGTCTACTAGCAGGGTGTACACATTAGTAGTTTTCCTTGCCAGATGTGGGAAGAGCGATTGTAGCGTGTTCTCCCCACACCATTTATCCATCCAAAATCTAGTATCCTTGCCATTCCTTATTATGCACCTTGTATTCGCATGAAACTGCACCCCCACTTTTGCGATTCCTCTCCACAGATGCGATGCTTTCGCTTGCGTGCTTCGCCCTCCAAATCTAAACTTCTTCCGTATCCTATATAGTTCAAAAGATCTACGCCACCAATTACTTAGTTGTTTGTTCATCTTCCACCACCATTTGCTAAGGAGAGCTTTGTTCATGTCACGTAGATTAGTGATTCCTAGCCCCCCAAACTCTTTCTTTTTGCACACCCGTTGCCATTTAACCAAATGAAACCCTTTATTGTCTTCTTTAGTGCCTTTCCAGAGGAAATCTATTCTGCATTTGTCAATTCTATCAATGACCCATTTTGGAATTTCGTAGATTGACATTAAGTATGTAGGTAAGCTGCTAAGAACTGCATTGATGAGGGTGATTCTTCCTCGAAGTGATAGGAACTTTCCTTTTCAACCTGCTAACCTCTTCTCTACTTTTTCCACAAGCGATCCAATCTTCTTTTCTCATTCTACCCGGTCTGATGGCCATTCCAAGGTATTTGATAGGGAAATCTCCTTTCTCACTCCATGACGGTTGATATCATATCTGCCCGCGTCTCACTTTCATTACAAAGGGCCACCACACAACTCTTATGAAGGTTAACTGCCAGACCAGACCAGTATTCAAAACATCTTAACAAGATTCGGAGTGTAATGATCTCATCCACCTGTGCCACTCCCAACATCAGTGTGTCATCTGCGTATTGCAAAATTGACATTGGTATCAGAATACCTCTCACATTCACCCTCTGATAATTTCTAACTTTCTATCTCTCCTAGTCATTTCTGCTAGTCCGTCTGCGATTAATGTAAAGATCAACGGTGATAGCGGATCTCCCTGTCTTAATCCTCTCTTAATCCTCTGCCGCATCGAATTTCCCTCCCGTACCGTCCATTAATGTAAAGAATTTCCCTCCCAAATTTCTCCAACCTATTATACCATACAGTATAGTGCTTTACAAAATTTCATGCTTTTGCATATGCTGATCTATGTTTACTTCTTTCTTTAGTAAAATAAAATGATCTTTTCTTTAGAATATTCAATAAAGAATGGCTAGACGTGTGTGTGTTTAAACATTTCTTGTTTTAGTTTAAGTTTGTAATCTGAGTCGTGGTATGTTGGTAGCATTTACCAGGCACTAGTTATTGTCTAATGGAGGCAGGAACATGTGGATTCTCATTATATTTTCTTTACATACATGCGTTTGTTGTTGTACAGGTGGGTGAATTGACTGGTTTGCTGACATCTGATTTGGGTTCTCTAAAAGATGTAGTTAGTGAAAACATTTCAAGAGATCGTGGACTGAGAGCACTCTCTGAGGCAAGCTACTTTACATTCTTGACCATGTCAGCTTGATGTTGCAAACACTTTGACGATTACAGGTTTATTATTGATAGATCTCCAAGACTGAGTTCTTTGCATTCAAGCTTCGTGACGTTATATTTATATCAAATGGTTCCTGTGTCATATGTTGCTATGCCTTACGTCTTAAACTCCATTCTATATTATGTTTTGCAACTATTCCTCTGACCCCCCTGCCGCCATCCCCACTTCCGCCCCCTTCCCCTGTCCTTCTCTCTTAAATCTTTATGTTACAGACATTTTTATATCCTTCATGCAGGTCACTGGTACAATATGCATACTTTTCTCCTTGTCCACACAGCTTGCTCCAGTTCTCGGGATATTAATGCTGTCCATTTCTGTTTTAGTAGGTACTATCTCATAAAATTTCCAAAGCATTGATTTAGTGTATTTGAGGTTTTTACCACCATTACTGTGAGCAATATGTTGGTAATCATCTCATCTTGTAACATTTCTGGATCTTTTAGATAATCTCATTCTACCTGGTAGAGTTTTTATATGGTTTTTAAAATTAGACACGATTTTATGCAAATTTGCAATTATTTTTTATTTGATCTTCGCAATGTTGTCTTGTTTAATATAATCCCAGTTGTGAGAATTAGGTTGACTATACAGGGTTATTCTTGTTATTATATAGTGTATTTCATTTATGAACTGAAATTGTTAGATTTTAGTTAACATCAAAGAACCTGGTCACTTGCCAATTGCCATTGTTGCACCCCTGAATGTCTCCATCCTTTGCAAGTTAAGAAATCATGATAGTAACTTGTCCTCATATTGAGTGTTATCCCCTAGGGCTAATTTACAGTTTAGATCTTGCTTGTGGTTTTCTTTGTCTTCCATGGATTGCTCAACTCCTCTTTCAATGCCTTCCGAAACTATCTTACTCATTATCACATTATTTTCTGTTGAATAGCTGCGAGACGACTAACACCTTTTAAATTAGATGTTTCAGTGAATCTTTCATTAACCAAATGTTCATCTTAGACATTCTCGTCTACTAATTCGACATTTAGTTCTGCTAATTTTAAAGCCTTCGATTCTAAAGCATCTCTTCTTTCTACTTCGGAAATTATCTTTCTCTACTCTAATGCTAATACAATATCATCAAGGTAGAAACTATTTTTGGAAAATTGTCTAGGTGTTATGTTGATCAGAAAATAGATGTACCTGTACAGTGTGATGCATAGTCAATGTATGTTATTTAAGTACTTTTTACTTGATGGAATATTTGAGTGCACAAACACATTGTGTTCACCAGCTTTATTCAAGAGGTCAACTGTTCCCGTTTTCAAATCCCATGGTGCAGTCCAAGCAAGCATATCAGATTGTGCAACTGAAACTTTTTCAGCCATACGTACTGTAAGTTTTCTCTAGTTTTTTGTTTGATTACCATCTTATTTTTCTTATCATCATGTGTGTGCTTTCTGTTTTGAACTTAGGCAACCGTCTATTCATAATCTTAATAATTCCTCTTTCTGATGGCTAACATGGTCATCCAACCTTCTTTGTAGGTGAGATCCTTTGGTGGTGAAAAGCGTCAAATTTCCATGTTTGGCAAATTGGTAAGGCTTTGTTCATTTTATCCTTTGTTGGGGGTCTTTTGTGTGTATGTGTTGAACAGGTGGAGAGTGTAGACTAATTGAACTATTCAAATACAGTGGTACACTGGATCAAACAATTGATGTGTTTTTGGTTGAACTTAGTTAGCAGAGAGGAGTGAGTTAGTGGTTTCTGCACTTGTTATTTTATTTGTATATGCAAATATCACAAAACTTTCAATGCTTTTACTCACAGGTACTTGCTTACCAGAATAGTGGTATTAAACTTGGAATTCTGAAATCTGCAAATGAATCATTAACTAGAGTTGTGGTCTACATTTCTTTGTTGGCTCTCTATTGTCTTGGTGGAAGCAAAGTACAGGCGGTAAGCCCATATCTTGCTTTAATAACTGTACTTAAATCTTTTATTGCTGCTATGGAATTAAAAATTTATTGAGACCCACCTTTCACTGAATATCACTTGGGAATATTTACATATGATATCAATCCTTTCAATTTGATTATTTTTATGTTCCTGATCTGCCATTATAGTGATTGAGGATCTATTTTCTTATTATAGAGCTTTGTGAAATTTAGAGATGGATGGTGATGCTAATGATACACTTAGTAAGTCTAATGTAGGAGTAACCACCGATTGGATAGTTTCTAGTAGCTTTCTTGGTTACTAACAATGAGATTTCCGGCAGGGACGGCCGATCAGTACGACTAGATTTCGTTATATTTTTTGTTTGTTGGTTGGGGTGTATGAGTTCCAGAACCAGCCTGTTGGGATCTGAACTTCATAAGCCTTATTTTTGGTTGTATGTTTTGTTAAATTCTCTTTAATGAAACGCCGGGGTTTTTTCCCTACCGTTTAACGATAAAAAAAAAACAATGAGATTTCCATTTCAGTCCAATAAGGGGGCGTTTGGTACATGGATTGGAAAATTCCTAGGAATGAAAGGATTCCCGGGAATGTGAGGGTGGGAATGAAGATTCCCGGGAATGTTACATTATCGCGTTTGGTATCGTACATTGCATTTCCGGGAATCCTTTATTATTGTAATTTTTTATTCTAGTTTTTTTTGGATTTTTTAATGTTTGTTATGAAAATCACATGAGAATGCTCAAATCCCATAATTTTAGGGAGGAATATTTTTTTTTATTCTAGTTTTTTTGGTTATTTTATTGTTTGTTATGGAAATCCCATGGGAATCCTCAAATCCCATGGTTTTTGGGGGGAATGGAAATCCTTCCCAACCAAGGATTTTGATTCCCTTGGGAATCTATCATTCCTTCCAAAACTATGCTTGCCACATACCAAATAAGATAATCTAAGAGAGAATATGGGATTCCCTTGCACATTCCCACGTACCAAATGCCCCCTAAGTGTTTTGTGGTTCAATGGAATCTATACAATGTTTAAGAGTGCTATTTTATACAATGTTGCAGGGTGAACTAGCAGTTGGAATCATGACATCATTTATTGGTTACACCTTTACTTTAACCTTTGCAGTGAGTAACTTTCTTTGAACTTTGTATCTACTGTACGATACTTTTTGTTGTTGTTTCATTCCTTCCAATTTATTTATAGGATTATATAATTATGTTATATTATAACGGCATTCATATTTCAGGTTCAAGGGGGTGTTAATACGCTTGGTGATCTTCGTGGAACGTTTGCTGCTGTTGAAAGAATAAATTCTGTTTTGTCATCGATAGATATTGACGAGTCACTTGCTTATGGTTTAGACAAAGAATTTGAAACTAAAAAACTGGATGATGCTGGCATTGCTTTGCTTTATAAAAACGGCTATTCTGAGCAGAACAGAGCCCTAAGTGAACGCTACATGTCAGCACTGAGATCAGCTAATGATTGGTGTAGTCTAGCATGGGCGGGTGATATTTGTCTTGAAGGTACCATCGATCATGTATATCCTTTAAGATAATAGCTAATATTATTTGTCAATATTTCTTGTATATATTTTATATTGTTCTACAAACATTTTTTAATGTTTATCTCTTTATATTATGCTTGTTGCTGTTTCCCTGTCATTCCCAACGAACTTAGGTTAATATTGGATAGATTATGAGTTCCATAGTTCGATCAAATTTTTGATTTGCAGTTCTATAAAATTAAGTATGTCTTACTATGTTTGGTATTGCTTTTGGAGAGTTAAAAGCACTTCTAGACCTAAAATAGGATCCCTGGATCAAAGTGTATTGGGGCCAAATTTTTTCTTCCTTCCATAGTTTGTGGTTTTCCACTTTTTCCCAACACATCTATGATGTGTCTTTAGTTTTCTAGGAAGGTTCTTTTTGTGTCTTAAAAATGAAAAAGTTAAAGCATTTTTTCTTAAGAATGCTTCTTCACTTTCTATTCAATGTTTTATTGTTTACAATTGTGCTAGCAGGAGCATTAATGGTAGTTATGCCTGTGCTTGATATCTTGTTGGAAATATGGGTTGTACAGCACGAGGTAGACACGCTTGAGACATGTCACTGTCATTTACATATAAAAGGATTTTGGTACTAGACAAGTATTTGTTGGATATTTAGACACTGTTTTCTTTACTGGTGTATCTATGTTATCTATATTGATTTGGCTAAATTGCAAAAAACAACCTTGGACTATGGCCTTTATGCAGAAACCCCTCCTGATTTTTTTATGCAGAAAACCTCCTGAAGTATGATTGTTGCAAAAACCCCGAAGTATGATTGTTGCAAAAAACCCCCCTAAAGTATTTCAAAAAAACCACATCTAACTTTTCTACTTGTATGAGATAACCCCATTCATCTTTGCAAGTTGGTTCAAAAAACATCATATATCTTTCTCATTATTGTCAAAAACCTCCCTCAACTTTAGCATAAAGTCTCACGCCGGCGGGGTGGGTTTTTTGCAACAATACTTCAGGAGGTTTTTTGCAAAAAAAAAAGATTTTTGGGGGGGGGGGGGGGTGTTCTACATAAAGGCCATAGTCCAAGTTTTTTTTTTTTTTTGCAATTTAGCCTATTGATTTACATTCAGATTGCCCAATTTGCCCATTTGTCTCTTGATTTATATATTTTAAAATAATTTATGCATGCTTGTTATGTGCTTCGGTCAAGATTAAATATTGCCTGATTTCCTGGAATATGAGATTGTTATTATGTTCAGATTAAGCATTTATAATCCTATGGCAAAAGGATGCATTCATCTGGCCGTTTTTTGTATTGGAATGATACATGTACATTCACTATACGACACAGCCTGAACATGTTAACAGAACTGTTGAAAGTTGGTCCTTATTTTTGTGAGGTTATGCACGTTAGGATGGTCTCATGCAGATTCTGTGATATAGAGGTTAACAAAGTTCACTTAACATGGAACCTAATTACCAAAACTGAAGGCTCTTTGTTTACATAGGTAATTTACACTTGTATATTTTTGTTGCATTTTAGAATATTATCGTGTCTTGTCTCATTAATTTTGATGATTGGTTAAATGTTCACCTCGTGGTTTATATGAAAGATTACAACTAGGAGTTCAGATAATTTAATCAAGACTGGTTTTCTGTGCTGTGTGCATTATGTATTACATGGTAACATCCATGCATCATGATGTGGCTATTAAGTGCACACTTCTGCTCAGTTTCATTAAATATTTAAGTAATTTGATCATGTTCGTTTTGACAAATTTACAATTTATAGACTAAATTAATTCTCATGTTTTATACTTTTAGTACAAAAGATTTTAGTGAGTTCTGGCAACTATATGACACACGATGATGGAACTTTTAGGTACTTAGATGATTGATGTATAATTGTTGATGCACAGCGGAGTTTCATTTAGTAGACATGTGCAGTGTCGATACTTCATGCTAGTATACAATTACACTGCTCTTTTTCCTTTTAAATTTCCTCTGGGATAGTTAAATACGAGATCCAGAAAGAATAGTAGTATGCTTTTCTGCGTTTTATATGATAAATGAAATCCCTTAAATATTCTCATAGATTAACTTTTACCATCCTATTGGCTACTGATTGTTCTTCAGAACTTTCATTCTGAGTATAGTGTATTCTTCCTCTAACCAGGTGACTACATTACAAAAGTAACTCTTATATTCGAATTGTGATTTACAGATGTATACTTCTCATATCCTTTGCGGTCTGACGTGGGTGTCTTAAATGGTCTAAGTTTGACACTAAAATGTGGAACAATAACAGCACTTGTAGGACCTAGTGGTGCTGGTAAAAGCACTGTTGTTCAACTTTTGGCACGTTTCTATGAGGTAAAATTGTTTTATCTGGATACTACCCTTATCTCCTTTTATATAGTAAACTAAAGTGATTATCAACTTATTTGCAGCCAACTAGAGGTCGTATAACTGTAGCAGGGGAGGATGTCCGCACATTTGACAAAAGAGAATGGGCTCAGCTAGTGTCCTTGGTGAATCAGGTATTTCTCTAATAATTGTTTTATTTTATTTATTTTATGTATGTGCATTATGATAACCATTTCTTTGTGAAGTCCTACGATCTATTTCTCTTCATGTGAAAAGTTCACCAAGTTTTGATGCTTAATAATGTCTGAGTGTGGATTCATGATGCAAGCTTGTCATGTTTTCTTCATGTTTGAGAGTCCTTTATCTCTGGTTACACACACTGTCAACCAATTTTAGTTTACTGTACAAAACAGTCAGACAATTGGAACTTGATTATTCTAAGAACTAGCATTGTACCCGTGTGATGCATGAATGGCCAAACAATAATACATATTCTCAATTCGTCTCAACAACAATATGCATCTAAATTATTTTATAAATATTTTAAAAATATAAATTATTTTATAGATCTCCGCCTATCTTGTCCCTTTATTTTATTTAAAAAAATTTAATGGGTGCGGCTAGGGTGCGGTTCGGGTGCGGCTAGAGTGCAGCTAGGGTGCGGGTTTGGGCCTCTGCTATAAAAAAAAATAAAAAAAATTCCCTGAATCCCGCTCTTTTCCTCCCTTTATCTGATGTTTTCTCTCCCGCCTCTCTCTCAAGAACCCTAAATCCCCAAATTCCGATCAAAATCTTAATCCTCTCTTTCGCCGTCGTCGACTCCTCATCTCTCCGTAGGCTTCTCCACTCTTCGCTGTCAACTCTACTTCTCCACCCGTCGTCGTTAATTCCTCATTTTCTCCGCCGTTGACTCTGCCGATTCCTCCACCGTCGACTCCTCCACTCTTCGATGTCGCCGCCTTCACTCTCCAGCAATCCACCATTAAACTTTGTTGCTTCCTGTTGCCAATATCTACCATTAAACTTGCTTTGAGATTGGTGCACATATTTCACTTGTGATGAAGTTATAAATATAGTTTTTGCTTCATGTTGTGATTGTATGACCATAACTAATCCTTTATTGCTTCCTATTGTCATTGTATGACCCCGCAAAAGTCCGTACAACCTTAATTAATCCTTTTGCTTCCTTTTTCCTTTGCTTGCTTGTTTGCTGTGAATATATGAACTCAAATATACATAATAATATATTATGTTTGTTTGTTGTGATTGTATGAACTCAAATATACATAATATGCTTGCTTGTTGTGATTGTATGAACTGAAATCACTTGGTTAATTTATGATTATTAACAATGATTTTGGTTTTTTATACAAAAATATAAATATAAATATTAATATATAATATATAATATATAAAATAATTATTTAAATATTGGCTGAATCCCAGCTGCACCCGCATCCTACTGTATATGTAAATTTGGAGGGAAAAGAGAAAAGTATGGTGATGTGACATCTGGCATTTCCATTTGGTTTGTCAAATTTGACAAAAAAATGGCCATTACCAAATTTGGCAACCGAAATGAGAGGTTGGTGTGGAGGGTTTTTGCCATTTGGGTTGCTACATATGAATATGGTAACCTAAATGAGAGTTTGGTGTAGATGCTCTAATAAAAAAAAGTAGAGAATGAAATTCCCAAAAAAAAAAAAAAAAACACCCCACTCAACTAAACATTCATAATATGAGAATGATATTAATCAGGTATTGTATATTCTTTATCTTCTAACTAAAATCAAAGCCTTAACTAAATAAGTACAAAAATAATAAAAAGCAAAAGAAGAAAAAGAAAACTAAGTAAACGAAATAATGACATCGAATACCTTTTCTAAATTTCAATAACAGTGCTTGGACCTAGGCCCTTTTGATAATTGTTTTGCCTAAAAGCCTAAAGTGATATGTGCAGACTGATATTATAATATATCAAACAACATTATAGCACTCAATAGTCATAGACTTACACAACATTTCATCTATCATGCATTTAAGAGTCATCTGTGCCTCAAATTCAGAAATCTTGATATATGTTGTCAATTTTTCACATGCATCTTATACAAAACCAAAAGGAGATGTGATAATTGAAAATTTTATAAACAAACATAAATACACACACACTGCCAAGAATAATTGTACCATCTTGATAAAAGCTTCCTCAGTTAACCATAACTCAAAGAAGCCAAAGGGAATTAATATAGAGAGACAAAAGAGATTTGATATAGTTTGAAAAATATATGTCCCTATCATTAATAAATATATTTAAAGCTTTGTAGTTTTTTTAAAATATGAGCAACCAATTTGTTTCGACATTCTATATTAGAAATGGATAGAATAGTTGAATGCGATCCCCCCCATCCTTTTAAAGAAATTTGTAAGATAGAGATAATATAAATTAATTCGCCACATATAATTGAATAAATGAATTCGCCACGTGGCACAATACGTTTAACACGGACTTAATATAGATTTACCACCATGGTGCAAGCAAAAGAATCAAAATTTAGCTTTATATATATATATATAAAATAGTGTTATATATATATTATTAGATACATTGCTATATCTATTGTGAGAAATGTACAACTGAGATTATATCTTGTATCCTATATATACTGGCCTTTAGAGTCCAATAATAATTCATTCATCTTTTTGTTTCAATCTCTATGTTATCTTTACATGATATCAGAGCCTCTACTTTCGTAAGACTTGCACTATTTTTCTCATCATCATCGAGGTGGAGTGGCTCTGGCCATCATCGGAATCACTCCACCTCCCCTCGCCGCGCCGCCATCTAAAATCCTAATCTATAATTCAATCCCATCACAGCAAACAACAAACAACTCCAGATCGTAACTCCAATCCCTTACTCCAATACAAATCCCTAATCCTGCCGGCTGCTCATGTCGCTAGCTGATCCCGACCTCCCTCACCTCATGCCGCTGCCACTGCCGTCCCGTCCCGTCGCCGACTCCCTCTCCTCCCGACCTCTCGATGCTCCCGAAGTCCCCATCCCGATGTCCGACCTCCATCAACCTCGACCAACAACCCCGTCATCCATCTCGATGCCTCCAAATCCTTGCCATCTCTTGTCACCGTCTCACGTTGCTAATCCGATCCTGCCGCAGCCGCTGTCCCTTTCCTCTCACGCAACGCCACCCAGATCAATCCTGTTGGTGTATGCCCTAGAGGTCAACCTTATATTGACATTGCTAGTTTACATTGCATCATGACATTTATTTCATATATGAGATATTTTATTTATTGTGTTGTTTATTGTGATTAAATGAACATAATAAATTCCTTAGTTCAATACCATGGGACATCAAGTATATGACTTGATTGCAAGATTCTATTGGTTGTAATCAGAACACTATTCTTAAATGTCCCTAGTCTAAGTATTATTGTGAATTAGGACAACAATAATAGATAGAGACTAGTATGTGCATAGACTGATAACCATATCTTACGGGTCATGGATACGAGATATCAAGTCTTCACATGAGTACATATTAAAGTAATAATGTACTGGACTGATCTACCATGAGAACGCTGCATGGATCGTTACGTGAGTATCATGTGCGATTCTCACAGTGACCATGGTGTACGTGGTCCTTTGACTTGAAGTCACTACAGTTCTCTACATGAGAAGTTATATGTTTTAATACCGTCAAATATCGCCTGTGATAAGGTGATTATAAAGTCGGCTATTTGACATACTATGAATCATGTAGGAATGTGAGTGACTTAGATAAGATTTGTTTTCCTTACATAACAAGAGCGATATCTTCGGGTTCCTTGATTCAGTGATATTGCAAAATACATGGCCGTACTCAAATGAGTCAATATGAGATATTGATCTCATTTGTTTTAACAAGTCTACTCGGACATTAAGAAATCAAAGATTGATCTATACAAGGTTGACACGCTCCATGTCTTGTGGGCTATTAAGATATCTGAACAAAAGGACTAGACTACATGGTAACACTAGTTACAGATAGGTAATGTTAAATCACTGGCATTCCCATTACTGGAGTAGCAGTGATGTATTGGTAGATACCACTTACTATTTGTAACACTAAAATAGGATTTTAGTATTATTGTTAATGTAATGAAAACCTACAGGGTCACATTTAGTATGGATCGAAATTGGGATTTAAATTCATAAGATGAATTTAATTGAGAATCCAAGTAAGACTTGGGCTCCCAACATTAGTTGGGCAATTAATTAAATAAACAGACTAACCAAAATTAGAAGATCCACATGTGAATCTTGACCTTGGTTAGATTGTGAGTTCGGCAACCTCTCTACTCTTTTAGGATGGATTTCCTGCTATATATATATGATATGAATTTGTAGGAAACGACAAGGGAAAAGCTTAGCCGTCACAAAAAGTGAGAAAGAGAGCAATAAGAACATTCCCTTCCCGCAGCTAGCACTGCGGCGTGAGGGAGAGCCCGATTTCGTTCGTTCGTGTGGATACCGTAGAGGCACCGCAACGTTGCAGTGCTCGTGATTGGTGGATTGTGGAGACAGTCATTCCATCGTTGAGGTAAAACTCCTAACCGTTTTATGTTTTTTGCAATGATCCATTGATGGGTTTCGAAATTTTTAAATTTATTTCCGCTGCATGTTTACTCTGTGATTGAATTCGAAACCCAACAAATCCTAGATCCAAGTGCTAAATCCAATCACAAATCCATCTCATTTGCCCAGGGCCATCCCGACGTCCTTCTTGGCATCCTTCCCGTCCGCCCAAGGCCATCTCGAACCACTACTGCTCCTCCTACTACTACTCTCGCATGGAGTTGTCCCGATACCTCCTGCAGCTGAACTCGCCTGCAACCGCCTTCCGAGAGATTTCGATACTTAGTGGGCAAACTCATATTAGTAGATTCACCGTGAGTTTGAGAGGGGGTGTTATATATATATATATATATATATATATATATATATATATTATTAGATATATTGCTTTATCTATTGTGAGAGATGTACGACTGAGATTATATCTTGTATCCTAGATATACTGGCCTGTAGAGCCCAATAATAATTCGTCCATCTTTTCCCATCAATCTCTCTATTATCTTAACAAATTGATTAGGTTGGTTGTCTCTTTTATCAAACTAGAAGCTCATTTTTTTTCTTTTCAGAATACATACAGGAAGTTCATGCTTGTTATCTTGCATAATCACATGCAGGGCCGACCCTGAGTTCCCGGGGGTCCGAGGCGAAAACTTCTAAATGTCCAAGTAATTATTTTTAGGGGCCCCTAATAACAACTAGCTATTTGCACGCGTGCGATGCACGCCCTAATATTTTTTTCTTTTTCAAATCAAACACCAGAAATTACAAAACCACACAACATTAATTTTATAAAAATTTCTATAAAAACAAAAAATCAAACACTTACTGGGCATCTTGTTTAGACTCAAACGACTCACAGCTGTACTTCACCATCCATCAAGCCTGTGTTCTTGCTACAAATGAATAAATTAACCCAATTAGAAATAAAACCCAATAATTTCCCCTATAAAGAAACCCATGAATTTCCTCAATAATTTTCCCTATAAATAATCCGGATGGATATATAGGCAGCATCAGACATTTGAAAAGCCATGAGTTAAACAAATTCAAGATCCAGTTAATATACAAATAAACGGCAGCATCAGACCTTTCTAACCAAAAGTCAAATAAAAAAAAGTAAAACCAAATCAAGATCCAGTTAATATACAAAATGACGGTGCACGATTTTCAACGCGAGAACACGAATCGTAAAGAATACCTGTTTGTTGTAGATGTTGAAGAGATACCACAACCCAAACAACGCGCCGAGCTGCAGCGTCTGGAGCGCGCCGAGCTGCAGCGTCTAGAGCAAGCCGCCGCCGCTCTTCTCGGCGGTGATCTCGCCTGAGCTCTCTCCGACCACAGATCTGACGGCCACCTCACGTTCCGACGGCTGAGTTCGAGGGGAGCAGCCGATGCCATGGATTGAGATCGGCTTAGATTTGAACGGCGAAGAGGATAACGACAATGACGGCGGCGGTGATGACGATGAGAAGGAGGCGGAGATTGGGGATCTAGGGTTAGGGTTTGCTAGTCGATATCTGGAAGGGGTTCGGAGGTTGAGGAGGGGAGTCGAAGGGGAGAGGGCGTACGCCGCGCTCTGCATTTTTCTCGGTGGTCGCGCGACGCGAGGGATGAGGAGAGAGAGAGGCAGTGGGGATTTTGAGTGAGGGAGAAGTATCGACCGGGGGGGTTGAGATAGAAAGAGTTTGATTTGAGTGAGAGAGAGATTGAAGTAAATGTGAAGCGAAAATTATGCTTGTGCCCTCTGATTGTTTAGGGATCAAGGGCAAAAATTGACAGAATTAATCCTATATTTTTTCTAGTCTTTTATGTTTTTGGGGGCATGATAGTAAAAAGCCGCCAAAATGGGGCTTTGCTTAATAATAGTATAGATATAAATTTTTTTACGCTCAAAATACGTGCCTATATTTACAAAGGGAATATAAATTTAGGGGCCCCTAAAATTGCAAAAAATTCGGAGGCCTGAGGCAGCCGCCTCACTTGCCTCAAGGGTGGGACCGGCCCTGCACACACGCATGCACGCGCGCGCACACAGAGAACCAACAATAAATTTCTATTAGACCCCCATTGACCCCTTGAACACTACATAACCAACAAGAACATTACATAAAACCCTTTTTTATAAAAAATAAATAAATAAAGGGCTACGTCGTATCTTGGTCTCGAGTGTGAGACCTCCATTTATCCATCCCAATCCTTTACCATTTGAACTACAAGTCAGTGGCAACCTTCATATCTACTATTGTTGTGGGTTATGTACTGTTTGAGTTGAAAAGTCAAGGGGCCTAATGGAAATTTAGTGTCAAGCTGGGGGCCTAAACCATACTTACCCAATCAAATTTCATGCTAAAAATGCATTGGAACATGAAATTTGAGAAGCAATTCAGGCAGAACTGATGCCTTCATATCCTGATTGACTTGTGTTGAAATTTTTACTACTGTTGCAGGAACCAGTTCTTTTCTCGGTATCAGTTGGTGAAAATATTGCATATGGGTTGCCTGATGAAGATGTATCCAAAGAAGATATAATAAAAGCCGCCAAAGCTGCCAACGCTCATGAGTTCATATTATCTCTTCCTCAGGTAATTTCAACTTGCACAGTTCACAAATTGTTCACACTTCAGTTTACCATATTTGTGAAATATACTGAAAAGTTCTATGGTTTAGGGTTATGACACACTAGTTGGTGAACGGGGAGGCCTCTTGAGCGGTGGACAGAGACAGGTAATTTCAAAATTAAGTTTGCTAAAGTGACAGTTATTACTGGTGTATCGAAAGGGTTGGTATTGGTAATGTCGCCGTATTATATGGATAATCGTACATTTATTAAAAAGAGGAAAACGAAACTACATTTACATATGTAATGCCCTTGCCATATGTTTTAATCTTAGTATCTGTAGCCAAAAGACATTAGTAAGAGATGTCTCATTTTCTTTACTTTAGCGGTACAGTAGTCAGCCACACATTGGTTTGTTAGCCAAATATTTGATGCCCCATCACATTATTACAAGCAATCACATGCTTAGTCATATTATATTGCAAAATTGACCTGAGTCTGAACCCTGAATGATCTTAATCTTCTGATATGCAGAGAATTGCTATTGCGCGTGCTATTCTTAAGAATGCTCCTATTTTGATACTAGATGAGGTAACTCGTGATATTATTTTGATCCTTACAACCAAATAAGTTGCTTCAGCCTTTTTCTTTTTCCTGTGTGCCTGTGCAGGCAACCAGTGCTCTAGATGCAGTCAGTGAGCGATTGGTGCAAGAAGCACTTGACCATCTAATGAAGGGAAAGACCTCACTAGTGATTGCTCATCGGTTAAGCACTGTTCAAAATGCCCATCAAATTGCTCTTTGTTCCGAAGGAAAGATAGCAGAACTAGGAACCCATGCCGAACTGTTGGCAAGAAAAGGCCAATATGCTTCTCTGGTTGGTTCACAGAGGCTTGCTTTCGAGTAATTTGTTCACTCTGAAACTGGCGAGAGCAGTGTAGTAGCAGTATACTATTGTTTGCTTTCATTCAAAAAATCGGAAAAATCAGAAATGATGACAGCTTATATAATGCTTGGAATGTACAATATAATTACATTTGATTACACATTACAAATCTTCGGTTGCTTGTGCTTTCAGTGCTCTGGTTTGATTTTTTTTCGATTTTTGTATACGAGGGCTCGAGCGGATTCCATATCTATGGAATAATTTTGATTTATTCGAATTTATCTTTTGGAGAATATACAGTAATTATATTCGAACTTCTTCCACATTCACTATAATATCTGAATTTAAGTACATGGGTCTTTCCTCAGAATAAAAACATATGGAGTAATTTTTTTTTTATAGATTACCAGCAATTATTTACTCTTCATACGGATCTCAACACAAACAACAGTGCATCATAGATTAGTTACATGTGAGAACTAACAACTGATACTAGGAAAATGTAAGAATCATCAAGATCGTGAAGCTCATGAAGCCTCCACCTTTTGAGCCGGCCATCTCCATGTATTGAGTCCGCATGTAGTGTGATACTCCCTGCAAAGAATAGCGGCCATCATTCAGTCGATCGAGAGCATGGGCATTGAGAATAACAAGGGCTATCACGTATATCTGCATAAACTTGTCCAGTGTAATTGCATTCCAGAATAACTTGCATAGATATTAGAAGCAACAGGCGAAGTTATTCATTCAATTAACAGTTTAGTACACAAGAAGAAGCAACTTGTCTCTACAAGTGTAACCTTAAAACCACATTTGAATATAATTACTGAGAACTGTGAGAATCGAAAATCATGACCCTAACAGGAAAACTTCACTATTTAGATAGCTGATGAACAAATGAAGAAAACGCTTCTTAGATTAAAATATGTACCCCAAGGAAATCTTAGAATCGTATAGTGTTATCGTATACCCTATCTCAGCTAGCCTAAGCTAAAAACATATGTCAAAAGTCCTCATGTTATACTCAGGGCCGGCCCTGAGTTCCCGGGCCCAAGGCGAACTTCCGAAATGGAGCCCTCCATATACACACACACACAAAAAAAAACATGTATACAAAAATTTACACATTGTTTAAAACAAAATATGCAAAATATATATTATTGAATAACAAGTTTACTCTTAAGCATCATACATATATGCAAAATTAAGTCAAAATATGCAAAATAAAGGCTCAAATAATTATTCTTGGAGGCCCCTAATAATAGTTTTTTTTTTACCCTCAAAATACGTGCCTATATTTACAAGGAAAGTATAAATTTGGGGTTCCTAAAATCACAGAAACGTCGGGGCCCTGAGGCGACCTCTCACCCGCCTCAAGGGTGGGGCGGCCCTGGTTATACTAAGCTTGCGGTTGCGGTAGTTCTACATGTACATCAATGAAAAAATGTCCGAAATTGAGATTTTTTTTTTTTCTATTATAGATAGATTAGCAAGAACCTTGAGTACTAATAACTTAAACAAAAGAAAAGAAACCAAATGGAATCTTCAAAATCGAGATATTAATTTCCAGTACAGTGAACTTGCATGATTTTCATTGTGGGGGGTGTATATCACTTTTAAATTTCCATTTTCTTTGGCGGCCCAAACCTGTAAAATTGAAAAGAAATATTGAAGTAGACAAGTTCATCGAGTAATAAAAAGCAAGCATCAGGAAATACTTACCTTTATTGTTTGATCTAAAGAACCCGACAATAAGAATTGATCCCCACATAACAGAGACATCACAAGGGGGATGTATGGTCAGTAAGAGTATGGATGCACTGTAAAGTTGCAAGATCCCAAACCTGAAAAAAAAAAAAAAAATTAAGTCAACAACAACATCTAGCTATTTGCAAAGAATTTGCGCCACGAGAAATACCAAAAGAAGGCACAACTTTTCATTAAATATACCAATTTAAGCAAAGATGAAGTAGTGGATCAAGCTCATAATATTGTATTCAAGTGTTGGTAAGTTTAAAACTGCAAATAAGAGGAGTAATGACCGTGTAGAGAGTAATTACCGTTATAGTACAATTCATGTGGAGTTGTTTTCATGTGGCTCAAACATACTAAATAGTACAATTCTGTAATAAGTAGTTATTGAGTTTGATTTAGTAAAAGTAGAATGTTTTTTCAGTTACTTTGAATTTTATTTAGTGAACCCATAGTAGACTCCATTTGTTTCTTTGTTCCTTTTGGATAGATTTCCTGTCTCATTCTAAGAAAGCTAAGATGATTTCCTGTCTCAATTTCTTCAAAATCAAAGGCTCAGATCTAACCTTACAAAATACATTTTTCCCCCAAAAGTTCCCTCCAAAACTCAAATTCAAATCCCAAAATAACTCCTGGACTTTTATTTACAATTAATTATTGTCATACTATTTAAACTTGAGCTACATAATTATTGATTTACTGTTTATGATACTTTTCATATGCTGTATCGTTCTGAAGACGTGCCGTAGGCACGTGCCCGCGGGCAAATCTAGTGTGTGTATATATATATATATATATATATATATATATATATATAGTAAGTTACTCAGTCTGAGGCCGAACTGGCATCATCTGATTTCCCCTTTCCTCAAAGCCAAAGTTAAAGCAAAATGCTAGACATACATGAGTTTTTACCCCAAACATCCATTATAAATGCATTGTGACCAACTTCTCACTAAAAAACAAGGTTTAACATTGTCTTTTAGTGAGAAATGAGCTCCAATGCATTTATAATGTATGTTTTGTTAGGAAATATGAGGATCTTGTTGAGTCTTTGACACAATCAACACAAACCACTAAGTAAGACTACATCACACCACACACAAAGCACACAAGAATTATCCCAATTGGGGCTTTCGCCTTAATCCAGGGGAGGAAGAACCGAGATATTATTCAACTAGAGAAGATAAAAGAATATTACAATTCTCACCACGATCCTCTCTCAAGCCTAATGGAACTTAATGCTGCTTACAATGGAGAACTCTCTCACCCTCTGAGATGAATTACTCTATTCTTCTATTCGGCACTCAATAGAATCATCATGGATCTATGAGCCGTTACAATTGTTTATATAGATCTAGAGACAAATTCTAAGTTGATATCTTGTTACAATAGCCATTGGATAGTATATAAGAGATAACCCTATGATAGGAGCCACACGATCTAACTTGAAGAGCAAGTTGGACTTTTCACGAATCACTTAGACTCAAGCCCAAAATCCATCAGCGTCGCTGTCGGTCGACCGCACCAACAAGGCGGTCGACTGTCCTCCCCTCTGGAAGACTTCTTGCATGGGACGGTCGACCGCTCATTAGGGGCGGTCGACCGCAAGTTCTGCTGTAGCTGCTGCTGACTGTTTCTTGCCTCCACTCCGTTTCCAATCGCCTTTGTCTCTCCATCATCTTATCGTCTTCTTATCCAATATCGTATGCAAGACATAAACCCAACAATCTCCATCTTGGATTGCATACGCATGAATCCATACCTGTGTGATTTAAAACTCTTTTAGACCATTCTTCTCCGCTTTGTAAACAACATATTTCTATGGCTTCTCCTGCTAGTTGAACAAACCTGCACCTGTTTTCCTCCATCTGTATGCCTTCCTCACGGGCACACCCATATAGATGTAATCATGGAGGTGCCACCCTCCATACGAACTCCACCTACATTAAGGCTCTCTCCACCTTCCAACGGTATTCGAACGTTGCAGTCTCGTTTCGGTAATTCTAGTGACGGCTTACTAGATAATTCTTTAGGAACAATGGGCTTCCATACACTCGGCCGAATTTTTCTGCTCCCACAAAGCTGGTAGAGGTTGTGCTGACCCTGCCCAATCCCCTCTTACCCTTCATTACCTTACGACGACTATTCCAAACTGTCAAAACTCCACCTCGAGCTGTGTACCTGCAGCCACGAGCATCAAGAGTACCCAAGGATATAAGATTCTTCTGTATCAAAGGAATATGCATGACCTCTTCTAGTGTGAACCATTTACCATCTGGTGTCTCCAATTCAACTGTTCCCTCACCCACTGCTTCACAAATCTCACCACTCCCAGTTCTCACATTATGGCTTGTTGATGACTTGTAAGTTGAAAACATCTCCCTCTCGGAGTAAATATGAGAAGAACTTCCCGAATCAAGATACCAACTTGAATCCACATCTGAAGAACTTGAAACAAGAAGACAATAATTGACATTATTACTTGACTCAGTTGCGCTGACTATATGGTCTTGTTTACCTTCTTTAGTAGCACTCTTCTGACTCTACCACTTGTGACAGTCTTTCTTGTAATGCCCAACTCCTCTACAATAATGGCAATCTTACCTTTGTGTGCTGCAACCCTTCCAATTGAAGTATCACCATTCACCGCAAAACACCCTAAAGAAATAAACCCTCCTATATGAGTCTCCTTTCTTAGTTCATCTTCCTTCAGACCCTTAATCACCGCGGCTACAGTAAGTGTCTCCTTGGCCAATTTTCCATGTAGCATAGTAGTTATCAAGTGATCATAAGAAGTTGGCAGTGAATAAATCAAGTTGAAAGCTTTATCCTCTTCGCTAAGATCATCAGCGTTAATCGCATTCAGTTCAGATATTACCTGTGACAGTGTAAAAATGGCCTGAGGCCCAACCAGGGTCCAATACAATTCCTACTCAGAAAAGCAAAAATAACAACCTGGTTCGGCTCTGGACCACTTCAGGGTCGGCGCCGAACCTCGTGTTTGCCCTCACAGTGCCGGCTTCCTCGTACTGACGAGCCTCAGTATCCCCCGGAGTCCGATCCGGAGCAGTCCCTCAGGCCGTCCCCCCTCTCTGACGGGGCGGAAGGATGACCTGGCGCAGCCTAGGCCCTCCGATTCCCCCAGAGGCACCGAGGACTCACGATGGGCCACGTCAGCTCCAAATACCGCCAAGGGTTTCGCCACGTCAGCCCTATACCACTCCTGGTATCACTGCAACCGCCCTAAAACCCCCTGGGCCTTCTGCCACGTCAGGCCCATGGGCTTTCAGATCCAAACCCGGCCCCCAAGCGGAACCAAACCCGGTTGGGATTCTCTATAAATACTAGACCCTCACCCACCTTTTGGAGGTAATCAATCTTTTGCCACTTAAATATACCTAGTTATTGCTACTCTCTCACAGAGACTGACTAGAGCGTCGGAGGGTCCGCCACCGGGACAAACCCCGGTGTTTCAGGACCGTCTGCAGGTACACAAGACCTCGGATCCGACCCTTCCGATCCGAGCCCAACCTTCAACGCCTTTCCAAGCTCATCGTAGGCCCCAGAAGGTCAACCGAAGGTCGGCAGACGAGCGGCAATCTCCTTCAAATACAAATTGAGTTCGAACTCACACCTGGTGCTTCCACACGTGTCTCAGAAATAAACAGCATCAGGTTGGCGCCGTCTGTGGGAACCAGCTGCTCCAGAAGCCGATCCGACCCAGACCCTCAAAGGCCATCGACAGCCGAACCCTCATGGCATCCAAAGGCAAGGGGGCTGCTTCCTCCGTCAACCAACGGGACTCGCCCCCACCCACCAATAGAGCCAGGCCACGCCCGTCGAAACACAAAGCTCCCTCTCGGGAGTCCCAAGGGAGCGTCGGCCGGCCAGCCCCGCCCGACCTCCGGGGAATAATCCTCAACCGCAAGATTACCCGCAGCAGGAGAAGGGCCGCTTCCAACCCAGCCCCGAACCGCCCGAGGCCACCGTCCGAGGTACGCAGACCCGCGCTCAGCCGAGTCGGAAGACAACCCTCGGACCGACCAAACCGGGCCGAAAGAGCCCCCGTCACTCATAAGGAATTCCAAGACTTCCGAAAAGAAATGCTGGGAGCCCTCCAACGGGCCCCCAGGGAAGAAACCCTCCACTCACAAACGGGGTCGGACGTCGAAGCCAGCGCGTCCCGCCCTTCAACGATCCAGCCGGAAGACGATGACGTACTCCTAAGACGCCTACAAGAAATGGAGGACCGCCTCGATCACATAAGGGACGGCGGCCAAAGAATGGCTCAGGGGTACAGACCTGTCCGTCCACCCTTCTCCGCCCCCATCCTCCAAGCGGAAATACCCCGGAATTTCCGACCCCCTCAATTCGAGACCTACGACGGCGAGGGAGATCCTGCTGATCACATGGAGGGTTTCAAAACCCTCATGATGATTCACAGCGCCTCGGATATCCTGCTCTGCCGAGCCTTCCCCGCCACCCTTCGGGGTCCTGCTCGCGAGTGGTTCTCGAAACTCGCCCCCGGCTCCATTTACTCCTTCGACCAACTCGAGGGCAATTTTCTTGCCCATTTTGTCACTAGCCGGAAGGCCGAAAGGACCAGCGCCTCATTACTTGGGCTCAAACAGATAGAGGGGGAATCACTCAGAATGTTCGTCCGGAGATTTACCGCTGAGGCAAGGTCGGTCTCCTCCCTCGACCCAGGCGTCGCTTCAGCGGCATTCCGACACAACGTCCGCCCCGGACAGCTGAAGGCCTCTCTGGCCAAGAGACCCCCCATCGACTTCCCCGACCTCCTTAATAGGGTCGAGAAATACATTAGGGCAGAAGAGGCCCTTAACCCCGAAGATGCCAGGGATGCCACCGGGAAAGGAAAGCGGAAGACCGAGGAAGGCGAACCACCGAAGAAAGCTCCAAGGGACCCGGGGGCCATAAAGAAGGTCCCGCCAGTCCCCCGCTTCGAGAGGTACACTCCCCTGACGCATAACATCTCCGCCATCCTCTTGGAAATCGAAGACAAGGGCATTGTCCGACTACCCCCCCGATCTAATAACAACAAGAATCGAGACCAGCGCTTTTACTGTCGCTTCCACAGAGATCACGGGCACGAAACCGACCAATGCCGAGCCCTGAAAGACGAAATTGAAGAACTCATTTCCAGAGGATACCTCCGAGAGTTTACCCGAGAAGACCCACGGGATCGGCGAGGCGCTAGGAACCGGAGGCAATCGCCTCCGAACCCTGCTCCAAACCAGTCCCAGAATCGGGACCCCGACTCCGAGGGAGCCGCGGATATCCCTTTCATCTTGCACTGTGTCCACGGAGGACCGATGGGAGGCGAATCAAACACTTCCAAAAAAGCCTTCCTCAGAGAGGTGAACGCTGTCAAAGACAACCCCTCACCCAAACTACAATCAAGGCCGGTCTCCTTCTCAGGGGAAGACCTTGAAGGTGTTCGCTTGCCCCACTGCGATGCTCTCGTCATCAACCTCCACATGGCTAATTGTGAGGTCCGCAGGATCCTCGTCGACAACGGTAGCTCGGTGAATATTCTTTTCCTCGAAGCCTTCGAAAATCTCAGGTTACCCCGAGGAAAACTCAAGCCAGCTGGGTACACCCTGCACGGGTTCTCAGGCGTCCCTGTCGTAATAGAAGGGATTGTTACCCTCGACGTTACCGCCGGGTCGACTCCTGTCAAGAGGACCGAATCCGTGGACTTCATGGTGGTCAACGTCAAGGCGGCCTACAACGCCATACTTGGCCGGCCTGGACTATGCTCCCTACAAGCGGTGCCTTCGGCTTACCATCTGAAGCTCAAGTTCCCCACCCCTCAAGGAGTCGGCATCGTCCGAGGCAGCCAAGAAGCAGCGCGATCATGCTACATGACCACCGTCGGTGGAGGTGTGTTCCCCCTCGACGCCGGACGAGCATAGACTATGGCCCGGCTATATGTAAATCTTCTTTTGTTGGTGTAAACCCTCGTTTGTAAAGGGCTGCCTTAGCGGCCCTCCCTACCTTATACTAGAAATATGCCTTTTTATCCGAACCCCAAATGTCTCGATAATCTCAGTGCGAGTCCGGACCGAAGGTCCTTCCTAAGGCCCCACTTCGATCCCTCGCGGAACGATGGAGCCGGACCTTGCCTCCGACATTTCGTACCGCATCGCTGGCCGGAGCGAGGAGGGAAAAGGATTCTTCTTTCATACCCCTTTATTTTTCGTTCCAAAGAGAAAAAATAAAACGAAAGAAAAACAAAGACCGTTACAAGACCGCTCCACTCTTCTCAAATCAGGTAGATCAGGGCCCCCCGGGCCCAACGAGGGACAAAGAGTACTTCGACCAAGCAACTGGGGGCCCCTCCCCTCGTTGTGATATTCCTTAGCCTCAGCCACAATCGACGGTCCAGCCACCAAACTCTGGGCGTCATCCGGTCGCGCCCACTGCAACAGCAGCAACGCAGAGGGAACCCCCTCCGCCTGTCGACCCAAGGAGGAAGAGAACGGGGCTCCCAACATCGCCTTGTAACGAGGCATCCCCATCTCCTTCTCCACAAAGACGTCGCGAGGTAACCCCCCAGGAGAGGACCTCGGCTCCAAGGTACTTAGCCCGGCTCGTCTAACGTCCGTCCCGCTGGGCTCCCGATCCCACATCACTCTCCTCAATCGGCGCGCCTCCGCACTCAAGACGGCGAACTCGTTCCGATAAAAGTTACAAGCTTCATCGGTGTCCCGAGCCCCCCTTCGGTGACGAGCCAGCGCGGCTTCCAGGACCTTAACCTTACTCCGGAGTCGCGCCACATAGAAACTACGGGAGTCCCCTTCAGGGAGGAGAGCCGCGACCTACAAGATAACCAACCAACTCAACACACATTCTCAAGAAGATTCAGAAATGTCCAAGGTCAAACCAACCGGCCGGTCAAAAAACTTTTCTTGCCACTATAAATCCAAGTGTTTCTTACAAAAAGTGCGGTGGCCAGTCCGCGGGAGGCAAACACAATCGAGGGAGAGAAAAAGAAAGACAAAAAATTACACAACTCATTGACCCACCTCCGCGCCGACGGACGGATCCACGGGAGCGTCGGCCGAGGGGTCGACGGCGGGCCCTTCTTCACCCGGAGTCTTCGACGTCCCCTCGATCTCCATATCATACTCAAAATTGGACAGATCGAGGGCTGGGAAGAAGTGCCTCACGTGGCTGAGGGCCCTCTCATAGCTCTTGTCCTGGGCCGCGATCACCATCTGCTGGCCCTTGTGCAACACCTCCTTCGCCTCCTTGGTGAACTTCGTCTTCAGGGAGGCCATCTTCTTCTCCCACTCTACATCCTTGGCCTTGAGCTGGAGCTCCAGCTGCTGCTCTCTCTTATGCGAACCCTCGAGTTCGATTCGCATCTCCTTCATCTCCAGCTCGCTCTTTTCCGCTCGAGCTCGCTCTTGAGCCAGGGACGCCTCGTACAGGTTCTTGATGTTGGCCCCCTGTATACAAGCCTACAACCAACGGCAGAACAAGATGAGGCCTCGGCACGTAAATCAACAAAGAGGGACAGAGTCGACGGACTTACCTGCACAGTGGCCTGTGCCAGGCGGGCGAACGCCGCCTCTACGGGCTCGCCCTCCATCGCCTTGCGATCGCTAGGGGTCGCCAGCTTTTCCACCACTTCGACGGCTTGGGCCTCCTCTGTCAGACGGTCCCCCATCAGAACCGACCAGTCAGGAGCCCACTGCTGCCGCAACAGCTCCACCACCGGATCCTCTTCCTCGGCCTCGACCCAGGGACCTTTCCCCTTGTCGAGAACAGGGGCCCCTGCTCGGCCCTGACCCTTCGAAGAAGCCGCGCCCTTGCTCGTCTCGGAGCGACCCCTCTTGGTCCTCGGCTCGAGTTGAACTTCCGAGATAACAAGGGGCAGCTCCCTCGACCTCTTCGCCGCCTCCGCCTTCTTCTTCTCGGCGTTTTCCTTCTTCATGGCCAGCCGCCTTGCCTGGATCGATGCCTCATCCATACCTGCAGAAAAAACCATTAAGAGCAATGAGCAAGAAAGCAAGAAAGGACCCAGAAGAAAGGAACAACTACATACGCATAACAGCTGGGCTCAGTCCAGCGCTCGCCAGAGTGGTCTCCGTCACCTCCGTCCAATCAATACTAGGTGACTGGCGGAGGCGCTCGACAAACCCCCATTCATCTGCCGACAGATCCCCCTGCCTCGGCGGTGGGTGGCTCGGCTTGGAGTGGTTCCATCGAGTAGGAATGTCCCATGGCTCTTCACTCCGGATCACCAAATACTTCTCCTTCCATCCCTTGATGGAATCGGGGTGGTGACGAACGACCTTCCCCCCACTCCGGGGAGAGATATAGTATACACCCTCGGCCGACGGATTGACCATCAACATTGCACGGAACACGTTCAGCCGCAGGGGGACTTGCTGCTCCTCGCACATCAGCATAAAGCAGATGATCTGCTTCCATGAGTTCGGCCCGTACTGCATGGGCGCCAAGGAGGCCCAGTTCAACACATCCCTAATGAACGGGTGGATTGGCAACCTCAGGCCAGAGATAAAAGCGTCCACTGGGAAGACACAGTACCAAGCTGATAAGGGATCGGTGGGGCGCAGAGTAGGGCTCGGCATCAGTAGTTCGTGACCAGGCCCTATATGATACGCCAGCTGCAGAACCTCCAAATCCCCGCCCTCCAAAACGGTCGAGATCGCGTCCATCATCACCCTCCCCCGGCTCGGCGAAGAGGGTTGCACTCCGAAGAGCTCCTGGTCAGAAAGATCGTCGGGATACTGACGGAAATACTTCGGCTGAACAGGCGAACCGGTCATCAAATTACGGAAAACAGGCGCCTTGCTCGAACCGCCGGTCCTCGACCCCGGTTTTCCTGGGGCCCTCTTCTCCTTCTTAACTCGCTCCGACGGTCCTCGACCCCGAGCGGTGGATCTCCTCACTATATTACCCTCGCCCCTCTCCTCATCGGAAGACAGCTCCAGCACACGAATGCCGTCCGAACCCTCGCCGGTTCCCTCCGACCCACTACTCTCCACCACAAAGGGACGTCGAGTACGCGACGCCCTCGACTTGTGTGCCGCTTCCCCCTCACCTACTGAGTCCTCCAAAGAAACCGAGCCAGTATGGCCCACAACGGGCACCAACCCTTCCTCGAGCATGGGCTCTTCCCACGACGTCGACGGAGAGTCAGGCTTTACTTCCCCCCTGGACGACGACGCCGACGAACCGGACTGAGCCCTATCCATCTGTGCCTAAAGATAAAACAAACTTACCAAACTAACCTGGGACCGCTTCGGAAGGGCGAACCGAGTACGGCAAACTGCAAGAAACAATCGCTGAAGGGGTGGGAGGTTTTTTGAAGAAAGAAGCAGCAAGATTGAAGTGGGCGAAAGGGAAAAAGGGGGAAGGCTTATATAAGGGAAGAACGGCTCCTCGACTTCCGCGATTACTGTTCACTGATTGACGCACAACTGCCGCCTGGAAAATCGCGCCGCGTTCTCGAAACCTGTGCGGGGGACGTCATCAGACGCCAGACTGACGGCCTAACTCTGGGGTCGGGTCGGGTGGGATACACGACGGAGAAAACATTTTTTTTGTAAGTTTAAGGCGCCGTCATATGACGGACGCCCTGGGCTCCAGCGTCCGACCAGTTCCCCTCTCACCCTCGAGCAGCCCGGGACTTACAGCCTCGGCAGCCGAAACCCCGAACTGTTCGAGGGTGGAACAGAAACCGCCATCGCCTACAGCCCTATCAAGACGGACTGACCGACCCCCGACGGGAGGTGGCCCCCCCCATCCGAGGCCTTTCAGCCCCAAGGCCGGTATACGGTGGGTGCGTCTTTTCGTCTGGATCTCCCCCGGGCCAAACCTCCATGACAGGGCAGTCTGACCCGAAAAGGGATCCAGACGGCAAAACCACCACTAAACCGAAGCTCCTCTTCCCACAGCACGGATCTCGGCCGTCACCCCCTCTCGCCCTGATCTCCCGTAGATCTGGCCACCATATCAAGGTCCATCAGATCCAAGAGAAGATCAGGACGGCAGAGTAACCACCTCTCCGATGCTGCTAGGGTCGAAAATATTAGCCAAAGACAGGCGTCCGCCGAAGCAGACACCTCTGAAAGCCAATGGGCCACCCCTGTTTTGATCATACCTACAATGGAGGGGAGAGGTATTTATAACCTCCCCCAGGGACTAACCGTTGAGGCGCAGGGAAGGTCAATCAACGGAAAACCATGCACCATCTACATTTATTAGGCGGCGCCATTAAATGCCCCTAGGAAATTGGACCATCACACCATTCTCGGAGAACCTTCAAATGCACCACACGGGTGGTGGGATATCCCCGCTCAAGTCACTCTGGGGCGCCAACCGGTCGCCATCCCCCTTGTTAGCCCGAAATCCCTCGGCCAGCTCGGGGTCAGGTCTAGCACCAGGGTAGTCTTCTCAGGAAGGCTTCACGGCTCGCCATCGCCCTTGCCTTCCAGTAATCCCTCGCCAAGCTCGAGGTCAGGTCTGGCACCAGGGAGGTCTTCTCAGGAAGGCCAACGGCTCGCCACCCCCCTTGTTGGCCCATAATCCCTCGATCAGCTCGAGGTCGGGTCCAGTACCAGGGGAGTCTTCTCAGGAAGGCTTCACGGCTCGCCATCGCCCTTGCCTTCCAGTAATCCCTCGCCAAGCTCGAGGTCAGGTCTGGCACCAGGGAGGTCTTCTCAGGAAGGCCAACGGCTCGCCACCCCCCCTTGTTGGCCCATAATCCCTCGATCAGCTCGAGGTCGGGTCCAGTACCAGGGGAGTCTTCTCAGGAAGGCTTCACAGCTCGCCATCGCCCTTGCCTTCCAGTAATCCCTCGCCAAGCTCGAGGTCAGGTCTGGCACCAGGGAGGTCTTCTCAGGAAGGCCAACGGCTCGCCACCCCCCCTTGTTGGCCCATAAATCCCTCGATCAGCTCGAGGTCGGGTCCGGCACCAGGGGAGTCTTCTCAAGAAGGCTTCACGGCTCGCCATCGCCCTTGCCTTCCAGTAATCCCTCGCCAAGCTCGAGGTCAGGTCTGGCACCAGGGAGGTCTTCTCAGGAAGGCCAACGGCTCGCCACCCCCCCTTGTTGGCCCATAAATCCCTCGATCAGCTCGAGGTCGGGTCCGGCACCAGGGGAGTCTTCTCAGGAAGGCTTCACGGCTCGCCATCGCCCTTGCCTTCCAGTAATCCCTCGCCAAGCTCGAGGTCAGGTCTGGCACCAGGGAGGTCTTCTCAGGAAGGCCAACGGCTCGCCACCCCCCTTGTTGGCCCATAAATCCCTCGATCAGCTCGAGGTCGGGTCCGGCACCAGGGGAGTCTTCTCAGGAAGGCTTCACGGTTCGCCATCGCCCTTGCCTTCCAGTAATCCCTCGCCAAGCTCGAGGTCAGGTCTGACACCAGGGTGGTCTTCTCAGGAAGGCCAACGGCTTGCCACCCCCCTTGTTGGCCCATAATCCCTCGACCGGCTCGGGGTCGGGTCTGACACCAGGATACTCTTCTCACGAAGATCCAATGACTCGCCATCCCATTTTCTACAACCATGAGCACTCCTCCACGGCTAGCTCCCGCACCCCCTGCAGGAGTGGGGGGCTTGTGTGACAGTGTAAAAATGGCCTGAGGCCCAACCAGGGTCCAATACAATTCCTACTCAGAAAAGCAAAAATAACAACCTGGTTCGGCTCCGGACCACTTCAGGGTCGGCGCCGAACCTCGTGTTTGCCCTCACAGTGCCGGCTTCCTCGTACTGACGAGCCTCAGTATCCCCCGGAGTCCGATCCGGAGCAGTCCCTCAGGCCGTCCCCCCTCTCTGACGGGGCGGAAGGATGACCTGGCGCAGCCTAGGCCCTCCGATTCCCCCAGAGGCACCGAGGACTCACGATGGGCCACGTCAGCTCCAAATACCGCCAAGGGTTTCGCCACGTCAGCCCTATACCACTCCTGGTATCACTGCAACCGCCCTAAAACCCCCTGGGCCTTCTGCCACGTCAGGCCCATGGGCTTTCAGATCCAAACCCGGCCCCCAAGCGGAACCAAACCCGGTTGGGATTCTCTATAAATACTAGACCCTCACCCACCTTTTGGAGGTAATCAATCTTTTGCCACTTAAATATACCTAGTTATTGCTACTCTCTCACAGAGACTGACTAGAGCGTCGGAGGGTCCGCCACCGGGACAAACCCCGGTGTTTCAGGACCGTCTGCAGGTACACAAGACCTCGGATCCGACCCTTCCGATCCGAGCCCAACCTTCAACGCCTTTCCAAGCTCATCGTAGGCCCCAGAAGGTCAACCGAAGGTCGGCAGACGAGCGGCAATCTCCTTCAAATACAAATTGAGTTCGAACTCACACCTGGTGCTTCCACACGTGTCTCAGAAATAAACAGCATCATTACCTTATTGAACTCCACAATATGATCTTGAAGATGGGTACCTTCTTTCATTGAGAACCTAAACAGCTTTCTCTTTCAATACATCCGATCTAGCAACGACGATCCCAAGTAGTAAGTTTTGAGTCTCGTCCATAGACTCGCCGCACTTTTCTCCTCAAGAATATTACACTTGACTTCGTCTGCCAATTGCAACTTGATTAAACTCAAGGCCTTCAAACAAATCTCATCCCACTTCTCCTGCTTCACGTCGGTTGGCTTCTTCTCTTCTAGGGCAAGGTGCAAGTCCTTCTGAACCAAAACATCATACATGTCCACCTTCCATAGATTGAAGTTGATCTTTCCATCAAACTGCTTGATCTTCGTCTTTTGATCTGCCATCTCCAAGAAACTCGGACAGACCCACGAATCCTGATTGCTCTGATACCACTTGTTAGGAAATATGAGGATCTTGTTGAGTCTTTGACACAATCAACACAAACCACCAAGCAAGACTAGATCACACCAAACACACAAAGCACACTAGAATTGTCCCGGTTGGGGCTTTCGCCTTAATCCGGAGGAGAAAGAACTGAGATATTATTCAACTGGAGAAGATACAAGAATATTACAATTCTCACCATGACCCTCTCTTAAGCCTAATGGATCTTGTTTATATAGATCTAGAGACAAACCCTAAGTTGATATCTTGTTACAATAACTATTGGATAGTACATAAGAGATAACCCTACGATAGGAGCCACACGATCTAACTTGAAGAGCAAGTTGGGCTTTTCACGAATCACCTAGACTCAAGCCTGAAACCCATCAGCACCGCTGTCAGTCGATTGCACCAACAAGGTGGTCGACTATCCTCCCTTCTGGAAGACTTCTTGCATGGGACGGTCGACCGCTCATTAGGGACGGTCGACCGCAACTTCAGCTGTAGCTGCTGCTGACTGTTTCTTGCCTCCACTCCATTTTCAATTGCCTTTGCCTCTCTATCGTCTTATCTTCTTCTTATCCAATATCGTATGCAAGACATAAACCCAATATTTTTGGGGTAAAAACTCATGTATGTGTAGTCATCCTCAAAGTTAAATAACTAAAATTTGTCAATTCCTAGAACTTGGTATCCTCTAAAATTCACATGTAAAATGAATGCCTGCTCAAACCTGGTTTCTTTAAAATTGTTCACATTAATTGTCCATATCCTCTCAGTGCTCTTAGGCACAGGGCTAGTTTTCTCCCTGAGGTGGTCACTTGTAGGATCACCTTCTCTATTTGTTTCGATACACTGCAGCGCCCGTTCTTGTATGTTTTTTCAGCTCAGGGCGATTCATCTTGGTTAGCTGGTCCTTGTGTGGTCCTGTCTCTCCCTTCGCTGTGACTGTTTGTTTGTGTGATGTTTTTTCACTATTCTTCAGCTCTTCAGCGCTTCTTGTACCTTAATTTTGCAAATTTTGTTGTTCTTTTACTTTGAGAGTTCTACCGCATGTCATCATGAGCTGTTGTTCTGTTCTTTTACTTTGATGACTGTAACATTATGCTGTTTGCTTCATTAAGGAGGGAGTTGCCCCTCATTGTGTGATGTTTCATGCCTGGGGCCTTTCTTCGTTCTTCAGCCAGTATTTTCTTATTCTTTGTTTTTGTCCTCCAGTCTAGGTTGTTCCTTCAGATGGATTCGGCTTGGTTTCAGCCTGTTGCTTTGGCTCGACATGCTGATCCATCGATTCCGCTATTCTGCACGCTGCTCGGTGTGTGTCTATTGGGACTACCTGCTTTTGGAGGTGCCGCTTGTGGGTTTTCCATGCTTCAAGCAGTATATCCAGCGCCGATTTCTCTGTGTCTGCGATGTGCTACCTTCTTCAGGATGTTTTTTTTTGGGTTGTCTGTTTTGTCTGTTTTCTCTAGCGTACTGTATTGGCAATGCGTTCCATTGCCTCTTTTTTTTGCGGTTCGTTGTTTGGTTGTATTGTTCTCGTCTTGACCAATTTTACATCGTGTAAAATTATTATTGCACTATTTTCTCTTATTAATTTATTGGGCTGGAGTCTTAGGAACCCATCCGCGTTATCAAAAAAAATTGTCCAAATCATCAAGAATGCACCAAATATTCATGTTTTTTCTTTTAGAGAAAGATAGATTTTAAGCCCCTCAATATGACGTAATTTCCCTTACATACCATCAAACTATTTCGTAAAATCATTTTCTTATTTCTGGATAAAAATACCCTCAAATCAAATTTCGTACAATTTTATATAAAATATTGTAATAATATTCAATTCTACATTTCCAGTAAAAGCAATAAACTTAAATTGAAGAATAGATTGTTTTAAATTAATAAAACTAGTATTTTTCCACGTGCAATGCACGTTTTGATAAAGAGTTAGAGTTGAATATGAGATAAATCTAAGTCGGTAGTAATTAGCTCGTGTGATGGATGTCTTAATCTTTAAAAAATTTGGAATTGAACAGGCGATACACATATTTTCTTAAAAATTAAGAAGAAAAAAACATTGGTTTGTACGTACGATGCACATATTGATAAATAGATTTGGAGTTGCACGTGAGATGCACGAGTTTGTTTGGTAATTAGCATATGCAATGAATGCCTTAATTTCTTAAAAAATTGGAGCTAATCGGGCGATACACGTAATTTTTATAGAAAAAATAAGAAGAAAAAAAACTTTAATTTGTACGTGTGATGCAGCTGTTGATAAATAAATTTGGAGTTGCACGTGCGATGAACGTGCAACTCCAAATTTGTTTGATGACAAAGTAGTGTTTGTTTGTGTAACAAAAAAAATATTTTAAAAAATGTTTGTTTCTAACAAACTCTTCCACATTATTATATAGTAGTAGGTAACAAAAACCAATTCATCTTATCAAAATTTCTACTAGAAGGCCTTGGTGTAATTTGTACATATTTCAACCCGTGCAACGCACGTGCTGGTAGATTTTTTTTTTTGCCCTTTTAAATTCCGTCCCTCCCCCCCCCCCCCCCCCCCCCCCCCCCCCCCCCCCCCCCCCCCCAAAAAAAAAAAAAAAAAATCCCCACCTGTATAATACTAGTATATATATAGTAGTATTTTTGTGTAAAAGATCAGAACGGATTTCTTTTTTTTTTGATGCAACGGATAGAGTCTATAGACTCCAGCCAATCAAATAAAATAAATAAATAATAGTTTACAAATAGGGTTTTACCAGCGGTAAAACAAGAAACTCAGTAATAAAGGGTTATATACAGCTAACAGAATCAACAAGCAGAAAAAACAAAACAGATAACGAAACATCAGAAGGGACGCCCACCGAAGCGAAGCCACCAGAGCAGCATGCCCCAGAAACTGCTCAAAAGGACAGCACTCCGGACTCGACAAGCTGGGGGGGAACGCTCACTGATGAAAGGAATCACCAGGCCAGCTTGAATCGGGACTCCTACTCGAGCAACACCCCAGAGAACACAGGGCATAAAAAAACTATAGCCAGACACAATAGGATGTAAACGCATGCAGGGAAAATGAAGAAGGGAAAAGCATAGTGGAACAAGCACAGAGGAAACCTCCACTGGCGCAAACGCACATACCCACCGTACATGAGATCAACCCCAGGAGAAAGATGGGTTGGAATCCCATACACGAGGATAAAAACCCAACGGGACCAAGGCAAAACCCTGCAAACCGAGACCACAGGCCGAGCAAAGAGATGAAGCACTCTCACAAACAAAGCAGCAATAAGATCAAACAAAGGTAACCAAATAGCACAGACAAAATTCTAAATAACCAAGCTACCCAAACTCCAAACTTAGCAATAAGTTAACTAATATAGAGGATATAAAGGGCTAAAAAAACCCAGTTAGAGCAGGATAATAGATAGTAGAAGGTAACTATAGTAGAAAGTAGCAAAAAAATCCCAACTTGACTATACAATCAGAAGCAGCACAACAGAAGAAACAAACAGCATCCACCATCACCGAAACCAAACTTGAATACTCCCCTTCCCATCAGGAAGGCAAAAGTCCATGAGAGGACCAAAAAGAACACGGCTAGAAGGTAGCCAGACAAAACCAACAGCAAGGGGCGCGAGAGACCTGGAAGGAATCAACCCTGCAAATCATCACAAGAAAGCATAAAAAAGAGTGAGAGAAAGAAAGTAACATAAGCGAAAGAAAACTGAAAGGTGAATTATAAAGCCTGAATATTTTTAAGGCAGTTAAAAGCTTGCATAAGTTTATCTGACGCCAAAGCGGCGTCCTCTTTGAAGGAGGGGCTAGAAGCCCAGAGATTAAATAGATAAAAGAATTCATTTATAATAGCAGCTATAGGCTTGCGATGGTGACGGAATATCCTACTATTCCTTTCCATCCAAGTGATCCAAATAATGATGTGAGTAGTTAAAACCCACGCACTTCGAAAAATATTGTCGGAGGGCTGGATTCCCCAAACCACAGCTAAAGAGTGAGGGATGACGCTCAAATTCCAAGCTAAGGTAACAATCTTCCAAAGAGGGAGAATGAACGAGCACTGAGTGAAAAGGTGATGGATGTCTTCCGGGAATTGATCGCACAGCGGGCAAAGTTGTCCCCAGGCGAGGTTTCTTTTGTTGAGAATCTCGACTGTGAGCAGTTTGTTGTTAAAGGCTAACCAAGTATTAATTTTAACTTTGATAGGAACACTAGATTCCCAAATGAACTGCGATAGCAAGGAACGCGTTCCTCTAGAATTGAGAAAACGGTAAAAGGAGCGGACCGTGAAGATGCCCGACGCCGTCCAGCGCCAGGAGATACCGTCTAGAGGAAACCATACGTAGCCATTGAGGATACTTAAGAGGTTATTGAATTGCGGAATGAGATGGATAGGGATTTCAGATGTGAAAGGAATCGACCAGTGCCTCACATTATCAATAACAATATAGGATTCTGCAACAGAGGCCTCGGGGAGCGCAGCCAAACATAATAAAGAGGGGAAAGCCGAGGACAGCTTAATGTTACCGATCCACAAGTCGGACCAAAAGTGCGCTGATGTTCCCTCAGCGCACAAGCGAGATATACTACAAAGAAAAGCATTGGACGCTTTCCAAACACATTTCCAAAATGGAGAGGCGGAACGAGAGGTCGACGGAGGGAAATCCCACCAATAAGATGAGGATCTGTAATTTTTGATACATTGAATCTAAGGTAGGTGGTTAAGGTGATGGAATCTCCAAAGCCACTTGCCAAGAAGGGCGATGTTATGGTCTCTAAGATTAAGGACTCCGAGACCTCCCTCCTCTCTAGGAGAGCAGATGATTTTCCAATTGGCTAGATGCGAGCCAGGGTTATAAGAAGCGGATCCCGACCAGAGGAAGTTGCTCCTAATCTGATCGATCCTTTTGATCACCCAGGAGGGGAGGAAAAAGAAGGACATCAGATATTGGGGCAACGCCGAAAGAACAGAATTGATGAGAATTAATCTACCTCCTCGGGAGAGGATTTTGCTTGACCAGGCAGAAAGCCTAGACTCGACTTTATCAATCATAGGAATCCAGTCGGCTCTGAGGAGTTTACCCCATCTGAGCGGGATACCCAAGTAAGAGATGGGGAAATTGCATAAAATAAAGTGAAGGAGGCTAGTAGAAAATTAAGTCAAATAAGGAAGTCTAAGATAAGGTTCGATCATTTTCATCATATATATATAGTGACCACAAACCTAATGCACGCTTAGCTTAAATTCAACCTCACACAATTCATCAACTGGAAAAGACGTACAGATTGGAGAGAAATCTATCACCACATGTAAGCCCCACTCTAAATATAGTAGCCCTTAAGGAAGTTGGAGAAAAACACAACAAAACAATAACATATTCATAACTTTGCTATCATTAGCAGAAAGCATGTAGCGCCTACGCCGAAAACTACAAGCACTGCTATAAGAATCTAGCATGCATGAGTTGTAGCTATAGTGAATATATATCTAGAAGATGACACCTAGCTAATACAAATCTACTCCAAAAAATTATGGATGCAGATCGAGGACGAAGCCTAACAGAAATAAACATATATATGCAAGCTTATGCTCACCATCCAATCCAGTTTTGAAAGCGACTCGCAATCAACTAGAAGCAAACGTGGTAAGAATAAAAACTTTTCGCAGCATGATTAAGCTTGTCTTCTTTCATAGTCTACTACTGTACCGAAAATTAAGTATTGTTAAAAAAAAAAATTGTAGTGGGCATATCATCTTTGTCTTTGTGGCTGGCCAATGCCCCCACTGTCATCATGTATGGATGGGCCTCATTTCTCAACACATGTAGACAGAGATTGTGATAAAAGAGGGAAAAAAGATCTTGTTGATGTGGGTTTATAGAAAACGTACCTTAATTTTTAAACCCAAATTAAGTTTGTAAATCTAGCTAGCTAGCTAGCTAGCTACGTTCAGAGTTCTTGGATGAAGTTAAGGACGCTCGGCATGCCTACAGCTCACTACATTTTTTTTCACTACCTTAGGTAGCACACTCCAATAGGTGGGGAAAGATAGAGTAGATGGGAGAACTCTTCAATAGGAGTGTGCCAGCTAAGACAGTGAAGAAAATGGTAGTGGATGAAGCATTACTCCTACAGACAGAAAATGCAGCGGAGCTTGCTTCAATATGCATGCGCGGTTTTGTGTTTAATGGCCTAGGTATTTTATATATCTATGTTGGATCTTGGATCTTAATGAGAGTTTTCATGTGAACTTGAGGATGTTTCCCTCAGATTGAGTTTGGGGTGCATCTGAACTTGAACTAGATCTAACGTAGGTCCGGTCGTTAAAAACTGGGTCGAGTCGGGAATGTATACTAGTTCTTTCTGGAGTCTTTAACTGTTTGGTTCATGTCGATCTCCATACTAGATGTTGAAATGGCTTTTGGGTCTTGTCGATGATGTGTATTTGGAGAGAAACTCATTATCTTTTTGTAAGAAAATAGATGCTAATGGAGTATATAGATTTTTTTCTTTTTCCTTTTTCAGTTTATGAAATTCTTGTTTTTTTTTTTTTTTTTTGTTTTTTTTTTATTATTATTATAGATTATGAAGATGGGACCAGTTCATTTATATTCTAACGGAAAAATACTAACAAAAGGAAATATCCACTATGATGATATCGGATTTAAACAGACATCAATCAGGTGTTGGAAACAGTCCCTAAGAGGGGAAGCATGCAAAGATTGGAATTAGGGCTTCAATCGAGCCGAGCCGAATACCTTCAGCCTCGAGCTCGGCTAGATCTCGGTTCGAGCCGAGCTTTGACCATATTCGAGCCGAATAGCTCGCGAGCTTAGCCTAAAAAAAAAGTAAAGCTCGAGCTCGGCCCGTTTACGAAACGAGCTCGGTTTCGAGCCGAGCTTTGACCGAGCTCGAGCCGAATAGCTCGCGAATAGCTCGATTCGTTTGCAGCCCTAATTGGAATGGGTCAAGTGAAAACATTGAACTCTGATATCATTATTGCACTTCAACCGGTGGCGGATGCACATGTATCCAGGCCGCTCACCCTGAATTTTGATTATACGACCAATTATTTTGATTATCTAGTCTAATTTTAAAGCCTCTCCCAAACCCGCTCCCCCTGTAATGAAGCCCGCTCCTTTTGGGCCTCGTAAATGCTCATTCTCACTGCTGTCTGCTTCTCTATTTGGGTCAACAGTCAAGATTGCTCCTTTATTCGGCCCAAAACTTGCAAGCAGTTCTTCTTTTTCCCATAATAGATGGCTACCAAAATCTCAAAAAATAAAAAACTGGGTTGAAAAAGAAGCCCATACGGGATAGCCAATTTGGTCCGGCATTTGTATTCGCAGAATGCGCAGTTGCACACAAGTCGCATGTAAATTTGATAATAAATTAGGTTTATGATTGTTGTTGTTTGACTATTGATAACAAATTAGGGGTTTATAAATTAGGTTTCTTATGTTGTTAATTGACTGATTATTGATACTAAATTAGGAATTTATTTGATACAATTTTAATTTTAGTTCAATTTTCAAATAGCAATGGAAATTTTTTAGTTCTTGTCATTTCGCTCCCGGTGGATAAAAATCCGGACTCCGCCACTGACTCCAACTGCATCAAGTTACCAATTATGTGACAGCTAGCTGTTTTAGCTCCTATAACTGTATTTCCTCCGGTTTATAAGAAGGAATTCGGGTTAGATTCACCTGACTAGTAAACCATCATGCATAGTTCCCTCATGAATAGCATATTAATGAATAATGGACTATTAAGGTATATGCAACTCATGGGTCTATACGATGTACTCATCTGATGCGTCTGGAGTTCTATTACTGGGTCAACTTTGATATGGTCTACCGCATTGCATTAGCTAGTGTGTTTTTTTTTTTCCGGCCGCTGCTGTTGATGAAATTAATTCCTTGCTGTCATCAATTCCATTTTGTTGTAGGTAATTATGTACAGATTTGTAAATTTCATTTATTATTTGAGTTCTTATCCGTACATGGACCGCATTTTTTAATACATGACATATTTTTCTCAAATTAATAATACAGAAAGCCTCAACTGGATGCATGATTTTTTCAGACGGTTTAAGTGTGGTGCTTTTGAATCTGCTTCCAGTTTTCTTTTACATATGTATTCTAAGAAGAACAATCACTATAAGGGTGATTACCATGTTTGATTGTCATTGATGAATCTGACCTACAAGCTAAAAACAAAAGATTAATTAGTTAATAATGATTGACTTCGTTCTCTAATTATTCACCATGTTTCCTGGTTATCAATAATTTCATCACAATTCTTATTATGTACTGTGATAAGAATTAATTCCTCATATCTGTCTAATTATTCGCCAGGTTTGCTGGTCATCGATGATTTTTGACAAATAGTGGAACTAAAATATTGCTGCTAGCTATTTAAGCTAGCATGTCTACATATTCATGGTTGAAATTATATTTCAAGTTTATTAAGAGGGATTTGCTATGAACTTGCACTGCCCTTATATCAGGGTCTATGTCTAGTAATGTTTATTTGCACCGCATCATCTAATACTAGAAAGAAGAAAAAAAGAAAAAAGATGGATTACTAATTTGTTTAATTAACAACTAGCACGAACCATTTTATATTACACCGTCGTTGACAAAACACGGGAAAATTATACAGATCAATGATGATCTATTATGTTTTAGGAGACTAATTAAGGGTCTATATATGATCCATATATGCGAGTTTTGTGTGCATCGATCTCAAAGTGCCCATGCTTGGGGGTTATGGGATTAAAAACCTTATACTCACATTGCGCGCGTATATCATATGTAACGAATAAAGGTTCATTGGATCTTTTTGAGACCTGCTCCTCCTTGCATGATCTCTTCAAAATTGGAGGGTCACGCAAGAGCACCTCTCGTACGTGAGGAAATCCAAAACCTCCCGTACCGTTTCATATAAAAGCACTTCTAATACATATATTTTTAAACTAAAAAAGAGATACCTGCAGTGTCCCACAAAATCACATATATTTTTGCTACTCCCCCACACACGCTAGCTCCATATCTCATGCATGCTCTTCCAAATGAATAACATCTACAAGTCATATTTTTATACGATACATGCAGTAATCACAAAAATTCAAATGTACTTTCTGTCGAAAAGACAAGAATTAGTAGTCCCTAAAATATACTCCAGCTGTACAAATTAGGCCATGGTCACAAACAAATAGCCCCAAACTCTAACTATATTTTATAAGACTATAATAATTATATAGTACCCTACGAGTTGGGTCACGCTAAAAGGTGAACCCCAATTCCAGGACTTTCATCTCCCAAAAGTCAATTACCGACCACTCGTTAATGGGACCTCCTTTTTTATGTTCAATTCTGTAATAGGGCCTCTTTTTTTATGATATTTGTGACTTTAGAACATATATTAACTCACCTATCTTTTTCAATTATTTCAATTGTGATTATGATTCATTTGATGACCCTATTAGTAGTCCACGAAATCATAGGATTACAATATTCTACATCTAAATGAGTCTAAATATGTAACATTAAGTCATTTAAAATTTATTTGTCTATGTATTGAAGTGTTACAAAATTGTATGGCTAAACATTATATATATATACACACACACACAACCGATTATAACTCCACTTACAGCCAACCATTCCCGCCCTATGCATGCACGAGCCGCCCAAAACGCACGCTTTTCTTTTCGTTGTTGGACGCTTTGAGCAAATGACACGTTTCTTTATGCGTTGTAAGTGCTAGCTTGTGCAAGATTGAGAACTTAGATTTTGGACTTGGTTTATTAGTGGGGTTTGGGAATTGGGGGGGTGCAAAGTGGATGAACGACTTCATCAACTGTGAGTCAATGTCACTTGTGTTGTGATGAACCCGGCCCACATCATCATCATCCCCACTGGAGAGAGTGGGAGTAAAATGTGCGGCCAACAATACCACACTGTCGCTAATCCTAATCATGATATTTAAAATAAAATGGAAATAGGAAACTTATTTTGGAGCCCCCGTGTTGACTGTGAATTTTTCCTCTTAACGCCTTCAGTTCTCTCTATCGCGTGCGTTTGAGAGTTTTAGCGGTTGAGCTTGTGACTAGAAGAATAGTCAGAGTCTCTTTTGAATGATAACTTAGCTTCCTTTGATTGACGGTATTCTATTCTAAGCAAGCTTGGATTAAAATAGTTTTTCAAAACAGATTTGATGGTAAAATGCTTCTGTGATAGAAAGACTGTACGGATAAACCAAAACTTCAAAGTTGTGAGAAGAGTGAGAATTTAATATTTATATTCTAATTGTTTAAACTTAAAAGAAACTCGAAAGAGCAAATGGCAAATCACATTCAAATGAGAGAATAGAGCAAATTTTCCCTTAATGATAAGATATTCTGGTGACTAAACAAAATTCGATTGGTAAAATATTTTGAAATAGGACTATAGATGACAAAATTTTCTGGTAGAATTAATTCTGATAGGAATCATAGGATGCTTGCAGTTTGTTCATAGCATGGTATTTGGTGAGAAATATGCATGTGAAGAATTTGTTGCCAAGATTACAAGATATATGTTACCTGACGATGACTATACAAATGCCTTACTTCCACGTAACTAATTTATGGATAACCTTATCTTTCATCATTGGCATAAGCATGGCGGCTACAGCAGATCGACGTAGTATTGTTATCTACCAGATCATAAGTTTTTAGTTGTTGATTTGTTTTATCATCAATGTATGATACTATAATCATCACTAGTATAATACGCTAGTCTTTATCTAGCATATGCATGAGAAGTTTTCTAGTATTTTGAGCTCACTAACTAAATAAATAAAGAGTAATGCTTCAGCCACTACCAATTTCACTATCTTAGATGGCATATTTCTATTGGAGAGTTCCCCCACCTACTCTATTTTCTCCTACGTATTGGAGTGTGCCACCTAAAGTAGTGAAGAGAAATGTAGTGAAATTGGTAGTGGATGTAGCATTACTCATAAATAAATAGTTGCTTTCTAATGTGGCTAATACTTTTCGTGTTTTTTTTTAAAAAAATTGAATTATTTTTTGAATAAAGGGGAACTCAATGGTGTAAATTGAGGTGTTTATAGTCAATTTTCAATCCGCTTATGAACTAGGATGCTTAATTAATGCATATTTACATTACCTTTTTTAAATATATATATCAGTCTAATAAATGTGAATAGTTTCAAATCCTTTTATAAAGGTACCAAAGTCAACCAAATTGCTTTAACAATAGGGTAAATCAATCTGAAGCAACTATATATCATCAACGACAACCTTTGTTTCCCAAAAAAACCAATATAGTTTGATTTAATTGTAAGTTATTTGAAAGATATATAAAATTGCTTCCAAACTCACATTCTCCAAAGATATTTGTAATACATAAATCAATTATGATAAGCTTCTTCCAATTTATGTAAATTTATTTAAACTGACCCCCTAAAATTAATTGCATTAGAAATGACTTGTATAATGTACGTGCGATGCACGTTAAAAAAAATAATAATAAAGTCATCAAATTAAATGAATATATATCGAATAAGAAAAAAATAGTTTATATTTGAATGTTTTGATTTGGGTTACTCGTGCGGTGCACATTTATATTTGTTGAATATAGTTTGTACGTGTATTATACGTGTTTATATACTTACAAAGTTAGATTTTGTTTGTTACAAACTCCCAACTGGAGATTTAATAAAACAGAATATGAGTCCATTAATTTTCAATGCAAATCTTTATCAAATATTTTTTTTTTCAATGCAAATCATTTTCAACTGTTCTTTTTCCACCATGCATGACCAAATCCAACCTCTCCCAGTCACATTCCATCCCATGGATGCAGCAACTCTTACTTCTCAACTTCTCCAAAATAAAATCAATTTGAACCAATCAACATAATAATAATAAAATAATAACAGTTAAATCACAGTTGACCAAAAAAAAAATCTCAGCATTAGGAGTTAGAATGCCCCAACATCACGCCAAAATACATTTGACCCCACACTAAACGTGATTCACTCCATTTAATGATTTCCCTACTTAAACCCTCTCCCATCTCGTTCCCTCCATCCACCCTCCATCCATCCAACCTTCTTCCTCTTCTCTGCTTCATTCCATCTACAAAAATGTTGTCAAGAAAAACCGCTTCGACGATCATTTTGGTCGCAGACGCTGCTTCTTGGTACATAGCCTTGACGCTTATCGCAGTTATACTTGTAAGTTCGCTCAAGGAGAACACCCAGGAGATTGAGCTGTGGACTAATCTTCACGGCAAGCACTTGAAAAACAGGCCGTGTGACGAAATTTACGTGGTTAGCGAGGGGGAGACGCTTCATACGATCAGCGACAAGTGCGGGGATCCTTATATTGTCGAGGAGAATCCCCATATTCATGACCCGGATGATGTCTTCCCCGGCCTCGTCATCAAGATCACTCCTCATGATCAAACAAAGAGAAAGATAAAGGTGTGAAGATATATGATTATAGGAAATAGTATATGTCAATGCTTGTGTACACAAATATTATCCATTTTGTCTCTATATGAAAAGTGTCTAGAGCATATTATTACACGATTTGTGTGTGTTTTTTTCTTTTTTTTATTAGAGGAAAAAAATCATAATTGTGATGCAAGCATGATATGAATTCCAGAATTCTAAACGATAGATTTAGGTTGTTGAAATAGTTGAAGGTAAGATTGTTGTAAGAGGGGAACGGGGAAGGGTGGGGTCGTTTTGACGGGGTGAGAAGGGTGAGGTGGTGGTGGGTACCGGATAACGGTCAGGTCAAACACAGTGGATAAGGCCCTTCTAAAAATAAATATTGTTGATTTTGATTTGTGAGTAATGTTAGAGCCACTACCAATTTCACTACATTTCTCTTCACTATCTTAGGTGGCACACTCCAATAGGTAGAGGAAGATAAAGTAGGTAGGAGAACTCTCCAATAAAAGTATGCCACCTAAGATAGTGAAGAGAATGGTAATAAAATTGGTAGTGGCTGAAACATTACTCTTGATTTGTTGCAATGTAGCAGTTATAAATGTATATGAAAAATACTATGGTGCTGAGAAACAGAGGAAATTTTTGGAGTTAGTTAATACTTACGAGTTTCCATGAATATAATATTGAATTCTAAAAGATCAGTTGATTGATTTGATGGGCAAAACTAGAAACAAAAAGTCAGAAAATTTTTGTACTAGTCATTCTTAGAAAATTTTGCCCGTACTGCCCCACTTTTTTGAAAATATTTGGCGCTCTGCTCCACTTCTGAAAACAATTAAGGAGCGTTTGGTACGCGGATTGGAGAATTCCCAGGAATTGGTAAATTCCCAGGAATATGAGGATGGGAATGAAGATTCCCGGGAATGTTGTAATACTGTGTTTGGTATACGACATTACATGCCTGTGAATACTTTATTACCGTGTTTGGTATAGAACAATCTATTCCCATCAATCCATCTCTATAGTAGACATTACCGAAAATACCCTTTTTGGCTTTATTTAAAAATAAATAAATATAAAAGTTATCTAATTTAGTAATTGATGTATATGCATGCATGTGCAAAAGTAATACTGATATATATCTTATAAAACTTTAGTAAATTAACAAATATATTACTAAAAAAATTTACACTATGATTCAGATATATTTCAAACAGTTAGATGAACATAACAAAAAGGGAAAATGAAATGTATATATTAACACGAGACATATGTACTTAAATATATACAAATGAAACAATAAAGTTCATAGTAGCAAATTTCAACTCCACATTTTTCTACAAGTTTTAAATAAAAAATAACATATAAGAATTGAACTCAGAATATACTAGGCAGTTGGACATTTGCACCTCCGCACTAAAAAATACTTCTCGTACAATACCGATATTCTCTCAACCAAACTAAAAAGTCAATTGAAGGGCATTAAATGTTGGCAATGTATTGGTAAGTTACTTTTTTCTTTATTATGTTTTCCTAAATTCTGTGCTCAACTCAATGCGAGAGTTTCATTTCCTTGTACACTCTGGTGTTTACTATGATTACAATTATTTTTCTCTCTGTGAACAACTACTGAAATACGTATATTTTTTTAAACCCCTTCTCTTTCTATATCTGGGGTCCTGCTTAATCTCTTAATTCTCTGTTCTTTTGCTTGCGTTGAGGACCTCTAATGAAGAGAAGAAGAAGAGTGTTCAGTAGTAGAATTGGGTTGGAGGGAACAAAGACGGGTTATATGATAAGCTCGAAATCTAGAGGTTGTTTTGGGTATGCAATATTCTCACTCGGTTTTTATGTGAAGGAATCCACAAATCCCACCCTTTTCAAGGGGAATTTTTATCCTTCCAAATTAATTATTTTGATAACCCTGGGAATTTAAAATTATTTACAAAACTAGATCTATGTCTTACCAAACCAGGTAATCAAGATGGCAATCTTAGATTCCCTTATACATTACCGCGTACCAAACGCCCCGTTTAGCGATCTACCCCTGTTTAGGACACGTCAGCATAAACCGTTATTAGAAATAACGACATAAATTATTTACGTGCTGTTATTTTCAATAACGGCATCTATATTTAAAAAAAGTATCATGTCGTTACTTGGAGTAACTGATGGAATTTTATATACACTTAAAAACATGCATAAAACATTAATATCAAACTAAAACATGTTTGTATGAATCTAGATCTTAATCATGTTGCAAAAGTGTTTTAATATAAAATCCTAAATCATGAAACTATAGATCTTTGCGAAACCAAAAGAAGAAAAATATTAAAAACGGAAGCACTAACCTGAAGCAATTGATGAAGATTGCGCAGAGGGTTTGGATCTTCCTATATGATAGGCACTTCTATGAGATATATACTGTCTCTCTATTCATCTGTTGATGGGATGGCAGATGGAATAAGAAGATGCGTATATATAGGGGACCATAACCCTAATTGGTAATTATTGATTTTAAATTTTGCCCATCACAAAATAAGAAATTTACTTTACGGTCTCTACAAGTGTTATATCACATTTTATATTATATGCTTTTAACCCATTACTTAATCTTGATTAGATCACTTTAATTTCACTACAAACCGCACAGGCTATAGCGGCGCTTTTACAAGGCTATAGCGGCGTTTTTTGGCGCCGTTATAGCTCATAACGGCGCTTCTAAAACCGCCGCTAAAAGCGCCGTTAGAACGTGCGTCGTTATAACCATATAGGCTATCGCGGCGCTTTCGGACGCCGCCGCTATAGGGTGTCCACCTATAACGGCGTTGCCAAACCGCCGTTATAGAAGCGTTTCGTTTTGAAAAAAAAAATAGCTATAACGGCACTTTTTCCAAGCGCCGGGACTGCACCAAGATTAAAAAGCTAGCATTGGTACCCTGCTGCGGCGCTGGTCCAGCGCCGCGATAGTGGGTACTCAAAAGTTGTACCTATTGCGGCGTTTCGTGGTAAACGCCGCGATAGGTAGGTTTTTTTTTTTTTTTTTTGGCATTTTATTATAAAATTTTCAATTGAAAAAACCAGTAATTAATCGCATATTATAAATACATGTAATCATATTAAATTTAAATGCAAATCAGGTAAATCAATAATATCATAATCAAGAACCAAAAGTCACACATAACAAAAAACAACTCAATAGAAAACAAAATATGTAACACATAAACTGTCATATAACAAGTATCAAATGTATATGTTGTACAACACTTAGTTATTACAAAAGATAGATATAATTCCTACAAAACATTTTTAAAAAAGTCCAAATTCGACAAACTACAGCAGGGGAGTCTCCTCGTGTGGCCCGCTGTTGCTTCCAATTCCATCGTTATTTTGCCCTAGCGTATGTGCGTGACTGGAAACCGATGGAATCCGTTGGCTCTGTAGAAAAAACATAAATATTTCAGTAAAGTAATGGATATAAGAGGCAACACATACACATACACATACACATACACAGAGAAAAAATAACTGTATAAATGATAATGATACAAAAAGACCATAAAATTTAAATGTTTCATGTTTGGATTTTGAGACTACAGTTAGCCAAGGAAGCTGCAGTTGTCTCTACTACATATAACTATTAGTAAAAAGAAAACCACCCATTCAAGAAAGATATTTACTTCTTAAACAAGTGCATGCGGTCTTAGCTATATAAAAAAGTAATGTTTTACTTCAAAATGTTTTTCGAATGTAATTCTTATATAATTTTTTAGTAAATTCTTAGCTAATGGAACAACATCCCGACCAGGTTGCACTGAAAAATTATTTACGGTGAGATCTCTCCGAATCCAAATCACTCTTGCTACACATTCCTTCTAGTACCACTAAAATCTCCCTTGGTTCGTCATCTCATCATCATATATGATATATGTGCTCAAGTGTTCTCTATAACAATCTAGCACAGTTGTAAATAAATTTACTAAAATAACTACTGCCGATAACAACTGTAGTCATAAAAATATGAGATCTATGTCCAATAGGTAATAATTCGTAAATGTTTCATATTCAATGCAAAATTACAGAATATGAGAATCAATATTTATGAAAAAAGTAACAAGATTCCACAGAACAACTGTGAACAATTTTTAAATTTTGTGTGTATTCGACAGTATTTAAGAAGCACTAGAGAAAGTGTCTGACATGTGTGGAAGTACCTATGAAGTATTGGAATCTGAAACAGTTTCAGCTCCATGATAGAAATGTGTGAACTATATTGCAGGTACTTACCAGGACAAGGGCCGAGCAAGAAGTTGTTGAAAAGAGTAGTATTAAATTAGAAATAATATCTGCCAAACTACAATGCCTGAAACAGGAGATGGAAAGTTTCATAAAAGAAAGGCGAATAGCTAAGTTGTATCTTGAATGTGTGGAACCATATTGAGATCAATCAAAATTGTCGTCCACACCTCATATTAACTGATAGTATTTTATACTTTTCCATTGTGACTAATGAAATTAATTGAAATACCTGCAACAATTATCTATATAAATAACTAATAACAAAATTTTGGGGTCTTAACATATAAAGGTAAGAGATCATACTTTACAAGATCTGAAACTTCGGCCATGAACGCAGAAAAGTCCATATCTGCAAGAGATTGCTGAGAAGCACCCTCAGTCTTGGGACCTTTACCATTAGAAGATGACAATGGAGAGGAATTTGATGAACCATCGACAGAAGCCTTCAGTTGAAAATTGGGTTTGAGTAGAAGCACACTTGCGCATGACAAAAAGAATTTCAGAACGCTCAAAATTGGGTCAGTTGATACCTCATGAATCTGGGCTTTCAGAACTGGGAGATGATTTTTGTTAGGCCCCTGTAGATGATCAGCAACAAACAGGTTTAACTAAAATGGAGGAAATAAATGTTACTTAACTCTTAAATAATAATCACAGTCATAGCCTAGAAATAACGATAAAAAAAATCATAGTCTAGAAAAGACAAAAAAAATTAATTACAAAATATATATCTTTCATTTGGTATAGAATCAGTAGAATATATGTTTTCACAATTATGCTGGACATCCATTGACAGGAACAGTGGAGGTAAGAGGTATCTAGTATGGGCAGCTATTGTTCAGTGGTGTAAGAAAAAATTCGAGAGGATTGCGAAATTTCAATAGATCAGTAATTTTTAAAATGTGTAGCATTCATGTAAATAAGAATAACAAATTGTTATTAACTTGCACTTTAAATCTCAAGGTCCTGGAGTAACAAAGACAATAATATTTTTGTCTCCTTAATGCTTGGAAGTAAGAGTTTAAAACCACACAACCTGCTTCATGCTTGGAAGTAAGGGTTTAAAATCACACAACTATATGGAAATTGATAGACCATCCCTATAGTGCCATTAACATGTTTCGTGTCAGACTCACTGTTTTTGGCTAATGGAAAGCATGCATACACTCCAAATGGCAATGAAATAGACGTAATATTCTTAACCATCAATATAAACCATAAATGTACAATCATTTCTATCATGATTTAATTAAGGCATTATTCTATGATTTAATTAAGGCATTATTCTATGTATTGCTTGTTCATGAGGTTGATCAGGGTGCGCGCATAGTGTAATATCCGTTCCTCGTGTGGATATATATATATATATATATATATATATATGCTTCTTAGAAATTCTTTGTCAACCTCACAAACCTTTAATTAACGTTATTATAATTTTTACTTCCAATTGTAATGTCACATGATAACAAAGTTCATTTTCTTTTTAATTAATCGTAAGAGCATGCGGATAGGGACTAAAATATTACTCTTTGTGGCCTCTAACTTTAATTAATTAATTAACTAATTTTAGCTGCAATCATGCACGAATAAAAGATTGGAATATTAATCAAGTTTGATCACCAATGGCAAGAATCAGTCAGAAATTTCATACAAAAACTACGCTTTTGATGTGAGAGATATTAAGATTGATTAAGTCTCTTAGCCTACAAATATTCATTTTGCGATGAATAAACAAGCATCGATTGATGTAAACACCAACTCAAACTTTATTTTAATTATGTTTTTGAAAGTTGTCATGGAGTAGTTAGTCAAAGGGATGGAGCTGTACATACATTTTGAATGAATTAATCTAAACAGCATTTGAAATTTTTAATAATTTTCTTTTGTTCCTTAGAACTCCTCCAAGAGTACCAGAGTCATTAGTAGCCATTCAGTTAAGCGAATTTTTTTTTAGCCCAGTGATTTGGAAATGATTTTGCTTCAAGTATAAATTTCTCATCGTTCAAAATACTTCGAAAAATTCATTGTGTTATTTATGATAGTTATTACAAAATCATAGCCAACATACAAATTTAAATGAAATTTTCCTTCAATTTCAGTCTTGAAAACCTACCGTCATATCTGTTTGAAACATGAAAGTCAAACCTAAACATTTTACTTTTTTTTTAAACAAGAGGTCAAAATAATCTCTTCATCTTTATATTATCTGCGTTTTGTACAGAAACTGGCCGACGTACGGCATAAACATTAGTTGATAATCTCTTCATCTTCCCAGTTGATGTGATTAACATTTTTTTTGGGTTGTTGAAAAAGTTCTCTTTGATGTAATCCCAAATGGTTAAAACATACAATTGCACGATTTTTAAATTTCACAGTAGTTAGTAGCCAAAAGTATTGGAATAGGTGCTAACATGAAATTGTTTTCTATATAGAGGTAAAGGATCATCCTCTTCAATTAATAAATTACATGTTATATCACATCGTAATTAAGAACAATTATAGAAATATACATGAATTTGTACTATACTGTCATTGTGATGCTGAAGATATATGCTTCAGAAAATTCTCTTAGTTTAATCTAGAGACTATATGATCTTTAGTAGGAGTACTAACTCTTTACGTGATAATCGCGCAAAAAAACTAATTTATCTTTAGTTTATTACCCCCTTTTCTTGAATGGATCATCGTAAATAGAATTTTCTACGTTTTACTGCGATCTTTTAATAAGTTATTGTAATTTGGGTTGATCAGTGCTCCATGTACAAAAGAAAAGACATTACACACAGTGTTGCTCTTACAAGTCGCTACCTCTGTTGCATAAATATGAAAAGACATTGAGCAACATAAATATGAATTAATTAATATTAATAAATAAATACATAATATATCCATAGGAAGAAAAGTCACTACCTCTGTTGCTCACCATTGATATACCAATACGAGTCTTGGTCTTCGGTAGTTGCCTAGTTTTCGCATATAAAAATCAGCATGAATTAATTTGTTGCATAAGATTGCTATTAAGCTCGCGAGTCCCATACTCCATGATACAGAAACCATAAAAGAACATAAACAAGCATCGACATAACATCATATTCAGATAGCGTAATAAATGGCAATGAAATAGACGTAAAAAAGATAAACATAATACTTAAGAAAAATCAAACCCACTTGAAGAACACGAGCAGAGACACGAGAGCTTGCGATTTCTAGATACTTTCCATTCATTTTCTTTAAAGCTTCACTTACAAACCTTATGCCATGTAAACTAATTAGCAAACGCAAGGCGAACATCTAAATAAACATAACTAAACAAATAACAACATATGCTCCCAAAAAATAAACAAACAAGTACATACTTGGATCTCTCTTCCTTGCTGATATTATGACATCTCATTTTTTCCCACAATGAAGCTAACTCCTGCCAAGCATTACCAAAAGTTAATACTTAGCCAAAATAAATAAATAACATAAGACAAAAAGTAAAAAAAAATAAAAATGGAAACACCTCGTCTGAAGAACTACACTATGTTTGCCGTAAGGTAATAATAATATAATATCTTGTATTCATGACGCTTTCTTTACTGCGGCAAACTATATTATTTTATCCAACTAAGCTATTCAGCAAATAATCAATAAAACTAAAACATTTTATTACCTATGTGTAATAATAGTAGGCATACAGAAAATCATACAAAGTATAGTAAAATGCCAAAAACTAGCCTAGTTTTTTCGTATAGCAAGTAACTAGCCTATAGTTTCAGCTGGTAATTGAGAACACCAATTTTTCATTGCAAAACACACTTGTACATCAATTCTCAAATGCCCGAGTAATCTCATGTTAGTTTTTTGCATTTTAGCCTCTAACTTGAGCAAAAGTCCAACTTTTAGGCATTGAGCAACTACCATTTCGCCTTTGTCACATAATAATTCACTAGTCATATATCAATGAGCAATGTTCTATTAATAAATAAATTCCTAAACTCCAACATTGAAAATTAAACAGAACTGGTGCTCACTTTCTCGAGATTGTAGTTCAGTTTCCTCTTCTTCTTTCTCTCTTTCGACATTGCCTAAATCCAAATTCATCAAACAATCAATAAATAAGAAAAAAGATATCAACTTTAGGCATTTTAGTTAAAAACCAAATGAGATTTCGATACCTTTGCGGCGAGTCTGCGCTCTCTCGGGGTTTGCGGCTTCTCCGCCGGCGCCGCCGCAACGGCGGGCTTAGCGGGTTTGGACTTGAACGGTTTCGGGTCCTTCTTGGATCCACATTGCACATCTTCGAAGGCTCGCGCTTTCGCATCTTGGAATCGATAATTTCGTCGATCGCCGCCATTACAGAGAGAGAGAGAGAGAGAGAATAGGGGGTTTAGGGTTTTGGTCGAACGAATAAGAAGATGAGCAATAAGGAGGAGCGGCGAAGGAGGAGAGCGGCAAGGGTGGTGCGCGCGAGGGAGGTGAGGCGGTAAGTGGGGGAGGGGAGAGAGAAACGCGATGGATTTTAGAGGGGAGGCAGTGTGTGCTGAGCGGGAAGAATAGTGGGATTAGGGATAGAGTAAGCGGGATTAGGGTTAGAGGAGAACGGGAAGAAGAGCGGGATAAAAATTGGGGAAAGTAAAAAGGGGGGCGATGGTTTAGAACGGGGTAGCTTTTCAGAACATTATTTACCCCCACCCTATAACGGCACATATATATAACCGCCGCGATAGGTTATACACATATATATAACGGCATTACTGTTTGAGTCTATAGCGGCGTTGTTGTCACACGCCGTTACAGAGAGTGTGTTTTTTATAAAATAAAATTCTCCTGTACCTATAGCGGCGCGCTGTGGAAACGCCGCGAAAGATATGCCGCTATAGCCCATGCGGTTTGTAGTGTTTGGGTTAGACTTTAGAATAGCAATTATACATTTAGTCACATATGTGAGCCCACGTAAATTATTTTCCAACAGTAACGACATATGTTATTTTGTTTTTCGACAGCTTATAGTCTCTATTTAGAGAAAAAATTGCAAGTGTGAAAACCTTATAATAGATGCCTGAAATAACGGTGTTCTCAATACTGATGCTGTTATTTGGAATAACGACATCAGTTATAATTTTTTTATTATAAAAAAGTAACTTATTATTCATCCTCTTTGACGAATAAGTTAATTAAAAAAATATATATAACTGATGCCGTTATTCCAAATAACGGCATCAGTTATAATTTTTTTTTATAAAAAAATTAACTTATTATTCATTCTCTCTGTTTCCAAACAACGGCAAGAGTTCATTTATATATAACTGATGCCGTTATCTCCAATAACGGTATCAGTCATTCGAATGCCGTTATTCAGGATAACGACATTATTTATAAGTTTTTTTCACACTTAGAATTTTTTAAAGTTAGAAGATTCACACTTATAAGAGAAATATACTGATGCCGTTATTCCAAATAACTACATGGAAAAAAAATGTAAAATAGATGCCGTTAACGACGTGTAAATAACCTATGCCGTTATTTTCAATAACGGTTTATGCTGACGTGTCATAAACCGGGGCAGATCGCTAATTGTTTTCGGAAGTGGGGCAAAACGCCAAATATTTTCAAAAAGTGGGGCAGTATGGCAAAATTTTCTCATTCTTAGAGGCCCGGATTCTTCAGTCATTTTGTTAAAATGGGTATATGAAAAATATAGAAATAGCAATTAGGGGGTAGTGCTGTAGTCGTCAATGTTCAAAAAATGGGTTTTTTTTATATCAAACGGGATATCATATACCGTCTGTAGAGACTAGAGAGCGGAAGGGGAAAAAAAGAATAAAGAAAGACAACATATCATTTGCCGTATATTGGGAAAGAAAAAAGAAAAAAAAGATATGTGAAGGATGGGAGATCGTCTCCCGTCCCTTCACAAAAAGCCACAAAAAATTCTCATTTACTCAAATGGCATTTCATTACCCGTCTGGTTTTTTTTTAAAATTTCTCAAACGCGCATATCATTTGCCGTCTCAAACTTTCGCAATTAAAAAATTCCTCTCAGACGGCATATCATATGCCTTCCGACACATAGACGGTAAATCATCTTCCGATTTCTATAATATGCATAAAGCCAGTTTCGTTGTCAAATATAGCCGTTTACTGTTCATATAATATAAAAAAATGAATATATAGACAACGACTGCAGACGTTTTAATCTATTTTTTAGATATATAGACAACGATTGTAAATGCTCTTAGAGGCCCCAATCTTTAATGTAGTTAGTTTTTCACACGGAGAACATGAGCAATGGTTTGAGATTCATGCACGATAGCAATCACACTAGGAGTTTCTCGAGTGTTATAATGTGTGCTGAATGCTAAAGAACATCGTGTAGGATGTGTTTCTTGGAAAGAGATCATGTAATATGTGAGGCTCGAGCTTTTTCACAAAGAGCAGAATGTGCATTAACATTTTTTTCCCAAGAATCTATTATACCTATTTTCAAAACTAATGAGAAGATAATTAAAAATAAAGATTGTATAAGAGATCCAATTCACGTAGAGATGCAGAAATTGTATACCAAACCTCTCTTCTAGGAAAAATTTTAAAGAAAACTTAAATTTCCAAATTTTCTCTTGATCATTGAATTAACTAAAAGAAAATATAGACTCCAAGTAAAATTTTTAAGGATGCTATTTTTCCTCATTTAAATAAGAAAATGTTTCTCCTCAAAATCCTTTGAAAAGTTATGACAACTTGAGTTTCATAAAATTATTTTACATAAGCTTGGTCATCTAAAATTTTAGGTTGCTTGGGTCTTTCTTAAAGTATCTAAAACTTTACTTCTATTTATTTTATCCTAACACCACTTTTCCAAACACAGAGAGAAATGCTAGACATACATGAAATCTTATTCCAAATATATACGGGGCTTATCTTTTAGTGGTTGGTGTGTCTGTTAATTACTAAAAGACAAATGGATAAGACCTGACAATCACTAAAAGACAAGGCTCATATAAATTTGGGATAGAATCTCATATAAGTGTAGCATTTCTCAAACACTTAAGTGAACTTTTTGAGTGAAGGTAGTGCTACTCAAAGCTTGTAAATTTCTATCCTCTCTTGAAAAAATATCTTTTTGCATCCTTATTTTGCTCCAAGACATGCCCTAATATGACAAATACCATCCTTTTCACAATAATGTGAGAATTTCTTGTAACCCATAATCAGAAACTCTAAAATTTCATTCCTAGCACTAGTCAAATCTAGTAGTATTTTCCTGTTTAAGAAGTGGACAATTACAGTCACCTTCAATTAACAGGCAACAATATATTTTTTCCTGTCTCTTGTTAATAGAGTTGACACTACGGCTCAAATTGCATTATGTTTTTTGGCAGCATGGCATGTGCCATTAACCGTCACTTTCCCATTAATTATAATTTTTTTTACCGTTACTCCCCTTAGCACAGATTGGATGGAAGAAGAGCCAAAATGCATTCATCACTGAATAAAACTGTAGCTCGAATATGGACCTCATTTAACTTAAAAATCATATGTAACGATATCTAGATTTCTTTCATGGTGTCATATGTGGTCAATATGACACCACGAAAGATTCATAACATCATTAGTGTTACCCATGAAATATGTCAATAGTGTTCAGAGGCGAAGCCAGAACACAATTTTCAAAGGGACCGAGAAAAAATTCTATAACTATATATAAATATATAGCTATTTTTTCATAATTTTAGGGAGGTCAAATAATAAAATTTAATAGATTTAAGGGAGGTTTAAAAAATTTTCAAAAATTTTAAGGGAATTTTCAAAATTTTGGGGGGGGCCCGGGCCCCCACATAGCTCCGCCACCGCTAGTGTTACCATGTGCAAATTGCACAATCTAAAATAGTTTTGAGATATTCATAAAATTATATAAAACTCTAAAAAAATGCGAGAGGTTGAGAGAAAATTATGAATATCATATCTACCATAATGACTGTTGCCGCTAAATTCGGTGTGGGGGCAAACAGATAGTATTTGTGAGTTCGTGAAAAACCTGAATAGCAGACCTAACCTGTTCCGCCGGAGCTTGACCGTTGACTCCCGCCGTTCACCTGCAAGGAAGTGCGAAACACCGGGGTTGATCCCGGCGACGCACCCTCCGACGCTCAAGTCAGTAACCAGAAATGATTATGAAAGAGCGTTTAACTTGAAAAAGATTGATTACCTCTTAATGGAGATGGGTGTGGGGTATTTATAGTCGCCGTTGGGATCAGATAAGGAATGTGATTCCTGTGATCTGATAAGAAATATTCTCCTAGTAAACAGATTAGGAATGTAATCCCTTAATTCCCGGTGAAAAGATAGATGTGAATCAGAGTCGTTGATTAGGATTAATCAGAAACCCTAATTCTATCTTTTCTGGACTGGGTGTGTTTCGGGTTGGGACCCGTACCCAGTTGAGGTGGATCCGTTCGTGGGTTATTGGATCTGTGAGAAGGAGACCCAGTGCCCGTTTCGGACCCATTTGTATGTGAAATTACCGTTTTACCCCTGAGCTTTAAGATTCGTGTCCGATGTGAACGGTCCCGATTTAATCCTATTTTTAGCCATATCACGAGCCCCCCACTCCCGAAGACTGTGTTTGATTAGCCTTTGAGGAGTAGTTTTACTGTTTTAATGGCGTACGGGATTTTATCGGTGTTCTTAAGGGAGTTTGGAATCTTGCTCGGGGTGTAACAGTGTTATTATGGGCTTGTAAAATGCCCAAAAATATTCTCAGAATTTTCTGGATTTTTGGTGATTTTTCCAGATTTTTCTGAATTTTTTCTCATTTTTTTTGAATTTTTTATTCATTCTCCGAATTAAATAATTAATTATCAAAAATATTAATTAATTATTCTAATTTAATAATTATTTTTTCAGAATTTTAAAATAATTTTTTCTGAATTAATAATTATTTTTAGAATTTTTAATTAATTTTTTCGATTTTTTAATTATTTTTTCGGATTTTTTAAATAAAAAAAACAATTAAATAAATAAATAAATAATTTAAATATTACCTGGACACGTGGCAGATTTCTGGCCGTCCATCATGACCAGATGAGCACGCATCGTGAGGCAGATCACGATCTGGATACGTGGCGCGTTTCTGGCCGTCCATCATGATCAGATCTGCGCGCATCGTGAGGCAGATCACGATCGGGACACGTGGCGCGTTCCTGAGCGTCGATCGTGTCGCGACGCGAATTTTGAGACGATCGGACGGTTCGTGTTGGTCGGCAGATTTTTTCTCCATATACGAGGGTCGGTATCCCGGTTCCTCGGTTCGGCACTTCGGATCAGAGCTTCGGCTCGGCGATTTGGTTCTGCCGAGGAGTGTAACGAAGCCACGTGGCACTCACCCCCTTTTTTTGTTTTTTTTGTTTTTTTTCTTTTCTGTTCTTTCTTCTTCTCCGCTCTGCTTCTACTTCTTCTTCTTCTTCGTTTCTTCTACCCATGCGTGCCTCCGAGCATTTCTTCCCGCCGTCTCCTGCCCCCTCTCTCGCCTCCCTCTCCGACTTCTTCTCAGTGCTCCGTGGAGCTCGACGACGGAGGTCGATGGCGATCTTGGCGGACGAGGCAGGAGATGTTCGGCGAGCTCAGCGAACGTGGAGATGTTCAGCGGCGGAGCTCTTCGATGAAGGGGGCTCGTCAGTTGAGATGTGGGGTGAGCTCCGCGAACAAGGCGAGGAGGTCGGAGCTCGGCGGTGGAGATGCGTGAGCACGATAGTGGAGCTTCGACGAAGGTGGCGAGGAGTTGGAGCTTCGCTTCGGAGCTTGACGACGAGTGCTGCTCGGAGCGGCGCTGTGTTTGGAGTTGGGTTCGGCTCGGCATGGCGAGTCGACCCTTCGGAGCTTCGTGGAGAAGACGAAGTCGAGCTCGACGTGGGAGACGATGGAGGTCGGCGACGTGGAGCTCGGTTCGAGAGCTCGAGCTCGGAGGTCGCTTGGCGAACTTTTGACGAAGAGGAGCTCGGTGGAGGAAAGGAGCTGGCGATGGAGGCGTTCGGCCATGGCGATGGAGCTCGGCATGCTTTGGGTTGGAGCTTCGCTTCGGAGCTTGACGACGAGTGCTGCTCGGAGCGGCGCTGTGTTTGGAGTTGGGTTCGGCTCGGCATGGCGAGTCGACGCTTCGGAGCTTCGTGGAGAAGAAGAAGTCGAGCTCGAGCTCGGAGGTCGTTTGGCGAACTTTTGACGAAGAGGAGCTCGGTGGAGGAGAGGAGCTGGCGATGGAGGCATTCGGCCATGGCGATGGAGCTCGGCATGCTTTGGGTTGGAGCTTCGCTTCGGAGCTTGACGACGAGTGCTGCTCGAAGCGGCGCTGTGTTTGGAGTTGGGTTCGGCTCGGCATGGCGAGTCGACGCTTCGGAGCTTCGTGGAGAAGACGAAGTCGAGCTCGACGTGGGAGACGATGGAGGTCGACGACGTGGAGCTCGGTTCGAGAGCTCGAGCTCGGAGGTCGTTTGGCGAACTTTTGACGAAGAGGAGCTCGGTGGAGGAGAGGAGCTGGCGATGGAGGCGTTCGCCGCTGGAGATTGTCGAAGGAGAGGTTGGGTTTTCTTTTGTTTTTGGTTTGTGAAGAAGAGTTGAAGGATTTCATTTTGGCGGGAGAGTGGGGAAGACCTGGATTGGGGTCCGGGTCGGATCCCCTTGATGGGTCCGAACCCGGCCCCTTGTGCTTTTTCTCTCTCTCTCTCTCTCTCTCTCTCACCCTTCTTCCTTGCTGCTCGGCTAATGCACCCGGTTCGGCAGATCCGAGCACGGAATTTGAGGAGATTTTTTTTCACTTTGCTGTTCGGTAGGTCGGTAGCTCGGATTTGAGATCCGAGCTACGTGGCTCAATCTGGACGGTTGATCACGATCGTGGCACGAATCACGAGACAAGAGACACGAGTTTCGAGAAAACGTTATCTTGTCGTTTTGTGGAGACGTGGCCCGATCTGAGTCGCTTATCATGTTTTAGCGCAAATTTTGAGACGATCCGACGGTGAGATGAGATCGGTCGAATTTTTCTCCATATACGAGGGTCGGTACCCCGGCACCTCGGCTCGGATCGGCACCTCGGATCGTATCGGTCGGCAGCACTTCTGAGAAGAAAGAGGAAGGGGAGGAGAGGCATTTGGGTTCTCTCCTCCGCCTTGTTCTTTCGCATAGTGGAGAAGAGGAGAAGAGGAAGGGGAGGAGAGGCATTTGGGGTTCTCTCCTCTGCCTTGTTCTTCCGCACGGTGGAGAAGAGAAGAAGAGGAAGGGGAGGGGAGGCATTTGGGGTTCTCTCCTCTGCCTTGTTCTTCCGCACGGTGGAGAAGAGGAGAAGAGGAGAAGAGGAAGGGGAGGAGAGGCGTTTGGATTCTCTCCTCTGCCTTGTTCTTCCGCACAGTGGAGAAGAGGAGAAGAGGAAGGGGAGGAGAGGCAATTGGGTTCTCTCCTCTGCCTTGTTCTTCCGCACAGTTGAGAAGAGGAGAAGAGGAAGGGGAGGAGAGGCAATTGGGTTCTCTCCTCTGCCTTGTTCTTCCGCACAGTAGAGAAGAAGAGAAGTGCTGGGTACTCTTTGGAGAGGTGAAGAGGAGCTCCGCTCCTAGAGGCAGAGAAGAGGCACTGGGAAGATCCTCGTAGAAGCCATGGGAAGACCCATTCTTTGAAGTGAGTGCAAGGAGCAACTCTAAGAGAGTTTTAGCTCCGAATTCGTTGGGAAGAGCTCCGCTTTGGAGGCGAGCGGAGTGAAGAGCCCGACTTGTAGAGGAGCCGTCTGGAAGAGGGATTTGAGGAGCAACTCTAGGAGAGAGTTTGTAGCTCCGAACTCGTTGAGAAGAGCTCCGCTTTGGAGGCGAGTGGAGGGAGGAGCTCGACGTGTAGAAGAGCCGTCTGGAAGAGGAGTTTGAGGAGCAACTCTAGGAGAGAGTTTGTAGCTCCGAACTCGTTGAGAAGAGCTCCGCTTTGGAGGTGAGCGGAGGGAAGAGCTCGACGTGTAGAAGAGCCGTCTGGAAGAGGGGTTTGAGGAGCAACTCTAGGAGAGAGTCTGTAGCTCCGAACTCGTTGAGAAGAGCTTCGCTTTGGAGGCGAGCGGAGGGAGGAGCTTGACGTGTAGAAGAGCCGTCTGGAAGAGGAGTTTGAGGAGCAACTCTAGGAGAGAGTTTGTAGCTCCGAACTCGTTGAGAAGAGCTCCGCTTTGGAGGCGAGCGGAGTGAAGAGCTCGACTTGTAGAAGAGCCATCTGGACGGTTGATCACGATCGTGGCGCGAATCACGAGGCAAGAGGCACGAGTTTCGAGAAAACGTTATCTTGTCGTTTTGTGGGCGTGGCACAATCTGAACCGTCCATCGAATTCTGACGCGAATTTTGGAGAGATCCGACGGTGACTTCGCCTCGGGATGATTTTTTGCCATATACGAGGGTCGGTACCTCGGTACCTCGGCTCGGCGCGCCAGGGCTGTTTGGCCGAGGTGCTGAGTTGGACGTTTTGAGGGAAGTATCTCTTGAGGGTTCCTCCCCTGTGCCCAGTAGATCGGAGAAGAGGAGAAGAGGAAGGGGAGGAGAGGCATTTGGGTTCTCTCCTCTGCCTTGTTCTCTCGCATAGTGGAGAAGCGGTGCTGGAAAGATCCTCGTAAGAGCCATGGGAAGACCCATTCTTTGAAGTGAGTGCAAGGAGCAACTCTAGGGGAGAGTTGTGCTCCAATCTCGTCGAGAAGAGCTATTTGAGAGACAAGTTTAAGGAGGAACTCTAGGAGAGAGTTGCTCTCTGAACTTGTGGAGAAGAGCTCCGCTTTGGAAGTGAGCGGAGTGAAGAGCTTGACTTGTAGAAGAGCCATCTGGAAGAGGAGTTTGAGGAGCAACTCCAGGAGAGAGTTTTAGCTCCGAACTCGTTTGAGAAGAGCTCCGCTTTGGAGGCGAGCAGAGCGGGGAGCTCGACTTGTAGAAGAGCCATCAGGAAGAGGAGCTTGAGGAGCAACTCTAGGAGAGAGTTCTAGCTCCGAACTCGTTTGAGAAGAGCTCCGCTTCGGATGCGAGCGGAGTGGGGAGCTCGATTTGGAGAAGAGCCATCTGGAAGAGGAGCTTGAGAAGCAACTCTAGGAGAGAGTTCTAGCTCCGAACTCGTTTGAGAAGAGCTCCGCTTCGGATGCGAGCGGAGTGGGGAGCTCGATTTGTAGAAGAGCCATCAGGAAGAGGAGCTTGAGGAGCAACTCTAGGAGAGAGTTCTAGCTCCGAACTCGTTTGAGAAGAGCTCCGCTTCGGATGCGAGCGAAGTGGGGAGCTCGATTTGTAGAAGAGCCATCAGGAAGAGGAGCTTGAGGAGCAACTCTAGGAGAGAGTTCTAGCTCCGAACTCGTTTGAGAAGAGCTCCGCTTCGGATGCGAGCGGAGTGGGGAGCTCGATTTGTAGAAGAGCCATCTGGAAGAGGAGTTTGAGGAGCAACTCTAGGAGAGTTTTAGCTCCGAATTCGTTGGGAAGAGCTCCGCTTTGGGAAGAGCTCCGCTTTGGAGGCGAGCAGAGTGGGGAGCTCGATTTGTAGAAGAGCCATCTGGACGGTTGATCACGATCGTGGCGCGAATCACGAGACAAGAGGCACGAGTTTCGAGAAAACGTTATCTTGTCGTTTTGTGGTGACGTAGCGCGATCTGATCCGTCCATCACGATTGGGTGCGAATTTTGAGATGATCTAACGGCGAAATCGCCTCGGAACGATTTTTTGCCATATACGAGGGTCGGTACCCCGGTACCTCGGCTCGGAGACTCAGTGCTGTTGGCCGAGGCGCTGAGGCGCTTTGGAGGAAGTGTTCCTTGAAGATTCCGCCCCTCCGTGCTCAGTGGCTCGGCCGTTCGGCTGAGCTGTTCGGTAGCTCGGCTGTTCGGATGGCTCGAGCGTGAGGAGAAGCTCAGTGAGTTGCTGAAGGGGATGGGTCGGTGAAGCTCTACTCCTCGGCTCGGGAGGATGGGTCAGCATATGGGAGAGGTGAGGGGCTCTGAAGTTGTCTCTATTCTGTTTGGTTTTGGAGATTTTTGAAGAGGAGCTCCACTCCTAGGAGAAGAGGTGCTAGGAAGAGGTGCTGGGAAGACCCATTCTCTGAAGTGAGTGCAAGGAGCAACTCTAAGAGAGTTTTAGCTCCGATCTCGTCGAGAAGAGCTATTTGAGAGACAAGTTTGAGGAGGAACTCTAGGAGAAAGTTGTGCTCCGAACTTGTGGAGAAGAGCTCCGCTTTGAAAGTGAGCGGAGTGAAGAGCTCGGCTCTAGGAGAGCCATCTGGACGAAGAGTTTGAGGAGCAACTCTAGGAGAGAGTTTTAGCTCCGAACTCGCTGAGAAGAGCTCCGCTTTGGAGGCGAGCGGAGCGAAGAGCTTGGCCTTGAGAAGAAAGAGGAAGGGGAGGAGAGGCATTCGGGTTCTCTCCCCTGCCTCGTTCTTTCGCACAGTGAAGAAGAGCAGAAGTGTTAGGTACTTTTGGCGGGAAGACTGAAGAAGGAGAAGAATGAAGGAGCTAAGAAGGGTATGGGTCGGACCGAGGGTATTGGGTCCGACCCTGACCCGTTAGCCTCTTTTTCTTCTTGCTCTTCATCTGCTTTGCTGCTCGGTAGATGCATCTTGTTCGGCAGATCCGAGCACGGATTTTGGGGCACATTTTCCGCCACTTTGCTTCTCGATAGATGGGTAGCTCGGCTCGGATGGTCGTGGGGGTAGTTCGGAATGGCCATCTTCCTCCGGCCCGTTTAAGGACGAGCCGGTGAAGTAAAGTCGAGCCATAGGATCCTGACCATCGTTAGATTAGTTTAAGGTTGTGGGAGCAGTTCCGAATGGCGAGCTACTTCTAGTTCGCTTAGGAGCGAACTTGCGAAGTAGAATCGAACCAAGTGTTGGACTCCGAACCATTCAACGGCTGCAGGAGCAATTTCGAACGGCGATCTACTTTCGGCTCGTCTATGGACGAGCCGAGGAAGAAGAGTCGAGCCGAGTGCTGGACTCCGAACCATCGTGAGGTTAGTTTGAGGGATGCAGGAGCAGTTTCGAATGGCGAGCTACTTCTAGTCCGCTTAGGAGCGAACTTGCGAAGTAGAATCGAGCCAAGTGTTGGACTCCGATCCATTCAACGGCTGCAGGAGCAATTTCGAACGACGATCTACTCCTGGCTCGTCTGAGGACGAGCCGAGGAAAAAGTGTCGAGCCGAGTGCTGGACTCCGAACCATCGTGTGGTTAGTTTAAGGGATGCAGGAGCAGTTTCGAATGGCGAGCTACTTCTAGTCCGCTTAGGAGCGAACTTGCGAAGTAGAATCGAGCCAAGTGTTGGACTCCGATCCATTCAACGGCTGCAGGAGCAATTTCGAACGGCGATCTACTTCCGGCTCGTCTGTGGGCGAGCCGAGGAAGAAGAGTCGAGCCGAGTGCTGGACTCCGAACCATCGTGTGGTGCTTAGCAAGTTGTGGGAGCAGCCATGTAGAAGAAGCTGGACTCCGAACTCGTTGAGAAGTGGTCCGCCTTGGAGGTGAGCGGAGCAAAGAGCTCGGCTTTGGAAGAGAGCCATTTGTGAGACAAGTTTGAGGAGCAACTCTAGAAGAGAGTTGTGAGCTCCGAACTCGTTCAGAAGAGGTCCGCCTTGGAGGCGAGCGGAGGGAAGAGCTCGGCTCTGGAAGAGAGCCATTTGCGAGATGAGTTTGAGGAGTAACTCTAGGGGAGAGCTGTAGCTCCGAACTTGTTAATAAGGGATCCGCTTCGGCGGCGAGCGGAGGGAAGAGCTCGGCTCTGGAAGAGAGCCATTTGGGAGAGTTTGAGGAGCAACTCTAGGAGAGAGTTGCGCGCTCCGGACTTGTTGAGAAGAGGTCCGCTTCGGTGGCGAGCGGAGGGAAGAGCTCGGCTCTGGAAGAGAGCCATTTGCGAGATGAGTTTGAGGAGCAACTCTAGGAAAGAGTTGTGCGCTCCGAACTCGTTGATAAGTGGTCCGCTCCGAGGTGAGCAGAGTGGAGGGCTCGGCTCTGGAAGAGAGCCGTTTGTGAGACGAGTGCGAGGAGGAGCTCTTGGAGAGAGTTGCGAGCTCCGAACTCGTTGAGAAGAGGTCCGCTCCGAGGTGAGCGGAGTGGAGAGCTCGGCTCTGGAAGAGAGCCGTTTAGGAGTTGAGTTTGAGGAGCAACTCTAGGAGAGAGTTGTGCGCTCCGGACTTGTTGAGAAGAGGTCCGCTTCGGCGGCGAACGGAGGGAAGAGCTCGGCTCTGGAAGAGAGCCATTTGTGAGACGAGTGCGAGGAGGAGCTCTTGGAGAGAGTTGCGAGCTCCGAACTCGTTGAGAAGAGGTCCGCTCCGAGGTGAGCGGAGTGGAGAGCTCGGCTCTGGAAGAGAGCCGTTTGGGAGGCGAGTTTGAGGAGCAACTCTAGGAGAGAGTTGCGTGCTCCGGACTTGTTGAGAAGAGGTCCGCTTCGGAGGCGAGCGGAGCGGAGAGCTCGGCTCTGGAAGAGAGCCGTTTGGGAGGCGAGTTTGAGGAGCAACTCTAGGAGAGAGTTGCGCGCTCCGGACTTGTTGAGAAGAGGTCCGCTTCGGAGGCGAGCGGAGCGGAGAGCTCGGCTCTGGAAGAGAGCCGTTTGGGAGGCGAGTTTGAGGAGCAACTCTAGGAGAGAGTTGTGGGCTCCGAACTGTCTGAGAAGAGGTCCGCTTCGGAGGCGAGCGGAGCGAAGAGCTCGGCTCTGGGAGAGAGCCATTTGGGAGATGAGTTTGAGGAGCAACTCTAGGAGAGAGTTGTGCGCTCCGGACTTGTTGAGAAGAGGTCCGCTTCGGAGGCGAGCGGAGCGGAGAGCTCGGCTCTGGAAGAGAGCCGTTTGGGAGGCGAGTTTGAGGAGCAACTCTAGGAGAGAGTTGTGGGCTCCGAACTGTCTGAGAAGAGGTCCGCTTCGGAGGCGAGCGGAGCGAAGAGCTCGACTCTGGGAGAGAGCCATTTGGGAGATGAGTTTGAGGAGCAACTCTAGGAGAGAGTTGTGCGCTCCGGACTTGTTGAGAAGGGGTCCGCTTCGGAGGCGAGCAGAGTGGAAGAGCTCGGCTCTGGGAAAGAGCTGTTTGCGGGACGAGTGTGAGGAGGAACTCTAGGAGAGAGTTGTGCTCCAAACTTGTTGAGAAGAGGTCCGCTTTGGAGGTGAGCGGAGCGGAAGAGCCCGGCTCTGGGAAAGAGCTGTTCGTGAGACGAGTGTGAGGAGGAACTCTATGAGAGAGTTGTGCTCCAACTCGTTGGATCTCGGCACGGGTGATTGGCACCTCATCGTTCCTAGGCTGCTGCCGACCCACGGGGGAGCGTGGTCTTCTTCCGTGATGCTCGGGGGACTCCCTCCTTCCCCTTCGGACAGGGAATCTTCTGTAGTCTCGGCGGTGAGGGGATCGCTCACCCGGACGTTGTTGGAGGGAGGCTCCCTCTCGGGCCCGCTTCTCGTCCAGACGGTGGCGTAAGTCCTCCACCTTCTGCCGGTTTTGAGGATTATGAGAGGCCATGGAATCCGTAGAGGCTTTGTGTATGGAGACGCGGTCTTGATGGAGAGGTTGCTTCATGCGGGAGCCCCCCGCACCGGCATTCTGTGGACCGGGAGGACCCTTGGGGGGTTGTTGATTCTGAGGGAGATGCTGATCTTGTTGAAGAGGGTCCTCTACCTGAAGCGGGGGTTGTCCCTGCTGCGGAGCGGGTTGGACGGGGACTACCTCTTGCTGATCGGCGGGGTTGGGTCCACGGTTGGACCCTCTGGATCTTACTTTCCTAGGAGGCATGGCTGGGGAAGATCTGACCAACGGGAAGAGGAGGGGCTGCTATTCGTATGGTTCCCACAGACGGCGCCAATCTGTTGCCGCTAAATTCGGTGTGGGGGCAAACAGATAGTATTTGTGAGTTCGTGAAAAACCTGAATAGCAGACCTAACCTGTTCCGCCGGAGCTTGACCGTTGACTCCCGCCGTTCACCTGCAAGGAAGTGCGAAACACCGGGGTTGATCCCGGCGACGCACCCTCCGACGCTCAAGTCAGTAACCAGAAATGATTATGAAAGAGCGTTTAACTAGAAAAAGATTGATTACCTCTTAATGGAGATGGGTGTGGGGTATTTATAGTCGCCGTTGGGATCAGATAAGGAATGTGATTCCTGTGATCTGATAAGGAATATTCTCCTAGTAAACAGATTAGGAATGTAATCCCTTAATTCCCGGTGAAAAGATAGATGTGAATCAGAGTCGTTGATTAGGATTAATCAGAAACCCTAATTCTATCTTTTCTGGACTGGGTGTGTTTCGGGTTGGGACCCGTACCCAGTTGAGGTGGATCCGTTCGTGGGTTATTGGATCTGTGAGAAGGAGACCCAGTGCCCGTTTCGGACCCATTTGTATGTGAAATTACCGTTTTACCCCTGAGCTTTAAGATTCGTGTCCGATGTGAACGGTCCCGATTTAATCCTATTTTTAGCCATATCAATTACCAAAATCTTCATTATCATCTTCATATAAGTAGATGGTTTAGAGAATCACTATCAATATTGTTATCCAATTGAAATATTACTAAAGCTAAAAATGCATGCAATGAAAAGAATTTCCAAATTCAACTAATTTATGTTAATATGTATATATTATAATATTATTAACATTCAGTAAATATGTTATACATTATAAACCATATATTATAGCACATATTAGGGTAAAGATGATAGACTAAGAAAGTGATATAAAAATAATTTTATGAATTGTGTTTGCTTAAAAATCTAATTCTAAGTTAGGGGATGAGGGTGAGTTTGGGAGGAGACGTGAGATTTTGTGAGATTGAAAAAGTCGGAGCGGAAGAGACTGTGTTTGAGGGATTGAAGTTTTTTATTTTATTTTGGTTTTTTAATAAAATCGTGCGTATTGCACGTGTTAGTTAAATAGGGATTCCTAATTTTTCTCTCATTTCTCTATTTCAATATAGAGAAAGGAAAGCGGGGATAGAGTGTCGCTCCTATTAGTATAAGATACAAAAATAATATATAATATGAATTGCCATCTTCCGCTTGATATTAGCTCTTACTCTTAGTTCGTTTTTGATTGATTTTATTTTCCGTATTCAGACTAAATTGTCAAAACACTACTATGGAATTTTAGCAAAATTTAAAATGTAGTTGTTAGGTACCTCATTTTATTTACAAAATTATGTGTTAACAAATTATCTTTTATGGTCAATATGAATTGCTATCTTTAACTAGGTCTTAGATTCAAAACATATGGGAACAGAAGTTTTTTCTCTGCAATTACGCTGAAATGGAAAGAACTAGTCCGAAGTTTTAACAAAATTTAAAAAGTAAACCTCAAGATTTAGCAATAAAAAAATATGAGGAATTTATGCCCCCCATTTGTGTGATAAACATTATGAATTTATGCCTATTAAAGAAGAAAATCAATAAAAAAGGAATTCCTAATCAATAAGCGCAAGCCTGGCCCAGCCCAGACTAGATATCTTGGGCTTCGAAAATCTTGAGTGATAAGCTCAAGTCTGCATAGCCCAAATGACTAGAGATGCATTTACAGGCCCGCATACACAAATTACATGGGCCTGGGCCTTAATTATCATCAGCATTGTAAAATTCAAGGTCCTTTAGAGCATCTGTAGTCGTTGAAGGTGAAAATATGGATATATGGATAAATGAAAATAAGAATCGAACTTTTGCTGCACTCGTTAAAAGCTATTTTTTAGCTTTCTAACGTAAAATAATAAGTGACGGCACACGTCGGAGAGGAAAAAAAAAACAATTTTGTGGGATAGCACTCAAGGTGCCGTCCGATCGGTAAAAAAAAAAAAATATTAATACATGTAGCGACGGCACATAATGTGCCGTCGGAGACAGAGAAAAAAAAATTTGGGTGAGTGTATGCATGCATGATTAATCTTTAAGTAAATTAATCTTTTAAGTAAATATAAAAGGAGACATGACTGTGTGAAAGAGGTTTACAGATAATTAATCTGTTGCATGCATGATTAATCTATAAGTAATTTTTTTTTTTTTAATATAGGACGGCACTCGAAGTGCCTACCAAGGATATTTCGTTTTGGGTTTTTTTAATTCTTTTTGGAGCTTTTTAATTGTAAAAAATTAATTTATTTTTCAACGGACGGCACTTCAATGAAGTGCCGTCCGACAGAGAAAAATTTACTTTTTGGGTGGGACGGCACTCGAAGTGCCGCCGCTCAAATATGAATAATTCTCAAACCGATTCTCATTTATAGCACACGACTGTAGCGATTTATCGATAAAATGGATATTTAGCAAACGAGTGCAGCACGTTTATCTGCCAAATATTCATTTTATCGATATTTGGCATCTGTAGTCGTTTGCCAAATATCGATAAAATGGATATTTGGCAAACGAACGTGCTGCACTTGTTTGCCAAATATCCATTTTATCGATAAATCGCTACAGTCGATTGCTATAAATGAGAATCGGTACAGCTTTTATTGATATTTGAGGGACGGCATTCGCAGTGCCGTCCCACGGAAAAAAATAATTTTTTTTTCGTCGGACGGCACTTCAAGTGCCGTCCGTTTGCCGTCCGTTTGAAAATTAATTAATTTTCCGCAATAAATATCGCCAAAATGAATTTTAAAACCCCGAAAACATTTCTCCTCAGACGGCGCTCGGAGTGCCGTCCCACCCCATTCCCCTTTTCTCGGACGGCACTTGAAGTGCCGTCTGGAGGGTTTTGTATTTTTTTTAAATTTTTTTTGCAATTTGTGAAAAAAAATTTGCAATTTTTTAATTTTTTTGCAATTTCTGAATTGTCTTTGTAATTTTTTGAATTTTTTTTGTAATTAATGAAATGTTTTTATAATTTCGGAAAAAGTGAAAAATGTCAAAAAAATCAACTTTGCTCTTGGACGGCACTTCATGTGCCGTCCGTCCCTTTGGTTTGATTTTTTTTTTCCCCTTCTCCGACAGCACTTCATGTGCCGTCCGTCCAAAATTTATTATTATTTTTATTTTTTTCCTCTCCGACGGCACTTCATGTGCCGTCGCTTAATATTTTAATATAGATAGCTAAAAAATAGCTTTGCACGAGTGCAGCAAAAATGGGATTCCTATTTCCATTTATCCATATATGGATATTTTTACATTCAACGACTACAGATGCTCTTAGTAGAACAATTTAGTGATGTTAAAGATTGGATGGAGAATATGATAAATTTTAGACTAAATTTGACGGAAAAAAAAAAATCATTGAACTATGGTCTTTATGCAGAAATCCCCACCTAAGCTTTTTTTTATGTAGAAAATCTTCCTTAACTATGGTTGTTGCAAAAAAAACACCCCGAAGTATTTCCAAAAATCACATCTAACTTTTCTACTTATATTAGATAACCCTATTCATCTTTGCAAGTTATTTCAAAAAATATAATATATCTTTCGCATTATTGTCAAAAATCTCTCTCAACTTTAGCAAAAGTCTCACGTTGGAGGGGTGAGTTTTTTGCAACAATAGTTCAGGATGGGTTTCTGCATAAAAGTCACAGTTCAAGATTTTTTTTCCTTCAAATTTAGCCTAAATTTTATGCACATTGTAAGGCAAAGCGGGGTCGATTAGCTCTGTAGATTTTATGATTACTTCTCAATTTATTGTCTTCTCAATATGTGTAGCTTCAATTATGCACTAGAGACTATAGTTGGTTGTTGTCGCTTTGATTTAAGTTTAGATTTTGCTGCTCAAATTTGTAATATATTCTACTTTGTGTTGTTAATTTTTCATTAATGAAGCGGCGATGATGTCATCTTTATTATTAAAAAAATCCATAATTTTTTAAAAATAATAATAATAAAGAGATTCAAAACTATACTTTTTTTTCTTTGTATTTATTATTCAAACAATTGAAATAAATGGATATCTTATGTCAAGTTTGTTTAAAGAAGGAGTCAGCTAATATTTAAGAACTGTGGCTAAAAGTTGGCAATGATTAATTAATTTTTAGTTGCACCAAAAATTTCCATTTGCAAAATGCTACATATACATTATTTTTTACCTCAAACATATATAGTAATTACAGCGAGACTCACTTCTCACTAAAAGATAAAATTTTATCTTTAAAAAATAATTTAGAAATTTATAAAATCTTATCTTCTAATAAAAAAATGGATTCCAATGCATTTATTATATATATTTGGGATAAAAAAATCATGTATTTGTAGTCGTTCTCTCTTGAACTAGCCTTCTGTTTACCCTCTTAACTCTCTAATCGAACATAGTTTCACTGGTACTCAATCTCTTATGTAAAATACAAGCAGTGTAAATGAATACAATGTTAATGAAAATACAAGATATTTCTTAAAATTAAACAAGAATTAATTCATAGAAGAAATAATAGGAAAATTTCAGTAAACCTACCCCACATATTGCAGGTTTACCGATAGCTCACCCCACTTTTTTCTTTGCGTTTTGCTATTAGGCTTGCCCACCTCCATCCAAAATTGGATCAGGTGACTATTTCTGTACACATTTTTTGTTACTTCTTCCTAAACTACCCCTACTATTTTTTAATGGTTAAAAGATTAATTTTTTGGCTTTCTATTTTTGAAGGGGATGATCACATAATGATAAAAAATAAAAAAAAATAAAACCTCAATTAAAAAAATTGGGTGAGTTTTTGGTCACTTACCATAGGGGTATAATGGTCAAAATACTTTCAATTTAATAAAGAAAGCAACCAAGTTATAAACCGCAACTAGTTTAACCTGATAGTATAGCAACCACGCGCAAAAGTCTCGAACTGTAATTTGGATTTTTTATACAAATTGTTAGGATAATAAAATTCAAATATTATCCAGACTGAATGTTCCTTTTCTAAACTAATATGATTTTTTTTGTTAACAAACTTAATTTTTGTTAGGGAAAATTTTAGTAAACTCATCCTAGCCATTTTTTTTACTGTACTAGTTGGCTAAAGTAGTTATAATTGGCAATATGATCACTTTCTCCCTTAAATTTAAGGTATTTGGACCGTTACCAGTATGGTAAGTGACAACAATACATTTTCTCTATCTCTCTCTTATATATTAATTGGGGATTATCCCTTAATTTTAAAAATATTTTTAATCATTATGTGATTATCCCCTTCAAAAACAAAAGCCAAAAAAATATTTTTTTTAAAAATTTTTATTATTATATAATTTTTTACTTGTCATTTCCTCTAATAAAGAACAATATGGATAGTTTAGAAAGAAATATCCCAGAAAATTGACGGGACCTGTAACATGATCACACACGTAACTGTTTTTTGGATAGAGTATAGCAAGCCATAATTCTTTTAGTCCAATAATATTTTATATCAAACTAATTAATTAAAAGATTGATGTTTTTTTGTGTTTGTAAGTAGTAGGTATGATGGTTAGACTACGTTTTTTTAGATCAACCTTAACGACAGCAGAACCTTTTTTGCGCGATTCATGAAAGTTTGGAGCTTCTCATAATGTTCGGAGCTACTCATAACACTAACAATCACAACAAAAGTCCTTTACCGTCCCTAATGTTTGGAGCTTGTCATAACATTAAACCTACTCATTATGAGAAGCTCCAAACATGTCTTTTACTATCCCTAAAAATTTTTCCAATTGATCTAGGAAGAAATTAAGGTTTCAATTTAACTTAAATCAAGGAAAATATTTATACCTTAGATCAATTCGAGCTGGTGGAAGCGGTCTCCCAGCAGTGAAGGGGGAGCGATGGGATTCGCAGCTAGGGTTTGGGGTCTCGGGTGAGAGAGAGCAGCGTCAATCGCGAGAGAGAGAGAGAGAGAGAGAGAGAGAGAGAGAGAGCTTCGTCGATCGATCGATCGAGAGAGAGAGAGTAGGGTTTCGATGTGAGGAATTTCGAGCTGCGATTAGGGTTTCGATTTTGGGGGAAGAACGGAAAAGGGTTTCGATTTTGGGGTGAAAGAAGAGAAGAGAGCGATCTGAGAAGGAAAGAGAGAAAGAGAGGAAAGAGAATGAGGGGTAGAGGAAATTCCCAAACTACCCCTCTTTAAGAGTGAGACGAGCGAGAGCGATGCAGAGCCACTAGATCTGGATCATGATCAAGTGTAAGATCGGACGGCGGAGGAGGAGTGCACACGGTTGTGTGCACTAGCCTAGTGCACAGCGGAAGGCTGGGAAGTCTTCCGTTGTGCACCACTTATGGTGCACACGACGTGTGCACTCGGCCTTCCCGCCTTCGTATCGACAATCCAAACCATTCACATTGATCTACACGTCTAAATTAGTTTAAATATGTAAAATCAAATCATTTGAAATTCATTTGTCCATCCATTGAAGTGTTACAAAATTATATGACTGAAAATTATTGTTTTTTATAGTCACGTGATGGATGGAAAAATGAATTTTAAATGATTGATTTTACATATTTAGACTAATTTAGATGTGTAGATCAATGTGAACTGTTCGGATCGTCGATACGAAGGCGGGAATGGCGAGTGCACACGAGTGCACACGGAGGGGTGGTGCACAATGGAAGATTTATATATATATATATATATATATATATAGGGAAAGCTTCGGTTGTGCACTATCTCTAGTGCACACGGCATGTGCACTAGGCTTCGGGCGTTCATATCGACGATCCGAACCGTTCACATTGATGTACACATCTAAATTAGTCTAATATGTAAAATCAAATCATTTGAAATACATTTACCCATTCATTGAAGTGTTTCAAAATTGTATGGCTGAAAATTATTGTTTTTTATAGTCACATGATGGATGGGCAAATGAATTTCAAATAATCTGATTTTACATATTTAGACTAATTTAGATGTGTAGATCAATGTGAACAGTTCGGATCGTCGATATGAACGCCCGAAGGCTGAGTGCACACGCCGTGTGCACTAGAAGAGTGCACAACCGAAGCTTTCCATATATATATATATATAGACGATGCAATGAGAAACATTTTTAAATAAGAAAATGATAAACACTATTATGGACATGATAAACACTATTATGGACCGTTAGATTTAAGTGACCCTTTATCAATGGTTCTAGTTAAAACCATAATAACTTTAAAAAACTTGATTTTTTTATAATTCGGTTAAGTTTCAGAGTTTCTATCATAAAAAAAACATCCCTCGGTTTTGTTTTTCCTCACCAAACCAACACTCACTCTCTCCATTTATAGAGCGCCTCTATCTCTGCCATCAGCCTTCTTCGCCGCCATCCGATGCTTTGCCGTCCCATCCACCGCGCCGCCCCAAAAGGGTTTATGCCATTAAACAACTTAATTCAGAATGCATCACTGTTCAGAATACATCACTTCCTACTGCCAACTACATATCTATATAAATCATTCTTTACGAAGACGTGCATATATTTAACTTTTTATAGGGTTTTTATATGCTGCATTGTTCACAAAAACATGCCGTAGTCACGTATCCACGGGCAAACCTAGTATATATATATATATTATGAATTTTCTGTAAACTCTCAAAAACTTTGGTGAGTTTTTTTTTTTGAGATAATAGGCAAATCTGAAATTTTCTCTTAATTATAATAGGCAATGATGCCAATTTTAACCATGTTCCTTTGTCTCTTCTAATCACTGTCGGTACAACTCACACACACCCCCCACAAAGTAAACATTATATAAAATGACTTTTTTTGGCTGCTGCCACAATATTGCACGTGCACTAGATACACACCACAAAACGGTATTTGTATTACTGTATACGTATTATATATAATGTGGTGGTTATCTATACTATTATTAAGCAAAGCCTTAATTTTGCGGCTTTTTACTATCATACCCTCATAAACATAAAAGGCTAAAAAAAATATAGGGTTAATATCGGAGGTCAAAAATGTAATTTGCATGTATTGGAAAAATAATTAGCATGCATAGATTTGCATGTCTGCATAGATTTGGTAAAATAATTAATAGTATAGATTTGCATGTACTTGCATACACAATTTATTCATAATAAAGTTTCCTCTTATCAAAGCCATTAGGTCTAACACATGCATACAAATATCAAAAAGAATAAATTGTACATGCCTTTCTACATGCATGCATGCATGCAACCTCTTCGGTGACCTGCCCCTTCCTCAAAATCCTACACACCTTTATAGACGTGCATCGCACGTGCATTATACTAGTCTATTTGAGCTTAGCATACGTGGTTAATTCGGTCCTCAATGTAACTTAACAGCGACACATTAAACTGGTTGGTGGCTAATAATCAAATGGAGTAGCGCCATATAAATCACCGGCTCACAACCTCAGTTATCTCAGGACTCAATATTCATGGTTCACCATTTTTTTTATTTTTTTTATTTTTAATAAACAAAAAAAAGGAATTCTTATTTACCAAAAGGTATGTGATGAATTTATTTTAATGTATTCAATTAATACAACTTTTTGCATGATGTTCAGGGGGTAAAAAGACATCATTCATGAAAAAATTATTACTATCTGGTAAGCATTTACGTGCTTTGCATGTAAGTTCTTTTCAAATATTTCTATGTAATCTTTATAAAGTCATACTGTTTACGAGCTGTTCTAACGGCTAGCTTAATTCATTGTAGTTAAGGCAGATTGGATATCTCAATCAACCACTAACGGGAGTTCAGAATTAAATATTTCTTCCTAAAAGTTATACTCCCTATGTTTCACTTTTAAGTGATATTTAAGAATTTTACACACAGATTAAGGAAGGGTAAGATAAACAATTGTTTTCCTCTACACCCTTATTAATAAGTCTCTATGATCTAATTACTAATTCTTTTTTCAATACAAATTCTGATTTCAAGAAATTGTAATTAATATTTTCTCAATACAAATTCTAATTTCTAGACATTGTAATTAATGTTTTGCACACACATTTGGAGAAAATAAAATCTAGAAAGTTGAAAATATAATTTTCTAAGAATTTTTGATAGGATTAAGATAAGTAATTGAGATAAAATTTCAACATAAATAAGAGTCTTTTTGGAAAAAAGAAGTAAAAAAAATTTGGATAATATCACTTAAAGTGAAACAAGAAAAAATTCTAAATATCACTTAAAGTGAAACGTAGGGAGTATATTCTATTTGTTTCAAAATATAAGACATTCTAGATTTTTATATAAATAATTAGAAACGACATACGGTTGTGTAAGAGGAATATATATTTTCTTAAAAATTGAAGCTCTTAAATGAACTAGATATTGTAAAATGTTATCATCCTCCATAATTAATAAACCTTTAATAATATGAAGAGACAATAATACAATTTGAAATCTTTTTAACAAATACTCAATAAATCTTTAAGAATGACAATACAGTTATCTCAAAATCTAAAGCTACTTATACTACTGAAAGAAAAATAACTAGAATGACTTACCCTTTGGAACGGAGGGAGTACAAACTTAGGAAATATGAATTTCATCATATATCTATATAATAAAACACAAAGAAATAGCTCTCCTTCAATTTTTCCAAAAATTAAAGGCCCAGATCTAATCTTACAAAACATATTTTCTCTCCAAAAGTTCCCCCCAAAATTCAAATTCAAATCTCCCACCCAATACAACTCCTATATTTATTTAATTTTTTTTCTCTCTCTCTCTCTCCCTTCATCTTCTATTAAAAAAATTAAGAAAATAAATTTTTTAAAAAAAAATTTAAAAATTTAAAAATTTAAAAACTTTAAAAATAATTCAAAAAATCAAAAAAAACATATAATATATTTTTTGCTCTATGTTTGCTACTTCAATTAATTTGCTGGACCTCCAAAATTATTTTTTATGATCAAACAAGGTGCATCGTTCCGAAGACGTATATAATAAAACACAAAGAAAGCTATCAAGTGTCTTTCCTTCAATCCTCCCAAAAATCAAAGGCTCGGATCTAACCTTACGAAACATATTTTCCCCCAAAAGTTCTCTCCAAAACTCAAATTCAAATCTCCCACCCAAAACAACTCATATATTTATTTAAATTTTTTTTTCTCTCTCTCTCCCTCCCTCTTCTATTAAAAAAAAAAAAGAAAATAAAATTTTTTAAAATTTTAAAATATTAAAAAATTAAAAAATTTTAACAATTTAAAATTTTAACAATTTAAAATTTTAAAAACTTTAAAAATAATTCAAAAAAATTTTAAAAAAACATATAATATGTTTTTTGCTCTATGTTTGCTACTTCAATTAATTTGCTGGACCTCCAAAACTATTTTTTATGATCAAACAAGGTGCACCGTTCCGAAGACGTGCCGTAGGCACGTGTCAATGGGCATGCCTAGTATATATATATATTTGATGAGTTTCACTACAAACTCACATTAATAAACTCTGCATCAGGGTAGGGCCCGGATAGATAATAATTTGAGATTGGTAAATTTATATGACCTTTCTTTGTTAGACATGAAGATGGATGTGCCTAAAAAAACATATCGTTACCTCGAAGAGCCAATTTTGACTAATCGGTGAGCACTGAGCATAGCCCTTCAAATATACTAGTGAGATTTGTCATGTACGATATACTCTCCTTTAGCTGGAGAACCTTTAATTAGAATTCTCTGAATCATCTGCATAAACAAAATATATACATTCAGCGACGTCCTAACATGTCTCTATATCTTAATTAGTGTCTCAATTTTTTCATTCAAAACATAATAATTCTCATCAATTTTTACACACACTAAAACACATATATGCATTACACTTGCGAATCCAACCGCATGACACATTCTTGTCCTATTATATTCAGGGCCGCCCCAACCCTTGAGGCGGGTGAGGCGGCCGCCTCAGGCATCCGACATTTTTGCGATTTTAGAGATCCCATATTTGTAATTTCTTTGTAAATATAGGCACGTATTTTGTGCGTAAAAAAATACTGTTATTAGAGGTCCAAAAAATAATTATTTGAGTCTTTAATTTTTTTTAAAAACATTATTTGGGTTTAGGCTGAGACTTGAATTGAATTTGACGCTTTAAATTTGACTGATTTAAAATAAATTTATATATTTTGTATATTTTACTTTCAATAATGTACAAAATTTTGTATATACAAAATTTTGTATGCATTACACTTGAGAATCCAACCGCATGACACATTCTTGTCCTATTATATTCAGGGCCGGCCCCACTCTTGAGGTGGCATCCGACATTTTTGCGATTTTTGAAGCCCTAAATTTGTAATTTTCTTGTAAATATAGGCACATATTTTGTGCGTAAAAAAATACTGTTATTAGAGGTCCAAAAAATAATTATTTGAGTCTTTAATTTCAAAAATTATTTGGGTTTAGGCTTAGACTTGAATTGAATTTGAGACTTTAAATTTGGTTGATTTAAAATAAATTTATATATTTTGCTTTTAATAATGTGCAAATTTTTTGTATACATTTATTTATTTATTTATTTATTTATTTATTTATTTTTTTTTTTTTCTCTCTTTTTTAGAGAAGTTCGCCTTAGGCCCAGGAACTCGGGCCGGCCCTGATTATATTTAGAAGAAATTCACAAAATTTTGTCATAAATTTGCTCATTATATCTTAAAAGTGGAGTGGAATATTGTAAGCTCCTAATTGTAATCATAATTGTAAAGTTGTGGGGGATTAGAAAGTGACCTTTTCTTTTTTATATCCGAATATTCCGAAACATATTCTCTCTTTAATCAAACCACCGGTTAATTTCTCCGCCAAACAACACAACCCGAAACGAAAAGTGAAATTATTAACCCGATACAAATTTGTAGCGGTGATTGGATCAAAAGAATATTCCTCCTCGATTAAAAACTAAACTAACCCCAATAAATAGCGGAATGCGAACGCGAACACAAAACTTACGAATCTCAGAAACACAAAAAACCTTTAATCGCATTTCTGAAATTTGAGATTCAGTTTTGTTTGGGTTTCTTTTATTAGGTCAGAATATATTAAAAAAAATGTCGTCACTCTTGGTTTGTTGATGGTTATCTAAGGCTCTCAGCGAACCCGACAAGTTCAATCTCGTTTCCGGTAAAGTCTCCTTCTTCTTCTTGATTCTTGATTTTTTTTTTTTTTTGATAAAAAAATAGTTTAGAGTTTGAGTGGCATCGGCATTCTGAATTAGAGATGACAAATGTAGAGAAATAGTAGTTAAAATTAGTTGTTATTTATGTTTATTTGAATAAATTCAAGAAGATATTAAGTATTTAGGGGGAAAAAGGAGCTACTTTTGAGATCTATATACTTTTATATATATACGGGTGCCCTTTTTTCTCTCTATTTTTGTTTCCTCAGGTTTGGTTTGGTGGTGATTTTTTTCCCCCCCTGACCGGAACATGACATTTGCCACTGTTTTCTATTAATTAATGAGAAATTAAATGTATGGGAATTCATAATAAATGACTAGATGATTATTACATATACTGGTTGCTATTTTTCTCTATATAGTAGTCATTAAGAGTCTTATTTCTTGCCTCACAGTTACAGTGTTAAACACATACATTAGAGATGTTAGTAACGTTATGCATGACGTTATAGTCAGAACAGTCTTGCTTTATTGTTCGGGTTGACGAACATTAGGAATACTTATTCTTGATTGCTAGATCACTTAGTGAGCTAAATATTATACTATTTATTTTATTAGTAAGAATAAGAACGGACCGTACATGTCAAGCACCATAAAGAGGAATATATATATATATATATATATATATATATATATAATACTTATTCTTGATTACTAGATCACTAAGTGAGCTAGATATTATATTATTTAACTTATTAGTAAGAATAAGAACGGACATAGTGAGCTAAATATTATATTATTTATCTTATTAGTAAGGATAAGAACGGACCGTACATGTCAAGCACCATAAAGAGGCATAGTGAGCTAAATATTATATTGTTTATCTTATTAGTAATAATAAGAACGGACGGTACATGTCAAGCACCATAAAGAGGAATATATATATATATATATATCTTATACTAATAGGAGCAACACTCTTCCCCCTCTCCCCTTTCTCTATATTGAAATAGAGAAAGGAGAAGAATAGTAGGAATCCCTATTTAACTAACACGTGCACTACGCACGATTTTATTAAAAACCCAAAATAAAATAAAAAATCTCAATCCCCCAAACACAGTTTCTTTTCCTCCCACTTTCTCAATCTCACAAAATCTCATGTCTCTTCCTAACCCACCCTCATTCCCTAACTTAGAATTAGATTTTTAAGCAAACGCAATTCATAAAATTATTTTTATATCAATTTCTTAGTCTATCATCTTTACCCTAACTTGTGCTATAATATATGGTTTATAATGTATAACATATTTGCTGAATGTTGATGATGTTATAATATATACATATTAACATAAATTAGTTGAATTTGGGATATCTTTTCATTGCATGCATTTTTAGCATTAGTAATATTCTATTGGATAACAATATGGTTTGACAGAGATTCTCTAAACCATCTTCTTATATGAAGATGATAATGAAGATTTCAGTAATTATGGTAGATATGATATTCATAATTTTCTCTCAATCTCTCGCATTTTTTTAAAGTTCTATATAATTTTATGAATAAAACTATTTTAGATTGTGCAATTTGCACAGGGTAACACTAGTGTGTGTGTGTGTGTGTATATATATATATATATAGAGAGAGAGAGAGAGAGAGAGAGTAATATTCCATTGTGCACTCGGCCTTCCCACCTTCGTATCAACGATCCGAACCGTTCACATTTATCTACACATCTAAATTAGTCTAAATATATAAAATCAAATCAATTAAAATTCATCTGCACATTCATTGAAGTGTTACAAAATTGTATGGCTGAAAATTGATAATTTTTATTGTCACATGATGGATGGGCAAATAAATTTCAAATGATTTGGTTTTACATATTTAGACTAATTTATATGTGTAGATCAATGTGAACGGTTCGGATCGTTGAAACAAAGGTGGGAAGACCGAGTGCACATGAGTGCACACGGAGGCCTAGTGTACAACGGAACATTTCTCTCTCTCTCTCTCTCTCTCTCTCTCTCTCTCTCTCTATATATATATATATATATATATATATATATATATATAATGTTCAGCCGTACAATTTTGTAACACTTCAATACATGGGCAAATAAATTTCAAATGACTTAATGTTACATATTTACTCATTTAGATGTAGCTGTCATTCCCTTTTCCAACGAATATCGTAACCCTATGATTTCGTGGACTACTAGTAGGGTCATCAAATGAATCATAATCACAATTGAAATGATTGAAAAAGATAGGTTAGTTAATATATGTTCTAAAGTCACAAATATCATAAAAAAGGAGGTCCCATTACAGAATTGAAATGTAGATCAATGTGAACAGTTCAACGGTTCAGATTGTCGATACGAAGGCCCGAAGGCCGAGTGCACATGGAGTGCACACCATGGCTAGTGCACAACGGAATGAGACTCTCTCTTTCTATATATATAACTGAACTATATTTTCTATTTAATTGGTAAATCTTTGTTCTCTATAATCCCTGATACGGCAGGTATTTTTTAAAGTTAGATGTGCATTATATATTGAGGTCAGGATGGACCTAGGAAGCACGGACTCTTTATGGAGGCTCTCGCACCCGAGTCGGACTCGTATTGGACTCGGGTGCGGCGGGGGTGCGTATCCTATTTTTTTATATTAAAAATTTTAATGGGTGCGGCTAGGGTGCGGCAAGGGTGCAGATTTGGGTCTTTGCTATATTTAAAAAAATCCTAAATCCCACTCTTTTTCTCTCTATATGATGTTTTCTCTCCCCCCCTCTCTCAAGAGCCCTAAATTTCCAAATCCTGATCAAAACCCTAATTCTCTCTTTCGCCGTCGTCGACTCCTCATCTCTCCGTTGGCTTCTCCACTCTTTGTCGTCGACTCTGCTTCTCCACTCGTTGTCGTTAATTCCTCATTTTTTCTGCCGTTGACTCTGCCGATTCCTCCACCGTCAACTCCTCCACTTTTCGACGTCGCCGTCCTCTCTCTGGTAATCCACCATTAAACTTTGTTGCTTCATGTTGCTTCCTGTTGCCAATATCCATCATTAAATTTGCTTTGAGATTGGGGCATACTTCACTTGTGATGAAGTTATAAATATAGTTTTTGCTTCCTGTTGTGATGTATGACCATAATTAATTCTTTATTGCTTCCTGTTGTGATTGTATGACCCCACAAAAGTCCGTACAATCTTAATTAATCTTTTTGCTTCCTTTTTTTTGCTTGCTTGTTTACTTATTTGTTGTGATTGTATGAACTCAAATATACATAATATGCTTGTTTGCTGTGATTGTATGAACTGAAATCTCTTAGTTAATGTATGATTATTAACAATGACTTCGGTTTTTTATACAAAAATATAAATATTAATATAAATATATAATATATAAAATAATTATTTAAATATTGGCCGAATCCCAGCCGCACCCGTATCCTACTATTTTTGGAAATTGCCGCATCCCCGCACCCGCATCCCCGCACCGGAATCGGTGCTTCCTAGGGATGGACCCATTGTTCTCATTGTTTAATGACCAGAACATCCTCTTTGTTTGTGCATTAGCTAGCAAAGAAATGCGTAAATCTAGTATCTCTTCTTCCTAGAGTACAAACTTGAGTTAGAGCATTGAATGGCTAGATTTTGTACATGTTCGGCAGTACTCCAACCGCATGAAACATTCTTAATGTTAGTTGAGTCCCTGGTTCCCCGATTGATTGACCCGCAATAATACCTACGGGTCGCCGTGGGTGGCTTATGCCATAACATAATTGACAGATCCTTGAGTCAGAGCATTGAATGGCTAGATTTTCTGGCTGTTTACTTTTCAAAAAGAAAAAAAAGCTTGAGTCAGAGCATAATGGGAAAAACCTATGCGTATCTAAAAACTGTTGTTGACAACCTAGGAAGTACAACAACATAAGAAGCACTCAGACAGACATGCCAACATGGATAGCCATGCGACATGACACACTAACATAGAATGATTTGAAAAACTTCCCTAAAATAGTAAGTTTCATGTTGGATTCGTGTGCGACATGACACAACAACCCTAAAATACCTCTGCTTTAACCAATGATAAGTGTCACTTAAATTTGAATTGTCACTTTCGAGGTTCTAAAGAGAAGGAATACTAGTGTGCCTTAGTAATCGAATGATGCATCAGCTCGTTTTTACTCTTTTTGTCACAAGCTCTTTTACACATAGCATAGATGAAAGCAATCAAATGATAATGATACTCTGTAAAGGTGAACTAATTGCTTAATCTGTACGGAGTTGAGACTACTCTTTAACAAATAATTCTGTCTAGAATTATGTTTTAGGAACTCTATTTCTACATATGTATCTTCCTTTTTCAAATCTATAAGCTGATCTTCTTATGGTTTTATGTCTTCGTTGCAGATTCATATTTTGTTCAACTTCAAGATGGTTAATTTCGGGAAACAATTGACGGCAGATCAAGTTCCAGAGTGGAAGGGGTATGTTTCCTACAACAATTTATATCTGCACATGTTCCTTGCGATCTAAACCTGTTACATAGAAAATTAGTTCTTCTAGCAACTGAGGGATTAGATACAAACATAACAAACTGGTCAGAAGACTATGTTAATTAGGTTGCTATTAAGGATTTCACCGTCACTTAACTTGTGAGTAACACGACCCTTGCATACACTTGGTAAATACTACTGAGAATTTCAGACCAGTCTCAGCTGTAAGATAACTAAATACTTGCATGACAGAGTCTTGTTGTTTTTTTGTAAAAAAAAAGGTACTAGGAGCACAAGAATGATTGCACTGGAGCTACGTTGAACTTAAATAAACGTAAAATGGCATTTTGGAGTGCAAGTTAAAATTTTCCCAAACATAAGAGTGGCATCATGGACTTGGCACTAGGGTCAGTAATTGAATTTAACTTCCACAGTTTGGCTTGGTAGTATGCTTCAGTTCATTAAACCGTCTGCTAAAAAATATTAAGGGTAATGGGTCATTGTTCGTGTCAAGATAGCCCTGCAGTTGGGTCTGGTTCATCTTGGAAGGACTTTCCTTCTTTGATTCATTCTTGTGCTTCACATGTGATTTTCTTTTCTCTGAGTTTGCTAGATACTATATGAACTACAAGTTGATGAAGAAGAGAGTAAAGCAGTATGCTCAACAAACTCAACAAACTCAGCTTGGTGGAAAGGATCGTCATTTATTTCATAATGAATTTGCTAGGCTACTGGATGACCAGGTAATCGATATAAATTAACTCATTCATTCGTAGGAAAACTAGTTCTTATTCTGATAACATCTCGTGAGGACGTTCATTGCATGCATTTAATGTGTAGATTGATTTCTTACTCTGTTTACTGAAGCTTCAATTTAAGCATGTTTTTTGTGTGGAACTAAAACCATACCTTTATCTCAATAGAATAGTGTAAAAATACTATGCAAATGTTGCAATTGTAAGTTTGTGCCTTATGTAGATAAAAGTTGTCCGTTATATATTAAGCAAATGTGATTGGGATACCTTAAAATATAGGTTTTCAAATAATTGTTGTTCAAGGGAGTTTTATAGATCATATCTACTTTCCCAATACTCTCTAAACAATTCATGTTCATCCTTTAACACCTAAATAACAGTCCATGTATTGTAAAAGTTCCTATATTGAAAATTTACATATTTCAATGGATAATAGCTTCCTGAAAGGTTAAAAAAAATCACCGAATTTGATGAGCAGCAGCAGCTTCCATCATGAATCAAAGCGAGTGCTTTTCTAAGATACATAAAATAGCAGGTGCTTTGTCAAACCCATGCTATTGATTCTGAGTTCTAAGGCTGGCGCAACCACAGTGCAACTCTATATATCGACTTTATAAAGGAAGAGTTTTGTAAGCATAAGAAAAACGGCATTTTCCTTATGGAAATTTCACCCTCTTCCTTTCTTAGAGAGGACATTTCTTTCTTTCGTTTTTTTTTTCGTTCATATTTCAATTCTTGAATATGTAACCGCTTATCACATGTCAAGGACCTAAGTTCCTCACCTTTAAGAAACCAAGCTACTGTTGTTTGGTGCCGCCTGTATGGGTTTTTGTGTAAAATTAAAAGACCAGTGAATTAATTCTCACTATTTTTTTTCTTAGCTTACTTATGGCTTCTATTACTGTTTTTTTTTCCCCTGCAGATTGAAAAAATTGTCCTTTTTCTGTTGGAACAACAAGGAATTCTTGCAACCAGAATTCGGGAATTGGGGGAGCGACGCGCAGTCCTCTTAGAGAAGCCAGAAATATCTCTAATCTGTGAACTGCGGGAAGCATATAGGGATGTGGGACACGACCTTTTGAAGCTCCTTAGGTTTCTTGAATTGAATGCCACTGGCATTCGGAAAATTTTGAAAAAATTCGATAAAAACTTTGGGTTTAGATTCACAGATTACTATGTGACTACTAGATCGAACCATCCTTATTCTCAGCTTCAGCAGGTTTTCAAGCAAGTGGTAATATCTTTACTTCAGACCTTTCTTTTCTACTGAGAGAAACTGGAACATCTTTAAGTGATCCAATTTTCCTTCCATCCATGCATGTGTTTCCTTTTAATGACACTTGAAGTTCTTTGTGTGTGTGTGTGTGTGTGTGTGAGAAAAAAGTGATACCCTTACCTCAGCATCGCAATTTCTGAACTGATTCTTTGAATAATCAGGGAGTTGGAGCTGTTGTAGGAGCCTTATCTCGCAACCTCGCAGAGCTTCAAGACTGCCAAGGAAGTTACTTATCCATTTATGATCAGCCTTCGGCTGCTCTTAAGGTTTCCATTTATTTTTCAGTTCATCTTTAACATAATATGGTCCCTCATCTGAAAATAAACACAATATTGATCTCATTATGAACTGGTTCTGGATGCAGGACCCAATTATCGATCTAATAAATGCATCAGTGGACAAGCTAACACATTCAACAAATTTCCTTCAATATTTAGGACAGCATGCTCTTATTATGCATGATATACCTAGTTCAGCTGAGGAACAGAATGTTAATGATAGATACCATTTTATGTCTCTTCTCCTGAACTTGGCAAACACTTTCCTTTACATGGTCAACACATACATCATCGTCCCAACTGCAGATGACTACTCAATGAGCCTTGGAGCTGCAGCTACAGTTTGTGGTGTAGTTATCGGGTCAATGGCAGTTGCTCAAGTTTTCTCTTCAGTTTATTTTAGTGCATGGTCAAATAAATCATACTTCAAGCCTCTCGTATTCAGCAGCATTATGCTCTTTCTTGGGAATCTTTTGTATGCACTGGCGTATGATCTAAATTCCCTTGCAGTTCTTCTTATTGCTCGTCTTTTATGTGGGTAAGTTTCTCCTCCTTATATTCTTTTTCTTCTTCGGATATTTTTTCTTATAAACAAATGGGGAACTATTGTTAGCTTTCCATTAATATTTTATACAGTACATAGTTCTGGTCTTCAGTTCATCCATGATCAGTTGCTTTTATATTTTTCTTATAAGGAGCAAAATATATTATAGAAATGTGTAGAAATTTTGATAATCACGCAAAATCAAAGTATCGCCATTTTGACATTCACTTTTCAGTATGTATTGCATGCATTTTTCTTTGTTGTCGATCACCATTCCTCGAATCCTGAGTCCCTGGGATGCATTTCTTAAGCTCAACCAACAGGCCAAGGGAGAGGATGGTGCGTCTTTCTTTGTTAGTCGAATAAGATATTCTCTCCTATAAAATGGCATACTGAGAGGAACCCTGTAGAAATATCTAGCTATATGCTTGGACTAACTCATTTTTAGAGAATAATCTGTTTCATATAGTTTCCATGTTCCTACCCTTTGAATTTTTTGTTTTGTCTACTCAAGAGTCTCAGACTTTCAGGTTCTGCTTTAAATCCATCTGAATCGGAATGATGCAAGAAGTATTAAATTTGTTCCATGATAGTACCTGCTTCATTTGTTCCTTTGACGGGACAGCATATTACACAAATTATCTCCATGTGAATATTTATCTATGGATCTAAATATCTAATCAAACTTTATATTCCCATAATAACTTTTTACCCATATTTCAGGTTAGGTTCTGCAAGAGCGGTTAATCGCCGTTACATCAGTGATTGTGTACCACTTAAGATTCGCATGCAGGCTTCTGCAGGCTTTGTTAGTGCCAGTGCTCTTGGGATGGCTTGTGGTCCTGCTCTTGCTGGCTTGCTTCGAGTTAATTTTAAGGTTTTCTCCCTCACAGTTGACCAGAAGACCGCACCAGGATGGGTTATGGCTTTAGCATGGCTTACATATCTACTGTGGCTCTGGATTTCATTTAAAGAGCCAGCTCACGCCATTGAAGGTAGATATCTTCATCACTATTCTCATGCCAGTTAGCTCCATACAAACTTTAGATACTGAGCTTTTTTGCAACTGCTCCTTAGAGTGGCTCAGTTGCAACATTAGGAAGGGTTACAAGATAGAAGTCTTGCAATCCTTTTATTATATTTTATAGTTAGTTGCAACATTCACTAACAGTGGATTTTGGGTGTAATGACTGCCATGAAATGTAGTTACAATTGCAATTGCGATTGTAGTTGAGACAAATGTAGTGCCCAAAACACCCAGAAAGACCTCATGCACCAATAACACTATTTCACACAAATGCAAAATCTCACAAACATAGGAACAAAACAATATGTAGAGCCAACCAATATTTCTTACTCAAAAAGTACAAAATACAAGTTTTTCCCAGGAGATTTTCTTTCCCGAAATACTCTCAAAACAAACAGAGAACTCTCTCTAATCTTTCACTATATCTTTTGACGACATCACAGTGTTGGAATAACCCTAGAATCGTACATCATACAATATATAGGATTGCAATGAATTAGATCTCAGCCGTTGATCCAATTTCTGAATCTATGCTATTGCGGTCGACTGTGCATAATTGCAATTGACTGCTATGAGAGTCATGAAGTCAGAGAGCATGCCTTTAAGCCTGCGGGGGACTGCTCTCAATCTGGGCCAATTGCAGTCGACTGCCAACTAATGCAATCGACTGTTAAGCCCCTGCTGTGGTGTCTTGATGTTGCTGCTTGCTGTCTTGCTTCTTCTCCTTCTTCAAACCCATTGTGCTTGTGTATTTGGAGCCACATATCCTAACAATCTCCCACTTGGATCAAAACACGTTTTCAAAAAATTGTATCTTTCTCGCATTACCTCTGGTATCCGCTCTTTAATTGTGAAAGACCGACTACCCCTCACTCACATAAAGAGTAACACACGCTCACGTGGAGGGCACAAACACCCCTCATTGACTCATGAAGGACGTACCCCACCATCTATCACATAAGACACGTAGAATGGAGAAACACTTCTCTCTTTTCACCGTGTCGGATTCTGTATTGCTAGATTCCCCATTTCGCAGAATCTCTGCCAACACCGGACATAGTACAAAACCTCTCAAGGCCAAGGCCCCCTCTGTACTCGAAGCTTTCGTGGATGACACCTCTACAATACCAGCGGACAACAAAATATCACTCACAGCCTCACTATGACCAACTCGGCCATACTTGTCGATATCACCCCATATATATATATATATATATCACTGCTCTCAACATCACAAGAGCAACTCGAAGTTTTTCGTCATATAAAAAAGAATCCTCGATGCAGCAAACTCTTGCTTTCCTCTAGAATCCATCTCACCGTGGCCATCAACTCCTACTAAATATGCAACCTCTACACCCATCCCACAACTCTTAGATCTCGGATGTACCTCACACAACCTACATCTCGATTCTGGTTGAGAGTCAACTACATGAGAAGCACACACCTAGTCTCTAAGCAAGTACAATGATCCCTCACGCTTCTCACTTGCTACAACCTCTGAACCTGTAGTTATACACCACTCTCCACTACCAAACGTCATTAAAACCCTCTTTGTCGAGTCTTTTATCGAGATAAGATTTTCTCTTAAGCTTGGGACATGCCTTGTCCCTCATAAGACAATCTGCTTACTATCATCAACTTTCATGCGAACCGTTCCGGTTCCAATTACAGGGCACCGCTAACCGTTATCCACGGTCACATATTCGAAAGAACCCTCTCTCTGTAGTCTTCAAACACCTCCCTCTTTGAAGTGCAATGAAAAGGAGCACATGAATCTATGCACTAATCTCGCGTGTCCAACTCCACCCTTGCTGATAAAACTCTTCAAACTTTGTTTCCTCGGCCATCACATTGGCTTGCTTTGATTGTTCTTGCTGCTTCTTCATAAGGTCCTTGCAATTACACTTTGCATATGACCCCGCTTATGGAACTACCAACACTCAGGTCCACCACCATTGTCGTTGTCTTCAGACCCATGATTGGAATCACTTTTCTGATTCTTTTCCATTTGACTTTCCTTAGATCTCCCACGTCTCTCAGCTGAAAGTGTGGAGTTGCGAAAAGATGATAGTCTCTTCGTTTCTCTTCCTTCTCATCTCCTCATTCATGATGTTGCTCACAACATCCTTTAGAGTAGTTGAATCTGTTACAATATCTGTAATAGCCTATTCTGTAAAATATCCAAGCCCAACATTAAGTAATCCATTAATAATATTTTGGGCTTCCATAAGTATTGGGCTTTTCTATAATATACTTGTGGTTCTATATTCATCATCAAGTGCATAAACTTAGATTAATGTGGATGGTTCATGAAGAAAGTAGGAAGATTCATGAATGAGCATTAGTGAATGTATCTAGAAGTTTTCTCCTTGGTCTATATAAGGAGAGGTCATTTGCTTATTCCAACAACACATTGTGAGAGAATCATCTTCATTCAAGTAGAGAGAAAAAAGTGTCCACTCCAAGTTGAGAGTATTGAGTGTTATAGCAGCAAAACAATTGTGAGATAGTGTTTCCTTCAAGTGGTGTTCTTGAAGTTAGATCTCCTTGTACCCATTACTTTCATAGTGGAGGTTCTTGTTGGCTCATGGACGTAGGCACCTTGCCAAACCACATTATATTTGGTGTTCTCTATCCCTTGCTCTTTTATTTTCTTGCATATTTCAAATTGTGTATTTTCTTTTTTTTTATCATAGTTTGAGTTGGTATTTTTATTCTACTATTATCGATCCTATTTTTTCCCAACAGTGGGATCAGAGCCCTTGGTTTGTAGTGCTAGCGTTAGAATGGAAGGCTCAAGGAGCACTATGGTTCGCCTCAACCACTCCAATTGGATCACATGAAAATCAAGAATGGATGGCATTCTTTATTGTAAGGATTTGCATGAACCTATTGAAGGAGTCGAAGGCAAGCCGGAGAACACTACCGATGCCGAATGGAAGAAGTTGAATCGCAAGGCTATTGGTCATATTCGTGAATGGGTGGATGATAGCGTGTTCCATCATATATCCAACGAAACCGACACACATGCCCTTTGATTGAAGTTGGAGTCGTTGTTCGAACAAAAGACCGCCTTTAAGAAAGCATTCCTCATCAAAGAGTTGGTCAACATGAAGTATAAGGAAGCCATAAAGGTGACCGAGCATTTAAACAACTTCCAGAGAATAGAAGACTAAACTGAGAATATTGGATGAGAATAATTCTTTATTGATTGATTGAATAAACTGAATAGAGTATGACTCATATATATAGGAGAGAATAGAAAACTAAACTGATACATAACGAATATGGGACTAAACTAATATATCATCTAATACTCCCTCTCAAACTCAAGTTAGATCAAGCAACAAGAGTTTGGAATACTCACGATGTTGATGTGGAAGGAATGACAAACTGTGATGCAGTGACGGCGCTTGATGGCGCATGTAACGGAACTGAGAAGTAGAGTGTTATGAAAGAAAGTAGTGGTGGCGCACTGTTGAGATCTCACCTCGAACAGTGGCGGGATCTCCATATCCCGATCTGCGATGGGATCTCACCCCTGAACTGAGAAATAGATTGATGAGATCTCACCCCTGACTTGAGAATGGTCGATGATAGGTTCTCACCCCAGACTTGAGAAATGTCGATGATGGGATCTCACCCCGGACTTGAGAATTGTCGATGTGGTGGGATATCATCCCTGAACTGAGAATTGGATGCTGATAACATCCCCCTCTGAAACTCACGATTGATCAACCGAAGTGAGTTGACGATCTAGATGTAGAAGCACAAGAACCTGCAAGAATTTTATTTATTTTTATTTTTTTATTTTTTTTGTGGAAAATAGAATAATGGGTTTCGGTTTTGTGGATGGAATATAAGAGAAGAGGGTTAGAATATAAGTTCAGGTCGGGTATGAGTATGGAATATAAGAGGGTTTCGGGTTCGTGGATGTGGTTAGGATTGAAGGGGATTAGGGTTTCAGATGGAGAAGAAATGGCGGCTTGGGGCAGCGATGGGGTAGGCGACGGAGTGGGTTCAGGTCGAGGGTGGGGTGGGTCTGAAGATTGAGTTCTTCACTGAGGTGGGTGCTGATGTTGAAGGTTGGGTTAAGGGAAGTTTGGGAACTAGGGGTTTCGGGTTTCGGGTTGCAGATGATGAGGAGGAAGGCGGGGTAGGAGGACGAAGGTGAGGGGCTGACTGATTTGGCGACAAATTTGCCGTGGATGAGGGATGCAGGTGGGAAAAGGAGGATGAGAAGGAGGAACGGTAGCAGAAAGAGGAGCAGGGAGACGATGAAGAGGATCTGTTTTTTTTTATTGGGATTTTGGGAGTGAGTTCTTCAGCACTTGAGCTGTTCTTGGTTTTGGATGCCATTGTTAGATTGGAGGAGGAAGGAGATGACGGGAATGAGGGAGATTAGGGGAATGTGTCAACTTTGGGATGGAGATTAGGAGGTGACGACGTCGACTTCGGGATTTCAGGGATGGTTGTTTGGAGACGACGACGAGATTGGCGCCGTCGATGGTGGATGCTGCTATTGCTGGTAGAGGAGTTGGGATGTAGGAGGTTGAAGAAGATAGGGTTGATTAGGAGGTGCTGCAATGGTGGTTGTAGAGTCGCCGAAGAAGAGAGATCGGGTGGTTGTAGTGGTGGTGCTGCCGGAGTAGGGGATGTGAGTTGTTGTTGTTGTTGTTGATGGCGGCTAGGGTTTCGGTAGAGATAATTGATGATGGCTAGGATTTTGGATCTTGTTGTTAGATGACGGCTAGGGTTTTGGAGATTTAGGGTTTTGGGAGAGATTAGGGTTTTGATCAAAGATCGGAAGAGGAATGTCTGGAGGTGGAGTGATTCTGAGGAAGACGATAACCACCTCACCTCGACGACGAGGATCAAATTAGTATAAGCTTTATAGGACAATAGGTTCTGATGCCATGTTAAGATTATTGGATAAGAATAATTCTTTATTAATTGATTGAATAAACTGAATACAATATGGCTCATATATATAGGAGAGAATAGAAGACAACTGATACATAACCGATATGGGACAAAGCTAATATATCATCTAACAGCCATGATGGACATGAAAATCGAGGACGAGTTAGCATTGTTGCTTCTTGGATCGTTACCCAACAATTGGGAGACCTTTGTCATTACCGTAAGTAACTCTACTCCTAATACTGTGTTATCTATCGATAATGTTAAAGATAACATGATAAATGAAGAAACCAGGAGAAAGTATACAAGTTCCGATAGTAGCCAAGTGTTTGTGGTGGAAAATTGAGGAAGGAGCAAGAGTGAAGGTCCCAGTCAAGACCGTGGAAGAAATGCAAGCCGTTCGAGGACACGTTTCAATGGGAAGTGTCATCATTGTGGTCTCTATGGTCACATGATAAAGAATTGCAACATATTGAAGAATAAAAAGAACGATGGAAAAGATGGCTGAACCTACCAAAAGGACACATGCACTACCGTCGCTACCGTGTCTGAGCAAGTATATGAGTTGTTGGCTCTTAAAGGTGAATACCTTCATGCCGATGCAGATAAAGGCAATTCATGGGTAGCTGATTCTGGAGCATCTTTTCATACCACGGAGCACTCGGAATTCTTCATCACATACAAAGCCGGAGACTTTGGGATAGTGAAGATGGACAATGATAGCTATTGCAAGATTGCAGGAATTGGTGATGTTTGGTTTGAGACCGATTTGGGCTATAAGCTGTTGTTAAAAAATGTGAGACATATTCCTAGCCTACGTCTCAATCTATTGTCAACCGGTGTGCTTGATCAACAAGGATGTCATCATCATAGAGGTGACGGAAAATGGAGGCTTACCAAGGGATCACTAGTGGTGGCGAGAGGAAAGTTATGTTGCACCCTCTACAAGACATATGACAAAATTTGCAAAGGATAATTGAATGTTGTGGATGATTCTTCTCCAAGCCTATGACACAAGAGGTTAGGCCACATGATTGAGAAGGTATTGCAAGTTCCGCCAAAGAAGTCTCTCATTCCCTTTGCCAAAAACCTCACTAAACTCTTGTGATTATTGTTTATTTGGTAAGCAACACAAAGCTAGTTTTTCTGGTACCATCACAAGAAAATAAAATATATTAGACCTAGTACACTCTGATGTATGTGGGCCTATGAAAGTTGAATCACTAGGTGGTAATAAATATTTTGTTACTTATATTGATGATGCTTCACGAAAGGTTTGGGTGTATTTGTTGAAATCAAAAGGTCAGGTGTTCCAAACCTTCAAGTAGTTCCATGCCATGGTGGACAGGGAGACAGGGAGAGCCCTCTAAGGTATCCGTAGTGACAATGGCGGAGCGTACACTTCGAACGAGTTCAGAGATTATTGTTCGAATCATGGAATTAGGAATGAGAATACAACTTATGATACCCCACAACATATGGTGTAGCTGAAAGAATGAACCACACCATTCTAGAGAAGGTCAGGTGTATGCTGAAGACAGACAATCTATCAAAACATTTTTTGACCGAAGTTGTATCAATGGCTTGTTACCTCATCAACCGATCACCAAGTGTATCGTTGGGCTTTGAGACTCCCGAAGATGTATGGACCGGCATAAGCGCTTCATATTCACAATTGAGTGTTTGGGTGCAAAGCATTTGCACGTGTATCCAAAGTGAATAGATTGAAGATCGATGACAGAGGCACACCGTGCATCTTCCTCGGATATGGTAATGGAGAGATGGGCTACCGGATGTGGGATCCAAAGACCAACAAGTTATTCCGAAGCAAGAATGTGGACTTCTTTGAGGATCAGACTGTGGCAAACATTGACAAGCATATAGTCGAGAATACAGATCAGTTCACCTATGAATCACCGCTGCAAAAAGAACCCGATGAAAAACCTCAAGAAGCTGTACATGTAGATGTTCCTAAGATGGCTGAAGCAAGAGGCACTGAGATAGTGTCCGAACCTGATGATGATGATCTGGAGGATTATGATGAGGGGGGAGCCCAATTAGGGGGAGCAGCCAGAGATTGCCTAAGAACCAGTTCGGAAATCAACTAGAGTGGCAAAGCCAAATACCAAGTATCCTTCTTCACAGTATATCCTTATGACCAGTGATGGGGATTAGGAGTGGACAACTATTATCCGAACCGACCAATCCGAACCAATCCAACCCGAACCAACCGGTTTTTAACCGGTTTTTGGGTTGGTCCGGTTCTTGATTTTCAAAAACCAACTTGACCGGTTCGGTTGTTGGATGAGGCTTCCAAATAACCGATGAAACCGAACCGACCATATCTCTATGCATGTCCATAAAAAATTTAGTTCTCCTTTAATTTCTTGAATATACAAATAGTCATTTCTCATTTTTTTGGAGATACAAACAGTCTTCTTTAATTTTTTTAATACAAACCGAGCAGTTGTTCTACCTATGTTTTGATTGTCCATAATCCTGTGTTATTTTGTTGAGAAATGCTTGATTTACAGTGTGACCCAGCTTAATAGAATCATGAAGTTGATGTAACATTTAGTAGTTACTTTAATCAAGTCAACCAGAAATTGTTTTCTAAATATTTTTTTATTGTAGCTGAAATTCAATTAGCTATGCTTATTGATGTTTCTTTTATGATAATAAACTAAGATTACAGAAGTATGCAAGTGAAAAAGCAGTTTATCTCACCCATTTTAACGTCATTTTCTCAAACAATTAATGCAAAATTCATGAACAACTTGTGGTTTTATGAATCTTCATTTTAAATTCATTTCTGAATAACAAATAGCATGTTGTTTCTTAAGTTTGATTGAAGTTGATCTTTTAAATTTTAACAACATTATGAATGATGTTGAAGGTGAAAAGTAACACGCCAAACCGAGCTTAATCGGCTTGGATGGAAACCGATCCAATTAAGGTTCGGATTGGTTACGGATGAAAAAAATAAAAAAAACCAATTTTGTTTGGATCGGTGGTGGATGGTCCATATTAGGTCGGAGACCGACTGATGCCCACCCGTAATGGGGATGACCCGTATTTCAGATATATTCTGTTGACTGATAATGGAGAACCTGAAAGCTTTAAAGAGGCAAAGACTCATGCAGACAATGACAAGTGGATGTTGGCAATGAAATCTGAGATGGAATCTTTATTAAAAAATGATACCTATGAGTTGGTGGAACTTCCTAAAGGCAGAAAAGCACTCATGAATAAGTGGGTGTTCAAATTGAAGATGGACGAGAATGAACAGTTGACGAAATTCAAAGCTCGCTTGGTTGTCAAAGGTTTTGGGCAAAAAGGAGTAGATTTTGATGAAATCTTCTCACCAGTGGTTAAGATGACTTCTATTCGGCTTATTTTGGGCATGGTAGCTAGCATGAATCTTGAGGTGGAATAGTTGGACGTGAAGACAGCATTTCTGCATGCTGATTTAGAAGAGGAAATTTACATAGAGCAACCAGAAAATTTTGAAGTCGAGGGAAAAGAACACATGGTTTGTAAGCTGAAGAAAAGCTTGTACGGGTGAAAGTAAGTGCCAAGGCAGTGGTATAAGAAGTTTGACTCGTTCATGGTGGGTCATGGGTATAAAAGGACAGATGCATGTCCATGTGTATACATCCAGCAATTCACTGGAGGTAACTTCATCATTTTATTGTTCTATGTTGATGATATGTTGATTGTGGGCCAAGATATTACTATGATTCGCAAGTTGATTTCAGATTTGTCAAAGTCCTTTGATATGAAAGACTTAGGGCCAGCTAAGCAGATTTTGAGCATGGAGATTAATCGTGACGGGAAGGCAAAGAAGTTGTGGTTGTCACGGGAGAGGTACATTGAACGATTACTTGGAAGGTTCAACATACAAGGAGCTAAGCCAGTGAGCTCACCTCTAGGTAATCAATTCAAGTTAAGCAAAATGTTATGCCCAGATACTCAAGAGGAGAAGGACAAAATGGCAAGTATGCCCTACTCATAAGTTGTCGGTAGTCTTATGTATGCTATGGTATGCACTCGCCCAGACATAGCACATGCAGTTCGTGTTGTTAGTAGATATCTATCTAACCCTAGCAAAGAGCATTGGGAAACAGTCAAGTGGATACTCAGATATTTGAGAGACACTTCAAAGTTGTGCTTATATTTTGGTGGAGCAAAACCAATTTTAGAAGGTTTCACAGATGCAGACTTGGCAGGGGGGATCTTGATGCTATAAAGTCCACTTTTGGTTACTTATTCACATTTTCAGGGGGAGCTGTTTTGTGGCAGTCCAAGTTACAGAAGTGCGTTGCCTTATCCACCACATAAGCTGAGTATGTTACTCCAAATGAAGCGGGCAAGGAAATGGTATGGTTGCAAAGCTTTATTCAAGAGTTAGGTATGAGACAAAATAGTTATGTGGTGCATTGTGATAGTCAGAGTGACATTCATCTGAGTAAGAATTCAGTATGTCACCCTTGCACTAAGCACATTGATCTCCGTTATCATTGGATCCGATATATGGTGTCAAAGAAGGTTTTTCAGTTGAGAAAGATCCACACCAACAAGAACACTTCTGATATGCTGACTAAAGTCGTTCCGCCCAGAAGCTGGAGTATTGCAGCAAGTCCGCTGGGATGGACTTCAAGTAGAAGTCGCTCATCGTATTTGACCCGATTGGCCTGGAGGGGGAGATTGTAAAACATCCAGGCTCAACATCAAGTAATCCATAAATAATATTTTGGACTTCCATAAGTATTGAGCTTTTCTAGAACATGCTAGTGGTTCCAGATTCATCATCAAGTGCATAAACTTATATTAATGTGGAAGGTTCATAAAGAAAGTAGGAAGATTCATGAATGAGCATTAATCAATGTATCTAGAGGTTTCCTCCTTGACCTATATAAGGAGAGGTCATTTGCTCATTCCAACAACACTTTGTGAGAGAATCATCTTCATCCAAATAGAGAGAAAAGAGTGTCCATTCCAAGTTGAGAGTGTCGAGAGTGTTATAGTAGCAAAACAATTGTGAGAGAGTGTTTCCTTCAAGTGGTGTTCTTGAAGTTGGATCTCTTTGTAATTGTACCCATTACTTTCATAGTGGAGGTTCTTGTTGGCCCGTCAACGTAGACACCCTGCCGAACCACGTTATATTTGGTGTTCTCTATCTCTTGCTCTTTTATTTCCTTGCATATTTCAATTTGTAGTTTGAGTTGGTATTTTCATTCTACTATTATCGATCATATTTTTTTCCAACATGTTCCGCCATACCATAACTGTCAGGTAAAGCAGATAAGAATAACCATGCATGTGCTCTCTCTGAAAACTTCAATTCTGACGATTTCAATTGATTGTATACCATACAAAAATTGTTCATATGTTCTGCCCTTGCACTCCTTTCTTCCAACTTCATATTAACCAATTTTTTCAAGAGAATAATCTGATTCAATGCTGACGGTTTCTCATACATATCCGTGAGAATCTCCAATGCCTTCCTCGTGGTCTTTGCCTTTGAGATGTGAAATACAACTTTCATGCTTAGTGCTACTTAAATCGCCCCAAGTGCCTTATGATCCAAACGATTTCATGCTGCCAAGATCGCATTCTTGTCTGCCCCTTCCGGTTTCTCATCAGACAACGGACCATTTAGATCATTTTGACAGAGGTACGCCACAATCTGGATCTTCCACATAGCGAAATCAGTTCCATCGAATTTTTCGACTTTCCAACTTAATATCGGCCATCACAAAACCCTAAGATCTAATATCACTTTGTGGTGCCCAAAAAGCCCACAAAGACCTGATGCATCAATAACAAGATTCCACACAACACAAGATCTCACAAACATAAGAAAAAATGATATGCATAGATAGCAATACTTCTTACTCAAACAATACAAAGATATATGTTTTTCCCACAAGATTTTCTACCACAAAATCTCACAAAAACAAATAGAGAACTCTCTCTGATCTCTCACCTTATCTTTTGATGGCATCACAGTGTTGGAAGAATCCTAGAATCGTACATCATGCAATATATATACAATTACAATGAAAAAGATCTCAGTTGTTGATTCAATTCCCGAATCGACACCGTTGCGGTCGACTGTGCATACTTGCAGTCCACTGCAATGAGAGTTGTGAAGTCAGAGAGCATGCCTGGAAGCTTGCAATCGACTGCCCTCCTGGCAGTCGACTCCTCTCTAGTCAGAGAGCAATCTGGGCCGATTGCAGTCGACAGCAAACTAAGGCAGTCCACTATTAAGCCCCTGCTTTTGCGCTGCTGCTGCTGCTGCTGCTGTGGTGTCTTGGTGCTGCTGCTTGCTGCCCTACTTCTTCTCCTTCTTCAAACCCATTGTGCTTGTGTATTTGGATCCACAAATCCTAACAGCACCCCTTACATGAACAATCCATCATATCTATTAATCTATCATATCTATTAGATAAAGATCAGGACAATACTACTAGTTACCACTTGTTAAATTTTTAGTAAACTAGTGCTTTCCATTCTTGAGTTCCTACATTAATGTTTAAAATCTTGTTGCTTTTGCTAGCTATAAATGGTTAAGACATGCTAAGTACAGCAATTTTATTGCGGGGATTAAAGATTTATAAAAATTAATCCAATGATTTGTGCTTTAATGGATAGATTACGTGTTCTTTTGACCAGAAAAACAGGTGGACGTTGCTGAAGTGGAAAATGGTCTTGCACAACCCCTGCTCAAAAGTTCGAAAGAACAGCATGATGAAGATGGAGGCAAAGAATGCGATGATAGTGAAGAAGCCTCAGAAGAGTCATGCGGAGCTGCTGGTTCATTTGGTTCAGCATATAGATTGCTTACACCATCAGTAAAGGTTTGGTTTCTCTGATGCATGTTGACCTAGTATTGAAAGGATTTAACTTGATATCCAGCAGAAAGATATATAATAAAAGAAGTATCTGTTAATTTAATTCAATATATTCAGGTTATAATTGGCTTGAAAACTTTACGGAATGATCACTTCCAAAATCTAGCATTTCTCCTTCAATTTTTTAAAGAAAAATCTAGCATATGTGTAGATTTCAACAATATGTATCATTTTTGTTTCCAAATAAGAAGTTACATTTCTTTACTCCATGACATGATCATTTAAGTGTAAGATAGATTTTGTTGTTAGTGTTCATGTGTAGTAAAAAAGAGATTTTGAGATAGCATAACCTCTCAACTGCTTTCCTTTTTTTTCCTTTTTGATAATAGGATAGTGTCAACCCACTCCAGGCAAAAATATATATATTAATAAAAAGGGGAGGAGTAAAATAAAACAACTGCTTTCCTTGGTAAATCTGAATAGATCTGGTTCATTTTTTTCATAAACTGAAGCTTCAATTTAGCACTATAGAGTATTATTGCCTGTTCGGCCTAGTGTAGGTAGTTCTATTCTCATTTGGACCTTTGTCATGTCGATTTTAAATCCTGGTTCATTTGGACCTTACTGATCCTTTTGAGCTAGCTCTCTTCACTTTCCTATGCCTTTTTTTAACAAATTGAGGCTGTCTTTTCATTAATCTCTATGTTTGTCCTATTTTAAATTCCACCAACCGTGCTTCAATAACTTTTGCTTTTCATTAAGACTGATTTATGATCATCTAGGAGAATTTTTTCCTTCTTGAGAATATTTCAGAGGTCAGCTATTGTACACTCTACGATATTTTAATCTGATGTACTTAATTTCCTCAAGTTTTGTGATGTCTTCATGCCAGAGTTTAGCAGCTTCCAATCTTAGAGGATGAACAATTTGTAACCCTGTACCCTGTATGTGTAGCATTTTGATTGAACATAATGTGGTTTAACATATTCCATTTTAAAACTGGGTTTCTGATATAATACTGAAATATATCATTTCTAAAATTCTTGGAACATTGAAACTGATTATTGATCATATTCAAGATAGTTATTTTCGGAGAGGTAGTACGTATTACATTATGCATCATGGCAGAAGTGCAGGATGAATAAATTAGCTCTGTCTGCACTAATTGATTTACTTGATAATTCTTTAGTTTCCATGCTTGTGGTTTTGTTGCTTATTCATGAGTTCTTCAATACAAAGTAAACGAATAATATTTAATAAAACAAAAATTATTAATTAACAAGTACTACATTGGAATTTTTTTTCTTTTGATTAGAACCGCCAAAAAATAGATCATTCAATAAATTAATATTATATAAAAATTTATGTGAACAGTGCATCATTACTTTTCATCTCATAATTGCTATTGCCATCATTCTTATTTCTTTTCTTTTTCAATATCTTAGGTTCAATTGCTGATATATTTCATGCTCAAATACGCGATGGAGATTTTACTTTCAGAATCAAGCATTGTCACGACCTTGTACTTTAACTGGACTACTACCAATGTAGCGATATTTTTAGCGATCCTTGGGCTGACGGTTCTTCCAGTAAATGCCATTGTTGGAACCTACATTAGCAACATGTTTGAAGACAGGTAAGTATAATATAAAATTCCATCATTATTTATATTGATCATTCATCATAGTTGTATTTCTTCCAGTGGTTCGTTGGGCAAGTATTGTGGTTATAAAAGGTTTTAAATTGTAACTACATTTGCATTTAGGAAGAAGTGAAATCTTAATTTTCCTTTATGAAAGAAGTTGAGGAGTACAACTCCTGCCCTGGTAATGATTAAAATTGTTCAGATGTTTTTAATACAGATATAGTCCATGAGTCTCAAAAGTAAACTTCACCTCAAATTTCAAATTCTCAGTTTCGGTGTTGATTTTGAACAACTTGTAATCAGTATCCACCTTTCAGGATGTGATTTTTCTTTAGGTAACTATTACATTCCCTTGATTCTCTCTGTCCGAATCTGTTATGAGAATTAAGGGAATTGTGCTTGATTATTATTATTTTTTTTAATTTGAAATTTGGTAACCTTTAACCGTCCCTGCCCAAAAAAATGATAATCAGCGTGGACCAGTTCGGTATGCATGTATGTATGACTAGAGTATTTATTTCCATCAACCATTCGTATCATATGATTCCGCTACATCTCTATGCTTACAGTTATCATAGTTATTTATCAGGTCAGCCAATTGAAATCCCATTTTCTTGCTTTTCTGTCAAGTTTTTAAGTAAGCAGATGCATTTATGTTTTAATATGTTTACTTCATCCCATACTAATGATCAACCTCTTACAGACAAATCTTGTTGGCATCCGAAATAATGGTGTTGATAGGGATTATCTTTAGTTTCCGTGTTTCAATTGGATACTCGGTGCCACAATATGTTTCCTCGGCTCTTATCACATTTGTAGCTGCCGAAGTTCTTGAAGGTAATCAATCTACTGCTCTTATTTGGAATACAAAGGAATAGCATAAAAAGTTTATGAATTTTCTTACCATCAAACGTGAAAAATAGCACCGTCATTTTATCATTTTTTCCTGAATGCTATGTGTGCTTGGCTGCAACACGCAGGTGTCAACTTATCCCTCCTATCACGAGTCATGTCATCTAGGCTTGCCCGTGGGACGTTCAATGGGGGACTGCTTTCGACAGAAGCTGGGACCTTAGCGCGGGTTGTTGCTGATGGCACAATTACCCTGGCTGGCTATTTGGGTCAAAATCAACTGCTCAACGTCACATTACTACCTTCGCTGTTGATTTGTATAGCGTCAATCGCTGCCACCTTACTCACCTATAACACTCTTTACTGATACAAACAATGCTCCTTCCATTGTTTCCCTCAATTCCAACTTCTTGTGTATCCTACTCCTCTTGATTGTATAGCGAATAATAATATAGCTCATCTATTGATTTGGTCGCATAAAGTAGATGTCAGAGCATCTGTAGTCCTTGTTGTCTCTCAAATTTTGGGTATTTGTCATATAGGAATAGGAATTTTGGATTTTCATTTAAAAAAATCGGTGGACGATAGATGATTTCTCGTTCCAAAAGAAAAGAAAAAATTGTCGTTTTAAAAATGTGTATGTGTTAGACGATGAATCATTTCCTGTCTGAGGATTTTTTTTTGTAAAAATAAACGACGGACGGGCTAAGAAATTTTTCCCAAATTAAATCTTAATTTAATTCTGTAACAACCCTGATTTTTTACGAATACGTCTTGTGAACAAGCCGAGCGCTACTAGTTATGACAATTGTATATTTTGGTTAGAGCAATTGTTTACTCACTAATAGTCGATATCGTACATGCAAATATACGTATAAATATATATATGTATATATGTGTACATGTACATGCTTTGAGTCGGATTGTGAGCCCAGATGAAACCGAACTAAACCCCAACACTTGACCCGACCCAAAGTGGGTCAAGCCACATTGGCCGGCCACACAATGGAGGGAAAAGAGAGAACTTTGATTAGGGTTAGGGTTTGTACAAGAAACATCATCATCCTTTTGTAAGAACTCCATCACATCACCTCCTTATTGCTCCAATCCCCCACTTGACAAGACCCCTCTTCTCTTCCCCATGTCAAAAATTCGGCCCCCTCCCTCTCTTGGTCTCTCTTCTCATTTCATTAAAACCCCCTTCATTTCCATTCTCTCCTACAACTCTTAGAGCATCTCCAATGGTTTCTTCATTTTGAAGGCTTATCAACTCCAACCATCCTCCTTCAAAATTGGTTTCTTCAAATTTTATTCAAATTTTTAAATTAAACTATACATTAGTTGTAATTCTAATAAAATGTAAAACTACTTTAATAACCTGATAAATATATTTAATTATAAGATTATTAGATTTATTTTATTTTAAGCAATCATTAATGACTTATAAATTTCCTAATAAAATGAGTAACTTTATTTAGTTATCACTTTACCTAGAATATGAATGAAATAGTAAATTAACATTAATCAAATAAATTTTTTAATTTAGTATATTTTAATATAAAATTTTGATAGAAATAGAAAATTTAGAATCATAATAATTTAAAATGAAAGTACAACATGAATAATTCTATGTATTTGTCGTTTATCTATTTCCAATTAATGATCACATTGTATGAGTAGGTAGTCTTTTGAAAATATGTTAAGCTAATACAAAATAACTAAATAATCTTGACTATAAATATTGTATCAATTATTTTTTTCAAACGATAAAAAAATATTCAAAATTGGTCTCATTTTAAAGGTATCGTCGAGACCTTTCCAATAGTACCAAAATAATAAAATTTTGATTAATATTTTATAAGATTCATTCATGAAATATATAGCTACACATTTTAATTAAAGGATATGGAAGGAATTCTTAAAAAGATATTAAGGTAAAAAAGGGTAAAATGGGAATTTCAAATTGTGAATAGTGTTTTGAAGGAGCTCCAAAAAGCCTTCAAATATGAAGCCAGTTTTGAAGCTCCTTCATTTTGAAGCCAAATTTGAAGCACGGTTGGGCCTTCATGTCTTCAAAATGAAGGCCCGTTGGAGATGCTCTTAGTTCCTCCTACAACTCCAAAACCCCATCCCTCCTACACTTAGGTACTGATTTGGAGAGAAGAAGAAGAAGGGAAGCGAAGGAGAAGGAGAACTATGAGATCAAGCAAAGAAGAAGAAGCAAGGATCAAGAAGAAGCAAGAAAGAGGTCTTTCTCAAACAAGAACCAACAACCAACAAGGTGGGTGTTTCCAATCTTTTGATATGTTGTTCTTGGATGTTTGTAATGTTGTTTGATGACTGAAAAAGTGACATGCATGCCATAGGAATGAACTTAGACCACTTGTTTGTGTTAAGTAGTCTAACCCAAAAATTACTGTTAAAAGACTGAACTTTTGATTGTCAGTCCGTAGCTCATTGCATGAACTGTACTTGGTATTTTGATCTGAATTCTTTAGAGGATGATCATATAGGTGCCGTACACCTTCAGTAATTTTTCTGGATTTTTAGGATTTTTCCTGCTATTTAAATAAAATACAAACATGCATGTTGGTCAGAATAGAAAGAAGCAGTTTTTAGTGTTACTATTGTGGAAAGATTGACTTGGATCTCATTCCATGTTTATGGGATTGCTATGAAATTTAAGTATGTTGTTGTTGGATGTATCATGGACCTATGTTTCAAATTTCATGAGTTTTAGACCATTGTAGCTATGTCAATGAAATCATGCAAACTAAACTAGAGATTTTAGTAAACAGAAGTACTATTGATTCTGCCCTGTTTTTGGATGATATTCAAAAGGACATAAATGAAAATCTACATGGTAGAATGACTTGATTTTTGAGAGTGCTGTAACATCATGTGTGAGGAACTAGATTCTAGAATTTCATGATGATCTGACACTGGTTTACTATTTTAATCTGATTTTACCCCATGACATGTGTTGATCTGACCTGTTGTTTTGAAAGACTGTACACTTGTTAAAGATGGACCCATAAGAGTGTCTAGACAACCTTATCTGAAGATCCTTATAACTAAGGACTTGTAGTGGACACTTAGATCTTTCTGGAATGGTAAATAAATTCTGGTTTGGACAAGTATTCGATTTTATATGATTTTTGTAAGTGATGACAGAAACACAGTGAGACATAGAGCTCACTGGTTTGCACCAAGTTCATAGAAACAAGTTTGAACTTATATCTTACTAGCTTAGAGTTGCTGTTTGAGGTCAAGAAACATGTTATGGATGTAAGGATGAGTTAGGACTCAAGTGACCTAAAGTTTCTTGCAAGGAGTAGCTCATAGTTGCGTGTAGACCCCAAATAGACAAACGTAATTCAACATTTTGAAGTGGAAACTATATAGGATGCTGGGGTATGGTTGTAGACCACTTTGGGATGATATTCATGCCCATTGTGTGTTTGTACTTGCTGTCTACCCTTAGTAGAAGCATGAGGAGCGCCCGACCACGATTCCTCAAAGGAACGGGACCGGGAGTGACTCCGTTTGGGCATAACCGCCAAGTGTGTGTTTGCTGTTTGGAAACTTGAATTGTTGTTTTTAGGACCCTTACAAACCCTTTTTGGGTATTCGGGGGTTAGGACTTACTCCTAGTGGAGTGTACGTTGTTGGGATACTTTGGGTAAGATGAGACCCTGAGATTGAGTCTTGTTGACCAATCTAGATGAGTAAAATATCGCATCGAACGCGTTGGAGGAGATGACTCGTGCACCGACGTTTTTGTTGTACATGGATGGATTCCATGGGTTGTGTTTGGAGCTACCACCTGTCAAGGACCGTGGAGCGTTAAGTTTTAGCAGAAAGCTATTTTTGTTGGTCGGGTCGGGGTTGCAATCTAACTCCAAGCGTCGATGTGGTTGCGGCAATCGGTGGGGACGATTCGCCGGGGGTTCGTGCCAAGTGTGGGCCGAACTTGAGGGTTAGTTAAGTCCTAGTGTGGAATGATTGGGATCCATTATTGATAAAGGTGAATAACTAGGGAAGAGCCTACAAATGGAATTGAATTAGTCGATCATGGCAAGCAAAGTTGTTTATTGAGTTAGGGATTTTGGGAATAGTGGATGTACCTCCTAACTAAGGGGATGGATGATATGAGGAAATGGAAGAAGAAAAAAAAAATCAGAGGTTGACTAGAGTGATGGTTTAGAGTTTGGTCTATGAAGCAAATCTTGATTTCAACCTTATTCTTTAATCTCGAAGTGGGGTAGCCTGGATACTTTAGTAGGACTAGGTCGAGTCTTGTTTGAATGTAAGGACAGACACTAGCGAGGGTGTTCGTCCTGTCAAGGGGACGCATGGCGTCATCGTCCCCGACCGAATCTTAGGTTCGTTTAATGCGGACAGGGACTCGGAGCAGGCACCAGTAAAGAGGTATGTGACCCTCCGTTGGGGGCTCCGCTGTCTCGGCAAAAATGCTTTTATGATCCGTAACAACCTAAGATGTGAATGGAGCTAGAGGAGTGGGATCAAAAGGAATGCGGGAAGATAAAGTCGGGGGGCTAGCAACAACTGGGGAATCGAGAAATCTAGTAACCTCGGGGGGGGGGGGGGGGGGGGGGGGGGGGACAGGGACTCGGAGCAGGCACCAGTAAAGAGGTATGACCCTCTGTTGGGGGCTCCGCTGTCTCGGCAGAAATGCTTTTATGATCCGTAACAACCTAAGATGTGAATGGAGCTAGAGGAGTGGGATCAAAAGGAATGCGGGAAGATAAAGTCGGGGGGCTAGCAACAACTGGGGAATCGAGAAATCTAGTAACCTCGGGGGGGGGGGGGGGGGGGGGGGCTACTACTAGAGAGATTGTTCATGTTCGTTGGTTGTTATCAGATATGAGTGTTACCCTTACAGGAGCTACTCCACTTTATTGTGATAATCGGAGTGCAGTGCATATTGCAAGCAACCCGGTCTTTCATGAGCGAACGAAGCATATTGAAATTGATTGTCATTATGTTCGTGAGCATTTTGAGGCAGGGACCATCTCTCTCCATTCTGTTACCTCTTCCCAGCAGACTGCAGACTTCTTCACCAAATCCCATACAGTTCAGAGATTCCGACACTTAGTAGGCAAACTCACATTGTTTGACCCATCGTGAGTTTGAGAGGGGGTGTTAGATATTATAGTCCCATATTGGTGGTAGAGTTGTTTTGATATTTGTTCACCTCCTATATATAGGTGGTATTGTACTTGGTTAAATTCAATTCAATATTCAGTATTGTATTCATTCTCTCTGATTTATCTTAACACAGTGGATAAAACTAATAAGATGGACACCACTATAGACAGCAGTGACTGGCAGTCACACCAGGGGGCCTGCAGCCTCACCATCACTGGAATTAGAAACAGGAGAGAGCGCAAGGTTAGGATTGCATAGCGGGGGATCGAGCCCCATTAAATTGAAGAATGTTGTTTGGTTGGGGGGTGTGTAGTATGGGATGCATATCTTTCAACCAAGCGTGCATTAGCCTTAGGAGCATGAGTGCATAGTGTGCATTAGACTAGGTCATGACATATACCGACACTTGTTTGACATCACCTTTTTCTTGCATTAAATAAATATTTGTAGTTGTTGAGATTGGAATCGCTATACTATGGCATAGAAAGGATGGCTGGGTATAGCATTTTGTCGGTTGTAACCAACTGACGTACTCACAGTTATCAGTGTAGGACTGTCGAGTTGGGAGAGCGGGAAAGCAGAAGCAGGGGGAAAGCATCCAAGTGAAAGTTACTGTCCAAATTTTATTGTACATTCTTGTTAAAACAATTTATTGTAAATGTTGTAATCATTGGACATTGTAATAACATCTTGATATAATAAAAGTTTTTAATTTCCTGTGATTTTTGTTGTGTTGTGACTCATTTGAAGGAAGATCCTGGAAGAGGGTCACGAGTTCGTATGTTAGGAATTCGTGGCGCTACAAATTCTAATTAACTATTAATTTAATCCTAATTAAAGCTTAAATCTTAATTAAATTTCAATTAAAACCTAATATGTACCCATAATAATATCTATAGGCCTAGTTCATCAAAAAAAAATCAAATGTGTTTGGACGGGAGATCATCTCCCGTCTGAGAAGTTTTTTATTTATTTTTAATTGACGGACTGGAAATCATTTCTCATCCGATATATTAAAATTAAATTAAATTAAATTAAAGCGATGGAATATGATCTTTCGTCCGATCGAATGGACAAAAAATCATCTTTTCGTCGGCTACTTTTTCCAAATTTCTATTTCGTCTGCCAAATTTGGCAAACAAATGTTCATCTAAAATCCATTTTTTGAGTTTATAGCCAACGACTGTAGCACCAAAATTTATATTTTTTGAAAATTTTGGCAAAATAGCCAACGACTACAGATGCTCTTATTAGCACACACTCGCTCTCACTTGTATATCATGCAGCCTTCTTATAGTAAATATCAGGTCAGACCGGAATTGAATTTTCAAAAATACTTGATCCAAATTGAAGTTTGTTTGTACCACAATAGAATTTTATTTGTATTCGATCTAAGGCTGTCAGAAAAATAGCCATCCACATCTCTTCATTCTATTTCTTTCAGACAAAAACAGCAGGCTTTCACATTGTGGTAGAATGCTGGGATCTCTTGATTCCCAAATTATTGAAGAATATTTGGTTATTTATTCATTTAGTTCTGAGGGAATTGAAGAACAATTCATATGGAAAGTCCTTAGGAAAGAGATGAAACTGGCCATGTCGAATATACTTCAAATTGCTTTGATTGCATCTCGAATTCACAATTCCTCTCATCACAATATTTGTCTCTCCGGCTGAGGTTGACTCCCCCTATCGGTAACACTTTTCCCCCCATCTTTTGTCTTGTACACTACGATCACATATAGTTAACATGTTTTTTCCTCTGAGATTGCCAGTATCAAATCTGTATTGCTCAATGCTTATATATGTTAAGCTTGGCCCAAAATATAAGCATTTAGACTTAGAGATAGAGATTGTTAGAAAATTTGTGAGGTTTCTTAAATGAGAGTGATTGCAGAATGAAAATAATGAGTTTGATAGAGATGTAGGCACAACACAAGAATAAAAACTGGTTCGGTCAAAATCGGCCTACGTCCACGGGCATAAAGAATGAAGAATTCACTATAACATTAGAAGAGAATACAAGCGATACAGTTGATATATCTCACACACAAACGACCACTCAAAAGAGAACCAACTTAATCTCTCTCATACAAGATAAATGAGATATTAATAAAACCGAACTCACTCTTTTAATACTCGGTTTTTCTCTTAGTTTCTCTTGCTTCCTCCTAGCTATCCCAAGACATTAACTTAGCCAAGAATGACAAGTCAACTAAACAACTATGCTGCATGCATCACATTGTAGAAACTATGCCACCAACCAAGATACTAACCACCAATCAAGACACCAACCAGACCATTAAATGGTTACTCATTTTGTCAGAAAGTGAGTAAAGATGAAAGTCTAACATGGTGGCTTTCTCATCTTTGTTTTTTTTTATTATAAAAAGATGACATATGTCATCGTTTCATTAATGATAATTAACGAAACCAAGTAGTACAGACTTATCTCCAAAACAGGGCCCTAACGCCCCCTTAATACATCGTCCAACTTACAGTAGTAGACGGAATCAAGTAACAACATGAAAACATCATAAAAAGAAAATACAGCACAAGCAGTAGCTGTAGCACAACATCTATATATCGTCTAAATAAGCATGCTTCCCTTCCACTATTTGATGCTCTACTCCTCCTCGCTCAACTTCAGCTTCTTCCTAGCTCCCACGTATCCTGCCCAGTCATGAATAAGAAGAAAAATTTTATGTATAGAAGTAGAAAACCTGTAATGTATATTTTGAAAGCATGAATCGTTTCGGTCTAGCCATAGACTCCACAGGGTTGTCACTACTACTATATCCCTGAAACATATATTTGTTTTAGCATAACCTGAAACATATATTTCATATTTGATACTTTTTAGATGAGATGTTAATCATGTTAATAGGTTTGTATTCAAGTTGGTTTTTTTTTAGGTTAAAGGTGGAATAATACCACCCTGTTTCATTAATAAGAGATTAATAAAACAACCCTGGCGTAGCGGGAAAAATACAAAAAGTAACAGTGCAGAAAATAGAACATAAACACCCAACAATACCCTAGAGGGTGGGTCTAACCAAAATTACAACCAAAGCTACAACAGACCGAAACATAATACAAAATAGAGCTAGATGCAAACTGTGGGTTTCCCAATTGTATCATGTTCCATGCGAGTATCAAGGGCGCCTACCTCTCAGTCCAGTGTCGGTCCAAACTCGACCTCCTTATCATCGAATTCCTCCACCTGGAAGACTATGGCAATCCTCCCTCTTGCTCCTGAAGCAGCAGCTGTAGCCCAAAAGAAAATAAGATGCATGATATGAGTAAGATTACCAGAAATACTATTACATGAAGCACGAAAATAAAAATTATTTCTGTCTAGCCATAACACCCAAGTAGTTGCCGCAATGGCGATGTACCAAGCATCCTTCATTTCGTGGTAAACAGAGGTAAATCTGGGGCCAACCCACAAATCCTCGTATTCGCTGGGATAGTCACATGTCCCTAAGGCCCGTAATACCTCTACCATAGTTGCCTTACTCCTTTGACAGTGAATGAATAGGTAATTCATATTCTCCGTATGTAAGTTACAGAATCTACAGTTGGTCACGATCTGGAATTGTCTTTTGGCAAGGTTCTCTCTGGTGAGGATTGCATTATTGAGCACTAGCGAGAGGAAGACCCTAACTTTAAGGGGCGCTTTGGCTTTCCATAACACGTGTACCCAACTGTGTCTACATCCTCGATAGTGAATGCGATGATACAGAGACTTAACAGTGAAAGCTCCTTTGGTCTCTAGTCCCCAAAGCATCTAGTCTGGGCCTTGAGCGCACATCGCCCCGTTCCGTGTAATGTGTTGCAGTTCATTCAGTCGCTGTTGTAACCCTGGATTACGAGGCCCTCAAAAAGACGATTTCCAATTACCCATCTTCCACGTCTTAGCCACAGATACATTCGGGCAGGTCGTTTTCTCATACAAATCTGGGAAAGTCTCCTTAAGGGTATGGGCACCACACCATTTGTTCCACCAGAATCTGGTGGACCGTCCATTACTAATAGCCGATGTAACTGCTGAGTTGAAAGGCCCACTGGCTTTGGCAATCCCTTTTAAGAAGCGAGAAACTCTAGACCTTACCCGGAAGCCTAAACTTCTCGTACCTTTCCCCCTAAGGTATGGTTGAATGAACTCCTGTCATCCTTCCCCGCTGTGGTGGAAGACCTTCCACCACCATTTTCCCAGTAGGGCAAGGTTCATGTCTCTCAAGTCGATGATACCTAGCCCTCCATGTCTCTTCTTCATGCATGCAATACCCCACTTGATCAGGTGGTATCCCCCCCCTATTTGAGTCCGCCCATTTCTGGAGAAATCGCTTTCGGATGCGGTCAATCCTTTGGATCACCCACTTAGACAGCTCAAAGAACGATATGCAGTAAATGGGCAGATTAGACAACACCGAGTTGATAAGTACCACTCTACCCCCGAGGGAAAGCGACTTTTCTTTCCATCCAGACAATCTGTCCTCCACCCTGTCTATGATGGGTAGCCAGTCTGCCGTGGTAAGCTTTCCTGGTCTTAGCAGTAGACCTAAATATTTGATTGGAAAATCGTCTTTCATACAATTCAGAATGGTAGCATGAGCATGTGCTTCTACATCGAAAAGTACAATCGGGATCAAAACACTCTTGTGGAAATTAATCCTGAGACCTGACCAGGCTTCAAAACAGTAGAAGGCCCCTTTAAAAAAAACTGTTTCTGACCTGTTCCCGTTACCAAAGAGGAGGGTGTCATCAGCATACTGAAGAATCGTGCACCCTTGGTTAGAGGTGCTGCTAGCAACAGGTTTTATCCAACTTTTTCTCCGACAATTATCTAGCATGCCCCTCAAAACATTAGCTACAATAGTGAATAGAAGAGGTGACAGCGGATCCCCCTGCCGAAGACCCTTCTTGCAAGAAAACGGTTGTTCCGGCCGCCCATTAACCGAGATTGCCGTTTTACTAGTGTATAAGCATTGTTTGATCCACCTGATCCATTTAACTTTAAAGCCTCTCTCTCTGAGAGTTTCCAGCAAGCAATCCCAGTCGACGGAGTCATATGCTTTCTCAAAGTCCAGTTTCATGAGGAAATTCTTAGATTGGCACGTATGGCAGTGGTGGATAACTTGTTCCGCGGTGGCCACATTGTCCAGGATACATCTGCCCTTGATAAAACCAGACTGGGTGTTGCTAATTAAACTGTCCATTATGCTTCCCAAGCGGATAACCAGGACTTTTGTGATGATCTTAACCGAGCAGTTCATGAGGCTAATAGGTCTAAAATCCCCCACCCGATTAGACTCCACCCTTTTAGGTATCAGGATTACTTCCGCAAAGTTGAACATTCCCAATCTGAGGTTGTTGTGGAAGAATTCATCCATCAAAGCCATAATATCCCTTTTTATTTCTTCCCTAAAAATTTGGAAAAACATCATTGGAAAGCCGTCTGGTCCTGGCGACTTCTGCTCCCATTTGAGTGATTGCCTTTTCCACTTCCGTCTCCGAAAAAGGTGCTTCCAATTTCGATAGTGAATGAGCTGACTCGTTCTGGAGGCCCTAGCAGAAATCATCCCTAAGTGGGATCCTGAAGTCATTTTTCTTCCCAAAAGGCCCTTGTAGTAGTCGGGAAAGGTTTTGGAAATCACATTTTCGTCTTGGGATGCACCCATTTCTGTTTGGATTGACAGGACAAGATTGGATCTACGTCTTGCGCTTACCACTCGGTGGAAAAAGGCCGTATTTGCGTCTCCCTCTTTGAGCCACGAAATCCTCGACCTCTGTTGCCATTTGATTTCCTCCAGTTTATAAAGATTAGCAATATTTTCCTGGAGCTCAAGTAGCCTGTTTCTTTCGTCTTGTGACAGGACTCTCGTTTCTTCCAATCTCTCTAGCTCATCAATTCCTTCCAAAAAGGATTCTTTTTCACGCCAGATAGTCGAGAATCTAGACCGATTCCATCTACGCAACCTCTTTCGCAATCTGTGGATTTTTTCACACCATCGGGTGGCAGCATCCGATTCACTAGTTGGGAGCGCCCAGTTTTCCATCACCATGTGGTGAAAGCCCTGGATTTCTAGCCATGCCTTTTCAAATCTGAACTTCCTTGGCCTTTGAAATCCTTGTACCCCAGCATCGAGTAGGACCGGGGCATGATCCGACGTAGGTCTAGGAATAGATTTAGCGGTTGCCAATGGGAATTTAGCCTCCCAATCCATCGAAACTAGTAACCTGTCCAACTTGGCTATAATCGGGGAAGCTTGCATGTATGTCCAGGTAAATAGCCTGTCATTAATTGGGATATCGATCAGCTCCAGCTCCGTGATCACCCTATTGAATTCTTCTCTGTGCCTGTCGCTCGAGCCTCTACCCCTGTGCTCGAATGCAAATCTAGTAATATTGAAATCTCCCCCAACGATCTAGGCTCCTGACCATCGTTGTCGGATACCGATAAGCTCTTGCCAAAAAGCATCTCGATCTGTTGCCACGTTCGGCCCATAAACCGCAGTGACCGTGTGCACCCAATTGTCAGACCGTCGCCTCAGTCGGATAGTTAGGGAGAACGTTCCACTGTATTTCTCAAAACAGGTAAAAATATCCGGGTTGAACTCAATAGCAATGCCCCCCGAAGCTCCTGAGGATGGGCGTAGCACCCATTCCTTGATTCTAATGCCCCATACTCTTTTGAGTTTAAACCCGTGTGCGAGCTTGATCTCCTGTAACCCTACCACCTCTGCCTTGGAGTTCATAATGACGTCCCTAACCATATCTTTCTTACCCCTATCCCCCAACCCCCTAACGTTCCAGAAGAGGGTACTCATTGGGGAATCGTTTCAAGGATGCTCGTGGGTATGGGACGGATGTCTTCCTCGAAGACCTCCGTTGACACAGAGCAGGACCCCAGGTCCTACAGATTGCTAGCCTTAGCCCATTCAATTTCCCAACCCCTAATTTTATTAAGCAGTGGAGCATTATGTTCTATGTCGCACACTTCTAAGCTACAGGTTTGAGCTAGGATAAAAACATCAGAATCTGACATAAAATTTAATATAGAAACTAAAAAACTTCTTGTACCTCCGTCATCGAACTTTATAGCTTTGGCCGCCGCAACCACCTCCAAATAGTCATACAGAACTCCACATGAGCCCTCTTAGGCGTCCGCTGTACCCTAAATCCAACTGTCGTGCTTGATGTTCCAGTACTATAGACAGACACTGATTCTGGAAAGGTAGATAAGACCATCTCTGGTGAGATCTTCCTCTATGTATCAGCAACAAACTCAAGATCCTCTGACTCCTCATCAGAAAACGAGAACCCTTCGTCCAAATTTAAGCGCCCTTCCATGTCTTCATCGCTATCTGCTGAATCAGTAATTGCAACCTGAGCGGCCCCCATCATGGGTCCCTGCAGCTATTATTCATTGGACCCTTCTGTTCCACTACCCGTAGATGAAACAAGATCCACAAGTGGTAGTTGGTTGATAGTGTTGGACCCCTCTATATGCCCAATCTTTCTCTGAGTCACGACACACTTATTGGGCCTAACACAAATATTGGGCCCATTCTCAACAAGGTCAGACTCCTCCCTCATAGAACCCTCTCCCTGGGGACGCGTCGCATGCGCCTTAAACTGCAGCCTTCCACGCGCCTCCTCGTGACTGGGTGGCAGCTCAGTGGACTCAGAAGGCGCTTCGAAATCCCCCTCTGCCTCCTCGTTCTCTGTGAGCACCTCGAGCTCTCCGCTTTTCTTCCCATTTTGGATCTGTGCTTCGTCCTTCTCGAAAACTCTCCACAACCAATTTTTGGAGCTTTCCTTTCTGAGCTCTCACCTCAAAGAACTCCCGCTCTGAGCGCTGCAGTCTCCCTGTTTTGGGCCATGGCCGTTGGCTTCTGTAGTTGCCTCGATCCCTTCGTCAACCTTTCCCCTTTCATGATCTCCCTCTTTCAGGGTTGGGTCAAAAGCCTCCTTCCCCTTACCATTCTGGTTCTCCTTAGGAGCAAATCTCTCACCGCTCTTCCTAGGGTCTTGATTGACCACATGGATCTGACTCCTGGGCGCTCTGACTTTGCCACTTTGAGAGTCCTGCCTTTCTGATCCTTTTCCACTTTCGAGATGCTTTGCCATTTGGGGCTTTGGCGTTCTGATCGAGGTCTCCCTCCTGCCTGCCTTCTCTACGCTCAAGCTTGTACGGCTTTGACTATCAGTGAGGAGATCTCTATCGTTGATCCTTGATCCAGATCTGCAATTTTGACCTTTGAGGTCTGAGGCCGGTGAAGCAGCCTCTAGTGGCAGTACTCGCCATTGTTTGCCTTGCTTCGCCACCTTGATGAGCTCCCGATGAGCCCTCTCAATCTCATGGGCGCCATCGATGGTTGTGTCTAGCACTGGTGCTGCCGCCTCTTTGTATGTTCTTTCGTCTCTGTGGGCGCTGTTGCTCCTCTTGACCATCTCCTCCACCTGTGTCTCCACCTTCTCGTGGAGCACAAATCTGATGATGTACACCTGTTCGTAAGTAAAAATCTTAGCAAACCTAGGCATGCGGCTGATATCTAGGCTTTTGATGGTGAGTCTAGCGGAGATCAGATCTGATTTCCTCGCTGTCTTCGCATCAATGTCCACCACCATGGCAAACTCCGCTACAATTTCTTCGAGTGCTTCTCTTTTCCAACAGTGGAGAGGTAGATTTTGAACCCAAATTTTGTAAGTCTCCCCTTGCGGTCTCTCCGCCCCAAATTGCGGCGACCAAGGAGAGAATGTTGCCTTGAAATGGCCGAAGTCCACCTCCCTCATTCTGGTAACCTCTTGCATTTTAGTTGGTGATGGGAATGAGATGAGAAATTGAAGTTGGCAGATCTTCTTTACAATCAAATCTCTGTCTCTCCTCATAGGCCATTTTTTGTTTAGCGCCTCTAACAGGTGACTCTCCGATGGTCTGCCGTTGGTAACTTTGGCGAATGCACACCATTGCCTAAGCCATCCTTCCTCTTGCTTAATTGTGTTGAGGCAGCTTGCCAGCTTAATTGGGAGTGGGTTCTCAGGCGACTTACCTCGCGAGATCTCTCTGTTTTCCTCCGTCTCCTTAATAGGGATGTTAGTGCACATATAAGAAACATGGCCCCAGTTCAAGCATTTGAGTCATCTAATCTCTTTTGTGCATTCAGTCCTTATGTATTCAAGTTGGTGTTAACAGAGACAATAAGAAGCTTGTAATAATAATTTTTATTAAAAAAAAAATCACCTTCCTATGCAACCATTAAACTTTTATTTTGACGGTCAAATTTACACCAAAAAATTCTAATTTATCTAACCTTTGTTTCTACTTAAGAACCCATTTTCTCTCTCTCTTTTATCTAATTTCTAATTTATCTAACCTTTGTATCTTCTGCAGCTACTATACTATTGAAGAATTGTCGAAGAAATATAATGATGCTCTAGGTAGAGCTGGTATCGGGTCCTTCACTACCCGGAACCGGATCCGGTACCTCATGATTCAAAAATTGGACCCAAACCCGGACTTGCAAGAACCGGATCCGGATCTGGGTCCTAGTTAAAAAAATCTACCCGTCGGTAGTGGAGAATAAATTTTTGCACTTAAGTATTTTTGTACCCTACGGTTCTAACAATTTTTGCATTTAAGTACATGAATAAATATTATATTTACACATTTATCTTCAAGAATTACTTTTATATGTATATTCCTATAATCATATTATTCAAATTTTATATTTTTTGGGGTAATTTTTAACAGATCTAGGTCCGGGTCCGCATTGGTTCTATTTTGAGCGGACCCGGATTCAGACTCAGAAGTGCATCGGGGTCTTATTTTGTTTTTTTGTTTCTTGATGGGATAATGTTGATGGTGAATAGTATTAAATTGTCATCTTGGTTTTTTTTTATAAAAAAAAAAAAGGATTTTCATATTACCACGGAAGAAGCAGTACTCCTGATCGACCAATATATTAAAGGCAATATTTAAAAAAAGTCCATAAAGTTTTGGGCCAGTTTTAAAAAAATATACAATTTTTTTTTTTTTAAAGGACACAATGTTTAAATTAACTCTACTGGGTTAGTTAAGGTTAGGGTTAAGGTTAGTTCGGGAAAGTTTATTTAAGCATCTGATTAGTTAAGTGATATTTTTTTAAATACAAATAAAAGATGAATGTGGTTTTTTTAAACACAAATGAAAGATGAAAGTGGTTTTTTTAAACCCCTACTCTAACCCAATCCTAACCATAACCCTAACCCTAACTAACCCAGTGAAATTAATTTAAACATTGTGTCCTTTTTTAAATAAATAAAAAAAATTGTGTAATTTTTTAAAACTGACCCAAAATTCTGTGTAATTTTTTTATATTTATCCTATATTAAATACCCCTGCAAATGAAGGCAAAATTTGTTGGTGATATCAACACTCTCATTGAATGCAAAAAAACTGATGAAATGGGACACATTTCGCTTAACAATTCATCAACCGCTTTGTTGGTACCACATCAAAGAAATGCTTCTTCATTTCATATTTCGATTGACAAGTGATAACAACTTGGTTGTCTTCTAAATCAAGAACATCCAGAAACAGTATTGAGGACTTGGCACAGTCATATAATTAATATCTGTCTAAACCTGGAAAGTTCCTTCGCAAAATGACACTGTCGTGGGACTCCAAGTCGATCCTGAGAACAGTTCTGTAAGGATATAGTGATGACCATATGGCACTACGTACCATGACTATAAAGTGATCGGTGTGGACGCACTTGGAGTCATTGATGGCTCGACGTTCAATTTCTCTCCCCGGGGCCGGGACTAATCTTCACACGACAGTGATGATGCCCGGAAGGTAGTTCATTTTCTTAATTTTTTTATCCTTTTTTTTTTTTCTTTCGCCCTCTTCCCTGTTCGTTGTTCTTACTAACAACTAAAATGATTCAGGTACATGGGACTTGAAAAAAAAGAATAAGGTAGCTGCAAATGAGCAAGTAATCAGCTGATTTTTGAGGAATGCATTGGTGAGGATTAGGAGGTTATTTATGATAGAAGTGTTTAAACTTTAAAGAGATTCCTTTTTTTCTCCCCCATCTTCCGTCTGGATTAATATAAGCTTGTGTGGAGAAATGAAATATAAGAAACAACATCATTTCTATTGCAGTTGATTATTCTTGGATCTTCTTATATATATATCCAATGCTAAATGCGTTTGAGTATATTATTTATTTGGTCTCTAAACAAAATTTGTGAATAAAAGATTGGACGTTTTCTATGTTTGCCGTGTGCATTTTCTCTGGGTCAATCTCAAGTTCTCAACATTTTGTAAGCTCTAATTGATTGGACTTAAACAAAATTTGAGAACAAGGAGGGTTTGGCTCGGTTCATGAAGTCATGATCAAACCCTGATCAAGATGAAACTCAAACGAAAACTTTAAGAAGCATAATGTCTCAAAGTCGGAAATTTCCAAGAATGCGTACCATCCACATCCTCTTGACACTAAAAAGCGTAGTTTTTTGAATAATAATAAAAATATGACACCGTCACGGCTTCATTAACAATTAATTAACAAAATACAGTAGTACATAATATAAATCGTGAACAAAGTTCACAAGGAACCCACCCACCAATACAAAAGGTACAATTTGATAGTCATACAGCAAAAATATAATCTACTGAAAGAACATAAAGTAGCACAATACAACTAGATAGATCATGAGCTCCCCTATGCGGATCTCCAAATAGAAGTAAAAATCCAAAAGCATCATCCTCATCCACAAGTACTACTACTACTACTCCATGCACAACCTCTTCATCGTACCTGCTTGGCCTACCCAAGATAGAATAAAGTCAAATATCTTATGCATCAAAATAGGGAATCTACAATTAGAAAGCCGAAAACAATAATCGTTATGACCATGCCATAGACCCCAGAACGTAGCTGTTACTGCGATATCCCAAGCTATTCTATTATCTTTTCCAACGACTCCCTCTCTCTCCCCACTGTCCCCAGACCTCTATAGTGGACTTCGGGATCTCCAAGAACTCAAAGCCTAGACAAACTACCTCCCAAGCTAACCTGACCTTAGGACAGAGAAATAAAATGTGGTTCGTGTCCTTATCCTCAGTCATGCATCTAGAGCACTTAACATCCACCGGGATGTTGCGCTTGAGCAGGTTTACCTTAGATAAGATCGCATCATTAACTACCAACCAAAGTGTAATCCCCATTCCCGACAATATGAATTTCCGTGTATTTTTGATATTTTAATTTTTGTAAATTTATTTTTCTGCTAAATTCATTTCGGATCTTATATTAAAGTGTTTTCTAATCAAGATTTTATTCATTTCGAATAATGGTATATTTGAACTTGCTTCCTATCTCTAATTGATCGATGATAATTATTATTATTATTATTTTGTTTTAAGCCCGAACATACTCTGTTTTTATGTATTTTATTATTTGATTAAATATGCATATACATGAACATTTTAAAAACCCTATTTTTCGTTCTTGATTATTATTTTAATTAAAAATTCCTTGAAAATTTCCGCTTTTCTTGTTGATTCCATTATCTTTTGTTTCGTTGCGAATATTTTTATTTTGAAACCGATTGATTTTAATGTATCTCTTGTTGAACCCTAAAACCCAATTCCATTTGTTCTTGACCCAACCAGTACCCTAATTGTACCCTATAAATGCAACTCTGCTGTAAACCCTAATTTCTGCACACAAATCGAAAGCTAGCCGCCTATTCTCTCTCCTCCCGTTCTCTCTCTCCTGGTTACTGTTCATCTTCCCCAAATACTCCCCAAACCTTCCGATCATCTTCCCCGGCCACTCCGGCCACCCCCCTTGCGCCGACCGCCCCGTCGCGCCCCCCTGGCGCGCGCCACCAGTGCCGGCAACCTCCCAGATCACCCCGACCTCCCCTTCTCCTTCATCGACATCAACAGGCAGACCCCATCAAACCCAATCTCGATTTCCCCCCCTTTTCGTCGACCCACTCCGGCGACGCCTCAGCGGCGCCGCCCAGCCATCTTCGACCTCGCCATCGCGCCGCCAGCGCGCCGCCGTCCCTGGCCGTCGCTGCTGCCATCGCTGCTCTCTCTCTCTTAGCTGTTGCTGCCTCTTTCGTGTGCTGTTGTTGCTTTTGGATTTAATTGCACGTATATTGCACGTGCTATTTGTAGATTGCTAGTTCGTGGGTTCGTTGCTTCGGGATCCTTATCTCGTTATTCTTGGTAATTGTTTTTACCGTCTAACAAGCAAATCACCGTCCACTTGAATTGTTACTCGTATCAAATTTAAGTTTTATTGAAATTCCTGCAAGTGGATCCTTTTGTTATCGTATTACCCTTTGTTTATCTCTTTCGTTGGGTCTATTGAGGGTTTGCACGAGCTAACCCCAATATTCTTGACATCGTGCCACTTAACCAGATAAAATCCTTTGGCATCTTCGGTAGCTCCTTTCCATATAAATCTTCTTCTATTTTTTTTGATAAGGGGATGACCTAGATCATCGTTTCATTAATGAGGATAAATGAAACAGAGCATTACAAAGTACCAATATTACATGAAAACTGACATAATCAGCCGCGATAACCCAAAATAACATAGTCTAGACATCAAAATAGAAGAACAGCAGGAATGAAAGTACATAAAACCACCGAGGCAGCTCCCGGCAAATCAACCCCCTCTAAACATCTGAATCGCTACTCTCCCTCAATGTTCCTGGGCCTCTTAGCCGATTCCTGATCACCTGCCCATTCATAAATAAGGAGGAAAATTTTATTCATAGAGTGATGAAAAGTAAAAACTTTCTTGCGAAAAATAAGATCATTTCTTTCTAGCCATAGGTTCCAGATTGTGGCTGCTGTTGCTATGTCCCAGGCTTTCCTATCATCTTGTTTAATATTCGACGACCTAATGTTAGCCCATATGTCAATGGTGGAGTTAGGAACCTCGTTACACCCAAAACCCCTACAAACTATAACCCAAGTAAGCCGCGCTTTTGGACATCGAAAGAGGATGTGGTCAACGTCTTCTTCAATAGCAAGGCACATCTCGTAGCTAACGTCTACTTGCATATTTCTCTTCTTAAGGTTGACTTTGGAAAGTATCGCGTTACGATGTGCTAACCAACAGAAAACTTTCACTCTATACGGATTTTTGGCCCCCCAAATGACAGATCGAACCTGGCATCTCGTACCTCCATCGTTAATCCATTTGTACATGGATGAGACCGTGAAAACTTTTGAGTTTTCCCTGTCCCACCATCTTTCGTCGTTAAGACTATTAGCCTGCCCACCTTCTTGGATAATCCGTTGGTTCAGCTCTTCAAATTGCGCTCTGCTCTCAGCCGAGATGTCTTGTGAAACTATGAAGTTTAGTTTCCCTTTCTTGCGAACGTCTGCTACTGATAGGTCTAGATTCTGAGTAGCTTCAGCTGCCCGGGGGAATTGGTTTTCAAGAGTTGTAGTACCGCACCATTTGTCTTTCCAAAATCTGGTGGATTTCCCGTTGCCTACTTTGCAAGTGGTATTAGAATGAAAGATAGACCCTAACTTAGCTATCCCCTTCCAGATAAAGGATACTTTTGCCGAGGGACTTCTTCCTCCGAATCGAAATTTCCGTCTCTTGCGGAAGAGGTCGAAAGAGTGTCTCCACCAACCTTTGTGCTTGTTAGAAATCTTCCACCACCACTTACAGAGTAGGGCTTTGTTCATATCGTGAAGATTAACAATACCCAATCCTCCAAATTCCATCCGCTTGCACACTCTTCCCCAATTAACCAGATGAAAACCTTTATTACCCTCATCTGCGCCTTTCCATAAGAATCTTCGTCGTAGTTTATCTATCCTATTGATGACCCACTTTGGGAGCTCGTAGATAGACATCAGGTACAACGGAATAGCACTAAGAACGGAGTTAAGTAGGATAATCCTTCCTCCAAGAGAAAGGAACCTACTCTGCCATCCAGCCAGCTTTTTTTCGATTTTGGCGATAATGAAATTCCAGTCCTCCTTTAGAAGAGCTCCCGGCTTAATTGGCGTGCCCAGATATTTGATTGGGTATTCGCTGACCCTGCATCCCAGAATTTTCGTAATATCCTTGCACAATGCTGAGGACTGCTCATGAATCGGAACGATACTAGTCTTAGAAAGATTCACCTGCAGGCCTGACCATCCCTGAAAACAAGCCAACACAGTCTTAATGGCAATCGCTTCCTCCTCTGTTGCTTTGCCGAAGATAATTGTGTCGTCTGCGTATTGTAAAATCGACATCGGCTGTGTGATTCCTTTGATCTTGATTCCTTTGATAGTGTTGTTATTCATTGCTCTTCTTATCATTTCCGCTAATCCGTCTGCCACTATTGCGAAGAGAAGGGAAGATAATGGGTCCCCTTGCCGAAGTCCTCTCTTACAGACAATCTCTCTTCCCTGCCAACCATTGACCTGGATGGACGATTTTCCACCGCGAATACACTTTTTCATCCAAGATCTCCATTTATCACCGAACCCTTTAAGAGTCAGGGCTTCCTCCACGCAGTCCCAAGATATCGAGTCGTAAGCTTTCCTAAAGTCAAGGTTAAGGATGAAACCGTCCTCTCTATCTTTGTGACCGCGGAAAACAATTTCGTGGGCAGAAGCTATGCTGTCCATAATATCCCTTCCGCTAATGAAACCGCTTTGTGATTGATCGATGATCTCGTTCAGGTGCGGCGCTAGTCTTTGTGCCAAAACCTTTGTGATAATTTTGAACGATCCGTTCGGCAGACTTATTGGCCTAAGATCTTCGTGAGTGTGAACTTCGTTTTTCTTGGGGACTAGAACAATCGTAGCATAATTTAACCTCTCCAAATTAGCCACGCCGTCTTCTAACTCGTGGAAAATATTCAACAGGTCACCTTTGATAATATCCCAATAGATGTTAAAGAAAAAGATAGGAAAACCGTCTGGCCCTGGAGCTTTATCCTGTCCCAACTTCTTTATAGCCTCGAGCACCTCAGTTTCAGTGAAACTTGTTTCGATGCCATTGCTTCCGTCTAATCTGGAGCCGCTCCACATATCCTGGGCCATCTCGCATCTGTTAGCTGTATCACGTCCTAGGAGATCATGAAACTGCCTATCTATGTGCTCCTTGATCAGATCTTCATTTTCCGTCCAGACCCCGTTAATTGATATTCCCGTTATGTGATTCTGTCTTTTTCTACCGTTTGCGACCTTGTGGAAATATTTGGTGTTTGCGTCTCCCTCTTTTAGCCATTGAATTCTCGATCTCTGTTGCCAGTACATTTCCTCCATCCTGCAAATATTCTGTAACTCTAGTCTATTATTGGCGAGCTCGTCTTTCTCGTCTTCATGGAGATCTCTCTCCTCCTGTGCGCTTTCCAGATTGGCGATACCGATCGCGAGCACCTCTCTTCTAAGATGAATATCAAGCGTCTTTTGTCTCGCCCATGACTTTAACCTCCTTCGTAGCCTCCTTGTCTTCTCTACCCAAACACCTACTGCTGAAGTCTGAGTTGTGCCAGTATTCCACGATACAGTGATAACTTGTCTAGCCTCCTCGCAAACGGTCCATGCTTTCTCGAATTTGAAACTGAATTGCTTTTTCCATCCAATAAGCCCGCAGTCAATCACTAAAGGTAGATGATCCGAAGTGTATCGAATCGTCGATTTAACTTTTGGAAAGGGGTGGGCATCCTCCCACTCGTTGGAGACTAGAACTCTGTCTAGCTTGGCCAATATAGGATTACGCTGCATGTTAGACCAAGTAAATTTCCTATCCGTCATCTCTAATTCCAATAAATCTAGGTCATCTATCGTCTGGTTGAAAGAGTCTTGCTCAGTTCGACTATGACTTCTACCTTTGTGCTCATCCTGGCATCTAGTGATATTAAAATCTCCTCCAATGATCCAAGGCCCACCCCATTTGTTTCTAATGAATCTATGTTCGGACCACAACTGTTGGCGCAATCTACTGTCATACGGACTGTAGACACTGGTAACTGTCTGGGTCCAATTGTCTAGTCTACGTCTGATTCTAATCGAGACCGTGAACGCACCGATGAAATTATCAACGATCTCGAAGTAGGTAGAGCTAGCCCCCACTGCAATACCCCCCGAGAAACCCCTAGCCGGCTTAAAACACCAGTGAAAATCTGACATTCCTCTAAGGGTGATGAAATCCTCCAAAGTTGGGGTTTCAATTCTAGTTTCTTGTAACCCACAAATAACAGGGCGGATCTTGCTCAAAGTTACACCTATAGCGCGTCTTTTTAATTTTTGGCGCATACCCCTAACGTTCCGAAATATGTATACCATTAATACCTAATATAACTCTAAGTGTGGTACGGACTCCACCACATATGCCCCGGGATTAGTTAGCTAATATTTTGGTATCCTCTCTAATGATTGCAACGTTAGTTAATTGTTCAGCCCAAGTGGAACCCATGGCTAGACCATACAAGCTAGCAAAGTAAATAAGAGATTCGTCTGATAAAGAATTAAGAACAGAGCAGTTAGATTTAGAGGTACCTTCGCCTGATGCTTTTTCCTCCGTTTGTATGTTACTCACCAACTGTCTTTTCCCTTTTCTCTGATATTCTGTGATTTTTCTAGTGGAAGAGCTTCCAACACTGCCTCTGACTTCTTTGTCGTCGCCCTCTGTTTCGGTGACTGAGATGAGATTATCCTCTCGGATGCCATCTAGAGCTCCAATAATACCCTCCTCTGATTCCGTAACTGAGATATTTTGTACCTTGTTCGAGTGGGACGGCTGAATAATCGGGGTGGCAATGATCTGATTCGGAATTGGAGTAATGACTCCTATCGGACTGGCGTGGTCTTTTGAGTATGAACTCTCTTGTTCCCTGGTCCTGAGCCCGTGATGCTTGAGTTCTTTGGACCGGATCAGAGTGCATAGGGCCAACTTTACTGATTGTTCGATTTCTTCTTTGGAGAAGTTCATCCACCCTTCATTGACAAGGCCCATTTGATTACAAAAGCCCATATCAGTAGCTTGTTTGAGAATGCCTGATAATCCGCTGAATTTTGTACCACCTGTCGCTTCAACATTCACCCTCACTCCTCTGTCAGACTTCACATCACCGAAAGTAGCTTCTTCAGCTACAGTGGAAATGTCGCATCTAATAGGTGCCAGGCTAGTTGATGGGGGAAGAAGAGACTGTTGTGGGGCCCGATGACAGCTGGCTTTCAAAGTGGTTGACTGCGTTTGAATAATGGGCGGTATGGATTTGTCCTCCGTGCCTTTGTACGTGCTTTTGGACTCCCGCTCAATATCCAACGGGCAGGATTTCTTTTGATCTGAACGATTCACAGAGCGCCAGCATGGACCGTTCTTTGCATCCAACGGCACTGAGTCGTCTTTAACCTCTGGCAACGCATCGCAGCCATTGAGATCCTTGTCGACTCCATTGTTTGGATCTCTGAAGGAAACGATTTTCTGAACCTCCACGATGACTCTGACCTCATAGAGATGTTGATCGAACTCAGTAATAATCTTAGATGGAATGTCGGACTTATTAGCAACCCCAATCTTAATTCTTGCGAATTTCCTTGCCGAGTGCGTCATGGTCTGTCTATCAATATCGATGAGCATGCCGAAGGATCTAATCACGTTTTGAAACCCCGAACGAACCCAACAGTGGAAGGGGAGATTGTAAAGTTGAATCCAAACAGGGGGAAGACTATCCGCCTTTATAGCACCGAATTCGCGAGTCCACCACTTAAAGGTGACGAAGAATTCTAACCCGTGAGCGTCTTTCCCCTCTAGCCCCTTTACTCTGATCGTCTCTTGTGCTAGCGCAGCGTCAGAACAATACGCATAAAAAGTATTAATCGCAATTTCTTGGATTACCCACGTCAGAGGTGGCGATGTCACTAGAGCAGCATGTAGCAGGTCGGAAACGTCTGTTGGAGTAGGCTCTCCGGTCTGTGCTTTGATGAGGATACCCCTATTGAAACGACGCTCGAAATCTGCGATCAACGGCGTCGGGGATATCGCTGCATGAATAACACGTCGATCACCAGCCGAACTTTCTTGAGTTTTGCTCCCTTCAGAAGCAGTAGGAATCCCTTTCTTCGTTGCTTTTGCGTTGGAGTTTGAGCCTTTAACTCGCTGAGGGCAGTTGGTCGAGATATGTCCGGAGCTACGGCAGAGGTAACAAAACCAGTTGGATTGGCATTTGCTAATAGAATGACCAGGCTTAGCACATTTGTGGCAATTTTTGCGACCTTCGATGCGCGAGTTTTCCGACGAGGTTGATTTCTTCTTGGCCTGTCTCTGCTTTCTTGGCTTTACGAGAACCCACTCGCCATCTTCGTCTTCTTTAGTTGTGCGGCGCTCTAAATCAGGAGATGGAGATCGATGCCGCGCTCTATGCGCTGCATCGTTAAGAAGCTTCCCTCTGGTCACATCCGCATACGAGCCGAGCTTTCTGTGGCTCCAGTCATTGGATGGGTTTGTTCGATCGACTCTGGCGTATGGCCTTGGCGTCTTCGCCTTCTCCTCCTCTTCCCGGCGGTGCACTTGGCGCAGGGGTCTTCCTCTAGCTTCATCGAAGACCTCGCGCTCCCTCCTGGCCCTAGGAGAAGGGGATCTGTGGAACTCTCTGACTGAGCTTCTAACTCTGCTCTGATTGCCTTGCCATGGTTGCCTTTCGTTCTCTTCTCTGGTACGTTTTGGCATGGTTGGGGAGAGGTTTCGGGTGGCTTTGAGGTTGGGGTAGGAAGTAGAAGAGGAGAGTCTATGGGAGGAAGGGATAGGGGATCGCTGCGATCGCATGGTTAAAAATATCTCAATCTTAATCCATTATTATCAATTCTTCTTATAACCCATTTTTGTAGTTCATAGACATCAAATATGTAGGTAAACTGCTAAGGATTGCATTGATAAGCATAATTCTTCCACCTAGATATAGGAATCGGTCCTTCCAATTGGCAAGTCTCTTCTCGCTTTTTCGATTAACGACATCCAATCTTCCCTCCGCAAGACTTCAGGTCTAATAAGAGCACCCATATATTTCAATGGAAAACCCCCGATGTCACAACCTAGATAATCTTTAATGTCCCCTATTGATGTTGATAAATCCTCTCCAAACGGGGTAGCAGCGCTCTTGTTAAGGTTAACTCATAGTCCAAACCAAGCCTCAAAACACTTTATGATAATTCCAAGGGAAACGATTTCCTCTTCCCTCGTCATTCCAAACAAAAGGGTGTCATCAACATATTGTAGTATCGAAACTGTTTCTTCTATACCTTTAATTGATAGTCCTCGGATAACGTTTGAAATTCTACTTCTCCTAATCATTTCTGCTAGTCCGTCCGCAATCAATGTGAAAATTAGTAGAGACAACAAATATCCTTGTCTTAGACCCCTTTGGCACCGAATTTCTGGGCCCACCTTCCCGTTAATCTGTATAATTGATTTGCTTCCTCTAATACACATTCTCATCCACATTCTCCATTTCGGTCTGAACCCATTGAGCTCCAATGCCTCATCTACACAATCTCATTCTATTGTATCGTATGCCTTCTCAAAGTCTAGTTTTAACAGAAAGTCATCGACTTTACACTTGCACCCTCTGAAAATAATATCATGCATTGACGTGACACTATCCATGATATCCCGTCCCTTTATAAAGCCACTATGGGACTCCCCTACCATTCAGTTATGGGGATAGTCTTTTCGCCAGCACTTTCATGATGATCATAAACAAGCCATTTAGAAGACTAATTGGCCTCAAATCCGCTACCCTAAGCACCTCCGACTTTTTAGGGATGAGGATAACGTTAGCATAGTTGAGTGTACCAATATTCGATGTGCTGTTGTATAACTCAAGGATGACCTCCTTCAAATCTCTTTTAATGATATTCCAATATAATCGATAAAAGAAAATTGGAAATCTTTAGGACCCGGTGCCTTATCTTATCCCAGATTCTTAATGGCCTGGAGAATTTCTTCTTTTGTGAACCCTTCTCCTAGACCCTTGCTCCCTATAATCCTGGAGTCATTCCATATATCCTAGGCCATCTGATATCTATTTTGTTTCTTTTATCCAAGAAGCTCCTTAAAATTTTCATGTATATGTCGTCTAATCACTATTTCATCCTCAGTCCAATTTTCATCCACATACATTCCGGATATTTGATTATGTCTCCTTCTCCCATTGGCCACCTTATGGAAAAACTTGGTATTCTCATCACCCTCATTGTGTCACTGTATCCTTGATCGCTGCTTCCAGTACAATTCTTCCATTTCTCCGATACGTCGGATATCTTGCCTGTGCTTTGCCAGATCTTTGTATTCTTCACCCATAAGGTCCCTCTCCTCCTCTATTCATTCAAGGTTCAGTATATTCTCTTCTATCACTTCCTTCCTTCTTCTCATCTGTCCAAATTCTTCCTTTGCCAAGATCTCAAGTGATTTTCGCAGCCGCCTCATTTCTGTTATCCAAGTGTCCACCGCTCCTCCAATCTCCGTTGGGCTCTTTCACGACTCTTTGATAATCTTTCTAGTATTATTGTGTAGGGTTCATGCCTTCTCGAAGCGAAATAGTCGATGGTAGAATCAATTACGTGACCGGCCATCCAAGGCTAACTGAATATGATCCAAAGTAAACCTAGCCACCAATTTAATGATTGCTAAAGGGAAAGAGTCCTTCCGGTCATTGGACATCAAAATCCTATCAAGTTTAGCCTGGGTCGAATTAACTTGCATATTTGTCCATGTGTACTTTCTATCAGTAGGTTGTATCTCTATTAGCTCTAACTCGTTAACGGAATATGGTCAAATAAAAGCGAAGGGTTTTCCTTCCACTTTCCAGTGAAAAGAACAATTTCCAACTGGTTCGACAAGATGATCATAACCCAATTTCGTTTACCTTGTATGTGAGTTTCTTATATTTTCAAGAAGATTTGGCCAATAGCATCTGCCCCATACAAATGCAATTTTTAATATACTATAATCATATTGGCGTATGTTACACATGCATTTGAGCTACTTTATGAAGTACGGAATGACAACTCACTATAATACAGCAAGGCATTGAATTTTTTTTTTTTTTTGATGAATCAAGGCATTGAAAATTAAGTGACAAATACTGATTGTTGCACTGCCAGTTCCAAATACGGCACAATAATGCAACAAACACAACAAAATGCAAACTGCTATTTACAACAAGACAAACTAAAGGGTCAAGATTCCTAGCCAATAATAACCACACAAAAGCATAAACAATTACATCCTAGTTTTGATGTGTATAGGCTTGTGCTGCTGCTACTAAAGCCCGCGACAATGGAGCCTGAGTAAGCCATATAAGCAACCCTTGAATAAATTTTGCAGCATCTTTGTTCCTGTTTTATCTCAAATATTTTTGCAAACACTTTCGAAAGTTGCAGAGAAGATGCACCTCAATTTTCATCTCCAAAGGTTCTTTTTCGCTTGTTGGGTTATTTGCTTCCATGCCTTCTGTGACTCAAAATCAGACCGAGGCAAGTTCTTCTCTTTCAATCATCCATCTGTACATTAACTATTCCAATTCGCCGAGACCAATTTCCACACCTTTCCAGAAAAAAATTGCATCATTCTAACTATTCTTTACCAATTCCAGATTACTCCTTCATGAAGGAGGGAACTGAGGCACCATCGACGCTCTGGTATGACTATATCATCGTCGGAGGTGGTACTGCCGGAATACCATTAGCCACCACACTTTCGGAAACCTCCAAAGTACTAGTATTAGAGAGAGGAGGCTCCCCTTATGGCAACACAAACATAACCCAACAGTCGGGCTTTATGAAAGGTAGCTGTGATCATTCCCCAACATCACCCACCCAACACTTCATATCTGAAGATGGTGTCCCAAATATTCGAGCAAGGGTACTCGGAGGAGGGACATGCATCAATCTTGGCTTTTATGGTCGAGCCAGCCATGATTATGTAATCCGAGCAGGTTGGGATGAGAAATTAGTGAACAAATCTTACCGTTGGGTCGAACAGTTATTGGTCCACAATCCCGTTCCGTTGACCCTATGGCAGGTGGCGGCAAGTGATATGCTCATCAAAGCCGGGGTAGGGCCGGACAATGAGTTAACGTATGAACATTTAGTTGGCACCAAGATTGGAGGGAGTATTTTTGATGGTAGAGGCCACAGGCACAGTGCTGCTGATTTGCTTGCACAAGCAAATCCCAAGGGGATTACTGTTTTGTTGCATGCTACAGTCACCAAGATTTTATTCAGGCACAAAGGTTAGGTTTTTGTTTTATATATATAAAACAGATCTAGTTAGCCTTCCCATGAAATTAACAACAAACTAAGAGGAACTTTATTAGATACAAAAGGAGAACTTGAGAGTTGAAGAGTCTTAAACATTTGACAAGAACTTCGCGAAAATTCAAGGGTTAGTAAATGTACAAAGCAAATAGTTCTTTTCCCTGTGGTGAGGATGGACTATGGAGTCCAAGTTCACAACTTTACTCGAGAAAATGACAATGGGAAGGATTTTCTATCCAAAAGAACGTCGGATATGCATACATATATCTATATGCATATGCAGGTTTAATATTGCAGAACTCTATTTAGCAAGTTTTGAACTAGCAACCTTTCAATTGCAAACTCACACCTTACCTATACTCTTTTAAGTTTCTCTTCCTTTCTCTAAAGGAAATTTGTTTGGAATGGCAAAATTTTATCAGCGGGTTCATATATGATTAGGAAAAGCAAGACCAAAGGCTTATGGTGTGATCTTTGAAGACTCAACTAGAAGAACTCACATGGCCTACCTGAATGCGGGGGTAAATAGTGAGATCATACTCTCCGCTGGAGCGCTCGGAAGCCCACAACTACTCATGCTAAGTGGCATTGGCCCAAAAAACGACCTCCGGTCTTTGGATATTGAGGTATTGATGGATCAGCCACTGGTCGGGCAAGCCATAACCGACAACCCCCGAAATTCTATCTATGCCCCTTCCCCTTTACCTATCGACACACCTAGAGGTTCAGTTGTTGCCGTTACCAACCACTCTAGAAGCTACATTTTTGCTAACATCTTCACTAGCCCTGGTGCTTGCCCATGGGAAACACATCGCCCCCAAAATTCTTCGTTTAAAGGTGCACGCTTTTCTGCTAAAGTTGCAAGGCCCCTGTCAACAGGCTATCTAAAGCTCAAGGATGGGAATCCCGACAACAATCCTTCAGTAACCTTTAACTACTTCAGCAGATCTGACGATATCGACGCTTGTGTCGAGTATTTGAATATCATCAAATCTGCGATAGAATCTAATGGCTATTCTAAATTTAGGTACCCTCATCAGTCCTTTGATTACATACTAAACTTATCTGCATATTATCTGGGAGTTCACCAATCAAGGAGAAATGCAAACTACTCTATGGCACTGGATCAGTACTGTAAGGACACTGTCCAAACATCATGGCACTACCATGGGGGATGTCAAGTTGGTCGGGTTGTCGACTATGATTATAGGGTTAGTGGTGTTGATGCACTACGAGTTCTTGATGCTTCTACGTTCAATACCTCTCCCGGCACTAATCCACAAGCAACTCTACTGATGCTTGGAAGGTAGAAATATCATTCTTTGGATTAACAATATTTAAGCTCTGTTGAATGCATTTTTCATTATATTGGTAGTTCCACGTATTTGCATTGCTAATAGTCGAGACATTAATTTCTATTAGGTACATGGGGGTTAAAATTCAAAATGAAAGGTCGTACATGGAGAAATTAGAGCAAAATATCACTCATCAAGAACTGCGGTAGGGCAGGTGAGGACACATTCCAAGACCAGGACAGGAAAAGGGAGAAAAACAAGGTCTAACGACCCAGGACTCATTTTTTGTTTCATAGATGGTTTGTATGGGGTTTTATTTTGTTGTTCATTGATCCACATTATTTAAGTATGGGAGGTTTGGTTGTTGTATTTGGGGCTTGGCTTTATGGTATTCGTGTGTTTGAGCTGGGAATTATCCTACAGAATAATTTTACATGAATCTTTCAGGAAGATGGAAAGTTTGTAGCTGCATTGTTTCGATTATACTATTTTACATGGGGTAAGTGAGATGTTTAGGTATAGAGGTAAGAGGATCGTGTGTGTTACATGTAATTGGATACTTTGATAGTTTCGCTAAACTCCCTTTCATGGAAACCCGACGGCTCACTTAAAAATAAACATTAGTTAATTAAAAACTAAGTAAACAAATAAATAAAAATTGGTTGGGAAGCACTAACCGGTTTTTGTAAGGTGTACCAAGGGGGTGGACTTCGTTACCTTCTCGACACCACAATATCCTTGTTGGTCCAATATATGCAATTTATACAATTTCACTTTCTCCTCATCTCTTCATAACCCCTGAAAATGGCATGTTGAACGCTTTATAAATTCAAAAGAAAGAACAGATTAATTCATTGAAGTCATAATGAATTCATATGCAGCACATTTCTAAATATCATCAATATACAAATTTGGTTTTGTATACATAAAAGAGTAATACAGTTTTTAGAACTCAAAGAAGCAAAAGATTCATAAAATTTATATTAAATCCGCTCAACCTGTCTAAACAAAATCCGTACACCGAAACTGCCATAGTCTAGGAAACATCCGAAGGAAGAAATTATTTATTCACTGTTATCGTAATGCATTCATATCCAGCTCATAACTAGATGTCATCAATAGATTTTGTATACATAAAGCGTGATATAGTTTCTATAACTAAAAGACACGAAATGATTCATAGAATAATAAATCCGCTCAACCTGTCTGACCAAAAAATATATAGTTCTCTTAAATAGATTGACTGTAGTCTAGGAAACATCGTAAACTTTGTCTAACTGATCAAACTCGAAACAAATAACCCCTCAATCAATTTCGTGAGCTATATTGGCCATGAAAAATCTCAAACAATATTTCTTCCACCTCAGAAAAGATCACGGTCTCGCACCTTGAATTACTTCAAGAAACTAGAGAATCTCCAAAGATATATTAAAGGAGCTCAAATCCTTAAACCAGTTGTAGAATCAAAAGCATTTGCCAAATTTAAATAAACCTTAATATCATAAATAACCCTTGATATGATAAGAGGGTTGGATCAAACATGTCCTGGAATTTCCCAGTGAACTTGCTACTAAGTTAAGACAACGACTTCAAGCTGTTTGAATAGTTTTATACGGACACTGTGACGATCAGGTGGCAGTACTATGGGGTTTGCCGTTTGCTAGGTCAGTCTGGTGGTCAACTCCAAATCCACTCCATCATCCAGATCTATGGCAATCCTTGCTTCCTTTAGCCATCACCTGAATAACAGCGGGAGTATCAATTTCACGAAAACTATAATCCTGATAATGGTAGTGTATTAAAGATTTTGATTTCTTATTATTTATTTCTCTAATTATAAATTTTGTAATTATATCCAAAGACAAATGTAGATGCTTATGAATCCTACTCGCTTTCCACTTAGTTCAAAGAGAATGAATGGATCCGAATCTAAAAAAACCTTCCTGAATGAATTCACAAAATGTCTTCAAGTCCTTGCTATCTCCTAAGATAAACTCTATTCAGGACCGCACGGATGGCGAACCATACAAATGCATCGATGATTTTAAGAGACTTTCAGTTGCCAATTTATTGTGCTGTTATGTTGTTATTTCATGTTATATTTATTTTGTTGTCATTTTCAAAATAAATTGTTGCATCAGGACCTTCACCAAAAAGAACACCCTAAGTTTCTCTTTGATTTAATTTACCATGCTGAAGTAGTCAAGTTTACTTAATAAGGCTTGCTTAGCTTCCATCCCAAGTATAGAACATAGCAAAGTTGGATGGTGTCTCATAAGTTTTCATAATCGTATATATCTTTCGAAGTGTGGTATTTCTGTTTTGAGAACACAACTTATCTCTTTCATGAATTTTTCCAGTATTATAAGAACCTTATGGGAGATTCAGGTGGGAGATTCAGGTGATACCTTTTTAAATATTAATTAGAATTTGTTATATCATCCTTCTGATAGAGTCAATCTGGAGAGTTTAGAATCTCATTTTTCTGAAGTGGAAATATACCAAGTTATTTGTGACCTTCCTCTAGATGCTGCTCCTGGTCCTGATGATGGTATCCTACTTTCTTCTATAAATTTTTCTGGAATGATTTTAAAGCTGACATTTTTGGCATCTTTCAAGAATTATTTGATAACTCCCTTGACTTTTCTAAAATCAACTATGCTCATATTATTATCATCCCTAAAATTGTTGGTGCTAACAAAATCTCCCAATTTAGACCTATTAGCCTTCTTAATGTGATTTTTAAAATTATTATGAAAGTTTTAGCCAGCAGACTGGCTAAAGTGATTGGGAATCTTGTGAGTACTTCTCAATCTGGTTTTATTAAAGATGATTCATTTTAAATTCATTTTGTATAGTGTCGCTGTTGCTCAAGAGGTTATTCACACTATTCATCATGATCATTCTGAAGGCATTTTATTAAAACTTGATTTTGAAAAAGCATACGACAAAGTTAATTGGGATTTTTCGAAAAATGTCTTAATTGCTAGAGGGTTTGGTCCTAAGTGGATTGATTGGATTTTCAAAAGTCTCTATTCGGGTACCTCTTCTGTTAATGTTAATAACACTGAAGGTAAGAAATTCATCTGTAAAAAGGGCCTTAGACAGGGTGACTGATATGGCTAAAAATGGGATTAAATCGAGACCGTTCAAATCGGGTACGAATCTTAAAGCTCTCAGGGGTAAAACGATAATTTCACCTACAAACGGGTCTGAAATGAGAACTGGGTCTTTCTTCGAAGCCCAATAACCCAAAAACGGATATGTCCTATTGGGTATGGATAGCAACCCGTTACAAACCAATTCAGATATTTAAAGAGTAATTTAAATTCATGGTTATCTCTACGAGGCGGTTTAAACTACCTCTCTTATCATGAAACGAATTTAAAATCTACATCTTATCCAAAAACACCGAGACATAAAGATAAACGATTATCTCTAAACTGTCTCTTAAGCCGACTATAAATACCCCTTTCCTCCCACCATAACGAGGTAATCAATATTTTTCCACATAAACGCTCTTTCATAATCTTTCTGATTACTAACTTGAGCATCAGAGGGTTTGTCGTCGGGATCCATCCCGGTGTATTGAACTTTTTACAGGTTAATGGCAGCGGTAAGAAATCAGTCAAACGCCGGTGAAAGTCAACAGGTTTGCCTTATTCGTTTCCTAAAGAATCCACAAATTCATCTGTTTGCTCCCTCGCCAAAATCAGCAGCAACAGATTGGTGCCGTCTGTGAGAAACGAAAAGCAATCCAGCCTTACTGCATCGGTGAAGTTTTTCCCAAGCTATGCCTCCGAAGAAGGGGAAGGCAGTGGTCTCCAGTCGCAGAGCCACTTCCGTTCCTTCTCCTCCTCCACTTCATGATGTCCTCCCTCAACTCGTCCTGTAAGTCCAGCAACCGCAGCCTGGACAGCCTCTCCCTTAACCTGTCCAGCAACCGTAGCATGGACAGCCTCTTCCTTAACAACCTCCCCCCAGCAGGCCCCTCGAGCGCCTCAAAGGGCTGCCCCGGGGGGCTCCCGTCGAAGTCGTCAAAGGCAACCTCCTCTTCACAACCATGTCTCAGTAAATAACCCCTGATCCGACTCCATGGCCTCTCACAGTTCTTCGATGCCAAAGGATCTCCGATACATTATTGTTAATCGGCAACATGGGATAGATCTTCGGACCCGTTTGAATGAGAGTCAGACCCATGACGGAATCCCTCGCAATGAACATCAAAGGGGTCCTGCGATTCGGTCCCCTAGAGCCCGATCCCCCCGTAGGCCAGACCGCAGAAGATCAAACTCTCCCAGGAGGCGGAGGGAGTCACCCCCGCACCGTCAGAGGAGGGGCCGCACTCCGACCGGTCGATCCGTCCCAAGGGACCACCGAGATTGGGAGGCACCTGTCATAAGGGCGAAGTTCCAGGATTTTCAAGAACCGTTATGCGGGCCCTCAATGTTGCTCCTAACCACGATCAACGGGCGCCTAGTCCTCAACCTGCCCCAAGCCATCACCATCGTACTCCCAGTCCTTTTCCACGTGAGGATGAGTCCCGGAGATCAGCAAGGTTCGACCGGAGGGAGGACTCGATCTATCGCCGTCTCCACGAGATGGAGATGAGCCTTGACAGACTTGACAGGGAAGAGGAACAACGGGCGAGGAATTTCTGCCTAAGCAGGCCTCCGTTCTCCCGAACCATCATGGAAGCCCTAGTTCCGGAAAACTTCAAACCTCCTCACTTTGAGTCATACAACGGGGAGTCAGACCCCGCTGACCACATCGAGAGTTTTAAAACTCTCATGATGATCCACCAGGCTTCGGATGCGCTTTTTTGCAAAACCGTCCAGGTCACGCTAAAAGGGCCGGTGAGAGAATGGTATTCCCGATTCGCCCCTGCCTCCATCTTCTTCTTCGATCAGTTTGAGGGGATCTTCCTCACCCATTTTGTAAGTAGCTGTCGCGCCGAAAAGACAAGCACATCTTTGCTGGCACTCAATCAAAGGAAGGGCGAGCAGTTAAGGAACTATGTCAAGCGCTTCACCACTGATGCTTGGTCAATCGCCTCCGTAGACTAGTCGGTAGCCTCTGCTGCCTTTCGACACAAGATCAACCACGCCGACTTGAAGGCTACTCTCGCTAAAAATTTGCCCCGAGACTTCTCGAAAATCCGACTGAGGAGCGAGAAATATATTAGGGCAGAGGAGGCCCTCCTCCCACTTGATCAGAAATAGCCCCTGTCCGAGAACAAGCGGAAGGGCATCGAAGAAGAAGGGGCTAAGAAGCTTCAGAAAGATAATGGTGGTCAGCGCCGCCCTCCTCCCCATTTTGAGAGGTTTACTCCACTTAATGCTAGTGTTTCAATCATCCTAATGGAGGTCGAGAAAGAAGGTCTACTCCCACCACCTCCGAAGATGAATACACCAGGCAAGAAGAGGAATATGGACAAATGGTGCCGCTTCCATAGAGATCACGGCCATGACACGGATGACTGACGGTCCCTCAAAGACGAGATTGAAGCCCTCATTCAAAGGGGGCAACTTTCTAGGTTCGTAAGGAAGGACAGGGTAGATCCTCCTCTGCCTCCCAGAGGAGCTAATAAGCAAACTGAGCGACCCGTTGAGACCCCAGACTCCGAAGCCGAAGTTGTCCTACATCTCATTCATGGAGGCCCAATGGGGAGAGATTCGAACTCCTCCTGAAAAGCCTTCGTTCGAAAGGTGAACTCTGTGCAGAACCATCCTCCCCCCAAGGGCCTTGGGGTTCTTGTTAACTTTTCAGACAATGATTTGGAAGGCATCTGAACGCCTCATTGTGATGCTCTTGTAATAAACCTCCATATGGCCAACTTTGATGTATACCGAGTCCTGGTCAACAATGGAAGTTCGGTCAACATCTCTTTTCTAGAAGCCTTCAAGAGTCTTAAGTTGTCTAGGGATCGACTCAAGCCCACCGGCTACACCCTCCACGGGTTCTCCGGGGTGCCAGTGACGATCGAGGGAGTGATTACTCTCGACGTAACCGCTCGCAAAACCCCGATCACCCAAATCGAACCAATGGATTTCATGGTGGTAGACGTGAAGGCCACTTACAATGTCATTCTGGGCTGACCCGACCTAACTGCTCTTCAGGTCGTACCCTCAGCCTACCATATGAAGATGAAATTCTCCACCACAGCAGGAGTGGGAGAAGTCAGAGGGAGCCAGGAGATGGCTCACAAATATTACATGACTTCGGTAGGAAGACCGGTCCTCTCCCTTGACGCCCTCGAGCTCCCACAAGAGAGCAGCCAAGCCATCTCAGAGCCAGTCGATGAGTTGGAAGAAATAGCCTTCAGAAGGAGATCCGACCAGGACATTCCAAATTAGTAAGGTCCTTCTCCCTCTTGTCAAAACCGACATTATCCAATGTATAAGGGAAAATCGCCATCTATTCGCTTGGACCGCGACCGACATACCTAGAATCTCCGAAGAACTTCTCATGCATCATCTTAGTGTTGCTCCTGGGGCCAAACCGGTCCAGCAAAAGCGACGCAAGTTCGCTCCAGAATGCCAGCAGGCAATCAAAGAAGAAGTAGAGAAACTCTTGAATGCCCGGTTCATACAGGAGGTCAATTATTCCGAATGGCTGTCCAATATTGTGATGGTCAAAAGGGCCAACAGGAGCTGGAGAATTTGCATTGATTTCACGGATCTGAACAAAGCTTGCCTGAAAGATCCGTTCCCGCTCACGAGCATTGATGCCCTGATTGATGCAACCTCCGGACACGAACTCTTGAGTTTCATGGATGCCTTTTCCAGGTACAACCAGATCAGGATGTTCCCTCACGATATTCTGAAGACTTCGTTTATAACCGACCAGGGTCTATACTGCTACCGGGTCATGCCGTTCGGGCTAAAGAACGCCGGTGCAACTTATCAGCACCTTGTCAACAAGGTCTTCTGAGAACAAATCGGCCGGAACATGGAGGTCTATGTAGACAACATGTTGGTAAAAAGCACCAGCAAATTGAATCATGTCTTCGATCTTCAGGAAGCCTTTCATGTGTTGAGGAGACATAACATGAGACTAAACTCAAACAAGTGTGTCTTCGACATCTTATCTGGCAAATTCCTTGGGTTCATGGTTAGCCAAAGAGGCATAGAAGCCAACCCGGAAAAGACTCAGGCCATACTGAACATGGCTCCCTCTTCCAATGTCAAAGACGTACAGAGACTCATAGGACGTCTCGTGGCCACAGGGCACTTTCTCTCCAAGTCAAGAGAAAAATGTCTCCCGTTCTTCAAAGCCCTAAGAGGGGCGAAAGGCTTTGAGTGGGGGCAACAGCAGTAGGAGTCCTTCGATCAACTCAAAGCCTATCTAGTCAACCCCCCACTCTTGAGCAAGCCAAAGTCCGGGGAAGTCCTCTATATATACCTCGCTACCTCAGAACAGACTCTCAGCGCCGTCCTGGTAAGAGAAGAAGATAAAATACAAAAGCCAATCTACTATGTGGGTAAGGTCCTCGGGGACGCCGAACTCTGTTATCCAAAGGTAGAAAAAATAGCCTATGTGTTAGTTATGACAGCCCGAAAGCTCCGCCCCTACTTCCAGTCCCACTCGGTGGTCGTTCTTACCGACCAGCCACTCAAGCAAGTTCTCTACAAGCTCGAAACTTCGAGGCGCCTTATGACGTGGTTTATAGATCTGAGTCAACATGAAATCAACTATTAGCCCCGAACCGCTATCAAGGCACAAGCCCTGGTAGAATTTATAATAGAAAGCACTATCCCCGACCCCAACAAGGCAATAAAGGAAATCCCGATCTAGATCATGTATGTTGATGGGTCCTCATGCGCTGACGGGAGTGGGGTTGGTGTCATCTTGATCCACCCAGATGACTTCATTCAGTACTCACTCCGCATTAATTTTCGGGCATCAAACGACGAGGCTGAGTATGAGGCTCTCACAGCCGGTCTGTGTATGGCACGCAAGGCCGAGTTCCGGCACGTCAAAATATTTAGTGACTCGTAGCTGGTAGTGAATCGGGTATCGGGGAAGGGACCTTGAGTTTGAGATTGGTGACTTCGTCTTTCTGAAATTATCACCCAGTAAATGTGTGGTTCGATTTGGCAAAAGCGGGAAGTTAGCCCCGAGGTTTATAGGTCCGTACAAGATATTGAAAAGGATCGGAAAAACTGCTTACCGGCTTGAATTATCGGAAGAGTTGTCTCAGGTGCACAATGTCTTTCATGTGTCTATGCTGAGAGGTTATATTCCAGATCCGAGTCATCATTTGCCTGAAGTGCCGGAAGGTTTGCATTTGGATCTGAATTACATCGAGTCTCCTGTCGAGATTGTTGATCGTCGAGAGAAAGTCTTGAGGAATAAGACGATACCGATGGTCAAGGTAGTCTGGAGAAACCATTTGGTTGAAGAGGCTACTTGGGAGTCTGAGGAGAGGATGTTGAAGGACTATCCTGAGCTTTTTACTTGATTGTATCTTTGTATCTTTTTGTTCTTGTGTGAGTGTTGTATTTTGTTTCTCTCACTCTTGACTGTAGTTCCGGGGACGGAACTATTCTAAGGAGGGAGTGTTGTAATACCCTGATTTTTCAATTAATGAAAAAAATTATTTATTTTGCACGTAGTGTGCATGTGCAATATTTTGGTTAATATTTTCATCAAGATGAGTAAAGATATTTCAATTTGTGCTTTTAATTATTTTGTACAAAAGCCCTATTTTAATTAGATTAAAAAGCCTTTTTCTTAAAGCCCAAAATGTAATTTATTTATTTTATTTTAAAATAACTATTTTGGCCCATAAACTAAAGCCTATGGACTATATTTTTACACAACTTGTCATGTAAAATACAATTTAAAAGACTATTTTATTTTTATACAAAAATTAAATGTACAATTTTTGGGCCTAGTTGCATGCACGTGCACTACACGTACACGTGCAATATGCACTTTTCTTCATGGCCGGGAATGCTTCTTTGGAGGGAACTCAAATTTTGAGTGGTGATCATGGTATGGTGGTTACTTAGATGTGGGTAGTTATTGCAACTCCTACTTCCATCCTAGCCCTCCATCCTACAACCAACCAATTGATCCTAGCCCTCCATTCTATTTGATTTTTAGTATAAATACCCCCCCCCCCCCTGGCTAGCTATTTTGTGCTTAATATTCTCTTCCAAACCTATAGTCTAATAGCATTATCTAGTAGTAGTTTGTGAGTTAAAAGATTGAGTTGTGAGTGGGTATTGTGCTTGCTTTCAAGAAGAAAGAGAAGGGCCAGCATTCATCAATAGGAGCTTTCAGTGTTTGTGCTTTTGGAGCTTGTGTGCGCGCGTCCAGGAGGAGGTGCACTCGTTTGCAAAGGACTTTTGTTGCTAATTGTGTTTTTCTCTCCATACAAGGTGGGTAAAATTTTCCCTATTTCTAAAGTAGGATTGCATGCTAGTTTAATTAGAAAAATTGAAGCATGAAAATGATTAAGAAGAGCACACTTTAATTGGGAAAAATGACTTCTTGAATGATTGAAATGTGGACATACAAATTGGTATGTGGTTCTTTATTTGAGTTGTATGTGAATTGATTAGAATCATGGATTGATTGATAGAAAATACATTCTTTTACCATCAAGAATTACACACAAAGTTAGTAGCTTGATTATACCCTTTTCATGTGTTAAATAGATCCTTTGTGTTGATATGGGCATGAATAAATTAAAATATGAGTTGTATGTTATATAAATGATTAAAGTCAGAGAATTAATATGAAATTTATTGACAAAAAGATTAAAATGCTACAATGCGAAGAAACGTCGAAAAAGAGAAGAAATGTAGTGTTATAATGTATAATGTGAATTAGTGTATGAAAATACGTTTTAATTATTACAAAAATTATTTTGCTCTTACTGATATGCAAATTATGTGAAGTAGTAATAATCTGGAGTTGTACAGTAAATTTTATAAAGATCAAATGAAATTAGGACTAGTTGAACATCGAAATGTTCTAAATAACAGAGAGCACGGGTTAAATGAATATGAAATTATAATGTGACAACCTGAGCACGTAGCTCAAGTGGTCAGAGAGCATGGTTGGCTTCTCTGTGGTGACTGGTTCAAATCCCGTGGGAAACATTACTTTGTTTGTTTTTTTAAAAAAAACAAGTTAACAGCGGGCCGAGAGCATTTAATGCTCTCAGCCATGTTTTACATCGCTGGCACAAACCGGTCTGTTGGCTTGTGTTCTCGGCTATGACTCAGGGGAGCTGGGTTCGATTCTTGCTCTCGGCAAGAATGAAAAATTATTTTTTTGGGGTTTTTACTTGTCAAAAAATTATGAAAAAAATATGGTTATTCTCCTAAAAATATAAGGGACTTGATAAAAATGATTTGGGGATTATTTGCATGAAATACACTATGATTTGAAAATAAAGGGCATAAATAGAACTATGGTTCTAGATATATACTTTGTGAAAAATTATAACTTACAAGAATAAGTTGAAATGAAGTATTAGAAGATTATTTGGCAAAGAGAAATTTTATTGTGTGACATAATGCAATTTATTCTCATTTGAGAATAATGTGGAAAATATGAATTGTGAATATTTGTTAGTGATGTGAAATTTTGATATGAAGTGATAATTGATAAAGCATATGAAATTCATGTATAGTTATGGACTATTTGAACAAATTAGAAATCATGATTTGAAAAGAGAATATACATTTGAGTATGATAACTCAACATGGGAATTTATGAGTTGGAAATGCTCATTTTGAAAATTGTGAATTGAAAATTGAAATAAAAGAGTAGCTAAGTCTCCCCAGCATTTGGAAATGAAATGAAATGAAATTTGAAAAAAAAGACCAAGGTTGGTCATGTTGAAATGAATGAATAAGTCCGGTTTAGTGGAGAGGCTAACTCTAGAGCTTCGATTTTTGTTCATGATTTTGATAAAAGAAACTAAGGATTAGTACATAGTGGAGACGTGATGAAAGTAGGAGAAAAACACGAGTATGAGGGCCATCGGAGTGGCGGTGTGAGAGTGATCCACAGGTTGCCTGCTTAATGCGTCAAGACATGGCGTGGGCACTACTCCAGAATTATCGTCCCGGTGGCGACGCTTGTGGGATGTTTGGTGACTGCAAGAGGATCGTGTGCCATGAAGTGAGCCTGAATTGTCCATAGGTTGCCTGCTCGATGCGTCGTGTCAGTGCGTGGGATTCCCCTCCAGAATTTTCTGTACACGAGCTTGTACTCATAGATCATCTAAGATACCTACCGTAATTACAGTAGTAGATTAAGTCATAACGAGGGATTGAACCCTATAAAGATGAAAAACGAATAAGGGCTTGCCCTCGGACCTATGTAGTATGGGATGCATAGAATCCGAACAAGTGCGCATTAGTGTCATGTAATATAAATAAATGCATTAAGGACTAAGTGCGCAATCACAACACGACATCAATAGGGTAGTCCCTTTAGTGTGAAATGTGACAAGTTTGTGTTTGCTAAATATAGAAAATTAAGTTATACTATTTTCGGCATAGAGAGGATGGCCGTGTATAATGATCGTCGGTTGAATAAACTGACGTACCCACAGTCTTATATGCAGGTAAATGGCTTAATAAAGATTAAAGAGGAACAAATGCTTAAAGATTACTCCATGTTGTTGTATATTTGTTTTCATTGTTGTAAAATTTTACTTCCGCTGTGCAATGTAAAGTGTAATATTGATGTAAACTCTGATGTAAAGTGAAAAGTTTAAATTTCCTTGTAAAATTGTACTAAAGGAAGCGGAAAGATCCTGTAGAACATCTCGAATTCAGTGTATTTAGGATTCGGGGCGTTACATTTGGTTCTTAGAAAACTATCAATTTCTTCTCCGAGCAAGAAAGGAAAACTATCTCCTATTTGGGAAGGACCGTATAGGATCTTCAAAGTTGTTCGCCCTGATGCTTATCAACTTGAAGACCCCGGGGGCAAGAGAATACCAAGAACATGGAATGCGGAGCACTTGTTGAAATACCAAGAAGGTGCTTAAGCACCGCTCCAAGCAATTTCTAATCCTATAGCATTTCTAAGTTTGTTTTTCTTCTTATTTAGTTGATTTTTTCGAATGTAATAATGGCGTGCAACTCAGAAGCAGCCACTTAGTCATCTTTAATAAAAGCAATTTACTTCTTAGAAAACCTGTTGTCTAAATGTTCTGATTGTCTCGCCCCGAAACGTACACTCTAAGTGTGAAAACTCTCTTAACAACAAGTTCAGAGTCCAACACTTGGTTCGATGCCACTTTAGCTACTTGTGAACAAGCAAGTGCGAGGTAACTCACCATTCGGAATTGCTCCCACAACTGTTGAAAGTCTCTTAACGACAAGTTCGGAGTCCAACATTTGGTTCGATGCCACTTTAGCTACTTGTGAACAAGCAAGTGCGATATAGCTCACCATTCAGAATTGCTCCCACAACTGTTAAAACTCTCTTAACGACAAGTTCGGAGTCTAACACTTGATTCGATGCTACTTTAACTAATTGCGACCAGGCAAGTGCAAAGTAGCTCACCATTCGGAATTGCTCCCACAACCGTCGAAACTCTTGAACACGCAATGTTATTTAGAGAAAGAAACTCATTACCAAATTGAAAAACGCAATCGACTAAAACATGGCTCGAATACTGCAAATAATTCCATTAAGAGTCAAAGTACAAGTCTTATTCAAAGACTATGCTACAAACATTTTATTCCACCAAAAATGGAGATACAAGTCCTATTCAAAATTACAGACTCTTACAAAACAACGAGTCTCGTTCTAACTTCTCCTAGGAAGGGGTACACTTCTATTGAGAGATACCTGGGAACGACGAGCACCGTGCCCCTTTCTCATGGCCTTCAAGGGGACCTTCAAGCCTGCGAGCCGAGTGATACCATCAGGACCCATAGACCTAGCTGTCGCCCCGACAGAGGCTCTGCTCGTCGAGCCGGCCACTCTGCTTTGAGCATCCCTAGGGTTCCGCGGGGACTAGGCATGCGAAGGGCCAATTCATGAAACGACCTCCCCAGAGCATACCCCTCCCCCTCCCCCCCCCCCCCCCCCCCCCCCCCGCGCAGGCAAGAAGTACTCCTGACGTTGCTTCCTTCGGAGAGTCGCTTTAAGCGAAGATTCTCCGCTTCCAATTCGACAAGTCGCTCTTTGAGGGAGTCGTTTGTTACCCTGAACTTCAAACGGGGTATCCCACTCGTGCCCCCCCCCCCCTTCTCGTGAGAATTCGGAGATGGTCCTCCGGAGATGAGCTGCCTCTAAGCTTTTCTCAAGCACGACATTTTTCAGCTCGTCTCTCTCCGATGTCGCCTCGAACAAAGAATTATTCAACTTGTTTCTCTCAGTCGTCACCGCGTCTAAGGAGTGTCGGAGAAACTTCAGTCGTGAATCTTTGCCAGCGGCCATTAAGGAGCCGACCTCTCCCCCTTCAGGGGGCACTTCTCGAAGAATCTCCTCAAGACGCCGCTTCTCAATATTTCGGCGAGTCAAGGCCAATCTTAATTGGCAGAGCTCCAACTCCGTCTTTGAGAGCTTCTCTCGAGATTTAGCAAGTCCCAACTTAGTAACACGGAGCTGGGTGCGGAGACGAGACTATTCGTAACCCTGGAAAAATCAACCAAAGAAGAAGCGTAAATCACTAAGTCTAAAAGAGCTACACGATGGTTCTACAGCTAAATAAGGCTGCTATGAGACGATTCTAAGCAGGCCTACAAGTAGTCCAAAGTCACATAACACTTGTCCCAAAAGTTACATTTCATTAACTCTAATGAAGGTACAAGCGGTGGCCAGTCCGCTATTAGGCTTCAATACAAATCACCTAAAACTAGAAAGGAAATAAAAAGTACAACAAAGTCAGAGGTCAACCTCTTTCGAATGATCCCTGGTCGTAGGGGGTGCTTCAACAACAATCGCTAGGGGCATAACCCCTGAAGCGGTGTCTGCCTCTATCTCTTCGGCCACGACCTCAACCTCCTCCGCCTCTTCATCCTTTTCGCCTTCCTCCAAGATGTCATCGAAACTGGGGACAAGGTCGGGGAACAGACGCCATCCGGCGCAGTCGACATCGGGGAACTTCTCCCGAACTTGGTCAATAGCGCGGGCATACGCCTTCGCCATGTTCACGTAGAGGTACCCTTTGGCCTTCTCCGTCGCCTAGACTTCGGCCTCCTTTGCCGCCGCTATCTTCGCAGAAGCAATAGCCTCCTCCTTGTCCTTTGCAGCGAGCTCTCACTCCTTCAATAGCCGAGCGTTGTCCGCCTCCAACTTGGCAATAACTGCCTCGAGGTGTTCCACCCTCGAGGCCTTCAGCTCAGCTTGAACCCTCGATTGCTCGAGGTCTTTGTCCATCTTGGCTCTGTCCGACCGAGCCTTCTCGGTCTCAACCTTCAACTCCTTCTCCAGTTCGTTCATCTTCTCCATTAGATGTCCGAAGTGGCAAGTGATCTGCACAAAAGGTGGAACTCAATCATCTCGAGCTAAAAATTTGTATTAAAAAAAAGACTTGGCAAAAAGAAAAGGGTTCCAGGATGACACGAAACTAACCGACATAGCAGCTCGAGCAATTTCGAGCGCGTCGTCGCCAATCGTCCCCGCCTCCAAGGTGGCTTTGTCCTTCGGCGTAGCAAGATGTCGAACTGCCGGCATACAGGAGGATGAATTGCTGAAGAATCCGTCGAGCTTCCTAACCTGCCAGTCGGGGACAAATATCTTCTTATGCTCCTCAGTCAGGAACACCTCGGCTTCGGCAGTTAGGGGAGGCGCCTCCAAGCCCAAGGCAGCCGATATGGGGAAGGCCCCCGTGCCCACAGAAATCGACGGTTTTGCGGAAGCCTCTGGCTGCTGGACCACTGCAACCGCCTTCGAGGACTACTCCACGGCAGCGACGAAAGACTTCGGCTTCGGTGAAGAAACATTGTTGGCCACTATCTTCCTCTTCTTAGGGGCCTTGCTGCCCAGAATGCCGCGCCCCGCTAGCATCTCGTCGAAATCCATCGATTCTGCAATGGTGGTAATTGTCGAGGTTAATTGTAATACCCCGTTGTAACACCTCAGATTTTAAAATACCGGAAGTTATTCGTTTTTATATTTTGTAGGGGTGAGAATTATTTTTAAGCTATATTTTATTATTATTATTTTTATATTAATATTGGTATGGATATTTGTGGTTGATTGGTGTTATTGATATATTGGGGTCATGAGTTGAGAATTTATATGAATAATTATTGTTCATTTATTTTATAATTTTGAAGGATTATTATGAGGTGATTTTAATGTATCTTTGTATTATTGGTATTATTAAAGTAGAGAGTTGGAGTTTAGTGTAATATTTTGGAATTGGAGGGCTTATGTGAAAATGGGCCTTATTATTATTATTATTATTATTATTATTATCATTATATTTTATACAAAACCCCCTCCCCGTCTCTCCTCCTTCCTTCTCCTTCTTTCTTTCTTGTCCATCCCGATTGAAGCCAGAACCGAAACCCAAGCTTCGGCCGATCCTTTCCCCTCCTCCAATCCACTTGATTCCTTCGTCAAATCCAAATTAAATCGAAGGATAGGCTAATTGGAGGGTGCTCTACATCGTGGAAGTGTCAGATTTTCAAAAGGATTCCGAAAAGGTATACCCTAATTTATTTATTTGTATAAAATTTAGTATGGTTAGTTTTATTGAGTAGGATTATGATGGTAGAGAGATTTAGAGAGGTTGGAAGTGAAAGATTTGAGGAATTAGTGGATTGATAGAGAAATTGCGAGTTGTTAATAAATTAGGGTTTTGGGTTTGTAAAAGAGAATTATATATATGTGAGAATTATCTCTTTTATGGTAGTAAATTTTAGTAAAACCATTAGAATAAAATGGGGAGTGGTGATGTTGGAATAAACTCGAACTATAGGAGTTTATGAAATCGGGTAGAAAACTCGATCCAAATACTTGTAGAAAATGCATATGAGGGTGTAGAGTATTATGAAAGGATTAATATAAATTTAGGATGATTTTTATAGGCTTAAGCTCAATTAAATTGAGTGAAATAGACTATAGATAAAAAGTGCACGCCGGGTGTTCGATGAAATGCCCGAGCAAGATTTAGGTGAGAATTTGATGGGTTCGGAGGTGTAGTTGAGTCTTATTATTATTATTAACCCTAATATGTGAGATTAGGACAAAGGAGATTAAGGAATTTAGAAAATATGAATTTTCCTATTAGAAAGCCTCCGATCAATATGTGAGTTCTTGTATCGGGGTTCGAATTTGAAATCCGTTGATGTAGCTCACCTACATATGTCATTTGTGACGCGTAGGTGAAGACGGATTCAAATTTGGAGGTTCGTAGGCCGAGTTTTGAGTTTTAAACTAATCGGTTCTATAATTTTTCAATTAGGAGGAAAAAGTCGAACTTCGACTGGCTACAGGACGGATGAGGGACTTCGTTTGCTCGATCCCTCAGGTGAGTATATTGAACTATAAATATTTTATATTGTGGCCAAATTTCGTGGCTTTTTGATAGGTTTTGTAAAAGTTATAGCAAAAATTGATTTTCAAGGAAAATACGGATTTTTGGGGCCCGAAAATGGGTTTTTGTGATATGTGGTGAAATTAACTATTTTAAGTGTATAAAACTTATATTATGGATTAATGTGACGGGTTGAAGTATAAAAATTAAATATATTAAATCGTTTATGCGTATTTTTACCCCGTGCGTGTTTTGTTGATGTTTTTGGGGTATATAAACCGATATAGGCAATCGGGTATATGCGGAGCCTGGTGTATGGGCTAGAATGCTATGGATGGATGCTATAAGGTGTAATTAGATGAAATTAGTGATTGTGATCATGTTTTGAAGATCTGTGTAATTATAGTGCCCGTTTTGTGCATGTTTTGGGGCATATAAGCCCTTATAGGTGATTTTATCTATATGAAACATGATGTATGAGCTAGTATGCTATAATTAGATATTATAAGACTTAATTAGAGGAAATAAGTGGTTTTGGCCCCTTACGATGGGAACCCGCATGTGGTGTTTATTTGTAATATATATAGAGGTGATTATGATGTATGATGCAATAATTGACGAAATTAAATAAGTGGGTGCATGTTTACATTTTAATTATGTTTGAAAGGAATTAATGGGCAATAATATGACATGTTGGTTTATATGATAAATGACTTGGTGTATGTTTATGGGTGATTTAATGAAGTGGTAAATAGCATGGTATTTATAATGGGTGATGTTATGGCAAAATAAATAACATGGTGTGTATATCTATGATATACTGAGATGATAATTATATCGTGGACATCAGATGTGCATCAAATGCAAGATAAAAGATGAGATGGTAAGTGTTAATAAAATGTGTTTTAATTCACGTGGTTAAAGTCAAAGACATGACTGGTTTGTGAATCAAAAATGAAATGCTTGTGTTGATAAAGTAAGTTGAAAGGATGAAATGATTAATGCTAATAACAGATGGCTTTGTTGACCAGTACCTACAGCAATCCTGGGGGTTTGGGCTAGACCTCCTAACGCCCAAGGACCGGCTTGGGAATAGTGGACCCAAACTATGTTTGGGGTAAGTGATTTTTATCGCCCAAGCTATCGGCTTGAGGCCCGGTTTCCCTCGATGACAGCCGTCGCGAGGAAGAACCCAGTTTACCTGGGGCGATGTTTTTCCCTCCTGGCTATCGGCTGGGAGGAAGTACCCAGTTTACCTGGGGCGATGTGTTTTTCCCTCGATGACAGCCGTCGCGAGGAAGTACCCAGTTTACCTGGGGCGATGTTTTTCCCTCTTGGCTTCGGCTGGGAGGAAGTACCCAAGTTTTACTTGGGGCGATGTTTTTCCCTCGCTAGTTCGGCTAGGAGGAAGACGTAGCCTCGGACGAGTAAGACTCTGTGTGAGCATCGGGCCGCGTGTTTACTGGGTTGTCGACTTTCAGTATGTTGGGATACTGTGGCTCACTGGTCGACAAACTAATAAAATAAATAAGTGTTAATAATAAATGTGGTAGTAAGAGAAAGTGGATAGTAAAATGTAAACTGTGTGTGGAAAAGAAAGTTGTGTGAATGAAGTAAATGTGAAAGTGAACGTGCTATGAGTTAGTAAATGAAAAGAAGTGATAAATGCAGCTTGTGATTAATTTAAGATGAAAATAATAAAAGTGATGTGTTATCATGAATAATACGAAGTAATTGTATTATGTGTGTGATCATTAAAGTAAAATATAGTTGATATGAGTTGTACCTTGGAATTGTGTCAAGGAACTACCTGCCCGCAATTTCAGTGGAAATTGTGGGAACTACCTGCCTTGGCATAATTCGCAGGGTGAGTGGATATAATAGTGGTAATGATTAATAGAAATGAGAAATAAAATGAAGTGAAGATGATAAGTGATGGAAATGAAATTAATAATCAAGCTATCGGCTTGAGATGTGTTATTTTGAATAAAGAGGTATAGTGAATAAAATTAATAATAAAGGGTGATGTTAATATGAAAAGTAAATGTTAATAACAATAATTTCGGTTGACTTGAATAGATACCTCCGCATAGACGGAGAGAGATATGATACCCCAGGGTAGACCTGGGAGAGTAGATACCTCCGGTGGGACCGGAGAGAGATATGATACCCCAGGGTAGACCTGGGAGAGTAGATACCTCCGGTGGGACCGGAGAGAGATATGATACCTCAGGGTAGACCTGAGAGAGATATGATACCCCAGGGTAGACCTGGAAGAGTAGATACCTCCGGTAGGACCGGAGAGAGATATGATACCTCAGGATAGACCTGAGAGAGATATGATACCCCAGGGTAGACCTGGGAGAGTAGATACCTCCGGTGGGACCGGAGAGAGATATGATACCTCCCGGTGGGACCGGAGAGAGATATGATACCTCAGGGTAGACCTGAGAGAGATATGATACCCCAGGATAGACCTGGGAGAGTAGATACCTCCGGTGGGACCGGAGAGAGATATGATACCTCAGGGTAGACCTGAGAGAGAATTGATACTCTAGAATAGACCTAGGGTAAAATGAATATGATATGAAATGTGAATGAGAAAGAGAAGTGTTTGGTATAAGCTGAAATGAAATAGTGAAGTAAGTATATTATGAGTTGAGAATAAAGAATAAATAAGTGTTAATAATAAATGGGGTAGTACAGAACGGGAATAGTGAAATGTGAATTGTGTGTGGGAAAGAAAGTGAATAGTGAAATGTGAATTGTGGATGAGAAAGAAAATAGTTGTGAATGAAGTAAATGTGAAAGTGAACGTGTTATGAGTTAGTGTATGAAAAGAAATGATAAATGCAACATGTGATTAATTTAAAATAATAATAATAGAAGAGACATGTGTTCTTATGAATAATACGAAGTAATTGTAGTATGTGCGTGATTATTAAAGTAAAATATAGTTGATATGAGTTGTACCTTGGAATTGTGTCAAGGAACTACCTGCCCGCTATTTTTGTGAAAATTGTGGGAACTACCTGCCTTGGCATAATTCGCAGGGTGAGTTGGTATGATAGTGGTAATGATTAGTGGAAATGAAGAGTTAAATAAAGTGAAGATGATGAGTGATTGAAGTGAATTAATAACCAAGCTATCGGCTTGAGATGTGATGTGATATTACAAACTGTGTGTTTGAGGTACAGTGATTATTACCCAAGCTATCGGCTATGGGATGTGATATGTGGTGGCCCCAGAGTGTGTTTGGGGATTAAGTGAAAATGATAATAAGATTTATTGTTATAAGAAAAAGTAATTACTAAAGTGATATAATAAGATGTGAATGAGCTATAAAACATGGTTTTGATGCAATGAGCATAAGTATTCTAATTAATGAGGTGTTAATGATGTGATGAAATGTGAGTAAATCGCATGGGCAATGAGATATGGTATTTATGTCATAAGGCATGAGGGAAGGTGGTAGTATGAGAATAGATGCATATGTTTATGATGTGATACTTTTATAACATAATAAAATAAATACCTGTTTTATGAGATTGGGTATGACAATGGTTATTAAAGAAAGTATGTTGTGATATGAGTTTGTGTACCTTAGAAGTGTGTCGGGGAACTACTCGCCTGCTATTTCCGTGGAAATGATGGGAACTACCTGCCTCGGCACCACTTCCAGGATGAATGGGTGTGTTGATGACATAATATAAGTAAATGAAATGCATAGCTAAATAGAGTTGGAGAAATGATGTAATAACATCATGTAGTTATATTATTATAAATAGTGAGATGCTGATATGACGATAAGTGTGGAAAGATGAATATTCGTATCATGCGAATGTAAGATAAGTATATTTATATATATATACAAGGTTGATGGGAAGTGTATTATGAAATGTGGGAAGTATGGATAATTAAATAATTGAATGCAGGATTGGCAAAGTATGTGATTTATCACTGTATTGACGATGTTGTTGTGTTCAGGATTCAAGTTGCATTATCTTAAATTGGTATTCGTAAGTTTAAATTATTTTCTTTATACTATTTTAATTTGTCGTTAGATTAATAATTATACTCACACCAGAAATGGCTAACCCCTTAGTGTTTGGGGGGTTAGGGGAGTCGGAGGACTACCCTAGATCCCCCACTGTTGCAGGTTCTCATCAGTGCAGAGGTGAGGCGTGGATGGGTAGGATAGATTTTTATATTAAAAATTTGTATTATTTAGTTATAGGAATAGTGAAATTTATGATTTAAATTGTATTATGGGTGTATAAGTATGTATATGACGAAGATGAGTATAGTGTAAGGTGGTGTGGTATGTTGGTGACCCGTACCCATCTCGTCGTGGAGTACCAGGCTCTGTGGTAAGTTTTACAATGATTTTTCTAAGATTTTACCTCGTTTTTCAAAGAAATTCATAGTTTTTAATTGATATTTGTTAATCCGTTATGAGTTTGGCCCCCAGAGCATTATATTATATTGCCTGTGTGTATCTTCTCATTTTGGCCTGGGGAGCCCATGAAAATATTATGTGGTTTGTGAGCTACGGAATTTTGAGCAGAATTCCGTAAGCTTTTTGTGTTTCGGGGCAAAATTTACAGGGGAGATTCTACCAAAATTTTTCCTGAAATATAACTTTCTTAGTTTATGTTTAAAGTGATATAGAAATTGAAAGAATTGAATTTGGAGACTTAGTTTTCAAAAAAAAAAAATTTGGGGTGTTACACCCGTATTTCTGAAAATATATATATATGATTTGAAATATATAATAAAAGGAATTTGAGATTGGTCCTATAGAATTGTTCTATAGGAAGGATTTATAAAAAATGTGGTTGTTAAGAATATGGGCCCACTGTTTGAAATGTGCTGTTGTTGAGAATTTGTTTCCTCCACATGACGCGGAAGGAGTTGTGATAGTGGGGCCCGGTTGGTTTGAAAAGGATTTGAAAAGGGATTGTTAAAATATCCGGTTTGGAAAGGATTTGATTTAAGAAGGATTTGATTTGAATGGTTAAGAAGTGTACGTGAGGTACACGGTGATTATAAAGGGGATTTGTAAATAAAGTCCCATGCAGGAGATATACAAAACTAATTTGAGTATAAATATAATTAGCCAATGATCAAGAGTCACCTAATCGGTTAACCACCTTTTGAGAAGCCACCTGTGGTGGGCAGTTGTACTACATAGTATCTAATTTGTCTTCTAAAAATAATAAAATTGTCTGAGTATTGGGGCGGGGCGTTACATTAATGGCAAGTAAAATTCGACAGTTTATATATATATATCAGGTATGCCCGTGGGCACGTGCCTACGGCACGTATTCAGAACTGCATATAAATTTATTTAGAGTTATTCACTATACCTCTTTAACAATTATTTGTTAAATTGTTTTAGTTTTTTAGTTATTTCATCTTTATTGCCCTTAAATTTCTCAATATTGACTTATCCAATTCTCCAAAAACCTAGCTATTTTTCAAGAAATGTGCGCACATCCATTAAAAATATGCACCTTGACAGGAAATTTTTTTTCTAAGTGTAAACAAATACAACCACCTTTCTAATACATTCATTTTCTCTATATAGCCATCATTTGAAATTTTATTGTTTCCTACGGCACGTCATCGCGAAAAATGATTAATTAATTAATTAAGTTGCTTAGTAAAAATTCGACAGTCTCCACTAAACTTTTACAGGAAGTTTGATATTAGCCAAGATATTAGCGAAGATATAAAATAGTCTCCTCTAAAATTTTCATATTGTGCCAAGATACAAAATAAAAACCAAGATTTCGTTTGAAAACGTAATATATTTTTAGAATTGTAGTAAAAATTTCGACAGAATCTCCCCTTAAATATTAGTCCTTTTAGAGCAATTCTTTACAGAATTCTGCTCACAAATAAAAAATTAGCATCACATGCAGTCAATATGAATCCTCTCCAAGCCAATCCAAACAACATCACATATGCATTATATATATAGGGCTTTGGGGAAAAAAATATTCATATGACTAAAGATACAAAATAAAAACTAAGATATCGTTTGAAAACATAATAGATTTTAGGAAATTTAGTAAAAATTTGGACAGTCTCCCCTAAAATATTAGCTCTTTTACAGCAATTTCTTACGGAATTCTACTAACAATTAAAAATATAACATCACAGGCAATAAATATTAATCATCCTCAGGCCAAACCATGCAACATCACACAGGCATCATATATATAAGGCTCTGGAGGAAAAAATCATAATATGATGCAAGATACAAAATAAAAACCATAAATTCGTTTGAAAACGTAATGGTTTTTTAGAAAAACCTTTAAAAAATCTTTGAAAAACCAAACACAAAATCCAATACTCCACAACTTTGCGGGTACGTGTATTAAGATAACTATATTATATCATCATCATATACAGATACTTACATCATCTCCCAAAATACTAAATATTACAACTATTACATTCTCCACCAAAATATACACCAACCAACCGAATGACCAAAAAAAAGTTTACAGGGTTGTAGGAAAACACAATGCTTCGAATCTTCAATATGGGACCAAACAGTGAGCCTAAACAAACAGTAAGAAATTTAAAACAAATAGTAAGAGATTACAATAATCAATCAAAACAATGATAATTAAAGAAACAAATAGTAAGAGTTTTGAAACAAATAGTTTTTTTGATCTAATATGAAAGAGTTGTAGATGTCCAAAAAAAAGCGATACTTACATCAACATATATAGCGATGTCATCCATTGCTATTGCTTAATTCTGAGGAAAGAATTGATCTGTATATAAAGGTGGGGAAATAACTTACATTAGCAAGTTTATTCTAGATTACTTTAACAAACCAATCGATTACTTACAAACCATTCAATTACTTTGACGTTCTAATTACTGACTTGGAGTTTAAAAAAGTATCGAATTCAAACAATCAGTATCGAACACAAATTAAAATTAACAATTTCTTTAGCTTGCAATTAAAATTCCACCATCACTTCAATTCCACAGTATTCTTTTAGATTCGCATACAGCAGCATCCAACAACAGAGAAACATAGTAAAGTTTTACGCAGGCCAGCTCAAATAATGAGAGGCTCTCAAAATGCAATTGTTATTAAAAATGAATAGTACCTGTTAGATTATAGAAAGGCTATATGCTTGATTGCACTAACTATAATGGAGAATGGAACAATTAACAGTACAGTTGTTGTGTAGGTTTAGTGTCTCAATAGCAATCATGTCACAAACACAGAAGTACAAATGTTTCAAATTGTTAAGAATAACATGTATGGAATAGAAGTACAAAAGTTGAGAAGGTTGTTTGCATTGTATAGAACATAAAGATGAGAATTACCTGAATATATAGAAAGAAACAGAAACTCAACTCAAATCAAACACAAATCAACCACAACTCAAATCAACCAGAAAGATGAGACTTACCCAACAAATCAACGACAACTCAAATCCAATCCTAAAACTCTTACAATATACCGTAATTAAGAGTTGGATAACACATACAATCTAATAGTACCGTAACTAAGAGATGGATAACACTTACAGTCCTAAAACCCAAGATTATAACCACAATCCTAATCTGAATGTAACAGTACCTACATGAAAAATTATAACTACAATTCACCTAAATTAACCATCGTTCTGTGGACAATTCTAACTACAAACCTGATTTTTAGTTATCAAACAACCCATCTAACACAAACCCGATTTATAGGATTTCATTTCAGGTCAAGGAGATCCATGCGAAGGAAAAGGAAAGGACCAAACAAAATGTTTACAATTAAAATTAACCATCTTCAGCACTTAATTCTGATGAAGGAACAAAATGTTTACAAAATGTTTACAATTGAAGAAACTGAGCACATCATCCCCCGAAGTTAAATCCCCAAATTGGCATGAGAAACATGTCCGAATTCGATGAGGAACCACTACAATCAGACACAAAATAATTTGACAAACAAAATATATGATTCATAAAAGAATTTAACTTCATCAATCTAAATGAAGAAGTAATTTGAAATTCATGCTTTATGTTGCTCTTGTAAAGAACGATGGCGGTCCTTAGATCCACCTAACCAACCACCCCTTTCAAAAAAAATTATTTTATTTTATCCATTTTGGCTCATTATTTCATTCTTTTAGAGCAAAAGAGAAAGTTAATTAGGTCACTTATAGTATAAGAAACTATATGACTATCTAAGAATATTAAGTCAGTTTGTGCTTGAACTTGAGAAGTTAAATTTATAAGGAAAGTAATATCTTTATCATAACTGTGAATATGTGATACAATTTAAATCAATAAATGCCTGTAAATATCAAGTTATATTTCATAGAGTTGCCAAATCACCATATCGACATATGGATCAATAATTCCATATAGAAATTTGGATCAATAATTGTCATTTTGACATTTGGGTCAATATCGACATTTGGAAAAAATAATGATTTTGAATTTGGAGAAGATCATGCTCATCGTAAATTACATTGTTTGTTGGATCTAATAATAATAGTCTTCAATAAACAGAATTAATTATATGAACCCACATTGATCCATAGGAAACTTTTGCATGACCATGTTAAGTTCTAAAATGTATCAAAAAAGAAAGCAAAGAAGAACTTTAAGCAATATATATTTTTAGCATAATATTTTCCACAAAGTCATGACATTCTTCATATATTTTGAAGAATCTCTATGCAGAGAACACATGAAAACTTATATCGTTTTTTTTCTTCTGAATAAAGGCTACGTCGTAGTCGAATCTCGAATCTAAAATCTCCCTTTATAAGATTTCTTACTGTCTGAACTACAACTTGGAGACATACATCGGAGTTGGATTTGTCCGTGCATATTGCTTTGCCTCCTATATGAAATTTTCCCTTTTGTATTCCCTTCCTTTCTTTTTCTGGCTATAAATGAAGAGAGCAAAAAAATCTAACAACATCTAACACAAACCCAACAAACAAACAAACCATCAGCTACTTGTTCAAATGCACCAATTCTAACTAAAAATTCTAACAGTTCTAACTAACTACAATTCACCTAAAATCCAATCTACAATGCACCTAAAAATCCAATCTTTAGATGAGAATTGTAACTAACTCATCTAACACAAACTCAACAAAACCAATGCAGTATACCTGAGATCGGTGGTGAGATCGGTGGTGAGGACGGTGGTCAGGAGAAGAGGATGGTGGTGAGATCGGTGGTAGGATCGGGGATGAGGTCAGTGGTCGAGAGAGTGAGAGTGCTAGCACAAAGATGCATAGAGCACAATATTCCTTTCGTGCACAGCGTTCATCATAGTTCTAGCAGAAAAGGATACTTTAATGAACCAAAAGTTGAACAAAAAAAATCAAAAGATGCATAGAGCTCGACTCTAATCCAAAAGATTGGAAGATTAACCAGATTTTATGCTCAGGTGTCAACTTTGGTTTCCTTGGTGTATGACTTGGTTCAAGAATCCCAGCAAATGAGAAAGGAAATTGAAGAGAAAGAATGAAACCCAGAAAGGAGAAAAAAGGTCAAAAACCGAAATCTTTGTAAAGTTTTTTTTTAAGGAACTTCAACAGGGTTTTACAATAAGAGCTGCATTAATCTACAACACTAACCACACCTTCAAAGGAATTTCAAACAGAATACTACATGGACTGAAATTTTAAATACAAACAAATAAACAACTACACAACCTACAGGTGGTGTTGAAGCAGGAGCAGACAACTGAAGCAAAGTTGGAAGAAAAAGAAAGAATGGAAACTTATTTCTTTCCCAAAAAAAAAATAATAAGTCATCTAGAAATTTATGATAGTAGTAACCTGAAAGAAAACATTTAAAGGCTTTTACCACCACTAACGAAAGATGCTCTAACAGGATATCACTAACTCTACACACACCAGAATAGGTAAAGAGTTGACAAATTCCCCAAGCAACTTAGTCATGAGATTCTCTTGAGCAAGGTTTAGGGTATTCCAGCGACCCAGTGAGTAAATTACTTTTTACTTATTTCTCCAAGTTTGAATTTTGAATATTTGCAGTCAGTTTAAGGGAACCACTTATATCAGAACTGCATATAAATTGGACGGCACGTATTCGGAACTGCATATAAATTTAGTTGGAGTTATTTGGTTGTGTGAACTGCATAAATGACTGTTTCAGAAGAGAACCACTTATTTCAGAATGTATTAATTCTAATGATTACATCGATAATGAATAATAGAAGCAGTGTGAGGAAAGATAAAGAAAAAGCAAGATCAAGAAGCAAGATAAGCATATACCACACTGGACATTTCATTTTCTGTTCCCTTTCCTTTGCCAGAATAACTTGTTTCTTTTCTCTACATTGGTTGGTTTAAAAGGAGTAGGAATTTAAAAAAATCAATAATGAGCATCTAATGAAATAAGGGGTTAAGCTTACCTTGCGAAAGGATATCAAATTAAGGTCGCGTTCATCTCGAATGGTAACCCCGACATTTTTTTTCGAAGGAATTGCACCTGTAATAGAAAAATATCAATTTTGAATGTAAGTGGACAATTAATTAATTTAATAAAAACACAATGAAAAACTTCACTTACTGTTTTTTCCAAGTCAACATCAATCTGTAAGGTATTAAAGTAAACATTATAATGTGAGGAACCTATTGTTATATCAAGAGTTGTAGATTTTTTTTTTTAAAGGAGATACTTACATGGCCATATATAGTGATGTCATCCATCGCTATTCTTCAATTTTGATGAAGCAATTGATCTATATATAAAGGAGGGGAAATATATGATGATTAACTTTGACGTTCTATAAACGCCTACAAAAGTATAATGCATGTGCTATAAACGCCTACAAAAGTATATGATCATTAAATGAAATGAATTGTCCATAAGAAGAAAAAAAATAGTCAAGCATTTAAAAATTGCAAAGAATACATAATTTTGATATAGCTTGGCCAAAGGAGAGATTTCTAGTGCGGGCGCAGGCACTGAATGGTAGCTAGCACGAATCACGGGATCAGGTGTAGTATGCCTTACCTCTTCATGTCCTCAAACAAAAGGAAGGTTTCATTGTAGCAGCCACTCTTGACAATAATTGCAAATTGAATTTGAATGATATATAGTTAGGAAAAAGTTAGGAGATATTAATATTTAGTACAGACTCTATACACAACAATCAGGTCTCAGAATTGGAAAAATTAATAAGAAAATGCATTAGTGCTTGAACTTTTTGATCTTACTAAAAATACATGTTTACTTGAATTTAAATTCTCTACATAAAGTTGTCAATACATACTTTTTTATATAGAAAAAAAAGGAGATTTTTAAATAAAGTTTGTGTATTAGATATGCAGTTTTGCTTATATTATAAATTAATTGAAGGTAAGAATTCAGATCAATTATCTCATGAAGACATGGTATGTATACTGTGTCAATTGCCCGTATAGGTGATTAGCAACAAATCTCATAGACTAAGAGATTCTGCAAAAGAAACCTTGTTGTACACATACTGATTGATAAACACATATTTTTAATGATATTACGGTGCCTCCAGTGATGGAACTGCATATATAATACACAAACTTTAAAGTCGTTCTATGAAACACACACCCTGCGTGCATCCTCTCCGCACCCAAACCCTCATGCCCCAACTCCAAATCACCAGTTTGCACAAACGGGCCCAAATCCGAACCCATCTTAGCAGCAAGTCCCTACACTTCCTTCTCTTCCCTCTCCCATATCGACAACAAACTGATAAAAATGCGACTTTACTTGAGATCCCACTAAAATGGACCACAAAGATTAAAAAAAGATGCATAAGATATTACTATTTACTAAGATATGATGATCAAGTTCAGTTTATGCGTTCATCTATGACTGGTCCCTTTTTTTCTACTTTTTTTTTCTCTTCTTTTGAGTCAATGTGAATGGGTATTTCTATATTGATATTGGGAGTGTTTCTCATTTTGCTTTCCAAGCACAATGAAGAGGGGCTTACTGATTTATTTGCCAACTCAACACAATTAACCTTTCAAGAATGCCTACCCCAAAACAGTGGGTACTAAAATTGATAAATATACTTTTGAAGATTAATAAATAGCACCAAACTCCTTGGAGATTATGATGGGGTAGCACATTAGTAATTTAGTACAGTACTATAGAAAATTTCAAAGAGTTCTTAAACTTCAAAAACATTCTTAATTAAGATTTGGGCACACTAACCACGATTCGAACTATGGGTCTCCTACTTCCTATAACTTGGTAATTCTTAAATTTATATCGAATTTATTATCCATTGATCACCAACAGTGGTAGGCATATTGGTTAAAGGGTTGATTTGGAGAATGCTAATGCTAATCTAGGCATCCAGCTCAGTTTAACATTTATAGAAATGGAAGGAGAGTGAATCAAGCATAGACTGTTTAACTATTGTCCCTCCACTATTGTCCCTCCAGTGAGTTAAAAAGTAATAATAATACAAACTGAACAAAATCCTTCACATGGATTATAAAGGGAAACACAATCATAAACCAACAATGAAAAACCGTAAGGATAATGTAAACTTAATTTTCAAAGTTGTCTTAGCTGTTTGTGGATATCTTTTTTGAGAAAATTGCTTAAAATCATTTTTACTCACATATCCAGTAATTGCTTTGGATTGAAACATACATTTGAGAATTGAGAAAATAAATTTCAGGGTGCCATGGAAAAAATTTATGACTTCACATACATACGAATTCTCAAGCTAGACATAATATAAATAGCACCAAAGTGTTTTATATTGCACAACTCCTTGAAGATTATGATATTTGTCTCAAAAAATATACATTTGGATGTATTTTACTCACATATCCAGTGATTGCTTTAGTAGTAATGTTCAATGAATGACTTTGCAACCACTTGATGTGTGGGTAAAATATATTGTAACATGAATACCATGTTGAAAATAAATTTATTTTCCCATCACTTCCAAGCAATACAGTGAACAATGCAACCTAACTAAGCATTCTTTTACATGAAAAAATTAGTATACGCACCTTCTTAATCGTTTTTTTGGCCGCTAAGCTTTCGGTTGCAAGTTTGACCTCTACAAGAAATTGGAAAAAATTACAATGCACCAAAAAATTCAATATACAATGCAGTCAGTTTACAATCCAATTTATATATGAGAACCCAAATCTAACACAAACTCAACAAAACGAATGTAACACAAACCCAAACCTAAAACGAATGTGTGCAGTGAAGTATACGTGAGATGTAGAGAGGGTGAAATTGGTGGTCGGAATCAACTCAAATTGTGGTTGGAGTTTGGTGGTTGGATGGGGGGAGGTCGGGGCTATCGATGAGAGCTGAATGGAGGCGAAGGGGGGTCGCGACTGGAGTTGGGGGGCCGTCAGCGGTGATAGGAGGGGTCGTAGACGGGAGGGCGGGGCTGAAGAGGCGCCGGAGGGAGAGAAAGCGAGGGGATAGTGAGAGAGAGCGGAAGGGAGGTGCAGGGGGGTCGCGACTTGAGTTGGGGGGACCGTCGCTGGCGACAGGAGGGGTCGTCGGCGGGAAGGCGGCGCTCAAGAGGCGCCGGAGGGAGAGAGAGCGAGGGGGACAGTGAGAGAGAGCGTGGAGAGAGAGAGAGCGGTAAAGTGAGAGAGATGGGGTGAGAAAGACAGAGAGAAGGGGGTGTTTTGGGAAAGAGAGAGAGTGTGTGAGTAGGTTTTGAATTTGTGGGGTTTAAAATTTTGGGCGGGCAAGTGTTTTGTGAGGTTAGATCTGGGCCATTGATTTTGGGGTAGATTGAATGTGAGCCAGTTGATAGCTTTCTTTGTAATTTATTATATATATATATATATATATATATATATATATATATATATATATATATATATATATATATATATATATATATGAGTTACGCCGAGCTAAAATGATAAAAAGCGTACTGGGGTTTATCAAGCTGAGAGCCCCCCTGAAGAGCGCCTCCTCGGTCAAGTCCTTCCAATCGAACTTCGGCCGATCAAGGAGCGTCTGGACCATCTCATCCTCCTCGGGACTAAGAACTGGACTCTCCTTCACTCTCTTCGAAACTTCCTCGACCCAAGCAGTCGGGATGACCCAAGGTTCTCGACTTCGAATAAGAAAGTACTTGTCCCTCCAATTTTGATCGAGTCGAGACAGCTGAGGAGCTTTGCACCATGCCTCGGAGACAAGTAGAACCTAAACTCCGACTTATGCTGCTGGAGCACCCGGTATACCATTCGCAGCACGCTCAATAGAGGCTTGAAACCCGTGGCTTGGCAATGAAGGATGAACCCGTTGATCAGCCTCCACACGTTCAGCATATACTGAACCGGGCAGATATGGTACCATCGTAGGACTTCAACGATAAAGGGATGAAGAGGTAATCGAGCACTGGCTAAGAAGGCGTCGACGGGCCAAAAACACATGTCTGCTGGCATCGGTGAATTAGACCTTACACCGGGTCCTAGCAACATCAAGTCAGATTCGCTCGAGATCTGAAAGCACTCCCGGATCAACATTAGGTCCGCTTCAAAGAGAATTTAGACGGTGTCATCGGCCTCCGAAGTCTCTCGAGCCGCGTTCTCCTCAAAGCTCCGTCCTAGGTACATGATACGTTCTGCCATATCATCTGGAAGATCCCGAACTCTATGGAGACCCGTCAGGGGCAACTCTATGGAGACCCGTCAGGGGCCCGGGCAACCTGCCGAACTCTCCCATTCTACGCTCCGTCTCGACAATAGCCTCCACTACCGTCGAAGAAGGCCCTACCACGGCCTTACCCTTGTCAATTGCAGGAACTTGACTAAAGGTCGACTCAAAGTCGACGATGGGGGAGGTCTCCTGCCTCAAAGGAATGATAGACATTCTCTAAAAAGCAAGCTAAGTTATCTAAGATTACCTTGATTTGACGGCAACGGCCGGAAAAGATCACCAGAGACAGAATTCCGTCGGAAGCTCTCGTTAGATAGTAAAAAATCGCTGAGTAAAAATTTAGAGAATGTGCAAATGAAGGGTGGGGGTGGAGATTTATAGGGAGATAAGTCGTTGGAACATTCACCAAGGTTAAAAGGTCCCCATAAGCGCAAAGGCCAGGCCCATTTACCGCAAGACGACAAGAAGAGCGGGGCAAACCAAGAAGTTGATTGGTCAACGGTCAATGGTCAACGATGCCAAGTGTCGCCCTCTCGAAATCCTCCTAGACTTCGACAACATGTGCCGAGCATTCTTGCCACCGACGTCAAAATGCGAGAAATGGCGTTGACTGGTCAACGGTCAACGACGCCACGTGTCGCCCTCTCGAAGTCCTCCTAGACTTTGACAACATGTGCCGAGCATTCTTGCCACCGACGCCAAAATGCGAGAAATGGCATTGACTAATCAATGGTCAACGGTCAATGGTCAATGATGCCACATGTCGCCCTCTCGAAGTCCTCCTAGACTTCGGCAACATGTGCCGAGCATTCTTGCCACCGACGTCAAAATACGAGAAATGACGTTGACTGGTCAACGGTCAATGACCAACGATGCCACGTGTCGCCATCTCGAAGTCCTCCTAGACTTTGGCAACATGTGCCGAGCATTCTTGCCACCGACGTCAAAATGCGACAAAATGGCGTTGACTGGTCAATGGTCAACGACGTCACGTGTCGCCCTCTCGAAGTCCTCCTAGACTTCGACAACATGTGCCGAGCATTCTTGCCACCAACGTCAAAATGCGAGAAATGGCATTAACTGGTCAACAGTCAACGGTCAACAACGCCACGTGTCACTTCCTCGAAGTCCCGATGAACTTCGGCAGCTCTCGTCGAGCCACCTCGACTTCGACCACCACCACGACACGCGTCAGCCTGTCAAGATACCTAGGGGGTTCGGCAACTTGCGACAAGTGCTCTTGCCACCGACCCTCGCGTGAGGGAAAAATGTTTGCATCCTGATGCGCGCCCACGATCAGGGCACTTAGATCAAGCCACGTCAGTTGGCGCCAGATCAGCTGTTTAATCATTCAGAAAATCGCGCCGCCGACATGATCGATGCCCCAGATTGCGCCACGTCAATATTTACTTGATTAATTCTTTTATTTTCGAATTAATTATGTAAAAAAACAAAAAAAATAATTGAAAATTCTAAAAATAATTATAAATTTGGGGAAAATATTTTTGAACTTCTGGAAAAATATTTATTAATTGGAATGATTAATTGATGCATTTTGAAAATAGATTGTTGCTTCGCAAAATTGAATGAATGATTCGAAAAATAATTTTAAAAAATATAGAAAAAATCAGTGAAAAATCCTGAAGATCCCACCAACATGTTTGAATACAGGGCAGGCTCAATTGAATGCTGTTAAGCCCCGTGGGCGATTCTAAAGCTCCAAAAGAATTCCGATAAAATCTCGTACGCCATTAAAACAAAAAAACTACTCCCTAAAGGTTGTTAAACTCAGTTTTTGGGAGTGGGAGGCTCGTGATATGGCTAAAAATGAGATTAAATCGAGATTGTTCAAATCAGGTAAGAATCTTAAAGCTCTCAGGAGTAAAACGATAATTTCACCTACAAACAGGTCCGAAATGGGAACTGGGTCTTTCTTCGAAGCCCAATAACCCAAAAACGGATCTGTCCTATTGGGTATGGGTAGCAACCCGTTACAAACAAATTTAAATATTTAAAAAGTAATTCAAATTCATGGTCATTTTTAAGAGGCGGTTTAAACTATCTCTCTTATCATGAAACGAATTTAAACTCTACATCTTATCCAAAAACACCGGGACATAGAGATAAATGATTATCTCTAAACTGTCTCTTAAGCCGACTATAAATAACTCTCTCCTCCCACCATAACGAGGTAATCAATATTTTTCCACATAAACGCTCTTTCATAATCTTCCTGATTACTGACTTGAGCGTTGAAGGGTTTGTCGCCGGAATCCATCCCGATGTATCGAACTTTTTGCATGTTAACGGCAGCGGCAAGGAATCAGTCAAACTCGGTGAAAGTCAACAGGTTTGCCTTGATCGTTTCCTAAAGAATCCACAAATTTATCTGTTTGCTCCCACGCCAAAATCAGCAGCAACAGTGGCCCTAATTCTCCCCTTCTTTTTGTTATTGTGGCTGATGCTTTCAATTGTATGCTTGCTTGGGACAATGAACTTATTCAAGGTTTGGGTGGATTTCCTTCTTTCAAAGGAGTTCTGAACTTAAAATATGCTTTTTTTTTTGAAGGAAAACTTCAAATATGCTGTTGATACAATTCTTTTCTCATCTTGTGATGGTTTAATGCTTAGAAATCTCAAGTTTCTTCTGTATTGTTTTGAATGTGTCTCGGGTATGAAAATTAATTTCTTAAAATCTTCTTGCATCTGGATTGGTGGAGATGCTGACATGCAAGAAGAGATTTCTGCTTTTTTCAACTGCCCTAAGGGTTCTTTTCCATTAATGTATTTGGGTATTCCTTTGAGAATTGGCAATCTCCGCAAATCTGATTGGTTTCCTGTGATTGACAAAATTTATAAAAGACTTAAAGTTGGTCTGGTAAATCTCTTTCTAGAGCTTGTAGATTAATTCTTATTAATTCTATTATTTCCAGCATTCCTTTTTATCTTATGTCCTTTTTTATATTCGTGTTTGGGTGATTAAGAAGACTGAACAACTGAGAAGATGGTTTTTTTGGGTTGGGTCGTCTTCTTTTTCTAATCAAGGCAGATGTCTTATGAACTAGTCTACGGTGTGTAAAAATAAATATGAAGGAGGCTTAGGTGTTATTAATTTACGTCACCAAAATTTAGCTCTTCTTGGAAAATGGCTTTGGAATTGTTTGACTTCTAAGGATAGAGTTTGGATTAGGATTATTAAAAGAAAATATTTTCGTAAAAGAATTATTGATGATTTTCCTTCTTTACCTCCTTCTATTTGTTCTTCCTTTTGGAAATGTATTTGGAGAGCTGCTACTCCTTTCAAATGTGGTTTGCAGAAAATTTGTGGTGATGGTAAGAATGTACATTTTTTGAATAATATTTAGATTGGGAATTGTAGCTTATCTTCTTGTTTTCCTGATCTTGCTAGTTCCCCTAATGCTACTGTTTTTTCTCTATATTCTACTAATAGATATGGGAAAGTCTGGAATATTGGCTTTAGAAGATCTCTCTCTTCAACAGCCCCATGATTTTAGTGCACTTCTTCATATGTTAAATAATTATGACTGGAAACCTCATAATGATGTTAAATGGAGATGGAATGGCTCTGGGGTTTTTACTGTTAAATCCTTTTATAGTTTTCTTAATGCTGGAGGCAAAATTTGCCCCTTTTATAGATTCATTTGGCAGAATGTGGCTCCCCTCAAGGTTAGAATTTTAGTTTGTCTTACGATTCATAATCAGCTTCTAACTGTGGATAATTGAATAAGAGAAATCTTGCTATTGGTCAAAAATGTGTCCTCTGTTCCTATTCTAATGAATCTGTTCTTCATCTTCTTCTTAATGTTCTTTTGTGAAACAGGTTTGGCTCATTCTTAAACTTTCTTTTCATTTTAGAGGTTATCCACCGTCTGTTAAATCTTGATGGGGTATTTGGGGAATCAAGAGAATTCCTAAGAACTTTAGAATTCAATAGGACATGATCATGATGGCTTTGATTTGGGTTATTTGGAAGGAGAGAAACAATAGGATTTTCCATGAGAAATATTCAGATATTATTAACATTTTAGAATCTATTTGTTTCTTTGTTTCCGTTTGGTCAGATATTTCGAAGGCTAAGATTGACATGAGTGGTTTCACTGATGCTTGCAAGTCTTTTATTCCTGAAGCTCACAATTTGGATGGTTTGGGTGCATCTCACTGTGTCCTATTCTACTGGAGCTGCTGCTTCCCTGAATAAATTTATTGTTATTGATGATGATGATGATGATGAGGCATTAAGGCATTGAGGTTGTTGACCTTCACTCTTCGGAGCAGTCCACTCATTCTGTGCACCTACATGTTGCGCCTGCTGATGCTAATCCTGCTGAGGCTGCTCCTACTGATGCTGCTCCTGCTCTCAACTCTTTGATTCATGAGGAAGATTTTAATTCTGATGCTTTGGATGATTTTCCACCTTAGGTTGTTGATGATGATTTTGTCTCCAACACTATTACTTCAATTTATTCTCTGTCTGCCAATCATCAAGAGCTTCCTATTGGTCCAGAACTTACAAGCTGTACATGAGGCTTCTCAATCCAGCTCTGAAGATTTTTAGCTTGTACCTTGGTTCGATGTTTCTTTGGTTCTGTGTTGCTTTGTTGTCTGTTTCCTTTTTGGGGTTTTGATCCTCTTTTGTGTTTGAGGATTTTATGTTGCCTTCTCTAGTACTAATTCAGACTCTACAGTTTTGGCTGGAGTCTTCGGGCTCTACCCTATTATCATAAAAAACTTATCTCTTTCATGCATATTATATCCTTTCATCACTCTATATTCATCTTATTATATATGTACTTGGGTGTGTTATTGTGTGAAGTTTACGCTCAGATATTTCTTATTTAAATTCCCAGCTCTGTATTGAATTCCCAGCTCTGTATTAGACCCGTCAAGTTATAGCTTTGCTTAGTTCCAGATCAAACATCATTCGTTTTTATCTATTTAAAGTCCAACTAGGGGTGAGTATCTAGTATCTCGCATATACCTGCTGGCATTACCAGAAATGATGATTGACACGTGGACCCAACAACCCATATAACCCACACATCAATCTTCCTTGCCCAACCTAAGCCTACTGATATTTGCAAAGGGGAAAAAAATGCGAATTTAGGCATAAAGTTTCTAAGGAAAAAAGAGCCAAAAGAACCATTGGATCTCCCCACAACACGTGCCTCCTGAATGGTTCCCTTGAAAATTAAAGAACCATGTCGAGTGCACCGCTTTTGATGAGATTTAAAGCTCCTCCTTCCATTTCATGGAAATCCCTTGCAAGGTACCTGACAATGTTTATTCTGGATGACAGACAAGTGATAATTTACTTTTTGCACAATCACTGCTAGTAGTAGTATCCGCCTAATTCTCAATGTCAATTCATGAACATACAATAGGAAGTGAGTAATGTCTTAATCTCTCTTTATGAGGAGATTAAAGATAGGGAACCTACATGCTTTAAGTACCAAGGGATGACCCAACATAGTGTAATAATTCAAGGCATTTGACAATTTCGTGACAACTTCTAATAGTTTAAATGTCAATTTCCAATCCATGGCAGCAGGAATACCATTAGTCACCACCCTTTCTCAAAACACCAAAGTATTACTACTCGAGAGAGGAGGCTCCCCTTACGGCAACAACAGACTCATAACTGAGCAGTCCCATGTTGTTGACGTTCTGTGTGATTACTCCACAGATTCACCAGTCCAACACTTCATATCTGAGGATGGTGTCCCAAATGCACGAGCTAGGGTCCTTGGTGGAGGAACGTGCATTAACTGTGGCCTCTATGCTCGAGCAAGCCACCATTATGTGATCAGAGCGGGTGCATGGGATGAGAAATTAGAAAACAGGTTGGTCCACAGACCCCTTCCGATGACCCAATGGCAGGTCGCGGCGAGGGATGGGATAAGGCCATATAATGGGTTCATGTTAAAACATTTAATTGGCATCAAGATTGGAGCAACTATATTTGATAGGAAAGGGCACAGGCACACTGCTGCTGATTTGCTCAAACAAGCAAATCCCAAGGGGATTACCGTTTTGTACGCACGTTCTTGCACTTATTTAGCCTTACCATTGTACTTGAATGGGAAATTATTAATTTACTAATCAACTAAGAGGAACTTTGTTAAATACAGAAGAGCTAAGGTCCTTAACATGCTCACTTGCTCCAGGCTTATAAACCCAAAACGAGTAGTTTTCTGCCCTAAGAAAGACGAGTAAGTTGGACGTCCAAATTTTACTTGAAAAGGTGACAATGGTAAAAGCTTTTCCTATCTAAAAAGAAGGCTGGTATATATGTCGATTTTGAGCATCAGGCTAATAAATTTAAAGAATTTTCTACTTTGCAGTTGATTGCAAGTTTTGAACAAGCAACCTTTCAGACTCTTACGTTCCATTTTTTCCAAAGGAAATAATTTTGCAATTGCAAGAACTTGTCACCATTTTCAACATGTATAGGAAAAGCAGAGCCAAAGGCTTATGGAAGAACTTCTCTCACTCCCAAAATCCTACATTAGTAAAATCATTAACCTGTATCAGTTACTAATTTGCTGAGTAATTTCACAAGGCCAGTTCGCAACTTACCAACTATACCTTCATAAGGGAAGCACCAACCATATCAGACTATATAATTACGACTACATATCTATATTATCATTTAAGTGAACTAGACTATATTATGACTACATTTCTACATTATCAATTGAGTTAAGTGAACTGGACGCCCACTTGGAAAACCATGAGTCTGCGATCAATTCTAATTGCATTGGAGTTGGTTCAAAAATCTAGAAATCGGGTAGATTGGCTCCTAACGGCTTCACGCACGTTCTTCTAAACAGTACTATGAGTGGAGAAAATCTATCCCAGAACATATCCTATAAACTGCATTAAACTTTTAGCAGAAAATAAAAATAAAAAATCACCAGAGTTGTAGTGTTTTTTTTTTTAGATAAAAGTGACCATGGTCACCGATGTCATTAATGAAAGATCAACGAAACCACAAAATATCCGAACTACAAATCTACGATACAACAGTGCGCTACGGCAGAAACAACAAAATACCGATACAACAAAGCACCTAATATGTAACAAAGTCCAGTGCTCTTTGGCACTTACAACAAATATCCGATACAACCAGAGTTGTAGTGTTAATCTCTAATATCATATCTTCTGTGTGTTCATTTTATGAAGAAATATCATTTCCTTTATGTTTCCCTCATCCGTCTTCAACTCACTCGACAATAAATGCAACTTTTCCACACTACCATATCTTAGTCCTGAGTATGGAAAACCATACCACCTACCCATCAAGCTAATAAAAGCATCTGCAGTCGTCTAAACTCAAAATATAAACTCAAAATATGGGTATTTGGCATATAGCAATAGGAAACATAGAAATGAGTTGTAGTCGTCTAAACCCAAAATTTGGCTTTTACAAGATGGACGGAACATCATTTCTTGCGTGAGATTTTTTATTATTTTTTTGTTTCAAAAATATCGGATGGGATATGATATCCCATCCAATACAAAATTTTCTGAGTGAAAGTTGACCCATAGCCATGGACTATAGGCCAAATGCATAGGAATTTTTAAAAAAATTGAGAAAGAAAGAAGAGAGACGGGAGATGATATCCCTATTTTGATTTTTTGATTTTTTTTTTTTTTTTTTGATTTTTTTTCAATTTTAAAATCTATCGGGATATGATATCCCATCCGATCTATTTAATTTTTAAAAAAAAACAAATTGGTCGACGGAGGAGATATCATATTCCGAAACCCAAATTTTGGCTTTTGCAATTTCTTCTCCCAAATGTGGCAGTCGGTTGTGTAGCGCCCCGAGTTCCACACTCTGGGAGCACGTAACACTTACCCAGAATCTTTACTTCAATAAGTACATAACACAGAAAATTACAGGAAATTAGAAAACTTACATTGCACAAGAAAACTGTATCCTACACTCGGATGCTTTCCGCAGCTTGAGTCCCCTGCTCCACGATCAGCGATCCTGCATTAGCAATCTGTGGGCACGTCAGTTGAATACAACTGACGTAATACGGATGAAACCCGCAATCTTCAAATCCCTAACAAATAAATATTGATGCAAAAAAAAATGTGAAAGTCATACAAACATAAGTGTCGGTGTATGTCATAACCTAGAATCTAATGCACAAACTCAGAATGCACACGATGCTCCTACTCTAATGCAAACTTAATTTAGAAACGTATGCATCCCATACTACATACTCCCCAAATCGAGTTCGTATTCTCCAGATAATAGGGTTCAATCCCTCGCCATGCATCCTACTCTTGTACTCCTTCCTGTTTCTGACATTCATCTAGTGACTGGTAAGGTTGCAGTCGCTCGGTCTAGTTCCGTCGCTGCAGTCAGAATCATTGGTTATGCCATTATGTATGCCGAGACCCTGTGGTCCTACGCCACTCCCCGGTCATACTCCGCCCGGCCCCTGTGGTCCTACGTCACTTCCGGACCTTACCCAAAAGTTGTTACGAACATAAAGGTGACCCTGCAGGTCGTACCTGCTCCACCAAGAGTCCTAGAGCCCTATTCTGCTCCCTGTTCGCATTAAACAACATAGAACCTTAGGTGGATTTGGAGGGTCCATTTCCTAACTTCCACCATGCAGTCCTTATTACTAAATCCCAGAAATTAACAGATGAGACCACGCCTCACGTGTCCTAGATAAGACGACGTCGCACGTGTCCCCTTGACAGGTGAGTACACACCCAACGTGTGCCTGTCCTTACCAATCTTGAGTCACACTACTTAGGGCTAACACCTTTACTCAATTTAGGTCAAATTTCATCCGCTTAATTCCTTCATTAATCACCACTTGGTTTTTTAGGTAAAATTATCAGCACTCAAGGTCTCATTGTTCACATTTACAATAAAATATCACAATAAAATATTACTATAGTCTTATTCTCAATTATTGACCCAACTTGGCCCTTATCCGGCCCATAGAAAACAATTACACTACTCTATACTAACTTCGCAAGTTAATCACATTCTTGATTCAACCGTCCTTCCACCTACTAATCTCGAACTTGCATTTTCGTTATTAAGACTAGGTGATTACTAACTCCTTCAATTTGCTTACTAGCATAACAAGATCAAGTCCATATTTTCAACTTTCTAACTTCTCACTAACAAGACGTTCTAGCATATTTACTTTACTAATTTACTACCATACTAATTTATTTAACTTACAAGCTTACTAACATTATAACTAAGCTTACTAACTCATTAGTAGCTTACTAATACAATGTTAGTAGCTTACTAACACAAAACTAGTAGTTTGCTAACAATGTAAAACTTACTAACAAGATGCTAACTTGCTAATAAAAAGAACTTTAAATATTCAAGCATGAAAAATTTAATTAAACAATTCATTAATTAGACAATTACCGAACAAGGCATCACAAAATCACATCTTTATGTTTAATAATAATCAATGCAATCTATCATGCCCAAGACATGGTTTTTATTCATGATCCTGTATAAAAGATTCATCTTTCACACTTATACTATCATTCTTAACACAAAGATTGAAGCTTTATTTATTCACTAGTATATTTATGCATATAAAATTCACATAAGTAAATATTCACTACAATTTCTAGCCAGCATCAATCATTCATTCCATATATGAGGAAAAATAATAATAATAATAGTAACACAAGAGGTATGAAGAATACCCACTTTGATTTGGTGAAAAAGTCTTCAATCGCCTTCTCCTCCTTGCTCCTTGATTCTTCCTTGACTTCTTACTCCAATAATAGTAGTTTAATAGTAGTAGCAGTAAAGTAATAGAAGTGGTAGTAGTAGAAGTGATAGTAGTAAAAGTGGTAGTGGTAGTAGTAGACAGCAGTAGTAAACAGTAGTAGAGAGCAGTAGGCAGCAGTAGAATAATCAGCAGTAGTAGTAGGTAGTAAGAGTAGGAGTAGTAATAATCAGTAAGAGTAGTAGTAGTAGTAGTCAGTAAGAGTAGTAGTAGTAGTAGTAGGTACTAGTAGTTGAAGTAGTAGCAAGTAGTAGTATTTGAAGTAGTAGGTAGTAGAAGTTGTAGCAAGTAGTAGTAGCAGCAGTAGCAGTAGCAGTGGCAGCAGTAGCAAAACAGCAGCAGTAGAAGTAGGAGACAGCAGTAATAGTAGTAGACAGCAGCAACATCAGCAATAGATAGCGGTAATAGTAGTGGTAGACTATAATAATATAGTAGTAGAAGTAGAAAAAGTAGTAGTAGTTAGATGCAGTAGTAAAAGTAGTAGTATGCAGTAGTAATACTGCAGTAAACAGTAGCAGTAAAAGTAGTAGTGTATGCTAAAAATAATAATGCAACTATATATATATATATATATATATATCTAACAATGCATATATATATTGTTATTGTAAGAAAAACAAATAGTACATACTAGGGGTATTACAGGTTGTTCACCACTCACCCAAAATATGGGTAAATGCCCAATGACTGCAGCTGTTTTTTGGCCAAATTATCCATTTTTTGGATATTTGGCCAATGACTACAAATGCTCTAATAAGACAATACTAGCTGAAATCAGAATGGAATGCTTGCCCTATGCCCATCTCTTTTTCCAGTCATTCAAAGGCCACTTGACTATACTAATAACAACAAAAGAATAACATCGGGCAGAGATGCTAAAAAAAATGCCAACGAATCAAAGAAGGTATTGTACACCTAAGAGCATCCACAGTCGTTTGCTATTTTTGCCATTTTCTCATTTTATGAGAAATGAGCGTATGTAGTCGTTTGCTATTTTGCCATATTTTGGCAAAAATGCTATAGTCGCTTCTCAGTTCTCATAGTTGAGAAACGAAATCGACGATTCCCAAATTATAGGGGACGGAACATATTGTTCGGTCCCTTTTTTTTATTATTTTTTAATGGGATCAAACGGAATATGTTGTTTCGTCTGACCCTTTTTTTTTAATGATCAGACGGTACAACATGTACCCTCTGAACAGAAAAAAAAAAATGTAAATCGTCAAACGGGACATGTTGTCCCGTTTGAAGCCAATTCTGGCTTGGACGGAACATGTTGTCCCGTCCAGCCCTTTGGTGAGTTTAGCCCAGTTAATTATAGTTTCAATCTTAGGTTAGTGTATTAATTAGGTAGCTTAGTATAATATAATATTTAATTTATTTAATTAACCTATTTTAATATCTAATCATTAGTTAATTAACTGTAAAAAAAACAGACGAAACAAGATGTTCCGTCCGACCTCCTTTTTTAATATTTCTTTCTCAAATTATAGCAAATGACGACTGCAGCAAATTGCAATTTTTGCTATATGCTATTTTGCCATATTCTCATATTTGAGAAATACCATTGTGGATGCTCTTAGGAACATGAACATAAAGAAAGAAGTTGCCCCAAAAAGGAATAGATTGAAAATAAGCGCACTACAAAAGAGGGGATGTCCATTGCCAGGAGAATCACAAAAACCTTTTCCATTGACATGACAATAGACGAGAAAAAATAATTAATTTTGTGTAAGAAGAGGAAAAGCTAAAATGGGATATCCATAGCATAACCCTTCTACTGTAGCCTATGCCACTTGATGAACATCCTTCATGTGATGGTTTTGATTGAGCCTGAGAAATGTTGTTATAAAGACCATATCGTCCAAAGATAAGCAATAAGAGTCAGGCTCAAAGGAAGCATAAAATAAATTCATAGTTAGTAAGCTAGCCATTTGCAGGGCTTCTCATTATTGGCAGGTGATGGATGAGAGCAGGATCTCTTCCTTCAACAACCTGCCAAAGGAGAGTTTCCCTGTGACAGGCTTCACCTTAAAATCTGTGCACACTCTTACAACTTTACTGCTGCACAAAATGGCCTAGTATATCCCATATTGAGGGTATTTTTTGCTATTCAATTGTTATCTTTATTTATAGATATACGATAAATAAGTTCATAGTCCATATGGTGTAACTTTCTGATTAATAGTCCATAAAAAGGTAATTCGGATCCCCATACCTACTTGCTTCAATGTATAAGATACTGATATTAATAAACATAATCATCTGACCAATGCCAGCTACCAGTCCACAGCATATATATACATCTCACCACGCTCCGTAGCAAAATCAGTGTCACACCATAACTCTGATGATAGAGTCTGTCAACCATGTGCAAAACAACAAATATGGGCACCTATTGATTAAGTGATGGCATCAAATTATTCTATTAACAAATCTTTACCTTGTGCACATACACAGAAGCACAATATACACAGAACTGGGTGACTACAATCTGATAGACTGAATTGACTGCTTTGGTAAATAAAACCTCAGCATATTCATACTCGATCGTGTATACACCTCATCTAACTTGAGGACACAACTCCATTTTGCAACTTGATTAGGTACCACAAAATTTATTAGCTGCGGTGAGAAAGTTTGGTTCAAGTGACCTGAGTAAGCCTAAGAAGATGTACCTCATTGGTTAGGGCGTTTAAGCTCCAATCCCGACAGGACAAAAAAGGTAACATATTTTCTATAAGACATAATAAAGTCAAAGGTTTGCAATTAACTGCACAGTCATCTTCAGGTCATGTATTCTTTGTGGTAAGTGTACCATGTGCTCGAAATTAATGGCAGAGCCATCTACTCATCTGTTTTGTGGTAAGTGTATGTCTTCGAATTTAGCAAGGTTGTTAAACTACACCTTCTTTCAGAAAGAACCAAACAAAAAGAAAATAAAAACAAGAAAACTTTAGAAATCAGAGTAGTGACTCTTGGCTTTGCTGTTTTCATCTATTTAAGAGTTGCATATTGCATATGCACACCTGTACAGCACTTCTGTCTCTAATATCTTCTTCTAAAACTCTCTTCTTCTGAAAAAAAATAAAATTAAGTGGACCAAGCATTATAATTTATTTTCCTAATAAAATGTCTTCTCATATATTCTTATGTAATGATAAACATGATCCATCTAGAACTCTGTATCAAAAAAGAATGTAAGGAAAACTAGATGATTTGAAGTCCTCAAACAAACACATCAAGTGTTCATCGAACACTAAATTATGAAGACGGTTTTTTTTTTCTGCAAATTTTTTTGGGAAGTTCACCTGCATTCCACTAAAGACTGCGTATTGTGAAGAAAGAAAATGAATGAAACGCTTTTGAGGTGGTTAAAGATGGGTTGACTTGAAATAACTTGATCTATGAGTAGAAAGTCTCCAAGCTACCCACAAACACAAGTTTTCATGATATATAGATGAAGATGGATGGCACTGATCTCTTATTTAGATAACTGATATGGCTAAAAATTGGGTTAAATCGGAACCGTTCAAATTGGGCACGAATCTTAAAGTTCCTAGGGGCAAAATAGTAATTTCGCCTATATACGGGTCTGAAATGGGAATTGGGTCTCTTCTCTTGGACCCGATAACCCATGAACGGATATGGTCAACTGAGAGCGGGTCCCAACCCGTTCAGAGACAGTTCAGGAAGATATGGAGAAATCTTGATCTGTCCCTATCCTGAGGAGGTGGTTCTAACCACCTCGATCCAGCCACACCGGGAAGTAGATATTCGCTCTTATCTCGAAACAGATCCCCCACGGCGACTATAAAAATCCCCATACTTCCTACCGTTACAAGGTGATCTCTCTTTGCCTACCTAAAGCTTTTTGATATTCTTTTCTGAGTATTGACAAGAGCATCGGAGGGTGCGTCGATGGGATCCATCCCGGTGTTTCGCACTTTGTGCAGGTCAGCAGCAGCACCAAGGAGCCAGCCTATCAACAGTGGAAGTGGTTAGGTTTGACATCTTTAATTCCTTACGAACTCACAAATTCATTTGATTGCCCCACCGAAATCAGCGGCAACAATAACCAATTAAGGCAGTGATGTAAACTTAACCCTAGAGAATTTTCAAGAATATTAAAAGATTAAGTTTACCAATATGTAATGCCGATTAAGTTAGAAATTGAAACTACTAATTGGTTTGATGAATTTTCAAGAATTGAAATAAGTTTAACAAACCCAAATAATTCACGCCTAACAATCAATAATTATACTTAATCGTTCTTAGCATGTAAGATATGCAATAATGACTCGTACGCTAATTGGCAAGTAAAAGCACACACACTCAATATTTGTGAACGACAATAAATTTAGATAATATTCTAAAGATGATAAGTGGTACCACAAATAAAGGAGAACGGAAAGAAATTACCGGGGTTCGATGAACGAGTCGCCAAGGATGAAGAAGAAGAATACGCTAACCGTCTCAGTCAACAATGTTGTACTCCTCTGCAAATCAGCCTCTGGATCTGAGGATGAGGGTTAGGATTTGAATTGGGGGATTTAGGAACTAGGGTTTCGGGTGTGAAAGGAATTTAGGGATTAGGGTTCGAAGTTGAGGGGCAAGAGGAAGGTGAGGGCCGTCGGAGGTTGCAGGTGGTTGAAGGCAGTAGTCGGGGGGCTTCGGGGGATGAGGAAGGCAGGGTCGGGATGGAAGAGGAAGGTGATTGAGATGGTTGTGACGCTGGCGTAGGAGGGGTTCGACGACGGCGAGAAGAAAGGGGGCTCGGGGTGGTCGACTGGAGGGGATGAGGCGACGAGGAGTTTCGGAGGGTGCTGGTGAGGTTGGAGGGGTTCACGTCGGGGGAGGAGGAAGAAGAAGAGGAGGGGGTGGCAGCTGATGATGGGGTTAGGGTTTGGGATTTTGGATAAATAATTTTGGAGATTTGGGGTGTAGTTTAGAGCTTCTCATAAATCTTAATACTTTCTTAGGATTTTTCACAAACCCTAATGTTCTCTTATGATCTCACACACACAAGAGAAAAATGAAGATCAACAACTCAACACATAATAATTTTTTTAATCAATAATAGCATACCTTCTTATTATTCTCATATATAGTCTCAAAACAATCTCAAACAAATCTAAAACAAATCTCTCAAACAAACTACATATGATATGGCTAAATCTCAAAACAAAACAAACTTGAACTGATGTCCTCATCATGTAGCGGCCTACCACACGTGTATAAATAATCTACTTCTAGCTAGTTTTGACAATAAAGACTAAATACTTGCATGATAATAAAAAAATGATAAAAACGTACCTCAGTGTTATGTATTGAAGGACCTGTAGGTCAGGACGATCTCTACAAGGTAATATGATGTATCACTTCTCTCCACAACCTATATGAGTAAATCGGTAACCTGTATGAGTAAATCATTGTTAATAAGTTCATCAGCCGTGCTCCCAACCATAGTTCCATAAAGAATGGAACTGAAACACCGACCGTAAATATCTTACTATGACTAAATTATTAATGGAGTGGAACTTGATGCACACTGCATTGACAAGTTACTGGTCAAGGGAGGAACCTTAATTGCTTCAATGGGGTCACGATTAAAAATTTGCATGTGGAGGCTTTATACATATAATTAAGTTACTGGTCAAGGGAGGAACCTTAATTGCTTCAATGGGGTCACGATTAAAGATTGGCATGTGGAGGCTTTATACATATAATTAATACTGAAATTGGCGGGGAAGGGGTCTCAATGAGAAAACCTGTACTTGACTAAATTGAACATTGAGAGGGAAAAACAAACAAACAAGGCTCCAGTGTCATCTTCAATATCTTTTATGGTTTTCTCATCCCTGTTCAAGTAACTCCACCAAATTTAATCCAGGTATGGAACACCATACCATCCATGCATCAAATTTAATAAACAAGATAAAAAGTAGCTAAGATAATGGAGAACCTGCCCATGCCCACCTCTTTTCCAGTCAATGGCCACTTGCCTAGTCCAAAAAGAACAAAAGAATAGAAGAGGATAGAAATGCTGCATATATGCCAAAGAATCAAAAAAGGTACTGTACACCTAAGGAGCATGAAGGGAAAGAAGGAAGTTGCTGAAATAGAATATATGAAATATAAAAGGGACAATGCTAGGAGAATCAAATGAACGTTTTGCATCGATATGCCGGGACAAAAGAAAAGGATTATTCAAGAAGAGCAAAAAGTTAAGTGGATATCCATAGAATAACCATTGTACAGGAGCATTAGGAAAATATGCTTCATGTGATGGCTCGAGCCAAGAATTGTGCTATAAACAAATCTGATAAGATGATAAACGAAGGGAAGGGAAAAAGAAAAAGAAAAAAAAAAGCAAGGCTATATGGAGTAATAAGCTAGTTAGTTGTAGGGCTTCTCATCATTGGCAGGTGATAAACAAGAGAACAATTTCTTTCTTCAATAGCCTGCCAAAGGAGAGTTGCCCTATGACTGGCTTCAGCTTTAAAATCGGGAAACAGCCTGATTAAGGCTTTACTGTGAAGCGCAACGGAGAAAAGTATGGATATACAGAACGGTACGTTACATTCTCGTATATTTGTTTTCTTTTGCTTGGGAAAGTCAAAAAGCGGAAGTATAAAGGAAAAAAGAAAAAATTAAATTAATACATACATACATTTATAAACAAACACCAAATTTTAAACGCAATAAAAATATGAACGTTTAATATTTTTCTGACTTCATTGCAGTGGGTCTAAGATATTTAAGGGTCAATAAGTGCATTGACACTGATGTCAATTTTGCTTTTAAGGGCATAGATAAACAAATACATAGTGATGTAACTTCATCTATTTATGTACGTACTAAGATCTTTATGTTGATGCATCAATGTATTGATATTATCCAACAAATATAATTAATCTTCTTGAGAAATGTCAGTAACCAGTACCGATCACGCAACACATTAACATTGTGGATAAATACTACAGCAGCCGAAGTCAACATAAAAGTGGGTAACTTCTGAGAAACTGGATTACTGCCGACACAAATTTGTATTAAACACTTGTTCAACATAACGCCTGTCTAGATCTGCTTCCAACATTCATCATAACTTCAGGTCAGAATAACTCCATTTGCAACTCAAAAGCATGAGCTGCTACAATGAGATTGCTGACCAAGTCAAAAGGAGTGGACCACTTCACTCTGAACCTAAATACACCTACCTCATTGGTCAGCGACTTTAAGCTTACAAAATACAGCCTCACCAACAGGACAGTGCGGTAACATAATATGCTACAAGACATAATTATGTCGAAGGAGAAATCTAATTGATCATAGAAGCCTAATATAAGTTTACTTTTGTTTGGACTTTGACAGTGAGACCACTATATAATGGCATTTTAGGAACATGCATTATCAATTTTAGTTTTAGATATATAACGTATTAATACTTTGTCATTTAGTTACTTCATTTACCCAAGCACGAATCGCAAGAAGGCTTTGTTTCCCTAAGGCAACAGCATGTTAGCTAATCAAAGCAAAAGGTTTGATTATTTGACCATTTATGGAAAGAAATTCCGCAAGCTAAAAGCTTCACCAACATTGGGGAGTTTTTTTTTTTGTGTAGAGTGACTTGGAAAATAATATACAATTATACACTTAAAGAAGTATCACAAGCATGCTGCAAATTAAATATTGATTAAATGGTGATTGAATGGAGTTTGTACCTTTCCCTCAACTATTAATTCCGGAGTCACCACCTTTATCTATTGAGCGAGCAAGAATTGTCTATCATCAGAAAGGATAAGAACATGAGTAATTAAAAAAATTATATTGAACTCACTCAGATTTTGTCTTGGATGACATTATAACTTCTAACTAAAGCATTAGTATTGCAAAGATCTCATTTTTTACATCCAAAGTTAATAGGGTCTTTATTTACTCACTGGCAAGGGTCTTTATTTACTCACTAGTCACTAGCAAATATCAAGTGATTTACAAAACAAACAATAGTTTTGTGTGATTAATAGTTGTCGACAAAATTCAATAAAAAAGCATCTAGTTCTAGTGAAAACTAACAGGGGTTTAAACTTAGAATTACAACTTGATTCATGGATGGATTGTGAATAATGTTCAGTTGGAGGTCATGACAGTAAGATAGTTATTTATGATCACTTGGGACATTGTAGAATGGATATATACAGTTGACATGTGCACCCATCAAGCTGAATTAGTTTTGCTAGCTACTATACATGGTTCATGAGTGTGCATATGGATATAAAGTTTGTGTCCCTTCTCTTTGTCATGCTCAGAAACCATGAGTAGGGAGTCAAATTTCTACTAAACTAATTTATGATAGAGTCCATAGACCTTACTCGCTCCCATCCTACCCACACTGCACAACACCACCATGCTTGCACGAACATTATAATGAAGTAAAAATTGGACAAGGGCCCGAAATAATGTCATATGGAAACATTTAGTTCAAACAAAATAATAGTAATATGCAGACTATAGCAAAAAGATAAATCCATCCCTTCTAGTCGTTGTCGTCTTTACATCCACAACTCTAACTAGTAATTATATACGTATGTGCATCTAAAATCTCAAAGTAACCTTCCTACCATCATTCAAGGGCACTTTAGCATAGTTTCACTCCAAATGGTAAGGCAAACAGCATGATACATATAATTGAGGAGGTGCTTTATAATATAACTAATGCCAGAATAATTAGCATCAAAACAAAGAAAATAAGAGTAATTAAACGAGCTCCTATCTATCCTGCCATACTGCCATTTGCATGATCAACCCACAAAATTTCTTGTGCTTCTTCGTCCTAAACCTTAACACATACCACGGAATAAGAGAAAAGAGTAAGACTCGCACAAGAAAGTGGACAGAAGGGAGAAACGAGGTATAAGTATGCTGTGTGGACTCACCTTCGAGAAGCCTTTGATGGTCATCACAGCTTTTGCTCCAGCCCTACTCCAAAGCCTAACTGTCCAAGCCGAAGCATGGAAGAAGTGCTTCTTGTCACCTATCTCAGACCACAAAACTACTCTCAGACATAATTCCTTTTACCAACCTATGTGTTGCCTTTTTCCAATACCATTATAACTAATCCCAAAAGAGGACATCTATGGTATTGGAGAGATCGACTGCAGCTAAGTGTATATGATAGCGAGCATCATCACTCCAATAATAATGATGTGCAACCTGATGGGTGATACCTCGGAACAAAGACAAGACAAAACCCCGAACTTACAGAAATCAAAAGCTCATCTTTCCAAGATGAAATCCAAGAAGTGTAGAATTATATCAAATCTCATATATTAGAAGAGTAATCATCTAACAAATAAATTGCACATAATTTGCTCTGATGAGCTCGTTAAAGTACATAGCCTCATAACAACCATACATACAAAGCCAATATATGAGAATAGCATATTCATGAGTCTAACGAATCTTGTCACTTATGTGACACCGTCATCCTTTTGCGTTGCTAATAAATTCAACTCGCAAAAAATTTACCCTCCATGCAGAGTAGAGATAAAAACCACCACATCCTTATCCTCCAATGTCCCATCAAGATTACCACACAGTTCCCAATCGCAACCATTCACAAGCACAAGAACACCAGGCCTCCTGCAGTCGGTGCTCATAATTTTAGCCTAATCACAAGGTTGTAATATTTACAGATTTGAAGTTTTCCTTTCCTCTTACTACTACAACTGCAAACGGTACCACCATTTCAAACTCAAATTCCTATTTTCAGTAAGTCAGAAAAAACTATAACTTAAATGCCACAGTATTCTCGTATTTCCAAAAGACTTCTTCCATTTATCAAGACTGATATAAAACCTTTACATGACGACATAATCACGCGCATTGCACGTACATTTGAGTTGGTCAACTGAAAATCAAAAGAGTTTTCGTTTGAGGGCTTACACAGTGTCTCCTTTCATGCATTTCCGGTCGTTCCTTGATCAAATTGGTCCGGACCCAAGCTAGAAGGTCTCGCATCGTGAACTGCGAATCAAAATGGGTTTTGAATATCAAAATCAAATATGCGAAAAAGAGCAACCGTTAACGGTCCGAATTTTGATGGAATTACCTTGCCCTCCTGCGATTTCGAGGGTTGGATATCAACATCGTGGATCTTGACGGAGTTACAGAGGAGTTCGAGGCCACCACTGCATAAAAATTTCAAAAAAAAAGTATCAGAAACTGTGAGGAAAAGAGGTAGTGATGGAAGTAATTGGTGAAATTTTGATACAGAGAGAGAGAGAGAGAGGGGATTACCCGAAGGGTCTGTTTGGTTCAAAGGAGAAGAGGGAAGGGGAGAGATTTTAATGGAGGGGAGGGGAGGGGAGGGGAGGGATTTAATTAAAACTGTGTTTGGTTCAAAGGAGGGGAGGGGAGGGAAAATAATAATTTTCTTGTTTGGTTCACAAGGGAAGGGAATGGATTTTATAATAAAATTACTTTTATACCCTTTTGCATATAATAAGAAATTGGGCAAAAGCCAAAGTACCCCCCAACGTTTGGCCCGAGTACAAAATGCTCATACAACGTTTGAAAAAGTACAATAAACCCATTATTCCGTTAACTTAACCCTTTCCGTTAAGTTATAATTATTAAATTACCTTTTTACCCTTACCCTTTTATATTCAATCTCTTTCTTTCCTTTCTTCATTTCTTTTTTCTTCCTTAATTTTTTCTTGTTCTTCCCTTTATTCCTTGAAGGGAATATATCTTATCTTTTTTGCAATTCATATTTCTATCCAGACGGTTGTCAAAATTTCTATCTTAGTAGCTATCCTATTCAATTTATGGTTTATTCAGACTATGGAGGATTTCTCCTACTAACCCTTATGCTGGATATTCTTGGGAACATATTTGCTTCACTCTTTGTTAGGTGCTTTGTTTGGGAAACCACAGGAAACTTTTGACCTACAACAGTTACAAACTAGATTTCTGAGTGCCCTGGCTTAAAGAATATGCACAATCTTTTCTTTTACATCAAATTAATCTGGTTGCTTTGTGTACGCTACTGTAATGAAGACAAATCTTTCGTTATTCAATTATATTTTCTTTTTCTTTCTTTCTTTCTTTCTTTTTTGAAGCAACACAAATTAACCCTCCCATTATCCCCCAATTGTTTCATTCATCTTCGGTCAAGTTATGAATTAGTTTTACGTTCTACTGTAGTTAGATAAAGGAAATTGACACTGAGAGAGGGACGTATAACTTAATACAATCAATGTTTTAACACTAGAAATCTAATCATCTTAAAAACCAAATGAAAGGAAGAGGTTAATTGGATCGTCTAAACTTCATCGGTTACCCCCACATATCAGGCTGCAATCAAACAAGTATGCCACTTGTTTGCTCACGTCAGGTTTAATACCTTGGAGGCTCTGAAAGCGATCACCACTCACGAACATGTACTAAAGGATCAGAAATGAAAGAACCAAAGAGAATCTCATGCTTAAGATAATTTCGTGGTTGGTTCTTTAAGTCTGTGTGCATTAAGAGAATCTCATTCAGCCAAATTAATTAGTCTTCTCAAATTGGAGAGAGTGGTAATTCAGTACTATTAAGCAATTAGAACATTGATAAAAGGGTAAGGGTAAAAAGGTAATTTAATAATTATAACTTAACGGAAAGGGTTAAGTTAACGGAATAATGGGTTTATTGTACTTTTTCAAACGTTGTATGGGCATTTTGTACTCGGGCCAAACGTTGGGGGGGTACTTTGGCTTTTGCCCTAAGAAATTCATACAACCACTTCATACAATAAGAATTGAAAAAACAACGAATTAGAGAATTTTTTTTCTTTTTTTTCTAGTTCATCATTCAATCTTTAGGAGGGTATCATTTCAATACATACAGTAACAAGCAAGAAACTACAAGATGTTGACGAATGCAGCAATTGAATTCTGGGAAATTTTGTAATGCATTATGGAAGTGTGAGCACATGTAATTTTGTTAGCGACTAAGACAAAAAAAAACTAATTTGATTTATAGAACTTCAAATCAAATGCAAGGCCAAGCCACCCCTTACTACCACATGTAGTACAAAATCATAGCACTAAAGTACTACCCCATTATCTCTTGGTCGCCCATATAATCCTTCAAAATCACAATTCAAACAGCTTGCTTCAACTACTGAACAAAAAGGCTCAAAGAACACCGTCAAAATGTTCACAGGATAATCAAAGGATGTGATGCATTCACAATAAACTATACCTTCAGTGATATAGTTGAGCCCATAATTTGGAAATAATTTGTTGTTACTGTTATCCACTTTATAGACAAATCACACAACTAATTCTCAATCACTACCATTTCCAATAAACGTACCCTTGATCACTACATTGTACTTTATGAAGTGTTCATGACCACAGCACCATGCTCCACTCAAATCACTGACTCTCCATGCGCACCTACAGTCAACATGGACTTTGATTAACCAGAATCCATCATTTTGTTCAGCACATCAAATAGCCAAGGCTCAAAATATTTAATCACCTAATACTACTTTAAACTCCCAATTCAGCTCATAGTCGTCTTTACAATCTTCACAGTATGTACCACGAATGGAATTTATCAACTTTGCTTATATAAGTTCATCTTCAATGCCGAGAAAACTAGGGTAGTAAATGCAGGTTACCATGATCTGCATCATATTTCATGCACAATTGAAGTCATTGAGCACTTTTGCTTGATCAACAAATTTTGGTTTCTCTAAGTTTTTTTCTGCTACTGCTTAATACTTTTAGACACAGATACCAGCTAGGTTGAGATGCAGTGTTGATTGAGAATCTTGAGTTTCAATGTAGAATTCTTTGCCAGGAGTGCGGACGGCAGAGTGCGAACAGCGGACGGCGGAGTCGACGGTGACCAGGATAGGGAGAAAGAGAGAGCGGGAGAGAAACAGTCGGTAGGGAGAAAGAGAGAGGTTTTTTTATTATATTAGAATTTAGATTTTAAAGGGCAATTTAGTCTAGCCACTTTAAAAAATTAGCCATATTTTCTCTTCCCTCCAAATCCCCCCACTTTTGGAGGGGAGCCAAAATTGGCTCAGGAGGGGTGTTGCACCCCCCCATTTCCCTCCCCTCCCCTCCTAAAAATTGAACCAAACAAGAAAAATATTTAAAAACCCCTTCCCTACCCTCCCCTTCCCTCCATTCCCCTCTAACCAAACAGACCGATGCTTCTTCATCTTCTTCTTCCTAAAACCAAAAACCCTTGATGTCGAATGTCTGAGGTTTGTAATCTTACTGGCGCGACCCGACAACCGCTTTCACCCGACCCGAATGCGGTTTTTTATAATAAAAAAAATTGATAGAGGTTAGCATTGGTATAAATATCTGAAACTCGGACCCACCCAGATCCGGCATTGGACCGGTCCGGGTCCTAAAATGGAATTTTTTGTGTACATAGGCCACTTTTTGAAAGATTTTGTGTTTTTAGGCTAGTTGTCCAACTATTAACGCTTTTGGACTAGCCTGTGTCACGTCAACAGCGGCCGCTATTCCCAATAGCGGCCTCTTCATTTCGAGGCGCTAATGGAAATAGCAACCTATGTTTTAATTTTTTTTTAAATTTTTTGTTTGCTGTCGCTATTCCCACTAGCGACCTTAGTATAATGAAGTCGCTGATGGGATTAGCGACCTTTAATGAGTTGTATTATAGCACTTAGCAAAATCTAGAGAGCTTTTGCTCTCTGAAAAATGATAATCAATTTTTTTTTAAACTAAGGTCGCTATTTGGAATATAGGCCTTTATTAACTAAGGAATAGAGGCCTTAGTTGTAAAATTATTTTGCAAATTTTACAAAGAATAAGTAGATTGTGTTTCCTACTGAGGTCGCTATTCTAAGGTCGTTATTCCCAATAGCGACCTTAGTATACTAAGGTCGCTATTCCCAATAGCGACCTTAGTTTTAAATTTTTGGGAAAAACTTTTTAGGAATCGCTAAGTGTCTCAATACATTCATTCGAGCTGACTAATCTCATTATACTAAGGTCGCTAGTGGGAATAGCGACGGCAGACAAAAAATTCAAAAAAAAATAAAACGTAGATCGCTATTCCCATTAGCGACCTCGAAATGAAGAGGCCGCTATTAGAAATAGCGGCCGCTGCTGACGTGGCACAGGCTAGCCCAAAAGCGCTAATAGTTGGGTAACTGACTCAAAAACGCAAATACTATCAAAAAGTGGCCTATGACGGCAAAAATCCCCCTAAAATGAGACGCATTGTACTTTCAGGTCCGGATCCGGATCCGCTAAAAGAGACCCGACCCGGAACCGTTAAAAAAATCCAAAAAATTAACATAAAAATAAATATTATATCCTCGCCCCACCCCTCATTCCTCCTCAATTTTAAATCTTCCTATTCCAAACTCAAAACTCATGCTTTTTTGTTCTCTCTTTTATTCAAAATCCTCTACTCGCCGCCTCCGCTCCCCGCTTACACTCCCGCTCCTACCCGAATGGGTAGAAATATTTTAATAGGACCCAGGTTCGGGTCTGGGTCCAATTTTTGGACCCGTGGTGGACCGGATCCGGGTCCGGGTAGTAAAGGACCCGACCCGATCCGACCCGGCCCGATACCAATGCTAGAGGTCACCCGCAGTTAGCATTGGTATAAATAACCATACTCGGAACCGACCCAGAGCCGGCATTGGACCGGAACCGACCTGGTTTATACAGGTCCGGGTCCTAAAACAGGACCTTGTTGCACTTTCAGGTTTGAGTCCTCTCAAAATAGAGCCGAGGTCCGGATCCAAAAACGTTAAAAAATACCCCCAAAAATATGGAATTTGAATAGGGTTATAGACATATACATGTAAATAGTAATTGTTGAAGATAGGAATAAATACAATATTTATTCAAGTACTTAAGTGCAAAATTGAGAATCCATAATCTTCACTTCTCTTTTGTTTCTCTTTCCCCTTCATGGCTTCCTCCTTCATTTCTCTTTCGAAATCGCAACAAATAAAATAAAAGGAAAACAAAAGAAGAGAAGGCAGAGACATCAGCCAGACGTCGACAGCCGCTCGTCGTGCCCCCCGCCCCTTTTGCCGCTCGCCGCTCCTTATTACCGGACCCAGACCCGGATCCCGTTCTCGCGGGTCGGGTTTGGGTCCAATTTTTGGACCCGTAGGATATCGGGTCTGGATCCGGATAGTGCAAGACCCGATATCACTGGTGCCCACAATTTTTTGTGACAATTTCAAATAAGTCACTCACAAATCTTTATTTGTATAAACATCATCAGCAATATAGATTCTCATCTAAAAAATCACTTATAATAGAAATTTTTTTAAGTTTAATTCACGGTCGACTTACTTAATCATTTGAGTTGATTTAAACACGACGAATAAAATCACATTGACCTTATTCATAATCTTGTATTTAATTCATTTTTTTAGTGGAACCATCATTGTTAGTGGTGTTTATAAAAATAAAGAATTGTGTATTGTTTAGTTAAATTAACAAAATTGTGGGCAGTCCTTAAAAAAACTCTCCAAATTTATCATAGCCATACACCCCACATTTTATGCAAGTGAAAATCGATTTTCCGCTCTCTTGCTCAGTATTATCGAATAGGCAGGTCAGTGGACCACACTAACACTTACAGGGGTGTATTGGATTGGAATTTGAAAAGAATTTAAAAGAATTGAGAATCTCAGTATTTAAGGGATTTATGGAGAATTCACCTAAAACTTTGACTAGGATTTATAAGGATTTTAAATTAGTTTGATGGAATTCTTATTATGAATTTGATGGAATTCGAAGGAATTCGATGACAATTGAACTTTTCCTACACAAGATTGTCATTCTTATAAGAGTAGTAATCGGTTTTAACCAAAGTATGAATAGCCCTAATGAACAGAATGATGTTTTTCGATTTGTTGTATCAAGAACTGCAAAAAATTAAATTAGACCAAATTATAATTCAACCAATTTAATGTATTGCAAGTGTTCTAATCTGCAAATTATTCCCAAAGGCTGCTACCAAAACAAAAATACCATGTCATCTATAAAAAAACGAAATGTTTAGAAAGGCAATAACTCCTTAGCCGAATAAATGTTTAGAAAGGCAAAAAAAACTAGATATCCAACAAATTAACTCGTAGTCAGTATCAACAACAACTAAAAACAAAACATATTACAACGGAAAGCATTTATGGTCTATACTGATACAACTCCGATGACTGCACCTCCCTTCTAAGATACCTGCTCCATGTTGAATTCCACAATGCATACACCAAAAAGAACATGCAAAAATTGATGATTGTAATGACTAATAAAACTGCAAAACTCATTCTAATTTACACCTTACCCTGTATAACTTAAAATCATTGTTCCTTTTACAACATGTGTATCACTTCTGTAGTCTCATCTTCTCCCAGCTAGAATTAGAGCCTGGGTTTGTATTATTTGTTGCACCCGGTCATTTGGGCCCCTCAACCCCCTCAATTTGTGGAGTATTTGAGGTTCAATAGCATCACCGGCAATTTGAGAATGATTTCAATGAGTCAGGCTTTCTTAGAATCATTTCCAGTGCCTTTTTTTTGTTTTAAATTTGGATGGGATGTTTGAAGGAATGGTGGTCATTCTGAACCGTTGTTGTCGGTTTGATGACCATCGGCACTTGTGGAAGGAGAAGTTGGAGGATTAGATATTACAATAACAGAATGGGTTTGAGGATCAGCAGACTTGCTTTCAACATAAATTTCCTCCTTGTCTTCAACGTATAATATCCCAAATTTCTGTCCATGAGTCAATCCCGGGCATAAACCCTAGAGGGGAACAACAAATAGGGTTAGTAAGAATTTCAAAAGATCACTTCAATTTAGGTTGGCGGCGCTCAGGGCTGACGGCGAGCGGGGGCGTCGACCGGCGGGGCTCGACGATAGGGAAAGGAGGAGCAGATGGAGCAGAGGGTTTGGGCGAGGCTGCTGTTGACGACGAACGGGGAAGGAGGACATGGTCGGGGTTGGGTGGCGTGTGTGGGGGGGGGGGGGGTGGAGACGGGGTCGCCGGAGGTAGGGAGTGGCCGGAGATGGTCGGGGGAGAGGAGGGAGAAGATGAACAGTAACTGACAATCAATTTCTTCACAAGAGAGGTGGATACAACTGTGGGGAAGGAGGAATGTCTAATGACTTGAAAGTTTCTACGGTAAACGTGAGAATTGCAAAGGCTTTTGGTATTTATACCTCAAACCCTAGATTCCATCTAAATCTTCCAAATTCTCAATTCTACCAAAATCAATAACTTTTTGAATACACCGATAATTGAATGGGGTCATTTAAAATCTCAATTGAATACACTGAGAATTGAATAGAATCACTTAAACTCTCAATTGAATACACTGTGACTTTTATAAACTCCTTTAAAATCCTAATTGAATACACTAGATTTTTCACATTCTTTTCAAATTCCAATCCAATACAACCATGTTAGAGATCCAAATGTGTTGGTCCGGAAGTTTGAAAGTTTTTCAATGACTTTTCATAAAAACCAATAGATAATTGGGGAATTGTTTTCCTTTTTTCCTTCCTTCTTTCTTTCTTTTGGTTATTTCGCATCTTAAAATATCTTTTAAGATGGTGCACATTTGTCTATATATATATATTTTTATTAACATGTAATAAACAATATGTAATTCATTTTTCTTTAAAAATGTCATTTTGCATCAACTAAAATACAAACAAAATTAGTCAAGATACCAAGGCATTATTGTCAACTAATATACACGTTCGATGCACATATTAATTTTAAAAAAAAAAAAATCAAAATAAGAACTCCGATTTACACGTGCGATGCATGTCTTAATAAATATAATTATATATTTCTAAAAGTAAATGTAAATACTATAATGAGTGAGTTGAAGTTGAACATGTTTGCACGTAAGTAGGTAGATTTACAACTCCAATTCTTCCATTATAATAACTAGTATAATGCACGTGCGATGCATATCTATAAAAAAGTTTAGTCATTAAATTAAATAAATTTGTATATTTTGATTTGATGTGCATGACACGGGGATGTTTAGTGGATGTAGTTTGCACGTATATTGTACGGGTTTGCTCAGTTACAAAATTAGGGTTTGTTTGTTTATAACCCCAACTCTCCCATTAAAATAGTAGATTATTATATATTATATTATATTATAGATAAATAGATAGATAGATAGTAATTTACACGTGTGATGCACATTTAATATATTAAAAAAATTAAAGTAAACAATCTGATGTAGTGAGAACTCGAAACTAAGACCTCATTCATATTAGTTATGTACATGTAATACACGCATTAACAAATTTTACAAATCACACTAAGGTCCTCTCCCATTATAATATCAAAGATTAGATATTAGAGATTACATTATTTGTGGGAAACCCAAAGAGGCATAATAAGTGGTCTCCGTTTTCTTCTAGTACTAATTGAATTATTGTTTTAGTTTGTATTTGTATTTTTTTTCGGAGCAATTATGCGGTGTGAGAGCAAAAACATGTACTTTTATCACAATTTTTAAAAGATTATTTTGATTGGGTATTTGGAATTAGGTGGGAGGGATTATTAAAACAAAACAAAAAAAAAAAAAAAAAAAAAAAAAAAAAAAAAGGACTTGGCTTCATGTGGGGTCATATTCATAACTTTTACATAATCTACATGCTATTAGAGCATCCACAGTGGGGTTTCTTACTTTTAGGCAAAATTAGAAGAATATGAATGGAATTGAGTGTATGGTCTGCACTCATATTTGCCAAAAAAAAAAAAAAAAAATTGGGAAGCCCTCGGACGGGACATCATGTCCCGGCCGATCAATGATCAAACGGGACATGATGTCCCGTTGAAGGTGTTTCCCAATTTATTTTTTTTCAAAATTCGGCAAGGACGATACATCATGTATCGTCCGAGCCATTAAAAAAAAAAAAAAAGCGACGAGACATCATGTATCGTCCTCTATATTGCTATATTCGCTGCGCGACTTCTCAAATATGAGAATGCACTGTAGATCGTTTGCTATTTTTTGAGAAAATAGCAAACGACTGCAGAGCTCAATTCTCATATTATTCTCAAAATATGAGAATATGAGAATTATGAGAAACGACTGTGGATGCTCTTAGAGTGAGTGCGCCAATATATATCCACTCTTTCTATTGATTCTTCGTACCGAATCTCAAGTTTATATTGTACTAAACTAAGATTTTTATCATGCATTGGTCCAGCTCTTGCTTACAAAGATCTTCTTGTCTCATATTAAATTGCAATGACTTTGAATAAAAGTTTAGAGTGAGCCTGACATGCATTAATCATATACATATCTAAGGATTGTATTGAATATATGTGATTTCTTATAAACTCACGTTTAGCATCTCTTCATGTAAGGAGCTCGCGGTCTTAAAATACTGTCTACATGATCTTCCTAGAATTAAGAAATAACTCATAGTATCATTTGTTTTATTGAATAATTAAGCACCTGGCCATAGTCTAGATGTATATTTTGTTTTAACCCAAGTTGCAGTTCATGAGATATTGAGATATCATCTTATTATTTGGTTATGGAAGATCTTCCATTTTCCATTACAGTTTCAAGCTTTTTGCCTTGAAGATGGAATGAAATCTCTCACACTGACAAGTCCAGTCTTAGATATATATGTATATGATCATCTGAGACTGAGATCATCTAGAGCCTAGGCTCTGTTTGGTTCAAGAAGGGAAGGGGAGGGAAGGGATTTTAAAATGGAGAGGAGGGGAGGGGAGGGGAGGAGAGGGAAGGGATTTAATGAAGACTCTGTTTGGTTCAAAGGAGGGGAGGGGAGGGAAAATAATTATCTTCTTGTTTGTTTCACAAGGGAGAATGGATTTTATAATAAAATTACTTTTATACCCTTCACAATTGCATTCCCTAAACCATATTAAAATGGACCCTGACTTAATATCAGTATTCAATCCGAATTCCTATCTGTTCCAATCAAATACTGTTATTGAGATAGATATCCAAGTAATATTCATATTCATATTGACTGTACACGTGTACAAACTTGGTTCTTTGTTTGTGAAATTTGAGGTGTATTTATCTATTTTATGCAGAATCGACGTGCTGATTACGATTCAGTCTTCATGGAGAATCTTGTATCATGAGAAGTTGTAAGCTCAAGGCTGGAAAATTTGTGTATTACGGTTCAGTCTTCATGCTGATTACTCAAGTTTAGTGATAGTTTGTTGACCACAATCTAGAGACGGAGGTAGTGCTCATGATTTTTACTGAAAAGACTGATACACTGTATAGATTTTTTTGAGGCCTTGTGAGGAAGCAAGACAATATGTTGCGATCGATCAAACTGGACTTAATATCGAATGGTTGGGAATGTAATGGATAGATCCATGATGTTCAGATTTTCCCAAATCTCACTTTTCTTTTTTGTTTTCTTACCGGAGTGCCAAATATTAGATGAAATGTTGAATTCAACTCTTGTTTATTTAAATCATATTAGAGAACTAACTAAAAGGACAATTTAGTCTATTCACATTAAAAAATTAGATGTAATTTCTCTCCCCTCCAAATCCCCTCACTTTTGGAGGGGAGTCAAAATTGACTCAGGAGGGGTGTTGCACCCCCCATTTCCTTCCCCTCCCTTCATAAAAATTGAACCAAACATGAAAAGTTTAAAAAAAAACCTTCCCTCCCCTCCCTTCCATTCCCCTCCAACCAAACATTCCTTAGCGGAAAAAAAGGAGATACTCCAGAGTAGCTATGGTGTCAACTTGTATGTCTCCATCATAAATATGCGTAGTCGAAAATTCTAGAAATTTTTAGTACAAATATATTGTGTGATAAATAATCATTCCTTTATTATATATAGATGCTTCGAATGTAACATATATTTTGGGGAAGAAACTTGCCTTGAAAAGTAACACGATTATTTTTTTATGGTGGTATTTGCTTCACTTTGTTGGGATAGCTTTGCACCTCAAATTTCTTCAACTGTTTTTGGTAATGTGTCCCTATCATGGTTTATATATAAAAAAAAGTATGAACAACTTGCTTATTTACTAAATGAGTAAGTGATGATATTGCATACTTGTGATCGATTTTTTTAAAAAAAATAATTAGATGTACGTCTAAGATATCACATGCATGTCTCATCATCAATTACCCATTTACTAAAAGAACAAGTTGCTCATATCATTGTTACTCTTTATATATTTGTCTCCTACAATCACTTATTCATGTAAATATACTCATATTATCTGTTGGATAAAATATTGTTGCAACATGGTCTATTATTATCAGCTTGGTGTTTTAAGAACACCTAACTCTTACAAGTTCCCCTCGAGGTGATTGTGGTGTATAGGGATGGCATTCGGGCCACTCGGGCCGAGTTTGACCGGGTTTTGACCGGTCCCGGGCCACCCGGGCCGGGCCGGGCCGGGCCGGTTCGCGGACCGGGCCGGGCCTGGCCCGTGTATGAGGTTTTTTTTTTTTGTAAAGTATTATTAAAGATCATGTATATGGATTTGTAATTTTATAACAATTGCAAAGAATAAAATTTCATAAATAATTGAAGTACATGAATAAATAAAGTACATAATTTAATAAATTTGAACTTCTTGAATAAAATTAAGTACATGAATAAAATTCATACAACTTTGTCTATTTAGATCAAATTACAAATCAAGGGAATTACTTGAATTTAAAGATCGAGATGGTCTCTACTTAGATTGAAGAGAAGGCATTGGACTATTGTCGTGGACATATTTTAAGTCCTACACTCAAGGATTTGAGTGTGTTTCATTCAAATCGGGAAAACTATCATAATTAATAAATGTTTCTTCACTATCTATATATTGGTTAGGAATGGAAGGAATGTGATGACTAGTAGATTATTGACTACTGTGTCTACCACCACCGCGTGATCGATTAGAGGCCATTTAACTATGAAAAACTAGTGTATGTAAAAATTATATAGAAAACAACAACTAAATGTATGACAACTAATAATTAAAAACAAACAACAACTAAATGAGTGAGTAATTAAAAACAAACAACAACAAATTTGTCTAATTTTATTATTATTTTTTTAATTTTCTGGAGAGAAAAAAATCAGCCAACGGGCGGGCCGGGCCGGTCCCGGGCCAGGGCGGGCCGGTTCAACCGGTCCCGGGCCTCGAGCGGGCCGGGCCTAACCGGGCTTTTGCTGCAAAAATGGGGACCGGACCTGAACCGGGTGGGTGGGGGCCGGTTCAGGGGCCAGCCCGGGTTGGAGGGGGGCCGGGCCGGTCCCGAGCTAGCCCGGCCCTGATGCCATCCCTAGTGGTGTAGTAGCAAATATTAGTTATTACAGTACATTAAGGAACGTTTACCATTTTGTAATCAAAGTTCAAATTGACAAGAGATCGAGAGTTTGTTGTTCTTTTGAAACAATTTTCCAATTATGCAAGAATAACACGTAATTATAAAAATCCAAAGGAGATGAATAAATTCACATCTTTTTTAGAAGATATAGGGTGCGCGCTGCCGTACAAGTGACATGAATTCTAATTCTATACAAACTGAAAATAACTAGGTCTCACCCAATTATATAAAAACCGACCTTATCCAATTAGATAATACAATCTTTATTCAATCATGTCAGAAGAAATCATGAAATGCTAGTAATTTGATTTGGACACTACTAAATGAACATCTAGATTCACTTCAAATTCAAACGATATCATCATTTTTAAGTTTCAAGCACATTCCTGTTGTTTACTTACGAGGGAGGTATACTACTAGAAGCAGAGCAACTTAATCAAAATACAAGAATGGAGGACATCTCTAATATTATAATTATAATAAAGAGTTGGAGTTGGAGTTTGTAAACTTACTCACTTACGTGTATTGTGTGTACATAACTAATATAAAGGACGTCTTAGCTTCGTGATCAGACAATGTCGGATTTTTTACTTTTTAAAAAAAAAAAATTTATTAAGACATGTATTGCACGTACGTGTAAATTACTAGTATTAGCAAAGAAGCGATAGAGTAAAAATAATATTAAAGAGACAAAATATGTATTATGATTTAAAGAAATGATGTTTTAAAATTTTCAAAATATGCTCTCAGATGTAGCAGCTTTCAGCTTATTTTCATTTCTCACCCCTTAGTAGGGGTGGGCATCGGTCGGTATCCGACCTAATATGGACCATCTACCACCGATTTAAAGAAGATTGGTTTTTTTAATTTTCTCATCTGCAACCAATCTGAGCCTTAATTTGATCGGTTTCCATCCAAACTGATTAAGCTCAGTTTGGATAGAATTGGATGGTCGGATTGGTGTCTAACATCATTCATAATTTTGTTAAAATTTAAAAAATCAACTTCAATTAAACTTAAGAAACAACATGTTATTGATTGCTAATGAATTTTACACTAATTGTTTGAGATGATGACGTTTAAATGGGTGAGCTATACTGCTTTTTCACCAGCATACTTCTATAATCTTATTTTATTTTCATAAAAGGAACACCACTAACCATAGCTAATTGAATTTCAGGTACAAAAAAAAAAATTAGAAAACAATTTATGCTTGACTTAATTAAAATAACTACTAAATGTTACATCAACTTCATGATTCTATTAAGTTGGGCCACATTGTAAATCAAGTATTTCTCAACAACATAACACACAAGATTATGGAGAATCAAAACATAGGTAGAACAATCGGTTTGTATTAAAAAAGTTAAAGGAGACCATTTGTATCTCCAAGAAAATGAGAAATGATGGTTTGTATATTCGAGAAATTAAAGGACAACTAGATTTTTTATGCACTAATGCATAGAGGTACGGTCGGTTCGGTTTCATCGGTTATTTGAAAGCCACATCCAACAACCGAACCGGTCCAATTGGTTATTAAAGATCAAGTACCGAGCCAACCAAAATCCCCAATTGGTTCGGTTAAAAATCAGTCGGTTCGGATTGGATTGATTCGGATTGATCAGTTCAGATAATAGTTGTCCACCCCTACCCCTCAGAGCAAGTTCACCAGGTGGGTCACTGGTGTAGGATAATGGCTCGATTCTGGTATTTGGTATCTGCAGTGTTCGAAAGTTTCAGAGCTTCAGTCGACTGATTGGAGGAGCAGTCGACTGTCCAGAGGAGTTTTTCGAAGACTGAGAATACAGCAGCAGCAGTCGACTGTATGTGGGAGTCAGTCGACTGGGCAGAAGGATTATCAGTCGACTGGTAATTGGACCAGTCGACTGTCGACGAGTTTTTGGATCCAGATTCGGCCCAATTCGAAAGGCCCAATAGTTTCCCTATAAATACACCCGTTAGGGTTTTGTAAATTGTAACACCTAATTCGGATTTTGCAGCCGTCATCTCTTGTAAAGGCTTTGTTTGCCCATTGAAGAACATAGTAAAGAAACCCCAACCGCCCCGTGGATGTAGGCATCGTTTTGCCGAACCACGTAAATCTTGTGTTCTTGTGTTGCTTGCTTTTCTGTGTTTTATCGCTGGTTCTCTCTTTGTTTCCGCATTAGTTCGTTTGATTGTTGGTTTGATTTGTATTCCGCACAACAAGTGGTATCAGAGCTGTTGGTTCGACCTAGAGGGAGATGGCGGGTGATGCAGATGCAACCAAGGATGTTGTGGGATCAAGTTCGTCAAGAACAACGATTCACAACGCAAAATTTGAAGTTGAAAAATTTGATGGGACAAACAATTTCGGGATGTGGCAATGTGAGGTGTTGGATGTTCTTGTTCAACAAGAACAAGATGTTGCTTTGGAGGTAGAAAAACCAAAGGATATGTCCGAAGCAGATTGGAAGAAGTTGAATCGAGTTGCGTGTGGGACTATTCGGCTCTTTATTGAGAAGGCTCAGAAGTATGATTTGATGAGGGATACCATTGCTGCGGTGTTGTGGAAGAAACTCGAAGACAAATACATGAGGAAAAGTTTGGAAAATCGGCTGTATTTGAAGAAGAGACTTTTTCGCTTCACCTATACGGAAGGTATGCCTATGAATGCTCATGTTGAATCATTTAATAAATTGTTGGCTGATTTGTTAAATTTGGATGAGCAAATTAAGGATGAAGATAAAGCCCTAATTCTGTTGAATTCATTACCTGAAAGTTATGATCATTTAGCAACTACTTTATTATATGGAAAAGATACTGTGAAATATGAAGATGTTGCAAATGCTTTGTTGAATAATGAAACTAGGAGAAGGGATAAAATGGTTGATAGAGAAACTTCTGAAGCTTTAATTGTAAGGGGCAGGACTGAGACCAGATCTGAGTCCAAATCTGGGAAGAAGGGAAACAAATCTCGTTCCAAATCGAGAGGAGTTTCGAAGGACAGGAAAATACCGGCCAAAGATGAATGTGCTTTCTGTCATGAAAGGGGGCATTGGAAAAAGGATTGTCCAAAGCTACAAAATAAGGAAAATTCGACTGCAAATGTGACTGTTGATAATTTAGAAAGTGGCGAGGATTTTTCTTTTGCACTTGCTTCTAGTCCCTCACTTTATCAAGAAGTATGGTTTCTTGATACAGCAGCCTCCTATCATATGTCTTGGAAAAAGGAGTGGTTTACTTCTTTGGAGTATATGGATGGTGGTGTAGTTTTGATGGGAAATGATGCACCTTGTAAGAAGGTAGGAATCGGGAAGATTGAATTGCTAATGCACGATGGTCTTATTAGAGAGCTTTCAGATGTATGGTATGTTCCAGATTTGAAAAAGAATTTGATTTTACTTGGTGCTTTGGAGGCCAGTGGATTGAAATTTGCTAGTGAAGGTGGCGTTCTGAAAGTGACTAGTGGATCACTTGTGGTGATGAAAGGGCAAAGAAAAAGGAACTTGTTTTTCTTGCAGGGAAAGACATATTTGGGTGAGGCTGCCAGTGTAACTGAGAAGCCTAAACAGGTTGTTCCCGACTCTACCAGGTTGTGGCATATGCGACTCGGGCATGCAGGAGAAAAGGCCTTGCAGGGGCTTGTGAAGCAAGGGTTGCTTAAAGATGCTAAAGGGTGCAAGTTGGAATTTTGTGAACATTGTGTTTTGGGTAAGCAAACTAGGGTGAAATTTGGTACAGCTGTACATCAGACAAAGGGTATCCTCGATTATGTGCACACAGATGTTTGGGGCCCTACTCAGACACCTTCTATGAGTGGTAGACACTGGTTTGTTACTTTTGTTGATGATTACTCCAGACGAGTTTGGGTATATACCATGAAGCACAAAGATGAAGTTTTGACATTGTTCACAAGTTGGAAGAAGAAAGTTGAAAATCAGACTGGTAGGAAGATTAAGGTTCTGAGGTCAGATAATGGAGGGGAATACAAGAACGATCCGTTTCTGAAGTTGTGTGAAGACGAAGGGATCCAGAGGCACTTCACAGTTAGGAAGACTCCACAGCAAAATGGGGTTGCAGAAAGGATGAACAGAACCTTACTTGAGAAGGTGAGATGTATGTTAGCACAGTCTGGATTGAAGAAGACATTTTGGGCAGAAGCTGTTATATATGCAAGCCACATTGTCAACCGTTTACCATCAGCAGCACTTGAAGGCAAAACGCCTATTGAGGTATGGAGTGGTAAACCTGCATCTGATTATAGTTTTTTGCATATATTTGGTTGTCCTGCTTATTTTCATGTAACTGAAACTAAACTTGATGCAAGAACCAAAAAGGCTATATTTGTTGGTTTTAGTACTGGTGTCAAAGGTTACAGGTTGTGGTGTCCAGAACAAAAGAAGTTAGTAATCAGCAGAGATGTGACTTTTGATGAGACCAGCATGATTAGCTCGGGACAGTCGACTGGTGGTATAGGGCAGTCGACTGGTGAGCAGCAGAAGAGTGGGACAGTTCTTCAACAGGTGAGTTACAGAAGTTCGGGACAGTCGACTGGTGTACAGGAGCAGTCGACTGGTGGTCCAGAACAGCAGAATTGTGGGAGCTCGGGACAGTCGACTGATGTACAGGAGCAGTCGACTGGTAGGAGAGTTTTCCAACAGGTGGAGTTAGAAAATTTGTCAGTTGAGAATCCTGTTCCTGTCCAAGATGAAGATGATGTGGTTGATACTGAGAATGATGAAGAAGTTCCTATCCAGCAGGAAGAATCAATTGCAGTAAGAAGGCAAAGAAGAGATATCAAACGACCGTCTCGTTTTACAGACACAGTTGCATTTGCTCTTCCCATTGTGGATGATGAAGTTCCCTCCAACTTCAAAGAAGCTACTAGAAGTTCAGAAAATGCAGATTGGAAAGTTGCTATGGATGAAGAGATGAACTCTCTTCATAAGAATAAGACTTGGGATCTAGTGCAACTACCAAAGGGGAAGAAAGCAATTGGTTGCAAGTGGGTGTATACGAAGAAAGAAGGTCCAAAAGGCAGTGTTCGGTTCAAGGCTAGACTAGTTGCAAAGGGGTATGCTCAACAGGAAGGTATTGACTATAATGAAGTGTTCTCTCCAGTTGTGAAGCATCCTTCTATTCGGATTTTGTTAGCTTTGGTAGCACAGTTTGATCTTGAATTGACACAGATGGATGTGAAGACTGCGTTCTTACATGGGGATCTAGATGAAGAAATTTATATGTCGCAGCCAGATGGGTTCAAAATTGCTGGGAAGGAAAATTGTGTTTGCAGGTTGAAGAAGTCTCTCTATGGGTTGAAGCAATCTCCAAGGCAGTGGTATTTGAGGTTTGATCAGTTTATGAAGGTGCAGAGATATTCCAGAAGTGAGTTTGATCATTGTGTCTACTTCAGGAAATTGCAGGATGGTTGTTTCATATATCTGTTATTATATGTGGATGATATGATGATTCAGACTATGCAGGTGATTTAGATAAGAGGCGGTCTACTACAGGCTATTTGTTTACTATGTCTAGAGCACCTATAAGTTGGAGGTCAAATTTGCAGTCCACTGTAGCGTTGTCTACTACTGAGGCTGAATACATGGCGGTTGCTGAGGCCATGAAGGAAGCCATTTGGATACATGGACTTTTGAAGAGCTTGGGAATTCATCGGGAAAAGGTGGAGGTACACTGTGACAGTCAGAGTGCTATTCATTTAGCGAAGAACCAAGTTCATCATTCGAGGACCAAACATATTGATGTCCGTTATCATTTTGTGCGTGATTTGATAAAGGATGGTGATATTCATTTGGTGAAGATTGGAACAGCTGATAATCCTGCTGATATGTTGACCAAAGTTGTTGGGGCAGCCAAGTTCAAGCATTGCATGAACCTGGCTAATATTTTGCATGTTTGATAATTTGGCATGGGCGATTGGGATAGTACTTTGCTATTGGTTTGTTTAGTATGTGATATCATACTAAGGTGGAGTTTGGGTTCGTTTGTTGCATTTGATGATGAGCAGTTGTTTTGGAGTATTTGTGGAGATTGCTTGGGCTATTTGGAAGATTTCACCAAGGTGGAGATTGTTGGATATTTGATTTGGAAGATCTCGCCAAGGTGGAGATTGTAGGATAATGGCTCGATTCTGGTATTTGGTATCTGCAGTGTTCGAAAGTTTCAGAGCTTCAGTCGACTGATTGGAGGAGCAGTCGACTGTCCAGAGGAGTTTTTCGAAGACTGAGAATACAGCAGCAGCAGTCGACTGTATGTGGGAGTCAGTCGACTGGGCAGAAGGATTATCAGTCGACTGGTAATTGGACCAGTCGACTGTCGACGGGTTTTTGGATCCAGATTCGGCCCAATTCGAAAGGCCCAATAGTTTCCCTATAAATACACCCGTTAGGGTTTTGTAAATTGTAACACCTAATTCGGATTTTGCAGCCGTCATCTCTTGTAAAGGCTTTGTTTGCCCATTGAAGAACATAGTAAAGAAACCCCAACCGCCCCGTGGATGTAGGCATCGTTTTGCCGAACCACGTAAATCTTGTGTTCTTGTGTTGCTTGCTTTTCTGTGTTTTATCGCTGGTTCTCTCTTTGTTTCCGCATTAGTTCGTTTGATTGTTGGTTTGATTTGTATTCCGCACAACAACTGGGGCTCTGGGGCACTTGATCAATTATTGTTCATTCACTTTTAGGGGGTTGTTTTCACCTGTTGGGTTAGCTCAAGGCTTGTTTTTTGTATTCTTTAATGTACTGTTATTATTTTTTTGGTGGTATTATTTAACAAAGCAACCACATCCCCTTTTAAATAAGCTTCATTGCTCCAGATAATTATCTCAACCAATATTCTTCTTCCTCATATCCTTTACATACTTGTTCTTCTTCAAGCCTTCAATGAAGAGATTGATGAATAAGATTTGAAAGTCTCGTGATGAAGATGATGAGATAACACCATTGTGCTCGGAGCCGTCTTTAATTATCGGTCAACCAACCAACCAAAACATTATGGTTCACACATGGGGCATGCACCAAATATAGATAGATTTCAGGAAAAGCGTGGTAAAGCCTAATGCAAGACTATTTTATCTATAGTTCGCTGTTCAGCAATGTGAAATTTTACAAAAGGAATAATAGGTTTTTATAAAAAAAAACTTTTACTAAATTTTCAATCTATATAATAAAACAAAAAGAAAGCTATCAAGTGGCTCTCCTTCAATCACCCCCAAAATCAAAAGTCTAGATCTAACCTCACAAAACACATTCCCCCCCCCCTACACACACACACAAAGTTTTCCCATAAATCTCAAATTCAAATTCCAAAACAACTCATTTATTTACCAATCCAACGGTCTAGAGTAATCCACAACTCCATACGAAATTATTTTCCAATTGGAACAAAGCCTAACCTAAAAAATGGTAATAAAATAAAATACAAAGAAAGCTATCGAGTGGCTTTCGTTCAATCACCACAAAATCAAAGGTCTAGATTTAACATTCCCCCCCTACACACACAAAAAGTTTTCCCATAAATCTCAAATTCAAATTCCAAAACAACTCATTTATTTACCAATGCAACGGTTCAGAGTAATCCACAACTCCATACGAAATTATTTTCCAGTTGGAACAAAGCCTAACCTAAAAAATGGTAATAAAATAAAATACAAAGAAAGCTATCGAGTGGCTTTCGTTCAATCACCACAAAATCAAAGGTCTAGATTTAACCCCATAAAATCTCTCTCCTCCCCCCCTCCCCTCCCCTCCCCTCCCCCCAAAATTTTTTTCCCTAAATCTTAAATTCAAATTCCAAAACAACTCATTTATTTACCAATCCAACGGTCCACTCCTTACAAAATTATTTTCCAGTTGAAACAGAACCTAACCTAAAAAATGGTAAATAATTCCCAGTCACGTGCAATGCCACGTACCTACAAGTGACCAACTCACGCGTCCTCTTCTGTTTCAAGTTATGACCCCACACAATTCAGATCCAAGCAAAGTACTATAGAAAGAAAGAAAGCACGACACATGGAGTGGGCATAAATCCATTGGGACCCACTTAATCTCTGGTGCCAAACTGGGTGAGCCCTCATTCCGATCCCTTTGAATTCGGTATTTTTAAATATAAGAGCATCTGTAGTCGTTTATGGTAAAATTATCCATATATGGATAAATAGAAATAGAAATTTCGATTTCGCTGCACTCGTCGAAAGCTATTTTATAGCAATCAATAGTATAATATTAAGCGACGCACTTGATGTGCCGTCGGAGGAGAAAAACCGCAAAATTTGGGTCCCATTCGTCAGACGGCACATGAAGTGCCGTCCGTTTATAAAAAATAAAAAAAAATCCCGGCTGTGTGTCTAGGACGGCACATGAAGTGCCGTCCGACACACTCTTAATTGACCCAAAAATTAGCATACTTAAGCACATACTTAAGCACATGAAGCACACTTAAGCACATGAAGCATACTCTGACACTCTGACACATACTCTTAATTAGCACACTGACACACTGACACACACTTTAAGCACATGAAGGGCTTTTTTTTATTAAAACTTGACGGACGGCACTTTATGTGCCGTCCGGGATATGTGGCTTCTGACGATTAAAATATAATTTTTCCAAACGGACGGCACTTCAAGTGCCGTCCGACGATTAAAATATTAATTTTTTTTCGTGGGACGGCGCTTCGAACGCCGTTCCTCACTTATCGATAAAAGCTATATCGATTCTCATTTATAGCAATCTACTGCATCGATTTATCGATAATATCGATATATAGCAAACGACTGCAGCTGTTTTTTTAACCAAATATCGATATTATCGATATATAGCAAACGACTACAGATGCTCTAAGAGCATCTATGGTCTTTCAAACTCAAATTTTCTATATTTAGGTTTAGAAACAGAAACTTTGAGCGGTTAAGAGCATTTGTCGCCGTGGGCCAAATATTTTTTTAAAAAAAGGCCAAAAATAGCTGTAGTCGTTAGAGCATCCACAGTCGTTTGCTATATATGTCATTTTGCCATATTATAGCAAACGAACCTCTGCAATCGTTTCTCATTTTGCCATTTTATAGCAAACGACCTATTCTGGTTTCTCAAATATGAGAAACGAAATGCAGTTTCTCAAATTATAAAGAACGGGATATCATATCCCGTCCGATGAATTTTAATATATTCTAATGGCTTCAGACGGTACATCATATACCGTCTCTCCTTTTTTTTTTTTTTTTTTTTTTTTTTAAAAACTCCTCAGACGGGAGATGATATCCCGGACGGGAAATCATATCCCGTCTGAGAGTTTTTTTTCTCTTTTTCCTTTTTTTTTAATAAATGAACGGCCAGGATTGCCGATTAGAAGAAGAAAAAAAAAAAAAAAAAAAAAGGTATCCTCCTCAGACGGTACATGATGTACCGTCCGGGAGATGATTACCCGTCCTGGATTAATGCTGGATTAATGCTGAGTGGGTAGTAGGTTTAGGAGTAGTAAATAGGTTTAGGTAGTTAATTAATTAGGTTTAGTTATTATTATATTATTTAATTTATTTAATTAATATAGTTTAATAGTTAATAAGTAATTAACTTTTTTTTAATTTATTTTAAACGATGAGACGGTATATCATATACCGTCGCTCGCTTATTTCTAAAAAATGAGAAACAATATAGCAAACGACGACTGCAGCGATCGATTGTATTTGTTATTACTGTAGCTGCCATTTTATAGCATATGAGAAAAACAACTGTGGATGCTCTTAGGCATTTACCTATATTTTTGATGAGTAGTGAACAGTCGACTGTCAAATTTAGGAGAATAAATGACAAAAGCCAAAATTTGGATTTCGGAATGTGATATTTCGTCCGTCGACCAATTATATATATATTTTAAATTAAATAGATCGGATATCCCGTCTAAGACGGATCCAGGATTAAAAAGTGAGGGGGCTGGATTTTTTTTTATAGGTTGGATTAGAGGGGATCGGGTTTGGATGGACGGATGGTCATGGTTCGAATTTTTTTTTTCTTCCAAAATGACTCACGTTTCAAAAGATTTTTATCCAGTAATTTTGGTTTTGTGTGCTCAAAAGATTTAGTAGATCTTATGTGATCTTTATAATACCTACAGATTCCTCTGTGTACTGTGCCAGTGGGTTTGAATCATCATTTTGATTTTTCAAATTATAGTTCATCCATAACTAGTAACTTCGCTTGGTTAAAATTTATAAATGAAACACCAGGATGCTCTTGTCACTCGATTTTTGCTTATTAATTATACTAATACCCCCCATTAACGGTACAACAAAATGTTCAACTTTCCATGCTACCAAATATCATACATACAAAAGGAGGAAATTCATCATATGCTTCCATTTCTTTTGAAACTTCCAATTCCTAAAACTGATCAAGACCCAAATTGATCAAGACTTATTATCTAGGACGGTTGTCTATATGAACAATGAACACAACTTCTTTTTCTTTCTTAGGTTAATTCTACATACTACAAGTTAGATTTTTTTTATTTTTGGCATAATATACAAGTTGATTTGCTTCCCAACAATTACAAATCGAAACCTAAATCACATCTACTAGTAATCTATGTTAACTAAATAATTAAACAAATCTTCATAATAATACATATGATCCATAAATAGAGTTGGGCTTAGATTGGATAGAGTTGGACTTGGGCCCAAATATAAATGGAGGTGGACTTTAAAAAATATTAGGAGGGGCTGAAAGCATTAGCTCATCCTAATATTCCAAAAAGTTTCCAAAAAAAAAAACCTATAGGAGGATGCCAAAATGATGGGGGGCTGTAGCATACCTCAGCCCCCACCTGCATCCCGTCCCATCGATTTTTAAAAAAAAAAGTCAAAATATGGAGATCATATCCCATCCCTCTTCTTCCTTTCTCATTTTTTTAAAAAAAATTCCTATACATTAGGCATATAGTCCATGCCTATGGGTCCATTCACGCATAAAATTTTGTATCAGACGGGATATCATATCCAGTATCCCGTCCAATATTTTTGAAAAAAAAAAATTAATAATAAATCTCACACAGAAAATGATCTTTCGTGCATCGTTTAAAGGCCAAATTTTGGGTTTAGACGACTACAACTTATTTCTGTATTTCCTATTGCTATATGCCAAATACCCATATTTTGGGTTTAGACGACTAAAGATGCTCTTAGTCGTTAAAACCCAAAAATTGAATGAATTGAGCATGATATTTTGTTTTTTTAATATGAGCTATTGATTTTCTCAGTTCATAATAAAAATAAAAATAAGATTGCGTCGAACACATTTGTAAAATATAAAAAAATTATACGCATAATAACACACAACAATTTCTATAAACTCATTCTATCTCATTTCTTGATAAAAAAAATCAAATAAGTCTCAAATTTACCTCATATGCATGGTAATCCTATAGGCCATTCCATAGTTTTTTTTAAAAAAAAAAAATTGGGGGAAAAAATCAAGGACACGAGATCATTTTTTGTCCGACACCTTAAAAAAAAAAAATCGATCGGATGCAAGATCATTTTGCGTCCGACATATTTTTTTTATAAATAAATTTGATCAAATGCAATGTCATGATGCATTTGAGATTTTTTTAAAGATCAGATGCAAGATGATCTTTCGATTCCTATATTTGAAAAATTTATATAACAGCTTTCAAATATAAACAGGAGCTGTTCCTATTTTTTAAAAATTTGAAAAATATGGAAAACGACTACAATAGCGCATTCCCTATATTTTTCAAATTTTAAAAATATAGATAACCACTACAAATGCTCTAAGAGCATCCACAGTCGTGCTTTGCTAAAATTGGATTTTTGCATATTATACATATAGCAAAGCGAGTTTGTTGCAGTGGTAAAATGCTATAATATAGCAATCAAATTTTTTATATGATCGGACGGATCTTCGAGATCAGTCCCACGAGTTTTAAATATTTTTTTGCGATTTTTTACGATTTAAAAACAATATTTTAGTTTTTTTTTATAAAAAAGGTGTGCCCCTCCACGGACGGATCTTCAAGATATAGCAATATATATATATATATATATATATATATATATATATATATATATATATATATAGGGAAAGGCTCCGTTGCACACTACCTTGGTGCTCACGGCGTGAACACTACGTCTTCGGACGTTCAAATCGAAAATCCGAACCGTTCACATTGATCTACACATCTAAATTAGTCTAAATATGTAAAATCAAATCATTTGAAATTCATTTGCCCATCCATCACGCGACTATAAAAACAATGAATTTCAGCCATACAATTTTGTAATACTTCAATGAATGGGCAAATGAATTTCAAATGATTTGATTTTACATATTTAGACTAATTTAGATGTGTAGATCAATGTGAACGGTTCGGATTTTCGATTTGAACGCCCGAAGACGTGGTGTTCACGCCGTGAGCACCACAAGTAGTGTGCAACGGAGCCTTTTCCTATATATATATATATATATATATATATTGTGGGACGGATCTTAAAGATCCGTCGTGTATAATATACAATTTTTTTATATTCGCACTCATATATAACAATATACTGTTGCGAAATCGTCAAAATATACATAAATAGCAAACGACCACAACGTTTTATTTGCTATAAAATGCATAAAGTGAATAAATAGCACTATTTTAAGGGGACATCACCAAGATAAGCTGACATTCGACCGGCACGTGCAGGCAGTCACGTGACTCTCCGTGTTAGGTGAATCATCAAAGCAATCCCAGCCGTCCATTATAATCCGTTCCAAAACTTTAAGCAGTGGCAGAACCGTAAACATACAGCAAAATTATGTCTGAAAATTGTTGTTCTCAGGTATATAAAGTCCCCTCCTTACGACGAGGACCGCATTGTTTAACAGCGCGAACTCCTCCCCACACTTGGGCGTCTGAGATTTTCTCGGATCTTCAAAAATATCCCCCCCCCCCCCCGGTCCCCCTTTTTTTTCCATTTTCAAAATTTAAAGCAAAAATAGGGGAAAAAAGATTCGATCTTTGATTCGATCTAAGGTTTGCAAACTCGATCAGAAAGAGACTGAGATTGAGAGAGAGAGATGGAGACGAAGGTGAAGGATGTGGGAATTCTCGCCATGGATATCTACTTCCCTCCTACTTGCGTCCAACAGGTGAGATTCAATTTAGTTTTTCCCATTCTTTCGATTTTTTTTATTTTTTAAAGGAAATGTGATTTTTTATTTTTATTTTTTTAAAATTTTTTTTTTTTGGTGTGGGGGAGGAGAAAGTTGTGCTTCTTGGATTTGGGGGTAGTTGAGAGCTTCACAGCAAGATCGTGGGGGAAAATGGTGGGATTAATGTGGGCCCCATTGCACATGCTACTCGCATTTAGTCTGTGGGGTCTCTGTAATTCGGCCGATTTTATGCAATTTTGGTTTTTTTTTTTTTTTATATATAAAATTTTAAATAAATTTATTGTTTTCTTTAATTGTACAATTGTACATACTATTGGCATTGTTGCATGTCAAGCTCATTTCATACATCATTTTTATGATTGATATATATTTTTGTTTTCTACAGTGAAAATTTTAAATTTTGTGAAACAAATTACATCAAAAAAGCATGTTCTTTATTACTTTGTTAATTACAGTAACAATAAACTACAATTTAACTCTGGTGAAAGGATTGCTATGATTTATGTTGTATGTTTGTTTGTTTATTTATTTTAAAGGAAGAGCTTGAAACTCATGATGGTGTTAGCAAAGGGAAGTACACAATTGGGTTAGGCCAAGATTGCTTGGCATTTTGCACAGAATTGGAAGATGTGATTTCAATGGGGTATTGATTGAACATATTTGGGTTTTGTTATTTCATACTATATTTGAGTTGAGTAGGATAAAGTTACTATTTTTTTTGTTTTTTTTGGGGTACAGTTTGACAGTTGTTACTTCGCTGCTTGAGAAGTATCAGATCGACCCGAAACGCATTGGGCGGTTGGAAGTTGGGTCGGAGACTGTGATAGACAAGAGCAAAGCCATTAAGACGTGGTTGATGCGAATTTTTGAGGTATATTCCGTTTTTGTAAGGCAAGTTCGGGTAGGATTGATTTGGACCGTATAAAAGATAATTAACAAATTTCATAATGCGGAATATAATGTTCATAGTTTCTTGTTTAGTTTTTGTTTGTTTGTATTTTCTGTTTGTGCTTACCTTCTGTTTGTTACATGAATTTGACTACAGTTTTTAACTCCATATTTTTGATGGAAATGATGAAAACGATTTATTTGTACATATTGTCGACAGCCAAAACTTCAAATTTGATGTTGAATATATAGCTGGATATGGAAGGACAGCTTATTCCATAAAATCTAGCTGAACTGGAAATCTCTAGTTTTCTTTGGACAAATACAGGTCAAGAGATTGGGTTGGTTGTTTATTGCAATATGCAGTGGGTAAGGTGTTAACAGAGTTGACAAAAATGGGATGTCAAAGTACGACACGGAGCTTGGAATTAATTAGAGTATTGGAAAGTCAGTTATGTTGGTATCTTTTGGCGAAAGAAGAAACTTGGGAACCCTACAGTAGGTTGTCTCTCTTAAAATTAAAGATTCAAAAGAAGCTACAAGTTAGAAATGATTTAGCCTCTTCTTTTTCCTTTATCTTAAAATGATTGATACAGAATTAGTATTGGAAGGCTTTCTGAAGCCAGCACAGTCAAAAGTTCTTTTAAGTGTTTAGCTTAAGGTGGGAATTTAAAAAGCGACATTACTTTTTTCTTGATGACAATGAGATTATAAGTTATAACAAACTAATGTAGCCATAGGGTTTTGTATTGTATTTCATCTCCAATCATGTCTTCAACATGTAATGTGTTATGCTAGGGTTGGTATGTGCTTGCTCCATATACGGAGTGATTTTCTCATCTTTGTTATCTGTAAATTCTTCCATATTTATGATGGTTTCAATCAACTCTTTATACCATTCCGTTTTCCAGCATAGAACACAATATTTACCTTTGGTTTGATCCAACCTTTATTGAGCACGCAGGAAAGTGGTAATACTGACATTGAGGGAGTTGACTCCACAAATGCATGCTATGGGGGAACAGCTGCTCTGTTCAACTGTGTGAATTGGGTAGAGAGTAACTCGTGGGATGGGCGTTATGGACTTGTCATTTGTACAGACAGTGCGGTATGTTATCAAAAACTAACATTTAATGGTTTGGATTCAAATAGTTGTTTAGTTCTAAAAATATGCTTAATGTTTTAGTTCAAAAACACTGATTTAGTTGGTGACATGATTTGCGATTTGAAAAATTTGTTAGAACTTGCAAATTTCAGTCTACCTCAATGTTCTACTTTGGTAATTTGACAGTTTTGTAGATTTTTTTATTTTTTGTAAATTTTTTATTAAATCAATGAAGATTTCCCAGACAGAGAAAATTATGGATAAGTTTATTTACCTGGTAAGCTTATAATTTGATTCAAGCAGGTTGCCTTAAATATTTATTATGACCATACATAATTCCTTTTTGATGCACCACTTTGAACTTATACTTCCCTTTTTGTTAGGTTTATGCGGAAGGCCCTGCTCGGCCTACAGGTGGTGCAGCTGCTATTGCAATGTTGATTGGTCCAAATGCCCCACTTGCATTTGAGAGCAAATATAGAGGAAGCCACATGGCCCATGTTTATGATTTTTACAAGCCAAACCTTGCTAGTGAATATCCGGTTTGTTCCTTCACAATGTTGTGTTTTGTATGGCCTAGAATGTATATCCTTTGCTTGCCTTCCAAGAAGATGCTAGTAGAATTATTTCGTTTGTAAGCAAAGTTATCTAACCAATATTGTGACTGGAGTAGTCTGATTTTAAGTACCGTCCACCAACCCATTCTCATTTGTGTGACTAAAATAGGGAAACAGTTAATTGATCTTTTAGTATTTCTAATTTCTGAAGCTAATTAACTTTGTATGAATCTTTTCATTGCATATTTTAAATAGATCCTCCATTTATTGAAAATAAACTTTTGTAGGTTGTTGATGGAAAACTGTCGCAAACATGCTATCTCATGGCACTTGACTCATGCTATAACCGTTTTTGCAGCAAGTAAGTCACAATGTATAATTTATCTAGTGTCAAATTTCAATTACCCTACTTGATAATGAACCATTTATTACATGGTCTCAGATACGAGAAGTTTGAGGGGAAGCAGTTCTCACTTTCTGATGCAGATTATTTTGTATTTCATTCTCCATACAACAAGGTATGAATGTGTTTTACCTTGAAGTTAAATGTCTCACTATGTGCTGTTAGACTCATAATGGCTGGTTCTAATGATTAAATTTGTCACAAATTGTTGTACAGCTTGTGCAGAAAAGTTTTGCTCGGTTGTTCTTCAACGACTTTGTGCGCAATTGCAGGTACAAGCATTTCTTTGGTAATCTATTTTTGCAGCATGTATAATGACTAGGTTTGCCCATTGACACGTGCCTACGACACGTCTTCGGAACGGTGCACCTGGTTTGATTATATAAAATAGTTTTAGAGGTCCAACAAATTAATTGAAATAGGGAACATATTATATGAGGAAGCAACATATCTACCTTTAAGATCAACCATCGCCTTCTTGATCATTAGCTTGAACTAACCTGAAATGCATATAGTTTGTTACAAACACGGCATAGAGTTTTTTTAAAATTTAACGTATCTTTTAGATACTTGTAATAGTTATGCAAGGACATGATCATATAGGTTTTATAGAGCTTATTCTAATCCCATAGCCACTATAAGCATGTCTAAATACAATGGTAACCCAAGTGCAGGTGTAAAGGTATTTACAATATCAATAATCTAAATATTTGTTTGTCTGAGACTCAGTTTGCAATTAAAATATCTCTTATTATTATTTCAATCAAAATGTAATATATGAAGTTCTCAGAACTATAATCCAAGCTAATCATTTCTTTTATCTCCACTTTATCTCCCCATTGTAACTTAAAAAAAAATCAAAATGGATCAATAACAAATTTACTTTAGCTGTCTTTCTTGAGTGGAGAGTTTGCACCCTTCACTGGTAAACTCCAGTCATCCCAATCCTATATATTCAAATATACACCAAAAGTTCTTATATGTTATGTTATCCATGGTTTCTAATAACCAGTGAAGGGAGCACTTCACGATAGTATCTTCTCTTGTAGTAAAGAAATTAATGTTGCATATTTGCCAAGTTATTTTACATTGTTGATCATTTTACTTGTCCTACTTTGGTTTGGAAGTCCAAATTGAGGCCACCAAATAATCCATATCCCATTTCCTTACACCTTAAATCAAAACCAATAAAAAACCATCAAATAAATCACCAAATTAATATTTTTTAAACCCAAAAATAAAACAATCATACATCTCTGAACTTAGATCCCATGCACATACAAAATTCGAGTTAGAAAAAACTGAGTAATTCTGATGAGGACATCAATTCAAATTAGTTTAGTATTTTATTTCAGTACCATATTTGTTTTTGGCAATTATAGCCATATGTAATTTTTCTTTTAGGCATTAGAATATTTTTGAGATTTTTAGAATATTTTGAAATTTGTATCAAGATTTGTTTTGAGCCTATTTATAGGCCCTGAGATTAATGAGAAAGATATGTCATTCTTGATTAAAAATTATTGTGTTGAAGTTTTTCTCTTCATCTCTCTTTTTTTGTGTGATACAATTGAGATTCAATTATTAGGGTTTGTGATAAATTCTAATACAATTTTAGGGTTAGTGATTAACTCTAAAATCTATCCCAAATTAAAAATCCCCAAATAAAATTAATCCTAACCCTATTAACCTCAGCCGCCTTCATCCCTCTCTCTCGAAAACCCTACCTTCTATTCTTCCAAACCCATTAGCCGCTCCTGAGTCTCTTCGTTTTCCCCTTTCCCTCTTCCTCCTGTCACGTCGCCCAGCCATGTCGACAGCCCCGTCGTCAACTCCCCATCCCGTCTTCTCCTCGCCCTGTTGAGCGCCAGCTCCGTCGTTCAGCTACTCGACGCCTTGCGACCCACTTCAGTCGACACCCATCCTTCCCTTCTGCTCGTCTCTCTCCCTCCGTCACCTGCACCTCAGCATCAGCCAGCCAGATGAACCCCCGATCTCTCCCTGTGCTCCTCCCGAGCGCCGACGCCAGCCCAGATCCGCTTACTGCCGTTGCTCTTGAAGTTGTTGCTGCCATTGCTGTGCTCTTCCGAGATCTATGCTGAGTTCTTTGAACCCTCTATATACTCTTTCCAATTTTCAAATATTTGTGTTATACTGCTTTATCAATTATCATCTCTATTATATTATCTGATTTGTCTGTCGTCCACAAACAATTGAGATTGAGTGTTTCACATGTTTGATTAGAGTACAACTCAATATTGAATCTTTTACTTGCTAAGAACACTTGGGGATTTAATTATTGATTGTTAGAACTGAATTTTTAATTGGGTTTGTGAAACTTAATTCAATTCTTGAAAATCCATCAAACCGATTAATTTTTTTTAAATTTCAACTTTGATCCGCATTACATGTTGGTAAAATTAATCTTTTAAGATTTTTGGAACTTCTCTATTTAGGGTTCGTTTTATATCATTTTGGTATCAGAGCGAAGGTTCTTAAAACCCTAGTTCTTGCATCATTTAGGCATCAATTTTTGCATTCATTTAGGATTATTTATAGTCTTTTATTTTATTTTATTTCGTTTTTTAGATCACGTCAGATTTATTTAAAAAAAATTTAGGACACATACGATCCCTATTTTCTACTTTCGGTGAATGCGCCTTCGCAGCACCATCACTGATCCTGACGAGCCTTTCTTATCCCTCTCACATCACCCAATTAGAAACCCTAAACCTTCCCAACCTGAAATAGACAACTCTGATATTACCGCTACCCTAGCCGCCATTCAAGCAACTCTTGCCAATATCAATCAGAGGCTTGAGAAAGTGGAATTAAATCAAACTGTTGTCCCTGAGTTTCATGCTAATCGTCAGATCCCTTAAGGGAATGTTCGTGACGATCGACGTCAAGAACGTGACCCTGACGAACAATATAAGAAGAACGTTAAGGCTGACGTTCCCCATTTTGAAGGCCACATGGAACCCCAAGCTTATCTCGATTGGATCCGTGCCATGGACCATTACTTTGTGTGGTTTGACATGAGCGAAGTCCTGAAAGTTAAATTTGCCACAATGAAATTGACGGGTAAAGCTCAAGAACATTGGACTAATCTTGAACATGCCCGTAGAGGCCGAGTTCTGGCACCCATAGCCACTTGGGAAGCCATGAAAGAGAAGCTCACTGAGAGATATGTACCGTTATCGTTCCACACCCGATTGCTAGATTCGTGGAACCAACTTTATCCAGGAAATAATCCACACAAGAATATGTTGATAAATTTGATGACTTCCTTATTCGGTGCAATGCTTTAGGTAAAGAGAGTGAAGAGCAAACTCTCTCTAGGTTCAGGACTGGATTACGAGTCGATCTAAAGAATGAGCTAATTCATAGAAATGTGGACTCATTAGCGGCAACTTATGCTCTTGTCCTCGATATGGATTCCCTTAAAGCAAGTTCCCATTATAAGTCCAGCGATTCGATGGATCATTCCTCCAGAATGAATCCTCCTGATCCCTCTAGACCCGAGCACTCCTCTTCTTAATATCCTAACAAGTCTTACCCAAACAAACATACTTCAAATCCTATTCACTCAGAAATGACAACACGGGTAAGAACACTGAAAAAGACTATTCTAAGATTGATCCTCTCACTAAGTGCTATAAATGTAAGGGATACGACTATATTGCTGGCAACTGTTCCAGCCCAAGTAGGATCAATATAGTAGAGGATACCACAGTCATCGCTGATGAGCCCGACAATGAGTTTACCTATGAACCTAATGTAAGTGATGACTTTGATGAAAAAGAGGATGACCAGTCTCCCAATTTTATTTAGTCTGTCCAGTCACCTCCATTGAGTGTACCTGAGTCACCCATTCCTTCCCAAGTTACTTAGCAGCCTATAAATTTTACCCGTGTTAGAACATCAGAGTCACAGAGTCTGCATCCATATTTTCATTCTGCATTCATGATTTGCATAAAAAAATTTCCAAGGAAATTAATAAGAATAATTTTAACTATACGTTAATAATAGATACAAGAAGAAAATTTAAAACTCTTGATGTTGGTGACAAAGTGATGGTTCGGATTCATCCGGAACGGTTTCCATCTGGATTTGTTAAGAATTTGAACATACGTGCTGCAGGTCCATTTAAGATTCTTCATACAATCAGTGATAAAACCTATGTCGTTGACCTTCCTGAAGGCTTTGGCATAAGTAAGACTTTCAATATTGAGGATATAGTACTTTATGAATACTCAAAATTCAATCCTAGAAATTTTCTTATAGATGAGCCTACCCTGCAGCCTAATGGTGAGATTCCCACATTTACCCATCTACCTGATACTATTCACCCACCGACAGATGAATTGAATAATATTTTAGATGATCAGATAATCTCTACAAGAGATGGTGATATGCACAAGTATTTGGTGAGGTGAAAGAACAAACCGAAGTCGGATGACACTTGCAGTGATCGTAAGGGGCTCCCGTAACTGGATCCAGATCTTTTAGAGCACCATGACAGGATCACTTGTTTTGACTTGACTGGGTCGAGCTCTCCCACTCGGAGAGAATGATGAGGACATCAATTCTAATTAGTTTAGTATTTTATTTCAGTACCATATTTGTTTTTGGCAATTATAGCCATATGTAATCTTTCTTTTATGTATTAAAATATTTTTGAGATTTTTAGAATCTTTTGAGATTTATATCAAGATTTGTTTTGAGCCTATTTATAGGCCCTGAGATTAATAAGAAAGATATGTCATTCTTGATTAAAAATTATTGTGTTGAAGTTTTTCTCTTCATCTCTGTCTCTTTTTGTGTGATATAATTGAGATCAAATTATTATGGTTTGTGATAAATCTTAATACAATTTTAGGGTTAGTGATTAACTCAAAAATCTACCCCAAATTAAAAATCTCCAAATAAAATTAATCCTAACCCTATCAACCTCAGCCGCCTTCATCCCTCTCTCCCGAAAACCCTACCTCCTATTCTTCTAAACCCATCAGCCGCTCCTGAGCCTCTTCGTCTTCCCCTTCCCCTCTTCCTCCTGTCGCGTCGCCCAGCCACGTCGACAGCTCCCGTCGTCAACTCCCCATCCCGTCTTCTCCTTGCCCTGTTGAGCGCCAGCCCCGTCGCTCAGCTACTTGACGCCTTGCGACCCACTTCAGTCGACACCCATCCTTCCCTTCCGCTCGGCTCTCTCCCTCCGTCACTTGCACCTCAGCGTCAGCTAGCCAGACGAACCCCGATCTCTCCCTGTGCTCCTCCCGAGCACCGACGCCAACCCAGATCCGCTTGCTGCCGTGTTCTTGAAGTTGTTGCTGTCATTGCTGTGCTCTTCCGAGATCTACGCTGAGTTCTTCGAACCCTCGGTATACTCTTTTCAATTTTTAAATATTTGTGTTATATTGCTTTATCAATTATCATCTCTATTATATTATCTGATTTGCCTGTCGTCCACAAAAACAATTGAGATTGATTGTTCCACATGTTTGATTAGAGTACGACTTAATATTGAATCTTTTACTTGCTAAGAACACTTAGAGATTTAATTATTGATTGTTAGAACTGAATTATTAATTGGGTTTGTGAAATTTAATTTAATTCTTAAAAGTTGATCAAACAGATTAATTTTTTAAAATTTCAACTTTGATCCGCATTACATGTTGGTAAAATTAATCCTTTAAGATTCTTGAAAATTCTCTATTTAAGGTTAGTTTTACATCAAATTCCCTGCACACACAAAATTAAAAATTAGAATGAGAATTTAGTTAATAAGATGAAATTAGAGTCGTTGCATCGCATGTAGAGGCTCTCGATTCGGTGGAGGGGAGTCGCAGCGACTCCGTAGCTTGATATTCGCGCTCGATTTGGTGGAGGGAAGTCACTGATACGGAATCAGCATCGGGTCAGATATCGGCGACGGTCTCTTGATTGAGGTTCGACACTGGATTTGGATTTGCGTTGAGATTCGCGCTTGAGAGGACGATGGAGGTTTTGCCAAAGGAATGGAAGCGAAGGTTTAAGAAAATGATTTTAGGGATTTGGAGTCAGCGGCTTAAAAACCCTTTGGGAGAGAGAGAAATTAGAGCTCTCTAATTTGGGGAATAGAGGGAGCAAACTGATCTGAATAGGAGAGAGAGAGAGATAATTAAATAAATAAAGGAGTTGTTTTGGGGGATTTGAATTTGAGTTTTTGGAGGAAACCTTTTTTTTTGGGGTGGGGGGGGGAGGGGGGAGGGGGGAATGTCTTTTGAAAGCTTAGATCTGGACCATTGATTTCCTTACTATTGAAGGAGAGCCACTTGATAGCTTTTCTTTGTGTTTTATTATATAGATGACGATTTAAAAAAAGTTCATAATTTTTAGACTTCAAACATGGTATTGTTATATCATGACCCAGAGTAGTAAAATTCAAACTAGCATATTATAGTATATAGTGAAATTCCACTGCTACATTAAGATGTCTATCAGAGATGAGAGATAAACTGCAGAAAGTGTGGATTGTAAGCTGCCTTATACTTTTTGTTTGGAGTTTGGACATTAGTTTCTCCAATCAAAGTTTTTAAGGTGACTCCATATTGCTACATGCTTACCTTTCTGTACAACCACAATTCTTATTGGGAGGTAGGCTCTATAACACACCTTTCAGTTACAAAGCCTTCTCTTTGATGGATGTGCAGCCGATCTGTCAACTTCATGTATTCTGACTCTCAACTCATTTCAGACATCTTTTTCCAATAAGGATTTTACCCAAAGTATTTCTTGATTATGTGAACTGAATGGATTCAAATTCTAATTAAGGTAGTGATAGTGTTTTCAAAAACAGGATGTGGAAACGATCACCAACTTTTTTTAAAAAACTGGAATTTCGGGGATTAAATGGAATTACCACGCTGATCTTTTCCGTTTCTGTTTTCTGCAACCTCTGTTAGTGTTCAAAGAAAACATTTTAAAGAAAATATTGGACAATGTTATTCCAGGGTTTAGAGGCTTGGTCAACAATACCTAATAGTATTTGTGGGGGTTATTTGAAAATAAACTCTGAGCATGAAGTGGTTGAAAAATATTCCATATTTCCATGTCATATGTCAGCCGCGACCTCCCTTATTATTATCTATCCATGCTAGCTATCTTGGCTTCCATTGTTCATCCTGATGTGTCATCAAACTTCATAAGTTTGACAACCCATTTATAACCGTATCATATGATGATATGAGTCTATTAGCATTGCCTTTTCCATCCCATTGATTCTGACTTTCAGAGCCAGTTAAATGAATGCTTTGATTAATCAAATAGTGCAATCCCATAAAAGTCTTCTCAGTAATTATGCTGACTTATACAGTTTTCTTCCTAACCATTCATCATGTTTCATGTAGTGATAGATCATCAAATAGTTACATCACATTATCATCATTGTTTTTATGATCTAGATAAAAACCAGAACATACTAAACCAATTGTTTCCCCCCTAAAGTGTCATAATTTATGAGGGAGGTAAAACTCCACTTCATTATTGTCTTCAGATGCCAGGCAACACCATCTACAATTTTGTATCCCCATAAAACTTGCATTTTTCAATGAAGCCTCATTAGAATGTATGGAGATTTTGTGTACTACCAGACTGACTCCCTCCACTGAAGTAATGAAAACAATATGAATAAAACCAGTGAACCTTTGCCAATTCCATTAAGGAATTCTCATACCTCCATTCTCGAACATATCCAATGAAATATCTTATAGTGAATATGTCTAGCCATCCCTGTATGCCTTGGTGCTCTTATGAGTCAATAGTTGCCTTAAATATCTTGAACTTGCTAAGTTTCTGTTTTGTGTTTAAATAGCTTAAACACATGTAAGTGGTCGCATCACTTAATTATTTTTTACCAGTAGAGAGCCAATTCTGTTTACAGGCCAGAATTGCAAACTAGAATTACTATTGCGTTTGAGGTTGGTTAAGCGTACTCACATTCCGTTGCCAATAATGGTAAGTATATCTAACACTGTTTTCAGTGGGCTCTATTGATGGGATAGACACTAGGGTTGGAAGTACCTAAATGGGTGTTTGGTGTTTGGAAAGAGAGCGTCAAAGTTGGGACAAGAATGACTCAACTGAGGGCCACAGGAGAGAATGTGGGTTTGATTCCGGATCTTGCAAATTTTGAAATGAGGAAATTGAAAATCCCATGATCTACTTAATGATCTTGAGGGTGCCCAGGCACGTATACAGCATTTGGGAGATTGGAGTGAGTGAAAGTTGATGGCCGTTCAGTGCTATTCTTAGGATAAATCTAGCATCAGGGTTTGGGTTTGAGAGGAGTGAATTGTTGATGAAGGTGTTGCCATGAATGCATGCAGTTCACAGGTGATGTGCATCAATTCTCTTGTTTCCGAGACAAAACAAGTAGATGAAATTCACATTTGTTACTATTGTTATTACTTATGAGTAATGATTAATAATGTACTATGGTGAGGAGAAAACCTTAATTAAAGTTTAACCACTTACCTCAATACGCCATCCAACTAAACATATTTAGTGGTGGTTAGGGAAATTTTCTTGTTGTACTGTTGGGGGTGATCACGTCAGTTTATATAAATGATAAAATTTGACATGCTTGTGTGACACCTTTCTGCATTTTCACTTGTGTTGATTCCCTTTATTAAGTAACTCTAGCTTGTTTTATTTCAAAATTTCTCCATTTTTTTTGGTAATAGAGCCTTAGTGTTTGTTGATTTGCCTCTCCTGATTCTTGGTGCAATTTCCTACCCTTAACATGCATATTACGGGTTTCTGTTTTTTGTGTGTACATCTTCATTAGCTCTGTTGGGAAGGACGCAAGTGAAAAGCTGTCACCATTTTCAAGCTTGTCCGGTGATGATAGCTATCAAAGTCGTGATCTTGAAAAGGTCATTCAGAAAACCGATTTGTTTTTTATGACTATTTCACCATGCTCAACTATGTATTTTGGACATTTTATCTTCAAAATTTTACCATTTGATTCCTTGAATATAATGCACAGGTTGCTCAACAAGTTGCAAAGCACTTATATGACGAGAAGGTTCAGCCATCCACTTTGGTGCCGAAACTAGTGGGAAATATGTATACAGCATCACTTTATGCAGCACTAACATCCCTCCTTCATAACAAACTTACTACTCTGGTATTGCTCCTGCATTTTATTTCATGTGAAAATTATCATAACGTTACATAGTTGGTCTTCGTAACTAATAAAATATTTTTTATCAGTCTGGTAAGAGGATCGTGATGTTCTCATATGGTAGTGGCTTAGCTTCATCAATGTTCTCATTCAAAGTTCAGGACGGTCAACATCCATTCAACTTATCAAATATTGCTGGTGTGATGAATGTTGCAGGAAAATTGGAGTCTAGACATGTGGTATGTCTCCTGTTCTTTTATTACATAATTTATTTTTTATAAGAACTATGAACATTTATGCAAGGTCGAACTAATGCATTAAGATTTATAAATTAGTCGACATTTTTCGACCCTTAAACAATATTTTGGGGGAGAAGACGGGTTTGAATGTTTAATATCAAACTCGGGCATAGCTGCCTGGAATTGTATCCATAAATTTTGAATTACATATTAAGTAAGATTTTGTCCTAGGTATTATCCGTGGTATGAATTATGAACTCCATGAGAGGCAAACTTCAGATGTCTGCTTTCTCTCCTTATTTTCTTATTAAACATTAGTCGTACAGAATTGAGCTCTCTATACTAGACAGTGGCACAATGCCATGATCCTTCTTTCACCCAATAGAAACCTAGAAGTTGCTCAATCCTTGATTCAGTTTATGAATGTTATGTTTCAGTTGGTTTACTATTTGATCCTTTAACCTGCGAAACTCTCATGAGGTTTGGTTATTGTCTTCAGTTTCCCCCGGAGAAGTTTGTTGAGACAATGAAGCTGATGGAGCACCGATACGGAGCTAAGGATTTTGTCACGGCAAAAGATACAAGCCTACTATCGCCTGGAACTTTCTTCCTTACCGAGGTCGACTCCATGTATAGAAGGTTCTATGCAAAGAAGGGTTCAGATGTCAAACCAAGCAGTGCTAATGGATCATTGGCTAATGGTCACTGATTGTGATTGGCAGGGCTGAGAAATAATCTTAGCTTATGTTTTCTTTCCTTAATTAAAAAAAACCCCTTTCCTTTTGGTGTTTATTGTGAAAATGGGGTTGACGTGCCTTTAATTTAATTACAATCAGGGTGCTGTTGGTTAGTTTTTTTTTGTGATGTTTAGCACGCACTAACTTATTTATTATTAGGTTGTTTCTCTTGTTTTTTGTTGCTCATTATGTTTAAGTCAAACACTGAATCAACAGGGGAATCATTTCCTTCAAAAAATTCAACTAAAATCCTTCAAGAGGCTGTTAACAAGCTGGACGGTACTCATCATTTCTGACTGGAGTGGTACATTTTCTGAATCATTACTGATATTATATAAACTATATTTTCCACGTGCGATGCAGGTTTTGATAAGAACTGGAGGTTTTCACGTGCAATTTATGTGCTAAGAAATAGTTTTGGAGTTAAATGTGCCTATTGCATGAAATTGAGAAAAATATTTCGAAGAAAAAGCTACAATTTGTATGTGTAATGCGCATGTTTATAAGTAGAATTTGAGTTATATGTGCAATATGTGTGTATGTTGTGTTATAAAAATATTATAAAATTATTTTGCACGTGCGTTGCACGTATTAAATAGGTGGAATATTTTTATTTGTTTGTTTTTGTTGTAACTAGTTGAAATTTGCCGTGCACCAAGTGCACGTGTCTGGGTGCACATGAATGTTGAATATTTTAACAATATTTTATGTTGTTGAGAAAATCAATCATAGTATAAATTTTAATAAGAACTGAAATGAATATATAGTATATTCACTATATATTAATTATGTACACAAAATACTTAAAATTTTAAAATTAAAGATTCAATATTATCATGAGTAAACAAAATAACATGTAAATAATAGTTTCATGCAAAACATAAAGATATAATCTCTGTATTTTTTATAAGATTAATTAACATTTTCGACTTTAACTTTCTTAAACTTGTAACTGATATTAAAAAGAACAAATTAGTAAATCTTAAAATGATATTATCGTAATTTTCATAAGATCAATCTTCACAACTTTTCAAAAGTAAATCCATGTAATGTGTATGTTGTTTTATCACAACTTTTCAAAATTCAGGATGTTTGTTTAAAATTTTATGAGATAGACTGAGTTCTAAAACTATGGCCAAAAAATTAGAATAAAGCAGAGGTACATGCAATTATTACAAGAAAGCCTAAAACAAATGCATAAAATGGTGTCTAACAAAGAAAGAACACTAAACTCCAACAACATCAACTCCATAAACTCTGACAGCAACACTAAACTCCATATTTTGCGACATTCTAAACAATCAGAGCACTGCCAAAAAATATTATTAAATAGCTAAGGCCTAGCATTATACAAGAAAGAAATGAGCATCAGTCTTCTCATATAATCCGAACCTAGCTGCTTGAAACACCTTTGAGGTACAGCAGCATTAGTTTTTCGTAGCAGCATGCAGGTTTGGAGCACAAATATTTGATACTATACTAAGTTGACCAGATATTTTAGTCGTCCACAAATGGCGTATTTACTTGTGGTTTATTGGATTACTGTCATGTTCAGTTCATAATGAAGATAACGACCATTGGAACTCATGACATGCTTTTAAACAAGTCAGTTAACTTAAATTAAAGGTGTATAGTTTGAGCAGTATTTGCATTGACCTCCTTTGCTACATTTGCTAGTTAAAATTCAATTGTTGCCTAGAACTTGCCAGGGACCGAATACGCTAGTAGAATAATCATGCATTGCATGTACACAAATGCAACACCAAATGATGCAATGGTAATAGCTTATTTGAATGTGCATTTATTCATCTGTATACGTGGATAAAACGTCCCTCCAAATTTTTTAGTTCAGTTACCAACATAACTTGTATTTTCTTTAATACAACCATCAATCCTCTCCAAATTCTATATGTTATTTTGGTAACTGAATCAAAAAATTGATTTTTTTTTGAATGTCTACTTATAATAGCAATTTCACTTGCACTTACATCTCAAACCAATCAATTAAAGGCAAAACCAGGCAGACACACATACAGACACACACACACACACACACACACACACACACAACAACAACAACAACAACAACATAAGAAAAATCTTAAGCTGGTGAGAATAAAAATAGACATAACATCATTTAAAAACAAGAGAAATTGTATGACATAATCTTAACTGAACAAAAAAACAATGAACATGACATAAAATTTCAATAATACTAAATGATATTGACTGGTCTTCAAAATTCTCTTACTTTGTGGTAAAAATGTCTAGAGGAAAAAAATGATACATTCGCTAAGTAAATAACTATAAAGTCCACAGGCATTAGGTTTACAACAAAATTTGAAACTTTCTCATCATTTTTTCCAAACCATAAATCAATCAAAATAGGGAAGATGCTGGCCATTGTGTTCATCATTTTCATATCGGCATACTAACAAACACCTTATGTTCTACAATCACAACACATTAAAAGTTTACATACTTAATCAAATTAATGCATTTAGATAATCAAATGGAGAAAATAACCCCAATTACCTTGAAGAATGAATCAACTGAGCGACCAATCGAGGAACCGAAGGAAGAGGCCAATCCCGCTCCAAAAATCCTAGATCTGAAGCTTTTATAATGGACAACAGATAGTAATCTTTATTGATTAGACTAAAAAAGTTGACAACAGTTGTGGGGAGGAATTATTTTGTATCATGAGTTGAAATAATATCTTACCAAATTAAGGAGTCATGCAAGAAGGCTTTCAAGTTGTCAGAGGCATCCAAGCGTGGGAGATTGAAGGTGCAGGATGGAGAGCTGCGACGGGCTAGAAAAAGGATTTGAGAGAGAAGGAGGATGATGCGAGGATTTAGGGTTTCGATTGAGAACGAGATCAATTTTGGGATCTAGTTTTTTATTTATTTATTTAAGGGTTTTGATCAGGATTATTTGGGGATATAGATGCTGGGATTAAGATGATGATGTAAAAAGTTAACAGCTAGGATTAAGATGATCATGTTAGATCTACGAACAACAACAACACCAACAACAACAAAAGAAAAAGGGAAAGCTTCGGTTGTGCACTACCTCTAGTGGGCCTTCGGGCGTTCATATCGACGATCCGAACCGTTCACATTGATCTACACATCTAAATTAGTCTAAATATGTAAAATCAAATCATTCGAAATTCATTTACCCATCCATTGAAGTGTTACAAAATTGTATGGCTGAAAATCATTGTTTTTTTATAGTCACATGATGGATGGGTAAGTGAATTTCAAATGATTTGATTTTATATATTTAGACTAATTTAGATGTGTAGATCAATGTGAACGGTTCGGATCGTCGATATGAACGCCCGAAGGCCTAGTGCACACGCCGTGTGCACTAGAGGAGTGCACAACCGAAGCTTTCCCAAAGAAAAATCTTAAGCTGGTAGAATAAAAATAGACATAACATCATTTAAAAACAAGAGAAAGGGTCCGCCATAATCTTAACCGAACAAAAAACAATGAACATGACATAAATTTTCAATAATACTAAATGATATTGATTGGTCTTCAAAATTCTCCTACTCTGTGGTAAAAATGTCTAGAGGAAAAAAATGAGACATTCGCTAAGTAAATAACTATAAAGTCCATAGGCATTAGGTTTACAGCATAATTTGAAACTTTCTCATCATTTTTTCAAACCATAAATCAATCAAAATAGGGAAGATGCTGCCCATTGTGTTCATCATTTTCATATCGGCATACTGACAAACACCTTATGTTCTACAATCACAACACATTAAAAGTTTACATATTTAATCAAATTAATGCATTTAGATAATCAAATGAAGAAAATAACCCTTATTACCTTGAAGAATGAATCAACTGAGCGACGAATCGAGGAACCAAAGGAAGAGGCCAATCCCGCTCCAAAAATCCTAGATCTAAAGCTTTTATAATGGACAACAGATAGTAATCTTTATTGATTAGACTAAAAAAGTTGACAACAGTTGTGGGGAGGAATTATTTTGTATCATGAGTTGAAATAATATCTTACCAAATTAAGGAGTCGTGTATGAAGGCTTTCATGTCGTCAGAGGCATCCAAGCGTGGGAGATTGAAGGTGCAGGAGGGAGAGCTGTGGCGGGCTAGGGAAAGGATTTGAGAAAGGAGGAGGAGGATGCGAGGATTTAGGGTTTCGATTGAGAACAAGATCAATTTTGGAATCTAGTTATTTATTTATTTATTTAAGGGTTTCGATCGGGATTATTTGGGGATATAGATGCTGGGATTAAGATGATGATGTAAAAAGTTAACAGCTAGGATTTAGACGATCATGTTAGATCTACGGTTTAGAAGAAGTTCAAATGAATGGTTAAGATCGAGTTGTCGAAATTGAAGGTTGAGATCGTCTATGGACAGATTTATTGTTGATTTTATAATAGAAATAGATTAACGGGAGTTGGAGTTGCACGTCTAACGCACGGATTTGTATGTTGACAAATGACAGCTCAAACTCTCCCATTATAATATTACTAGTATAATGTACGTGCGATGCACGCCTACTAAAAGTATAGTCATTAAATTAAATGGATACATATCAAATAAAAAAAAAGGTTTATATTTGAATGTTTTGATTTAGGCGACACATGCGGTACACGTATATATTGTTGGATTTAGTTTGGATGTGTATTGTATGGGTTTGTTTAGTTACAAAGTTAGGGTAACAAACCCCAACTCTCCCATTAAAATAGTAAATATTAGATATTAGATATTAGAGATAATAATAACAATAATTCATTGTTGCCAAATATATGAATTCCAATTTTACTTCCACGGAACAGGTTTCTGCTGCAAAATCTGCTGTTGCTGCTGCATATATACTTGGAACTCAAAATTTACTACACAGCACTACAAAATGGAAGTCTCACCCAAACTTTTGTTCCGACAAGTGTTCGTTATAGCATGACGGTAAAACCACTGAGCGGTATGTAAGAAGCAAGCCTGAGTGTTTTGACATACCAATTACCAAATATATATACTCTTCATACTCCAAATGGCTTGGCCCATATGAATCCTATCTCCATAAATGCAGTTTTGACACATTCCGTTTTTTGTTTTTTGTTTTTTGTTTTTTGGTGAAGATTCTGTTGTGTTTTTTTGTTGTTGTTTGGGAAAGAAGATTTTTTATTGTGTTATTTGTCTTGAATCTGAAAATGTGCCATAGCCCATCCCCATCTTCTCTTCAAGTTGGCGGCCCAGAAAATCCTAGCACTCCAAGGTGGGCTTCTATGCATATGGGCCAAAAACATTTATTAAACCAGGATGAGCTGGAGCTCTGTGTTTTATGATTGCTTAGAAAAAAAGAATAAAAATATAATGAGTCATAATTATACGCTAATGCAAAATCAAACAATTTTCTATATGAGATAATTTGGATAGTGACTTGGAGACAAACAAATTTCTACATAATTTGTGCATAACAAATCTCTAATCTCTAATATTATAATAGGAGAGTAGGGGTTGTCATTTGTAGACAACATGTAATTTATAGACATTCAATCATCTAGGATTGGCAAATGGGTTTGGCAGGCCGGGTCGGGTCGAACCTGCCCGGGTTTGCACCCAACTTGGGCGGGTTCGGGTCGGGTCAACGAGTTAAACGGGCCGGGCCGGGCCGGGTCAAAGAAGTGAATTCGCGACCCGCCCAACCCGTGAACCCATTCGGGTCCAACCCGGGTCGGGTCGCGGGTTGGCTCTAGGGATGGCAACTGGGCCGGGTCAACCGGCGACCCACCCGCGACCCGGCCCACCAACCCGGCCCGTTAAATCGCTTCGCGGGTTCGGGTCGAACCCGGTGAACAGTACCGGGTCAACCCGGATCGCAATTTACGTGAATTAAATTCGCGAAACCCGGCCCAATTCGCGAGTTGGACCCGTTAACCCGCGGGTCGACCCGTACGGGTCGACCGTTGACCCGCGGGTCGAACGGTCGAAAATCCCGTTGCAATCGCTGCTGCTGCGCTCTGTCGTCCAGCCGTTGTAAACGGCTCTAAGAGCCGTTCCCCCTCCCCCCCCCCCCCCCCCCCCCACTTATTTAGCCTATAAATATCCCCCAAAAATCTCATAAAAAATCACACCTCGCTATCTTACTCTCTCTACTATTATACATCATTTTAAAGAATTTTTGAACAATTGTAGTATTCATCAAACAATTGTACAAGGAGGCATATACACGATCAAATTTCGGTCGTATCGGAAACAAAATTCAACGTCTTCAACGTCTTCAACTCTCTTCAACCCTCGTCAAATCTACTTCAACCGCTTCTCAACTCTTCAATTGCGGAATCGGCAAAGCGCTCCTCCATCTTTTCTATTATATTCTTATTTTCACGGTTTTTTTTACATACGCGTATTCCACGGTGAACGGTATCAAAATATTTCTATCTCTCTCGTTAATTTTTTTTTTGCGTTGTAGTTAAAATTATTGTTTGTTTTTTTGAACTTCTCTATCTCAACCTTCTTATTTTTTAGATTTTTTTTTGTATAATTCACCGCTCCTACATTGTATATTTTTTTTTTTACATACTTTACTTTAGCACATTACTACATTATGTCTAGATCACGCGGTAGCGGTCATAGCGGACAAGATTCCTCCTCCTCTTCACGTAGGCCACCAATTGTCCCAACTAGTGAGCCCGCCCAGGATTACATTGATCCTACTATGGAACAATGGGGTACACACGATATGGATGTTGTAGGTGACATACAATTAGAAGAAGAAGAAAAACAACAACCCGAAACCACACAACCGCGTAGTAGTAGGAAAAGTAGAGGAGAAACTAGCGATTGGCATAAGTTTAATGAGTATATCCCGGACGAACATACTCCGGGTATAGGTTTGAAAGTGTGTAAAACATGTAGTAAAACATACAAATTCAAGAGGGGTGACGGCACCGGTACAATTAGTAGGCACATACAACATAATCATAAAGAACTTCTTGATCAAATACAAGGCCAACAAAAAATCAATCCTAGGACCGGTCAAGTAGATAGCCACCCTTATGATCCCGAACTTGTTCGTCGGGAAATGGCCCGATTAGTCATTAAGGAAGAGTTGTCATTTTCCTATCCCGAGAGTAGGAACTTGGAGAATTTTAATCAAACGGCCTTAAACCCTCATTTTAAAAGAATTCCGAAAAATACTTGCAAATCGGATTGTTTTAAAGTGTACATGGAAATGAAGGACGCATTGACTGTAATTTTATGGAGTTTAACTTGTAGGATTAGTTTAACTTCGGATTGTTGGACGGGTATCAATAATATTCCAACGATGGGAATAACCTGTCATTGGATCGACAATGATTGGATTCTTCATAAAAGAATCATATCACTTGCGTCGTTGCCGTATCTCCATAGTGGCGCTGAAATAGCAAACCATATTATAAAATTTGTGATGTTTTTCATATTCGCGATAAAATTATGGCTATTAGTTTTGATAATGCATCTAACAACAATGTAGCAATTACTACTTTAAAATCTGTATTAAACCCTCCATCTGACAATATTTTTCCTGTTAGATGTGCATGTCATATTATAAATTTATGTGTTCAAGATGCATTAAAAATAGCTGATCCATATATACATAAAATTAGAAATTGTGTACATTTCATTGCATTAAGTCCAAGCATTTTACAAGAATGGAAAGCTTGGTGTAGGGTTAGAAATGTTCCTTTTAGAAAATTTTCAAAGGATGTTAGACACCGATGGAATTCTACTTTTGATTTACTAAATGTTGTCACCGATTATAAAGCAGTTGTAAATAATTTTTGTATCGCAAAAAATATGCACAATTTTGAAATGACTCCCAACGATTGGTTTTTTGCCGAATCTTTGTTGAAATTTTTAGAACCTTTTAAAACTGCAACTTTAATGTTTTCAAAAATATATGAATCTACTTCTAGTAGCATTTTTATTGAATTAGTTAGCATGATGCAAATATTTAACGAAATGTTAAATGATCCCTATATTAGTGACATTGTAATACCTGCATTTCAAAAATTTTTGAAGTATTATTTTCCTCCTTCTATGTTGATTTGTGTTGCTACTGTTATGGATCCCCGTATCAAATTAGAAGGTACGAAAAATTTGATACAAATGTTTTTTTGGATATTTAGAGGACAATGTAGAATTAAAAACTGATTGCGCTACTTTTTTAGTTCAGTTTGAATCTACTTTAAATAACTTGTATCATTATTATGATAAACGTTTTGCTTCTAGTAGTACAACTTCTGTAGTTAGTTCTTCTTCTGGTAGTTCTAAAGGTAAGGGTAAAAGTAGAATTGGTGATAGGACATTTAGTTTACTTGAACAAATTCAATCTAAAAAACCTAGGACTAATCAACCAAATGAATTAAATTGGTATAACCAACAGGATACTGAGCCTACTCTTTCTCCACTAGATATTTTACAATGGTGGAAAGAACATGAATACACTTTTAGTATTCTGTCAATTATGGCTAAAGATTTGCTAACTCCTCCTATCTCTACAGTTGCTTCTGAGAGTGCATTTTCTACAAGTGGCAGGGTTCTATCTGATTACAGGAATCGGTTGAAGCCCGAGGCGTTGGAGATGCTCGTTTGCATAGAAGACTGGCTGAAGGCTGAAGATAGGACGCAAGGGAAAGCACTATCAAGTTCCACAAGTGGGAGCAACTCGCCCGAAGAATAACAACAACAACAACAACAACAACAACAACAATAGCTTTGCTTCTTATGTCAAATTAGAAAACTTGTACTCAATTAAAATTGTATATAACAAATATGTTATTGTATAAAACTCATTTGTAAATTGAATTCTTCATTTTGTTATAAATTGTTCAAATTGTATAACTTAAATTCATATGAATAAAATTTCAAAATTTGTTGTCAATTTCACTCTTTCAATCTTATTATTATTATTACGATTTTTTTTGTTTATTAGTGTTATTACTTACTTAGTATTATAATTAAACATCATTTGGGGATATTTGAAGAATTGTAGTATTATTACTTATTAGTATTATCACTGAATTACATACTTAGTATTATAATTAAACATCATTTGGGGATATTTGAAGAATTGTAGTATTATTACTTATTAGTATTATTACTTACTTTGTATGATAATTTTTGAAGAATTGTAGTATTCATCAAACAAAGATATGGTTGTTTGTATACATCATTTGTAAAATTATTATTATTATTATTTTAATTTAAGCTACCCCCAAAAAAAAAATTATATTATTAAATGGGCCAACCCGCGGGTCGACCCGGCCCAACCCGGGTTGAACCTTAAAGGGTTCACGAGTTGGGCGGGCCACCCAAACGAAAACGTAGCCCGGCCCGTATAAGGGTGCAACCCGACCCGGACCGGCTACGTATTTGTGCCAACCCGTACGGGTTGGGCCCGGCCCGGCCCGAACGACCCGTTCGCCATCCCTAGTTGGCTCGGCTAGAGTTAACTATTTTTTTTTACTTAAAAAAATGTAATTTTAATAATAAACATAAAAAATTGTAATAATAATCATAAGATTGAAAGAGTGAAATTGCCAAAAAAATGATATATTATTCATATGATTTCAACTTATACAAGTTTCACAATTTGTAATAAGAAATAAAGATTTTCTACAAATTTATTTTATACAATAACAAATTTCTTATATACAATTTCAATTTACTTCAATTTTCCTAATTTTAAATAACAAGTAAAGATTTAATACAATTTTTTATCTATTTACAATTGTCTTCAATTTGATGGCCTTCAATTTGTTGTTGTTGACTTGTTGTTGGTCTTGAATTCTTCATTTTGGTTGCTATTGTTGTTGTTGTTGTTGTTGTTCTTCCGGCGAGGTGCTCCCACTTGTGGACGTCGATAATGCTTTTCCTTGGGTCCTATCTTCAGCCAGTCTTCTGCGCAGACGAGCATCTCTAACGATTGGGGCTTTAAGCGATTCCTGTAATCAGTTAGAACCCCATCACTTGTAGAAAATGCACTTTCAGAAGCAACTATAGAGACATGAGGAGTTAGTAGATCTTCAGCCATATATTTAAGAATACTATAAGTGTGTTCATGGTCTTTCCACCATTGTAAAATATCTAGTAAAGAACTAAAAGACTCAGAATCTTGTTGGTTATATAAATTTAATTCATTTGGTTGATTAGTCCTAAAAATTTTTGATTAAAATTGTGCAAGTAAATTAAATATTCTATCATCAAATTTACTCTTACCCTTACCTTTAGAAGTAACAGAAGAAGAACTAACTAAAGAAGTTGTACTACTAGAAGCAAAACATCTATCATAATAATCATACAAGTTATTTAATGTCGATTCAAATTAAACTAAAAAAGAAGCGCAATCAATTTCATGATCATCATCCCCAAGTAAATTTAAAAACATTTCAATTAAACTCTTCGTACCTTCTAATTTGATACGAGGATCCATCACAGTAGCAACACAGTACAACATAGGAGGAGAGTTAAAATACTTCAAAAATCTTGTGTATGCAGGTTTAATAATATCACCAACAAAAGCATCATCGATCATTTCTTTAAAAGTTTGCATCATATTAACTATTGAAATAAAAATGCTACTAGCAGTAGATTCATAAGATTTTGAAAACTTGAAAGTTGCGGTTTTAAAAGATTCTAAAAATTTCAACAAAGATTCAGTATAATACCAATCGACGAGAGTCATTTCAAAATTGTGCATATTTTTTGCAATACAAAAATCATTTACACATTCTTTATATTCAGTAACAACATGTAGCAAATCAAAAGTAGAGTTCCATCGGTGTTTAACATCCTTTGGAAAATTTCTAAAATGTACATTTTAAAGCCTACACCAAACTTTCCATTCTTGAAATATGGTGCCACTCAATGAAATAAAATATACACAATTTCTAATTTTAAGTATATATGGTTCGGCTATTTTTAATGCATCTTGAACACATAAATTTAAAATATGACATGCACATCTAACATGAAAAATATTGTCAGATGGAGGGTTTAATGCGGTTTTTAAAATACTAATTGATGCATTATTGTTAAATGCATTATCAAAATTTATACACATAATTTTATTACGAATATGAAAAACATCACAAATTTCTAAAATATGGTTTGCAATTTCATTGCCACTATGGGGATAGGGCAACACGGCAAGCGATATAATTCTTTTTTGAAGAATCCAATCACTGTCGATCCAATGACAGGTTATTCCCATCATTGGAATATTGTTGCAACTCGTCCAACAATTGGAAGTTAAACTAACTCTACAAGTTAAACTCCATAAAATTGCAATCAAAGCTTTTCTCATTTCATTGTACATTTTAAAATAATCCGATTTGCAAGTATTCCTAGGGATTCTTCTAAAATGAGGGTTTAAGGTGATTTGATTAAAATTTTCTAAGTCCCTACTCTCAGGATAGGAAAATGGTAACTCTTCCTTAATTACTAATCGGGCCATTTCCCGATGAACAAGTTCGGGATCATAAGGGCGGCTATCAACTAGATCGGTCCTAGGGTGAATTTTTTGTTGGCCGGGTAGGTCAACAAGAAGTTCTTTATGCACATTTAGAATGTGTCGCTTAATTGTACCCATGCCCTCACCCCTCTTCCATTTGTATGGCTTCGAACATATTTTACACACATTTAAACCTCCGGTACATTTTCGTCGGAATATAATAATAAAATTTGTGTCAATCACTACTTTCTCCTTTAGTTTTCCTACTAGTAGCCGGTTGTGTTGTTTCGGTGGCTTGTTGTTGTGGTTCTTCTTCTAATTCTATGTCTCCTACAAACTCATCGTGTGTACCCCATTGTTGGGGAGGAGGATTAGGGTAGTCTTCGGCGGGATCATTTTTTGGGACAATTGGAGGCCTACGGGAAGTGCCAGTGGAATCTAGGGATGGCATTAGGGCCGGGCTAGCTTGGGACCGGCCCGGCCCGGCCCCCCACCTACCCGGGCTTAACCGTGAACCGCCCCCTTGGACCCGGTCCAGGCCGGTCCCCATTTTTCGACATTTAGCCCGGTTAGGCCCGGCCCGCTCGAGGCCCGGGATCGGCTGAACCGGTCCGCCCGGGCTCGGGCCGACTGTTGGCAGATTTTTTTTTTCTTTCAAAAAATAATAATAAAAAAATTTAAAATTACAAAAAAAAACCCCAACGGATTTATACTGGCTAGTTTTGGGGGGTACTTTAGGAAATAAAAAAATGGCATTTTCTATAAATACCATACCATTTCTTTCATTTCTCTTCACTAATTCACTCAAATATTTCATTCTCTCTACTATTTCTCCAATCAACAACATCAATTAGGTGATCAACACTCTCTCAAGTGATCAAGATCAAATTTCTCTACATTTTGAAGGAAGAAAAATCAACGACAATCAAGTGATCAACTTCTCAACATTCAACAACAACAATCAATATTACTTCTACTCCTAGCTCTCAAGTCTCAACTTTCTTACGGTATTTTAGTATAATTTTAATTTGTAGAATGACCATTTTATTGGAGATATGGTTAATGCGGCATATGTTAAAATTTTGAAATATTTTCATCCAATTCCTATGTTATATTGTGTAGCTAGTGTAATGAATCCCATGATTAAATTAGATGGTACAAAAAATTTAATTAAAATTTTTTACACTTATGACCCACACGATGCAATACTAGATTTTGATCATGTTGCTTTTACTCGTAAATTTGAGAATATTTTGACTAGGTTATATGATTTTTATGATAAGATTTATTCATCTAACACTATTCAAACACAAACACAAACACAAATACAAAATGTTGATTCTTCTTCTTCTTCTTCCTCCATATTAGCAAAAGGAAAGAGTCAAGCTAGTATTGGTGTTTTAAATTTTATTAAATCAAAAAAGCTAAGAACCAATTCACCAAATGAGTTGAATTGGTATAATGCACAAAGTGCAGTTGAAGACGTAGAAGATGTGTTACAATTTTGGAAGAGTAATGAAGCAATTTTTAATATTCTTTCCCGCATGGCTAAAGATTTGCTAACAACATCGGTGTCAACTGTTGCACGGAAAGTATTTTTTCTCTTGGTGGCAGGATAATGAGCCCGAGCAGGAACCGATTGACAGCCAAAAATTTGGAGATGCTAGTATGCGCCGAAGATTGGATGAAAGCGGAAGAGATGACCCAAGACTTACTTGAAGCACAAGCTGGAGCTGGATCAACAAGTAGTGATGAATGAACGATTACATTTAGTTAATTTACATTAAAATGTTGTTCAATAAATTGTAATTAATTGGAAAATTTAGGGTGATGAGATTCTATATTTAGGTTAAGTTGAAGTGCACGACAATAGTCCAATGCATTCTCTTTAATCTAAGTAGAGGTCATCTCGATCTTTAAATTCAAGTAATTCCCTTGATTTGTAATTTGATCAAAATAGACTAATTTGTATGAATTTTATTCATGTACTTCATTTTATTCAAGAAGTTCAAATTTATTAAATCATGTACTTCAATTATTTATAAAATTTTATTCTTTGCAATTGTTATGAAATTACAAATCCATATACTTGATTTTTAATAATATTGTACAAAAAAAAAATCCCTAAACACGGGCTCGGCCCCCACACTTGGGTCCGGGGGCCAGGACCGGGCCAAGGTTTCCAAACTTCTGCCCGGCCCGGGTTGGCCCGGGACTGGTCAAAACCCGGTCAAACCCGGCCCGGCCCAGCCCGAGTGGCCCGAATGCCATCCCTAGTGGAATCTTGTCCACTTTGGCTCGTCCACTTCCGCGTGATCTAAATATGTTGATATGTAGTAGTGTATGTAAAAAAATTAAACACAATGTAAGCGCGATAGGTTATAAAAAAAAATCTAGAAAACAAGAGGGTTGTGAGAGAGAAGATAAAAAAACCAACAAAAAAATATGATACAAAAAATTATAACTACAAAAGAAATAAAAATAGAAGAAGAGGGATATGAAATTTTGATACCGTTCACTGTGGATACTCGTTGTTGTTGAAAAAACCGGTAAAAATAAGAATAGAAGTAGAAGTAGAAGTCCGGAATTGAAGACTTGAAAAGAGCTTTTGGAGGAGAGTTGAAGACTTGAAGACTTAGTTGAATTTTGAGTTCGATACGATTGGAATTTTTCGTTTGATCGTATATATGTCTTGCTACCTTATTTGTTGAATTGTTCACAAATTGAAATGAATTGAGTAATAATAGTGGGGAGAATAAGAGAGTAAGGTGTGAATTTTTTGTTTGGGTTTTAGGGGTATTTAAAGGAAAAAAAAACTGGCTAAAACAACCGTTAAAGGCTTTCGGGTTGGGGGATCAGCCCGTTGGACTCGCGGGTAGAACGTTTGGCCCGTACGGGTCAAACGGTTCGCAACCCACGAGTTCGCGAGCGGGTTGACTACTGTGCATCCGGATTAACGGGTCGGGTTTATCGGGTTAAATTCGCTATTTTACGACCCGGGTTGACCCGTTACTGTTAACGGGTTCGATCCGAACCCGAACCGTACTTTCCCGGGCCGGGTTAAACGAGCCGGTCGCGGGTCGACCCGACCCGTTTGCCATCCCTACAATCATCCCATCTGAATCATTCATTTTTAAGTGTAAGTTATATTAATCATTCATTTACTCAATTATTATTAGTTATTATAATATTCTCAAAGTTCAAATTTATTTACAACATAATTATTTACAAAAATGTCACTCATATAAAATAAAATTTTGTGTCACTAGAGATAATTTATAAACAGTATGTATGAGTAAAGGGAGGTCTTATGTTCAAGACCATGTTACGTCTTATCATTTACTTTATAAAAAAATAATAATAATAATCAGAACGTGCATCGTATGTACAAAATATCTCTACTATTTTAATGGGAGAGTTGGGGTTGTAAACAAACAAACCCTAATTTTGTAACTGAGCAAACCCGTGCAAATCACGTTAATGTTAAAATCCAGCTATTCCACTATACTCCTCTCCCTCTTTCTCGCAACACCCTCCCGTCTAAACGCAAAAACCCTAAATCTCCCCTACTCATCTCCTTCCCATCTATTCATCTCCCTCTCCCCCCCAACTCGGCCGCTCTTCAGCGACGCCCAACGCGCCGCCTCAACACCGTTGCCAGCTACGCCCAACGCACCGCCACAAAACCGTCGCCAGCGATGCCCCCTCGACCTGCCGATTTCCCGCCGCCCTTCCTTCATCGCTAGCAAGCCCCCTCGACCTGCCGATTTTCGTAACTCGGTCGCTCTCCAGCGTCGCCAAATGCGCCGCTGCGACACCGTTGCCAGTGACACCCCCTCAACCTACCGATTTTCCGCCGCCCTTCCTTCAAACGTAGGCCCCGAAATCGAGGTACACAATTCAATAAATTGCAAAACTCTAAAACCCCAAGTATTCTTCATTTGGAAGGAATACTTTTATTGATTTGGATTTTTGATGAAAGAATGATTGAAGAATTTAGGTAATGTGTGTAATAATGGATTGTGGTTGATTTTTTATTAATCCCTCTATTTTGTACAAAAGTTTGGATCTTGATTAGTTATTATGTCGGATATTTAGAGCAGGTTGAACATGATAGGATTTTGTATTGAATTGGGTATTTGATGAAGAAATGATTGAAAATTTGGGATCATGTCAAGAATGTGGTATGATCAATTGTGTTATTGTCTTTATTTTGGTATGTTTAAATGCAGTAATGTTTTCTTCATGATAATAGGTGTAGGGAGAAAATTGGAAAATATTTAGGTGTGATAATAAGAATCCGAGAGTGCCTGTTTGGAACGGGGACTCAGAAAATTGGAGAGAAGTTTTTGAGATACTTCTGTGGAGAGTGCCTAAGATTTTCGTTAAATTGGATATTTGATGAAGAAATGATTTAAAGATTTAGATTATGTGTGGAATGTTTACAGTTAATTGTCTGTTAATGACTCTATTTTGGAAAAATGTTTTAATTTTCGTTAGTTGTTTGTTTGGATATTTGGTGCTGGTGGAAAAAGATACGAATTTTATTGAATTGGATATTTGATGAAGAAATGATTGAAGAATTTAGATAATATGTTGAATGGTTATGTTTGACTGTGTGTTAATGGTAGAATGGTTAGATAGAAGTAAAATTCTATTATGGGAATCAATGCAGAGTGAAATTGAGAGCCTTTGAGTGTTGATTGGAACCAAGAGTGTAGTTTTAGAATGGTGAGTCAAAATCTTATGGAAAGGTTGTTTGAGATAGGTCTTGGGAGAGTTCTAGATGTGGGAAAGTTCTTTGTTATATTTGTATTCCTTCTCCAATTACATTTCAGATAAACTGTTTAAAAATAGCCTTTGTTAACAGGCATTGTGTTGTCTCGAACTTGCAAAATTGTGTAATTCGACACCCCTTGAATATATGGAATTTGATGTTCAAGTTCAAAGAAAGTTCTGAGTACAAATTTTATCAGTTCAGTATTAAGATAGTCAAGTCAAAGTTTTATTCCTGAACTTTCATTGTGTGACTTCCTTCAACAAACAGTTGCTTAAGAGTTGGCTAGCAAGGTCATTGCGGGATGAAAGTTCAGGAATAATACTTGCCATAATTGTATAGTTTTGGGGCCCTTTAAGGGAAGATCGTAGGACTACACTAACTCTCTTCATGCCTTATGTGACCTACAGTGATTTATTAGCATTCCTAAATTGGTTGAAATTTTGTACTCTTTATAGAAACTTATATATAGAATTTTTTTTGAAAGACTTTGAATCAACATATGTTACTAAATTGGTTGTAATTTTGTACTCTTTATAGAAATTCTATAACATGTATAATTTTTTATTTTTTTTGTTGAAATTTTTTGAATCAACAGATGTATAATTCTTTGGCGGTTAAATGTTTACTGATTTTGTGAAATTTTTACTGATTCTATTATTGAAGCCTGCTATTTTGGCAGTTAAATGTTTTACTATTTCTTTTTTTATACGATATACAAATTTATTTAATTTAATAATTAAACTTTTTTATAGACCTGCATCGCACGTGCATTATACTAGTTAGTATAACGAATATCTAGGTTCAAGGTCATGCCATACCACTTCAAAATTTTTACATTTAAAAATACTAATGTAATGCACGTGCGATGCACGTGGAGAAAATGTGAAGGGGAATGAAAAGGACAAAAAAAAATCTACCAATACGTGCGCTGCACGTGTTGACACACACTAAGAAATAAAAAATTGTTTATTTGTTTACGATCCCATCTCTCCTATTATAATAGTTATAGATATGTTTATTAAGATGTGTCCTACACGTGTAATTACCACCTTGACTAGTTTTAGCAAAACACGCCACTCATCCATCCCTTTCAATTACCAGCCCCCATGTCATGCATGGGCCCCATAACAAAGCCGGTGGTCCCCTACCAATTAGCTGGGTCCAGCTGGCACCACAAGCTCACACTTGAAAAGCAGGACCCCGGGCTGGACGCCCCGTAGGCCCCACATGAATTCCACCAACTCCCCAGTCGACACGTACCCCATTTAAGTGGGCCCCCAGCATACTGTCGCATTTCCCGCACCCGCCACCCGCGTGATGTCTCCGCCTTGTGCGGCCCAACTACCTTAGAAGACCGCGCACTCTCAGTAAAAAGATCGGGACCCTCGCTTAGATGTGGGCCCCGCCTAAAGACCATGACGCAATTGGGCACACCATATATGTGAATGGGTATCTGATTTCGGTGACGTTAATTTTTTGAATAATAAAATATTTGTTATTGTTAGTGTGCCATAAAGAGACTCGATAGGGAGTGAAGGTATATACTATTGTGGAATTATCAGTTTAGAGCAGAGGTGTAAAATAAACAGAACGGTCCGTCATTCGTTCGAATCCGGTTCAAGAAATGATCAGATCGTGGACTGTCCGAACGGTTATATGAACCGATCCTGAATAAATTATTCGGTCCGATTTTTTATCGAGTTCGAGCCGGACATAAGTCCGTCAGAATATTATTGCGTCCGATGCTTTACCGAACCGAGTTCGGACTATAAAAAATTTGTCCGATCTAGACCGAGCCGGACATAAGCTTGTCCGAGTTTGAACATATGGCTGTCCGATCCCGTCCAGTCCGATTACAACCTTAGTTTAGAGTTGGTTTGAAGTCTCCTTTGTCGGTTCAAGTAAAAATTCATCTTAAAAAGGTAATGAAAGTGGGACCGCCAGAAAAGCACCCACCACTAGTGATGCGGTTTATTTCTGGGAGACGTGTGGATGCACCAGGTGTGAGTTCGGACTCGATTTGTATTTGAAGGAGAATGCTGCTCGTCTGCCGATCTTCGGTTGACCTTCTGGAACCTACGATGAGCTCGGAATGATGTTGAAGTCTGGGCTCGGATCTGAGGGGTCGGATCCGAGGTCTTGTGTACCTGCAGACGGTCCTGAAACACCGGGGTTTATCCCGGTGGCGGACCATCCGACGATCTAGTCAGTCTCTGTGAGAGAGTAGCAATAACTAGGTATATTTAAGTGGCAAAAGATTGATTACCTCAAAAGGTGGGTGTGGGTCTAGTATTTATAGAGGATCCCAACCGGGTTTGGTTCCCTTTGGGGGCCGGGTCTGGATCCGAAGGCCCGTGGGCCTGACGTGGCAGAAGGCCCAGGGGGTTTAGGGCAGACGTGGCAATACCAGGAGTGGTATAGGGCTGACGTGGCGAAACCCTTGGTGGTATTTGGAGCCGACGTGGCTGATCGTGGGTCTCCTGTTCTTCTGGGGGGGATCGGAGGGCCTAGGCTGCGCCAGGTCATCCTTCTGCTTCGCCAAAGAGGGGGGCGGCCTGTGGCACTGTCACGGGTCGGACTCCGAGGACTACCGAGGCTCGTCGGCACGAGGAGGCCAGTACTGTGAGGGCAAACATGAGGTTCGGCGCCGACCCTGAAGTGGTTCGGGGCCGAGCTAGATAGCTATTTTTACCTTTTCGAGTGAGAATTGTATTGGGCCCTGGTTGGGCCTCAGGCCATTTTTACCCTATCACACAAGCCCCCCACTCCTGCGGGGGTGCGGGAGCAAGCCTTGGAGGAGTGTTCATGGTTGTGGAAAAAATGGGAGGGCGACTCACAGGGCCTCCTTGGTGGGGTTGTCCTGAGGCTTTGACCGGACCTCGAGCTTGTCGAGGGTTTATGGGTAGATGAAGGCGATGGCGATCCGTTGTATCTTCCGGAGAAGAGTACCCTGGTGCCTGACAGAACCTCGAGAGGACGAGGGTTTATGCGTCGACAAGGGTGATGGCGAGCCGTTGTTTCTTCCTGAGAAGAGTACCCTGGTGCCAGACCGAACCTCGAGACGAGGGGGAATTATGGGCTGGTAAGGGTGATGGCCCGCCGGTGAATCTTCCGAAGAAGAGTACCCGGGTGCCAGACCGGACCTCAAGCTGGCGAGGGATTATGGGTCGGTAAGGGTGAAGGCGAGCCGTTGTTTCTTCCTGAGAAGAGTACCCTGGTGCCAGACCGAACCTCGAGACGAGGAGGGATTACGGGTTGGTAAGGGTGATGGCGAGCCGGTGGATCTTCCGAAGAAGAGTACCCTGGTGCCAGACCGGACCTCGAGCTGGCGAGGGTATTATGGGTCGGTAAGGGTGAAAGCGAGCCGTTGTTTCTTCCTGAGAAGAGTACCCTGGTGCCAGACCTAACCTCGAGACGAAGAGGGATTACGGGTTGGTAAGGATGATGGCGAGCCGGTGGATCTTCCGAAGAAGAGTACCCTGGTACCAGGCCGAACCTCTAGATGAAGAGGAATTACGGGTCGGTAAGGGTGATGGCGAGCCGGTGGATCTGTCGAAGAAGAGTACCCTGATGCCAGTGAAGGCGAGTCGTTATTTCGCCCGAACCTACCCCCGTACCGAGCGGCCAGCCTGGCACTGGGTGACGTCAGCAGCACACGTTTCGAGGATGCGGCGGGATTTTCTAGGTGGCAGTTGCACGTCAATCGGTGAATAGTGATTGCGAAAATCGAGGAGTCGTCCCTATCCTCTATAAATGTTCTCCCCCCTCCTCCCATCGCCCATTTCTTTCTTGCCCTTTATTTTTCAAAAAACCTTTCAACTCTTCGGTATTCGTCCCCTCAGCTTCCTGCAGCAGGATCGTTCTTCCGAGGTGACCCCAGGTTAGTTGGTAACCCTGTTTTAGCTTAGGCACAGATGGACAGGGCTCAGTCCGGTTCGTCGGCGTCGACATCTGGGGGGGAGTGAAGCCTGTCTTGAAAAAGACTCCGGAGGAGGAGCCAGTAGGCGAGGAGGAGGTTGTACACAATGTGAAGCCATTGCGATCTCGGAGGCATTTCGTGGTGGATAGTAGCGACTCTGAGGAGGGGGGCGGTAGTTCAGACGAAGTCCGGATCCTAGGGTTGGCCGCCGGAGAGGAGGGTGGTTCCGAGGGGGACGGTACCGCAGGGCCTCGGAATTCGCCCGTTCTGGGGCGTTTGTCTACACCCTCGCCGGAACGGGCCAAGAAGAGGAGGGCTCCGAAGAAGAAGGGATCGAGGATTGGCGGCCCAAGTGACTTAGTGATAGGGTCGTCCGCACAACCCCAGTCTTTCCGCCGCTACCCCGACGATCTCTCAGATAAGGAGTCCTTGGGAGTCCAGCCGTCGTTGCCAAGCCGGAAGAGGCTGAAGGTGGACGCATCCCCGACCGTTCTGGAGGCAGGGACTTGGGGGTTTTGCAGTTGGCATACTACATAGGGTCCGGCTATGAGCTCATGCTGCCGAACTCTACTCTTCGACCGACCGACCCCCTGCCGGATAGGTATTGTATCTTCCCTGTGGACGCCTTTATCTCCGGCCTGAGGCTGCCTATCCATCCCTTCGTTCGGGAGGTGCTAAATTGGTCGTCCCTGGCGCCGATGCAGTTTGGGCCGAACTCCTGGAAGCAGATCATCTGCTTCGTGCTATTGTGCGAGGAGCAGAAGGTACCCCTGCGGCTGAGCGTGTTCCGAGCGATGTTGATGATCGGCTCATCGGCAGAGGGAGTATACTATGTCTCGCCTCGAGGTAAGGCGAAGGTTGTCCACGGTCATCCGGATTCCATCAAGTTTTGGAAGAAGAAATATTTGGTGATCCGGAGCGAGGATCCTTGGGGTATCCCCACTCGATGGAACCATTCTAAGCCGAGTTACGAAGCACCGGGATCGGGGGACCTGACGGCGGAGGAGTGGAGATTCGTTGAGCGCCTCCGTCTGTCGTATAGTATCAATTGGGGGAAGGTGACGGAGGCCCATCTGGCGAGCGTCGGACTGAGCCCGAGCCCGGCCGTGCCTCGTACGTGGTTGTTTCTTTCCTCTCGCTCTTCTTGTACTTTCTTGCTCATTGTTCTTAATGGATCTTTTTGCAGATATGGATGAAGAATCGATTAAGGCGCTGAGGCTCGCTATGAAGAAGACGAAGGCCGAGAAGAAGGGGGACGTGGCGAAGACGACCGAGTTGTCCCAGGTGGTCTCCGAGGCCCCAATTCAGCCAAGGGTGAAAAGGACCCGCTCAGAGACAGGCGGGGACGCGGTGGTCCAGGGGGGCTTGGATCAGGGTAGGGCCGCCGACCTTGATAAGGGGAAGGGTCCCCTGGTGGATCCCGGACTAGAGGAGAGACTTCGGCGACGGTGGGCGCCGGATTGGTCGATCCGCGAGGGTGATTGCCTGGTCCGGGGGCGCCAGGCCGTGGAGGTTGCAGATAAGCTGGCGACCCCTCGGGACCGTTCGGATATGAAGGCCCAGACCCTGGACGAGGCGTACGTGCGTCTTGCGCAGGCCACTGTGCTGGTAAGTCAATCGAGCCCCTTTGCTTTCAGATTATGTTGCTAAGAAGGATTTCTTAGTAGTGTCCGGCTGTGGCAGGCGACCGTGCAGGGGGCCCATGTGAGGGGCCTCTATGAGGCGGCGTTGCAGCGAGAGCGAGACCGGGCTGACAAGGCCGAGCAGGAGGTGACGGAATTGAAGGGAGAGCTCGAAGGCTCTCGTAAGAAGGAGGCGGAGATGAAGGTGGCCTTCGACAAGGAGAAGGAGGAATGGGCGAAGGCGAGGGTGGCTCAGGAGAAGAGGTCGGAGAAGGAGAAGAAAGAGGTGACAGAGTCGTGTCAGCTCCTGGTGATCAAAGCCCAGGATAGCAGTTATGCGAAGGCCCTCAGCCATGTGAGGCACTTCCATCCGACTATCGACCTGTCCAACTTCGAGTATGATATGGAGATTGAGGGGACACCGAAGACCCCTGGCGAACAAGGGTCCGATGATAATCCGGTCGCCGACCCCCCTGTGGATCCAACTGACATTGAGGTGGGAAAATAAGCTGTATACTTTTGTACTTCTTTTTCCTTCTCTCGATTGTATTTGCCTTCCGTGGACTGGCCACCGCATTTTTTTGTATGGGGAAATTGAATTTATAAAAAGAGGGTTTTTTGGCTGGCCAAGTGTTCCAACTTCGAAGAATTCCCGAACCTCCTTGCTTATATGTTTTGAGCGGGCTGGTTCTCTTGTAGGTTACGGCTCCCCCTCCTGAGGCGGACCCCCTTCGTTCCGACGTGGCGTGGCTTCGGGGCAAGGTCGAGGCCCTAGAGGCCACTTTGGTCCGGTATCGAAAGAGGGCTCGTGACACTGATGCGGCTTTCCATTATTACAGGAACAAGTCTGAAGTCCTAAGTGAGGAGGCGAGCCGGCTGAGGAGGGCGATGGCGGATCGGGAGCTCGGGGGCATTGGTCTTGGATATACCATGTCGAGTCCCTCGGTGCAGAGGCCCTCCTCTGAGAAGCTGCTCCGTGATGTGATAGTGGAGAAGGAGATGGAGATACACCGCTACAGGACTATGCTGGGTGTCTCGATATCTTCCTCGGGGGGTCGGCGAGCGGAGGGGGCTCCCTCTGCGTTGCTACTGATGGAACGCATGCGATCCGTTGATGCCCAGAGCTCCGTGACCGGCGCGTCGACCGTGGCAGAACCGAAGGGTCGTCAGGACGAAGAGAGAGCTCCAAGTCGTCCGGTCGGGGTGATTCCTCCTTTCGCCGGACCCGAGGGGCCCTAAGTCGGCGGTTTTCTTTAGTTAGAGATGAGTGGAGTGGTCCTGTAACGGTCTTTGCTTGTTTTCCCATAACAAAATAAAAGAGTATGAATAAAGAAATCTTTTCCTTTCTTGCTCTGGCTAGCGGTGTGGTGAAGGGCGGTGGAGGCGAGGTTGGGCTCCGCCGATTCATGAGGGATCGACGCGGAGCGATAGGAAGACCCCCCGGTCCGGAGCTGGGTCGAACCTACTGAGACGCTTGGGGACGAGACCTGAGTGAGAACTCAGGTGCCGACCCCATTGCCCGGTACCAGGTCGGAGCTGCCGAGGCTTTTAACTTTTGACAAAAAAGAGACTTCTTTTATACCAGACAGGGAGGATCGTTGAAGTGGCCCCTTACACATGAATGCTTACAAAAGATTTAATTTACTTTAGTCAGGCTAGATTCTAGGCTCGCTCTCCCAGGAATTTCATGAGGTGCTCGGCGTTCCAGGGTCGGCTGATGGGTCGGTCGTTCATATCCGTCAGGCGGTACGTACCAGGGCATACAGCCTCGACTACGCGGTACGGGCCTTCCCAGTTGGGAGCCAGTTTTCTCTTCTTGGTTGGGTCAGAGACAGATAGCTTTCGTAAAACCAGGTCCCCTGCCTGGATGTTTGTGGGGCGGACCTTCTTGTTGTAAAATCTCTCGATTCGTTGCTGGTAGATGCTCCTTCGGATTGAGGACTTCTCTCGCACCTCGGCGACGAGGTCCAGGTTGGCCCTCAGTCCGGACGCATTGTCATCTTCATCGAAGGCTATGATCCGAGGAGAAGGCAATCCGACCTCGACGGGGATGACTGCCTCCGTCCCATAGGTCAGACTGAACGGCGTCTCTCCCGTGGGGATCCTCTGGGTGGTTCGGTGCGCCCATAGTACGCTGGGCAGTTCCTCGACCCATAGCCCTTTGGGGGAATTGTCCAGGCACTTTTTGAGGCCGTCGAGGATTTGCCTGTTCGTGTTCTCCGCTTGGCCGTTAGACTGAGGGTGGCAAATGGCGGAGAAACGCTGCTGGATGCCGATGTCCGCACAGAAAGTTTGGAAGTTTTGACCTTGGAACTGGGTTCCGTTGTCCGTGACGAGGATTCGAGGGATTCCGAATCGACAAATGATGTTCTTCCAAAGGAACTGTTGCACTTGGCGCTCGGTGATGCTGGATAGTGGTTCGGCCTCGATCCACTTGGTGAAGTAGTCGATGGCGACAATCAGGAATTTCTTTTGCCCTACCGCTGGGGGGAAGGGCCCCACAAGGTCCATACCCCACATGGCGAATGGCGTAGGGCTCGCCAGGGACCGGAGAATGGCTTGAGGAAGTCTTTTGATAGGGGAGAATCTTTGGCAGGGACCGCACCTCTTGACTAAGTCTTGTGAGTCTTGGAGCATGGTGGGCCAATAGTACCCTTGATTCAGGGCCTTTCGGGCAAGTGTTCTACTCCCCATGCGGCATCCGCCGATCCCTTCGTGCAAGTCTTTGAGGGCGTAGCTGGCCTCATCGCTGGTGAGGCAGCGGAGGTATGGCTTGCCGTCGGCCAAGGTGTACGAGCGTTTGAAGAGGATGTCATCGATCATGACGAATCTTTCAGCTCGGATTCTGATTCGTCTGGCCTCGGCTCTGTCTTCAGGAAGCTCGGCAACGCTTAAGAATTTTCGGATGGGAGTGGTCCAGTCGTCCGGACTGGTCCCCTCTTGCACACACATCGCTTCCGGCTCTGGGTCACTGATGCTTGGCTTTAGGAGGATCTCGACGAGCACCGTTCGATCGAGACCCTCGAAGGACGAAGAGGCAAGTTTGGATAACGCGTCTGCCTGGGCATTCTGTTCCCTGGGGACTCTGATAACCGTGGCGCCGTCGAAGGACACCAAGAGTCGTTTGACTGCCGCCAAATACCTCATCATTCGTTTGTCGCGGGCTTCGTATTCTCCGGTGATCTGATTGATCACGAGCTGAGAGTCGCTAAAGGCCCGGATTTGCTTGGCACCGGCTCGGTGGGCGAGGGTCAATCCGGCGATCATGGCCTCGTATTCTGCCTCGTTGTTGGAGTCCGGAAAGTTGAGGCGGAGGGAGTATTGAAGTAGGAATTGGTCGGGGTCATGGAGGATGATGCCAGCTCCACTCCCCGTTTCGCATGACGAGCCGTCGACAAAGACCTCCCAGGTCGGATCCGACCCTTCGAAGTCAGGCTGCTCGGAGACGGTGCACTCAGTTATGAACTCGGCGAGGGCCTGTCCTTTAATGGCCGCCCTCGGATGGTAGCTGATGTTGAACTGGCTCAGCTCGATCGACCATTTGACTAACCGGTCGGAGTTTTCGGGTTTGTGGAGGACCATCTTCAGTGGCTGGTTGGTCAGTATTTGGACGGAGTGGGCCTGGAAGTAAGGTCGAAGTTTTCGGGCTGCCATGATCAGGGCATAGGCCACCTTCTCTATCTTTGCGTATCTCGTCTCGGCTGAGAGTAGTACTTTGCTCACGTAGTACAGTGGTTTTTGAACTCCCTCCTCCTCTCGGACGAGGACGGCGCTGAGGGCGCAGTCCGAGGCGGACAGGTAGAGCCAAAGCGGCTCGCCTGGCTCGGGCTTGCTGAGGAGAGGCGGGTTGGCGAGGTATTGTTTCAGCTGTTCGAAGGCTTCTTGTTGATGGGTACCCCACTCGAAGCCCCCTTTCCCGCGTAAGGCTTTGAAGAAGGGGAGAGACTTCTCCCCTGACTTGGAGAGAAAACGGCCGATTGCCGCCAGCCGACCTGTGAGCCTCTGAACCTCTTTGACATTCCGGGGTGGGGTCATGTCAATGATGGCTTGTATCTTTTCGGGGTTTGTCTCAATGCCGCGTTGGCTGACGATGAATCCTAAGAACTTTCCCGTGGAGACGCCGAAGGCGCATTTAGCCGGGTTGAGCCTCATGTTGTGGCGTCGGAGGACACCGAAGGCTTCCTCGAGGTCGGCGACGTGGTCCGGCCCAGCCCGGCTCTTGACAAGCATGTCGTCGACGTAAACTTCTACGTTGCGGCCGATCAGGTCTTTGAAGATTCTATTGACGAGTCGCTGGTACGTGGCTCCGACATTTTTCAGCCCGAAGGGCATAACGCGGTAACAATAAAGACCCTGGTCGGTGACGAACGAGGTCTTGGAGATGTCTGGTGGAAACATCCGGATCTGATTGTACCCCGAGAACGCGTCCATGAAGGAGAGTAGCTCATGCCCTGAGGTTGCGTCTATTAAAGCGTCGATGCGGGGGAGGGGGAAAGGATCTTTCGGACATGCTTTGTTAAGGTCCGTGAAGTCGATGCAGATCCGCCAACCCCCTGTTGCTTTCTTCACCATGACGACATTAGCCAACCACTCGGGGTAGCTGACTTCCTGGATGAATCGGGCGGACAAGAGTTTGTCCACCTCTGTCTTTACAATTTGTTGCCTCTCCGGGGCGACTTTGCGCCTCTTTTGGACGATCGGTTTAGAGTCAGGGAGGATGCTCAGTCGGTGCATGATCAAGTCTTCGGAGATCCCGGGCATATCGGAGGGCTTCCAAGCGAAGAGATCAACGTTGCGGCGGACGCAGGCGATGATGCCTGTCTTCAAGTCTTCGGTGAGTGAGCGGCTTATCCGGAACCATTTTGATTCATCCTCATCGTTGAATAGGACTTCCTCTAGTTCATCAACCGGCTCGGGAGCTGGGCCGTCTCTCTTAGGTTCGAGTTCAATGGCGTCGAGGGGGAGTACGCCCCTGCCCACGGCAGTTACGCAGCACGACCGCGCTGCTTTGTGGCTACTTCGGACGATGCCGACCCCTTGGGGGGTGGGAAATTTGAGTTCCCGATGGTAGGCCGAGGGTATCGTCTGGAGGGAGTTTAGTCCGGGCCGGCCAAGGATGGCGTTGTAGGCCGCCTTGGCGTTGATGACCCTGAAATCCATGGACTCGGTCCTCTTGCCAGGGGCCGATCCAGCGGTGACGTCGAGGGTAATAATCCCCTCTACTACGACCGGGGCGCCCAAAAATTTGAGCACCGTGTGTCCGGCTGGTTTGAGTTTCCCTCTGGATAGTCTGAGGCTCTCGAAGGCTTTGAGGAAGAGAATATTTACCGAGCTACCGTTGTCGACAAGGATTCGGCGAACCTCACAATTGGCCATGTGGAGGCTAACGACGAGGGCCTCGCAGTGGGGTAGGCGAACTCCTTCGAGGTCCTCTCCTGAGAAGGAGACTGGCGGCGGTTGTAGCTCGGGAGAGGGGCTGTACTGAACAGCGTTCACCTCTTGGATGAAAGTTCTCTGGGAAGTATCGGACTCTCCCCCCATCGGCCCCCCGTGGATGTAGTGTAGGGTAAATGGCGTATCAATGGCTCCCTCGGATTCGGGATTCTGACCCTGGATGCGGCTCGGATTAGGGTTCGGGGTTGAGAATCCCCGGTTCCTATCCCCTCGCCGACCCCGTGGGCCTTCATCCCCGGGGATCTGTCTTGGACGGTTCGGAGCCGGGTTGGAAGCGGCCCTTCCCCAGCTGCGGGTGATCTGGGGGTTGACGGTTATTCCTCGTAGGTCGGGGCGGACTGGCTGGGTGACGCTCCTTTGGGACTCCTGAGGGGGAGCCCTGTGTTTTGAAGTGCGTGGCCCGGCGTTAGCAGTTGGTGGGGGCGAGTCCCGTCGGTTGACGAAGGAAGCAGCCCCCTCGCCATTGGAGGCCATGAGGATTCGGCTGTCGAGGCCCCTCGAGGGTCTGGCTCGGATCGGCTTCTGAAGCAGTTCCCACAGACGGTGCCAACCTGATGCGGTTTATTTCTGGGAGACGTGTGGATGCACCAGGTGTGAGTTCGGACTCGATTTGTATTTGAAGGAGAATGCTGCTCGTCTGCCGATCTTCGGTTGACCTTCTGGAACCTACGATGAGCTCGGAATGATGTTGAAGTCTGGGCTCGGATCTGAGGGGTCGGATCCGAGGTCTTGTGTAACTGCAGACGGTCCTGAAACACCGGGGTTTATCCCGGTGGCGGACCCTCCGACGATCTAGTCAGTCTCTGTGAGAGAGTAGCAATAACTAGGTATATTTAAGTGGCAAAAGATTGATTACCTCAAAAGGTGGGTGTGGGTCTAGTATTTATAGAGGATCCCAACCGGGTTTGGTTCCCTTTGGGGGCCGGGTCTGGATCCGAAGGCCCGTGGGCCTGACGTGGCAGAAGGCCCAGGGGGTTTAGGGCAGACGTGGCAATACCAGGAGTGGTATAGGGCTGACGTGGCGAAACCCTTGGTGGTATTTGGAGCCGACGTGGCTGATCGTGGGTCTCCTGTTCTTCTGGGGGGGATCGGAGGGCCTAGGCTGCGCCAGGTCATCCTTCTGCTTCGCCAGAGAGGGGGGGCGGCCTGTGGCACTGTCACGGGTCGGACTCCGAGGACTACCGAGGCTCGTCGGCACGAGGAGGCCAGTACTGTGAGGGCAAACATGAGGTTCGGCGCCGACCCTGAAGTGGTTCGGGGCCGAGCTAGATAGCTATTTTTACCTTTTCGAGTGAGAATTGTATTGGGCCCTGGTTGGGCCTCAGGCCATTTTTACCCTATCACAACTAGTTTGATTGAAAGGCTATTTTTTTTATATCGAGAAATGTAGTAAAATTGATAGTGGATGTAGCATTATTCTTTTTTTTTATCGAGTAATGCTATACCTACTATCATTTTTACCACTTTTTTTTTTCACCATCTTTATTGACACATTATTAGCGACGATTATTATATAGTAGGTATAGAGTGGGTGGTAAAAAACGTCAATAGTAGTGTGACATTTAAGATATTAAAGAAAAAGGTATTAGCATTATTTTTCTTTATAATAGAAAAAAAAGCAACTTCCTCCGATTCATATAAGTTAGCAGTCTCTCACTTTTCCTTTTCCATTATTTTCTCTCTCTAACCTTTTTTTTGTTTTTTCTTTTTCCTGTTTTAAGTGCTATGTTATTTTAGATGAGATTTTAGATGTTTTGTTTTTTGGGATAAAAGATGACTGATTTTAGTTGTTATTATACCACACAAACTGTCTGTTATTTTAAACATACATTGCATAAAAATAATAATGTGCTGCACATACTTGGCTACCATCTAAATTGTAAGTTCATTATCTTTTTTTTTTATCGTAAAAGATTGGCCTTGGTCCCCTCGTATTTCATTAAAAAATTTAACAAAACAAACAACCAAGAAATAAGGCTTATGAAGTTCAGATCCCAACAGGCTGGGTTCTGGAATTCATACACCACAACCAACAAACAAAAAATGCAAGGAAATCTAATCCTACTAATCGAGTGAACTCGTCCAAGTCAATTTCTCGTGCCAATTTGAGCTCATTCTCTCTCTCAGTCCCTTGCTTGTACACCGTTTATCCATACCGTCGGTCGCACGGACACCTCCGTCGCCCCCATCAGTGAATCATACGTCCCTTGCTTGTAAGTTCATTATCAACTGTACGTTTCCAAACTAATGCATACTCCCTCCTATTCAAAATATAAGTCATTCTAGCTTAATTATTTTTTTTGTTTCATAATATAAGTCACTTTAGATTTTCGAGGATATGTTTTATCATTCTTAAATTTCCAATAATTAATTTTGTATGAAATTTTCAATTTTATCCTCATACTTTTTTGTAAAAGAAATAATAAAAAATTATATGGAAGGACAAATAAGACATTGTATAATTGATGGCTCATTTATGAGCGTAAAAAACCAAGAATATAGAGTATTTTTTACTCAATTCTAGGTTGTTTCATAATAGTCGTGTAGAAATCTATAATGACTTATCTCTAATATTATAATGGTAAAGTTGGACTTGTCATTTGTAAACAAAGAAATCTGTGCAACGCCGTTGCATGATTAATATAAATGAGGTTTCAAATTTGAGGTCAAGCTACATCAGAGTTTTTATTTTTTTATTTTTAAATATATTTATTGAAATGTACATTGCACTGTAAATTACTAAGGGTGTGTTTGGTTTGATGTTTTTTTTCTTTTTCTAAAAAACCGAAAACCTGTTTGGTTTGGTTTTTTTGTGAAAAAAGTTTTCACAAAACCCTTTTACTCTTTTTTTTCTTTACTCTCCTCTCTCTTTACGAGCCACCCCTCTTTACTCCTATCTCGTCTTTACTTCACCGGCTTCTTCCCTTCTCGATTTTTTCGCTCGAAACCAGATCTGAGTGAATATCCACCCAAAATCAACGATTTTAGAATTATTTTGCCCCAAATCTACTCCACCTTAACTTCTCTGTCGCTCACGGAGAGCATACTACTCTCGAACATCGGATTTGGTGGGATGAGTGATCGATTTAGGGTTAATGGTTTGTGAGACCCGATCTGCTTACAAGAGAATGTGTAGTCGACAACGGGCAAGTCGAATCAAACGCCGATTAAAGCTTGAATCTGTTGCTGACAATTTCTTTGCTCTTCAAACCAAGCAATTGAAGGTATGATCCGATTGGAACTCATTTTCTCCCTTGTGACAACGCTATGATTTCCATTTATAAGATGATAATCCCGATTCTTGGGCGAATTTTGATTTTATTTTTTTCTTCATAATTTGTTCAACGACTGATTTGAGGGATTGCACACAGTGAATGGGGTGGATTTGGAGATGATGACTTTTGATCCTATGGCCAGATCCGTGGGCCAAAACTGGTTTTTTTTGTATTTTTTATTTGTTAAATTTTTTTTAGGGACTGATTTTAGGGATTATAGACTGTGAATGGGATGGATTTGGAGATGATGACTTCTGATCTTATGGTCGACTAAACTCCTAATTATTTGATTAAAATGAGGTTTCATTTTGTTCCTGTGAAAAAGCCATTTTTGAAATCCTACATTGGAGATATAAGAAGTTCTCATTTTTGAATTTGTTGACTTCCGCAAATGAGTTTGGATCATTCTTTAAGTGCTTCAATTTGTCATTATTGTTTATTATTTACCATTTCTTTTCCTAATATAGATGACTAGTATGGGGAAGGGGAAGGAGATGGAGGTGGATGATGATGTTGGGTTATGGAATCCAAGTGTTGTGCGGGTATTTGTGAATCTTATGGAGGAGGAGGTAGACCAAAATAATCTCAAAAGTTCAACATTTGAAGCCAAAGTTTGGCAACGGTTTGCACAACATATGAAAATTATATGTAATCGTACATTCACGGTTAAAAATTAAAGGAAAAACATTCCAGATTGAGAATTAATTAGAGGGAATTTGAGACTCTGAAGAAGCAGAGTGGTTTGGGTTGGGATGAAGAGAACCAAACAGTCACTTGCGAGAAGGAGGTTTGGGACAACTATGTTAAGGTTCATATATAACTTCATTTTTGTAATAGTCTATGATTCTGTTCTTATTATACTTAACCATGACTTTACTACTTGTAAATTAACAATACAATTTTTAGTTAGGCACACCCTGCGGCAAAAATATTCAAGTCGAAGGGATTGGCAAATTATGATGCTTTGACCAAAATTTTTCAGGGGTCTACTGCCCAAAGCCTTGTTTCTAGGGCTTCAACACAAAGAGTGTATGACTTCGATGAGGAACGGAGGGTCAATTACGAGTTTGCCCACCCCAATTTACCATATGTAGATGTACCTGATGAGGATGATGATGCACCGATTGGTTCGGGGTCAGGGTCTCGCAAGAGAAAATCTGGTGTGTCAAGTGGTCGAGCAAGAAAAAGCTCGAAGATGGATATATGCTTCGATTCCTATTTGGAAACTCAGGAGGTAAAAAGAGACAAGTATAGGAAGAAAATGGGTGACCAAAGTAATCTCTCGGTTGAACAAGATTCTTCCTCCCTAGATCAATGCATTGATATAATTAATACGATGTCTGGGCTTGATTACAAACAGACAGGGAAGGCACTTGATGTGTTAGTTGAAAGCCCTCAGTGGCGTCATGCCTTCCTTCGTATGACCCAGGATGTTAGGGAGAGATGAGTGAAGTATCGTGGTAAGCAGTAGAGATCCCATTAGGTTGAGTGGATCCATCATATCCATATTGTTTATTTCTTTTAACAATTTTTATATATTTCTGTGTGAGCTATTGTATTTTGAATATTTAATGGCAGAACGTGGTGGTTTTTTTAATTGATTTTTTTAAAAAATTGTAAATGGATTTGCTATTAGTAGCTGCTGTTGCTATTTTTTTTGTCTGAGTTTAACAATGTTACATAACATAAGATGTTAAGGTAAAATTCTGTAAATAACCTCCACTATTATCGTAGTATTAAAGCTTTAACTTACTTTATGCAACTGAATTCTACTTTTGTCAGAGTGAAGTACTATTGCAAGTGCTACCGTAGTGATGGACACATCTTCATCTGATAGTGACGGTTTGGATGACTTGATGGAACTCCAGTTCCTACAGGCCATCTCTGAAAAAAATCCACAATGCACTCCAAAACTAACAGGACGTGAATATTTGCAAGAAATCCTAGATGGTCCCCCGGATAAGTTTCATCGCATATTCTGTATGAATCAAGATTGTTTTTTTGGCTTTGTATGGTTTTCTGAAAAATGGCAACTACCCTGAGGAAACGGAGGAGGAAGCCCGACGTAGACGCGTGTCTTTTGAAGAAAGTGTTGCCATTTTTTTGTACATTATCGGTTATAGACATAGAATGCGAGGAGCTGCTGATAGGTTTCAACACTCGCTTGAAACAATCGAGCGACATTTTACAGATGTTTTGAAAGGTTTGGCTACTCCCCCGAACACTACACGTATACATAAAAGGATCACTAGTTCCACGGACTTTTATCCATGGTTTAAGGTATTTTGTTACCTCCATCCTGACTAACATATGATTTTAATATTTCAAAGTTTACTAAAGTTGTAAGTTTCAAATTCATTAATTTAGGGAGCTATTGGTGCTGCTAATGGCACATTAATCGATGCTTCGGTACCCGCTAGTCGAAACAATGCTTGTCATGGACGAAAGGGTAATATAACTCAAAATGTGTTGGCCGCTTGTGATTTTGATATGATATTCACATTTTTTAATGCGGGATGGGAAGAAAGTGCTAACGACTCCCGTGTAATACAGAATGCATTATCACAAGGATTGTTGCAAATCCCTCTAAACGATAAATATTATTTAGTAGATTGTGGTTACACGAATATGCCCGGTTTTTTAGCTCCCTACCGTGGTGAGCCATATCACTTGCAAGACTTTCAAGGGGCCAACTATGCACCAACCCAATCTAGGCAACTTTTTAATAAAATGCATGCAAGGCTACGAAATGTCATTGAAAGAACCTTTGATGTATTCAAAAAAAGGTTTTCCATCTTCAGTCACATGACAAACTACTGTTTTACAAGACAGGTTATAATGGTCACAGCATGTTGCGCACTTCATAATTTTATACGTAGATATTCAGTGGACGATACTTTTTTTGAGGAATTTGTAAATGAACAATTAATTCATCATCAACAAATTGAAGATATCGCATCCACATCTCAAGGGTTGGATTTGTGATCTTCCCAATTGAATTGTATGAGTACGAAAAGAGATGAAATTGCTACGGCAATGTGGAATGCGAGACATTAATGTAATTTTGATGAAACTGTTTCATTGTATCATTTACTGTTATGAATATAATGTTTTATGCATTGTGTGAGATGGTATCTTGACAATTTACTGATGAACATGCACTACACATGGATTCAATTTTGTTAGCAACAACGGTCCAGAGAATGAAAGGAGCTGTCAGTAACAGGAAGTGCTTTTATTATCAATTTTTTTACTCACGAAGATGATGTCGTTATAGGCAATGATGAAATGTTCCACTCAATTTTGAATGTGTGTCCCCCCCCCCCCCCCACCCACCCTCCCTCTTTCTGCTTGGTTGTATCGTGTATTGCAGATATTGAAAATATCAAGAATATGAGTGAATATCCATGGAAATGATGTGTGATAGCCTTTAAGCTGATCTGTGGTTGATGTTTAGAATTATGTGAAGTAAGAATGAATCCATTATGTGAAGTCAAACTGATGAAATCATTTCTTGATGACAAGGGGGGGTGGACAATTTAATTAGTACTAGTAGGCATGGCATTGTCAAAAATGCAGCCCTAGACTGGAGTTTTTATGATTGATTTGAACAATTGTTCTATAGAGCCATGTTCTGAGCCTACGACTAATTTGATTCTTTTTGCTTATTCACATGACTTTGTTGTAGTATTTGATTTCATGGTCATCTTTGGAGGATACATATGAATTTGTTTTTACTTCCTTCACCTGCTTCATTTGCTTTAATTGTACATAGTACAAGAACAAGCCATCTGAATCCATCTTAACATTAGAAGCCATAACCAGCAGCAGAACCCATCACAGGAAGGTAACTGTACACAGTATGGAAATTTTACAGAAGAATAAATCAATTGTTTATAAATAACATCACAAGCCATCATCTCTATATTCAAATCAGCGGGCGATACTTATTTGTGTTTGGTTGGTAGAAATTGACAATCGTGGAGATGATGATGATATATTCTGATCCTATATAACGATTGCAGTATTGAAAATGATCAAACACTAGTAACCACAAATATGCTAGATGTTAGTAACGAAATAGAAATATGTACTAAATTTTGTACATGAACATCTGAGGAACCTGGAGATGATGGCTACTGATGATATGCTTCTTAACTAGACTATTGATTTCTTCATATTTAAAAGATGTCACTGCGTTACCTTCTTGTGATGGGTACTCTTGCTGCTCATGGCTTGTGATGGGTACTCATGGATTGTGATGGCTTCTTCTTGCAGGTGAAGGGTGGAAGCAGGTGAAGGAAGTAAAGGAGAGATGGAAGTAAAGAGGGAGTAAAGTTCTCGTGTATAGAGAGAAGATGGTATAAAGGAAAATGTTACTGAATGAAGGAGTTTTGTGAAAACTCTCTTCAAAGAACACTCAAACCAAACAGGTTTTGGGTTTTTTTTCCCTGCCTTCTTCTTACTTTATAAAGGATGAAGGTTTGAGTTTGACTTTGAAAATCAATTTCTTGTTACATCCCTTATAACTATAAAGGCTCGTCATAATTGTCATGGGTAACGCAAAATCAGATTGTGAATTACTAGTTACTAAATATAGATACATTTCTACAATATTCTGTACATGCAAATTGATTAAACAAACGCCTTTTATAATCTCGTTGTGAAAAAAACGGTTTTCCTATAAATTTGAGAATTTATTTTTATAACCAAACGCCTTTTATAACTTCATTTTCCAATAACTTTTTTAATCAAAATTTCATATTTACTGGTTTACCAAACGCATTTTATACTCTCAATTTCAAAAAACTGTTTTCATAAAAAATTATTACCAAACAGCTTTTACACTCTTTTTCAGAAAACTGTTTTCAAAACAACAAACCAAACGCAACCTAAATATTTTGAAATGGAGAGAGCACTTTTTTTGTAACTAATTGTAGCCATTGTACTTGATACTTTTTCTAAGAATCATATAATCTGACGATGATAAGGTATAAGGAATTAAAACTATTTTAATCTTGTACTCATAAAATTTGAGAGAACTTAGATAGATTAATTGTTGTTGAGAGAGAAATAAAAGGTTGAACATTAACGAATATGAGCCCGCCAATCTTGACCCGCTAATCGAAATAGATATTTATTAAATTAGTCCAAAGTTTTATATGATCCAAAAATGAAATCATGAATATTTAGTAAATTAGCGAAAAGCCCTACATGACTCAAAATGGAAACCATATGAGATTATTATTTGAGACACGATCCCAACATTCCAACAATCTCCACCTTGATTAAAATTATTTTAATCTTGTACTCATAAAATTAGAGAGAACTCATAGTGGTTAATTGTTGTTGAGAGAGAAATAAAATGTTGAATGATCTCGGTCCGTAATCACATTCCGACCTACCTTAATAGCATTCCGACCCAATTGGGGGGATCGGAAACTATTTAGGATACGAGCTTTGGAAGGTTTCCATTGAATTATCTCGGTACGCCAATTAGGTCGGGAATGATGCACATGGACGATTGGTTGCCCGAAAAAATGGAGAAAAGACTACAAGGATGGAAATGACGAGAGTATCACTCTTATCAACTTTTATTGTTTGGTGGGAGGATCACTCTTATCAACTCGGTCCTTAATAACATTTTGACCTACCTTATGTCTGTTTACAAACTCCCGAAATGGGTCATAGGAAGAATTGATAAAAGCAGAATACGTTTTATGTGGAAAGGAGCTGATGCTGTTTATTTCTGGGAGACGTGTGGATGCACCAGGTGTGAGTTCGGACTCAATTTGTATTGAAGGAGAATGCCGCTCGTCTGCCGACCTTCGGTTGACCTTCTGGGACCTACGATGAGCTCGGAAAGATGTTGAAGGCTGGGCTCGGATCGGAAGGGTCGGATCCGAGGTCTTGTGTACCTGCAGACGGTCCTGAAACACCGGGGTTTGTCCCGGTGGCGGACCCTCCGACGCTCTAGTCAGTCTCTGTGAGAGAGTAGCAATAACTAGGTATATTTAAGTGGTAAAAGATTGATTACCTCAAAAGGCGGGTGTGGGTCTAGTATTTATAGAGAATCCCAACCGGGTTTGGTTCCACTTGGGGGCCGGGTCTGGATCCGAAAGCCCGTGGGCCTGTCGTGGCAGAAGGCCCAGGGGGTTTAGGGCGGACGTGGCAATACCAGGAGTGGTATAGGGCTGACGTGGCGAAACTCTTGGCGGTATTTGGAGTTGACGTGGCTGATCGTGGGTCTCCTGCGCTTCGGGGGGGAATCGGAGGGCCTAGGCTGCGCCAGGTCATCCTTCTGCTTCGCCGGAGAGGGGGAACGGCCTGTGGTACTGTCACGGGTCGGACTCCGAGGACTACCAAGGCTCGTCGGCACGAGGAGGCCAGTACTGTGAGGGCAAACAGGAGGTTCGGCGCCGACCCTGAAGTGGTTCGGGGCCGAGCTGGATAGCTATTTTTACCTTTTCGAGTGAGAATTGTATTGGGCCCTGGTTGGGCCTCAGGCCATTTTTACCCTATCACACAAGCCCCCCACTCCTGCGGGGGTGTGGGAGCAAGCCTTGGGGGAGTGTTCATGGTTGTGGAAAAAATGGGAGGACGACTCACAGGGCCTTCTTGGTGGGGTTGTCCTGAGGCTTTGACCGGACCTCGAGCTTGTCGAGGGTTTATGGGTAGGTGAAGGCGATGGCGAACCGTTTGTATCTTCTGGAGAAGAGTACCCTGGTGCCTGCCAGAACTTCGAGAGGACGAGGGTTTATGCGTCGACAAGGGTGATGGCGAGCCGTTGTTTCTTCCTGAGAAGAGTACCCGGGTGCCGGACCAGACCTCGAGCTGGCGAGGGATTATGGGCCGGTAAGGGTGAAGGCGAGCCGTTGTTTCTTCCTGAGAAGAGTACCCTGGTGCCAGACCGAACCTCGAGATGAGGGGGAATTATGGGCTGGTAAGGGTGATGGCCAGCCGGTGGATCTTCCGAAGAAGAGTACCCAGGTGCCAGACCGGACCTCGAGCTGGCGAGGGATTACGGGTCGGTGAGGGTGAAGGCGAGCCGTTGTTTCTTCCTGAGAAGAGTACCCTGGTGCCAGACCGAACCTCGAGATGAGGGGGAATTATGGGCTGGTAAGGGTGATGGCCAGCCGGTGGATCTTCCGAAGAAGAGTACCCAGGTGCCAGACCGGACCTCGAGCTGGCGAGGGATTACGGGTCGGTGAGGGTGAAGGTGAGCCGTTGTTTCTTCCTGAGAAGAGTACCCTGGTGCCAGACCGAACCTCGAGATGAGGGGGAATTATGGGCTGGTAAGGGTGATGGCCAGCCGGTGGATCTTCCGAAGAAGAGTACCCAGGTGCCAGACCGGACCTCGAGCTGGCGAGGGATTACGGGTCGGTGAGGGTGAAGGCGAGCCGTTGTTTCTTCCTGAGAAGAGTACCCTGGTGCCAGACCGAACCTCGAGATGAGGGGGAATTATGGGCTGGTAAGGGTCATGGCCAGCCGGTGGATCTTCCGAAGAAGAGTACCCAGGTGCCAGACCGGACCTCGAGCTGGCGAGGGATTACGGGTCGGTGAGGGTGAAGGCGAGCCGTTGTTTCTTCCTGAGAAGAGTACCCTGGTGTCAGGCCGAACCTCGAGATGAGGGGGAATTATGGGCTGGTAAGGGTGATGGCCAGCCGGTGGATCCTCCGAAGAGGGGTGCCCTGGTGCCAGACCGGACCTCGAGCTGGCGAGGGGATTATAGGTCGGGCCGTTTGTGGGCGAACCGTTGTGCCTTGGGGCTGTTTGAGTAGGGTAGTCTGTTGTTTTCGCGGAGCATTTGGGGGCGTCCTGGGATCTGTGCAAGGTTCCCATTTCCTAGGTGCGTTAATGGCGCCGCCTAATAAATGTATGGCGCATGGTCTTCCGTCGTTTGGTTTTCCCCATGTCATAAAGGCCGGCCCCTGGGGGAGGCTATAAGTACCCCCCCCCCCTCTTTCTAGTAGTGGTTCAGATCAAAGCAAGGGTGGTTTGTTTGGCCCTTAAAGGTGTCTGCTTCGGCGGACGCCTGTCTCTTGATAATTTTCCCCCCCGGTTTCGTCGGAGAGGTAGTTTCTTTGTCGCCCGGATCTTCTCTTGGATCTGATGGCCCTGATGTGGCGGCCAGATCCAGGGGGGGATCCGGGCGAGAGGGACAACGACCGAACTTCGAAGGGTGAGCAGTTTGCAACAGGGGAGATGAAGGGCGTTCCGGGCCGGTTGTTTGCAACTGTGAAGGTTTCGTTGCTGGAGTAGGCTGGACTTTTGCAGTTGCATCAACTGGCTCGGAATGGTGCACTTCTTTCGACCTCTGGGTGTTGATCTGCTTTCGACCGGGGTGCTTGCCGAGGGGGGCGTCTTGAAGCTTTGGGCCCCGGGTAGATGAGTCGTTCTCCGATTGGAGGCTGACTACTCTGCGTCCCAATAGGGCTCCAGGTTGAGGCGGTTTCTGTCTCACCCGGGAACAGTTCGGGTCTTCGGCCGATGACGCTGTAAGCCCCGAGCTGCTCACGGGTGAAAGGGGAACCGACCCAGTCTCGGAGCCTGGGGCGTCTGTCTGAGGACGGCGCCTTAAATCTTAAAAATAAAAATGTTCCCTCCTCCGAATACTTCTTCCGTGCTGACCTCCTCGTCTGGCTGCCAGCCTGTCAATGGATGATGTCAGCATCGCACGTTTTGAGGATGTGGCGCGAATTCCTAGGCGGCAGTTGCATGTCAGATAGGTGAACAGTATTCGCGGAAATCGAGGAGTCGCTTTTATCTCCTATAAATATTCCCCCCTCTCCCCTATCTGTCCACTCCTTTCTTTTTCAAAAAAAATTTTTTTTTTAACACTTCAATGCTCATCTTTGCATCTTGCTGTACCAGGCTCGCCCTTCCAAAGTAACCCCAGGTGAGTTGGCAAGTCTACTTAGTTTAGGCATAGATGGACAGGGCTCAGTCCGGCTCATCAGCGTCGACGTCTAGGGGGGAAGTGGAGCCTATCTCTGACTTGACGTCCTGGGAGGAGCCCGTACTCGAGGAGGAGTCAGTGTACGTTGATGAGTCTTCTGACACGGTTTCGTGGGAGGAACCGGTGGTTGAGGAGGAGGTACATGGTGCGAGGCTGTCGCGCTCTCGTCGTCCCTTCGTGGTGGAGAGCAGTGAGTCGGAGGAAGCGACTGATGGCTCGGACGACGTCCGTGTTTTGGAGTCGGCTACCGAGGGAGAGAGAGGCGAGGGCGGCATTGTAAGGAGATCCACGGTTCAGGGGGCAGGTCCGAGTTCCATGCTGACTGGTCGGGGGCCCTTATTCACTCCCTCGCCGGAGCGAACCGAGAAGAGGAACAAGGCTCCGAGGAAGGTAGGGTTGGGGACTGGTGGTTCGAGCCAGGGGACAGGTTCGCCCGTGCAGCCGAAGCATTTCCGTCAATATCCTGACGACCTGTCCGACCAGGAGCTCTTTGGTGTGCAGGCCTCTTCGCCGAGTCGGACGAGAGTGTTGATGGACGCGATTCTGACCGTCTTGGATGGCGGGGACTTGGAGGTTTTGCAGCTGGCGTACCACATAGGTCCTAGTTACGAATTGATGCTGCCGAGCTCTACTCTTCGCCCAACCGATCCCCTGTCTGCTTGGTATTGTGTCTTCCCCGTGGACGCGTTTATTTCTGGACTGAGGCTGCCGGTCCATCCGTTTGTTCGGGAAGTGTTGAACTGGGCCTCCTTGGCGCCGATGCAGTATGGGCCGAACTCTTGGAAGCAGATAATCAGTTTTGTACTGATGTGCGAGGAACAACGGGTACCCCTGCGCTTGAACGTGTTCCGAGCGATGCTGATGATTAGTTCGGCGGCCGAGGGGGTTTACTATATCTCGCCCCGGAGCAGGAGGAAGGTTGTTCATAGCCACCCGGACTCTATCAAGGATTGGAAGAAAAAATATCTGGTGATCCGGAGTGAAGAGCCCTGGGACATTCCGACTCGATGGAACTATTCCAAGCCGAGTTATCCTGCGCCGGGGCAGGGGGATCTGACGGTCGAGGAGTGGGGGTTTGTCGAGCGTCTCCGTTTGTCCCCTAGTATTAATTGGACGAAGGTGACGGAGGTTCGCCTGGCGAGCGTTGGACTGAGCCCAGCCGTTCTCCGTATGTAGTTGTTTCTTTTCCCTCGATCCTTTCGTACATTCTTGCTCATTGCTCTTAATGGTTTTTTCTGTAGATATAGATGAGGCATCGATCCAAGCAAGGAGGCTCGCCATGAAGAAGGAAAATGCCGAGAAGAAGAAGGGGGAGGCGGCGAAGAGGCCGAGGGAGCCGCCCCTTGTTATCTCGGAGGTACCGCTCGAGCCGAGGGTTAAGAGGACTCGTTCGGAGACAGGCAAGGGGGGTGCCCCTTTGAGGGGTAAGGGCCCGGCGAGGGCATCCGATCTTGATAAGGGGAAAGGCCCCTTGGTAGGGGTCGAGGAGGAGGACCCGGTGGTGGAGTTGTTGCGGCAGCGGTGTGCGCCGGACTGGTCGGTTCGGATGGGCGACTGTCTGACCGAGGAAGCCCAGGCCGTAGAGGTGGTGGAGAAGCTGGCAACGCCTCGTGATCGCCAGATGATGGAGAACGAGCCCGTGGAGGTGGCATTCACGCGCCTGGCGCAGGCCACCGTGTCGGTAAGCTTGTCGACCTCCTCATTTCTGTTTGGTCTTGCCTCTGGAGTTTTCTTCTTATCTGCGTCTTTCGGTTGCAGGCTTGTATGCAGGGAGCTAATGTGAAGAATCTCTACGAAGCGTCCCTGTTACAAGAGCGTGCTCGGGCGGACAAGAGCGGACGAGAGACGAAGGAGATGCAGATCGAGCTCGAGGGTTCGCGTCAGAGGGAGCAGCAGATGAAGCTGGAGCTCGAGGCCAAGGACACCGAGTGGGGGAAGAGGGTGGCCTCCTTGAAGAGGAAGTTTGCCAAGGAGAAGGGGGAGTTGACAGCTGCGTTCGCCAATGAGAGGAAAGAGCTGACGGATGCGGGCCAGCGGATGGTGATAGCCGCCCAGGATGAGTGCTACGCGAAGGCGCTCAGTCACGTGAGGCATTTCTATCCGACCCTTGATCTGTCGAACTTCGAGTACGACATGGAGATTGATGGGACGCCGAAGATTCCTGCCGGAGAGGGGCTCGTTGACAACCCGGCCGTCGATCCTCCTGTGAACCCGATCGACGCCGAGGAGGGAAATCGAGTTGTATAATTTTGTCTTTCTTTCTTCTTTCCTCCTTTCGATTGTATTTGCCTCCCGCGGACTGGCCCCCGCCTTTTCGTGTATATATATAAAAAAGTAATTCGGACTTGCCAAGGGTTTTGACGCCGGTTGTTTCCGGATCTCCCAGCTTATGTGCTTCGAGTTGGCTCACTTCGTAGGTTGTGGCTTCCCTTCCCGAGGTGGGCCCCCGTCGTTCCGACGTGGCGCGCCGCTCAAGACGAGGGGAGTATTTCTGTAATGGCCTTTGCCCCGGTTGACAGTATATAAAGTGATGAAGGGGATGTGGCTCGGCCTTATTGTTCCGCGAGGAATCGGAGTGGGGCGAGGTGACGCCTTGGGGGTCGACCCCCTAACCGGGTATTAGGTCGGGTCTGCCGAGGCGTTTGGAGTATGATACAACGAGATTTCCTTAGTATAAGATAGGGGGGGCCGCTAAAACGGTCCTATACAAAGGAAAGCTTTACAAAAGGTTTACTTCTAGCTAAGATAAAGTCTAGGCTTGCTCTTTGCAGGAGTTCACTGGGTGCTAGGCGCCAAGGGGGAACCTCTCTGGCTCGACGGTAGGTCCGGGGGTAGGGCCGTCCTTCTTAGGTTTGAACATGACGGCGTTGAGGGGGAACATTCCTCCTCCGACGGTGGTCATGTAGCACGATCGCGCTGCTTCTTGGCTGCCTCGGACTACGCCGACCCCTTGTGGGGTGGAAAATTCGAGCTCCGGATGGTAGGCCGAAGGCACCGTTTGGAGGGAGCATAACCTGGGTCGGCCGAGTATGGCGTTGTAAGCCGTCTTGGCGTTGGTCACCACGAAGTCCATAGGCTCGGTCCTCTTGGCGGGAGCCGATCCCGCGGTAACATCGGGGGGTGACAATCCCTTCTAGCACGACAGGGACGCCGTAGAACCCATGTAAGGTGTATCCGGCCGGTTGGAGCTTGCCTCTAGGTAACTTCAGTTCCTCGAAGGCTTCGAGGAAAAGAATGTTCACCGAGCTGCCGTTGTCGACAAGGATTCGGCGAACTTCACGCTTAGCCATGCGGAGGCTAATGACGAGGGCGTCGCAGTGGGGGAGGTGAACGCCTTCGAGGTCCTCCCCTGAGAATGAGACTGGCGCGGTTTGTAGCTCGGGAGAGGGATCGCCTTGGACAGCATTCACTCTCGGATGAAGGCTTTTCGGAAAGTATTTGATTCCCCTCCTATTAGCCCTCCATGGACTCAATGTAAGATAAATGGTGTGTCCGCGGCTCCCTCGGACTCGGGATCCCGACCCGGTATGCGGCTCGGAGGGGGGTTCGGGGGCGAGTGTATCCCGCTCCTAGTATCTCGTCGACCCCGCGGGACTTCTCGGGTGAATTCTCGGAGGTATCCTCTGGAGATGAGTTCCTCAATCTCGTCTTTTAGGGCCCGGCATTGATCTGTGTCGTGTCCATGGTCTTGGTGGAAGCGGCAGTAGAAGCGCTGATCTCGGTTCTTGCCGTTGTTAGGCCGGGGAGGTAGTCGAACAATGCCTTTGTCTTCGATTTCTAGGAGGATGGCGGATACGTTGTGCGTCAAGGGAGTGTATCTCTCGAAGCGGGGGACCGGCGGGACCTTCTTCATGGCCCCCGGGTCCCTTGGAGCTTTCTTTGATGGTTCGACTTCTTCGGTCTTCCGTTTTCCCTTCCCGGTGGCATCCCTGGCATATTCAGGGTTAAGGGCCTCTTCTACCCTAACGTATTTCTCGACCCTACTGAGGAGGTCGGGGAAGTCGACGGGGGGTTTCTTCGCCAGAGAAGCCTTCAGCTGTTCGTGACGGACGTTGTGTCGGAATGCCGCTGAAGCGACGCCCGGGTCGAGGGAGGAGACCGACCTTGCCTCAGTGGTAAATCTCCGGACGAACACTCCGAGTGATTCCCCCTCTAACTGTTTGAGTCCGAGTAACGAGGCGCTGGTCCTTTCGGTCTTCCGGCTGGTGACGAAGTGGGCGAGAAAATTGCCCTCGAGTTGGTCGAAGGAGTAAACGGAGCCAGGGGCGAGCTTCGAGAACCACTCACGAGCGGGATCCCGAAGGGTGGCAGGGAAGGCTCGGCATAGCAGGGGATCCGAGGCGCTGTGAATCATCATGAGGGTTTTGAAACCCCCCATGTGATCAGCAGGATCTCCCTCGCCGTCGTAGGTCTCGAACTGAGGGGGTCGGAAATTCCTGGGTATTTCCGCTTGGAGGATGGGGGCGGAGAAGGGAGGACGGACAGGTCTGTACCCCTGAGCCGCTCTTTGGCCGCCGTCCCCTATGTGATCGAGGCGATCCTCCATCCCTTGTAGGCGCCTTAGGAGAACGCCATCGTCCTCAGGCTGGATTATTGAAGGGCGGGACGCGCTGGCTTCGGCGTCCGACCCTGTTTGGGAATGGGGGGTTTCTTTCCTGGGGGTCCGTCGGAGGGCTCCCAGAATTTCTCTTCGGAAGTCTTGGAACTCCTTGTGAGTGACGGGGGCTCCCTCGACTTGGTTTGGTCGGTCCGAGGGTTGTCTTCCGACTCGGCTGAGCGCGGATCTTCGTACCTCGGGCGGCGGTCTCGGACGGTTCGGGGCCGGGTTGGAAGCGGCCCTTCCCCTGCTGCGGGTAATCCTGCGGTTGAGGATTATTCCCCGGAGGTCGGGCTGGGCTGGCCGGCCGACGCTCCTTTGGGACTCCCGAGGGAGAGTCTTGTGTTTCGACGTGCGTGGCCTGGCTTTATCAGTGGGTGGGGGCGAGTCCCGTTGGTTGACGGAGGAAGCCGCCCCCTTGCCTTTGGAGGCCATGAGGGTTCGGCTGTCGATGGCCTTTGAGGGTCTGGATCGGATCGGCTTCTGGAGCAGCTGTTCCCACAGACGGCGCCAACCTGATGCTGTTTATTTCTGGGAGACGTGTGGATGCACCAGGTGTGAGTTCGGACTCAATTTGTATTGAAGGAGAATGCCGCTCGTCTGCCGACCTTCGGTTGACCTTCTGGGACCTACGATGAGCTCGGAAAGATGTTGAAGGCTGGGCTCGGATCGGAAGGGTCGGATCCGAGGTCTTGTGTACCTGCAGACGGTCCTGAAACACCGGGGTTTGTCCCGGTGGCGGACCCTCCGACGCTCTAGTCAGTCTCTGTGAGAGAGTAGCAATAACTAGGTATATTTAAGTGGCAAAAGATTGATTACCTCAAAAGGCGGGTGTGGGTCTAGTATTTATAGAGAATCCCAACCGGGTTTGGTTCCACTTAGGGGCCGGGTCTGGATCCGAAAGCCCGTGGGCCTGTCGTGGCAGAAGGCCCAGGGGGATTAGGGCGGACGTGGCAATACCAGGAGTGGTATAGGGCTGACGTGGCGAAACCCTTGGCGGTATTTGGAGTTGACGTGGCTGATCGTGGGTCTCCTGTGCTTCGGGGGGGAATCGGAGGGCCTAGGCTGTGCCAGGTCATCCTTCTGCTTCGCCGGAGAGGGGGGACGGCCTGTGGTACTGTCACGGGTCGGACTCCGAGGACTACCAAGGCTCGTCGGCACGAGGAGGCCAGTACTGTGAGGGCAAACAGGAGGTTCGGCGCCGACCCTGAAGTGGTTCGGGGCCGAGCTGGATAGCTATTTTTACCTTTTCGAGTGAGAATTGTATTGGGCCCTGGTTGGGCCTCAGACCATTTTTACCCTATCACAGGAGCAAACAATGAAGCCAAAGGATTTCACCTAGTTAACTGGGGGAGGGTATGTAAGAGACAGGAATTCGGAGGACAAGGTATCCTGGATCTGAGAGACATGAACATAGCGTTGTTGAGTAAATGGTGGTGAAAAATAAGGAGGAGAAGACAGAATTGGTGGTACAAATCTTTTTCTCTATACTGGAGAAGGAAAATGTTTAAATCCGTGGGAAGAAGTAAACACGGGAAGACTTTCTACCTATGGAAAGGAGTGACGAGAGTGGGTGACATGTACCGTGCTAATACGAAGGGAGAGCTCGACAATGGATAGGACAACAGATTCTGAAAGGACAAATGGTGCGACAACAACACCCTTAAAGCATTGTTTCCGGTGGTGGCATTAGAAACAGAGAGTAATGATAATTTAATATCTGAGATCTGGAGCAGGGAAAGAATTAAGATTAATTTTCCTAATCCACCATCACTAAAGTGTAAAGTTCAACTTTAGAAACTGAAGGACCTCGTGAATGCTGAAGGTCGGTATACAAATGATGTTACAAATAATGTTTACAAAATTCATTTTTACAAAGAAAAGATAGAGAGGCACAGAAAAACCGAGAAGGGAACAGAAGAGGGTAAGCCGAAAGAAAAGAAAAAGGAAAATTAAATAAACAACTTACAATAAGTAATTTCATATTACAATTTTGAGAAGTCGAGGTCTGTGTATCACACAGTGTCCTTAAAACAGATTTCGCCTCTTCCGGTTACTGGAATGAACGGAGGCGTCTGTCTCCCAGGATGCAACGACTTGGAGCGATCCCGTAGGCACCACGTACCACTCCCGAACTGAGTATAAGCGCTTGAACCTATCACCGACTAACCAACAAAACCAGAACCGAAGAACAGTACCGAACGAAACTTAGAGAAGGAGAGAAAGAAGATCTGTTTTCTTGTGCAGGGAAGAAAGTAGAGGGGAGGCCTCTATTTATAGGGGCTGGGTTAAAACCGTAACGGCAGACAACGAGTTGAATGCCGACACTGTAACGGCAGACAACGAGTTGAATGCGGACACTGTAACGGCAGACATCATTTACTGCCTTCAGTGTAATGGCAGACAGTGAATTAAATGCCGACACTGTAACGGCAGACATCATTTACTGCCTTCAGTGTAACGGCAGACAAAATGTTAAATACAGCACTGAAACGGCAGACAGAACCGTTTCTGCATTCATTTCAGCCATTACAAAAAGAAAACTGTAGCAAAAGGTGGCTCTGCACGGGGTGGGGTCTTTCGGTCCTACATTCGTGTCCGCAGGTCGTGCGGGCGCACATAAGTCGCATGTAATCCGGTCCGTGATTTGCACCCCCCTGCGCGCGCGAGAGAGAACCTCTCTTCTAGCCATCTTACAATGCTTAGAAGGAGATTACTATATATCATCTTCTATTTCCTTTGATTTTTCCGATATGGGACTATGTTCCCTTAACCCATTTCAAGAATGAAAACGTCTCACTTTGAGAGACAATTTCTCATTCACCCCTTAACCGATTTTAGCAGACCAATATATAATTTTGATCTACTCACGAAGGAGAACACAAATCAATCAAGATCTCTCAATAATTCATTGAGGATCTTACTCAAAAAATTGCTCAAAAATCGGTTCGTAAATGGTGTATAAAACATCCATTTTCAACAATCCCCACATGAATGAAAATTGACGACCACAGACAGGACAGACTGACACGACAGACTGACACGACAGACTTGGTGATAGAATTCAACGATTGATTCCTGCATAGGATAGGTAGGTGTTACCCTTTGAACCTTCTCTTATGAAAATATGTTTACTTTACTAACTAAACAGTAGACGCGATGTCTTTGAACTGTTCTGGCATTTGTGTAAACGATGACATATCTCACACAAAAATCTTTCTAATTCTTTTTCAGTTTTCACTGTTATGTTCGTTTTGGCCATGAACATACGCCTGGTTCTGCAAGAGTTTAACAGGAATATTGCCCTATATTATTCCTTTGGAAGCGGTCCTTCTTCCCTCTTACATAGGTGATTTCTTACCTAAGAATAACCCGCATTACTCTGCTCGGATATCTGACGCATAAAAATCATTAAAAGCCTAGCTTAACCTGTTACCTTGCGGGCATCACTGTTTCATCATGGGAATGGACATGGGAAAATCCCCACAGTGATCCAACTTGGTCTTTACAATTTAGTTGTCCCTTTTAACCTAGATCTTGGGATCTCGAGTCAGCTAGGTTGGGTTTCCATTGTATCGACTTATTCTTTCATGGGCTTTAGTCCCATTCCCCTCAATAATTTATCAACTAACTCTCTGTTTAATCCTTTAGTTAGTGGATCCGCAATGTTATCTTTTGACTTTACATAGTCCACAGAGATAACCCCTGTAGAGAGTAGTTGTCTAATGGTATTATGTCTTCGACGAATATGTCTAGATTTACCATTATACATATTATTCTGTGCTCTACAAATTGCAGATTGACTATCTGAATGTATGCAGATTGGAGGCACAGGCTTCATCCACCTTGGAATATCCTCAAGGAAGTGGCGTAACCATTCAGCCTCTTCCCCACATTTGTCCAATGCGATAAATTCTGATTCCATCGTGGATTTAGCGATCACTGTTTGTTTCGAGAATTTCCAAGAAACTGCTGCATCACCTAGTGTAAACACACAGCCACTAGTGGATTTTGAATTGTCACTCGATATCCAGTTCGCATCACTGTATCCTTCAAGTACAGCTGGGTATCTTGTATAGTGCAGCCCGTAGTTACGAGTAAAACGCAAGTACTTCAGTACTCTTATAATTGCTTGCCAATGCTCGCTTCCAGGATTACTCGTATATCTACTTAGTTTACTCACTGCATAGGCAATGTCTGGTCTTGTACAACTTATTAAGTACATTAAACTTCCTATGATTCTAGAGTATTCTACTTGAGAAATACTCTACCCTTTATTCTTGGATAAATATAAAGTTAGATCTATTGGAGTTCTGATAATTCCAGAATTATCTTTATCAAATTTTCCAAGAATGTTGTCAACATAATGTGACTGGCTTAAAATAAGCTCGTCTGATGTTCTTGTGATTTTAATTCCCAATATAACATCAGCTAGTCCCATGTCTTTCATGTCAAACCTCGAGTTTAACATGTTTTTAACAGATTTAATTATCTGATCATTGCTTCCAATAATAAGCATGTCATCTACATACAAACATATAATAACATATCCATCTTCTGTGTCTTTGACATATACACATTTGTCACATTCATTGATCTTGAAGCCATTTATCATCATGACATTGTCAAATTTTTCATGCCACTGTTTTGGAGCTTGTTTCAAGCCATATAATGACTTCACCAGTTTACACACTTTCTTTTCATGTCCTGGAGCTGAAAAATCCTCAGGCTGTTCCATGTAGATTTCTTCATCTAGATCTCCATTAAGAAAAGCTGTTTTTACATCCATTTGATGTACTTCAAGATTGCGTAGAGCTGCTACTGCAAGTACCATCCTAATGGAATTTATTCTCGTCACAGGAGAATATGTATCAAAGTAATCAAGACCTTCTTTTTATTTATATCCTTTAATTACAAGTCTTGCATTGTATTTATCAATTGATCCATCAGGTTTCATTTTTCTCTTGAAGATCCACTTGGAACCTAAAGATTTACTACCCGGTGGAAGATCCACTAGTTCCCAAGTATGATTTTGCAAGATAGAATCAATTTCACTTTTGATGGCTTCTTTCCATTGAGGACCATCACTAGAGTTTACCGCTTCCTTGAAGGTTTGGGGTTCTCCTTCAAGCATAAAAGTCAAGAAATCCGGACCAAAAGATTTTTCCGTTCTTGTTCTTTTACTGCGTCGAGGTTTCTCCTCAACTTCTTCATCTTGGTCTTCACTATCTTCACTGATAGTCTCATGTGTTCGTTTGGAGGAACTTGGTTCCTCCTTTGACTTACATGGAAATACATCTTCAAAGAACGATGCATTTTTAGGTTCTATTATCGTGTTCTTTGATATCTCAGTGATATTAGATTTGTATACCAAAAATCGATAGGCACTACTGTTAAGTGCATAGCCAATGAAAATACAATCAACTGTTTCTGGTCCTATTTTCATTTTCTTAGGTGGAGGTACTGCCACCTTAGCAAGACATCCCTATATTCGCAAGTAATTGTAGGATGACTTTCTTCCTTTCTATAATTCATATGGAGTTTTCTCTTCTTTTTTTTTGGACACCTTATTCAAAAGGTAGTTAGCTGAAAGAATAGCTTCTCCCCACAAGTTTGGTGGCAAACCAGAACTTATTAACATTGCATTCATCATTTCTTTCAATGTATGATTCTTTCTCTCAGCAACACCATTGGACTGAGGAGAATAAGGCGCTGTCGTTTCATGTATAATCCCATGCTTAGCACATGTGTCAGCAAATGGCGATTCATACTCTCCACCTCGGTCGCTTCTTAGCGCCGTAATTTTCTTATTGAGTTGGTTTTCAACCTCATTTTTATAGAGAACAAATTTCTCTATAGCTTCATCCTTGCTTTTAAGCAAGTATACATAGCAATATTTTGTGCTATCATCTATGAAGGTAATAAAATATTTATTACCACCTCTTATTTGTATCATTTTCAAATCACAAATATCAGTGTGAATTAGATCAAGTGGTTCGGTGTTTCTTTCAACACTTTTAAACGATGATCTTGTTAGTTTTGCCTCAACACACGTTTCACATTTGTGTTTGGAATCAATTTGGAATGTTGGTATGTGATTCAAGTTAATTCGTCTTTGCAAAGTATCATAATTAACATGTCCTAGTCTACCATGCCATAAATTGGAAGACTTAAGCAAATAAGTAGAAGAGCTAGCTTTATTCATATTCTTGACCATGGTCATTACATTGAGTTTGAACATTCCACCACTCATATATCCTCTACCAACATACATTTTATTTTTTGACAAAACAAATTTGTTCGACTCGAACACTAAGCGAAAACCGTGGTTATTAAGCAACGAACCAGATACCAGGTTCTTACGGATTTCAAGAACATATGCAACGTTGTTCAGAGTCAGTTTCTTTCCAGAAGTCATCTTCAAGATCACCTTACCTTGGCCCTTTATTTCTGAAGTAGCCGAGTTACCCATGAACATTTTCTCCCCATTCTCTAATAGTTTGAAAGTGGAGAACATACTTCTATTGGAGCACACATGTCGAGTAGCTCCAGTGTCAATCCACCATTCCTTCGGATTTGAACCTAACATATTCACCTCTGATATCACAGCTGAGAGGTTGATATCGGAAACATCTTGAACAATTCCTTGAACCAAGTTTGCTTTTCTGTTTCTGTTTCTCTTGAGAAGTCTGCATTCAGTGGACTTGTGACCCATTTTGTCACAATTGAAGTACTTGCCTTGAAACTTCGGCTTCTTGGAGATCCCTCCCTTGGGCCCCAACTTGGGACTTTTGTTGTGCTTGTTAGAACGTTGTTTATGTTCCATTACATTTGCCTTAGCTGCATGACTGACGAGTCCAACCTTCTCAGATCCTCTATTGTCTTCTTCAATGCGAAGCCTGACAATGAGATCTTCAATGCCCATTTCTTTTCGCTTATGCTTTAGGTAATTCTTAAAGTCTTTCAAACCTTGTGGTAATTTTTCAATTATACATGCCACTTGGAAACTTTCACTTAAGTTCATATCTTCAGCATGAATCTCGTGCAAGATCAATTGTAGTTCTTGAACTTGACTGATTACTGTTTTAGAGTCTACCATTTTATAGTCTAGGAAGCGGCCCACAATGAATTTCTTGGCACCGGCATCCTCAGTTTTATATTTATGGTCTAGTGATTCCCAAAATTCTTTAGCTGTTCTTTTGTCAATGTATACATTATACAAAGAATCGGCTAGTCCGTTCATTATGTAATTTCTACACAAGTAATCAGCATTTTTCCAAGCATCCACAGCGGCAATGACTTGGTTATCTTCCTCATCTTTCTTAAGATTTGGAGCATCTTCGTTCAAGAATCTTGCAAGATTCAGTGTGGTCAGATAGAACATCATCTTCTGTTGCCACCTTTTAAAGTTCTGTCCGTTGAACTTCTCAGGTTTCTCCCCATGGGAGACTGAGACAGGTACAACGGTGGGTATTGGCACTCGTGCCGCAACAGCATTCGGTTCTTGCGTCGTATCAACAACCGGCACGTAGACCGTTTCAGACACAGCAGTATTGTCCGATGCAGTAGTCATTTTGATTCTGAAATTTATCCAACACGAGTGTAAGTTTTCCAGATTAAAGAAATAAAAAGAGAAAACCGTGCCTCAAAATCGGAAATCAAAGAAATCCAAAATCTGTTTTAAGTTTGTTACAAATAATGTTTACAAAATTTCTTTTTACAAAGAAAAGATAGAGAGGCACGGAAAAACCGAGAAGGGAACAGAAGAGGGTAAGCCGAAAGAAAAGAAAAAGGAAAATTAAATAAACAACTTACAATAAGTAATTTCATATTACAATTTTGAGAAGTCGAGACCTGTGTATCACACAGTGTCCTTAAAACAGATTTTGCCTCTTCCGGTTACTGGAATGAACGGAGGCGTCTGTCTCCCAGGATGCAACGACTTGGAGCGATCCCGTAGGCATCACGTACCACTCCCGAACTGAGTATAAGCGCTTGAACCTATCATCGACTTACCAACAAAACCAGAACCGAAGAACAGTACCGAACGAAACTTAGAGAAGGAGAGAAAGAAGATCTGTTTTCTTGTGCAGGGAAGAAAGTAGAGGGGAGGCCTCTATTTATAGGGGCTGGGTTAAAACCGTAACGACAGACAACGAGTTGAATGCCGACACTGTAACGGCAGACAACGAGTTGAATGCTGACACTGTAACGGCAGACATCATTTACTGCCTTCAGTGTAACGGCAGAAGTGAATTGAATGCCGACACTGTAACGGTAGACATCATTTACTGCCTTCAGTGTAACAGCAGACAAAATATTAAATACAGCACTGAAACGGCAGGTAAAACCGTTTCTGCATTCATTTCAGCTGTTACAAAAAGAAAACTGTAGCAAAAGGTGGCTCTGCACGGGGTGGGGTCTTTCGGTCCGGCATTCGTGCGGGTGCACACAAGTCGCATGTAATCCGGTCCGTGATTTGTCTTGCGCGCGCGAGAGAGAGCTTCTCTTCTAGCCATCTTACAATGCTTAGAAGGAGATTACTATATATCATCTTCTATTTCCTTTGATTTTTCCGATATGGGACTATGTTCCCTTAACCCATTTCAAGAATGAAAACGTCTCACTTTGAGAGACAATTTTTCATTCACCCCTTAACCGATTTTAGCAAACCAATATATGATTTTGATCTACTCACGAAGGAGAACACAAATCAATCAAGATCTCTCAATAATTCATTGAGGATCTTACTCAAAAAATTGCTCAAAAATCGGTTCGTAAATGGTGTATAAAACATCCATTTTCAACAAATGATGCAGAGGACGAGCGGCAGTGGAATTTATAAACGAACAACAACTTCTCTGTCAGTTCGATGTATAAATGGCTTAATGATGGATGGTTATTCTGCATTCAACCCAAAATATGGAGAATCAATGCTCCAATAAAAATGAAGGTGTTCATTTGGTTAGTGGTGAACGATGCAATCTTGTCCAAAACCAATCTTCTCAAGCTTATCATCCTGGTGGATGTTAGACGCTATAGATGTAGTCCCCCCCCCCCCCCCCCCCCCCCCCCCCCCCAAAAAAAAAGAAAAAGAAAAAATAGAAAGGCAAGATGGCATGGGAAGTTATTTGTTCAGGTTTTGGGATAGTGGAGATACCAAACTTTATGCTAGAGGTCTGGGGCCAGTGGAGTGTGTGAGTTATTCGAAAAGAGAATAGAATAACTTGGGATATTTCTGTAGCTACCACGATTTGGGGTCTATGGCTAGATCGGAATGACTCGTACTTTAGGCAGATTGATAATCGTTTTTCGATATTAATTCATAAGATTTCTGCCTTCATTAATGCTTGGGCAGGTCAGACAGATGCAAAGAAGAAACTACGTAGAGAGGAAGAGGAGTAGGAGGCGGGTAGGAGCACACTTGCTATGTGCCATCCACTGTTTTGGGGATGTCAGTCTAGTTGGTAGTGCTTTTGGGGATTGTCTGGGTAGCTATCATACTACTCGGTTGTATGTGTATTAACTGTTGTTGTATGTTCATAGAGTTTGCAGTGTATGTGGTACTACTTGTTTCATTAACCTCTAATTAATGAAGTGGTGACGATGTCACATTTTATTCAAAAATAAAACAAAATGTTTAACTGTAGGGAATGAGGCTCAACATCTTTGACCTTCTAGTCGAGATGGATATTTGGTAAATTAGCCTAAAGCACTGTATGACTCAAAAGAAAAAAACATGGATGCAGTGGGAGTGTGGGACTATATTTAGTGTTATTTACATCCCACAACACCCAAGAATGTTGATTATGAGCTATGATACCACTTGTAGTGACTAGGGGCCCACCAATTTTGGTCCGTTTGTCAATATGAATATTTGATAAATTTGTCTAAACCTCTGTATGACAAAATAAAAATAAAAACCTTACTGGAATCTAGAGTCCAAATTAATTTAATCATTCAATAATTTATTTATTTTTTCATGTGGGACTATTATTCGAGTCACAATCCTAACATGAACATTACCTCCTACCAGTATTTTTCACGTGTGATGCACATTTTGATAAGAGTTGGAAGATTTTCACGTGCAATGTATGTGTTAAGAAATAGTTTTGAATTTGGACGTGCGTTGCTCGAAATTGGAAAAAATATTTTGAAGGAAAATCTACAATTTGTACCTGCAATGCATGTGTTTATAAGTAAAATTTGAGTTGTGCATGCAACATATGTGTATATTTAGTGTTAAAAATATTATAAAATTGTTTTGCACGTGGGTTGCACGTTTTAAATAGGTAAATTTTTTTTAATTTGTTTGTTTTTATTGTAAGTAATAGGAGAGTTGGAGTTGCACGTGAAACACGCGGGTTTGTATGTTGACAAATTACAACCCCAACTCTCCCATTATAATATTAGAGATTATAAGTGAAAATGGGTATTAAATTTTAGATTGTGATCCTATTTTAACATGAGTAATTTCAAATCTAAAGAAGATGGACAGCGATCCTCTGCTTTTTTCATGTTGAAAACGACAAAGGCGACATCCAGGTAAAAGAGAATTCAAAGCAAAACAGAGCAACATTTATTTAATCTTTCCTTCACATTTACTATTATTTAGTACTATGTTTATAACCAATTTATGTACGTGTAAAATCTAGAAAGTACGTAGATGGAAAGGCCTCACGAGAATGCAAACAGAGAAAGTATGAAAACAAGCGAAGGTTGTATAGAAACATGAAACATATGTAGTATCCACACTTATATGTGTGCTACATATGTTTCAAAATAAAGCCATTAAACTATTAAATATCAACTAAGCACAGCTTATTATATAAGTTTGTCAAAAAGAGTTTCTCTCTCTAGAAAAGTCTAGAGAGAGAAACTAACCCCCAAATCCCCAAAAACCAAACCCTAGATCTGAGAAAAGTCTGGGGGCGACGGCTAGGGCTTACCGCCGCCACCCTCTCGTCCCTCTGTCGTCCCTCCCTCCACTCGCTCTACTCCCTATTGAGGTCCTACGGCGGAGATGCCCCCCTTCCACTGTTGTGTCACTGCTCGCCTCCGGCGCCTTTCCCCTACCTCGTGCTCCTCCTTCGGCGGTGTCTAGGGTCTTCATCGCCCACAGTCGTCAATGCCTTCCCATCACCGATGAGCGACGCCTTCAGCATCATCCGTCGAGCGACGCCTTCCACCGTGTCTTCGCTCTCCTGCCAACACCTCGCTCCAGCGCCTTTCCCTTTCCCGTGCTCCTCCTTCGGCGGCGCCGACGCCTTCCCATCGCCCACAACCGCCGATGCCTTCCCATCGCTGACGAGCGACGCCTTCCCATCGCCGACGAGCGACGCCTCCAGCATCATCCGTCGAGCAACGCCTTCCCACCGCCGTCGATGGCACATGGTTTCTCTCTCTATGCCGTCAAGCCTTGCTGTCGCGCCGACGACCAAGCGTCGATCCAGCGGCCGTGCGTCATCTTCACTGTGTCCGACCTTCGTTCGGTTTGTGGGCATTTTGGAGATGGGGGTGAGTTGGTTGGGGTTTGGGTTAGGGTTGGGGTTGGCTGTCTATACTGGAAGTTTGTCCACTTTTGGGGCCCAGTTGTTCTTCACGGTCGCCACCATGTCCATACCCTCGGGGCCAATCATGGCGATCTGCGGATGTGATTTGGTTTTTGAGGGTTGTTAGTGCATGCGAAGAAGCTGGGGTTTGCCTCTCACTCCGCGTTACGCTTTGATGAGAGAGTAACTGAGGGTGGCAGTGTCGTAGGAGAGACGACTGGGGTTTTTTAGTGAGGTATTTTTTGTGAGGAGGGTTGGGGGAGCTATCTGAGTTGGGTTTGACTAGGTGTGAAGATTGCAGTGTAGTAAGGTTGTGGGGCTAGAGCCAGAAGACGGGGCCCCCCATAAGATGTGCTCACTCATTTCTTCCGTGCTCTACGCCCTTTACCGACGCCGTTGTCCGTCTCCTTCACCGGTGCCTGAACGGTTCCTTCACCGCCGCCACCATGTCCACGCTCTCGGGGCCAATAACGGTGATCTGCAGCTGTGATTTGGGTCTCCAGGGTTGGTGTAGCCGGCGAAGTAGTCGGGGTTTGTGATGATAGCAGCGTTAAGATAGTGGCTGGAGCTTGTACCCCGTTTTGTTGGGATGTGATTTAGAGGGGCGGGGGCTGCATCCGGATTGCTTCACCTGATGACCACAGTCGACGGGGCATGACCACCACTATGCCCTCATAATGGAAGCTGACACCCAACGCCATCATCCGCTGTGGTGAGAGGAGAAGGTGATACTTCAATCAGCTGGGTCTTGTTTGGTTTTCTGATTGAGAGAGAGTGTGAGAGAGTGGGTGAGTGAAGATGTTACTCCTCACTACTCTATGTTGGTGGTGGACTGTATTTGTGAGAAATTACTGGAGATAGCAAGAGCGTGAGAGAGGCGAAGGTATCATCTTCATGACTTTCTCCTTGACTGCGGTTTTTGGTGGGGAAGTAATAATAACAAGATTGTGGGAGGATAGAAGGTGTAGACTGAGTTTGGCGGTTGTCAAAACTCTGTCTACGGGGCTTGGGCTCAAAGATGCCCCCCTACCGAGTAGACTGAGCTTGGCGGTTGTCAAAATTCGGCCTGCAGGGCTTGGGCCCAAAGAGGAGGTCTCCCAGCGAGGAGAAGGCAGGGCTCGGCGGGTGATAAAATCCTGCCAGACTAGTGTCAGGTAGAAGTGCATGTGCCGTGGAGGCTGTGTACAAAGCTAAACTGACGTACATACAATTTTGATTGTCGGCCTACCCTCCAAGGTTGTTAGAGGGATTTGTGGTTTATACGGATTATGTTGCTTCATGTATATTCTATTTTCTGTGTGTAGGTTGTAACTTGGCCCAGTACTCTGGGTTTGTTTCTGTATTTTTTTTTATTAGGGAAACAGGGCGGCCATATTCCACCTTCTCTTTCAAAAAAAATAAATAAATAAAAAATAAAAAAACAAAACTAAGCACAGCTTATTGGCTATGCACTCCCTCACTCAAGATAGGATTTCATATTGAAAGCGTGGAATGCAAGAAATATTATGCACCATACATTAGAATTTAGACGAATGATTTTAGACGAATGATTTTTTCTTTTCAAACGTAACATATGTTCCTCATAATTGAACTATAATTATACCTTACTTTTTCTATATCATG